>CM033424.1:255435183-256799619 GCA_019425775.1 Rafetus swinhoei | reverse complement strand
ATCACAGCAGAGCCAGCGCCGGGCTCTCGCCGGTTGTCCAGTACCCCAAAAAAGGAGCGAGCGAGAAACACGGGCCCCCGAGGCAGACAAAAGGTCGGTGGGGTGTGTGTCGGAGCCCTGCGTGTGAACGAGGAGGCGTTGGACTCTCCTGCCGGGCAGGCCAGGGGAAGCTCGCAGGGAGGGGCATGACAGCCGAAAGCGGACTCAAACCGGAGTCAGACGGAGCAAAAAAAAAGGGATCGCCGTGGCCCAGTCCCTTCTAGCGCCTTCCACAAAATAAAGGCTTGGCGGAGGTAGGGGGGTGTCGAGGGGCCCCGCTCAGCTCGGAAATGTCCCGAGTCTTTTTTTTTTCCACGCCGTGCAAAAATTCCGTGCAACATTCAGGGCTGCGCTCAGTCGTGTCCTCACCCCCCCCCCCTTACACCCCTTTAACATGCAAACCGATTTACTCCCCCCCGATCCGAGTTAGGGGAAACTTTGCGGGGGGATAGCAGCAACAGGGAAGGCAACCCCGTCCCCTTCCTCGAGTGTGCACAGCACCCCCACTCCCTTGCACGAGGGGCGTGAGTGTGCGCGCGTGCACCGGGGCGTGGGCGACCCCCCAGGATCCCCAGCCCGTCCCTGGAGCGCTCACCTTGTCCGGGAAGAGCTGGCTGAGCAGCAGCAGGCAGAGGGGCGCCCGGGCCAGCGGCATCTCGGCTCCCCGCCGCCTCGGGGCAGAGACGCCGCGAACCGCCGGGCTGCGAGGTCCGCGGTCCAGCAGCAGGGCGGGCGGGCAGCGGGGCAAACTCCCCCCCAACCGCGGCCGCTGTTGTGTCCGGACGCGCCCGGGCGGGAGACCTCCCCGGCTGCGCGGCCCCCGAGCCCCAGCAAAGGAGCCGGGGGGGGTTAAAGTCCCGGGCGAGCTCCGGGCGCCAGCGAGCCTGGCTCAGCCCCTCTGCCCGGAGGCGAGCCAGGGAAGTCCGGGGGGGGTGCGGAGGGCTGCGCTGCGAGCCCCCCTCTTCCCGGGGTGGGTGCCCGCGGCTGCTTCCCCCCGCGGCTCGGCCTGTGCAGGGCGCGGGGCGCAAGCGGGCCGGGTGGGGGCACCGCGCGAGCTCCTACATTTGTAAAAGTTACCGGGGGGCGGGGCGGGGCCGGCCCTGCCATTGGCTGCCGGGCCGGGGCGGGGGCAGGTCTGGGCTCGGGGACTGGCCGAGGGCTGGGAGGGGCCGGGATTCCGGGCGCTGACAGCGCCCCGACGCCTGGAGCCGAAAAGCCCGGCCCGGTACCCCCCGCCTCCGGGGCTCGGTCCTGCCCGCCCGGCCTCCCGGGCCTGCGTGGCGAGGGGTGGGCTGCTCTGCCCCGCCCCACGGCCGGCGGTGGGCTCCCCGGGGCTGAGTGGGGTGTGACACGCGGGCACCCCGCCCGGGGCACGCAACGGCCCCTAAACGCTGTCTGCCTGTCTCTCGCACACCTCCAGGGACACACAACTACACCCAAACTCTGTCTGCCTGTCTCTCGCACACCTCCAGGAACACACAACTACACCCAAACTCTGTCTGCTGCCTGCCTGTCTCTCACACCTCCAGGGACACACAACTACACCCAAACTCTGTCTGCCTGTCGCACGCACACCTCCAGGGACACACAACTACACCCAAACTCTGTCTGTCTGTCTGCCTGCCTGTCTGTCTCACGCACACCTCCAGGGACACACAACTACACCCAAACTCTGTCTGCCTCACGCACACCTCCAGGGACACAACTACACCCAAACTCTGCCTGCCTGCCTGTCTGTCTGTCTGTCGCATGCACACCTCCAGGGACACACAACTACACCCAAACTCTGTCTGCCTGTCTGCCTGTCTGTCTCACACACACACACCCAGGGACACACTACACCCAAACTCTGTCTGCCTCACGGACACCTCCAGGGACACAACTACACCCAAACTCTGCCTGCCTGTCTGTCTTGCTCTCTCACACACACCTCCAGGGACACACAAGGGCACTTAAACTCTGCCTGTCTGTCTGCCTGTCTCACACCTTTCTCTCTTTCTCTCACACACCTCCAGGGACAGCAACTACACCCAAACTCTGTCTGCCTGTCTGTCTCACACACCTCCAGGGACACAACTACACCCAAACTCTGCCTGCCTGTCTGTCTTGCTCTCTCACACACACCTCCAGGGACACACAAGGGCACTTAAACTCTGCCTGTCTGTCTGCCTGCACCTGCCTCTCTCTCTCACACCCCTTACAGGGACAGCAACTAGGGGCACCTCAAACTCCATCTGTGTGTCTGTCCTCTACACACACCTTAGGGACACACAACTACACCCCAACACTGTCTGCCTGTGTCGCACACCTCAGAGACACACAACTGTCTGTCTGCCTGTCTCTCTTACACTTCCTAAGGTACATCAGCTACACACCACTCAGGAAGCCATCTACAGTGTCTCACACACCTCCAGGGACACACAGGCAGCTAAGCACTCTCCTGCCTGCCTCTGCTGCATCTACAGCTGGTAGAGGTGGACACACAAGGGCAGCTTCTAGATAGGCCCTCTGTCTGCTCCTGAGATCTCTAGCTTACCAGTACAGGACAGTGACCATAGATGGGCCCCCCGTCCCAGTATCTCCCAGCACAGTCTGGGAAGGCCGCAAGCCCGTCCCAGTATCCAAAAGGCTGAGAAACACAGCTCTAAGGCATTGTGAAAACGCCTGCTTGGTACCAGGAGGAAGCTCTGGGCATCCGTCCACCCCTCAGATCTCCCAGCCCCACCTGGCCTGGCCACCCCCTCCAGGAGAAAAGGCGCTGGCCCCGCAGTGTTGCCAGCAACCGGCCACCCACGTGCTGGGGCTAAAGAGAGCGCTGGCCCCGCAGTGTGTAGCAACCGGCCACCCATGCTGGGCTGCACAACTAGACCCAGTGTGCTGACTGCAGTGTCTCGCCCAAGCCTGGGGCTAACTTGCATCAGCCCACATCACACCCCCACCACCTGGCCAGCAGAGACACCGCTATTGTTTGTGATCCTATGTTAGCGCCTCGATGGTCCATCTGAGCCGGTTGTGCTGGGTGTCAGTGGTGATCTGGTTAGCCAGTAAGCATCCCCCTTATCAGGTGATACTTATGGGTTACCAGTTAACCAGTGGCCCAGCTGGGCTGAAGCAGCCACACACTAGACGCTGGTGAGGGGCTGCCCAGCCCTGTCCGCAGTGGGCCCCCAGCCTGGCCGGGCCAGCCCTCCGTCTGCAGTGGGCTCCCAGCCTGGCTGGAGCAGCCCGCTACCTGCCCCCTTTAAGTGGTTAACCTGTTAAACATAAGGTTTAACTGGTTAACTGATTAAACAGGATTTTACTTCTCCCATACATGTGGAGCTTAGTGCATGAGCCTCTGCCACTTGTGCTACAAGCCAGCTGAGGATTTTTGTTGAGCAAAAAAAAAAAAAAGGTCGCCTGCCCCTTTAAGGGCAGCCATTTTGAATTCTGTTCTTCTCCGCAGCACGCCTCTGACTCTGCTGTGTGCCACGGAACACAGTGTAAGAAACTCATTATTCTCCCTGTAGGCCACTCCATGGGGCAATGCCCCAGCTTAGGACGGGATGGGAATTCCCTCGCCAGCGCCCTGCCCACCGGACTGCCCGGTGCTGCGCTAGTCTCATGAGCGGGCCTGACCGGAGCGCGAGACCTCCCCGTCGGCGTGAGTGACCACCTCGGGGTGAGCGTGGGATGGGATCCGCAGCAGGGAGATCCCAGGCCCTCCAGGGTAGCCTCTCGCTTGGTCGCCCAGAGTAACTGTCGCTCTCCTCCGGTTGGGATCATGAGATGTGGATCGTTTCCTGGTCGCAGCGCTCCCTCAAGGAGACCACCGGGCCCAGGCCCTGTGGCGGGGGGTGCCCGGAGAAGTGGAGTCTATTTCTGACGCTGTCCTCGGACCAGCCACTTCACCTCACCCACTTTACCTGCCTTGCCTAGTTTGGACAGCAAGCTCCTTACAGCAGAAACTGTCCCTCCCAGAGGATCAGACAAGAAGCAGTGGGCTTAAACTGCAGCAAGGGAGGTTTAGGTTGGACATTATTAGGAAGAACTTCCCAACTGTCAGGGTGGTGAAACACGGGAATAAATTGCCTAGGGGGGTTGTGGAATCTCCATCTTTGGAGATATTTAAGAGCACGCTGGATAAACATCTATCAGGGATGATCTAGAACAAGGGAGGGCAAGACAGCATCTGTGAGCCAGATCCAGACCGCCAAGTCTGTTGATCCGGCCTGCAGCCACCCTGCCACTCCCCCGCCCCCAGGCCCATCGAGACCCGGGAATGGGGGCGTGCACAAAGTCTCCTCCCCCACCGGGGACACGTGGCACCAGAGGGAACCGCCGGCTGTTCAAAACCGTTTCCAGTGCAAAACAGCTGGCGGTTCTCTCTAGGCACTGTGCACCCCTGCCAGGGTGGGGGCAAGGGGCAAAGACTTCACGCGCTCTCTCACCCCCAGGCCAGTCAGGGTCAGTGGGCGGGGAGCATGCAAAGTCTCCTGGCCCTGCCCCTTCCGCTGAGGCCCCGCCCCTCCCGGGGGCAGCCCAGGACCACTTCCAAAATTTGAGACGTGGTCCCCCTTCAAAAATTATTTCCCACACCTGATCTAGATGGTGCTTGGTCCTGCTGGGAGGGCAGGGGACTGGACTCGATGACCTCTCGAGGTCCCTCCCAGTTCTAGTAGTCAATGATTCTATGCTTCTTCCTGTGTGTATAGACAGTCCCTAGCACAGCGGAGTCCCAGTTTCAAGAGGGGCTTTCAGGAACCACTAAGCTTTCGTCCATTCTGTTTTAGACACTGGAACAGAAAGTCCCGGCAAAGGGCAGAAGGCAAAGCCAGAGGAGACAATCCTCTAGAACGCTGTGGGATGGGGCTGTGCGTCGGGTTTCTCTCATGTTCAGGCTTGTTGCTGTCCTCCACAAACCCACAAGGTAGCTAGGAGGCTGCCTGGCAAAGGGAAACTGAGGCACGCTGCAGGAGCAGTGGCTTCTCATTGTTCCACGCAGAGCCAATCAGTGGGAAACTGAACCCAGGTGAGCTGAAGCCCAGAAAGGAAAGCAAAGGGGATGGGGAGAGCTATAAGGCCAGCGTTGGGGGGGTGACCAGCCAGGCCGGTGTGTCCTAGTGCTGTAAGCTGGCCGGCCAGGACTGCCAGAGAGCAGGGGAGTGCAAGCCAGCCCGGGGCTCGACCACATGGCCAGGTAGGCTGGGGACGGGCAGGCAGCAGGGCTCGCCCATGGGGAGCTGCGAGGTCTCCCCTTTCTGCAGGTGCAGTGGTCAGGGGGTGTTTGTCTGGGGCAGTCCCTGGGCTCAGAAACTCCTCCCTCTGCAGCCCTTCCTGCGGGCAATGGGGTGGGAGCCTGCAGCGGCCAGGGAGGCCAACACACCAGCTTGTGCCGGGGTTATGCCAGAGGAGTGTAGACGCAGCCTGCGGTAAGGCGACTGTCGCGACTCCACTTCTCCCAGCCACGGTCGCTGGGGCTGGCAACGTCCTCCCGCAGGCCATGCTGTGTCTACGCCGTGGGGGTGAGGGGAGGTTCCAGGCTTAGGAAAGTGGGTTTTTCACACCTTCAGCCCCCTGGCGCCGTAGACCAGCCCCTGCCCCGCCTCCCCCGGCCTGCACCAGCGGAACAGAAAGTTGTCAAGTGAATTCGTGCGACTGCTTCCCACTCTTGCAACCCCAGCCGGGCCCGGAGGGGGAATCAAAGGCTGCTGCTACTGTCTGTCCAGCTGGCGGGATGAACCTCCCTTGGTGCGTGGGGAGTCCAGGGAAATGCTGAGTTCGTCGGCTGGCTGGCTGCAGAGGGTCCCCCAGACCCACACCCGGCCTGGAGGCACCACCCAGCATCCTGGCTGCTCTGACATGCGGGCACAGGGCTCCTACACCCGCCTGCCTGTGCAGCAGTGCTGTAGACCAAGCCTGGCCAGGCCTGGCCTGGACACTGGGTCTGCCAGAGCCAGAGGGGGTGGGTGGACTAGCAGGGGGACTGTGCGCTCAGAGGGGGAGATGCAGTGATGAGACCAAGAGGCACATCCTGAGCCAGTGTCAGGGAGTCGGGGGCACGGCTGTTTTCCTGGGCCGGGTCTGCGGGTGAAGGCCCTTGCCCTGCTGAAGGCACCCTGGGGCAATGGGCGGGGGGGCAGGGGAAGGGGAGGACTGCCTCCCCTGAGCCATGGTTCTGGGGGAAATGTTGCAATTGAGACATATTTGCTAAGCTTGCTCAGCTGGCCCTGTGGAACCCCTGCCAGTAACACCCTCGAGCTGCTGTCCCGGAGCTCCCTGCCAGGTCCCCTCCAGAACCAGCCGAGGCCCCCGTGGAGTCAATCAGACCCCTCGGCTCTAGCCCTGTCGGTAACAGCCTCTCCAGTGGCTGGGGAGGTGGGGGGCAGAATCTGCCATCCACATCTTTACAGAGCCCCGGAACGTCACTCCTCAGGCACCTGAGTTCTATTCGGGGGGAGGCCTAGAGAGGTGGAGTCTCCCCCCAGCTCTGTGTCTGTGCTATCCCGCTGCTGGGCTTCCCTTCCATCCCCCACCTACCCCTCGTGCCCCACTTGGCTGCAGCTGTCAGGGGGAGCTTGCCAGAGCCACAGTGGCTGGGCAGGATGTCCCACGATGTGCTTGCTGCCCCGCCAGCCTGCACAGCAGCACGAGGAGTTTTGGGGGTAGCAAGAAGCGAACAAGTCCTGGGAGACGGGATGATATAAGGGAAAATATTCCCGGTTGGAACCAGGGCCTCTCTCTTGGCACACACGAGGCCTAGATCAAAGAATAGAAGTGCAGCCAGACTGGGTCAGACCGAAGGTCCGGCTAGCCCAGGATCCTGTCTGCCCACAGTGGCCAATGCCAGGTGCCCCAGAGGGAGTGAACTGAACATCAAGTGATCCCTCCCGTCACCCATTTCCAGCTTCTGACAAACAGAGACTAGGGACACCATTCCTACCTATCCTGGCTAACAGACACTGATGGACCCAACCTCCATGAATTTATCGAGTTCTTTTTTGAACCCTCTTAAAGTCCTGGTCTTCACAACATCCTCTGGCAAGGAGTTCCACTGGTTGACTGTGCGCTGTATGAAGAAAAACTTCCTTTTGTTTGTTTTAAACCTGCTGCCTATTCATTTCATTGGTGACCCCTAGTTCTTGTGTTATGGGAACAAATAAATAACTTTTCCTTAGTCACTTTCTCCACCCCAGTCATGATGTTCCAGACCTTTCTGATATCCCCCCGAGTCTCCTCTTTCCTAAGCTGAAAAGTCCCAGTCTTGCTAATCTCTAGCCCCCATGGCTGGGGAGCAAGCGTCGACATGTGATCTCGATGCACCCTAAAGGCAAATACAAAGAATCCCAGAGCTATTCATTTCACACAATCTCATACTTGTTGGTGAGCCGGACTCGGCGGTTTTTGACCCCGCGGGGGCTGGCAGTCCTGTGGGTAGCCCACTGGGGACAATGGCCCTCTGCAGAGATAGCCAGCGCTGCATTAGTGAGGGCTCCAAGTGGGAAAGGGTCCAGGCAAAGGGAGAAGAGCACCTGCAATGGGGGGCCAGCCCAGCTGCGTGTATCCCCAATGCAGACGCCCACATGAGCGCAACCCTCTTTGATTTCCTGACATGAGAGGAAACTCTCACGGCTTCCCCCGAGGGCCCTCGGCTGCCACCCGCACCCTGATGCTCTGGGGCGGGTTGTAAAGACGTGCAGGTTCTGCCCCCTGCCCGTGGCCCTTTGGCTCCCTGCTGCAATCACCTCCAGGAGAAGATGGCCAGGCAGACAAGGCCTTTCCAGGCCATGGCTGGGGAGACAGGGAAGATCAAGAGGTGGAGAAGACCTATTAGCTCCCACTGTGTCCCGTGGGGTATACTGCAGTGCTGTATGAACCTCTCTTACTTCCAAAGTGAGCGCTAGATAATTCCTGGAGGTCAGGGTCATCAGTGAGGGCTAAGGACACAGGGCTAGCTGGACCATTGGTCTGACTCCGTACAGGCTGTTCTGAGGTTCTTAAATGCCACACCCTTCTGAGCTCGGCCGTGACCTGTATCCTCCATCTCAGCTTGGGTCTCCTCACCCCCCCCTCTTTAGGGTTGCCAGGTGTCTGGTATTCACCTGGACAGTCCAGTATTCACCTGGACAGTCTGGTATTTTCGCCTCCTGTCCAGTAAAAAAAATTCAGAAAATACCGGACACCTAAGATGTCCAGTATTTTCTGATTTTTTTCCCCGGCCAGGAGACGATAATGCCAGGCATCTGGCAACCCTACAAACACTCAGCGCCCAGCCTCCCCCCTGCTCCCCCAACACTCCCAGCCCCCCGATCTCAGCCCTGGTTCCGCAAGGCTGCCGGCACAAAATGGCTGCCAGCAAAAAGACCAAGGAGAAGCAATGACTCCCCTGGGTCTTATTGCTCAACCGTTCCCCTGTTCCTATTCCTGCACTCACTCTTAAAGGGGACATGCTGTTTTAATGCTGTTTTATTTTTTTTTTTTTTTTTTGCTTAATAAGTCTTGGAGTCCTTTTTTTTTTTTTTTTTTCCTCAACAACTTTGGTCTCACCCCCTTTTTTTTCTTCAACAGAATTTTTTCCTGGTGGTTTTTTTTGGGGGCGGGAGGGCGGGGGCAGGTGTTCGGTATTTTTGTTTCAACCATCTGGCAACCCTACCCCCCTTCTCCCGCTCCCGCCTGCTGCTCCACTGCGAGGCGTTAGGAGCTGCACAGAGGAAGGCGTTTGGCCGAGCCTAGCAACACTGGTGACCACACTGGTGGGCAAGGTGTCCTGCTGCCACGAGCCGGCTGGTGGTGCATCGTGTACCGCCTGCCTGCCTGGGCCCGTCTGTCATATGCTTGTAGCATAAAGAATGAAGCGAAACATCAACTCTCTGAAATCAGCCCCCTCCCGGGCAGGAAGGGAGATTTGTCTTAGAAATTGGAGAAAACGTTTGAATTACAACGCTAGCTAAGACTCAGGAAATCTGCCGTCGATTTCAGGGTGCACATGGGCAGGATGAGCAGAGGCAGTATGGACTAGTGGGTAGGGCACTGGTTTGGGGCTTTGGAAACTTTCTGGGTTTTCTTGCTAGTGTTGGCCCTTTCTTTGCCTTGTTTCCCCACCCTCCCCACCCCTTTTGTCTGTTGGGGTATGTCTACACTGCAACACAATTTCGAAATAACTTGGTTCGTGTCTACACAGCAGGCAGTTATTTCGAAATAGTGTCAAAATACTGTCAAGCTGGAAGACTTCTTACTCCGACTCCTGTAACCCTCGTTGTACGAGGAGTAAGGGATGTCGGAGGAAGAGGGCTCCATTTCGAACTAAGTGCTGTGTAGACGCTCCCAATTTCGAAATAAACTCTGCAATTGACGTTGCTCAATTTGTGTCGCTTATTTGGAATTAAGCCCTGCTGTGTAGACGCACCCCAATTGGAGACTCCAATCTCTTTGGGACCGAGCCCATCTCTCACTTCGTGTACGTCCAACACCTGATCTCGCCTGGGTCCTCAGTTAAGATTGCAGGAGGTTTTCCAGAACAGGTTAGGGGAACCCCTGTCAGGGACTAGATGACCTCTTGAGGTCCCTTCCAGCCCTAAACATCTAGGATTCTCCACGGGTGCAAACTAATTGAAGCAGACTTGAGCAGGAAGACAAGTCTCACCTTATGGGGAAAGAAGCATTATTTTCTATTTATCACTTGGGGAAACTGAGGCAGAAGGCTTGACCCAAGGTCAGGAGCTGGGATTAGAACCCAGAAGGTCCTGGCACCTCCAGAAGCTACTCCCCTGAGTGAAACCGAGGGGAGCCTGTTCTTCAGCCAGGAGCCAGCTCTTGGTCTGTTCCTGCTTCATCCCAAACAGCCCTTCCCCGCCCCCCCAGCCAGAAAAACACCAGCCACCTCCTTCAGGTGCACACACCTTATGCTTTGTGTTCCGGCGGCATTTAAAGGACCCAGCTGAGATTGGGCGTTGGACATGCACATGGTGAGAGACTAGCCCGGCTACAGAGGGATTGGAGTCTAAAACAGACAAAAAGGGGAGAGCAAGGGCCAATAGTCGCAAGAGAACCCAGGTTTCCAAAGCCCCAAGCCAGCACTTTACCCACTAGCCCATACTGCCTCTGCTTAGCCTACCCCTCTGCACACTGAAATCGACAGCTGAGGACAGCTGGCTCGGGTGCTGTGCCTGGACTGGTTTGTCTCGGGGACAGGCCAGATTCAGCCCTCAGCTTTACCCCCGCTGCGTGCACGAGGGACAGTGAAGTCAGCATCTGGCCCAGGGTGGGGCCCTTTGGCAGTGCCAGCTGGTCCCTCGCTCAGGCTACCTCAGATCCCTTCTCCCCACCTCGTCTCCCTAAGGCCTGGAGAACTTTCCCCCTTATGGTTCAGCAGGACTCCTTTTGCTACAGTATTTCTGGCCTCACTCCAGTGCAGCGTGGGCGTCTGTCTAGCAATGCAGAAAAGGGTTCCCTGCCTCAGTTTCCCCCGGCCACTCGGCTCACCCCCGTGCGATCCCACGGCTTGCACAGCCACCACGCGGCCCCTGGTTCCAGGGTGTCAGTGCTCAGGCCAAGATGCTGACCCCAGTGTCAGTTCAGCGTGGCTCCAGCAACCACACAGCACCTGGGTCTACATGTGAGCAGGCTTCAGCCTTAATTCTACGCTCTATATGTTCCCAGCCGACAGAGAGAGAGAGAAAACGTTTGAAACAAAACTTGGATACTCTTGCACGGTGTACCCTGATCTTTTCTATCCATGTGCGGATTTTTTCCACCTATGTGCAGAATAAATTTTGTTCCGTGCACCGAGGCCGGTGCAAATATGCACCACCACTAGAAACACAACCCTGTGAGCGCTCTGCTACTCAGCTGGGCAGCATGTGAATCTTTCCTGAGTGGCTGCACACGCACACAGCTTAGAGGGAACACTGTGGGAAGGTGGCCACGGGGCTGAGACTCAAGCACTCCAACACACAGCAACAGCGTGAGACAAAGCAGACTTGCTCCCCTGGTTCTTTGCAGACGAAGAGATCCAGATCGCGTCGGGGTGCTTTCCTTCTTACAGGGCCACCCCTCAACTGCAAAATGGGCCAGTGCGCCCGGGACAATGTAAAGTGATAGCCTGTTCTTTTTAACTCCTTGTGCAACACAACCGAGGCACAGTCGGTGGGGGAGGGTTTTCTGAGGTGGGCTGTAGCAAGGTCTGGGTTCTTGTGAGGTTGCTAGGCAGGAAACGAGTGTTCAAGCTGGGTGTGTGCCTCTCCACCATGACATCATCCAGAGAGCAGGTTGAGAAACTGAGGCACTATGTTCACCAGTGTTTTGTTCCTTTTTTCGGTTGAAATGTCACATTTCCGTGGACAACGGCATCAAAACACCGTGTGGCCAAACTTTTCCCTGGCTTGCCTTCTCCCCCGGGCACCTCTCAGCCCATCCCCGCCCACACCGGCCCCCCAGCCCTCCAGCAGGCAGCTGGACACAGTGACAGCAGCGACTGCTTCCACCGGCAGGCAGGTAGGTAGCTCCCTTGCCACCTGCTTAGCCGCTTGGAAAGGAAGAGTCGGCATCACAGAGCAACCAGCTCTCGGTGCCCCCCAGCAAGTGCTCTGCAGCCCGTCGGCCTGGCAGAGATTGGAGAAGACCCCCTGGGTCTGTGGTCCTTGCCGCATTAACCAGACTCCTACCCGGCTGTTGCCCCGATCACCCCTCCTCTGACCTCTGAGCCCTGTTGTTTACTGGTGCTTTCAACCGGTGCTAGCTGGCCTGGCTGGGGGGTGAGTTAGAATCCAGGGGCTGTTTTCGCTGGCCTGCTAACCTGCCCGCTTTGCAGTGAGGACGCGGGGTTAACCACATGTGGGCCAACAGGGCGCTGACTCCTTCCCACAGTTCCCCCTTGGCCTGCTGTCCCCAGGACAGACGAGTTGTCCCACGATGCACTAGGAAAGAGCCAGAGGATGGCTTGGCTTGGCTTAGCGCAGCACAAAGGAACATGGGACGTACCCCTAGACGCCAATGTTCCCTCTAAATTTTTCCATCCATGTGCGGGATAAGTTTTGTTATATGCACAGAGGTATGTGCGGATGTGCACCACCTGTAGAAACACACACTGCCAGCTGTGAGTGCTGTGCGCTCCCTGCTAGTTAGCTGGGCAGCAGCATACAGGGAACACCGCGAGACGGCCTAGCCATGCACACCGGGGTGCTCCCAGTAACTCAGGCAGGGCTTTGCAGTGAGGCTGCTCAGAGCCGGGCCAGGCTAAGCAGGGTGCCCAGACCCTACCGTGGAGAGGAGACAGGTGGGCAGTGGACGGCTGGTCTCTAAGGAGCCGTGCGTCTTGACTTGGCTCCTCCATTTGTGGACAGACGGGGCAGGACAGGTGCTTGGCAGCTGTCCCCGGAGCGCCGGCAGTGCAGGCGGTGGGACTAGGGCTGCTGGCAGGGCGGCCCCCTTCCCCGCCCCCAGCTCGGGGTGGTTTCCATCAGACCCCGGCTTTCCAGCTTGGCTCAGTAGCTCTCAGAAGCACCCCCTCTGTGCAAACGGTTCCAGCCCCCGGGCCTGTCTAATCAAGCCCGGCTGTGTAAGGCACCTCGCCCGCCGGCACCCCCACACGCCACAAGGCCAGTGAAATCAGCTCCCCGTGGTCTTTGGGGGGCTGCTCCCTGTCCATTTCATGCACCCCCCTTTCCCAGCCCAGCCTGGCCCTCCCCACTAGCCAGAGAGCTGTTTGGCTCCTACCCGAACAAATGGTAGATCCTGAGGCTGCGGAGAAGGGGGGGGGCAGAGGACTTCAAAGGGGCTATTGAGGGGGAAGATCAGAGAGTGGCAAACTGTAACCAAATGTCCCCCCACTGGGCCCGAGAGGGCAATCGCATTTTATGACCCATTCCCTGGCTCCCTTTCAAGAGCCGGGATCTTTTTACGGTTCCCATCCCCTGCCTATCTGCCTAATTGGAGTCCCCCCGGGCCGCCTGCTAATCTCCCAGGCTCTTTGTTATCAGGAAGGAGCAAGGGGTTTTATTGCCAAGCGCCCCCCCCCGCCCCCCCAGGTCAGGATGTGAGGAGACCCGCCAGGGTTTCAAAGGCAGGGGCTTCCGGACTCTGGCAGCGCATTGGTCGAGCTGGGCTGTCCCATGCTGGCAGGCCGCTCTGCGGGGAGCTGGGTGGATAACAGCATTGGGTGGCTAATGCATTTAGGTGCCTAACTCCTCTAGTTAGCTTGAGGTGCCTGGGCCTTCCTTCCCCGTGCCCGCATTTCCCCTTCCCAGTGCTGCAGGCCATGGCTCCCTCGGTGCCCACAGAGCACCTAACCACTAGGCATGATTAGAACGCAGTTAGTATAGGCCGGTATCTCATTAGGACACCCCTGCTCAGAGACGGGGCGGCGGGGGGAAGGAACCGAACGGCACAACCGGCTGAAATCTATGTCCCCCAGATTGTTGTATATTATTTGTGCTATTGGAGCACCCGGCAGCCCTAGTCTCAGGGGCTAGGGGCTGTGCAAAACGGCCAGTGAGTCTCTGCCCCAAATTGCTGAGACTCTCAGATGTTCAGGCCAGGTAGTGTACGGCTAGAGAGGTTACTCCAGTGGTCCCCAACCTTTTTGGGTGTCAGGCGCTGTGCGGGCCTGCTGGGCCGCCCGGGGGCCGGGCCACACATGCACCGTGCGCCTGGGGGCAGGGGCTGCGCATGCGCCGTGCACCCGGGGCCAGCACCGTGCATGTGCTGCGCGCCCGAGGCGGGGGCCGCGCATTCGCCGGGTGCCTGGGGGCAGGGCCGCGCATGTGCCGCGCTCCCGGAGGTGGCGCTAGGCGGGTGCACATAAATGCCCCGGCGGGCGCCACATGGCGCCTGCAGGCACCGCATTGGGGACCACTGGGTTACTCCAACCTGCGCTGCAAGGGTCTGCTGCTGGGTGTTTCCGGCCATGCAGGGGCGGTAGCCCAATCAATCCATTTCCAGCCAGACTGGGGTGGTTTTGTGATGGTAGCCCAGAGAACTGGGCTGAGATTTGGGTGCCAGGACACCCGCTTGATACCGGTGCAGCCCTGCACAGAATTGGACCTTGTCACCCGCCAGGAAGGGTTTGAAGGCGTGTGGCGGGGGGTTCCCCAAAGAAAGAGAGGGGCTGTTTGCGGGGGGGCCCAGCGGTGTAACTGGGATGGAGCTGAGTGAGGAAGAATGTAGGCAGAAATCCCAGGCAGCGTTTGGATGTATTCCAGCTGCAACTTGCTTTATTTACACCCAGGCACCAGTCCTGGAAGAGGGAGACTGGCAAAACTCTAGTTCAGGAATCTCAGCCCAGCACCTACGGTGCAATTGCCTCAAGAATTAACGCTCATCCGAGGCCGAGGAAGGGAGCAAACACGCCTGCCATTCGCACAGTTCCCTCTAGCGAGCACCACTCCCAGCGTTTCATCCAAGACTGAACACTTGCTCCCACTCTGAGAACCCGGACGACTGTGCGCAACCGCGCCACCTGGCCACACTTGCCACCACGCTGTTTGTTTGAGTGACAGCAGCACCAGTGCCCCATTGTACTGGGCCCTGAATAGATGGGCAGGAAAAAACAATTCCTGCCCCAAGGAGCTTGCAGTAGGGTCTATGACATTAATCAGACATGGGGAGGTGGAGGAGGAGCAGGTATCATATAATAAGGTGCCAGGGCAGCTCACCCTCACCTTGCCGCTGGCTTCACAGGCAGATTTAAGATTTAACAGGCTGCTGAACAGTGTCCTAGTCCCAAAGTGGTGGAAGCTTTGATTGTAAAGGACTTTCGGAAGTATACCGTGTGTGTGCGTGTGTGTGTGTAGGCCAGGGCCAAGGCTGCTGTGTACTCGGTGTGTGTATGTGTGTGTGTGTAGGCAGCTGTGTTCTGAGTTTGTGTGTGTGTGTGTGTAGGCAGCTTTGTTCTAAGTGTGTGTGTGTGTGTGTAGGCGGCTGTGTTCTGAATTTGTGTGTGTGTGTGTGTGTGTGTGTGTGTAGGTGGTAGGGTTGCCAGGTGTCCGGTTTTGAACCACAGTCCAGTATTTGAGCTTTCTGTTCGGGAAACAAATTGAGAAAATATAAATGAGAAAATAGAAATGTCGGGTATTTTCTAAATAGGATGGAATGTAGATTGTGATGTAATGTCAAGTGTGTCTGGTATTGTTGTTGAAACCATCTGGCAACCCTTGTAGGTGGCTGTGTACTGAGTTTGTGTGTGTGTGTGTGTGTGTGGGCTGAGCCAAAACTGCTCTGCTTTGTGTGTGTGTGTGTGCGTGTGTGTGTGTGTGTGTGTGTAGGCTGCTGTTTTCTGGGTTTGTGTGTGTATGTGTAGGCTACTGGGTTCTGGATTTGTATGTGTGTGTGTATGTGCAGGCTGGGCTAAAGCTGTTCGGTTTTCTGGGTTTATATGTGTGTGAGTGTAGACTGCTGTGTTCTGAGTTAATGTGTGTGTGCAGGTTGGGCCAAGGCTGGTGTGTAGGAGTGTGTGTGTGTGTGGGGGGCTGCTGAGTTCTGGATTTGTGTTCTGTGTGTGTGTGGTGGGTAGTTTTGCTCCCAGTTACCAGTCAGGGTGTGTGGGATGGCTCAGGTACCACAGCATGGGCAGGTCAGGCCGTCCCATCCCCAGGATCCCCCCCAAAGATACAGCCCCGGCTTGCTTGCCCCCGGGCGAGGGAGCCGAGGGGGCTGGAGGAAGTGTGCTTTGTGCGACTGGGTACCAGGGCTCCTTGACCTCACAGCATTGTTCTTCACTGGCCCATTACGCTGGCACTTAGGGAGCCCCGCCACAGCCCCTGGCCCCGCTGTGCTCGGCGCTGTGCAAACGCCGGCCGGCCGCAAGCACTCCGGGACGCCACCAGGGGCATGGTCCGTCCCACTTTCTAAAGGGCTTTGGGGGCAGCGGAGGGCAGGGTCGGGGGCAGCGCCAGACACTGGCCCCAGCAGTCATTAAGCTTCCTGTACTGATGGCCACGGAGACTATTCCTCCTCCCCCCGGCCCGCAACCCAGCTGTGACGGCAACGGAACATCCCGAAGGGCGCCACTTCGCAAGGCCTCTGGGCCCGAATCGGCGCACGAGGGGCGTTGCTCCGGCCCGCGGCAGCTCCCCAGCCCCCGCCCCCGGCGCGGGTGTCGCTTACAAACCCCTGGGCGGGACCAGGGGTGAGGCGAGATGCTCGGGACGTGTTGCCCCATCGCAGGTCCCCGCCGCGGCCCTCTGGGCCGATTTCGGGACCCCGCGTTGCCCCGGGTGACGTGCGGGAGAGCAGCCTGCCGCCGGCAGCATGGGGAGCCCCAGGCCCCCCTTGTGAAACACAGCGGTGTCCTGCGGAAGCAGAGATGGGTGGCCAACGTGGCACCTCAAGGGAGCGGCCATCTGGGAACAGAGACCCAGCAGTTCTGGCTCCCCTGTCACTTTGGGGGGATGGGGAGAGTTGGCTGCCTGGAGGTGCCCAGACCTGAGATCTGGGTGCAGGTGGCTGGGCGAGGGCTGGGAAGGCTGGGTCCATGGGCAGTGGGTGTAAGAGGCAGGGAGAGGCACGGCCTTCCCAAACCGCCAGCCTGGCCCCACTCACACTCCCTCCCGGCTTCAGCCGTGCGAAGGCTGGCTCCCCCTGCCCTAGGGCCGGGGAGGCTGGAGCCGTGTCCCTCCCCCACTCCAGTGCTCCAGCGCTGGGGAGACTTCCATGGGGGGCTGGTGGCTTGCCCCTGCAATGGGAGGGGCTTGGTTCCCTCGGGGGCGGGGTATTGGGCAGAAGGGGCGGGGCTGGTGGCTTGCTCCTGCAATGGGCGGGGCTTGGCTCCCATCAGGGGCGAGGCCTTGGGCAGAAGGGGCGGGGCTGGTGGCTTGCTCCTGCAATGGGCGGGGCTTGGCTCCCATCAGGGGCGGGGCCTTGGGCAGAAGGGGCGGGGCTGGTGGCTTGCCCCTGCAATGGGAGGGGCTCGGCTCCGATCGGGGGTGGGGCCTTGGGCAGAAGGGGCGGGGCTGGTGGCTTGCCTCCCCCACCCCTACATCCTCCCACCACCCATGGCTGTGTCCCCTCTTTGGTGTGAGTTACTCGGGGTTCTCCAGTAAACCCCCACCTGAGATCAGCCCCCTCCCACCGGGGCTGGACTCCATGCATCCCACCCACCGGCTCACGTGCATCCCATGGATAGCTGTCCTGGCTGGTCCCACTGCAGTCCACCGGTCACTGGTTGGGATGTGGGCAGCGCCCGCTCCCCCCGCCACGTCCTCCACCTGGCACGTTCCTCTGCAGGGAGAGAGAAGCAGGAGAAAGAACCAGGAGACAGAGAACCCCCCAGAGGAAATGAGGCAAAGGAGCCTTCCCAAATTCCCCCAGCCCAGCAGAACTCCCCTGGGAGAAGGCAGTGCCCCTCCTGCAGGCAGGGTGCCTACTGCCCTCCATGCGTCCCTCCGCCAGCGTCTGCTCTGCGCCTCCCTGAAGAACCTTGCTCTGTCCCTGGCAACCGAGCCCCTTCCTTGCTTGGGTGGCCAGGGCCGCGCCGTGGGGTTGAAGGCCAGGAAGGGGTCCAGGGGTTATTCGGCCTGGTGGGGAGACCTGGGTTGTGTCGGTAGCGCTTGGCATGCGGCCGCCGCACTGCCCAGAGCCAGGGCCCGGCTAGGGGCGGCTTCCTTTCACCTCTCCAGGCAGGGGGACGGAGAGCGGGGCCCCCTCAGAACTCCCTCTGGCCATAGGGCAGCGGTGCAGGAGCCCACCTGTCCACGCAGAGCCATGTGCCCCCAGCAATGCCAGCCACGGGAATGACATTCTGCGTTGCAGGCTCTCACAGCCGAGAGGAAGGCAGGTTCAGTGGTTAGCGCACCAGCTGAGCCCATGGGAGAGCTGGGTTCAGCCACAGGCTTCCTTAGCCACGCCATGCCTCAGTTTCCTACCTGGCCCAAAGGGATAACAGCCTCTAAGTGCTGAGCACCTCACAGCCTTCAAGGGATTTATCCTCCCAGCCCCTCTGCGAGGCAGGGCGGTGCAGTGAACTCCATTGTACGGGCAGGAAACTGAGGCACGGCGAGGCTGGGGTGTGTCCGATTCACACGAGGAAGCTGTAGAGGGGCAGGGACTCAAATCCAGGCCTCTCAAAATCTAGGTTAGCGCTCCAGCCTTCGGGCCAATCTGCCTTTCCAGGCTCAAGAGTCCTGGCAGATGAAGTGGCTTGACCAAGGATGTGGCTGGCAGTGTGGCCTAGAAGACAGCGTGGGGGAGCAGGCCTGAAGTAAACCTGGGTTCTAGTCCTGCCTCAACCACTAGCCTCCTGTGCCTCAGTTTCCCCCTGTAAACTGGGACTTTGAGATGAAAAGTGCTGCCTAAGAGCTGGGAATTCCCAGCCTCTCCTGAGGTCTGGGCTATTGCCTTCCCTCTCTGGAAAGTTCGCGAGGCATTTACCCAGGTATCTCACACATGGCTAGAAAGCTGCGTGACTTAAAAGCCGGTGACTCTTCCCACTCTCAGATGCTGACAGGCTGGAGGCTCCCGGGGGGAGGGAGGAAACACATTGCTGGCTCTGAAGCCATCTTGACACGAAGCCTGGAGAACATCAGCCCGGCAAAATCTAATTTGGGTGAGACATCTCTCGTAAATAACAATGCAGCCCAGGCCTGGGGAATGCTGAAGTATTCCTGGCCCCAAGCCAGCCCTGCCTTCCCCCTCAAGGGCCGTACCAGCCCCGTTTCCTGGCTCCCACAGGCCTGGGACCACCAGCCGGCAGGTGGGGAAGGGATTGGCAGTCACGGGGGGGGAGGAATCATAACCTGCAACAGCAACTGCCCATGCTCCCCAAGTGGCTGCTTGCAATGCCACTGGATGCCAGCTCTCCTGCTGCCCCCGTCCCTTGGAGGTGGACACAGGAACCCAGCCCAGCCGCAATCTCCCACACTCATCCCAGGAGCCAGTGGCTGAACCAGAGCAGATCTTAGTGTACTTAGATTTCCAGAAAGCCTTTGACAAGGTCCCTCACCAAAGGCTCTTACTTAAATTAAGTTGTCATGGGATAAGAGGGAAGATCCTTTCATGGACTGAGAACTGGTTAAAAGACAGGAAACAAAGGGTAGGAATAAATGGTAAATTTTCAGAATGGAGAGGGGTAACCAGTGGAGTTACCCAAGGGTCAGTCCTAGGACCAATCCTATTCAACTTATTCATAAATGATCTGGAGAAAGTGGTAAACGGTGAGGTGGCAAAGTTTGCAGACGATACTAAACTGCTCAAGGTAGTTAAGACCAAAGCAGACTGTGAAGAACTTCAAAAAGATCTCACCAAACTAAGTGACTGGGCAACAAAATGGCAAATGAAATTTAATGTGGATAAATGTAAAGTAATGCTGTGACGGGCCGGAGACGGCCCGCACGGAGGAGCCCGCAGGGGACCTGGGGAGGCAGCACCCCCGGCCACGGCGCCCGGCAACGGGAAGCCGGCGCGCGGCGGATACCGGCCACGGGAACCTCCCCCGCGGCTGAGAAGCCATGCCGCGGTCCGCCTGACTCCCGGCACGCGCCCGCCGAGGGCAGGCGCGGGGGTTGACGAGCCGGGCGGGACAGAAGCGCGCGCGCTGACGCCAGGGAGGAGGCGCGCCCGCAGGTCATCATCTCCGGCGGGCCATTTAAAAAGGGCCCGCCAGCAGCGTGGAGGGGGTGTGACCTTGGAGGCCGGCTCCCGCAGGGCGTGGGGCCGGGCACGGGAGACGCCTCAGGAGCCCGGATTCTCGACGGGACCCCGGAAGCGGGGATCAAGACGCCGCAACGGGTCACTGACAGGACCGGACCCGCAGCGGAGGACGGACTGCCCGGGCGCTGAGCGACCGAGCCACGGTAGGTGGCGGGACCCCACGGCGAGGGCGACGGGTTCGCGGCCGGGAGGAAGCAGCCCGGGGCGGGGCCCTTTTGGCGACCGTGGGTGGACGTGTTTCGGGAAGGAATCCACGTCCCGCCGCACAGGGAGCTAGCAGACCCCTGTGCTTAGGGCCCCGGCTGGGACCCGTGGAGAGGGTGGGCCCGGTCCTCTCCTCCCGCCGCCATCGGGAGTTGCGGGTTGCTCCTGCGCCGACGAGCCGGAGCCCCCTCCCCAGTGGAGACCGCGGGAGAAGTCCCGCTTGAAGGGGTAGACGACCCCCGGGCTCGCGGATCCCCCGGACTCAGCCGAGCAGGGTGATCGCGCCCAAAGGCGCAAAACCTGACTAGACTCCGGGACCAACAGGCCGGGGCGGGAGAGGGTGATCGCACCCCGCGGCGGTCACAAATGCACATTGGAAAAAATAACCCCAACTATACATACCATACGATGGGGGCCGATGGGGGCTAATTTAGCTACAACTAATCAGGAAAGAGATCTTGGCGTCATCGTGGATAATTCTCTGAAGATGTCCACGTAGTGTGCAGCGGCATTCAAAAAAGCAAACAGGATGTTAGGAATCATTAAAAAAGGGTTAGAGAATAAGATGTAGAATATCTTATTGCCCTTATATAAATCCATGGTACACCCACATCTTGAATACTGCGTACAGATGTGGTCTCCTCCTCTCCAAAAAGCTATACTGGCATTAGAAAAGGTTCAGAAAAGGGGAACTAAAATGATTAGGGGTTTGGAACGGGTCCCATATGAGGAGAGATTAAAGAGACTGGGACTTTTCAGCTTGGAAAAGAGGAGACTAAGGGGGAATATGATAGAAGTCTATAAAATCATGAGCGGTGTGGAGAAAGTGAATAAGGAAAAGTTATTTACTTGTTCCCATAATATAAGAACTAGGGGCCACCAAATGAAACTAATGGGCAGCAGGTTTAAAACAAATAAGAGGAAGTTCTTCTTCACACAGCGCATTGTCAACCTGTGGAACTCCTTGCCTGAGGAGGTTGTGAAGGCTAGGACTATAACAGGGTTTAAAAAAGAACTAGATAAATTCATGGAGGTTAAGTCCATAAATGGCTATTAGCCAAGGATGGGTAAGGAATGATGTCCCTAGCCTCTGTTTGTCAGAGGGTGGAGATGGATGGCAGGAGGGAGTTGCTTGATCATTACCTGTTCAATTCACTCCCTCTGGGACACTTGGCATTGGCCACTGTCAGCAGACAGGCTACTGGGCTGGATGGACCTTTGGTCTGACCCAGTATGGCCTTTCTTATGAGATGCAACCGCCTGCCCCTGCTCCGCTGCTTACTGAGTGCACGGCGCATGACCATAAGAACGTAGAACATAAGAACGGCCAGACTGGGTCAGACCAAAGGTCCATCCAGCCCAGTGTCCTGTCTGCTGACAGTGGCCAATACCAGATGCCCCAGAGGGAGGGATCACAACAGGTAATCCTCCCCTGATCCCTCCCCTGTCACCCACCTCCAGACAAACAGAGGCTGGGGACACCATTCCCACCCATACTGGCTAATAGCTGCATCTATGTACCTCTCAGCTTCCCTTAGCTCCTTCAGGTCAGCCAGTACGTGGTCTCTGAGGCCAGGAGCTCCTTGCACCAAATGCACACCTACGCCATCCGCTCGTAGGGCAGGTAATCATAGGTGTGACACTGTGTGCAATAAACAGGATAGCCCCCACCCTGCTGCTGGGCTTCTGCCTGCATTCGCTCCGACAGCTACTTCCGCTTTTGGGAGGGATTTTATTTAAATCAGGACGCTTTGTTTTTAGTTTAGTTTAAAAGTTTTAAAGAATAGCAAGTGTACCTCACCCCTTGCCACTCCCTCTACATGGGAGTAGAGCAGCGGGCTCCGACCTCTTGAAGCACACGATCACTTTTTGAATTTAAGTCAATCCAGGATCTACCTCAAACCCACATACCCTTGTTCCGCCTCCTTCCCTGTGGCCCTGCACCTACACCACCTCTTCTCCGAGGCCCCGCCCGGCTCCCTCTGCAGAGACGGAGGACATGGAAAGTGGGAGGGGGACACCCTGACTTCAGCACCCTCTTCTTCCACCCTGCACAGCAAGCAGAAGGTTCCTGGGGGCAGCTCCAAGACAGGGGGCAGGAGCAGCACAGCTGTGGGGAGGCAGCTGAAGCGCCTCCCAGCCAAACCAGTCAGGATCACCTGCCGGAGGCTCCAGGATCTATCCATAGATCCCGACCTACGGGAACAGAGCCTGGGTGGGGAGGGAGCGACCACAGACTTTCTGGCTCCTGCAGCCGCTGCATAACGACCCAAGACCTAGCTCAGGCAGATTCGTGCGTGGCTGGTAGCAGGTGGACCCAACCCGGCGTCGAAGCTGGGAGTTGCCATGTGGTGCAGACACCCCCAGTGGGAACCCACCCAGAAGGAGAGACGGCCCCGAGACACACCTGAGAGCGGCTCTGACATCGCCTGTCCAGGAGAGGGCAGCAGCAGGACATGTGCCTAGACCCACATCTGCACATCCCAAGTACTAGCCAGGTCTGTCCAGATGTGCTAGGCCCACACCCCGAAAGGGGTCAGCCCAACACACAGGCAGTGCCAAAAGGCGGATGGGCCTTTCCCATCAGGAGGGTCGCGTGTAGCTGCCGGGGGGCGCTGCGGGCCTGGGTCCGTGGCAGAGAAGCAGGTCCAGCCCTTGCAGGGTGTTGGGCTGATGAAGTGCTGGCCATGCTTACGGCCTTACCCCACGCCCAGGAGCTAGCGGAAAGTCATGTGCACCCGGTATCACCTGCCTGCTCCACATCTAACTCAGCTTGGCACCACCGCCACGGCCGTGCCCAGGGCTCCGCTCCACCCCGCCACAAACCCACTACTCCGGGGGAGAGAGCCTTCTCCTCTGCAGCCTGAGTCAGAGCGCTCGGCTCACCCCAAACCTCCAGGGGTGTTGCTCCTGCCCTCCACGGCTCTCCTACCCAGCAGGGCTGGCCCACAATTTTGGCACCTGAGGCGGGGAGCTCAAATGACACCCCATGCCCCCTCGCTTGGGCCAAAACTCTGAAAGGTCTCAATTCTGCCTCCTTCCTGTTCTCCTCCTCTCATGGCACCGCTCTGCTACCTACATGGGCACCAGCAGCAGACAAAATTTTCTACACTCTGGGGCGTAGTGGCGCCCCCTCACAGTCTGGCACCTGAGGCGGCCGCCTCCGTTTGCCTCATGGTAAGGCCAGCCCTGCCACCCAGCCGCTGGTGCATTTTTACTATCGAACCACACTGCTGCACAAGCGGGTTTCACCCTGGGCAGGGTCCTGTCCTAACAAGCTGGGAAGAGATGAACGCGCGCCTGGCGTAGGAAGAACAGCCCTGAGGGCTAATTCTCCCCTGCCCTGGGATTGACCCCATTTCCCTTCACCTTCCCCACCACTTTACTCACCCCATGGGACTGCTCCTAACTCAATTCCTCCAGCCCTCTCCATCAGGGCCAAGGCCTGGCAGCTCAGGGGGTGGGGGGAGAGGTGGAGGGCTCTAATACTGTGTGCACGGGCGGCTAGAGCCTCATTTCCCACCCCAGCCCTGCCCTTCCCCCCTCCCCTGGTAATAACCCGCCCGGCTTTTGTTGCATTTTTTCCAAGTCGGCCCGGTCCCCAGAGCCTTTCCTGCCCCCTAGGCAACGATGTCAGAAGGGGAACATCTGGCAGACATGCCTTCCTGCAGGGAGAACTCCGCCAGGGAGGGAGAGATTCATGGCCCGCACAGCATGGGGTGTGGCAGTTTATTGCTGTGCTCTACCCCAGAGCAGGCTGCATTTCAGGGATGGCATATGTAGCGTGTAGAAGACTCTGTGCGGTTGATGTTCAGACATAGTCAATGGGAGCTGCAGAGCCTGGCTAGACACAGTGGCTAATATCCACTAGCACAAGTGCAGGGCTCTGCCACTGTCATGTTGTGTGACCTCAGGCATGTCCCTTCACTGATCCACGCCTGTTTCCCTTTCTGTCACTGGAAATGCTACTTCTCAGATTTCGGTCGCAACGTGGCAGAGAGGAGCCAAGTCCCTCACAGAAAGAGTCTTTTAAAGTAATTTGCAGGGGAAACATGTTCAAAATGAGACATGTGTTTTAATTGTGTTCCACATTTGTGTGTGTGTGTGTGTGTGTGTGTGTGTGTGTGGACCAAAGTTTTGAAACTTCAGCATTTTAACTTTCAAAGGGCACATACACTTCAGCCTGCTCCAGAGCCGGTTAAAACAAAGAAGGGCGATGTCCTTCAACATTTTCCTACTTTTTTTTCCCTCTTAAAATGTCTACATTTGAAAAATTCTCATCCATAGGTGCCTCTCTGTGGCTGTTCCAAGGCTGGTGCACCCATGGGGCAAAAACTAGTGGGTGCTCACTCAGCAACCCCCCCCCGCCTTGGGGAAGGGTGAAGGGCACCGAGTGGTAGGTAAGCAGGGCCTCAGGGAAGGGGCTGGAGCAGGGGTGGAGTGTGGGTGGGGCCTCAGAGAGGGGGCAGGGCCTCAGGGCAGAGGGGGCGGGGCCTCTGGGCAGAGGGGGCGGGGCTTTTAGGCAGACCCAGGTTGGAGCACCTAGAGGGAAAAAAACCTCAGAGTCTATCTTCTGCTCACCCCCATTGAGGACCCTGGTCAAGTGGTGGGACCCGTAATCCTTCTTATCCATTTGCTGTCCTCCAAGCACGGCCCTGTCCCTCGTTCTGCTCCGTTCCGTCCCTCTCTCAAAGCAGAAACACCCACACTCCAAAAGAAGGGCCTCAAAGCATCTCAGCATTGGCTCGAGAGCTGGATCTTCACGGCGGCTCAGCACAGCGTTCTGAGGGTATGTCTACACTACAGAGTTTTGTCGGGAAAGCGGCCGTTTTTCCGACAAAACCCGAGTGACGTCCACACTGCAGTGGTGTTCTTCTGAAAATAAACAGAATGAACAGAGGGGTTTTTCCGACATTGGTAAACCTCTTTCTACGAGGAAGAAGCCTTTTTTCCAAAGAGCTCTTTTACAAAAAAAGGCGTGTGTGGACGGGGAGGAGGGAGTTCTTTCGGAAGAAGAGGAAAGAGGAAAAAGCACAGGTGCCCTGGTGGCCACTCTGTCCATAGTAATCACAGTTTAAACGCGAGAGAGCGTCCATTCAGTGTGAACGCTCTCTTTCCAAAAAGCAGATCGCATTTTCGATGTGCTTTGGCTGTGTAGATGCTCTCTTTCGGAAGAAGTTTTTTCGGAAGATCTCTTCCGGAAAAGCTTCTTCCGAAAGAAGCTTGCAGTCTAGACATAGCCCAGGTCCCCACAAAGGTCTTCCTCATCTCCGGCTCCTTAAAGAGCCACGAGCTAGAATTATATCCTTTGCTGGGCAGGATGGGTAGAAAGCCAGAGCTGCACTGATAATTTTGAACCAGCTTTAGATTCCAGACCCATCCAAAGTCTCCGGTCGGGGGGTTGGAGCTTTGCTTTGGGCAGGAGCACGCCTTCCTGATGCAGCACAAGAGCCAGCGGGAAGTTGAAGGTAGCCATATTCAAGTTAGAAATTGGGCACACCTTTTTTTTTTTAAATCAGGGAAGGTGATGACACAAAGTAAATTGGTGGAGTTTCCACCTAGGCATCTTGAAATCTGGACTAGATCCTGCTTTGGAAGATGCTTTCATTCATCATGAGGTTTTGGGCTCAATGCAGGGTTATGCAGGGGGACAGACCAGCTGAGCCAACAGGCCTTTCTGGCTGGAAACGCTGTACTTGATGAAAAGCTGCCACCCTGATGTCCAAATCACTACCAGCCTGAGGGACTAAGACCTTGTCTACACTTGCAACGCTATCGCGCAGTGTTTCTTAAACTTTTTAAGACTGAAGAACACCAAACAATAATTTATTTGTATGGGGAACACCAAGATTTTTTGTTGAGAAAAAAAAAAAAGATCAGGGGAAAAAGGGCCGGGGGGAACATTATTGAGAAAAAAAAGGGTCGGGGGGAAAGTTGTTGAGCAAAAAAAAAAAAAAGTCACCTGCTCCTTTAAAGGCGGCCATTTTGAATTCTGTTGTTCTCCATGGCACACCGGTGTGCCACGGAACACAGTTTAAGAAACACATACTGCAGCACTTCAGGGTAGATACCCCCTGCAGCCACAGGAAGGGGGGGCTCTTGGACACACAGGCTATGTCTACACTGCGGGTTTTTTTGCAGAAGAGGATATGCAAATGGCATGCTCATTTGCATATCTTCTCCTGATTCTTTTTGCGGATGAGGTTTTGCTGCTAAAAAGCCCCTTGTGGACAGGGCCATTTGTCGAAAAAAACCCTTTTTCGCAAGATCCCTTATTCTTCAACAATCAAGGTTTACAGGATCTTGTGCATAAGGGGTTTTTTTTCCCGACAAATGGCCCCGTCTACACGGTCTTTTTATTGGCAAAACCTCTTCTGCAAAAAGAATTGGAAGAAGATATGCAAATGAGAGCACGATTTGCATATCCTCTTCCGCAAAAAAATGGCAGCGTAGTCACAGCTATAGTTAATCTACAACCTGTGGGTGGTTTGAGGGATGAATTCTACACCAGGGGCTAGGCTGACTCTGCCCCAGGGAGTATCCCCATGCGAACACTCGATCCCCAGTGACAAAAGGAAAATGCTGCATTCACAGGCTGGGAAACAGTTTGTAAAGTTCTGAAGTTTCTGGCCAGAACCAAAGGGGGTTGCCTTCGGGGTCCGTGCCCAGAACAGTTCCGATTGGGGAAAAGCCCACCCATGTCCCAAGAGGGTGACTTGGAACCCTCTTCCCCACACACCACTCCCGAGCAGAGGGGACGGGACTGCCTCACCCTCTCCGAGGGCAACGTCCTCGTGGCAAGTTCCGATCCTGCTAGGAAAGCCCTGGGAAGGGACAAGGAGCCGTGTCTAGGCTCAGCTGAGACTCATGCAGTTGTGACCCTGTTGCTTGATGACCTAGGCTTTCCCGGACCGTGACGGTCTCTGGAAGGAACTGGGATGAGGGGGCCACGTCCACAGCTGAGCTGAACTTTTCAGAGCACTTCTCTCTCTGGAGAGCCAAGCAGGACACAGGGCCCTCCCTGGATCCACTACCTCACCCCCATCTCTCCCTCCTATGGCAGTACAGAGCTCCCAACCAGCCTGCCAGCCAGGGAGCCCTGCTGCTGCCATCCACGTGGGCTAGCTGGGTATCAGCCAGTGGTTGCCTGAGCAGCGAATCCAGCTTCTCCCTGGATCAGCCGGCTAGTCCCAGGGCAGGCAAGGGGCTCTGGGGTCACATGCAGACGCGACACCTGTTTCCCTGTTCCCATCTGGGAGGGTAGAGGATGGGCCAGGTGAGGCCGTCTGCACCCTCCCGCTGGCTCAGGGAACATCTGCGCTAGCACCGTCCGGAGGCAGGGCTGTCAGAGACAGGTGTAGGACAGTGGGGGAGCCCCCTCGCCAACAGAGCGGAGGCGAGGAGGAAGGAGGCAGCGTGGGTGGGGCTGCTGCCTAAAATATCGCCCCCTTCCCAGAGGTGGCTGCATGTCAGTGTAGGGCGGCGTGAGTCCCACATGCGAGGAAGCCCCACTTGCAAGGGCTTGGTACCCGTTATGGGCGCCATGGGAGCGGGCCGGCTAGGCCCCAGCGATCGCACCTCAGAGACCAAACGGGGCTGCCCCATCTCGGGGGGAGGCCCGAGGTACCACGGAGTGGATCCAGCTGCTCTGTCCCTCCTTTTCCCATGCTGCCTGTCTCTCCCCACAGCGGGGGGCAGGGTGTCTGGGACCTCCCCCACCCCAAGAACTCTCTCCCCCTCATAAGGTTTTCATTCCTCCTCCTGGGCCTTGTGGTCTCCCTGGCGCCTCTCCAGCCTCCCACAGCACCCCCCAGGGCTGCGCGGCCGCCTCCCCACAGCCCACGTGGCTTTCATTAGGCCCCTGCCTTGGTGTTGTTTAGTCGGGATGGCTCCGTGCACCGCCAGCCAGACGCTGTGCATCTCCGCCCCCCCCCGCCTCCCCCACCCACAGCCCCAGGCGGGCAGGAAGGTGGGGGACCCTGGAAACATCCCCATCCTCTTCTTCCTCCTCAGACACCCTCCTGTCTTCTTCCCACTTCCTCTTCTCTCTCTCCCATGGCCTGGCCACAGGCTCTGCACCCTGTCACAGCTGGCCTGCTCTGCCTCTGGACCCCATACCCCCCGGCTCTCTCACATTCTTCCCCTTCCCCTTCTCTCTCTCTCACACACACAGACACACAGGCACACACGCACACACACACAGACACACATGCACGCACGCACACACACACACATATTCTTCCCCGAGACACAGAAACACACACACACACACACACACATTCTTCCCCGAGACACACACACACACACACACACACCATTCTTCCACCCACACACACACACACACACACACACACATTCTTTCCCGACACACACACACACACACACACACACACACACACATTCTTTCCCGAGACACACACACACACACACACACACTCTTCCTCAAGACACAGAAACACACACACACACACACAAACATTCTTCCCTGACCCACACACCCCCCCCCCACACCTACACACTCTTCCCCCCCACACAGACACACACACACACTAAGGCCTGTTTGACACCTAAATGTCAGGGCGACCTCCTCACATTGCTCAGGGCTGTGAAAAAAAATCAACCCCCCTCACCGCCCGGAGAGACGTCACTAAGCTGCTCCAAGCCTTGGTTCTGGCCCCACTCTGCTCAGGGACACCTCTCCAAGCTGCGGCTTTGCAGTGGAAACCCCCCAGCCCTTGCGGTAGCGAGTGCCGGCCCGGCGGGGTGGCATGTAGCTGGCAGAATTGTCTCCCTGCCAGCCTAGGTAATGCCCTGTGCTTCAGTGCCCAGGGCACGTCCGGGCAGACGGGGCATCCGCCGGGGGCTGCAGGCTCCTATCTCGGCGCTAAAGGAAAAGCCCATTCCCTCACGAGGTTTAATCTCGGACAGCTGGGCCGCAAGGCCAGGGGAAGGCAGGTTCCTAGAGATCCCTGTAGGTGCAGGGGATTCCTACAGCTTCCGCAGGACGACTGACCACCTCTCCCGGCCGCAGCCAGCTGCGAGGCAGCTGGAGAGCGGTGTGCCCGGTCCAGTGCAGCTCAGCTTAATGGTGGCGGGGGCCTGAGAGCCTGTGGGGGATTGTGATGGATGGAGCCGGGCTTCGCCCCCCTCTCCACGTCCAGCCCCCCATGGTGCTCAGCGGAGGGACCGCAGCAGAGGAAACACGGATCAAACGGGCCTGGAGGTGCCACAGGCCTGTAACTAACATCGGGCAGCCTGGACTGGGTCTCCAGCACCCCTGCCGCCCCACTGCGGGGCTGGAGCACACAAAATCTACGCGTCTGGGCCCCCCTCTGCTCTGGTGTGCAAGGGGGGTGTGGGGAGGGTCTTTCTCCTCCGTCGAGGCCCACGGCAGCGAGGGGCTGCTTTTCTTGTTTGGCTTCTCACTCGTATGCGGCCCACGGCTGATTTTTCTGTGGGTCAGCGGCCCCCGACCCGCAAAAAGGTTCCCCACCCCCGCTGTACAGCGAGAGCTAAAAGCCAGCTGGCTCGCAGCTCAGGCTGTAGCGCACAGGCATTCTCCCTCTCTGTGAGCGGTCTGAGAGCTACGCCATGGGGCAGGGCAGGCGCGTGGGTGAGTTACGCCCCTGCCCACGGGTTTCTTTTCTCCTGCTCTAGCCGGCGGCTGGGGCACATGGAGCTCTCCCATGGCCACCCCGCGGCCTGGGAGGCCTGCAGCTGCAAGCAAGGCCTTGTGGGAACAACCCCTGTCAGCGCTTATAGGGTCTCTCACCTTCCCAGCCAGGGCCACCCCAATCTGCCTCATTTTCCCACCCCAACGAACAACACTCAACTGCAATTCGCCCCTGGATGCCAAACCCACCCTCCGCCCTGGCTTTGTCCTGGGACAAAAGGGCCCAGCTGGGAGCTTTCTAAACAGCCGGCCCTTCAAAGGCAGCCTTGGGTTCACCTGGGGGGCTCGTTTCTAGTAGGGGGCGGAGGTGAGAGACGAGCTGCCAGCCCCCCCCCGGGAGCGGAGAGGGGCGGAGGGAGGCAGCTCAGGAAATGACCCCACCCTCGGGGAGTTTTATTGCCCCTGCTGCAGGGAGAGTGGCATTTACAGCCTGTTCACCATTGCACTTCAAGGGCATTTTTTGGCTTTTATGGGAGTCCACAGGGAGCTGCGGAAAAGGGGGGGGGTGGAGGCGCCCGGGGCCGGCCCATCTTTGCAGAGGCACTTCTAAGCTTGGGCCCAGTGGCATGGCCAGGAAAGGGGAAATCTGTGGGGAAGGCCCCCCCCCGGCCCCGCCCCGCAGAAGACCCTTGCCTGGGGGAATGGAGGGTGCTGAATGTGTGGCAGTTGGAGGAGATAAAGCCGATTCCCTAAGCAAAACCCAGACCCCCCCCCCCCGACATTGGGCACAGCCTGGCAGCGGGGCTCGGATAATTGTGGGGTTGATGAGCAGGGGAGACTTATCAATTTGGTTACCTGGTAGGGGATGGAGCAGCTTCCTCACCGGCCGTGGGCAGAGCCACCCGCCCCCTCCTTTAATCGGATAACCAGTTAAAAGGGATTTTATATCCCTATATGCATATGGAAAGCATGTCACGCCAGCACTCTCTGAACCCCTACTTCCAGCACCTGCCCTGGGGGGGACACCAGCCGGCTGGGGGGCTTCCTAGGAGACGTTATGTCGCTGGCGAAACTCCCAGTGGAGATAAAGCAACCTCAGTCCTTGCCTGACTGGGGCCTTTGCCAACGGCCTCGGCTTAACAGGCGAAGAACAAACCACCACAGAGGAGCTGTGCTTAGAAAGGGCGTGACTCCAAGGACGCCGCCTTCCAGCCTTGTTTCCAACGCGGGGCTCCCACCCTGACCTGGGGGCGGTCGGGGCAGGAATGCTCATGCGCCGAAGTCAATGGCATTTCCCTGGGCTTGAGGCCAGCCCTGCTGCCGCCCGGTGCCAGTTTGCTTGCGAGCCCGGCAGGGCACGCGCTCCAATTTCACTGCGGTGACTGGAATGTGGCTGCGGGGGACGTGGTTTACCAGGGAAGGTTCGGCTGTGGCCTTGCGTAGGTTTGGCCTTCGACTCTGGCTAAACCCAGCAGGGCGGAGCTGACACAAGGCAGCCTCTTCCCGTCCATGCCCGCCTGTGCGAGAGGAAGGAGAAGGAGACACAGCACCTCTCTCCCAGGCCAAGGAGGCTGTGGTGTCCCCTCGCTAAACACCATTGCTCTCTGTGCTTCAGGGGCTCTTCCGCTCTTTTGTGCTCCGAGCGGCCAAGGGCTCTCGGTACTTATAAGGAACGTTGCTCTGCCCTCTGGGGGGGTGGGGGGCGCATTCCTGGCTAAATGCTTCTCTCCATCTCGCTGCCCGTTTCTCTCCAACAGCTCTCGCCAACTGCAGCCCCTCGGAGCCCAGCATCTAGGTTACTTTTCAGCTAGCAAGGAGACCACCACCCTGCTGTCACGCCGAGCACAGCAGGGCCCTCTCCATGGGAGAGCTCTGGGAAGTCTTGTGTCCTCCTCTGGGTCCGTGCTGAGCCACGGACCCTAGGGGGCGCCCTGCCGCTGTTGGCTTTCTGCAAAATCAAGCTGGCTGTTCGCCCAAGCCACGTTTTATAAAGCCACGGGAGGGGCAGTTTTATACACCGCCTGCTGCTCTCCTTGCGGCTTGGGCTACACCACTCTGCCTACCTCCCCTCCAGCTCCCTTCTTTACTTTGTGCCAAACCCCAAAGCCAGTTTGCTGGGCAGTTTCACCCCAGAGGTGGCTGCAAGTCAGAAGCACTGGATGAGACCCCTGCCTCTACAATATAGATCATGGGATTTGGTCTCCATCAGAACTAGGATGGACCATCTGATTTCCAGCCATCAAAACAGTCCAACAGCCGGCCTGCGAAAGCCTCCCACTGCGCCGGTGGGCGGTGAGGGTGTCACATACAGACACGCAGCGTGGGGGCTAGAAGGACACACCTTTCCTGTAATACACCACGTGTCCTAGCTGCGATCCTGCTTGGGCAGCTCTCGGAAGCTGAGCCTTCATGGAGAATCAACAGCAAGAGCTCCAACATCTGTGCCACCCAGAGCCCTCGGGGGAATTTCTGGGTTGCTACTCCAGCCCCAACATGGCCCGGCCACATCTGCCCGCTCAATGGGGAACCCACACTGGACGTGACAGCAGGAGCTAGGTTGTCGCTGGTCCTGCCAGGCATTGGGAATCAATAACTCACATGTGACACCCTTCGGGGCAAAGACCGGGGCAGGGACGCACTCGGACTCCACCACTTCTGCAAGACGATGGAGACGCTCACATTTCTGAGGACCAGCCACAGAGTCCTAGATGGAGAGGCCAGAAAGCACCAGTGTGACTTCCTGTCTAACACAAGCCATAGAGCCGCCCTGTTTGAACCAGCGCCTGTGGGAAACCACCCAAGCCAGAGTCTAAAACTGTCCCGTGATGGAGAATCCCCCAGGACCCTAGGAAAGTCGCGCCAATGGCTAATTCTTCTCCCGGTGAACCAAAAACCTGCATCTATTTCTAGCCTGAATTTGACAAGCTTCTATTTCTAGTCAATGGACAGACTGAAAAGCCGTTCCCCGTGTGGGTACTTCTCATCGGCCCTTCCCTTTCTCTTGGTTAAGCTAAATTGATGGAGCTCTGGGGGTCTTCCCCCATTAAGGCAGGTTTTCCAGTCCTTTAATAATCCTGGCCTGTCCCCGAACCCTCGTTCATTTATCAACCCCCCTTCTTGAGCCATGCCCCGCCAGACCGGGACATGGAATTCCAGCAGCGACCGCACCGCCACCAAACTCAGGACGACTATAAACAGGGACGCTGACAACTCCTCTGGCTGAGTAGACCCCTCCTGTCCTACCTCCCGCAGGTGGTTGGCTTGGCACAGAGTCCAAGGACCGGAAGGGACACAGACCCTGCGCTCCCCGCTCGTTCTTCAAGGAAGCCCCTTCCAAGCATGGCTCAGGCCCATCAACAGGGCAGAGGGGGGAAGGCAGCAGCTATTCTGGGGAGCAGAGCCCTGGCTTTGGGGGGTGGCAAGTCAGCACCGAATTCAGCCCCGGCCCCGACTTGCCACATCGGGGCCATCGTCCAGGCGGCTTAGCGACCGACTGAGGAGTCACCCCTCCCGATAGGGGGGCAAGGCCTGCTGCTGTCTCCCAGACACAGCATCTAAAATACAAGTACAGAGCCCATACGCATAACTCCACCCATAAAACTCACACAGGCATGTGGGCAGCGTAGCCGGAATCAGCCAAGCGTAAGCTTTCCGTAGACACCTCGCTTGGCCCAGGCTTTGGGGCAAACACACAACTGGGGGTGCAAGCATGTTCCCCCATGTTCATTCGGAAATCCGATAATGCCACAGCCGGGCAGTGGGTGCCCTGCCCCTCTCCAAGAAGCGGGGGTACAGCAGCTGCTCTGAAGGATGCAAGATGGCGCCGGTCACGTGCGATGCGGACAGACTCCATTTTGGGAGGTGCCTTCGCGCTGGACAACAAAGGATTTCCCTCTGCCCGGGCAAGGTTATAAAAGGGGCCCCAGGGGGTCCACCCTTTGACTTCACTTCAGAAGCATCTTTGCTAGGGTGGCTAGATACTTTCATAGAATCATAGAATACCAGGACTGGAAGGGACCTCGAGAGGTCATCGAGTCCAGCCCCCTGCCCTCATGGCAGGACCAAATACTGTCTAGACCATCCCTGATAGACATTTATCTAACCTACTCTTAAATATCTCCACAGATGGAGATTCCACAACCTCCCTGGGCAATTTATTCCAGTGTTTGACTACCCTGACAGGGGGTTTTCTTTCACAAAAAACCCCGAACATGGCGGGGAAAAAATTGGTTGAGCAAAAAAAAAGACCAAAGTTATTGAGCAAAAAAAAAACCCAACCGCACAAAAAAAACCCCCAAACCAGTCGCTGCTCCTTTAAATCCCCATGCTCCGCACTCCCCAGCCAGACGTGGCAGGGAAGAATGTCCCAAGCGGCCTTCCGTCCGAGAAAAACAGAAAATACCGGACATGTAAAATGTCCGGTATTTTCTGTTTTTTTTAACCGGACAGAGGCTGCAAATACCGGACTGTCCGGGCCAATACCAGACACCTGGCAACCCTAATCTTTGCTGTGAACAGAGGGCCTGGAAGGAGAGGGGGGCCATCCAAACAAAGGGTGAACTCCAGAGAGCAAGGAGGCGAGTGGCAGAGACTTGATCACCACACCGGGAAGCAGCCCCAAGGGGTCTTCTGGGGCCGCACCTTGGGGCTGCTTCCCAGTACGGGTCGGACACAGCCGCTGCCTTCCAGCCAGTCCGGGAGGGTTATTTACAGAACGGTGAGCTACTGTAAATAGACCCTAGCGTTAGACTAAACACAAGCGGGTGGGGAGGGCCGGAGTCGTTTTATCAGCTGGGGCACTTGCTAAGCCAAGAGTGCAGCCACTTTCCTCTCTCTTTGACCCCCGGCGCTCATGGGCCCTTTTGTGGGCCACTGCTGTGAAGCCCCCTTGCTCCTAGCCCATCTGAAATCGGTCCCTAAGGCCCCATGGGCCGATCAAAGCTGGGTGCACGCGGGCGGCGGGGTCGGTGTGAAGAGACTGTTTTCTGATCCCGACCGAAGGCCATTCTCCATATCTGCGCCGCAGAGACGTCTTGCTGCAAGATGGGCACCCCCACAAGCGTGTTCTGGGGTGGGCGATGCGGACTGCGCGGAGGGAGAGGCGTGGGTGTGCCCGGCTCTTCACAACCGTTCTGGGCGTAGCATCCTTCCAGCAGATGTGGGGTGGTGGCGTAGCATAGGAAGCATGGTGCTGGTGGGGGGCAAACTGTCCCAGCGCTTGGTTGAGCGTAGTCACGTGTCAGCTGCCTAGAGGTGAGCCGGAGGGAGTGAAAACCGGAGCACAGGTTTCTGCTGCCGAGTAACAAAGGGTTGGACCGAATGGGCACCGAGTTTGAACGTTTGGTCCCCACGGCGTCCTGGCCGCTTTCCGTGGCAGTTTTCCTAAGGGGGCTCAGACACGTGAGAGCCTGAGGGTCACGCCCGGTGGCCTGGGTGAGATTCGTGGTGCAAGCGCTGACCACTGAGAAAGGCTTTCAGTGGTCGGGGGGCTCTGCTGCTGTGCCGAAGGGACACACTCAAAACTGCCCTGCTCACGGATGCCACTGACTCGGAGTCAGGCCGGCACTTAGGGCACCCTCGAGCGCGGGGACGGCTTGCGCTTGGGGGCCTGAAGAAACGCCCTCTGTGTACATGAACGCAGGGGGCTGGGCGAGCCGGCGGTCGTGTGCGTGCAGGCTGGGGCCAGCAGGCAGCTTGAGGGTCGGGTTGCCAGGTGTCCAGTTTTGAACCGGACAGTCCGGTATTTGAGCTTTCGGTTCGGGAAACAAATTGAGAAAATACCGGACATAGAAATGTCCGGTATTTCCTAATTAAGTAAGTTTTATTGTTCTCAGGAGTATCAGTACGTAGTTGACACTGCGTGAGCATGTTTACCAGCCCGGCAGTACGCAACTACACAGTAGAGAGGAGGGGGGTTGGGGCGGGCCGGGATGGAATCCCCAGGACCGAACTCACCCGTGCGCCCCGCCGGGACTGTGCGTGGGATGGGCAGCACCCTGGGATCTGCATGCACCTGGGCCAGCCCTGCTCCCTGCTGGCCAGTTCCCCGCCCCTGCTCTCCCCCCGGCCAGCCCTGCTCCCCCAACCTCCTCCCGGCCAGCCCCACTCCTCTCCCGGCCGGTCCCCGTCCCCCCCATCTGAGATCAAGCATGTCCGGTATTTTTTTGAAATCATCTGGTAACCCTACTTGAGGGTCGACTGTGGGTTGGTCTTTCCCACACCCTGATGCCGTCTGGAAACATCTGGGGTGGAGGCGAGAGGGCCCCCGGGCCAAGTGTGTGTGTGTGGGGGTGCTCTGTGCCCGCAGAAAGGGGGGGCTTCGAGCAGAAGGGGTGGGACTGGGGGCAGCACTGACCACGGCCCCCAACCCAGGCAGCCCTGAGAGCCACCCAGAGCTCGCTGCATACGGCTCCGGCAGCATCATCACGGGCCCAGGTCTCCAGCCGCCAGAAGGAAGGCAGGTGAAAGGGAGAGCTGACCGGCGGAGGGGGTGGGGAGCGAGGGCAGGGGGGGCAGGGCGGCTTGTGTCCATGCCCGGGGCGGGAGGGCAAAGCACAGGACACACGCCATGCTGCAGGTGGGCCTGGCGAGCCGCCATCCACAGCCTCAGCCGGCTCCGATCAGGAGCCGAGAAGGCCGGCGAGGGAGGGAGGGAGCCCAGGGCCAGACGCTGCTGACTGAACTGGGAAAGGCCGGTCCCACCGCTCTCCCGCCATGTGACCGGCACAGACGCCAGCTTGGCGAGAGAGGTGGGCGCACCACCTCTGAACACCCCCGCCCCGTGCAAGCCCCTGCCACGGCCCCTGTCACGGTGGCGCCGAGCCAGCAAAGCACTTGGGCCTCCAGCCTGGTGCCACGGCCGCCGGTGGGAACCCAGCTGCCTCGCCCGGGGGCCCGTGCTTAAGTGCGCTGCTGGAAGCGGCTCAGCTCCCCACTCAACACCCCGTAACCTGGGCGACGCCAGAGCAGGACTTTACGGCCTGGGGCCATTTCCCAGCCTGGGGGGGTGGTGCTCGGGGAGCGAGCGGCTGCCGGAGAGCACGTGGCCCCACATGGGGCGGCGGGGCCTCCCCTCCTGCCGCCGCAGCCGAGCCGCCACGTAGCCGCGCTCCTGAGCTGTGCAGGGGACCGTCCCTGTGTGAATGCACCGCCACTGGGGACCAGCTCAGGACACAAGCTACAGGGCCCATCTGGGACCATGGGGTGGGGCCTTCTCACCCTCAGCCACTGCCGGGCGGGACTCACATCTAGGGGGGCGTGGGCGGTAACCGCCCTCCGGGGCCTGAGCAATGGGAGCAAGGCTGATAGCACCATCTGAGGCCCTTCACCTCCAGATAAACCACCTAGCCTGTCCCCCTTCCCCAGGTAGGTCTCTCTCTAGGCAGGCACGGTGGAAACCAGCGTTCCCTGTCATTTTTTTCCCATCCATATGCAGAATAAATTTTATTCTGTGCACCGAGGCCTATGCGGATGTGCACCACCAATAGAAACAGACACTGCCCGTTCTGGGTGCCCTGCTAATCAGCTAGGCGGCATCTGAATCTCTCTCGAATCGCTCAGCGTACGGGGAACGCTGGTGGAAACACCACCGTGTGCTCTCCCAGGCGACGGCTACCCAAGCTTTGAAGGCCCTGGCTCTTAGCCCAGGGCGGTGGCAGCAGCAGGCCCGTTGCTAAGCTAGGGACTGACCAGTCATCTGGGAACGCGCACGTCAGGGCATCCGTTTGCCCAACACCAAGGGGCAGAGCAGAGAGGTGGGGAGAGGGGAAAGCCCCAGCAGATCCCGGCCGATCCCACAGGGCTGTGCCCTATGGCATGTGCCCAGCCTAGGGAGCATGTGCAGGGTGAAATGTCACCCCGGGGAAAGCAACAACCCCCCATCCGGTGTCCAGGGCACCCGTCCGTCCTGCACACACAGGGATAAATGCCAGGACTGCCTCCCTGCAGGAGTTTGAATGCCCTGCTCCTTCCTCCAGCCAGGCCCCCCACTCTCGTGGTTCGAGCCCCACTTCCGTGGGCACACAGCTGCCCTGCTGGAGAAGTGCCAGCTCCGGGCGGGGCAGTGCCGGTGGTGGTGTTCCTGGTGGAGAGGGCAGAGGAGGACGCCAGCCTGTGGGCAGCGCCCAGCGCTGTGGCCTGAACCAGTCTGCAGCCCTGCGCCGGAACCCACAGCCACACACCACCCACGTGCCAGCCTGGGCGCCCGCCACCAAGCCAAACTGGCCGGATGCCAGAACCTGGCTGGGCATCCCCTGCGATGGGTAACCCCCCCGCAGCGTGGGGCTCTGCTGCCGCCCCCCTCCCACACCCGTGCTGGGGGCTGCAAAGGGGGGTGCAAAGCACTCTGGGAGGCTGGCCACAGGGCCACGCCCATCTCCTGCCTCAGTTGTTGGGCCACGCCAGAGCAGCCGGGCCTGTGAGAGGGCAGACGGGGTGGCAGACAAGCAGCCTGGCCAAGCCCCTCGGCTGTGGGGGCCGGGAAGGGGAAACTCCGGGCAATGTGGCAGGACCTTGTGCCGCAGGAGGCAGGGCCTCGGGGCATCCTCCAGACCCTGCAGCCGCGCCTGCTGCTCAGCCCAAGTTCTGGGGAGCCTCAGACCAATGAGGCAGGCTGGGCACCCTCTGGGCACCCAGGCCTGGATCACCGCCCCCGCACTGCTCTAGCCCTGGGATTCCCCGCTCCCCGGCCCTACCAGTGCTCCTCGCCCCTGCCCCACAGCACCCCCCGTTCCAGCCCTGGGTCCCCCAGCCCGGCCGACGCGCCTCGCCCCTGCCCCACAGCACCCCCCGTTCCAGCCCTGGCTCCCCCAGCCCTGCCCACGCGCCTCGCCCCTGCCCCACAGCACCCCCCGTTCCAGCCCTGGGTCCCCCAGCCCTGCCGACGCGCCTCGTCCCTGCCCCACAGCACCCCCCGTTCCAGCCCTGGGTCCCCCAGCCCTGCCCGACGCCTCGTCCCTGCCCCACAGCACCCCGTTCCAGCCCTGGGTCCCCAGCCCGGCCGACGCGCCTCGCCCCTGCCCCACAGCACCCCCGTTCGGCCCTGGGTCCCCAGCCCTGCCCGGCGCCGCCTCGCCCCTGCCCCACAGCACCCCGTTCCAGCCTGGGTCCCCAGCCCTGCCCACGCGCCTCGCCCCTGCCCCACACCACCCCGTTCCAGCTCTGCCCACGTGCCTCGCCTCTGCCCCACAGCACCTCCCGTTCCAGCCCTGGGTCCCCCAGCCCTGCCCACGCGCCTCGCCCCTGCCCCACACCACCCCCCGTTCCAGCCCTGCCCACGTGCCTCGCCCCTGCCCCACAGCACCCCGTTCCAGCCCTGGGTCCCCCAGCCCTGCCGATTTGCCTCGCCCCTGCCCCGAAATGCTCTCAATGGCAGGAGCTGCCTCAGGAGCCGACCCTCTGGCCCCAGCAGCATGAGGCTGGAGCACTAGCCCCTGCCCCGCACAATCTATTCAGCCCCTCCCCCCCATCCCATCTTCTGAGGCCCCAGCAGCTTTAAGCACTCAGCCAGGGCTGCACACAGTCCTCGCTTGGACCGGACTCCTGGCGGTCACTGAGTCAGGGCGCTGCTAATCCAGGACAGACGGGCTCAGGGACTCCCTCCGGGCCAGATGCCTCTGGGGCCGTGTCAACAACAGGGCCTTGTCCCTGTGCAGGACCGGGCCCCTCTGCCATGCCCAGCAAAGAGCTGCTAAGCACCACCACCCCCCCCACTGCCTAGAGCAAGGCAAGGCCTGGGAGACTGGACGATATAAGTGAGAATGCTCCCTGCTGGAACAAGGGCCTTGTTTTTTCCTTTTCGAACCCTGTTATAGTCTTGGCCTTCACAACATCCTCTGGCAAGGAGTTCCACAGGTTGACTGCACGTTGCATGAAGAAATACTTCCTTTTGTTTGTCTTAAACCTGCTACCTATTGATTTCATGGGATGGCCCCTAGTTCTTATGTTATGGGGAGGAGTAAATAGGCCTTCTTTATCCACTTGCTCCATGCTTTTGAGGAGGGAGAAGCGATTTCTCCTGCGAGCCCCTATCTCTGCGGAAGGGCAAAGGCGGAGCCGTAATTTAGGCGAAAACCATGTCTGTTCACAGCCAGCAGGACCAAGGACAATGTACCTACCTAGCCACATTTAGGGCTCTCTTCCCTGCCAAATCGGGACTCATTAATGGCTGGTTTTATTATCCCCACTGTGCCCCTGTACCGTATCCTCATTGTGCAAGTGGGGAAACTGAGGCACAGACAGGCTAAGGGACATGCCCAAGGTGGCACAGGGAGTGTGTGGAGCCCAAAGACAAAATGGCCTCTTTCCCTTGCCAGCGCAGCCTTCCCGGCCCGGCCGAGCCCTGCCACCAGCGGCTCCGACACCGGCTGCGGCTATTTTTTGCCACATTTTCTCTCCTGCCTTCTCCTCTGCTTCCCATTTGGGTGATTAAAGACTGTAAAGACCTGGAATGTGCTGGCTCCTTCCTCCCCCCCCCCCCCCCGGTGCCACTTCCTGTCTGCAACTAATTTAGCATCCTCAGAACCATCTGAGGGAAATATTCTGGTATGAGGGGGGCAGGAGTGTAGGGCACCCCCCTGGGAGGCTGGCCTCTGGGCGCCCCCTGCAGCCTCACGGAGAGAGCACCAGGGCAAAGGGACGGTGGAAGAACTCCTGGGAGCGGGTGTGGGGGGCTGAAAGCTGCACTCCCCGGAAGGTTGTCTGGGGAGGGGGGGGCTGTAAGAAATGAATTGTTGGCCTCAGAGCCACCTTAGCCGCCTTAGAAGAGAGACTGCTCCCGAACACATTACAGTCTGGGGAGCGTTTGGACTCGCTACCTCCTCGGGAGGGAGGACAGCGCGATCACCCCCATTTGTCAGAGGGGGGGAAACTGAGGCACGGAGCCTGGTGCCAGGTCACCCAGCGTGTCTGCACCAGAGCAGGGACTTGAAGCCAGGTTTCAGGAGGCCTAGGCCAGCCCCCTCACCCATGGGCCAGCCCCTCTCTCCAGGAGGCAGGGGGAATGGTCTGTGGAGACCAGAGGGGCCCAAACCCCTCCCACTCCCTGCTGGCTCTGGCCAGGGCAGGGCCTGTGAAGAGAGCACAATGGAACGGGAGGGGCAGGACCCCCTTTTCCAGGCCGGTCAATCCAGCTTCTTGCAGCCAAAGGCCGCTGGCGGATGGGCATGGGACAGGGCTTGCAGCTGCCCCAGAGCGCCTTGTGCCAAGGGCGGGGAGCAGGCTCGGGGCAGGACTGTGGAGAGGAGCCCACGACAGCCCCTTCGCAGTAGCCGTAGCAGCCGGCTGGGCGATGGTGGATGTCTAACCTGTGGGGACTGCAGGGCTGGCATCTCCCCAGCGACAGCGCGGGCAGGGGCCATGCGGCTCCTGCTGCCAGACCCAACTCTGCTGCGAGTATCACGGCAGGAGGGTAATGGGGAGTCCGGCCTTTACACTGCACTGCAGGTTGGAATAAGGTACGCAATTTGAACTATGCAAATTACGTATCGTTTCAAAACAGCTTATTTCGAAATTTGGCGCTGTCTTCACAGCACTTACTCTGAAATAAAGCGCTATTCTGAAACGACCATTACGCCTCGTGGGATGAGGTTTACAGGGATGTCAGAATAGCGAGCCTGTTACATTGCGAAATAACGGGCTCGCTCAAAAGACGTGGAATAGCTATTTCGGGATAACAGCGCTGCGGTGCAGACGTAGCCTCTCTCTAATTCTTTTGTAGAAGGATGGCTACGTTCAAATCCATGATTGAGTGACGAGGGAGGTAAAAATATTCACCTACAGTAGTGTTTCTTTAAATTGTGTTCCACGGTACACTGGCGTGCCGCAAGGCAGTCGGAGGTGTGCTGCGGAGAACACCAGAATTCAAAATGGCCGCCCTTAAAGGGGCAGGCGAATTTTTTTTTTTTTTTGCTCAATAACTTTCCCGACCCTTTTTTTCCCCTCAATAACTTTCCCCCCGACCCTCCCCCCCGACCTTTTTTTTTTTTTGCTCAACAAAAAAATCCTTGGTGTTCCCCATAAAAAAAAATTGTTTGGTATTCCTGGGTCTTAAAAAGTTTAAGAATCACTGCCCTACAGGTTTGTGCGTGGTACCATTCCTGATGTCTGACTTGTGTCCATTTAGACTTTGGCATGGAGACTGTCCGGTTTGGCCACTATACATGGCAGAGGGGCAGTGCTGGTATAAAATATTACACTGGCACTTGATGGCATATGGCACAGGACTTTCATTGTTTTTAAAGTTACAGGCTAACACAGCTACCCCTCTGGGACTTGTTAACTGTAAGATCATCTGCAGGATGCATGCCTGGATGCACTGCTTTTCATGTTGAATTTGCAATAAATGCGGCATGCTGCCTTTTCCCCTGAAACCGATTCGGTGTGCTTCTTATAAGCATAACAGCATCGGTCACTGGGCTGGGGCCACCGTTACAATGGGCACGTTGCACTGCTTCCTTGAAGGCCTCTGACAGCCCAGAAACACCTGCTGTCCATGCTGGTCCCTCGCTAGCCCCTCAGCACCCCCTCCACCTGCATTGCGGGGAGAAGGCAGGCACTAGCAAATCTGGCCCCCAAATGGGTAACACAAACGAGGCCCAGTGTGTGGATGTGGATGAGACTGCCCTGCTGCAGGAAACTTGTGTGCGTTTTGGTGGCTGTGCAGGAGAGATCCCAATGCCGCCTAGTGGATCAGCAGAGCACCCACAGCTCGGTTTTGTTTCTGCTGCGGGTGCACAATCGCACATCCTTGGTCCACATAAAATTATTCCGCACACGGATGGAGAAAATGCGCACGTGGATGCAAAAGATCACAGGGAACGTTGCTTGGGGCAAATTGTTCAAATTCCCAAAACTTTGGGCACATTGGTAAAACTCCCAAAGCTCCAATGGGTAAATTAAGTCTGAACTGACATTTGGGCAGCATTTTGGGGGTCTTCCCGTGAAGGATGCAAGAGACGCACGCAGTTTTATCACACATTAGGTGGGTGCAGTAGGAGGGTTTAGGAATCATCAAGAAACATTTCTTCCTTGATCAAGTTTATTAAATATGACACACACCGTTCGTTGCTAGCAAACCAGAGAAACGGTCCGCATACAGAATGGGGCCACGCTCCTCTTCAAGTTTAAGGCATAAACGTTTTTCTGGGATTGTGCTTTAGTTTGCTTTCGGAGAGAATCTGCAGCCAGCGCTACACTATAAATCCCTTGTTCCGAGTACCGCACACACCACTTTTGTGGGTCTCTCATTTACCCTTCTCCTCCCTGCGGGACAGCGTCTCCCTGGGCAGCTGGGACGGGAGCGTGAGTGAAAGACTTGGCTGGGCCATTTCGCCTCAAGGTTGGGTTTCAAGGAAAAGTGTAAGCAACAGCCCCAAAAATAGTGCCTGAAGGACCACACGGCCAGAGCTGGGGAGTTCACAACACCAGGACTATTCAAATTCTTTGCCGGTCTCCCCAAGTGAACGCTGCTCTCCTCTCCACAGGAACAAGAGCTGTGCTCAGGTCAGACTGGGATGCGATCCGACAAGACCGGGGGATCCGTTAATGCCATATGGCACAAAGCCACCCTCCTCCCCCAGGTTCAGGGTGCTTGGAGACCAGTTTGTAGCATGACTGGTTGGCTGGCACGCAGGCCGCCCCACCACACGCTGCAAGCTGGAGAGAGTTTGGTACCCAGCAGTGCTACCTTGGTCAACCCGGTTGTTTGAAGTCACTTCCCCAAAAGGCTGATGCACCAGGAACCCTCACTCCCTATAAAGGGGGGGAAGTAGGTCCCTATGTAATACCCCCAGAGCCATACCACTGCACTCAGGGATCAGGCACGGGGCCAGTTCCCCCCCTCTCCCAAACTTGGGCACCTACAGCTGTGCCCAGAGCGGACCATGTGACGTAGACACTCACGCCAGGAGGGGGTTTCACATGGTCGGTGCAGGGGCGGGCGGAGCTGGGAGTAGTCCTGCTTGGGAAGAGCAGGACAATCGCTCGGCAGGTGCCATCCTCCAAAGCAGAGACGGTGCAAGCCAAGCGCAGGGCGGGGAAGAAAACCCTTCTCACAGAGGACACGGCAGAGACCGGCCCGAGAGCAGGTGTCCCTTGAATTCAAGTCTCTTCAGAACAGGGCCAGAAAAGCCCCCTGCGATTTCCACTGGCCTGCCCAGTTCTAAGGAGGTCAGGCACATCCACAGCATGTCTCTGCTCTATAAAAGCCAGGGGCATTCTGGGAAGCTCCAAACATTGACAACTCCGTTTTGGGGGAAATAGAGTAGAAATCTTTAGATTCACATCATTCAAAAAAAAGTTACAAAAGTCTCTCTCTCTCTCTCTATTACATGCACGCCAACCACAATGCAGCCCGCAGGCTAAAACCCATCTTCGCCGCAAGCTGCATATATTGCTCTGTCGGTGGCTCGCCCTGGGTCTCCGGGCAGGGACTGAAGGCGAGGGCGTTGCTCCAGTATCTCGCCTGCTGTTGGTTCCTCTCCTTACACAAGTTGGGACGAGGGGGAAGCAAGAACAGAGGCACGGTGCAGGGGGGGAGCCTGGTCTAGCCAGTCCCCCATCACAAAGTCACCTCCAGACCGGAGCTGGAGAAAGGAGGCCGGGAGCAGCCTCCGCGCGCAGCAGGGCTCGGTGTCGAGCAGCAGCACGTTTCGAGAGCCTCCCTTCCCTGAGGAGCGGCGTTGGCAGTTGACCCCTGGCCTACAGCAGAGGTTTCCTCCAGCGCGAGCCCACGTCCTCTCCTCCCAGCCCGGGGTGGAAAGTCCAGGGCCCTCCAGCAAGGCCTCGCTGGCCAGGGCGAGGACGGACGGTGCCGCGGCTTCCAACGTCCCGGCTAATGAAAGCAAAGGCGCCTCTGCTCGAGGGGCTTGCAAACAGGGCCCGTGCGCCCGTCGGGACTCTCACTCGGAGCCTAACGTTCCTCCAGCGTCTCCGAGGTTCGCACCAACCCGCCTCCCTCCCACAGACCTTCCCCCGGGACCTGCAGCTTGGAGGAGAAATCCCTAGACATGGTGGCGGAGGCCTTGTCTCCACTCGGTGATGCTAGTAACAAATGAAACATCCTGAGAGAATAGGGAGGTAGGGGGGAGCCATTTCCTAGAGCCAGGGCAGGGGGACAGACTGCTCTTCAAACCACACCGCACCTCACGGCCGCACCTCCTGCCTCCGGGACCGTGAGGTTTCATTTGGTTCTGGAGAGAGCTGGGGCAGAGCCAGGAGCCCGACCCGAATCTCCCCTCCCTCCTCTCCGGCTGGTTACGGAGAAGGGCCCGACTGTGAAGCTCAGGCCGAGATACCAACCTTGCTGCCGTTTGACAGGGGTTGGCATCAGGCGCGGAAGTCCCTGCCCGGCCTCACGCCTCGCCCAGCGCGACAGGCCGGGGGCAGGGAGAGCGGGCTGGCTCCAGGGTGCAAGCGTCAGCACGCGGCAGGAAAGCCGGGGCTTCCACAGCTGTTCGGATGCGGACGCATCCGGAGCGTGGGCAGAGTGATGCCTGAGTCCCGTCCCGGACTCTCCGATGGAGAGGAAAGGCGAGGAACACTGTGGCGGCTCCCTCCTCCTTCCCGCTAAGTTACAGTGACTGGGTCCTACAGGGACTGATCCATTGCTCCCTTGCTCGGGGGCCAGACACTCCGGTGATGGGCTCGTGGCTGCACTGTGAACTCAGAACATCCCGTTTTTGCAGGGACGGCTGGGCCGCCCCCGCCGCCGCGATTTACATCTGAGCAGGTAGATGCACGCAATAGCCACAGACAGCTCCTTCTACCCCAATCCAAGCCCCCTTCCCTCTCTGGCTCGACACGTCTGGGCGCAGGGAGAGATCAGGACCCGGGTCCTTCTAGGTTTCAAGTCTGTAGGGCTGGGCCGCTCCCCCGGCCCCTCCAAGGTCGATTAAAAGCAGGAAAGTGTTGTTGGCCATTGGCTGCAAACCCAAACATCTCTATTTCCTGCCACTTCAGGATCAAACCCAGACAGACTGACGGAGGAGTCTCCCGGAGCAGTGGTGGAGGGGGGATCGATACGAGGCCCCGACAGCGTCCCAGGACTGCTTCCTCTCGGCGGCCGCAGCTCTCTCACGCCCATTATGATTGCGAAACGGTCTCCTCCACCGGCTTTCACCCAGCCTGGAAAAGCTGCGGCAGGGCTCTGCCGTGGCGCCAGGAGCCCCGCGAGAAATGCCACGCTTTGAGGGCTGCGCTGGTTTTTCGGGGGAAGGGTTGGGGCGCACACGCTTACGAAGCTCTGTGATTGTTGCGAGGCAAACCCCGACTCCTCTTGCACCTGCCCTGACTGCAGGCCAGCCGGATCCTCTCCCGGCCGGGCGCGCGTCCTCTTCCCTGCCAGCAGCGATCTCCGACGCGCAGCCGAGACAGCCGGCAGGGCGTTGCGAGGCGGCCCGAAGGCCACGGTAGCGAAGGGCAGGGTTTTATTGCTGGTGGAGTCGTCCGACGAGCTACGCCGGCTCACGCTCCCTGAAAGATACGAGTCTCGGGAGACAATAAGATTGTGCACATTTATTTTTGCTTTTTTTTTTTTTTTTTAAAAAGGTATAAATCAACAGGAATGTTAGGAGAGGCCCCGAGACAAATCACTGGGGCTCTGGGGGTTGCTGAATCCGGGTGCCCCTGTCGAAGAGGCAGACAAACCACAAACGCAGTGAAAGCAAACACCCTTCTTTGCCCACGGGGTGTAGACACAGCTAGGACTTGGGGCTGATTGGCGAGATTTAGCAGGTGTCTTTCTGGGCCCACAGGACAGGCACTTGCCAGTTTCATCACATTAAAGCTTTGCTGCGGCAGCCTGGCCTCCTGCCGACAGCTGGCTGGGGTTTTGGTACGAGTTCTCTACGTAGTGCAACGAGGTCTGGTTAAGGCCACCCGAGAAGGACTGAGAACGCAGCGATGGTCACCGTCCCGCGTCTATTGCAACGTTGCCCTGCCTGCTGGGCCGCGGGGAGCCCGGGCTGCGGGCTTCCCGTCCTCGGTGTCCAGCGAGAAAGTCCCGAAGAATAATACACACGTTTTCCACTTCAAGCTCTGCAGGAAACAGGCTGGGCTGGGGGGTGGGGGCTGCTGGATTGTCCGCCGCATCCTGGCTCGGCCAGCCAGAGCCGCCAGTGCGGAGGTGGGCAGGCCTTTGGCGCGGAAAGGAACGCGCTTCCCGGCTCGGCACGCTCTGCCCACGGACCCAGTTCCCAGCGAGCGCCGTGCTCCCAGGGGAAGTGCAGATACGCCCGAGTGGCGAGGCTGGGCTCGCCCCCCTCAGACACCCCCTGCTGCAGGGCACCTCTGCCCGGTATTGCTGTGGGGACAGTCCGCTCACTTGGACTCCGGCGGGTTGTATTCTGTCTCTCCGGAGGAGACCTGGGAGATGCGGCGGGTGGAACGCCACAGACGTCTGTGGAACTGGCCTGTGCGCACCTGCGGGGAGAGCAAAAGGCAAGGCCGGGCTGAGGAGCTGTGTGGGTGGGGGGGAAGGGTCGCCCAGCTGACATGGGCCCCTAGCCCACCTTGGAATAAATTATAAACCCTGCTGAGGCGTAGTGGGGGGCTGTCTGCTCCGTAACCCGGGGTCCCCCTGCGCTGTGATGCGTGATTCCCACTGACTCACCCACATGTGGATTAAGCCAGACACCTAGGCTCAGCCTGGGGAGATAACAGGGGATTCCCAGGGGGAGAGACAAAGGGAGAGAGGTGGAGACCAACACTAGATTTGGGGGGGAAGGGGCAGTTGCTGGCTGGGAAACATGAAGGAAGCAGCCTTAGCTGAGGGTCTAGCGATGACAATGGACCCCCTAACCCAAGGGGGCTGAGGCATCCTGGCCCTGACTCCTGTAACCACGTCCCGTCTGTGCTGTGCCGTACCCAGGAGGAGCAATAACCCCTTTCTATTCTACTGGCTGGCGGAGTCTCCTCTTGCTGCAGACGGGGTGCAGGATCGGGGGGGACCCGACGTGCTTCTGTAGGGGGGCCGCCCACGTCACGGAGCCCTGAGCTCCCGCTGGAGTCTCGCTGCACGGCTCGGCCCTCGTGGGCTGGGGCTGCCTCACCCCAGAGGGCAGGGTGGAGCAGACGGAGCCTCTGTCTTAAGGGCGTCTCAGCTGAGCGGAGACTTTTCAGGCCCTGGGGTGGGGCCAGACTGCGCGTTCTGCTGTGGGGAATCCAGTCCTGCCCCCAGGCTGCCCACGAGGGGCCGGGTACCTGGGGAGTCCACGCCCCCGAGCTGCAGACAGCGGCCCCGAAATCATTCATCTCTCTGGCCTATGCAGGCGCCTCCCGGGGCTGGCTGGACCTGCAGCGCCTTCCCGGCACCCCCCTCCCACCAGCCACCTCAGCACGCCCGTGTGTCCTGGCCAAAGCGCCCCCGCCCCAGGGTAGCTGCGGGAAGGGCATGAGGCGCCCTGAGCCCCGTGGCGGGGACTGTCCCTTTACCTCTGAAGGCTGGCCTGCTCCCACCACGATCAGCTTCCCGTCCTCCAGCCCCACCAGGATGTGGCTCTTCTCCTTGGTCACGGACACGCTGTGGACCGGGACCTTCATGGGCATCGGCAGCACCGCAGGTTGGAGGCTGCAACGCACGGTGGGGGCGCTTAATGAGTGGGGGGAGAGCCGGGGACACAGCAGGGTCCATGCAAAAGGGGCAGATGGGCCAGAGAGCCCCAGCTCACCCTCCTCTCAAGGAGCTTAAAGCAGGGTCTCTCGGCTCCCCCCGCGCCAGCTCACACAGCAAACCGGTTCAGAGCCGGATCCGGGGGTTTTACTGCATTTCATGCCTGTTCCCCCCAACCCGACGCTGCTCGGCTCCCACTCCTGCTCCCACACCAGTCGAGGGGTTGGCTGAGTCCCAGTGTCAGGGACAAACGCTGCTCCGGGGCACCTGGCTTGCGCCGGTGTCTGAGAACAGAGTTTTATCCCAGCGGCCCCTTGGGACGGGGACACGTGAAACGGAGGAAGCCACGTTTGGTTCTCCAGGCCCCGGCCGGCCGGCAGCACAAACCCTTTCATTGCACAAGAGACGCCCCTGTGATCTGGCCTCCCGGACACGTGGCCAGTGCTGCAGACCCTTTCCCAGAGAGATCCACGTGCCCAGGGGGAGCTCAATCTGCTTTCAAGTGCCACACACGGCAAGCCCACACTCCCTGCCCCGCCTGGACAGTGACAACAGGCGCGTCTCTCCCCGCACGGGCCGGCGGGACCAGATCCCGCCGAACACGGACACGGGCACGGGCACGGGCAGGTTTGCTCCCTCCTGCAAGCATCGGCTGCCTATCCCCGAAGGAGCCCCCGAGACGGCTCGAGACGGAGTCTCTGGGCCGGGGCAGCCAGCCGAGGATTTCAAGGGCCACATTTCTGCTAAGAGTCCCCTGGGCCCAGGCTGGCGAAGAAGCGTAGCTGGGAACCGAACCCTCCACCCCCAGTCGAGAAGGCCAGCGCCTTAACTCACATGTCCCCTTTTGCTCTCTGTGCCACAAGGCACCAGCCACGTCCTAACCTCCCCCCGACTGGAACCAGGCCACGAATGGCTGCCCCGGCGTGGCTGCCCCTCCCGAAGACGGCGGGGTACCCTGGGGCAGGTGCAAAACCCACACGCGACGCTACCGGCCCACCCCCGGGCTGGTGTGGGACACACTCCGCACCCGAGGAGGCGTCTTCGCTGGAAGCGGAGGACCACGGGAGCGTGACGCTCGGAACCTCGCAGCGGTGGGCTCAGGGAGCTGGCGGGGGGGCTACTTACCTCAGAAGGTCCAAGATCTGGAGAGAGCACTGCATAGTCCCCAGCACCACGAACTCCTCGGTGAGGCACAGGGCCGTGACCTGCTCGTCCAGCGGCACGGAGGAGAGATGCTTGCCGTTCACAGAGTACAGGTGCAGGGCAAATTTATCCTTCAATGAGACAGAGGAGCAGGGCCTCGGTGGCGTGTAATGGGGGTGGGGCACTCGCCTTTCGCGAACCCACCCGTCTGGCTGGCTGCGAGTTCCTGCACTGCCTCCAGCCGAGTCCCACCACCTCGTGTGAAATCACAACCCCCCAGCGGGGCCCATCCCCCCAGAGCGGCTCTGTCTCAGTCTGAGCGTGGTGCCTCCAGGGCCTCTCCTCCCGGAGACCATGGTTCTTGCCCCTGACTCAGGGCTTTACCTGAGTTCATCACAGTCATAGAATCACAGAACACTAGAACCGGAAGGGACCTCGAGAGTCATCGAGTCCAGTCCCCTGCCCTCATGGCAGGACCCAGCACCATCTAGATCATCCCTGACAGGTGTCTGTACAACCTGCTCTTAAATATCTCTGCGCTGGTTAGGCCGCAGTTGGAGTATTGTGTCCAGTTTTGGGCACCACATTTCAAGAAAGATGTGGAGAAATTGGAGAGGGTCCAGAGAAGAGCAACAAGAATGATGAAAGGTCTAGAGAACATGAGCTATGAGGGAAGGCTGAAGGAATTGGGTTTGTTTAGTTTAGAAAAGAGAAGATTGAGGGGGGACATGATAGCAGTTTTCAGGTATCTAAAAGGGTGTCATAAGGAGGAGGGAGAAAACTTGTTCATCTTGGCCTCTGAGGATAGAACAAGAAGCAATGGGCTTAAACTGCAACAAGGGAGGTTTAGGTTGCACATTAGGAAAAAGTTCCTAACTGTCAGGGTGGTCAGACACTGGAATAAATTGCCCAGGGAGGTTGTGGAATCCCCATCTCTGGAGATATTTAAGAGTAGGTTAGATAAATGTCTATCAGGGATGGTCTAGACAGTATTTGGTCCTGCCATGAGGGCAGGGGACTGGACTCGATGACCTCTCGAGGTCCCTTCCAGTCCTAGTATTCTATGATTCTATGATAAGCAAAAGCTCATAGAGGTTAATGCTATAGACTACAGGCATTCCCTACCCCCCCGCAGTACATTTTTTAGCAGGCTGGTCAGCAGCCCGGCTCAGTCTTGGCTCACGCTGGGTCCGGGATCTACCCCCGCTGCGGCTCTGCATTTAAAATGTATTGGGAGCCGGCAGGCAGGCAGCCCGGCTCAGTTCCAGCTCGCACCGGGTCCGGGACCACAGACCCCCCACCCCTAGACAGGGGCTGCTGCCACCCCACGCTGCTGCCTCTTTATTAGAGGCAGCAACACAGGGTGACAGGCAGCCAGTCCATGAGGGAAACTGGTTTTTAAACTGGCTCCCCCCACAGACCAGCTCCCACCTGGCACCTCGCGCTGCTGCCTCTGATCCAGAGGCAGCAGTGCGGAGTGGCTGGGGGCTCCTCGGGAGTGGGGCAGGAGCGCACTGGCTGCTGGCCCTGCCCCCGGGGACTATCGAATAGTCGAGTAACCGATAAGAATTCCTGAGGTTACTCGACTATTCAATTCACCGATATTTAACAGCCCTAGTGGAGACGCCATTTTAAAGACTAGTGCTGCATTTTTCACGGACCAGCCAAATCCCGAACGCGACCAGGCGGGCAGAAACGCGACAGGCCCCAGCGCATGCTGCACTTAGCTCCGAGGGAGCGAGGGCGTTGCATTGAGGCGATGGCTCGCGGTGCCGCCATCATGTGGATCGATGAAGCCGTTAGAACCAGAGCAGCGGCCGTTCCCGGGCGAACCAGCTGCCCCTGCCCTCCAGGACCCTTCGCGCTCATTTTCCCCAGGGCAGACGCAAGTTCTCCGTGTCCCTCGGCACATCTACAGCCACACGCCCGCCTCGAGGGACCCTCCCAGGTTAGGTGTGAAACCAGGGCCCGCCTAGACTGCAGTTAATAACCTGCTGCCGGCCCCCGCTGGCTTGTGGGGGCTGGGCTAAGGGCCTGTTTGAGAAGGGGTAGATGTTTGGGCTGGGGCTGGACCCAATGAGGTAGGAGGGTCCCTGAATGTCTACACCACAATTAAACAGCCCCTTAGCCCAAGCCGAGTGGCACAGGCCAGCCACAGGCACACAACTGTGCCGTAAACGTGATCTGAGTGTCTCCTGAGGCATCTCAGCTTTCAAGTACCTAAAAGGGCACTTTTAGGAGGAAGAGGTCAGGAGAAGGCAGAACTATTATTCACCTCAACCTCTGAGGACAGGACAAAAAGCAATGGGCTTAAATTGCAGCAAGGGAGGTTTAGGTTGGACTTTAGAAAAAACTTCCTGCCAGTCAGGGTGGTTAAACACTGGAATAAATTGCGCAAGGAGATTGTGGAATCTCCATCACTGGAGATATTTAAGAGCAGGGTGGACAGACATCTAGCAGGGATGATCTAGACGGTGCTTGGCCCTGCCCGGGGGGGAGGAAGGGGACAGGACTTGACCTCTGGAGGTCCGTCCCAGTTCTGTGATTCTATAGCAAATGGGAAAGGTGGGTGTGTGGGGTGTGTGTGTGGTGGAACAGTGCTCCCTGCTGGGTGCTGGGTGGGCTGTTCCTACCAGAGGGCTAAGGCCCCAGTGATGTCTATTTGGGATCAGAATGCAGCTGCTGCTGACCTGCTCCAAGGCACGGTGCCACCGCTGCACCCTGATGGGTTTGGGAGCGCGTCCGCGATGCCCGGCCTTGCCTGCAGCGTGCGTCCCACGGGGAAAGGCCACGCCCTGCCTGGCCCACTCACCTTCAGGGCGGCTGGCCCTGCCACGGTGGTCTGGACGACGATCTGCCCCTCCGGGCCCACGGCGAGGTTTGCCACAGTGGCGGGCAGCGAGCTCTCGCAGGGCGGTTTGATGGACTTCATGAACTGGCCCCGGCGGATGGTGTGGACGATGATGGTGCCGTCCTGCCAGAACGACAAGGCCTTTTGACTGTCACCATGGCAACGGGGTGCTGTGCTCCCATTTGCCACCATGGGCACTGAGTGCCTAATCCCCCTGGGCCTCTGAAAACCCCAGCCTTATTCTCCACCTGCCCCGAGGATGCTGGGCCACTGCCCTTCCAGCTGGGTCAAGGCTCCATCTCATCGTCGGGCAGGTTTCCGGTTGCTCTCTCCCCGGCCTCCCACAAAGAGGGGTCCTGGGAGCAAGACAAACACCCCCAAAGCTGGACAAGCTCCCGGACACTGGCGAGGTGGAGCCAGGACAGGCCAGGGTGCTGCCAAGTTCTGCAGGAAGCTCGAATGCCCCAGCCACGTCCCGGGATGCTGGTTCCCGTCACCAGCCCAAGTACAGGGAGCTGTAGGTGGCCTCGGACCCCTGCAGAGGGGCAGCGAGCAGAGACCGACAGCTAGTCACAAACCAGTCACTCCCCTGCGCTCATAGCGTCTGCCTAGGGAGGAAAGTCCACGCGTAAATAGGACTCACAGAGCGGGTAAGGGTGGGAGACCCTGGAGCCATGTGTACAGGCGGGGTGCTGAGACTGCTCCAAACTGTAAAGCTTGGATGTGACCGAAACCACTTCAAGCCAGGGGGTGCGGCAGCCCCCCTCCCCATTCCAGCACCTCTGGACGAGACAATAAAATGGCCAAGGGACAAATGGAGGGATTTTTGCCTAGGTGGGTAACACTGGTCTCCCCTCTTGGCTTTGCTCCAAAGGCAGTTCCTTCACTTAGTTCCTACACTAAGTCACCCGCGATTGGCCAGGAGGGAGGCGGGGAGGTTGGGTGTCAACCCAACTCGAAATAATTTGCTGTGAGAGACGGAAGGCAAAACCGGGCACACTGCCTGTCGGCCCCCAAACTTACAGCCATGTTTTCACCCACCCATTTGTTTGCCTGGTAAATCGGGGTCCCCTGGGCAGTAAGAGAAGGATTTGGGGGGGTTCACTGTTGCACTAGAAACAGAGAGACCACGCCGGGGCGGTGATCTTTTACTGGACTGACGTCTGCTGGGCTCTGTGTAAACGGGGCCCTCCCCAAACCAGGAGGTGGGCGAGGGAACAGGCTCCCGGCTAACCTGGGGCCCTCCCAACACTGCACACCCAGAAGGAACATTGAAATGTACAAGCACGGGACTGACTTTGGACTCGTCCCCGAGTTGGCTGGGAAAGGGCGAGATCCCTGTTAATAACAGGGGCTCCTCTTAAGCGGGGATCCCGAATGAAACCTCAACACCTGGGAGAGGGGCAGGGCGGAAGCAATTTGTTGCACCACAACGCCACCCGCTGGCTGCCGATGGCAGCGAGTCAGAGAAAACAGCGGCTCTGTTCGAAATCAGAGCGCGGCCCCGCCACGAAGCCCCGAAAGCAGAATATATAAAGCACCCCGGGGAACCCCCAAACTGATTCAAGCCACGTGAAAGCTGCCGGAATCCCTGGCCAAGGGACGCCTGCTCCGGCTGTGGGCAGTCTCCACTTTCCAGGGCTGAAGCAGGGGCAGATTTCATGTCAGACTGGATTTCCCCTTTGGCTCTGTAATACATGCAACTGTCGGGTGCCTGGCTCTCCCGTAGCTCAGACTAGAGGAACTGGCAGTATGGCCGGCCAGGCCCAGCGGATCAGCCGTAGCAGAGCCAACTGGGGCCTTGGACTCATGCTAGCGGAATCCTCCCTATGTAATCCCGGCCCGAGCGCCTGATGGACCAGCACGTCTGGCCTCCTGGGAGCAGCCCCGGAAGGGGGACTGTGGTAGGCCAGTGGTGGGCAAGCAGTGGCCAATAGGGACTCTACGGGCATCCCAGGAGACGTAGGTTAGATAACTGTCTATCAGGGATGGTCTAGACAGTATTTGGTCCTGCCATGAGGGCAGGGGACTGGACTCGATGACCTCGCGAGGTCCCTTCCAGTCCTAGTATTCTATGATTCTATGATTTTGTTTACTCCTGCCCACTTGCAGGGTGGCCAGATTCTGCTGGTTTCCAGCCATGTAGATTCTTCCCTCCTGGGATTACTAAAGGGACACGCGCACACAGCTAAATCTCCGCCATTACACCGTTACCCATGCTGCGGCAGCAGTGCTTTTTTTTGGGGGAGGGGGGGGAAGGTGCCAGTACTCTAGGGGAAAAGTTGTTGAGCAAAAAAAAAAAGGGTGGGGCCGCCATTGCCCTTTTAAGAGATGCAGCCCCTTTAAGACACGCAGCCCAGCCAATTGTCGGACATTTGCGTACAGAGGTGCCGGGACGCTCCATTCTTTCCAGGTAAGCTCCGACTGGAGGTGCCGGGACTGTGTCTGGAGGGCAATACCATCACAAAAAAGCACTGTGCGGCAGTCTAAAACTCAAGTAAGCTTTACACTGCAGCGCCTGCAGCCAAACCTCCTCGAGAAGGGGGCCGTCCACCCCCACCTGCCCGGCTCCCGGGGAGGAGCCTTCGCTGCGTGTAACCGGCACCATTAACCAATAAGCATCCGCGTAGGGGTGAAATGGTTAGTCATTTACAATCCCACGCCCCTCGCTGATGGCGAGAACCGTGTGCGCCCTCTGCAGCCAACCAAAGCGCCGCTCCGGTTCTCCTGCAAATTCTAGGTACCCCAGCACAGGTAGCAAAACTCTCCTATCCGGGGAGAGCGTCGTGGTTACGACAATCCTGCAGCCCGTCGAGGTGCAGGAGGGGAGCTCAGGCAGCCCCGTCACTAGCCTCGCTGGCCCATCGCTATGTCGGGCGCTAGAGACGCGAGGATTCTAATTGAGTAAAAGAGTCTGGTGACTTGTATTGTTCCCTGGGGCGCCTAGGGACTCCATCCCAGCCGTAGGTAACTGCTGCAGCATATGGGAACATGGTTAAGGGGTGAGGAGTAACCAAGCATCCTGACCGCGGAGACACTGTTCATGTTACGAACTGATCTGAAAAGAGCCCAGGGTTAGCTCAGTACAGAGGGGAGAATGGAGATGTGCCGGAGCCAAGGGGCACATCTAATGGGTCCCAGCTGCCTGGCACCGCAGCAAACTCTTGTTGCACTTCCACCCGCCCCTCCCCACCACGCAGCAGGTCCCAGCCTCACCTGGGACCCGACACAGCCATGTCCAGCTCGGTGTTGATGGCCACGCATGTGACCTCGGCGTCGTGGCCGTACAGGACCTGGACGGGTTTGGGAGCCAGGCTGCTGGAGAACCCTCCCTGGAGAGACACCAGGGGACAGGGGTCAGATCCTCAGCCACTGGCCTCCGTGGGGCAGCTGAGGATCTGGCCAGCAAAGGCACAGAGGCAGCAGGCGAGGGGACAGACCTAGCCCGAGGCTGGGGCTGGGAAGCCCACGGTGCGGCTGGCGAAGCCCAGGACGAGTGAGGCTGGAGCAGTACGCACGGCCTCGCTCGCCGGGCCAAGGGGCGAGATGCTGCGGGGGCTCCACGCGGGTGGGGAGCGGAGCTCAGAGCCAATTCAGCCGAGCCCGGCATGTTCTTATCCTCACCGCCAGGAGGCAGCCAGGCCCAGCACAGAACGGCCACAAAGCTAGGAGGGAGGTGCCACCTGTGTTCAGCAGAGGCCGGGGCTGGGCCAGGAGTGAGGGGGCTGGCCCTGGGCTGGCCCAGGGCAGGGCAGGCTGTGCTGTAGGTCAGGATTGAGGGGCCCTGGCAAAGCTGCGGGGGAGCAGTTCCACAACCTCCAGCCAGGTCACCCAAGCGCACCCAGGCTGCTCTCGAAGGCTGGGAAGACCCGCTAGGGCAGGCCAGCTGTCAGCGCCCTCAGAGCACACAGTAGCTTCTCCTCACCCCGGAGTGAGACCCAGGGACCAGCCCTCTCCCTTCCCTGCGAGTGAAGTCCCCAGCCGCCCAGGGGCTCCTTGGACATGGCCCTGGGCTACAAAGTGGAACCGGGCCCCTCTCACCTGCTGCAGGACCCGCCAGACCATGCAGGTGGTGTCCCGGGAGCCCGAAATGAGGTAGATTCCGCACAGGTCGAGCGCCAGGCAGGTGACCACGTCTGCAAGGAGGGGGGAGGGAAGACGTGGCTTCTGAGACGCTGACCCCCGCGGCCCCCACCCGCACCGTGCCCCTTTCCCAGGGCTCGGAGGGCCCCCGGCCTGGTCCCCTTCGCTGGAGTCCCGAGCAGAGCCTGCAGGCCCTCTGGAGGGGGTGGATGCTAGAGACCACTGAGAGAGCTGGCACCGCTCCTCTCAACCTCCCGCTGTCCTCCGGCCGGGGACTCCTCGCCCCAACGCAGCAGGGTCCCCCAAGGGATGAGCTGCCAAGAGCAAGGGGGGACCGGGCGTCCGCTGGCCCGAAGCATTGAGACTTTGCCAGGGTCCTAGTGCTGCCTGCTGGCCCGGCCACAGCTCATCAGCGGGGCAGAGGGAGGAGATGCACGGAGGAGCCTGGAAGGACGGTGCAGGAGCAGCGGCGCGAGTCCCTCCCGCCCGGGCCCCATACCTATGTGCCTGGCGATGTGCCCGATGACCTTCCCTTTGCTCAGCGCCGTGACCCGCAGGCTGTTGTCCCAGTGCCCCCCGCTGAAGAGCAGCTTCCCGTCGGGCGAGACGGTCAGCGTCTTGGCCGACAGCTCCGCCCCCGGGGCGAAGGGGCCGGAGAGGACGCGCTGGGCCCTGGCAGAGGAGACGAGAGGGTATGGCGACGGAGCAGTGCCCCGGAGCACTGCCTGCCTGTTGGCGCTCAGCGGCAGCCAGCGTGGTGGAGGGTCCGAAGCAGGGAGCGCAACCCCCCCAAGGCATTCAGCCGGGGCTGCCTATGGCCGGAGATCAAAGGGACTGGACGAAGAGCAGGAGACCCAGCCAGGGGCTCCAAGGACTGGGCCGTGGGGCTAGGCCAGGAACGAGCAGGAGCAAGCAGCCGGTCAGGGAGGGTTTGGAGCTGCTGGAAGAAGGGAGGGGGGGCTCTGTGGGAATGCCTACGGCACAGGGGAGCGGGTTTGGGGCAGACTCCCCGGGGACCAAGCCTCCCGGCCAGGAGCAGCCAGCCCCGGACTCACTTGGCGTTGGTGACGGTGGGGTCTTTGGTGAAGCTGAAGTAGTTGGAGATGTTCTTGTCGTAGGGCAGCCAGCCGTGGGTCCCCAGCAGGCCGTTGGCGCTCACCGTCACCTAGGGAAGGAGAGGGAGGCTCCAGACGCGCAGGGTCGCAGCCCCACGCTCGGGAGAGCGCCCCGGGGCGGGCCGGAACCTCACCGTCGCGCCTCGCTCGGCAGGCAAAGCTCTGGCCAGGCAGCAAGACGACCACCCTGCCACACTGCGGGATTTCAGGGCGTCGGAGCCAACCACCAGCCGGGCCTGGGCCCCCCTAGCGACCCGAGGCAAATCACATTGGTGGGGCAAATCATTGCTTCATAAGCCAGCATGGCAGCTTGGTAGCGCTCTCGGAGCAGCTGGAGCCCCAGGCGACGCCGGCCCGGCCTATGGGCTCGGGGGCTGGCTGCAGGAAGGAGCGTTCCCCACACGAGTGCTGGGAAGGGGGAGAGTGGAAGGCCGGGCTTGCAGTTACGGCCCTGGGCTGGAAGCCAGGTGACCCAGCGGCCAGTTCTGCCACTGATCCTCCATGTGGCCCCAGGCAAGTCCCTTCGATGGCTCCGTGCCTCAGCCGCGGCCTCGCCAGCCGGCCAGCTGCTGTGCTGAGTGCACCGGGCTGGCAGGGGAAAGCGGACACCCAGCAGAGGTGCCCCCATCGGTGCCGGCTGGGGGGGCTACAGACCCACTGAGCTGAGCCCCCCGAATTCACAGCCGACGAGCCCCCCGCCCCTCTACGGCGCTCACCAGCACGTCCGGGGAGCCCTGCGTGATGAAGGAATGGGCCTGGTTCTTGGGGACCACGGCCTGCACCAGCGGGACGCCGTCGCTGATCCCCTGCGGGAGAGAACAGAGCGGGTGCTTGTAGCGCTCGGCGCCTCAGCCTGGATCAGGACCAGGTCGCGGTAGGCGCTGTACAAACCCACAGCAGAGTCCCCGCCTCACAGAGCCAGGTAACGGCATGTTCTCCCTGGAGCCCTCGTCTGCCCTCCCTCCGTGGCTCCTCTCTGGCTACTGCCCCCCCCATCTTTCCTCCTCTCGTTTGCCCCCCCATGGGGGAGGGTTCCCTCGTGCTCTCTCCTGGGGGGCCCGCAGCTCTAGGGCCGGCTCGGCCCTCGGGGTCCCGTGGCCGGGGGAGGAGAGCGCTCACCTCGACGAAGAAGGACTTGAGCTGGTGGAGGTTCTCGAAGACGTCAGGGGAGTAGGTGTCGAGCCGGGCCACCCTGCGGGCGGCGTTTTCGGCCGAGAGGCGCACCGGGTGAGGTTCCTGTCAGGAGGGGAGACGCCAGTGAGCGGGGAGAGGCTGGATCCTCGCCCCGAATGAGATCGCAGGGCCCAGCCCCCCAGGAAGAGAGAAGAAGCAAATGGCAACTGGCTAAGGGGTGGGGAGGCGGGGTGGCCCTGCCCTGGCCGGGGGAGGGGAAGCTCTGTCCGTAGGGCCTGTCAGGGCACCCCCCCGGCTCCTGGTACCTTGAGGAGCTGGCAGGGGGTCTGCCCGAAGTTGCTGATGATGCCTTCCAGAGCCTTCCGCTGCGTCTCGTCGGCGATGGCGTCCAGGTCGACAGCCCCTGGGGAGCAAGAGAGGGAAGCGGGGCGGCAGGGCGTTGTGAGCGGCAGGCGCATGCAGGGAACCTGCCCCCCCCAGCCCAGGCCCGGCCCGGCGCCTCACCCTCGTAGGTGCAGTAATAGAAGACGTTGAGCGCCTCGACGGCAGCCGGGCCCCGCTGCTTGTAGCCGAAGATCAGGTCGATCCACTCGTGCAGGTGGGCAGACACGTGCTCCGACTCCTGTGGGGGAGAGGGTGGGGCATTGGGAGCCACAGGGAGCCACGGGGCCTGGGCTGCCCATCAGAGCAAGCCCAGGATCTCTGCCCCACACAAGCGGGGGGTGATGGAGCAGGGCGCCGGGCAGGCCCTTACCAGCGCTTTCCGGTGCTTGTGGATGAAATCCTCCGGGGATGTGGCCCACTTGGGGAGCACCACGTCGCTCACCTTGTCGTTGGACATCTGCAGGCAGCCCAGGTCGAAGCCTAAGGAACACGACACAGCAGAGGGGCTCACAACCCGCTCCGCCACATCCCATGACCCAGGCGGCTCACGACCCGCTCTGCCACCTCCCATAGGCTCACGACCCGCTCCGCCACCTCCCACGGGCCCGGGCCGCTCACGACCCGCTCTGCCACCTCCCATAGGCTCACGACCCGCTCCGCCACCTCCCACGGGCCCGGGCGGCTCACGACCCGCTCCGCCGCCTCCCACGGGCCCGGGCGGCTCACGACCCGCTCCACCGCCTCCCACGGGCCCGGGCGGCTCACGACCCGCTCCGCCACATCTCATGGGCCTGGGCGGCTCACAACCCGCTTCACCACATCCCACGGCCCGGGCAGCTCATGACCCACTCCGCAGCATCCCACGGCCCGAGCGGCTCCCGAGCAGCTCCCGACCTGCTCCGCTACCTCCCACGGGCCCGGGCAGCTCACGACCTGTTCCAACACATCTCATGGCCCGGGTGGCTCACGACCTGCTCCGCCACCTCCCACAGCCTGGGCAGCTCATGACCCACTCCACAACATCCCACGGCCAGGGTAATTCACGACCTGCTCTGCCACATCCCATGGGCCGGGGACACTGGGTCTGGTTAGAATAGATCAACAGCCTCCCAACCGTGGGGCCAACACCACTGGATGCTGCGGGGCAGGGTGGCTCACCTGGCTGCCTGCCAGACGGGTGGGCCCCCATAGATCACACCCCAGCCTCCAGCTCCTGGCAGGCCTCCTGGGAGTGCATCCTATGTCCCCGCTCTGCCTGGAGCCCAGTAGCGAAGAGCACAGAGCCCTGGGGCATGGAGCCCCTGCCGGCTCAGGCACGACACTCTGCGCAAGACCGTGAGAGGGCACAGCGGCATGCCAGGTGCCTGGAGACCAGGACGGGGTGGGGACAATCTGCCTGTGAGTCACCTCTCCGCCCCGGAGAGATCAGCTGAAGTGGAGTCACAGAAGGGGGGCCCTCTCCCCTGGCTCTAGACCCAGGGCGCTCCGGGAATTCCCTTTACCGTTCTGGTTCTCCAAGAAGTCCGTGAAATAGAAGAACTCGGGGATCAGCTCCTTCACGTCCACTGGGTTCTCCATGCGCGCCTGCCATGCCGCGGGCACCGAGTGAAACTGGCGGTCCGAGCAGTCAAACCTGCGGCAAGAGAGCGAGGTTCAGCCACGTGGCGACAGCACTGGGCTGGCACGCTGGAGAACCGGAGCTTCAGCTCCACCACGGAGCGCAGGGAGACCACAGCAAGTCCCTTCCTGCAGCTCCGCAGCCCTGAGATGGCAATGGGCCCCACGGTCCCGCCCCGGCTGCCCAGACGGCCAAGAACACGCAGCGTTTCCTCCCGTCCAGCGGGCTCCTGGGTTCCCTTTTGCACTAACGAAATCAGCATTGCCACACGGCTGCATCTCTAGGCCTCTTGATTTCTTCATGCCGGATAACCCCCCTCGCCCAGGATCACCCAGCCCCAGTGGGCCGCAGACCGGCCAGGCCCTCACCCGGCTTCATCTGAGGCCAGACCTAGAACTGGCCCTGGGATACGTTTTGCAATGAGGGATAAATATCGTCTAATGCTTTCACCAGCACGTCACGGCGGTACTGCGTCCACTGTACAGCTGGGGAAACCGAGGCACGGGGCGGGGACGAGATTTGCCCAAGAGCAGAGTGAGGAATAAAGCCCCTTCCCTCCTGAGCTCCAGCTCCCCAGGGCCTTGCCGAGACAGGAAGGAGGGGGAGCTCCCCGCTCACCGGGACGGTTTAAGAGCGAGGCACGGGAACGGAGCTCTCGGGGGTGAGTCCGGAGGGGCGAGCCAGCCCTGGGTCTTACCGGCCGCTCTGCAGCTGGATGTGCAGGGTGGTGAAGGGCTCAGTCCGGATCATGTAGTGCATCACCCCCGGCGCGTTGGAGTAGTGGGTGCCGTAGTGGAACTTGTCGATCATGCCCGTGGGGTCCTCAAAGCTCTCGTACCTGGGCACGGACCGGAGCGGGGGATGAGCCGTGGGCGGGTGAGAGGGAGGGAATCCCAGCGGGGAGGCAGTGCGGCACTCGCCCTGGCCGGGCTGGGGGGCTGACAGGTGCTGCCAGACCCGGGACGATTGCATCAGGGAGCACGGAGCCGGCCCAGCCTCACCAGCACGCCTTTCCCTGGCCTGGCTGCTCGGAGCGCCCGGGAAGGGCAGGAGCAGCAGTCCCGGCGGCCCAGGGCCTCTCTCGAGCCCTGGGGCAGAGCGCAGGGCAAACTCCCCTCCCCAAGCGCCTCTCCGCCTTCCCTGAGCATGAGACAACCGGGCCGGCTCCGCAGCTGCCATGACGCATGGCACGGGCTGCCCTCGGGGGCTCCTCAGAGCCACGTTTGCTCCCCCCGCGGGCTAAACCCACAGCCGGAGCCCTCTGCGCCCCACACAGCTCCTGGGGATCCCCTACCAAGGCCCCTCCGGGATCCAAGCTCAGTCACTTGGAGACGGGAGGCATCCACGATCCACCAGCCATGCCTGACTAAGCCTCGGCTGCCCCACAAGCTGGGGTCAGGCCACTATGTCCAGGGCACACTGCCGGAACCCTCCAGCCGCTGGGACCCTCCGAGCCCAGCCCCCTGGCCTGCTGCTCCAAGCACAGCCCCCCAGGGACACCTGGGGCAGCCACTCACTTCTCCTTCACGTCCTTGGCGTGTCTCTCGTTGGCCACCCCGATGGGCTTGGAGAGGTCCCGGAACACGGCCGGGTCGCTCAGGTCCAGCGTCTCGGAGACGTAGTCCTGCAAGACCCAAGGGAACTACACGGGAGAGAGGCCAGTCAGAGGCTAGCATGCTCCCGACGAGGCCCGGCCTGCTGCCGGGCCTCCACACCCAGGGGACACACCACAGGGGAGCGTCTCCCGGAGCACAGGGCTGGGGCGGGCCAGGCGGCCCAGAGGGACTTCCAGCCATTCCCCCCCCCACAGAGAGCTCGGAGCAGGCGTCCAGCTGCCGTGGCTGGTCTCTGGGCCGGTAAGGAGGAGCCTGGTGATAGCTGTAGGTTCATACAGCACCTGGCACAGAGATGCCCCACCCGGCTGGCCTGCTGGCGCCACCCCACCGCAGCTGCGCAACGGGCTCGTGGTTTAGTCAAGGCCTGCGTCCCGACAGCCAATCCAACGGCTTCCAGTGGGACCAATGGATGCAGGCTGGGCACCGGTCAGCAGCAGCAGTGCCGGGTGCTAGAGCCGGCTGTGAGCAACCTTGAGCCCGCTGGGCTCTATCGCATTTGGAGAGCCAATCATTGAGACCTCTGCCAATCCCTGCAGAGCGCTGCCGAGACCACGCAGGAGCGACCCTGGGAAGGGCGGTCTGGTAATAGCCACACCGGGCTGGAGGGAGCCGGGCTCGGCCGAGGTCGGGGGCCCACGCCGCGCCGCCAGCCCCGGGAGGAAGCGCGGGGAACAGGCAAAGCCATGGAAAGTCAGTGGAGGGGCTGCTCTGAGCACACACGTGCCCCGGTCCGTGGCAGACAAGCCGTCTCTGTTCGCCTGCTGGCTCCGGCACAGACCCAGGCATCAGCTCCGGGGCGGCTCAAGAAGAGGGCACGCGGAGGGCAGAGGCAGCGCTCCAACACGGGCGCCAGAGCCAGGTAGGGCGGGGGGACACGCTGTCTGTGGCAGGGGCGAGGCCATGCAAGCGGCGGGGGTGGGGGGTAGGGATAGAGGAGACCTGCCCCTCGGCTTGCGGCGGGAGGAGTAAAGCCGGGCCCTGGGTCTCTGGGTGGCAGAGCCGCGCTGAGGGGAAGGGCCCGGCGGGCGTGCTTACCACAGGGTACTGAGACAGGTCGTTGTAGGTGCGTCCCGCGATCGTGTTCAGCTGCATCAGGTACTCGAAGTTGGAGATCTCCCTGTAGACCCATTTCTGGGCGAGAGATGGCAGCGCTGAAACAGGCCGTGCAGATGGCGGCGGGAGGAGGAGAGGGAATCACGGCAGGGGGGCCAAGAGGAATCGCGGCAGAGGGGGCTGGGGGCCAAGGGGAATCGTGGGGAGGCGAAGGGGAATCGCGGGAGGCGAAGGAAGAGGCGAAGGGTTGGGGCGAAGGGTGCGGGGAGGTTGGGGAGGCGAAGGGGAATCGCAGGGGAGGCGAAGGGGAATCGCGGGGAGGCGAAGGGTGCGGGGGTGCTGGGGCGAAGGTGCGGGGAGGCTGGGGGAGCGAAGGGGAATCGCAGCGGAGAGGGTTGTGGGGGGGACAGCGGGAGGATACGGCTGGGGAGCAGACTTTCTGGGGGGCTGGGAGTGGCTACCCTGGGGCTGGGGCAGGACCCTCCCGGGGCACAGCCGCCACGGGCTGCTCATCTAACCAGCGCGGACGGGCCAGTCGGGCCTCAGTCCTTCGCCGGGAGCCTCGCCCCATGGCTTCTCCCCACCCCGCCAGCACACCCGGCACCCGGGGAGGCCAGGCGAGCGGCCGACCCTGAGCAAGATCCCCTGTGGCTACTGACCCTTCTGGGGCCCCCCCGGAGCACCCTGACCCCGCCAGGAGCAGCTCCCCCAGGCTTCTGGTGCCTTTTCCCTCTGTGACACCGAGTGAGCCAAGCCAGCGCTCAGTCCCCGGATGGCAGGAGGCGGGTGCCGGGCCGCCCGGCGGATCTCAGAACCATGCCCCGGCTGAGCACGGCAGGGCCGGCCCAGCAGGGCGAGAGGCGGGGGGAGGTTTGCCCGGCTCTCTCAGCTCCCCGCTTGGCGACGGGCAGCCCCGGCAGGCGCACTCGCTCTGCAGAGGAGCGACGCGGAGGGGGGAGGAAGACGCTAATGGCACCTGAGTCAGTCCTGAGGCCTTCAGCAGCTCCTGGGGCGACCGGCTGCCGAAGTAGATCTGGCTGGGGGGGCGCAGGCCCAGGATACAGGAATACACCTTATTTCTCGCCTGCAAGGACAAAACAAGGCACCTGAAGCACTCGGGGGAGCACGGGTCCGGCCCCCATCCCGGTCCTCAACCAGGTGCCCCTCCCCCGCAGAGGCCCTCCAAGCTCTTGGCCAAGAGGGATCAGGCTCAATTTCCATGTTACAGAGGGGGAAACTGAGGCACAGCGGGGCATGCCCTGGTCGGACACTGGAAGCCGACAGAGTCCAACTCTCCTGACAGCCTGCCCTAGCAGAGACATCCATGCCCCTCGGCGAGGTCGGGCCCGCCCCTCGGCTCGGGGTAGTCAGGGCCAGGGGGGCCCTTGCTGACAGACACGGACAAACCACGTGAAGGAGACAGCGACCCAGGGGCCCAACTCCTCTTCCCCTGGTGTAAATCAGGAATGAAATCATGGGGCCCAGGGGAGCCGACCCCAGATCAGAGGCGTGAGCTATTCCCGTCTTCACGAGGCCGCGCAGGGTAGCGGGCCCAGGTCTGGGAAAGCAGCGGGGAGCGGGGCGAACCTGCTTCTTGAAGTTGACGAAGTAGTTGGCCTGGTCGATGAAGAAGAACTCCAGTGCCGAGCGAGCGGCGGAGGTTGTAGCGGCGGAGGTGCACTTCCCGCAGCTGAGACAGGGGCCGCTTGAAGTCGTAGCCGATGCCTGGGGGAAGGCGAGAAGGCAGGCCAGCTTGTACTACCCCTCCAGGACAGCCCCCAGCCCCGCAGGGCCTGATCCTAGACACCCACCCGCCTGAGCCAGACACCGTCACAGTGGGCAGACCCAGAGAAGTGCGCGTGCAGGGGATCGGAGGGGGTGAGACGGGGCGGGAGAGGTGCAGGTGGGGGCATCAGAGGGGGCGAGAGAGGTGCAGGCGGGGATGGGAGGCGAGGCGGGGCGGGAGAGGTGCGGGAGGGGATTGGAGGGTGCAAGACGGGGTGGGAGAGGTGCAGGCAGGAGAGGTGCGGGCGGTGGTATCAGCGGGTGCTCTGCGGGGCCGGAGAGGTGCGGGCGGTGGTATCGGCAGGCGCTCTGCGGGGCGGGAAAGGTGAGAGTGGTGGTATCGGCAGGCGCTCTGCAGGGCGGGAGAGGTGCGGGCAGTGGTATCGGCAGGCCCTCTGCGGGGCCGGAGAGGTGCGGGCGGGGATCAGCAGGCGCTCTGCGGGGCGGGAGAGGTGTGGGCGGTGGTCTCGGCAGCCACTCTGCAGGGCGGGAGAGGTTCGGGCGGTGGTATCGGCAGGCACTCTGCGGGGCGGGAGAGGTGCGGGCAGTGGTATCGGCAGGCCCTCTGCGGGGCCGGAGAGGTGCGGGCGGGGATCAGCGGGAGCTCTGCGGGGCGGGAGAGGTGCGGCGGTGGTCTCGGCAGGTGCTCTGCGGGGTGGGAGAGGTGCAGGTGCGGTGGTATCGGCAGGCGCTCTGCGGGGTGGGAGAGGTGTGGCGGTGGTATCGGCAGGCGCTCTGCGGGGTGGAAGAGGTGCGGGCGGTGGTCTTGGCAGGCGCTCTGCGGGGCGGGAGAGGTGCGGGCGAGGAGGGGGTGGTGCGCGTGCGCTCACGTACCTTCCTCAGTCTCCTGCTTCTCGCTGCTGCCGTCGTAGAAGTAGACGTGCTGCGTGGTGACCTCCAGCCGGCCCTGGATCACGGCCACGATGGTGATGAGCTCGCAGTCCTCCGAGATCACCAGCTTCTCCCTCTGGCTCTGCTCTTTGGGCTCCGCTCTGCCAGCGATGGGAAGGGGGGCCGAGCATTAGCAGGTGCCCACCGCCTCATTCCTCTGCCCAGGAGCCTGCGGGAGGCCAGCCAGAGCGCGGGAGCCGCGGGGCGTACGCCGCGCAGGCAGCAGATACGTTAGCGCCCGCGGGCCGCACCGTGCCGCTCACCGCCACTCGGCCCACACCAACCTGGCAGCGCGGCGCCTCCCCGCCAGGAGTGCCAGCCTGTCCAGTTGGGGCAGCGCCCCCAGCACAACTCGGGGGGGCCTGAACTTGCCCCATTCCCCCTTCTGCCAGTGAGCACCAGGGCCCAGGCAGGCGAAGGGGACGACAGCTCGGGGCACTCTCCCTCTTAGAGCAGGGGTGGGCGAGATCCGGCCTGCGGCCCACCCCGCCACGCCCCCGCCCCCAGGCCAATCGGGGTGGTGGTGGAGGGAGACCTCATGTGCTTCCCTGGCCCCAGGCCAATCGGGGCTGGGGGGAGGGGAGCATGAGAAGTCTCCTCCCCAGCCAGGGGCACGTGGCGGGGGGAGGCAGGGGGAAGAGGGGAGCGACCTCCTGTGCTCCTCCACCCCACAGGGGAGAGCACGGAGTCTCCCCACCCCGCAGGCGGTGCCTAGAGGGACTCGCCCTTCGGCCGAGGCCCTGCCCCTTCTGGGACCAGCCTGCGACCGCTATCCACCCTGGTGAAGTGCCTGCCCTACAAAAATTATTGCCCGCCCCTGTCTTGGAGCGATGCTGTGCCAGGGCCCAGAGACCGCACGCAGGATCGGGCCCCGCGCGCCTAGCGTGGTCTCTGCCCCCCCTCCGCTCACAACGTAACGGTCGCAGGTTCCACAGCTCTGGGTCCAGGCCTGCCATGGGGCGACGGCGGGTTGAAGGCCGTGACGCCAGCAGCAGAAAAGCCAAGGACCGAACGGGCCGGGCAGCCCTTCCCGAGACGGGCCAGCACCAAGACCGGCCGCTGCAGGGCGCGCTCCATTCCTGCCCCAGCACGGCCCGCGCTGCCAACCAGAGCTCACACCCGCCCCAGGCTGGCGAGGAGACTCACGGATTGTCCAAGAACTCCAGGTCTTCCTCCGGCAGCTGGTCGTCCTCCAGCTCGCTCACCTTTGCCTCCTTGGCCACGGCCAGTGGCAGCGGCTCGGTGGGGCCGTGCGAGTGATCCGCGCCTGGAATGGACAGAGTCTGAACCCCCCGGCCCACCGCCCGGCCGTGGCGAGCCTGCTGGGGGTGGCGCTGTCCCCCCGCATGGCACCCTGCCCAGCTAGCGACGGAGGGTGCTCCTGCCTCGCGGCGGTCAGCTGGCCTGGCAGGGGCTCCAGCACGAGGGTTATCCCTCCCGCGCCTCGCGCCCCACTCACCTAGGTTGTCCCGCAGGGCGCTAGCCTCTGAGTGCCGGTCGAAGCTGTAGTTGGGGACCAGCTTCAGCCTCATTCTGGAGTAGGTCTCGGCACTCGACAGCTTCCAGTGGATCTCTGGGGGGTTCCTGGAGGGGTGGGGGGGAACAAGTGAGCGAGCGCCAAGCACCCCCAAAGCTGGGGACAGCAGGAGTCAGCCCAGGGGAACGCAGCCCGACCTGCAGAACAGCCCCCCGCGTGGGATGCCTGGGCGTGCGAGGCGCTGGCTGACCGACCCCCCTTGCTGCTGGGATACGAAAGCACATGACCTGCCGGATCGGGGCCCATTCACCCCCAGCATGCCTTGAGTCGGGGAGCCGGGGGAACCGCTCCCCACCCCAGGCTCGGCTCGCACCGTGGGATTCCCCACGGGCCCGGCCGCCGCACCCTGGCTGCCCCAGGAGGGCAGAGCGAGAGGGGGCCCTGGGCAGAACCTGCCCCCCAGCCCGAAGGCGGCGCTGTGCTGACCGGTCGGCCCAGGCGGAGCGCGGCGAGGTCAGCAGGCGGCGCAGGGCCTTCCACTGCTTGAGCACCACGCCATGGTGGTTGTTGAGCTGCTTGAGGACGGTGGCGTGCCGGACGGTCTCGTGCTTGGAGCGCTTCAGCACCGGCTCCAGGATCAGCTCCTGGCGGGGGCAGAGAGTGAGGCAGGGCTGCGGGGGGCAGGAAGGGGGTCGGGAAGGGCGGGTGGGGTCCCCGGCAGGAGACGCTACAGCAGGGGGCTGCAGTGGGTTGCCGAGGGAGAAGGCGGGCTGGGCCATCTGGGTGCAAGTGGCTGCGTTGCCGTGACGTGGGCTGGGCCCGGGCAGCAGGGGGTTGCCAAGGGAGACCGCAGGCTGGGCCGTCCGGGTGCGAGCGGCGGCATTGTGGGCCGGGCCCGGGCAGCAGGGTGTTGTCGAGGGAGATGGCGGGCCGGGCCGTCCAGGTGCGAGCGGCGGCGTTGTGGGCCGGGCCCGAGCAGCAGGGGGTTGCCGAGGGAGATGGAGGGCCGGGCCGTCCAGGGGTGCGGCGGCGGCGTTGTGGGCCGGGCCCGGGCAGCAGGGGGTTGCCGAGGGAGACGGTGGGCCGGGCCGTCCGGGTGCGAGCGGCGGCGTTGTGGGCCGGGCCCGGGCCGCAGGGGGTTGCCGAGGGAGACAGCGGGCTGGGCCATTAGGGTGCGAGTGGCGGCGTTGTGGGCCGGGCCCGGGCTGCAGGGGGTTGCCGAGGGAGACAGCGGGCCGGGGCGTTCGGGTGCGAGCGGCGGCGTTGTGGGCCGGGCCCGGGCTGCAGGGGGCCGCAGGGCAGGGGCACAGACCTGGAACTTCCTCTTGCTCTCCTCTTTCTCCCGCTCTCTGCGCAGGGAGCTGCTCATCAGGGCGTCGTAGCAGGAGTTCCAGAAATTGGACATGAGGTCGTGGCTCTTGGCGAAGGTGTCGATTTCAAACTGCGCCATCACGGGCTGCACCTGCCAAGGCCACGCGGAGAAGAGCCCGTGAGCGGCCGGGGCTGGGGCAGAGGCGGCCAGGCGGGCGAGGTGCACTTCCTAGGCGCTGCCTTAGCACAAGGCGAGTGGCGAGCGCCCGTCAATTGCAATTGCGGAGGGGCCCAGGGTTTCCAAGTGGCTGCAGCTCCCAGCTGCCGCTACTTGGGTGGCAGTGATTGATTGATTGTCCAAGGCCCGCCCTAAACCTAAGCCCCTCCCCTTTTTTCTCTCCACCCCGCCCCTCACACGGTGGCACGGAGCAGGCCTCCCCTCCGACCTTGCCCCAGGGCCTGCGGTGGCCATCGAGCAGCAGGACCGGGAGGCAGGGAACGCCCGGGTCTGAGCTGGGATTTCAGCTGGATTTACCCCCCCCACATCCCAGTTTGGGGCCTGGCTATCGGCATCCGTGGCTGGGCGGTCAACCGAAGCAACTCCATGGACACAGCTGAGCCGGCACCGCCCCCCGCAGAGATGGGGACTGAGCCCACGCCTGACCCTCCCCCCCCCAGCTCTAACCACTCATCAGCCCTCCCTCCTCCTGCAGCGGTGACCCGTGCCCCCGCCCGGCCCCGGGGCACCCACGTGCTTCTCGATGAAGGCCCGCCACTCGGGGCTGGTGCAGAATTGCTGGAAGTCCTCGTAGAAGGTGGGGCTGCCGTTGGTGGGGGGCAGGGAGGGCAGGAGGCGCTGCAGCTGCAGGCTGGCGTAGCACTGGTCCAGCAGCGTGCGGAGGATGGGCAGCAGCCAGGAGAAGGCCTCCGACTTGGGGTGCAGGGCGGCTCAGGGGGCTCTCCAGCTTGCCCAGCAGGTAGCAGGCCTCCTCCGCCGTGGGGGCCGAGGCCGTCTGCAGCAGGCTGTGCAGCTTGACGTAGGCCAGCGAGTGCAGCTGGGGGCAGGGGAGAGGCTGTTACCCCCCCGAGGGGCGTCCCAATATGGGGGGGGGAGCTATTGTGGTTCTGGTGCCCCCAGAGCCCCCCCGGCCCCTCCCTTTTCCAGCCTCCCCCCGTCCCTTCAGAGCCCGGCCCCTCCCCTCAGGGCGCCCCCCGTCGCCTGGCTCACCTGCGCCTCCTCCAGCGCGCTGTACCCGATGAGGATGCGCAGGCCGATCTGCGCCATCTCCTTCAGGTCGGAGGTGCCGTTGGCCAGGTGGTACCACACGCCCAGCTTGTCCAACAGGCTGTTCACCCCCTCGTAGAGCTGCAGCCACAGCAAGGGCAGAGTGACCCCTCCCCGCACGGGCGGCCTCGGCCCTCCCCCGTGCCTTCCCCACCTCAGGGAGGGAACCGGGGCGCTCGTGGGAGAGCCCCTCCCTCCCACAAAGCAGTGACCCCACAGCCGATGCCCCGGCTCCCCGTGAACGGCAACAAGGGGAGAGACCCACCGACTGGCGACGGGGCCCCTGCACCCAGCACCCTGCACCCTTGGGCCCGCCCTGCCCCCGCCCTGTGCTTCCCCTGTCTCAGGGAGGGAACGAGGTGGGGTGCTCATAGAAGAACCCCCCCTCCCCCCGCCGTGAAGCAGTGACCCCACAGCCGGTGCCCCGGCTCCCTGTGAACGGCAGCAAGGGGAGAGAGCCACCCATTACCGACAGGGCCCCTGCACCCCAGCCCAGCACCCTCGGGCCCGGCCGGCCGCACCTTCTCGCTCCACAGGGCCTGGTTGTTGTGTCCCTCGGAGAAGAGGAAATCCTGGAGGAGCCGCAGCAGCTTGAGCACGTTCTGCGCCAGGCTGGGCAGGGCGGCCGGGGCCGCCTCCTTGATGTCGGTGAAGGCCGACTCCAGCATCATCTCCAGGAGGCTGCGGGAGAGGGACAGGGAGTTGGGGGGAAGCGCAGGCGCCCGATGGGGCGGCCGGCTCCAAGGAACGACCTGCTCATCCCCCCCGTGCCGCACTGAGCAGGGGGGCTCCAGACACCCCCAGGCGCTGAGCACACAGCTGTCTGCTGACCAGCGTGTCCGTCACGCCACCTCTCTTCTCGGGGCCCACGTGACCCCCATGAATACAGCAACTGAGAGCCTCAAAATCCTCCACCCCGCTGCAAGGCAGGACGGTGCTGTCATCCTCATGTTACAGAAGGGAAACTGAGGCATGGGGAGGCTAATGGATGTGCCCAGGGCCCCACAGGCAAGCGGTGGCAGAGGTGGGAAATGAAACTCCCCACGTGTCGAGTCCCAGGTCAGCAGGTGCCTGAGAGGCAGTTTCTCTGCCAAGCACCAGCCCCCCCAAGGAGCGTCTCAGGGCCCCGTGTTCTGCAGCCCCCCGGCCGGGGCTCTGATGTTCGCCACGAGACGCTCGTGAACAGACGGGTTCGCTCCTTGTTGCTGGCGGCTTTTCCCCTCCACAGAGGCCCAAGGTCAAGTCCATGGCCGGGTAGCCATGCTGTGTGTGGGGACATCATGAAACGGGCCCCACTCATGGGACACACGAGGAGCCCAAGCCGGGCACAGAAAGGGCAGGCCAGGAGAGAGGGGGAGCTCCGGGCCAGGATGGCAGGTGGAGGTGGGTCGGGGCGAGGGATATCGGCCGGGCCAGGAGGGGAAGCAGGAGGTCTGGGCTGGTATAAGCAGGAGGCTGAGAGTCTGGAGCGAGAGGCCTGGGGCCAGCTTAGTGTGGGGGCGCAGGGCTGAGACAGCATGGGCCGGGAGCGAGGGGCACGGGCTGGGTTGGGTGTGGGGGCACAGGGCCGGGAGCGAGGGGCACCGGCCGGGCTGGGTGTGGGGAGGTAAGGCTACAAGCATGGGCCGGCAGCGAGGGGCACGGGCTGGGCTGGGTGTGGGGGCACAGGGCTGGGAGAGAGGGGCACCGGCCGGGCTGGGTGTGGGGAGGTAAGGCTACAAGCGTGGGCCGGCAGCGAGGCACAGGCCGAGCTGGGGGCCGGGCTGGGTGCGAGGCGCAGGGCCGGGAGCGAGGGGCAGCGGCCGGGCTGGGTGTGGGGCGCAGGGCTGGACTAGCAGGGGGCTCTCTGGGAGGCGCTGGCTCTCTGACCACCATTACCAAAGGGCCACTTTCCCCAGCCCCCGCCCACCAAGATGCGACAGGGGAAGAGAAAGGGTTCAGGGCAGGAGCCTGGCACAGCAGGGGCAAAATGAACCAGTGAGCCCCGAAGCGAGAGGCCATCTTAGCCCCACAGCAACATGCCAGAAACCCACAGCTCAGGGGCGCGGGCAGCCAGGATCCCGGGCCCCCTGGCCTAACTGGGGCTGATTCTGATCCTATTTCCCCACCTCCAGCCCCCTGCCCCGAGGCAGCTCCGGGGGGTTCCCGGCCCAGCAGCGGGAGCCTGTCGGGCCGCCCTGCGGCACCCACCTGCGCTTGATCTCATCGGGCGGGCGCACCAGCTCGCAGGCCGTGCCCAGCTTGGTGAGGACGGAGAAGACCTGCCCGCGCTCCTTCCAGGCTGCGTCGTCCCAGCCCTCCACCCCGCGCCAGGTCACCGAGAAGATGATGTTGGTGAGCAGGTTGCACAGCTCCTCCTCCGGGGTTTGCTGTGGGGAGAGGGGCAGCAAAGCACAGGCTGAGATCAGCTGTTCCCCCCACCCGCTCAGCTCCCCACCTGCTTCTCCCAGAGCGGAGGGTGGACACGGCGCCCCCTGGTGGACACCACTGCCCTGCTCGGACCCGGTCAGAATGGGGCGTCCGGGGACGGAGCGCTGGCTCCGAGAGCCATGACCCGGGACGTCTGGCTGCCAAGTGGCGGAGGGCAGCAGGGGACAAATGGGTCTCAGGGATCCTGTGGGTCCCGTGAGCTCTGTAGAGACCAAAGAGCACCGTGTCCGACCTGCGTCACGCTGGGCAGCAGAACCTTTGGGAAAGGTGTGGGCGGGGAGCCCGCGAGGAGACGTGTCTGAGCTGGGCGCCGGGCACCTAAGACTCGCAGTTAACGGCAGGGCACCAGACACAGCTTTGGGCAGGTCTCCCCAGACAGAGCCAAGAACCCCGTCTCCCTGCCTCGCTGCTGCGCCCTGTTTGCACGCAGGGGCTGGGATATGATTAACAGGAAGGGCTGAGTGGTGGGTGGGGTGGCGGACGCATCCACCGCAAATGGCGAAATTAGCAAATACTGGGAGCCAGGGCTCCCAGCCCCCAGTCTGGTGTTTCCCCCGAGGCCCCCAGGCTGGTGTTTCCCTTGGGGCCCCCGGGCTGGCGTTTCCCCCACTGCTCCTGGCCCCCAGGCTGGTGTTTCCTCCGTGGCTCCCAGCCCCTGCACTGGTGTTTCCTCCTGTGGCTCCCAGCCCCCAGGCTGGTGTTTCCCCCGGGGCCCCCAGGCTGGTGTTTCCCCCGTGGCCCCGGGCTGGTGCTTCCTCCGGGGCTCCTGGCCCCCAGGCTGGTGTTTCCCCCGTGGCTCCCGGCCCCCGCGCTGGTGTTTCCCCTGTGGCTCCCGGCCCCCAGGCTGGTGTTTCCCCCGGGGCCCCCAGGCTGGTGTTTCCCCCGGGGCCCCCGGGCTGGTGCTTCCCCCGGGGCTCCTGGCCCCGCGTTGGTGTTTCCGCCTTTGGCTCCCGGCCCCCGAGCTGGTGTTTCCCCCTGTGGCTCCCGGCCCCCGCGCTGGTGTTTCCCCATAGCTCCTGGTCCCGCGCTGGTGTTTCCCCTGTGGCTCCCGGCCCCTGCGCTGGTGTTTCCCCCGTAGCTCCTGGTCCCCGCGCTGGTGTTTCCCCCTGTGGCTCCCGGCCCCTGCGCTGGTGTTTCCCCCATAGCTCCTGGTCCCCGCGCTGGTGTTTCCCCTGTGGCTCCCGGCCCCCGCGCTGGTGTTTCCCCGTGGCTCCCGGCCCCCGCGCTGGTGTTTCCCCCGTGGCTCCCGGCCCCGCGCTGGTGTTTCCCCGGCCCTGCCGCCCCCACCCTGTGACAGGAGACCCGCGAAGATGCAGAACCACGAATAGCGATTCTGTGGGTCGCCAGGGGCCCCCGTAAAGCTGAGCCTGCCCAGGGGCAGGACACCGCAGGGGGACATGAGGGGTTGGCACCTTCCATTGCTGGCGGGAAGGGGACGACCCTAAGGCCGGGACGGACACAAACCCCTCCTCTTGCAGAGGGCGGCCCCGCGGCTCAGCCCCGCCTGCCGGACTCCCCCGGGGCCCCAGCAGGAAGGCGGCTCCGTGGCCAGCCCTTGGGGGGCCGCGGCAGCCTACCTGGGGGTTACTGGTGTTGGAGACGTCGTCGCTGGGCAGCGTCTCCTGGTAGCTGCTCTCGTCCAGGACGTTGGAGAGGCTGGAGCTTTTGCGAGCCCGTGGGCCCGGGAAGGGTTTGAAGTACTCCAGGGGGGAGGGGGTTCCCGGCACGCTGCCCGGCGTCTGGTTGCCGCTCTCGGCCGTGGCGGCGGAGCCGGTGCTGGCCAGGTCGAGGCCGAGGTCGAAGGGCGAGAGGCAGAAGGGCGAGAGCGGGTGGTAGACGCTGTCGAACGGGAGGGCCTCGCCGGAGGGGCCCTCGGCAGCGTAGGAGGACGAGTGGCTGGCGTGGTCCAAGGAGTCGAAGGACTGGAAGTGATAGGCGCAGAAAGGCCGGGCACCGCCGGGCGGGGAGATGGAGTGGTCCGAGAAGCCCTCGGAAAGCTCGTGGTCCGAGGCCTCGAAGCCCGTCGGCAGGAAGACGTCCAGGTCCTGGAGGTCGGCCAGGGCAGGGCTGGCGCAGTCCGGCGGCTCCCTTCCGGCCTCCGGGCCCGGCGCCCGGCCCGCCCGCTCCGAGAGCGCCAGGGGGCAGCCCCCGTGGGCGGCGCTGCTGAGGCTGTGCTGCCGGGACTCGTAGGACTCCTTGACGTAGAGCTTGGTGAGTGTGTCCTGCCAGCCAGCCAGCCTGGCCAGCTGCCTCACCACGTCGTGCTGGGAGTAGATCAGGTGGAAGAGCTGGGAAGGGCGAGGAGGGAACGGGGCCCGTCAGGGACCAGCGCCGGGCACGGCCGAGCAGACGCCCCCCTGCCCCGTTCCCCGGCTGTCCCAAAGGTCCGGGCAAGGCGGGGCCCACAAAGGCCCCCGGTCTGCTGGTGCTTCCCGTGGCCCTCAATGCAGCAGCACCGTGGGGAGGGGGGGGCTTCCTCGGGGGTCCCACGTGTGCTATGGGGCGGGGTCACGCCTGCTTCTCCTCCACCCAGAGGCCAGGGCAGCCCCGCCACCAGCAGCCAGGGTCTCCCATTCGCTTCCTAGGGCCTGCTACGGCCCCTCCCTGATATGCCCACGGGCCCGACCCCTTCCCATGCCCAGGTCTGGGGGCAGCTAATGCCCGTCCAGCCGAGATCAGGAGTCCCTGCAGGGTCAGCCCTTCGGTCCCCCACCCCATCGCAGCGGCGGGCCGGGACCGCTCCGCGTTCTGGGCCAGTGACGCTCCGGGAGGGCGGGGAACCTTTGCTCGGGCTGAGCTGGATCTCGGCCAGCTCCTCCAGGCACTCTCGATCCCGGCTCCCCGGGCCAGCTGCCCTCCCGTGCGGCTGCAGCCCCCGCTAATCAGCATCGCTCTCTGCTCTCCACTCCCGGGAGGGAGCAGGGTCTAAGCCCCGCGGGCCAGGACCCAGCCACGGGGGGGAGCAAGGGACCCCGTCGGCCTGGCTGTGCACTCGGTCTGCACTCGGCCCTGGAGCCTGTCGGCACCTGGCTACGGAGCGAGGCTCAGCCCATGGCCCCGCTGATACGGCCCAGCCCTGACCGAGGGGGACGGGCTGCAGGGCCAATCGGCGCCACCTCCTGAAAACCTCCAGCCGCCTTCAGAGGGCAACAGCTTCCACTGCCAGAGAGCCAGGGCACTCAGACAGAACCAGCCGACGAAGAGGCTCGGGGGCCCTGCAGGACGATGCCCCAGGCCCGGGCCTGAGCCCGCGTGGGGCTGGGCACGCAGGGCGTTACACAGCAGGCGCCACGGCTCCGTGAGAGCACCCGAGGGCTCCTACCTTCCGGCAGGTGTCCAGGCGGACGGCCAGCTCCGCCCGGTGGGACAGGTACACCACGGCCATCAGGTCCTTGTAGCTGGGAGAGTCTGCGGGGCGAGAAGGGAGAAGATGTGGGACGTGGCGCGACGACCTCCCCAGCCCCCCGCCCCACTCTTTGGGCTGAGCCCAGCTCGCCACGCCCCAGGCTCTTGGGAGCAGCATGCCTCCTTGGCTCTCGCCCGCCCCGGGGGCCTCGCCGCCCTCGCCGTACCCGAGCCGAGGACCTGCTCCAGGAGACAGCGGAAGAGCAGCATGGAGACGGGGATGTCGCCCAGGTACGCAATGAGCCCTTGGTAGCCCACGTCCTTCAGCTTCAGGCGGTGCTTGCTGCGCTCGGGCGCCTTCTCGTACTTCAGCATCTTGTACAGCACCTGTGGGCGGGAGAGTGGCGGCGCTAGGCTGGGCGGGCGCCAGGATGGGCGCTGGGGCCAGAGGCCTCCGCCAGCCCCAGGCTCCGGGGAGGGCGGGAAGACGCGGGTCTCACCTTGAAGACTCTCTCCCGCACGTCGTCCGAGAACTTCCTCTGGACGAGCAGCGAGAAGAGCACCTCCACGCTCCCCGACTCAAACAGGAAGGCGTAGAGCTGCTCCTGCGAGGGGGACCCCTTCAGCAGGCTGTGCACCACCTCCAGCATCCCGCACACCTGCAATTGCGGGCAGGCCGTCACACCAGTGCCCCGAGTGCCAGGGGCCAGCGGCCCCCAGACCACAACTACCCACCCCCCGGCCTCGGCACGGCTAGGGCTCTTGCGACGGGCAGGGAATCCGTGGGACAGTCAGTGTCACGGGCACCGCTGAAGGAGCCACATGCTTGGAAAAGCAGCTCCGGCACCAGCCCGCAGGAGGGAAGGGGGCAGTTAATGTAAGTGGGGGGGTGACTCTACGGCGCACACCCTTGCCGCATTTAACTGAGCCCAGGGACTGCTGTTGCGTGCCCTGGCCTCTTTACAAAGCACGGCAGATCCATGCACACAAGCGGTAGCGCGCGTGGCGGGCGAGTGCGCCGGAGAGTCCTGCCCTGCTTGCCGCACACTCGTGGGCCAGCTAGACCAGCCTGCAGCCAGTCAGCTCCCAGGGCATCCCCATGCCCGGCACAGCGTTTTACCCCAGCCCAGCCCAGCTGCAGGTGTGCGAGCTGGGAGAGAAGCCGCCCTTTGCGCCATCACTAAGGGCACAGGCTGGCTTCCAGGCCCCGGGGTGCAGGGCTGGACTGCGTCCCCCCAAAGACATATACAGAGCCCTCCCCACTGACTTCAGCCGGGTTCCAGCTTGGCCCTGAAGGGCCACTCCTCGAGGAAGGCCCTGGCCGCTGTTCTTCACGCCTCCGGGAGAGCCCGCCGCCTCCCTGCACTCTCACTTACGGCGCCTTCTTTGCTCCACGGTCGTGCCCCAGAGCCGGGACCCGTGGTGCTGCACAGCCCCATGGCAAGAGAGTCCCCACCCAAGAGCGCTTGCCGTCGGAACAGGCAGGGTGACAGCAGGATCGCTCCCCTTTCCAAGATGGGACACTGAGGGCCAGAGAGGCTCTGCGGCCGGGGCAGGCAACGAACAGCGCTCCCGAGCTCCAATCCTGCACCGTAACCAAGCGGAGCTGCCCCCCGTGGTTCCTCTCCCACGGCCTGCCCCCCCCCCCACACACACCTGGTTTTCCTCCTGCACCCCAGCCAGGTAGTTGAAGGCACTTTGCATCTCTTCAGTGGAGAAGCTGCGGCAAAGGAAATCCTTCACCAGGCTGAACAGGGACATCTGCACGGTCTTCACGTTGTCTGTGGGAAGCGGCGTCTCCTTCTGTGCGCTGCGTGGAAGGGGCAGGGACTTTACACCACGCACACTCCTGCCTCCCCTCCCCCCCCAGTCCCAGGCTGGAGCCGCCTTGCCTAGCGGGGCGTGTGTGACAGGCACTCTGGGGCGGCAGGAATCCACAGCCAGAGGGTGACCCACGGAAGGGGATGGAGTGCGAATCTCACAGCGCACGCAGGGGAGGGGGACCCGAAAGCAGGAGCAGAAGCAGCAGGAATGGGGCAAAGCATCCTTGCCGGAGAGTTTGTTCTGCTCCAGCCCCAAGGAGCAGCCACAGAACATCTGCTGCAGGCGGGAGGCAATGTCTCCTCTAACGTTTTCCAGCCATGTGCAGAATAAATTTTGTGATGTGCACCAAGGCACGTGGGAATGCGCACCACCAGCAGAAATGCACGCTGCCGGCCGTGGGCACTCAGCTAATCAGTTGGGCATTTAAATCCCCGGCTTACTAGGAACACTGCCGAAGACTTTGGGGGGGCTAAACCTCTCCTAACCCAGGCCATAGCACCACCCAGGAGAGTGATGGGTTTTTGGAGGGGGTAGGCCGGGCTTTTCCAGCCATGGGGGAGAGTTCTGCTGCAGGGGAGGTCAGGACCACGGACTAGCCCCCCTAAAGTGGGGATTTCCGCAATGCCCAAGCGGCCTGCATCCTAGCAGCCTCCCCCAGCTTGCGGAAGCCCCCTGGCGGAGGGAAAAGAAATGGAAGGGTCCGGGGCCCAGAGAACAGCTCCTCTGACTGCCAGGTGCCAAGGAGCCGGTCGCTGCCCCAGGACGCTCCGGGCAGCACTTGGGAAGCAGCGAGCCGGCCGGTAACTCACCCGTAATAGGTGCGAATGGAGTCCAGGACGTACTGCACCCCGTATTTCTTGCGGATCCTCTGCTTGTGGTCCTTGATGGTGCTGGATAGATACTGGATGTGACCTGCCGGCGGGGAAGGAGCCGGTTAACGAAGTGCCCGTATTCGGCGAGCCCAGGCGGCCGGGGCGCAGGGCGAGCGCTCTTGGCCGAATGAAGCCTCGCCGGGAGGCGGCCGGTCCCGGCCCACGCCTGGCACCCCCTCCCTTCCCGGGAAGCCAGCCCCCAGGGCGCGTGGTGCTCACCCAGCCGGACGGCGAAGTCGCTCTTGCTCCAGATGCGGAAGTCGAAGAGCAGGTGCTGGTAGAGGAGGTGCAGCAGGAAGATCTGGCCCTCGGCCGCCACCTGCTCCATGAGGATCTGCGAGGCCATCAGCACGTTCATGTCCATCAGGAGGCTGGAGACCTGCGTGCGCAAAGCAACCGGAGCTGGGTGGGCGGCCGCCGCAAGGCATCCTGGGCCCTATGGGTCACGTGACCTACGGCAAAGGAAGCCCAGCCCTCCCGGCAGACACCCGAAGGGTGTGTGGCAGGTCGCGGCGGGCCCGCCCCTAGGAGACCAAGCCAGCCTGTATGCTCCCAAGTCTGCTCCCCACCCCCACACCATTCCCGGGGGGCTGCCCCCTGCACCGCCTGGCGTCCCACGCATCCCTGGCTCGGACGTGGCCCCCTGCCACGGCCCAGCCGCTGGCTTCAACGCCCCACGGGCTGTGGCCGAGATGTACATTTTAGCCCTGGGACGAGTATTTGCGACGTCGAGCGACCTGCTTCTAAGTTCTGCGGGCTGCTCTTTCACCCCATCTGTCCTGATCAGGCAACCTCAGCTGAACGGTCCCCCCCTACTGTCAGCACAACCAACGAAGCGGCTTCTCTCGGCCACATCGTAAACCAGGATGGCTTTTTGTGAGTCCTTCCGTGCCTGCGCAGTCCCGGCTCCACGCCGGCCTGGCCTGAGACTTTCCGCAGAATTCGGGGGGGCCAGTGGGGGCGGTGGGTGAGCAGGCAGATAAGCAGGAACACCCACTGTGCCTGCGGCTGAATTAAATGAGCAGAACAGATGAGCCCGGCGGACTCCCGAGCATGGGAGACAAGCAGGAGACACCAATGGGACGCCTGACAGCAACCATCAGAGAATAACTGTGGGACACCTGGAGCTTAGCGCCTTTGAAGAACGAATGGCGGCAGCATGACACAGCCGTACCCAAGCGACACCAGTGGGACCTTGCATGTGTCGGGGTGGGGTGGGGGCTTTTGCCATTAGGCTCTGGGTCCGGTCCTGCAAGCCAGGCCTTGGAGGAGCCTCGAAGCGCCCTCGATGAACCCCGACTCCTCACTCGGTCAGTCTTGCCTGGCCAGTAAGACGGACGTGAGCCACGAGAGACTGGTAACCACGCACCATCTGTGGGACCAGTGTGTGTGTGTGCGCGTCTCTCTGTGTGTGTGTGTGCGCGCGCGCACGCCTCTCTGTGTGTGCGTCTCTCAGTGTGTGTGCGTCTGTGTGCGTGCGTCTCTGTGTGTGTCCATGTGTGTATGCCCATCTGTGTGTGTGCGTGAGTCTCTGTGTGTGCATCTGTGTGTGTGTGTCTGTGCGTCTCTGTGTGTGCGTGCGTGCATGCGTGCGTGTCTGTGTGTGTCTGTAGCACGTGTGTGTCTGTGCACGTGTGCGCGTGCACCTGTGTTGTGTGTGTGCTGCTGTGTGTACCGCGCACCTCTGTGTGTGTGCGTGCCTCTCTGTGTGTGTCTCTGTGTTTGTGTGCACGCGCCTGTGCACGCACGCATGTGCGTCTGTGTGCGTGTGCACCTCTGTGTGTGTGTGCGTGCATCTCTGTGCACGCGTGCGCATGTGTGTCTGCGTGTGTGCCCGTGCGCGTCTCTCTGTGTGTGTCTCTGTGTGCACACACGTGTGCGTTTCTCTCTGTGTGTGCATCTGTGTGTGTGCGTCTGTGTGTGTCCATGTGTGTGTATGCACGTCTGTGAGCGTATGTGTGTGTGTCTCTGTGTGTGCATCTGTGTGTGTGTGTCTGTGCATCTGTGTGTGCGTGCGTGTATGCGTGCGCATCTATGTGTGCGTCTGTGTTTGTGTGCATTTGTGTGTGTGTGTGCATCTGTGCATGCGCACGTGTGTCTGTGTGTGGGCGTGTGCACCTCTGTGTGTGCGCGTCTCTGTTTGTGTGTGCGTCTCTGTGCACGCGCGTGCGTGTGTGTCTGCGTGTGTGTGTGCGCGCGCGTCTCTCTTTGTGTGTGTGTGTGTGTGGGTGCATCTCTATGTGCGTCTGTGTGTGTGTCTCTGTGTGTGCGTCTCTGTGTTTGTGTGTGTGTGTGTGTGTCTCTGAGTACGCGCGCGCATGTGTGCGTCTCTGAGTACGCGCGCGCATGTGTGTCTGCGTGTGTGTGCATGCCTCTCTCTCTCTGTGTGTGGAGATGCATATGCTGCTTGTCCTGTTGTCCTTCCAATAAACGCAGCCCGTTGCCTTTTCCCCTCAAAAACATCCCGGGTGCTGCTGAGAAGCATCCGAGTGCCACGCCTGGGCTCAGCCCCGCCCGGTTCAGCTGCCCCACGCGCCCGGCGGCTTTGGAGACTCACCTTCTGCAGCAGGGCTCCGATGATGGCTGGCCCGTGGCACTGCACCAGGCTCTCCTGGTTCACGGGGTGATGCTGGATAAAGTTCTTGACCAGCAGCAGAAAGGCAGCCACGCCGTTCCTCTCCAGCCTGCTTTCTGCGGGAGGGCACGACACAGGTCAGCCCGGGACCAGGGCGTACGGCCGAGGGCGGGCGGGGGGCTGGCTGCCCAGGCACAGGCCCACAGTCATTTCAGGGTTCCCCTGGGACATGGAGGGGCCGCCCCTCCCGCCACGGCCCCTGCAATAAGCGCACGGGCGCGGTGCTCACCCGAGGACTTGCCCAGCGGGATGAGCATGCCTTGGCGGTTCCGCGAGGACGTCAGTTCGGGCCCCACCAGGTCGTGGGTTTCCTGGCTGTCCTCCGATTCCTTCTTCTCGCCCGCCACTTGGTCCAGCAATGGGAGGAGCACCCCCATGCCACCCACACAGTTCACCACGTCCTAAGGAGGAGAGAGACAGGGCCCCGGCTGATCCACTGGGACAGGCTTCCACCACCTCCAAGAGGGCAGTGCTCGGGTAAGTCACAGCGCAAGCGACACTCAAAGCGACCCTACAGAACAAGCCTGCTCAGCCCAGGCCCACAGCCAGCCGCCGGGGGTGCAGCCCAACAGGCAGCTGGGGAAACAGCCGCCCTGGGTACAAGGGATTAGCGGTGCAAAACCCGCCTGTGCCTGGCTCAGCGGCCGTGCCTGCTTCCTCCTCACTGACCCCCACTTAATGCTCCCGGCCACAGCGGCACTAGCACCCGGGGCCAATGGAAGCAACGGGTCTCTGCCTCCTCCAGGCAGGTGAGCCCAAACTGCGGCGGGGACCAGCCAGCGGATGGCAGCCCCGGCTCCGCACCAGGCGAGTTGCTCCGCAAGACTGCGGCCGGGCCCTGCGCGGTGAGATGGTCTCACGGGCCCGCTGCCCAGCACACGCCTGCCAGCGCTTGGCACTCCCGAGACGGGAGCCTGGGACGCAGGGCTCGGGGGGGCTCTCTCATGCGGGAAAGGGCTTGGAGACGAGCCAGGAAACCGGTCTGGGAGCTGGAGGGGTTGGGGGTGTAAAGACACCGAGCGATAACCAAGCGGGGCCAGGGGGTGGGAGCCTCTAAGGGGCACCTGAGGGCTAAAGCAGGCATGAACAGAGCGGCGCCAAGGAAAGATACAGGGTGAACACCAGGAAATCTGCCTGCCAGTGAAACATTCGCCTGTGGAATTGTCTTAAGTCTCAGTGCAGACAGACCTGCGCCCCCGCCCCCATGCTCATGTGTCCTGTAGGGAAGAGAGGAACTGGGTGATCTAACCCATGCCAGCGGTCTGACCCCAATTCGCCTGCAGGAACCACCAGTGCCTGGGGGCCTTGGGCGACCGAGAAGTCGTTTCCCACCGAGCCCCAATCTCGCCGGCCGGGCGCCCGCCGCGTCCAAGAGCCGGGGGAGCGCGAGAGGCAGAACCGCACCTTTACGTCCCAGTTCACCACTTTGTGTCCCGTCAGCCTCCCGTCGAAACAATGGTTGGGAGACAGGTCCAGGCAGATGTTATTTTTACAGGCCTACAAGGGCGCAAGCAAACGACAGGGGTTTGGAACACACGATGGGCTATGCCCACAGGTTCAATACACACACACACACACACACACACACACACACACACCATAAGCCACTGTCCTAGACAGCCAGACACACACACACACACAGAGCATAAGCCACTGTCCTAGACAGCCAGACACACAGCGAGATAAGTGGCCTTCGGGTTCGGGCTGGGACTCCAGAGAGCCAGCGTCCCCAGCTCTGCTACAAACTTTCTGCGCGGCCTGGGTCAAGTTACTTGACAGCTCCGAGCCCATGGAACATGAGGGTGACCACTTCCCCTGGTCTGTTTCGATTGGAACCCAGGCCATGGAGCGCAGGCACACCCACGAGCACCCGCGGGGGCACCCGTCTGCCAGCGTATTCCTCGTTCCTGGGGTCCTGAGCAGCTGCTGCAGAGATCGAGTTAAAGGGGCGGTTTCCCAGCTGGGCACAGCACTGCTCGGCGGGCGCACCCGGCTGATCTCCTAAGCCTTGTGTCTTGCTCCCAGGCAGTTCGGGGGAGGCTGTGCGCTCAGCTCTGGGGAGGGGGGACTCAAATGCTGAGCGGATCAAGCCGGCGGGTGCGGCCTGGCTAGACTCAGCTGCAGCCCTGTTTCACCAACCCACGGGAAAAGGCAGGACCTGCCACACAGTGGAACCTATGCCCGTGCTGCACTCGCAGCCCAGAAAGGCAGGGACTTAAGCAGGCTCTGGTGTCCCCCGGCCTCTCCACCCCGAGGGGCCGGAAAGGCTGTGTGTTTGCTGCAGGCAATGCCGGACATCTCCCCACATCAAGAGCCCCCCCCGTGGGGCTCGTTGGTGCCACGGGTCGCATGGGGGCTCGTGGCGAGGCTCCGTCTCGGCTGCTGCATGACGCGCTTCGCCTGCCCCCACGGCAGAGCGGCTCCAGGCCGGGCAGAAGGATCTGCCCTCAGCTGAGGAAGGGCCCAGAGCTGGTTAAAGCAGCCAGGGGCCAGGGCAGAGGCCTCCCTTCCTTATGCCCATTGGCCACGTCCCCTCCCAGCGCCTCCCACCCACTCCCAGCCCCTCCGCAGAGCCGGCCAGCCTGGGCCAGACCACGGCAGCGCCCCACTCCATGCAGCTGGTCCACCGCAGCCCGGCCCAGAGACCCACACGGGATGGGGGAAGGGGTGCTGGAGGGGCCGGGGGAGGTGGTGCCGGGGGACAGAAGGGCGGATAGGATGGGGGAGGTGGTGCTGGGAGTGGGAGGGGGACAGGACGGGGAGGCGGCGCTGGGGGCGACGGGTGGTGGTGCCTGGCAGGGACAGGCCAGGGGAGGTGGTGCCAGGACGGGATGGGGAGGTGGTGCCCAGGGGCCGGGATGTGGGGGTGGTGCCGGGCGGGGGGGGGACATGGGACGGGACAGCAGGGGCGCCTGGGAAGGTCTCTGCTTACCTGAGGTGTGTAGTAGAGCAGCAGTTTGCTACTGAGCTCCAGGAAGTCGCCTTCCGGCTTGAGGGGCGAGGTAACGTTTGGTCCTGCGGGGAGGCAGGGGGCGGCGAGCGGGGTTAGTGACCGACGGGCCATCCCTGGTCTGATCCCCACGGGGAGAGCGACCGGCCCCCTTCTCCCTCCCTGCCGGGGTGGGGGGAGGACGCCCCTTGATCCCCAGCGGCTGAATTCCTCAGCGCGCTCTGGACCCCACTGGTGGTTTGGCTGGTGCCATTTCCAAGAACGAGATCCCTCCCCGCTGGCAACGGCGGCAGCCGCCCGTGTCAGACAGCTGGCACGGCTCTGACCTCCACGTGGCGGGGGCTCAGAGATCCCTCCTGCCCCTTCCTCCTGCCCCCCCCCCGGAAAAGCCCCCGGCACCGGGAGAACAGTCTCCCGTGGAGATCCACACCCTACCTGAGGAGAAAAGTGTTTTGACCTGAGCCGGCTGGAGGGCTTCGCAGAATATGGACACCGACCCCAGATGCCCTTCGAGGGAGGTGGGGGTTCCCCACTCCGTGTCCTGGCTCCCCGCCACCGTCGTAGACACCTGGCCTTCCCTTGGGGGCTGGGCGGCCCCGGGAGTCCAGGAGTGCGTGGCCAAGGAGGCAGGGAAGGACTGGGAGCGGCTGAGGGCGGGGTGGGAGGGGAAGGCCTGCTCCGGCGAGTGGCAAGGCAGGGGGTAGGCCGTGGAGGTGGTCGTCGTCCGGTGGCCAGCGGAGCCGATGCAGCACGAGGTGAACGACTGGAAAGAGAGAGAGGGGAGGATCGGCCGGAGCCCGGGAGAGGAGGGGGAGGTGGCTCCTCCACCTCCTTCCGCCCTTGGCCTGGCATTTGAGCTGAAAGCTCTTCGGAGCAAGGACTGTTTTGTGAGTTTGTACAGCACCTGGCGCCACAGGGCCGGGCCCTTGGCTAGGATCTCGCCATGCCAACAGGAAGCACCACCGTCCCACAGACCGGGCTGGCGGATGGCTGCTCTCCTCCCCCCTGCCTGTAGCCCCCATTACGGAGCCCTCCTCCTGCCCCAAAACGCTGCACCCCTCGCCCCTGGAGCGACCGTATCGGGCAGCCCGTGGCGGGAAAGGAGACATGTGTCTCCCCTCAGCCTGCGCGGCCCCCCGCGCCGACTGGGGAGGGCGTCCCTGCGAGCTGGTCTGTACCAGAAAGGCGCCTCCCAACGTTACAGCTCAGACCCCAGAATCCGAGGCCAGCAGCGATGAGAGAGACCTATTCCTGTAGGACCTACCCAATCCCTCGCCCTCGGGGCAAAGGAGGAGGCTCTGCTGTCACGTTTTCACCTAGCGCTAGATCGCAGTGACCTACAGCACGGGGCTGGGAGATGCCCTTTCCCATGTGTTCACACCCCGGCTCAGAGGTGCCATGCGGAAGGGCAGAGGCTGGCTCTGACCAGCGCCTCCCTCACCCTGTTTGGCCGCCCGGCTACTCCAGCCCCGCACAGCCAGTCCCCCGGCCTGAAGCGCCAGGGACGGCCCGGAGCCTGCTGTGCAGAGGAAATGGCTCCCTGTGCCGATGGGTACCCCAAGTCTCTGCCCACGCCCGGCCGGCACGTCACCACTGCGGCCTCTGACCCAAGCATGCCCCCAGAGGCTGCTGCTCCCGTCCCCAGCAAGGACAGCCAGCAGGCTCCCCGCCGCGCCCCCTGGCCCGGCTCCGAACTGGTCACCAGGGAGGAGCACAGGCGCCTGGGGAGAGCCAGCTGCCCATAGCTGTGGGGGCCGGACGCAGCGTGACCGGCTCCTTGGGGGCAGGGCACGGCTCCACCGCTTCCCCCCTTCCCGCCAGCTGCGGGAGCAGACGGGAGGGTGCCCGGGGGGGAGCGGCCCCGTCCCGCTCAGCGCACCGCGAGGACTGCTCTCCTGACGCACACCCTCCCCACCGCCCCGGGCCCGGCCTCACTTCATTCACGGCACCCCCGCCGAGTCCCGTTAGGCCCTTCAGAAGTTACCTCGGCCCAACACCCCTCCCCTGAGCCCCCCTCGATCGCTCACACCCTGAAAACCGCTCAGCACAGTCTCCCTACAGCCCGGCGCTTCCCCCGGCGGGGCTGAGCCAGGGAGCTTTGCTGAACCGAGCCCCCGCCGGCCGCCTCAGCAGTGCCCTCTCTCCACTGCCGGCACGGTCCTCTCATGCTTCGCCGGATGGGGCAAGGGCCAGAGAAGGCCTGGGTAAAACCCTGGCCCCGGTGCAGTCAAGGGGAGCTTTGCCCTCAGCGTCGCACGAGGGATGGTTTTCACCCCAAGCGCACCCGCGGGAGAAAGGAGAGGCCAGATCTGGCCATCGCCAGGGAGATTTCACAGCAGCCTCTCCCCGCCCAGCCCGGTGACAGCAGACGGGGAGTTCTCTCCTCCGTGGGCTGCTGCGGACTCCCGGATGCCTAGTCCTGCGGGTTAGCTCAATCCCGTCTCGGAACCAGCACTCTCCACAGCCCTTCGCCCGCAGAGGCAGCCCCAGGCCTGGCTGCTCTTTCCAAGGGGCGAAGCGGCCCCTGAAAGAGAGCTGGTCACAGACACCGCTCTGGCAACGGGGGAGCCTGTCTGGGTAGGCGTGCGGCCTCTCGGCCTAGTCTCCAGACCCCGCCAGAGGGAAGGGCACCCAGCCCTCCCGGCGCTGGGCAGGCTGAGGCAGCGGAGAGCCCCGCGCCCCAAGAGGCAGGCGGGTGGCGCGGTGAGAACACAGCCAGAGATGCGGCTTTGCCACCTGGGCCACGGGACAACCTTGGGCTCCACTTCTCCGCGCTTCCCCCAGCCGCTCCGGGACCCAGGCGCCGGGCAGGGGAGGAGTCCGGAGCCCGGTCGGCGCAAGTGGCCCGGTGCGCCCCCAGTCCGCCAGGGGCAGCAGGACAAAGGGGTCTGGCCAGGCGCGCAGGGAGGGGAGGGATCAACACGGGGCTGCAGCAGCCCCCCCGCGTTACCTCATTGAGGGAAGGAAAGCGCAGCTGAGCCACCTGCCGCAGCTGCCCGTCCGCGTAGACGTGGACCAGGTTCTGGCCGAAGGGCCGGCGGCCAGTGATGTGGACGATGTCGATGCAGTGCTGTAGGGGAGACCGGGCAGGGGAGAGTCAGGGCCTGCCAGAGGTCTGGACGGCAGCTTCTGCCCTACCCCTTCCCTGACTCTACTGAACACGCCCAGCCTGCAAGCCCATTTCCCCCTCCAAACGCCAGAGCCACAGGGGTCCAGCCTCCTCCTCCCGGACTCTCCCTCCGCCAGGTCACTAAGGAACCTGGCGTTGCCCAGCCAAGCCATCTCGTCCTGGAACCGGGGCCACTTGGGACCCAAGTCCAATGCTGGGCCCCCCACGACCACAAGGATGTGGATACACTGGGGAGGCTCCAATGGAGGGCAACCAAAACGATGAGGGGGCCGGAGCACATGACCTACGAGGAGAGGCTGAGGGATTTGGGCTTGTTGAGTCTGCAGGAGAGAAGAGTGAGGGGGGATTTGAGAGCAGCCTTCAACTACCTGAAGGGAGGTTCCAAAGAGGATGGAGAGAGGCTGTTCTCAGTGGGGGCAGATGGCAGAACAAGGAGCAATGGTCTCAAGTTGCAGTGGGGGAGGTCTAGGCTGGATATTAGGAAAAACTATTTCCCTAGGCGGGTGGGGAAGCACTGGGATGGGTTCCCTAGGGAAGGGGTGGAATCTCCATCCCTAGAGGTGGTTAAGTCCTGGCCTGACCAAGCCCTGGCTGGGATGATGGAGTTGGGGTTGGTCCTGCTGTGGGCAGGGGGTTGGACTTAGGATTGGAAGGCGAGCCCGGCTACCAGATCAACGGAGGTTCAGCTTCTCGAGGCTGCGGGGGAGGGACAAGCAGCGGTCTCTGGAGCGCCCGGCTGCAGAAGCAACCACAGGGCTGGGGGGGAACACGCCGCGCCCCACGGAACCCAGGGGAGCGCAGTGAGGAGAAGGGACCAGGGCCAGTGAGGGAGGTTATGCACCTCTGCCCTTAGGAAAGTCGCAGCAGGATCCAGGAGGGCCACAGGCGGTCGGGCAGCACGGTGCCAGCTCCGTGCCGGGCCGCTGCCTCGGTGGCGCCTCGCGGGGATGGGCGCCGCCTCCTGAACGCCCAACGCTTTGCTCAAGCATTCGCCAAAGGTCTCTGGGCCCAGCGCCGGTTGGCTCAGCCCGGAGCAGCTTGTGAGAGACCCGCACGCAGCCCAAGTGCGCCCCACGGCAGGGGGAGCAGGTGCTGCCCGGGACAGCCAGCGGCTCTGCTTCAGGGCAGGCCTGCCACTGCTGCAGCGTGTGTGCCACACAGACGGTGGCCGGGATAGCTGCCGGTCTCAGAGCTTCTAGCGCAGGTCCGGGACGGACCACCGTCCACTATCCCAAATCCCCAGTGGCTAATACCAGAGCCTCAGGGGCCACGTACAGCACCCATCCGGCCCTGCTTTGCTCTCCCAGCCTCTGGCAGTCAGAGCGCGAGGGGCACCCTGAGCATGGGGCTGTATCCCTGGCCAGCTTGCCTACTGGCGAGAGCCCTACCAAATTCACGGTCCATTGCGGCCAATTTCACAGCCATAGGATGTGAACACTGGTAAATGTCACGTTTCCGACTGTGTAAATGTGAAATTTCCTGGTGTTGTAACCATGGGGTCCTGACCCAAAAGGAGATTATGGGGCGGGGGGGTCACAAACCTGTTGTGGGGGGGGCCATGGGATTGCCACCCTCCCTTCTGTGCTGCCTTCAGAACTGGACTCCAAAGGCAGCAACTGCCGGAAGTTGCAAGAGGTAGTGGCGGGTCTGGTCTGGTCCCCCTCCCACCGCCAGAGCAGTGTGCAGGCAGGGGCAGGTTCTGCCCTCCCCCGGCTCAGTCGGCGGGAGGAAGCCCCCTTTCATGGGGCACAAGGGCACAGCAGATTTCACAGTCTGGGACGCGTTCTTCATGGCTGTGAAGATAGCAGGGCCCTCCTCATGACCACGGATGGACCTGTCCGCCGTGGGTTTCTCCAGCTCTGCTGTGAATCTAGTTAGGACTCTTCCCACGCGGGACCTTCAGCTGCACTGCAAGGGGGTGCCCCATGCCAGCGGAAGGGGACCGTACTCACCCAGGCCGAATCGTTGAAGGGGAACTCCGGGAGTGCCACTGTCATATACTCCTTCTTGGTGCACACCGCCACCACCAGCATCCCCTCAGCCGTGAAGAACGCCTCAAAGCCCGTGCCGCCGGCTGTGAAAAAGCTGCAGGGGGAAGTCATCAGGAGGGAAGGAGAGTGGCGACGTGGGTGTTAGGAGCTGGGAGGCCGGAGGGCGCATGTGGAAGGGAATAGCTGGGAAGCGGGTCTCCATGCCCCAGGGTGGTTTTCCTGCCCCCCGGACCCCGAGAGCAAGCTGGGCTCTTCTCACCCAGTGCCTCACGCCCAGTAATAAAGGATCAGCCCTTCACATTGGAGCTGCAACCCCGTGGTCTTCAGATTCTGCCCAAAGCGACCTCATGCACCCCCGCAGTCACGCTGGGGCTGCCTACGGGTGGGAGAGCCGAGTTTGGCCTGGCAGGAGCCTGGCTATCAACCCGGCTCTAAGTATGCTTGTGGCTTCCCTCACACCCCTCACAGAACCAGATCTATCCTCACAACCACCGGAGAACCAAGGCTCAGAGAGGCTAAGTGACATGCCCACGGTCAGACAGGAAGTCTGTGGCAGAGCAGGGACCAGGTCTCTCCAGTCCTAGAGTAGCACCCTAACCACTCCCCCACATGCAACGTTGTGCTAATGTCTGAGTCAGGGCAGACGCCAGTTCCCTCTCCAGAGTTGGGTGGGCACTGCAGGAATTCAACGTCATTGCTAAGGTGACAACCGCACAAGAGGCAACCGGGACGCCACCTCTTGGAGGAGCAATTCCCTGAAACACCCTTGAGAAACCTCCCGTAGGAAGCACGCGCCCCGTTGTGGGCTGGCCCGGGATGCAACTTCTTTACGGAGGGAGATGGGATAAAAATTGCAACCTTGGGCAGTCTCTTTGGTACCCATTGTTTTAAATCAGGAGTGGGCAAATACCAGCTCGCGAGGCAGCGGCCGGCGGGTTTAACCCTGGGCTTGCTGGGTTCCCAACTCCAGGGAGCTACAGCGGGTTTCCCAGGAAGGGAAGGAGACAAGAGTAAACCCCACCCCGACCCCCTGCCCCCTCCCTACCTATACAGCTGTTTCCGCTTCAGCTGGGTGGGCCGATCCAGCTCTTCCTGGGGCTCTTCGTTCAGACAGAGCCAGGCGTGGAAGGCAAAGCCGCTCCCGGGCCATTTCTGGATGGCCGGCACCATGATCCCCGCCATGCTGGGCGTCAGGTCGAAGTACTGCAGGGCCCTCTCGGACCGCTCCCTCCTCGCCATGCCCGAGAGCGCCCGGACGACCTGCGTGGCGTAGGGATGGGGCTCCTGCCCGGGCGGGGTCCACAGCAGCCGCAGGAGCTGGCGGAGCTCCCCCGGGCGGATGGAGAGGCCGCCCAGCACCTGCAGCAGGTAGATGAGGTTCTCGGCGCACTGGCGATCCAGCGCCCGCTCCGCGCCCAGGGCGTCCAGCAGGCAGCTGACCAGGCCTGCCTTGACGCAGGTCACGCGGCTGGGCGGGGAGGCATCGCAGATCCTCTTCAGCCAGTCCGACAGGAAGACCTGCAGGTCCCGCGACGCCAGCTCAGGCAGCCAGGCGGTGAGCAGCAGCAGTGGCTGCTCGTTGCGGATGAGCCGCACGGGGGAAGGCGGCGTGGTCGCCTTCGACGGCCTGGCGAGACACAAACCACGGGGTCACGTCCCAGGGCCGGCCGGCTCCCTGCTACCCCCGGGCCAGCGCCACTTGGGTTGTGCAGTGTGGGGGGGGCTATGCTGTACTGGGGGGCACATGCTAAAGGCGAGGGCACACGACCACCCCATGTGTTTCCCCTGGCCTGGGACCCGCCCTGCGCCCGGGGCCATAGCGCTCTCCCTGCCCCGGGTGATCTGCGGGGGGAACGGGGCTCTCTGTCCTCCTCCTGTGCCTTCCTTTCCTCCCGGCCCCTTCGGCCGCTCGTCCCGGCCCCTTCTGCCCTGAGCGCGCCTGGCTGGGAGGCAGAAGCGGCTCCGCCCGGCTGCCAGGGAGATGCGCAGGGAGCCCCCCTTCCCGCTCCCCAGGGATGTAAAATCCTGTTTCACCAGTTAGCCGGTGAAACGTAGTATTTAACCAGTTTGCGGATAAGGCAGGATCCTCCCTCGGGTGCGTTTCCATTCACCCGCCCCCAGCCCTGCGAGGAAGGGGCCAGGCGCGGCAGACGGCGGTATCGCTGGAACGGACGTCAAAACCGTGGCCGAGATCTCGGCCCCGATCTCGCGGCTGGGGAAATACCTGCTCGCCGTTCGAACCCCAGGACTCTGCCGCCTCCCCATTCTCAAGGCATCTTCCCCAGCGAGCCTCCCTTCCTTCCCTCAGCATCGCCTGCTACATCAGGGAAAGGGCTCGCTCTGCAGGCCCCCCCTCCTCTGGGGCCAGAGTCATCGGGCCACTTGCGTGGGAGGCAGAGAAACCTCGACCCCAATCTCTAGGGAAAGCCGAGGCCTCGGCCTGGCAGGTGGCACCTGAACGAGCAGGTGGAACGGACGCCTCGGACTGTGTCGGGCCTTTGCTCGGACATGGCCGGGGGCGCTGGGGCAGGAGCCGGGCTCTACTCCCCGTTCCTATGGACGTGCCCTGGCGTCTGGGGCAGCCCTGGGTCCCATTCCATAGAAAGCGGAGAGAACTCTTCCTTTGTCAAAGGTTTCGCCCGCCCCCTGCTTTGACTGAGCTGGCGGGCGAATACAAGAGCAGCTCCGGCGGGAGGGCGGGGAGCAGGATACAGATCATCTCGGGGCCCATCCCGCCAGGACGCTCCTGCATGTAGAGCACTAGTGCGATGAACGCGAGCGCGGGCCCGTACGCACGCTGGACCTGGACGACTGGTAGAGTCTGCCCCAGAGCCTGGGACGCGTGTGAACACACTCGGAGACCAGGCCCCGCAACACGTGTTCCGATGCCTGGGTGTGCTGGCACGAGGGAGCTGCCTGACTCAGTGGCACCAGTGGGCAGGGCTGCCTACACACGTGGGTGTCACACTGGATCCGGGGCGTTCGCGGGAAAGTGCTGTTTCTCGCGGCCGTCTGGACTGAGAACGCCGGACGTGCTACCTAACCGTGAGCTTGTCGCGAGTTTCATTCCCTCACGTGCCCTTGGCCTCCCAAGCGAAGACATGGCGGCAGACCTGCGGTTCCCCAGCTGGGTTGGCCCACGAGACAGGGACAGGGTGGGACGTGGGATGGGGTTGGCACGAGTCCAGAACAAACCATGTGGCCACACACAGGGAGCCACCTTCGCATGGGCCAAATTCCCACCCGGCTCCAAGGGGGGCTTGGAAAGGTCAGGCCCGTGGAATCACCACTACTGTACTGAGGAGTGAAAAGGGACCAGCAAAGCACCAGCTGCATCTTATCACTTCACTGTTCGGCCCGTGAGAAAGTGGATGTGCTGTAGCGCATGGGGACACGTTGTGTCTTGCAGTACAGCTTAAGCGAGAGCCTTGGGTGGGCCACCAGCAACCCAGGGCCTCTGGCTGTGAAACCATCAACTTCTACTGGTGAGGCAAAGGATCAGGCTGAGGCAGTACCAGACCCAAGCCTCTAGCCCTGTCCCGCCCACGGTTCCCTCTAATTCAGGGTTTCTTAATTTTTTTTTTTTATGTGGAACACCCAACAATTTTTTTGTTGAGCAAAAAAAAAAGAAAAAGGTCACCTGCCCCTTTAAGGGCCGCCATTCTGAACTCTGTTCGCTGCGGGTGTTTAAGAAACACTGCTCTAATTGTTTCCATCCATGCACAGAATAAATTTTGTTATGTGCACCAAGTCATATGCAAATGTGCACCACCAATAGAAACACAAGTGCTCTGCTAAGCAGCTGGGCAGCATTTGAATCTCTCTCGAGTGGCTGCCCAAGCGCTCAGCTTCCAGGCAGCACTGCTGCCCACGCAGAGGGGGACAGAGTCACATGGTAGTGTAGCATCACCCCTCCCAATCTTGCGGGGGGCCTGGGCTGTGTGGGGCCAGGCACTGGGAAGTCACGAGGCACACTGCAGCGGCGTGCTGTCCTTACCATGTCGAGGAGTGCCTCCAGCAGGCGGGTGGTGGGCTGGCTCTGGCTCTTGAGAACGTCGTACAAGTGGGAGTAGCCGATCCTCTCCTTGAACACCTCCTGCAAGCAAGGCGTGCAGATGGGTGTCGTGTGTACAAACATCCCATAAGGGGTGAGCAGCATGGTAGCAGGAACTAGGGGATCAATACAAGAAAATGTCTCCCGAAAGCCGGCAATTGGTCATTCCCATCACCCGGGCAAGTCTGAAAGGAAATTTGCCTTTGGAAATAAGAAAACTGCCGTGGGAAAATGTTACAGAAGGGGAGAGACAATTAATGGCCTGGTGGAAATTGGTAAACAAAGATTTTACCCTAAACAAAGATTGAATAGTTAGAATCCTAGAACACTAGAACTGGAAGGGACCTTGAGAGGTCATCGAGTCCAGTCCCCTGCCCTCACATCAGCACCCAGTACCATCTAGACCAGCGTTTCTTAAACTTTTTAAGACTGAGGAACACCAAACAATAATTTTTTTTTAATGAGGAACACCAAGGATTTTTTGTTGACCCCCCCCCAAAAAAAAAAAAAAGGGGGGCCCTTTTGAATTCTATTGTTCTCCGCAAAACACAGTGTAAGAAACACTGATCTAGACCATCCCTGACAGATGTCTATCTAACCTGCTCTTAAATATCACCAGAGATGGAGATTCTACAACCTCCCTAGGCAACTTATTCCAGAGTTTAACCACCCTGACAGGTAGGAAGTTTTTCCTAATGTCCAACCTAAACCTCCCTTGCTGCAGTTTAAGCCCATTGCTTCTTGTTCTATCCTCAGAGGCCAAGGAGAACAATTTTTCTCCCTCCTCCTCGTGACACCCTTTTAGATACCTGAAAACCGCTCTCATGTCCCCTCTCAGTCTTCTCCTTTCCAAACTAAACAAGTCCAATTCTTTCAGTCTTCCTTCATAGGGCATGTTCTCTAGACCTTTCATCATTCAATCTTTAATCATTCCACAGTTCTACAAGAATAGGTAGTAACCGCACACCCCAGCCTAACTATCTGTCCTATGGGAATCCAGCTCACAAAACATTTGATTATGTTTCCCACCGACCATCATAAAGAAAAGCAACAATGGGAAACGGCGGACATGTTTCAGTGTGTGACCCAGGAACATCTGGGATGTGTGTGTGAGGATAAGAATCTACGAGAAAGGGATGAATGTTTCTATATAAAAGACAAAGGAACCCAAAGGCGTATGCTTGATATAGCCACTGAATAGAAGTCAGCTGTTGTATGTGCAGGAAGAGGGTGTGTTTGTGTGAGAAGTCACGGTCCGATTGAAGCAGTAGATGATAAGGAACCATATTCTATGACTCATGTAGTTAACAGGTGCATGCCATGGGCCCCTGCCCCCCAAGCACAGGGCATTCGGAGTGTGTGTGGGGGGGGGGGGAGGGGAGGGGAGAGTGAGGGACAGGGAATGGCACCGGAACCAGCTGGAATCGGTAGTTTTACCTAAAGCAGAGCCCCACGTTTGTCTACCTAGAACCTGCACTGAGCTGGGAAAAGAATGCGGGTTGCCAGGTGAAACAAAGGCTCTGCCCTTTGTAAGATCAATACTGAAAACAAACCTGACTCTGACCTGACTGCTGTTGTTAAAGCCCGAAATGACCCATGGACCTGTGCAAGCTCCCAGAAAGGCCTTGGCCATAAGAGCAGCCAGACTGGGTCAGACCAAAGGTCCATCTAGCCTAGCGTCCTGTCTGCCCACAGTGGCCAGTACCAGATGCCCCAGAGGGAGTGCACGGAACAGGGAATCATCAAGTGATCCCTCTCCTGTCATCCATTCTCAGCCTCTGACAAACAGAGGCCAGGGACACCATCCTTACCCAGCCTGCCTAATGGCCACTGATGGACCTAACCTCCATGAATCTATCTAGCTCTGTTTTGAACCCTGGTAAAGTCCTGGCCTTCCCAACATCCTCTGGCAAGGAGTTCCACAGGTTGGCTGTGCTCTGCATGAACAAAAACGTCCTTTTGTTTGTTTTAAACCTGCTACCTATACATTTCATTTGGTGACCCCTAGTTCTTGTGCTATGGGAACAAGTAAAAGAAGAGGAGGAGTAGAAGAGAAAACAGAAAAGGAGGAGGCCAGCCCACAAGAGTAGGGAAGGAGAGGAAGCTTGGGGAGCTACTGGAATGACCCATGAGGCAGCTGGTGGCTCCCAGAGATAGATGAACCATTTCCAGCAATGTTTCCACAGTAATCAAATCCTACCCAGCAGCGACTCCCAGGGCCCGGGGCAGCTGACTCAGGCCCGTGCTGTGGGGCTTAAAACAGCAGGGTCGACTTTCCAGCTTGGGCTGGAGCGTGAGCTCTGAAATCTGGGTATCACAGTGCAGGGCCCAGCCAGACGCCCTACGCTACTATTTTTAGCCTAAGCCCGTGACCCCGAGTCAGCTGACCCAGGGTCCCCGCCTCAGCACCACGGGTCTTTCAGTGCAGTGTAGATGCACCCCCGGAGACGCCCCAGAGGAGAGAAGCGGTCAGCTGTTCCCTCAAGCCTGAGGCAAAGGGAAATAGCTCCCTAGCCCGTCTGCCTCCTCCTACCAGCCCCAATCCCGGGGCAGCTCCTCCCTCCAGTCACCCCACCGGAGGCTCCAAACGCCAACATGTCCCATTGCGGCAGAGGTTGGAGACAAAAGAGCAGATACGAGCAGCTGGTGCCTTGGCTCACCCACGCCGCTCTTTGAAACCGAAGTCCTGCTTATTGGACAACGCGAGAGGCCCCCCGGAACATTCGCGCCAAGCTAAAAAACGAAATCCTGCCAAGCAGCCACCCCAAAGAGGTTCGATTTCAAGTTTCAACACCAATTCCCTTCCCCGTGACGGGTAACCCACCCGTTACGGGTTTTCGGTGGCTCGAACCGGAACGGAACCGGCACGCCGGGAATACAGTCGAACCTGAACCGGATGGAGCCAAACGCTGGCTGGACTCCCCAGGAGCAGAATCCTCTCGGGAGTGAAAAACCAGCCGCCTTGTCCCAGGCATTCAACACCAGTGTGGTGAAAGCAGCCGCCTCGGAGGATTCATTCGAAACCACGACACTACGTAGCACGTAGACCGGGGTGGGCAAAAGGGCCTCCGTGGGCCGGATCCGGCCCGCCAAATGGGTTGATCCGGCCCACGGAGGCCCTGCTGCTCCCCCGCCCCCAGGCCAATTATGGCCTGGGGGTGGGGGACACGGGAAGCTTCCTTCTGCCCTGCCAGGAGCACCGGCGCTTTGAAGTGCCCTGTGCTGCTCGTGGGGCAGGAAGAGACGTCACGCGCTGCCCCGCCCCCAAGCCCTGATTGGCCTGGGGGTGGGGGGAGTGTGCGAAGTTTCCTCCGCCCTCCTTCCGCCCTGCGAGGAGCGCAGAAGTGCTGCGTGCTCCTGGGGGGGGTGTAGGGCCGGAGGAGGCTTCACGCACTCCCTGCCCCCCAAGCCGTGATTGGCCTAGGGGTGGGGGAGCGTGCGACGCCTCTTCCCGCTATGCCAGGGGCATGGGTGCCTCGTGGGAAGGGGGGGCAAAGGGGTTCCCCACCCTGAGACCAATCATGGTCTGGGGATGGGGAAGCCCAAAAGCATCCTGGCTCAACCCCTTCCGGTTTAGGCCCCCCCCTTTCCGGTTCAGGCCCCGCCCCCTCCAGTTCAGGCCCCGCCCTGGATGTAGACAGCTGTGCCGGGGGGTGCAGTATAAAGAGCAGTGTAGATAGTACACCCCCGAGAGCAGCAGAGTACGCACCCTACGTAGCCCCGCACACACCCACCTGGTGCGCCTCTCATCTACGCTTAGTGTCCTACTGCCTTCCCGCAGCCTGTCCCTTTCACTGCCCTCTGGAGCCAGCCCCCGCCCTGCACGGACCCGACACACGGCTGCCTGGGAGACCACTGCATTGCAGGGCAACTCTCCTGCGCGCTCTCCAGCCCCACCCGGGGGCCTTGTCCCGCCGGCACCGAACAGAGGCGCTCCCAGCGCAGCCCCCGGCGGACCGAACGCCCGGCAGCGCGGCCGGCGCCGAGCTCCCTGTGAGCTGGCCACAGACACGGCAGCCCACCGGGAAACCGCGGTACGGCGCGCGGGGAGCAGCAAAGGGAGTTTGACGGGGTGACCAGAAACCCACCCGCAGCTCAGTCGCATTCCTCCCCACAGGCATCTACGTGGAGAAAACCGTCCAAAAAAAGATCTGGCCAGAGCCAGGCAGCTGGGGAATAGACCGGGCCCCGGGCCGGAAGGGACCTCGTCAGCCATCAAATTCATAGAGTCACACACTATTAGACCTCGAGGGGTTATCGAGTCCAGTCCCCTGCCCTCCAGGCAGGGCCCAGCATGGTCTTTCATCCCCCTCTTTCACAGGCATCCCCACCAGCAACGTATCCTGCACCCTCTTCCATCTACTTCGGTTGTTTGCCCCCGCTCCCGGGCCTCACTCCGCTGGTTAGAAACCGTCTCATCCCCAGCCCATGTCTCCGCCTGGCAGGATTACCCCTGACACCACTGTCCCTCAGCTGGTCTGGCGCTTCTCCGCCCCGGGCTCCCAGAGACTACGAAAGGCCAGCAGCCGGGAGCGGCTGTTCACGCTGCCAGCGGGTGTTTGCGCGGCCAGACTGAACTCTCACGCAAGCGGCAGTTTGGCTTCCGTCTCCACCCGACTCTGACAATTCTTGGGCCGGAAGCTCCCATTTGAGACCACGAAGGGGCCCGAGGGCGGCCAGGCCTCCCCGGGAGGGGGCCCTGATTCTGTGCTGAGTCCCGGGGCCAATAAGGTGATGAGGCACAGACAGGGACACCGCTCCGACGCAGGGTGGCAGAACCTCCCCTTTGGACCCGATCTCCAGACCCTCCTCAACCAGGCCGGCTGGCTATCGACTAGGCTTGGATTCTAGTGTGTTCTCCCTCATGGCTCTCACTCAGCCATCTCAAAGCACTGGGTAGAGGAGGTTAGTGTGACGATTCCCAGTTCACAGATGGGGAAACTGAGGCACGGGGTGGGGAAATGGAGTTGAACACAGGCTTCCTGAGAACCGGAGTGCGCTCTCTCCTTTGCCTCTCTCCCTTCCCCTTCCACCAATGTGTTGCATCCCACTCCCCCCCGCCCGGCACCCCAGAGGAGATCAGGCCTCCCCGTCTTACCTTGGCGGATGGCGAATTGCTCATGATGGAGGTGAGCACACTGATGGCATGGACCGTGATGGCGTCAGAACTGCGGTCGAACACCTGCAGGCGGGGGAGAGCGAGGGATGACTGGGTGCTGACCCTTTCCTGTTCAAATCTGCTGGGCCAGCAGCCTACTCCTGCCCCGCGCCCACAGCTCCTCCCGCCGCCTCACTGCAGCACCAGCCGAGCCCAGAACTGCCAGGCCTCCGAGCCCGGAGAAGTTGGCCGCTGCCGGGCTGGCAAGCGCACGGGCGCCGAGCTCAGACCCTCTCAGCTGAGACTGCCCGAGGGGCCGCAGGTCTCCCAGGCTCGTGGAGAAACTGGATCGTGAAGCCACCGGGGAGCTGCTGGGCCTCTCTCTCTGCCTGGTGTCAGCGGGAGAAGCCACCAGTTCAGCCTGGCTCACCCCGGGCAGCCTCTGGCTGGGACAATCCTAGTTCTGCAGATCCCAGACCTTGCGCCCTGAGCTCCCCAGAGCTACCAAAGCGGTAGGACGCCTGGGATGAGGCAGGTGAGCGCCACAGCCGTGCCTGGCTGATCCACAGGAAGGAAGGGCTCTGCTGTCCCCTCTACCCCAGGGAGTAGATTCCCCTGGGCAGGCGGCATTGCCAGCTGCAGCTGGGGATTGCGCTGTTTGAGAGAATGCCCCCAGCTCTGGGGGATGCGGGCTCAGATCCAGCCTGGTTTAATGCTAAACTCCGCAGGTCATGTCCAGGGCCCACGTGGCAGCGCCTTCCTCGGGGGCAGACCCAGCAGGGACAGGAGGTGACCGCAGGGTGGCGTGGTCATCCCATGCCACACTGCCCTGTCTGCATCTGCAGAGAAATTCAGTGCACCCAGGCCTTGCACCTGCGGGCTGTTTGGGTATGTCTAGACTACATGCCTCTGCCGACAGAGGCATGTAAAATAGGCTACCCAACGTAGTCAATGAAGCGGAGATTTAAATATCGCTTCATCAAAATAAAAATGGCCGCGCTGTGCGGATCAGCTGATCGTCGGCACAGCACGCGAGTCAAGACGCGGATCGGTCGACAGAGGAAGCCTTTGTCGACCGCTCCTGTAAACCTCGTTATAGGAGGTATAAGGGAGCGGTCGACAAAGGCTTCTTGTTGACCGATCCATGTCTTGACTCGCGTGCTGTGCCGACGATCAGCTGATCTGGCACAGCGTGGCGGCCATTTTTATTTTAATGATGCCAGGGATATTTAAATCCCCGCTTCATTGACTACGTTGGGTAGCCTATTTTACATGCCTCTGCCGACAGAGGCATGTAGTCTAGACATAGCATTTAAGGCCTCAAGGGGTGTGTTTAGCCTACAGGGTTTTTTCGAAAAAATTTCCCCTGCATCGAGACTGCTGCCGCATTCTGTCGACAGTAAATCAAAAGAAGGCGGCCGTTTTTTCAACCGCGGAAAACCTCGTTTTATGAGGAAGAACGGCTTTTTTCGAAAGTGCTCTTTCGTAAAACGGCGCTCTGTAATGCAAACGGTGCTTTTTCGAAAGAGAGCAGCCAGACTCCCTTGGTGCTCTTTCGCAAAAGCGGCTTGCTTTTCCGAAAGTACTGCTTGTCGTCTAGACGCTTTTTTCCCGAAAGAGGCTTTTTCAAAAGTATCTTTCAAAAAAGCCTCTTTTGAAAGAGGCTTGCAGTCTAGACGTAGCCTAGGGGGCTAGGCTGATGGAAGACAGTTACGGAACAGGGGCTAGGGAAGACGGAAGGAGAGTGCCTCTAATCCAGCCCCTGCAGTGATCCTGAGACCCCTTTGGGGGCCAGGGAGATTAAATGGGCTATTCCCAGGCTGTGTCCTTTCCCAGACGTGTGGTCTGAGAGTGGCGCAAAAGCAGCAAGAGGAAACCTCCAGAGGAGGGTGTCCCTGGAGGGTGCACATTAGAGCCGGAGAGGTGGGGGGGTAGCTGGAAGTACTGCCTCTAGGAGCCCAGATCTCCAGTCGTTGGCACCAGGGATCAGAGATTTCCGGCACTGACTAGTAGTAAGCGGGGTGTGTGGGGGGGTGACTTTGGGGGGGCAGCACCCCAGTCACGGGCCTGCACAGGATGGGGGGGATTCTGCTGAAAACACCACCACCGCTCTGGGGCTCAGCCCCCGAAGGGAGGTTTGTGCCCCGGGACCTGAGGCCTCTGACTGGTGGGGCCCCCCGGGAGTTTGAGAAGGGGGCAACATGGACCCACGCGCTCTCCCTGCGTTGGGCTCGGGAAGGTTTCTTGCCCTTTTCTCTCCCATCTGGGGCACCCCCCGTTCTCTTTGCCCCTAGGGAACACGGAGATGTGCTCCCCGGCTTTCCGCCGCCGGGCCCAAAGCTCTGTTTTGTTCCGATGTTTCTCTAGGCTTAAAACCCCGCTCGAACCCGGGATGGGAGGAGGGAAGGGACCCTTCAGGCCTGCAGCCATGGGACATTCCTGGCAATAACCAGGGAGACGAGGCCAATTCCGGGAGTCTACTCTTTTGGACTGGCAGCTCGTGGGCAGGGCTGCTCCAGAGGTTGGAGCAGCCGAGTAGCAGAGGTTACACAGAGCGACGCCGGCCGCCTTCCTCCTTGGGGGTCCCCCTCTTCCAAGATGCAGTGCAAAGGGGAACTGGCTAGCCCTGCATGCAAACAGAGGTTGGGCTACCCTCGCCCCGCTACCCAATGGCGTGGGAAGCGGGGCCGCCATAGGACCAAGCCACAGCAGCTCTGCTCGAAATAGGATTGCCAGGTGTCCGGTTTTCACCTGGACAGTCTGCTATTTGTGGCCCCGTCCGGTAAAAAAACCCAGAAAATACCGGACATGTAAACTGTGCGGTATTTTCTCTTTCTTTCGGACGGAAGGTCGGTGGGGACATTCTTCCTCTGCCACATCTGGCGGGGGGAGCAAGGAGATATTTAAAAGCGCAGCTTTTTTTTTTGCTCAACAACTTTGGCTCTCCGGGTTTTTTTGCTCAACCAATGTTTTTTCCTGCCATGTTCGGGATTTTTTGTGAAAGTATCTGGCAACCCTCACTCGAAGGAGTGCAGACCTGGAGGGAAGGAAGGGTCGGAAGCCAAGAGAAGATCCTACCCGAAACGGGCGAATCGACGAGGGGTTCCCCAGGCCTGTTCCCCTGACCCGGGTCCTTCCCCCCCTGGAACCCTCCTTTGGGCCTCAAACACTTTCACCCCACTCACCCTGCAGCCCTCGAGGGGCCTGAAGCCCCAATGGTGTAAACAGCTGGTTGAGGCTCTCCCCCTGGCCGGGAGGCATGCGAAGGAGGCAGAGGAAAGAGGGCTCCCCTTCCCTCCTTCCCCGGAGTGCTGCGCCCCTGCGGCATGCCACAAGACCCACTCCCAAGAGGCACATGCGGGGGGCAAGTGCGGGAGAATCACACACCGCGCGGCAAGCTTTCCCGCAGAGCCAGCCAGGCGCCGGAAGGAGAGGGAACGGTCTGGGCTCCCTGGGTTTTCTGGAATGAAACCGCATCGAGTGCCACCAGCTGTTAACACCTCTCAGCTGTTCCAGCCGGCCGCCCGCCTCCCTTTCCTAGGAGACGATCTTTGCTCCCCTCCTCCGCAGGGACGGTCTAAGGGGCTTCTCCAGGAAGCTGCTGCTCCGTTTCAAAGGCAGCCGGCCAGAAGGGCCAGTCTGCCCAGCCACCCTCTCTCGGTTCCCTAGCTACCGAGCCGACAAGGAAGGGGAAGCCGGGAACACGGGTCAGCACCTTCCAGCTGGGCAGGCAGGCTCCATCGACTACTCAAACAGCCATTCCCCACGCTCCCCGGGCTGGGAATTCAGGCCCAAGGAGAGGGAAGGGTTGGGCAGGTCGCTACCGATGGGGGAGCCCACACCACAGGAGGCCCTTGCAACTAGGAGGGGATAAAGACACCCCCCATCTCTCAGTAGCCCCCCCGGGAGCCAGCTGGCATCAAATTTGGAACAGGAGTATCCCATGCGGAAGTGGCTTTTGCGGGCCCAATCCTGTCCGGTCCTGCCCGCCAGTAAACTCTCATGGAAACAGCTGGCGTTGGACGGGGCCTGGCACCTGACAGGACAGGGCCCCGCCGGCCTGCCAACACCGCTGGGAAATCTACTCCCGGGACGGCAGGGTTCCTGGCCAAGGGCCTCGGTCAGCACCAGCCGGCGGCTGCTCTCCCGGCGCTCGGCTCAGCGGCCTGACAGGAAGTAGCCGAAGCCTTTCCGCACCTCCCCGCCCGCCCCCCGTGCGCGTGGAAGGCTGAGGAGCACATCACCGCGAGCCCGCGCCAGACGGCTCTCCCACAGCCCCCCCACAGGTGAGCCGGCGTATTCGGAGCGAGGGATGGGAAACTCCCATGGCATGCGCGCGACTGGTGCAGGCTCATCCCCACCCCGCCATCACCGTGCCCAAACCAGGGATGTCAGCATCAGGGGCGTCCACATGGTCCCGTTACAGGGGCAAAGGAAGATCTCCCCCTACGCCCCCATTTAACCTCTGACTCCACCCTCTTCCTACGGCCGACAGGGTATGCCCCGGGAAAGCGCCAGCTGCTCTCTTCCCCCAGGCTCTGGGGCACGCCAGGCCATCGCGCCCAGGAAGCCGCTAAGAGCAGGTTCAAAGAGCCTCGTGCAGCCAACAGTGAGGGGGTTGGGTTATTTCCCACCTAGCCACAGAGGGGACAGGCCTGCCATGGGCACGAGACTGTGGCAGGGCCCAGTCGTGCTGTATGGCCAGAGCTCAAAATCTGCCCCAGCTCCCAAGGCAGGCGGGGCAGGGCTGGCGGGGCGGGGTAGGGGCAGAGAAGGTGCTAGACTGGGGCCCAGAAGATCTGGGTTCGACCCAGCTGAGACTGGCCGTGGCCGTGGCCTGGGAGAAGGGCGGGTTGCCTTCTTCCAGAGCACAGGGCTCTCGCCAGGGGGGGGAGGGGGGGAGTGTCTCACTTAATCCCCTACCACTGCACGGCTTCGGGCACTGGAGCGCCTCGGTCGCTAATATCCTACGCTCGGGGCCCATTCCGCTCCAGTGTCCCGCGGGCGGCGACACTTGTGTCTCCTTCCGTTTGGGTTGGGGGGTGCTGATGTGGGGGGCCCATATCAGGCAGGAGGCCAGAGCAGATGTTCTGGGGGGGCCCTTCCAGCTTTGAATGGCCTGACTCTAGGACAGTGTATCTTAAACTTTTTAAGATTGAGGAACACCAAACAATTTTTTTTTTTTTATGAGAAACACCAAGGATTTTTTTGTTGTGGGGGGAAAAAAAAAAGGTCAGCGGAAAGTTATCGAGAAAAAAAAAAAAAAAGGTCACCTTTAAGGGCATCCACAGTTTAAGAAACACTGCTCTAGGACTAATTCCCAGCCTGCCTCGGTTTCCCCATCTGCCAAAGGGGGATGAGAATACCGGCCTGTGTCTGTCTCAGGGCTGCTGGGAGGCACTCAGGTACCATGGGGGAGCAGCATTACTGTTGGCTCTGCTCAAAGCGCTAGTCCTGGTCTGTGTGCAGGCAACATTAGCTGTAGCGGGACGGGTGAGTGGTGAGCCAGGCATCCCCTTTGCTCCATTACTGCCAGCTCTGGGGCCTTGCCTCAGTTTCCCCCTCTGTGCAAAGCTCTTGGGAACGGAAAGCACCAAGCAAGGGCGAAAATCTCCCCCCAGCCAAGCCAAAGGGCACTAGGCTGGCTCAGGTCTGGTCTCACTATTTCCCTCCTCGCTCTCGCTGGATGGTGTTGGGCGACCTGGCCTGAGAGCAGGGCACAGAGCCACAGACAAAAGCGTCCCCCCTGCCCTGAGCTGGACGGGGCTGCTGACATCACCCGGTTTGTTGCGGCACAACAGACATTCGCGAAAGCAGCCCCCGGTCTGTGTGGTGCCCGGGCCGCCCCCAAGCGACGGGCAGTACCTGCTGGACATCGCTCTCCATCAGCAAGTGTGCGGCGAGCTCGCTCCCCGACATGTCCGCCCGGCGCGCCCCGCCCACGTAGAGCTGTCGGAAAGGGGGTCAGAGAAGCTCCGTCAGCCACAGGGGGAGACACAGAGGGTGAAGCACGTGGCGGACAGGCACACGAAGGAGCACAGGAGTAACCAGCCGGGCTGTCGACAGAGCCGCGTTCCACCACCGCTGGGACGCAGCTCCAACCTGGGCGCCCCCCGAGCCAGAGGGGGCGTGGGTTGGGGCGAGAGATACCCTCTGAACTCCCATGGGGACTTGTCCGGGGTTTACACTCAGGTCCTGTGTTCAAGCCCAGCTTGTCACAACTCCTGCTCTGGGCCTGATCCAAAGCACAGCCCCCTCCCACCACTCCTCCCCACGGGTCCTGGGTCAGGTTCTGAACTCCGGACGGCCACCTGCCTCTGACGTAGGGTTTATGACGTCTCAGCTCTGCAGCATCAGATGTGAAGTCCTTTTCAATTATTACTGATGCAACTCCAGACTGTCCTGATTAAGAACAGATGACCTTGGTTGTTCGATATATTAAAATTGCAAGAAGCCCAATGGTTTCAATTGAAGAATGATTCATTTTTTTCAATATTTTCAGCTGGTATTTCTCCTGTGCGTTCACTTTAGAGAGCAGGGTGCAGCATGGAGGGGGGAGGGGAGGAAGGCGAGGAAATGCCTGGCATTGACATTGCGGGATCTGCCTTAACAGGCCAGTCACAGACAGCGTAGCGGTGGCCACCGGGAACCGAGAGGCCTTCGGGAATGGGCAAAAGAGCTTTTCCTGCCAGTCACAGATCAGAAGGGCACCCAGAGGGGGCCGGGAAGAGCTGGGCGCCCCGGAGACCAGGATGCTCCAAGGGAGCCTGGGAGGACAGTCACAGGAGGATGTTGGTCACCTGCTAGGGCACCCGCCCGACTGTCCGAAAGCCAAGTGGCGCAGCCAGTCCGCGCAGCTGCTTCGAGCGGGGGGGGGGGGGCAGATGAGACCGGCACAGAGACCAACGCCTGGTGCCGCTGTCACTGCTTTCCTCCCTGGAGCACGGGAGTCGCTGCTAGCAGCGCTGAGCCCCCTGGAGCACTGGGGAGCAGCCTGCCCCTGGCGTTGGGAAGGCCGTGTTGAGAGCTGGCCGTTGTAAGTTACCTCCCCGGCACTCTCTTCTCCCGGCAGCAGCTGCTTCAGACCAATCAGCCAGCAGTGATCCGGTCAGCAGCAGATTTGCCAAGGGTGGCCCAGGGGCTGCACGCCCCCTGGCAAGGACATCAGAGGATGGAGAGAGAGAGAAAATCATTTCTTAGCTTCCCTGAGGGTTGGTCTTGCAGGCCAGGGGAGCAGGGAGCAAAGCACCATCCAGCTGCACTTGATTCTCTGAGAATCCGCCTGCGGGCAGGGCTGTTCGCAAGACCTCTGCCGCCCAGCACCCGCCCGCAGCAGAGACTCCGAGCACGCCCCAGCCAAGGCCACGGGAGTCTGTGCCAAAGGGTTCATGTCACATGCCAGGGTGGGCACCCGGAGGGCACATGTCAGTGGCGTGACCCCCTCATGGCACTTGGGGTGTCAAGAGGTCCTGAGTTTGCATCCGGGAAGTCACTCCCTTTCCCCTCCTGCTAAGATCCCTAGAGCTGTGTTATGCCGTCACTTCCCGCCCCTGCCAAGGGCTGATTAGTGTGCGCAAAGCACGGTGCAAGCATCCAGCACCGGGCAACTTCCGCCACAAGGCAACCTGCGTGCATCCGTGAGCTCCCCCTCACCAGCTCTTGTGGTGAAGGCCCGGGGCTGCTCAGCTCATCCGAGCGAGAGATACATGCTCCCAGCCGGGTGATCCCCAAGGTCAGAAACACTGAGAAGAGCCGAGAGCCCCGGCAGGGTTGCGAAGAGGTAAAAACCCCGCCACGGTGGCCCAGGTCTGAACAGCCGAAAAGAGACCTGGTGAAGGGAGTAGCTGCCGCTAGTTCTCAACCTATTCGAATACCTGCTTGTCTCCCCCTCTCCAACTCCAAGCCACCTTCACCGGCTCATCGCCACCTCCTGCAAGGACCCTCGGCTTTGCCAGAAGAAAAACAAATCTTCTTGTAGCTCTAGCCCAGTGTTTCCCAACCAGGGTTCCGCGAAACCCTGGGGTTCCGCAGACCATCATCAGGGGTTCCGCGAGAAATCGTGGAATAAATAAATAAAAATTTTGAAATACCGCGAACAATTCCAAATATCCCCTCGAAATATCGCGGGAATTTTTGTCCGGCAATTGGCAATACTGGAGTAATGTTCGTATGCTACCGACTGCCTCTTTGTTTTGTTTTGGTCAGTTCATACCTAAGGTTCCTCGGGATATGAACAATTATTTGAGGGGTTCCTCCATGGGAAAAAGATTGGGAATCATTGCTCTAGCCAGCTACTCAGGACCATGGTCAATTTCAGCCTCTCCCAGGCCCTCTCTTCCTTGCACGTGTTGGCAACAGTGCCCACTGGTATTCGAGTGGCACCTTATTGGGGGATGCTGCTGAGTGACAAACGCCCCCAGCTAGCCTGGGTTTTGAAGAGAGGGAGCCAAGATGTTCCCTCAATGCCAAACATGGGCAGGGGCACCTGGCAGGGGCGCACACATGGGGCGTGTTCTGAGCCACCGCTCCCGGCAACGCCATACACGGGAAAATTCCAGCCAGCCTGCACCTGGTTTGTTTAAACCGAAGTTAAAAATAACACGCGGGCGAAGAGAGGGAGAGCAAGATTCCAGCAGGGTCCCGCTTTCCGCTGGCTACTAGTGGATGTAAATCGTCCTTCGGATGCCAGAAGGACTGAAGGGGTTTTCCAGGCAGAACGAACAGGCACGGGGCCAAACACAGGCCGGCGTGTTCTCGCCGGTCCTGGAAACCGCAGCAAGAGGGACACCCGGACGCAGCGCTCCTGGCGGGATCAAGCCCCGATGACCCACTGCGGGAGGACAGGGAGCGTGAATCGAGGAGCAAGAAGGACGTCGGGTTTTTTTTTAATTAACAGTGAGCTGACTAAAAAGTGGCCTCCAACTACAGCCAGCTGAATCGGAGATGGATCTCTGGGTTATGATTAGAAATGGGAGTGTGGCACCCGCGTCCATGGCAAACCTGCTCTGTAAGTTAACAGCTCTTTCCCAAAGGCAGCCTGCAGACCCAAAACCCCGCGCTGGGCTCTTTCCGCCTCTTCCCCAACTAATCAATGACAGGATCAGCGTGCACGTGCCCGGACAGGCAGCCACTTCTAGGGGGTGCTGGCTCACAGCAGACAGGATTACTAGGCAAGGAGTGAACGGAGGTGAAGGATGCTGTGCGCAAGTGAAAACATTCAGGGAATGTAGGGCCCTGCTAGAATTTGGCCAGGACAGCAGCGTGGACAGTTCTAGTCCTGAGAAACGTGGATTAGCATTTCTAATGTGCACTGGTGGTCGGGGCGTTAGCGTCAGAGACACAATGCTTGCCCCATGCTAATGACGATGACCCGTTTGTGTGCAGTAGCCTCCCCTACACGCCTAGGAAATCAGTCTGCCTCCCCAAGCTTGCCATCCAAATGGCAACAGGCAGACAGAGGGTGAAGCGAAGGCTACCGTGTACCCAGAGTGGGTCCGGGCGGATGAGCACCACAGGAATTAGTTTCAGAGAGGGAGCCGTGTTCATCTGTTTCAGCAAAACCAGTAAGGAGTCCGGGGGTCCTTTCAAGGCTCACAAATGTATTAGAGCATTAGGGCACAAGCTTTCATGAGCTACAACTCACGTCCTCAGCTGCGGACGGAAGGAAGGATTCAGAGAGGGGAGTGTTACAACGGTGCTAATGAAAACTGAAAGGAAGGGGCTCATCTCTAGCAGCAGTGAGAAGTTCAGAGAACCTGAATTTCAAGGAACCCCTAGGGTTGCCAGGCTAAAATTTGTCTAGCAAAAAAAAAAAAAAAAAAAGAGGCTCTGTCTCTTTAAGAGCGGGAGAGGGAGGGGCAGTGCCGAGTCAGGGAAACACTGACCTATTCTAATGCAAGAACCACTCCATGTGTTTATTTAAACCAGGGCTGGGGGGCCTTTTTTGGGCCAGGGGCCGCTGACCCACAGAAAAACCCATCAGGGCCGCACACAAGTGAGAAGCAAAAAACTCAAAGAAAACAGCCCTCCCTATGTGGCCCCTGATGGAGGAGGTAGACACTCCCACATTCTCTCGCACACCAGGGCCTGGGGGGGGCCCAGGCGAGTAGATTTTGTGTGCTCCAGCCCCATGGGACGGTGGGGAGCCTGGAGTGCTAGCGTGGGTTCCCCAATGCTGGGGAGCCCTGAGACTGGGGGGCCGGATCCAGGCAAGCCAGGGGTTGCATCCAGCCCCCTGGCCTTAGGTTCCCCACTCGACTGAAAGCTTGGTTGAGGGTATCAAATTTGCACATGAATTCCGACTCCGCATTTAAACATAAGAACGGCCATACTGGGTCAGACCAAAGGTCCATCCAGCCCAGTACCCCGTCTGCCAACAGTGGCCAGTGCCAGGTGCCCCAGAGGGAGTGAACCGAACAGGAAATGCTCAAGCGATCTCTCTCCTGCCATCCATCTCCACCCTCTGACAAACAGAGGCTGGGGACACCATTCCTTACCCATCCTGGCTAATAGCCATTAATGGACCTAACCTCCATGAATTTATCTAGTTCTCTTTTAATCCCTGTTATAGTCCTAGCCTTCACAACCTCCTCAGGCAAGGAGTTCCACAGATTGACTGTGTGCTGTGTGAAGAAGAACTTCCTTTTATTTGTTTTAAATTGTTTTAAGATTTATTGTTTTATTTGTTTTAAGTTCCTCTCTGCAGTCCGGTTTTGAAGTTTTTCTGCCTGAGAATGGCAATTTGCCAGTCCAAATCGGCGAGTCCAGGGAGGTTAAAAAGCTCCCGTGCAGGTTTTTGGGCGTGACCATTCTTCATGTCTGATGTGTGCCCATTTATTAGTTTGCAGCCCTGTTGCTGTGATGGTCGTGGCAGAGGGGCATTGCTGGCATGGGCTGCCAAACACCCTAATGAATGTGTTAGTCTTTAAAGGGACACTGGACTCCTTGTTGTTTTTACACGAATTAGTGACCCCTCTTGGAGAGCCCATACAAGGCCTCCCAGCTTCCTCCCCATGAGCTGGCTGAGCTAGTCTCCTGCACCGGGGCTGCTCTAGATCTTCAGGGGATCTGACTCAAGAGACAGTTAATGGGCCTGAAGGACAGGAGCAACCCCAAGTCAACCATTCAAGTTCCCGCAGAGCCCCGGGCTGGTTAGGTTGGATTAGAACAAGCCCCCCGCTCACACCAGCCCTGCAGCGCCAGGCCCCGCGTCAGGGTCTTCCAGGCAGGTGGACGCGTCCCTCCCCCCCTGCCTGTGCCGGGGAGCACGCTGGGGAGCGTACCTTGCTGTTCTGGATCAGCCGGATGATGTGCTCGAAGCAGTTGTTGCTGAGGAATATGGCTTGCAGGACAGGCCGGTCGCCACAATTCAGCATTTCCGGAATCGCGTCTGGCGGCGAGAGAAGAGCCGCCCGTCAACACGAGCCGACCGGGGAGCGCCCCTGGAGACTCGCGCCAGCCAGAGGAGCAGAAGGAACCCCCCCGCAGGAGCCTCGGGCTATGTAGCACCCCCGATAGCGAAGTTCACGGGCCCCACACGACCCACCCCCAGAGCTCCTGGGGGGCCGAAAGGAGACTTGGGACGCAGCAGGTGCTTTGTTTCTAGCAGAGTGTCTCCTTTACAGGATGATCCTCCTCTCCCGGAGAGATGCGCAATGGGCGGGGGGGGAGGAAGGTGAAGCCACAGCATGTTGAACACGGGAGGAACAGGGAACAGGGAGGAACAGAGGAACAGGGAGGCCTCCCCTACATCGAATCATAGAATCCCAGAACTGGGAGGGACCTCGAGAGGTCATGGAGTTCTGCCCCCTGCCCTCACGGCAGGACCACGCACCATCTAGACCAGCAGTCCCCAACCTTTTCCAGATGGGGACCCATTTTGACAATGCAGGAAGACTTGGTGACCCAAGGCAATTCAAAAAACGGGCAGAGGAGGGGGGGCAGAGCTACCTGGGGAGACACTGGGCGACCCTTTTGAAATGGAATGGCAACCCATATTTGGGTCCTGACCCATAGGCTGGGAAACCCTGATCTAGACCATCCCTGACAGGTGTCTGTCCAACCTGCTCTTAAATATCTCCAGTGATGGAGATTCCACAACCTCCCTAGGCAATTTATTCCAGTGTTTCACCACCCTGACAGGCAGGAAGTTTTTCCTAATGTCCAACCTAAACCTCCCCTCACTCCAATTTCAGCCCGTTGCTTCTTGTCCTATCCTCAGAGGTGAAGGAGAATAATTTTTCTCCCTCCTCCTTGTAACACCCTTCTAGATACTTGAAAGCTGCTCTCATGTCCCCTCTCAGTCTTCTCTTTTCTAAACTAAACAAGCCCAATTCTTTCACAGCTCATGTTTTCTAGATCTTTATTCTTGTGGCTCTTCTCTGGACCTTCTCCAATTTCTCCACATCTATCTTGAAATGTGGGGCCCAGAACTGGGCACAATACTCCAACTGAGGCCTAACCAGCGCAGAGTAGAGCGGAAGAATGACTTCTCGTGTCTTGCCCACCACACTCTTGTCAATGCAGCCCAGAAGCATGTTGGCTTTTTTTGGAACAGTGTCACATCAGGCTGCGTTGCCTCGGTCAGCACCAGGGGCATGCGAGCCAGGGCAGAGCCCAGCATCATGGCTGGAGAAGGCGAGCCGACGCATGGGCAGCGCTTGGCAGGCGGTTACAACGCAGCGGACTGCGGTGCCCTGTCTTCGCTAGCATTAGTGGCAGCCGTCCTGGCAATCGGGGGAGTTTGAGCCCCGCTGGCCTAGGATGTAGAGCAGCCTGCATCATCCTACTAAGGGGTACAGAGCAACCTGGCCAGCTTCCTCTGCCCGGCAGCTCCCATTACTCTGGTGGAAGGCCAGGGAACCGTACCCATCTCCTGAAGAAAAACCTCACCACCCAGATGCATCCCCCCCTCCCCTCCGAAACACGCCTCCACCCCCGAATTCCAGGCCCAGGGCTACCTACCCAGCATGTTTACCCTGAGAATAATCAGGCCCTCTTCCCAGTGAGCGGCTGGCGGGCCTTCCAGGCAGGCCATGGGCTGGTCAGAGTTGAGGACCTTGAAGTAGCTGTCCAAAATGGTCCTGATCTCCACCTGGCGCTGGCCCGGGCTGCTGGTGTGCAAGGTGTGAATCATTCCCACCAGGCTCTTCAAGGTCAGCTGCAGCAGCTGGGGGTCCCTGGCGTCCCTGTCCCCCGGGGAGCACCACCGCCTGAGCACCAGCATGAGGACCTCCACGGAGGCCGGCGTGATCACCTGCAGGGCGTTTTGCTGGGGAAACAAAGCAGCCCGTTGAGAGGAAACCAAGCGCTGCGCGGACGCGCTCAGGGCCCGGAGCCCAGAAGCGCAGCCCCAAAGGGGGACTTCGCACCCGCCCCACGTTGAGCACGCTCCTGTGCGGCACGGGGCATGCCCCAGGGAATCTGGGCCAAAGCAGGCGGCGGCGCCCTGGGCTAGCCCCATCTAGATTCCCGCAAGCGTGGCTGATCACGGGCTCGGCGGTTTGGGTCTGTCCTGCAAACCCTGTCCAGCAGAGGGCAGTAATCGTCAGGTGGAAATAATACCCCGCAATCAGGCCACCTTCTACTGGCTGCAGCCCACAGGGAGGCGGGTGCTAATGGGAGGAAAGGGAAGGGAAGGAGAGCACAGGAGGTACCTGCAATCTCGCTAGTGCACCCACTGCAAATCGGTCTCAGACAGGCTGTGCCCCACAATCCTAGAATCCTAGAATCCCAGGGCTAGAACAGCCCTCAGGAGTCACCGAGTCCAGCCCCCTGCCCAAAGCAGGACCAACCCCAACTCAATCATCCCAGCCAGGGCTTGGTCAAGCCAGGACTTAAACACCTCTAGGGATGGAGATTCCACCCCCTTTCTAGGGAACCCATCCCAGTGCTTCACCACCCTCCTAGGGAAATAGTTTTTCCTAATATCCAACCTAGACCTCCCCCACTGCAACCTGAGACCATTGCTCCTTGTTCTGCCATCTGCCCCCACTGAGAACAGCCTCTCTCCAGCCTCTTTGGAACCCCCCTTCAGGGAGTTGAAGGCTGCTCTCAAATCCCCCCTCACTCTTCTCTTCTGCAGACTAAACAAGCCCAAATCCCTCAGCCTCTCCTCATAGGTCACGTGCTCCAGCCCCTTAGTTATTTTGGTTGCCCTCTGCCGGACTCTCTCCAATGTGTCCACATCCTTTCTGTAGTGGGGGTCCCAGAACTGGACACAATACTCCAGATGTGGCCTCACCAGAGCCGAATAAAGGGGAATAATCACTTCTCTAGATCTGCTGGCAATGCTCCTCCTAATGCAATCTAATATGCCATTAGCGTTCTTGGCTACAAGGACTCACTGTTGACTCCTATCCAGCTTCTCATCCACTGTCATCCCCAGGTCCTTTTCTGCAGAACTGCTACTTAGCCAGGCGGTCCCCAGCCTGTAACTATGCTTGGGATTCTTCCGTCCCCAGTGCAGGACTCTGCACGTGTCCTTGTTGAACCTCATAAGATTTCTTTTGGCTCAATGCTCTAATCTGTCCAGGTCACTCTGGACCCTATCCCTGCCCTCCAGCATATCTACCTCTCCCCCTAGCTTAGTGTCTTCTGCAAACTTGCTGAGGGTGCAACCCACCCCCTCATCCAGGTCATTAATAAAGATGTTGAAAAAAATGTCCCTAGAACCGATCCTTGGGGCACTCCCCACCTCCCTCTACCTGCCCCCTCTCGGATTCCTAAGGTCCCCAAAGCCGAGCAGGGCTCTCTTCTCATCCCGCACCCCCTTCCCCACCAGGAACAAAGATGTGGGGGATGGGACGAGGGACTCCATTCAGCCCTCCCCTCGGCAGAGGCAGGACTCTGAATGCTCGCCAGTTGATGCGACATATTGCATGTTTCATGCCCAGCAGGATCAGTAGCATCTTCCCTGTTTTGCGGGCAGGGAAACTGAGGCACAGGGCGGGAACGTGACAGGCCCAAGGTTACTGGGGCAGAGGTGGGATTAAGAACCCTGGTCTCTCGTTTCCCCAGTCTAGCACCCTTAACCATTGAACCACACTGCCTCCCAATGGCTAAGTATTGTCGCAGCCTCTTGAGGCCTGAGCTCCCTGCTTGTAAAATGAGGACAGCATCCTCTCCCTCCCACCGTCTGCCTGGTCGCCCCGTGAGCTACTCCAGGCAGGGACTCTCTCCCTATCTGCACGTGCAGCACCTTGCACAGTGGGCCGGATCTTGCAGGGGCCCGTCAGCACAGCTGGAATAAAACTATTTCCCCCTTCCAGCAACATTTAAAGGCAGCGCTGGCTCCTTTGGGACCGTCAGGCCAGGGGGTCCGGGGAAAGCTCGTCCTGTAGCATGCACAGTGCTTCCCAACGAAATCCGAACCGGATCTTTCCACGGCTCTCAGTTCAGCTGCCACAGGGGCACCCAGAGCCTGTTTACACCTCCCCTGCTCACAAGGGGCATCCCAGGTGCTGGGATTTCAGTTTGCTTTTAGGGCCGAGCAATGCAGGGCTGGGAGCGACCGCGAGAACTCCTCCAGTCCAGCCTCCCGCCCTGAGGCAGGACCATGAGAACCTAGACCGTGCCTGGCAGGCATTTGGCCGAGGAACCCTTAAAGGTCTCCAAGGAGGGGGATTCCACGCCCCTTCCACCACTCCAGACAGGGCCCCGCCCACTGCCCCGAGGGGCGGAGCTTGGCTGTCAGGAAGGAGGGGACCACAGCAGCTAGGGACAAGTTACCTTGGCTCCAGAGATAATGGCTCCGAAGAGGTGGATGAGTCGCAGCTGGAGCGCCTTGGGAAGCTGCTCCTCGTCCTGGAAACAACCTGCAAGGGCAAGAGGGGAGAGCCCTTTAGCCTGTTAGCTGGAGACGGGGCACCTGTCTCCGGAAGGGGGTGCATTGAGCTCAACCCCAAACTCCCACGGCAGGGCACCTGGACAGCCTAGGTTAGCACCAAGCAAAAGCAGGGGCAGGAGCAGGCTGGAACCGGTGGCCAGGCAGGTGACAGGCAGGGGATGCCAACAACTTGGCAACTGGAGGAAGAGGGGCCTCTCCTGCTTATGTTTTCTTTGGGGGGGGGGGGGAGGAGGAGACTGGCCTCATGGTGACAGCGCCAGGCTGGGCCTCACACAGCGTGTGTGGCCCACAGAGATCAATGGAAAGAGTTCCCAGGGATTCGGGTCGGCATCTTCGTGGGTTGGGGCCTCAGTTTCCCCAGGGGACAATGACTCAGCTTCCTTTCTGCGAGCTCCATGGGAGAGCGACTGGCTCGCGTTGGGTGCGTGTACAGCCCCGAGCACCATGAGACCTTCGTGTGACCATGCTACACATAATCCACAGTCATTAAGGGCACAGGCCCCTACCACGTCCCCAGAGGAGGAGTAAATCATGCTAGCTAGGGTGGGGTGTGAGTGCCCCTTGCGAGACCAAGCGCTGGGGTCGTGCTGCCAGTTCTGCCCCCGAGTCACTGAGGGGCCTCGGACTAGAATTTTTCTGGGCCTCAGTTTCCCCTCCCATAAGTGGAGGCTGACCCCTGCTTCCCTCCTTCCAGCCCCGGACTTGGCTCACTATTGGAACGCTCTCCCCGGCTCCTTGGCTCCCCGACATGCTCTTGGTTAAATTGCCCCTAGAGCACACAGGGAACGGAGCCACCCCAGGCAGGGCAGGAGAGAGACTGCTTCAGCTACGGATTGCCCCTGATCGAAGGGGTGCTGTGGGAGGGTGGGACGGCTCCCTTGGGCCCCCCACGACAGGGATGGCGGGGTCTGGCGGGGCAGGGGGTCTCTCTTTCTGATGGGCACCTGCCCCCCGGCATCAAACCCAGCCCAGCGTGTGGGCTCCAAGGGGAACTGACGGGCGCTCAGGAAGCGCTATGAAGGTGACAAGGGCGCTGGCTGAGACCTCGCCACGCAGCCGCCCGAGAGGCGGCCTCTCGCCTCCAGGAAGCAGCCAGCACGCCAAACACACTGTTTCCTACAGGAAGGGCCCCGGGAGGCTACACACAGACGAGTGACAAGCTACCGAGCTCCCTGGGTTCAGCCGGCACCAGCCACACAAATCACGCCCCACCGCTGAATGCCTGCAAGCCGGCTGCAGTGCACAGCTAGAGCGAGGAGCTCCCACGGCAGCCCCCCCAAGCTCCACGGCTCCTCCAGAAGGGAGGGGAACATCCTGACAGCACACAGCCGGTGTGGGGCAATAGGGGGGGAAGGGAGGCCCGTGAGTTATGGGACCAAGGGGCAGCATGACCTGGGATTGCCTCCCTCGCGTGCCAATAGAGCAAGTTCCCAGGAGACTTGCACCTCCCACATGGGGGTCCATTCCCAACCTGGCCACCCTTTATGGGGGCCTGCTGCCCCCAAATAGCCACCACGTCCATCTCCGGCCACGGGGTCTCCTGCCACCTCCAATCAGCTCCCCCTTGGGGGCACAGCCAGTGGAGAGACCAGGAACTGAGGAGGATAGGAGAATACCACCCCCCCCCCGCCCCCAATCCGGTGGAGGCAGCGTGGGGAGAACCTGTCCGGCCAGCTCGTGCCTGTGGCAAGCACAGCATGCACCTGTCAAGCCAGAGACGGTCGGTTTCCTTTGCCCTCCTGCCGAGGGGCTCGGCGCCCACAGTGAGAGGTGGGACAAGATCAGCACATGCTCCTGATCTCTGACCCTTGGAGCACGGCCAGTCGCCAGCGACCACAAAACCGCTCCAAGTCCCAGCAGGCCCGGAGCAAGGCATGGAACAGAGGCCAAGCCCTTCTGCTCCCCCACGTGCCTGCGGAGCCCTGGGCTGCCGGTCCCTCACCAGACACACGGGGTCTGCGGAGCCCTGGGCTGCCGGTCCCTCCCCGGACACTCAGAGTCTGGGGAGCCCTGGGCTGCTGGTCCCTCCCCGGATACGCGGGGTCTGCGGAGCCCTGGGCTGCCGGTCCCTCCCCGGACACGTGGGGTCTGGGGAGGCAGTGCAAAATGCTTTTCACAAGACTCAACGTTTCAAAGCTCTCCTTGGAGACAGAAAGCGGATGGGCTGCTAGCTCACAGTCATCTTTCCTCTCCCCCCAGAGAGCATCTTTGCAAACAGACGAGACCAAAAGCCGGGTTTGTCACAACCTGCATTTACCCTAGTTTTCTTTGACAAAAAGTGTCCCCCTTAGTGGTAGCATCAGAGGCCTCGTGGCTCAGGCACTGGAGGGAGACTTGAGAGAAACACTTAATTCCCATCTCTGCCACAGACTGCCCGGTGTGTCCTTGGGCAGGCCATTTAACCCTGAGCTCCCACAGCAGTTACGAGGTATACTGAGAGCTTGGGAAGTGCACGTCGTTAACATCGGTCACTGTATCATTGCTGTGTGGGTTACCGCTTGCTCCAGATATCACCCACCCAGGATCAGAGGCCCATGGTGCAGAATGCTGCACACACACAGAATGCCAGAGACCAAGACACGCCACAAGACCTTTGGGCAGCAGTGTTTGTGCAGCACGCTTTGCAGAGAGTGTGTTCCTCATGCCCCAGGGAAAACGCCACCAACCCAGGGGAGAAGGAGAAACAGCGCAACAGACCAACTACAAACATAACAGACAGACTAAGCGCACTCCAGCCAGCACAGATGCAAAGCATCGAGAGCGAGAATGACGCCTCCTGTCAGTCGCCCCGTAGGCTGTCCCTGGAGCAGCCTTCCCCAAGTCCCGTAATCACGTCTCACACTGTCCCCCAACAACTTTCTGCTGGCGTTACTTGCTCACTGAGCTCTGTGGATCACTGGTTAGAAACCCTCCTCTTTCTAAGCTGAAAAGTCCCAGTCTTTTTAATCTCTCTTCTTATGGAAGCCATTCCAAACCCCTCATCATTTTTGTTGCCCTTTTCTGAACCTTTTCCAATGCCAAGAGATCTTTTTTGAGATGAGGTGCCCACATCTATATGCAGTATTGAAGATGCGGGTGTCACATGGATTTATACAGAGGCAGTAAGATATTTTCCGTTTTATTCTCTATCCCTTTTAAAATTATTCCTAACATTCTGTTTGCTTTTCTGACTGCCGCTGCACATTGAGTGGACGTTTTCAGAGAACTCTCCACAATGACTCCAAGATCTCTCTTTTGAGCAGTTATAGCTAAATTAGTCCCCATCAGTTTTCAGAATGGAGAGAGTGGTGTCCTGCAAGGGTCTGTGCTGGGCCCAGTCCTATTCAACATATTCATAAATGATCTGGCCAAAGGGGTAAACAGTGAGGTGGCAACATTTGCAGATGATACCAAACTGCTCAAGCTAGTTAAGACCAAAGCAGACAGTGAAGAGCTTCCAAAGGATCTCACCAAACTATATGCCAGGGCAACATTATGGCAGATGAATTTTAATGGTGACAAGAGCAAAGTAACGCACATTGGAAAACATCATCCAACTGTATGTACAAAACGACTCAATGCTATGGCAGGTCAGGGATTCAGCTACCTGCATCCATACAAACACCAGGCCCTGAAAACCCCACAAGGCCTGACAGCCCAGAAGCAGGTTCCCCCCCAAAGGAATTTTTTTCCAATTAATTCCAAGAAAAGACGCATCTGAAGACGCTCGCTCTCGGGCAAAAACTCACCGTGCACGTCATAGCCCATCAGTGAGACGGGGTGCTGGACATGGGCTCGGGAGGTTTCCCTGATGCACCCTGACTCTTTGGAGGACGAGGTGGGAGTTTAACCAACCACGCAGGTGTGCTGTGCTTATAGCCTTCGCTCCCAATAGGCACCGGGACAGAACCCGCGATGTGAGACAGCAGCCCAGGTGCAAGAGGGATTTTTTTTCTCCCTAAAAATAACTGAAATGGCTCAACTTGGGCGAGGGGATTTACACCATGTAGTCAAATGGAAAGAAAAAACCTTCCCGGGTAGTTTTAGGGGCTTTTTCTGCTGTCACGACTGGAAAGGGGCAACTGATGAGCCAGACGCCAGTCCTTCAAGCTATCAAGTCCAACCACAATACTGCAAGATTCAGGGCCTTTGGCCGTGCGCTGTCAATCAGACCTATGCATACTTAACTTTCTGCACCTGGGCAGCCATGCATGGTGTAAAGGTCAGCACTCTGAATCGAGCGATCTGCGTTCAAATCTCAGTGCGACCTCTGGCTGCTTCTTGATTTATTAAAAAAAACAAACAAACTGACCAAGGGTTCCTCTGAGCTCTTCTAAATTTCACGCCTGCACAGCCTCCTGGCTCGGGGCCCTAAGTCAGGGGTGTAAAATTAAGCACCTGGACGTGTGTCGTCTTAAGGAGGGATCACCCAGCGAGGCCCCCTCCTGTCTAAGAGACACCCCCACCTGGCATCAGGGGCTGCTGGAGTGGATCCGGCCCAATGCTTCTGCAGCCTACGCCCAAGAGTCTGGGGGAACAGAGGTTAAAGGAATCATGGAATACTAGGACTGGAAGGGACCTCGAGAGGTCATCGAGTCCAGTCCCCTGCCCTCATGGCAGGACCCAGTACTTAAATATCTCCAGAGACAGAGATTCCACAACCTCCATCCCTTGCTTCCTGGGTGGAAGCATCCCATACTCCGGTGCTGTGTGATCAATGGGGAAAGGATAACGAAAACATCGGGGCACCCAGTCCTACAGTGAAACATCAGCAGCTTCCGGCCTCCCCTCCCTGGCTGGTGCGCAGAGTAAACCCATTAGCATGCAGAGGGAAAAGCAGCAGCAAGGACAAATCCCCAGCTAGCGAGAGAGAATATTAAAAACCCGAGTAGCCCATGAGAAACACGTGCAATTAATTCGCTGGAATGGGCTCCTGCCCCCACGGGACTAGCTGCCTCTTCTAAAAGTGCTAACCTCCTGGCACCGATTGCTGCCTTGTGCCCACCCCGCCATGCTCTGGCCCACGAAAGCTCATCACCTAATAAACCATCTTGTTAGTCTTTAAAGTGCTACATAGTCCTGTATTTTGTTTCAGCTACACCAGACTAACACGGCTACATTTCTATCACTAGACAGGGCAGGGACTGTCTTTATTTGTGTGTGCCTTGTAGATCCATGGCATTCTCTACATGTGATTATCCTGAGCCAGGCCAAACTCTGAGCCCTAGGAGGTCAGCCCCTGGCTTGTCATCCGCGCACCATTCGTTATCCAGTCACTTCCAACGTGCGCATACGTAACCCGCATATCTCCATGCAGTCCAATGCGTTTAAGGCAAGATCTAAAATCTCCCAATGCAAGGAGCTACCCCATGCAGCTTATGTGCCACAAGAAAAGCACACGGCTTCAATGCAGCCCCTCCATAAAACACAGGGCTTCTTCAAAAATATGTATCCGGATTTGGATTTGGATTTCACCCATCTGCAATCTAGCGGGGCGTGAATCCAGGGTTTCTCTGTAATCCCAGCTCTGTTTTATCTCCGATAGCACACGCCTCCATTTGTCAGTCAATCCGGAGTGAATTCAAGTTAATCTTAGAAAACAAGGGGCTATGTTGAGAAAAAGGGGGAGATATTTCATGAAACCTAGCCCCCCCTCACGCTAGTTAAAAAAGTAACTTGGAAATGCAGCTACTTTGGGAAATGCAGTGGCGCTTAGGGTTTGCTGACTTTCTTCCTTCTTAACAGTGTTGTGAAAAGTTGAATATGAGTCAGCAGTGTGATGCTGTTGCAAAGAAAGCAAACATGATTCTGGGATGCATTCACAGGTGTGTTGTGAGCAAGACACGAGAAGTCATTCTTCCGCTCTACTCTGCGCTGGTTAGGCCTCAGTTGGAGTATTGTGTTCAGTTTTGGGCACTGCATTTCAAGAAAGATGTGGAGAAATTGGAGAGGGTCCAGAGAAGAGCAACGAGAATGATTAAAGGTCTAGAGAACATGACCTATGAGGGAAGACTGAAGGAATTGGGTTTGTTTAGTTTAGAAAAGAGAAGATTGAGGGGTGACATGATAGCCGTTTTCAGGTATCTAAAAGGGTGTCATAAGGAGGAGGGAGAAAACTTGTTAATCTTGGCCTCTGAGGACAGAACAAGAAGCAATGGGCTTAAACTGCAGCAAGGGAAGTTTAGGTTGGACATTAGGAAAAAGTTCCTAACTGTCAGGGTGGTCAAACACTGGAATAAACTGCCCAGGGAGGTTGTGGAATCTCCATCTCTGGAGATATTTAAGAGTAGGTTAGATAAATGTCTATCAGGGATGGTCTAGACAGTATTTGGTCCTGCCATGAGGGCGGGGGACTGGACTCGATGACCTCTCGAGGTCCCTTCCAGTCCTAGTATTCTATGATTCTATGAAAAAGGGTTATTTCCCAAAACAATTTTTTACATTAGAAATTCAGGTCTTGTTCTTGAAAGATTTCCAAGTAGAGGACAAGGAAAGAGGTTGTGTCATCTGAGAAGCAACTCCTGCAAAGCATGGAAGGATGAAAATGGTTTTAGACCAGCGGTTCCCAAACTTTTTGGCATCACGCTCCCCTTTTTGATTTTTGAAAAACTCTCACGCCCCCCTTCCAAATAGCAGCAAAACTTGTTGAGCAAAAAAAAAAGAACGGAACGGAACAGCAAAACTTGATGGGAGGGGTGAGGCGCCCCCCCTGGAATTTTTTCATGCCCCCCAGTTTGGGAACCCATGTTTTAGACCATCTGAATTAGCTGTTTGTTTTGCTTACCACCTATTTAACAGCAATACCCAAGAAACAATTGGGAGAAACACCCAATACAATCATGAACCTCCTTCCATGGACGGCTAAGAAAGCTCTTACTCCAGCTCCCTAGTCCTCCAATGAGACTTCCCCCAAGAACAGAGAAGATGACATTTGCTACTCCTAAAACAAGCCAGCAGAACTTTCTGGGGAGAGAGGAAACCGGCACTTAACTGAAGATGGATGACTGGTGCATAAAGAGGCCTCTCTCTTGCTCAGTGTGGGAGTGAAGCAAACTCAGAAGTTCCACAGCAAACAAAAATAATCCCTTTCCCTAAATCTGGTTTCACTCCGGCCAGCCACAGAGTCCTCCAAGACCAGCGGGCTGGCCAAGACCAGCGATTCCAACGTAAAAAGTCACCAAGCTGGAGTGGGGGAGGGAGCTTTCGAAAAGGAAAGAAAGAGACCGGCCTGGTGCTCGCGCCGGTTATTTATGGTGGCTAACGAGACTGGCCCAGCGCTAGTGTAAACCACACACCTAGGCTATGTCTACACTGGCGCAACTGTGCCAGAGATATGCAAATGAGGCTAAGCGTGGAATATCGCCGAGCCTCTTTTGCATACTTAATGAGCCGCCATTTTTGCGGAAGAGGCTCTTGCACTAGAAGGAGCTGTCTACACTGCTCCTTCTTGCGCAAGAAAAAACCCTCTTGCGCAATGCCGCTACGCTGATTATTTTCAGGAATAATGGCATTGCGCAAGAGGGTTTTTCTTGCACAAGAAGGGGCAGTGTAGACAGCTCCTTCTAGCGCAAGAGCCTCTTCCGCAAAAATGGCGGCTCGTTAGGTATGCACATGAGGCTCGGCGATATTCCACGCTTAGCCTCATTTGCATACTTCTGGCGCAACAACCCGCCAGCGTAGACATAGCCCTAGTGTGGTTCACGGTCTCGTGCAGTGGTGGTTAGACCATGGCAACAGATAAAACCAAGAGACCTCTACACCGCGGGCTAAGAGCCAGCTGGCTTTTCGCTCAGAGGGTAGGGACTCCTCTACTAAGCTCCAGAGGCCCCAGGTTCAAATCTGTCTAGTGGCAGTTACATTAGTGCTGTTTTCTTCTGGCAGCTAACGAGACCGGTCATGCTCCCCGGAGCTTCGATTGCCTCTTGGACGGACCAGGACAAGGGCCCCGGGCTGACCCTTCTTGGCCACGGATGGCAAACACACACTAGTGGGGAGACTGCATGCCGGGGACCAGTGCTGGCTGCAGAGCCGTCCCTCCATGCCCAGCTTGGGGCCCACCTGATAGATGCAGGCCCCCACCAGGAGCCTGGGTGGGGGCAGCCATGCCATTGCCCGGATTTGTAGCATCCTCCTCTCTCTGCTGCCCTGCCCCCTCCTGAAGGGAGGCTGAAATTCATAAGCTGATCCGGGCTCGGTTGAACGGGAGACAGAAGCCAGTGTCTGCCCCGCAGAGCCTACAGTCTCCAAGGGCAAGAGACACAAAGGGCAGGAGGGTCGGGGCATTACCGTTAGAGGTGAAAGTAAAGTGATTTTCTTCCTGGTGCAAGGATGGGGGAGAATTGGGTACACCAGCTAAGGGGGCCATGTGACTCTGCCCCCAGCTCAGCACCCCCCCACTCTCCCCCTGCCCATCCCATGCTGCCTGAGGGAAGGGGAGCTGGGGGCAGTACAGCTGCTGGAGGAGATGCCGGTAATTCTGCAGCTTCCCCACTGCCTCTCCCGGTCCCACCCCGGCCCCCACCCCGCCACAGCCTCTGTACAGGAGCAGCTCCGCAGGGGGACGAGGGCGGGGGGAGTTGCTGCTTTTCACACTGGGCGGGGAAGGATCTGAAAGCTGACAGCTCCCACAGCTGCCCTACCGCTCCCATTCCCTTCCCCCGCCCTGCTCTCCTTCAGGGCTGCGCTTCCAGAGGGAGCTGGAGGAAAGGCAGCTCAGCAGAGGTGCGGTGCCGTGTCTCCCCCTCCGCCCGGACCGGGCCTTGTCGGCACAGAGTCTGTGGCTGTACCGGCTCACTGTCCCTGCTGGTTACCTCAGAGTGGGGCGATACGTGGAGGGGAGAGATAGCTCAGTGGTTTGAGCATTGGCCTACTCAACCCAGGGTTGTGAGCTCAATCCTTGAGGGGGCCATTTAGGGATCTGGGGCAAATCTGTCAGGGATGGTGCTTGGTCCTGCTGTGAGGGCAGGGGACTGGAGTCAATGACCTCGCAAGGTCCCTTCAAGTCCCAGATCAGCTTCCCTCCACCACAAGCCCAGGATGTTCCCTGTGGAAGGCACCGGCACAGCAGCCAGCCAGTCCATTTTTCCCCCCCTGGAGGGAGCTTCCTCCGGGCTGCCAATGAAAGCCCTCAGGCTTCCCCACAGCCTCGGAGCTGCTGGGTCCCTGCCCAGCGCTGTGTGGGAAGTTCGTTACCCCAGGGAACGAGGCCAGGAAGGCGAGGTGTCTGAGATGGTGCATGCTCTGCTCTTCCCCACAGAAGGAAATGCCAAGTTGGGAGAACCAGGCCTCAAAGGAGACACCAGGCTATTCCCTGTGCCAGGGGTGTGGGGCCAAGGTGATTCTAGCCTCATCCAGAGGGAAGCAAGGAGCAAAGGGAGCTCCCACCTGCTGGGCACAGTTCTCCTTGCAAGCAAGGAGGCAGCTAGGGAAGCCTGCAGGAGTCGTTCCCAGCATCAAGGCCAAATCAGAACAAACCCAGCCACTGGACAACTAGCAGAGGGGTGTTCAGCCACCGATGCCTCTACCCGGCCAACACTGTGGGCTGGGTGGAATGCACTCAGAGTCCCAGCGGAGGGGCATCCCCATTGGCTGCAGGTCCGAACAGGCGGGTCCAGTCTCCAAAGCTGGTCGACTGGTACGTTTTGTCAGCACCACATACAGTGTTCCCCATCCCCACTTGCCACAATGCTCTAAGTCCCCATGCCACGCCACGGGGATTCTGGGTAATATGCAAATACACCCTCCCGATATGTATTGTATTGCTGGATCACAGCTGCCTTACGGGGGCGGGTCCTCAGCTGTCGAGAGTCGATCTGGGAAGCGGGAGCGTGGTTTTGGGAGCGCACCCTTGGTTCTTTTCCAAACCACGGAGACCCTTACAATGCTGGGGAGGGAGAAATCAAAGGCCACTGAAGACCTTCCACCAGCTGGAAATTTAGGGTGACATTTCATTCCAGCAGCCTGGGGAGGGAAGAGGAGGGCCCCTGAACAGAGAGATAAGATGAACCTCCAACCAGGGGGAGTTGGTGGTTTGGCATTTACCTTGGAAGAAAGTGCTGAACTCAAGAGGCAAAGCAGCTGGTGCGAACTTGTATTTGCTCTTCTCTTTCATGCTGACAATTTCCCTAGAAACACAGGAAAGGCAGAGGGGGGAAGTGAGACCAGATTCCAGGCAGGGAGCAGCTAACAGGGAGCAAACCAGAGTTGGGGGCAGATGGTCGGGGGGGGTTTGAATACTTGGCCAAGGCATCCCGGTGAGGCAGAGCTGAGTCATTCAATGCCAGTTTGTCATGCTGCGCCTTTGAAACAGGGGAGTCACAGGGCTTGTGAGCCCTCGAATCCCCACTGCCCGACATCCCAGCCTTATAAGCAGCGGATTGGGGCGTCTCGCTGAATGTGACCCACAGACCGGCCGAGCGGTCAGAAAGCCGCCCAGACCACAGCAAGGGGATTGCCCTGCCCTGCCCCGCACCCACTCACCCGCTCAGCTGCCTCCTCCACGTCTGGTAGGGGTCGAAGAGGCACTCATAGAGGTGCAGTGCATAGACAGTGACCGTCTCTAGCTGAGACCTGCTGGGCGCACATTGCTCCGGGCTGCTCTTTAGCTGCAAGGACGGAGAAACCTGGTTAATCTCCTGCATTTAAAAAAAAAACCAAAAACCCTTCGCACCTCCCCAACCCCCACTAAATAATCTTCATTAACATTCAGTCATGCTGCTGAAAAGTGCCTTGAAGATGTGAAGGGCTATTGAAACGCCGTCTTATTATTCAGGCTAATTTCACTCGTTTACTCATAAGCTCCTTCAGAGGAAGTGGAAGAGCATGTGTTTGAGGCTGTCGCAGCTGCTCTTGAAGGTCACCTTCATTGTGACTACCTGTGCTAAAGTAGCATCTGGAGGGCGCAGGCTAGATCCGAGGGCCTTTGTGTACCAGGTGCTGCGTATGTACACACACACACACACACACACACACACACACACACACACACACACACACACACACACACACAGTAAAGAGACAGCCCCCTCCCCACCCTGAGGAAAATCCTCACAGGGCATTTTATCAAGCGTTGAGGGGCTTTAACAAAAACTTCTTTTTCCACAGTGTTGATTCATCATCAGCATTAAATGAACGCTACCAAAAAAACTTCTATGAAGCCTAGTTAAAAAAAAATCCCTCCCCCTCGCAAGAACTCAGCTTTCCTGCCCTATATTTATGAGGTCTTGGTGCAGCTCTCCAGTTAAAGTCTCGCATAACAGACTGGATCGGGGCAGCAGCGTTTTCAAGCTGCCTTCCTTCATCATAACACAAAAGAAACCCAGGAACCATCTGATTTGGTTTCTCTTTGTGGATCTGCTGCAAGGGGTAGGGGACTGGCCAGTTCTCAGAACTTGCAAGTTGCAGCGATCCCCCCAGAAGAAATCCTGAAAATGTGAGCTCCATAATGGAACAGTTCACCCCGATATAGTGGCCCCACTCAAGAGCCACACACGGTGGCATAGGGAACCTTGTCTGGGCTGGCAGAACTCAGAGCATGGCAACATGTCCCCTGCGGCTGTTATTTGCAGGATTCGGTGTCCTGGCCCCAGTGTGACGTCAGTCTAGTCCAAGTTCATAGATTATAAGGCAGAAGGAATCATTGATTATGTACTATGGCCTCCTGTAAAGCACACGCCACAGGAAACCCTTGCGTTTTGCTGGCCTCTTCATATCCATCGGCCATAGAGGCATGTTGGGTTGATTTCAGCCATCGGTCAAATCCCAGCCAAACACATTGACATGCTTACACTGCAACTTCAACAGCCACATACTCAACCTTTTTTTTAATAAAGTACCCCTTTAAAAAAAATTATAAGCACCCCCAGTACCTACAGTTTTCAGACACACACATTTTTTTTCTACCATTGCAACACATTTCTTTAAACAACTTAATCGTAGCCGGGTGGGCGATGACATTTTTGGGTGTAAAAAGTACACAAATAATAAAGCGCTGTAAAACTTACAACAAAAATTCCGTTTTCTCCAAATTTCAGTTGTGTTGACGTACCCCCCAGACGTCTAAGGGTACTCGTACCACGGGTTGAGAAACACTGATCTAGAGCCTTGTTTCACTGGGCACGTGAGTGGCATAAACACACATGCTAGGAAGCTGGCCCTTACCTTGGCTGTACATGCAACCAGCAAGCTAAGCACCTCGTGGATAAAAACTGGCGTCCTGTCGGCTTGGACATTTTCTAAATTCCTGCAAGGGGGAGAAAAGAAAGGAAGAAAAGGGGGAGGATCAGAAATTCTTGCAATTGGTTTAGATCAGGGGCGCAAAGGGGAAAGCTGTGAACTGCATGGTTTGCGATAGATTGGTGGGAGGGAGAGGGGGGAGGGAGATCGGCTGAGCTGTGCCTGGTTTTTTAGTGAATTAGTCCATAACCGTGCTAATTAGGAATTTATCCATGGCTCGAGGCAACTTCTATACAATAGCCACATAATGAGGGTCAAAAGAAGCAATTATCCTACTACCCCGGAAAACTGTCCAGAGGGCAGGTAACTCAACCAGATGTGTCTTCCACTGCATCCTAAAGGCAGCGCAGTCTGATAGAGACACCAAACACGAGCTCATAGTAATGTCTGACTAGCATTGCAGAGAGGGCTTGTTGGCACCAATTGTCACACCAATTTTTTTTCCGTGTGTGTAGAATAAATTTTGTTCTGTGCACTGAAACATGTGCACCACCAGTAGAAACACATGCTGGCAGCTGTGAGCATTCTGCTCACCAACTGGGGCAGCACTGGACTCTCTCATGGGTGGCCACCCATGTGCAGAGCTTACAGGAGCAATGACTGGAAGTTAAGTGCTGGCACATGGTAGCAGGGTTGCTCATTCTATTCATTCCCAAGAGAACAGAAGAACAGCCACACTGGGTCAGACCAAAGGTCCATCTAGCCCAGTATCCTATCTGCCGACAGTGGCCAATACCAGATGCCCCAGAGGGAGGGATCACAACAGGTAATCCTCACGTGATCTCTCCCCTATCTCTCACTTCCAGAGAAACAGAGGCTAGGAACACCATTCCTACCCATCCTGGCTATTAGCCATTGATGGACCTAACATCCATGAATCTATCTAGCTCTTTTTTGAACCCTGTTAAAGTTCTAGCCTTCCCCACATCCTCTGGCAAGGAGTTCCACAGGTTGACTGTGCGAGTTCCACAGGTTGACTATGCGTTCACCCCTAGATCCCCAAGGGGGAGGCATGGAGTGCTGAAGAGGCAGGGCTGTGCTTGCTCCTGATGGGAAGGTAACTGAAAGCAGAACCAGTCCTACTGCTACAGCAATGCCTACAGAGAGGCACTGGCAGATTCTCCCCTAAGCCAAAGAAAGTCCCTTGATAATTGCCACAGAGGGAGGCGGTGAACTGGAGGAGGGGAAAGGACAGCCATGTTTGCCCAGACACCTCCCCAGCAATGGGGTTTGCAGCTGGCGTAGAGCAGGTTCCAGTTGCCCGTTGTAGACAGGGGTATCACGGGCCCAGAGATTCTCCTCTTTCCCACCAACATCTTAGTCCAGCTGGGGCCTCAGAGAGAACCTCGACAGGCCAACGGCATTTCAAATGCTCCAGGCAGACATGGGGGAAGGAGTCACTCAAGACACACGCAAGCCACGAATGGTCCACGAACACTGTTTTCGAAAAAACCCTACATTTTGTGTGAAAAAGCATCTGCTTTTTGTGGAAACCTGAAGTATTTGGCTATATTGCTCCACCGGCCCAGTCATTCTTCACTGCGGGCTGGGCTCTCTGTGGGTTGGACTACATCTCCCATGATGCACAGCCTCCCCTGACCAAAGGAGAGCAACTATGTTGCTTCATGGGAGATGTAGGCCACTCAGGGACCCACTTCCTCACTCCATGGAATAAAATAGTTCGGCTGAGCTGGCCAGAACTCCCACCAGGACCTTATTCTCATCCATGGGGTGGATTCCCTGAGTGGACTACATCACCCAAACTACAACTCCCATGAGGCATTGCGGCAGCTCTTCAGAATTTTCCGTTCTTTGGGGTTTTAGCTAGAATTTCAATTTTTTGCCGAGAAAAAAAAACTCAATTTTCTGCCAAAACTCCCCCCTCCCTCCCCTTTTAATCAAGTCCTCTGCTTGGCAGGACCAGTCTGTGAACTCCATCTGCTCATGCCAATGCCCCCGGTTTGGCTGCACCTCCAGCCATAGCATTTGGGGCAACAATGACCACCACATGGCTAAACATTCTGAGGCTGGGAAACCTATTGAAAGCTCGAGTTTTGGCCCCAACAGCCTGAATTTTGGCAGAAGGGAGGTGGTGCTGGGGGGAAGAAAGAGGAAGCCCAGCGCGGGCTGTGGGGGGTGTGGCAGGCGAGGGCGGTCATGGGACGTGGTCTCACTGAGGGGAGCTGAAGGAATAGCTCCTTGGGTGGGAATTCCTCCGCTCCAAGGGTTAAGAGAGAGCACAAGAGCAGGTCGGCCCAGCCAGAGGGCATGAACCTCACCGGTTTGCACAAACCAACCACAAAGCCTCACACACACACGTCCCAGTGATTCAGAAGTGGCCCGTCTCCAGAGCTCAACACCGCGAGACAGCCCCGTTCTGAGAGCGGGGTGTGTGTGTGACAGGGATGAACCCTGGCGAGACTCGGGAGGCGGCTGGTGGAGGGGCCCTCCTCACAGCCGCGCTTCAAAGGGACCCTCAAGCGCTCAGTTAATGAGGAAGGCAGCTGCCAAGTCTCCCAAGCCTGCGGGTTGAATTTGAGCCCCTGGCACCGAGCTCCACCATACACACGAGTCAATTATCAGCCCTTCCTTATCTCTCGCTGGCAGACTGCAGGCACCAGTGGACAGGAATGCAGGAAGGGAGAGAAAACAAGGGTTTCCACAGCCCCTTTCCAGGAATATCCCACATGAACAGGCCGGGGGTGCGGATGGGTGGAAAGGGGACAGCAGTTGCATTTAACTCTTTGCAACCAATGGAAGGGACTCCCCGACGCCAGGGCGGACACTGGCAGGAGAATCTGGAGGGGAAGGGGGAGAGGAGGCAAACGAAACCCACCGCCATCCAAGAAGGCGAGTTCACAGACCTGAAACAAAGCAGCCCCCCTCAACACACACACACAGCTGCGGGCCAATCAGAGGGAGCTCCCCGGGAGGTGGTGAGGGACTGACGGAGCCCATTAAGAATTGCAGGTCTCTAACCCAGCTAAGCACTAATTAAGCAGGGGGAAGGGAAGAGAGGAAGAGACGCTCATCCGCTACAGGAGACCTTTGCCATTTGGGGGGATCGGTTTTGGAGATCAACGTGAACGGCGAAATCCAGGAATACCGAGGGCAGGGGGCGTTCCAGACACAAAACAAGCCCTTTTCCTGTGTAAAATGAGCTACTGATGCAATCGACTAATATGTCCAAGTAACAATGCAATAAACACATGCCAATATCTAAAGTAAACCAAACATCCTTTTGCCGGACTTCTGTAAAATGGTGGTGACAACAATGGGGATGAGACCAATGATAACGAAGTTGATTTATGACGATGGAGTGGTGGGAGTTAAAAATGAATTCCACTCGCAACTTAAGCTTAGCCAATAATTCCACTTTCTGGCTCCAAATCATCACCTTTTCCCCCTCCTTTTAGCCTTTGGCCCATTCTCTGCATTGCCCGCGTTTCTTTTCGGTGCCATAAGGAAGGGGGGGTGTTAATACGGATGTATGGCTAATACGGACGTATGGTTAATATGGACAATTCAGGGAACGTAAACTTTTTTCACTAGGGCGGGCTGAAAGTGCCACCGCGCTGCGTCATGCACTTGGGTGGGTGGGGCGCAGTGCCCCGCAAATATGCAAAACCACAAACAACAAATCTGCAAATAGCGAGGGCTTTCTCTGGACATGCATGTGATAGGAAGGAGGAATCCTTTACAGCAGGAGTGGGGAACCTAAGGCCCGGCATCTGGATGAGACCCCCAGCTTGCCTGGATCTGGCTCGGGAGGGTTGGGGTTCCCCCTCTGCCACCCCACAGGGCTGGAGCACACAAAATCTATTAGCCTGGGCCTCCCTAGACTCTGGTGAGAGGGAAATGTGGGGCGTGTCTTTCTCTTTCTCAATCAGGGGCCACGTCAGTGAGGGTTTTTGTTGTTGTTGTTTGTTGCTTCTCATGTGTGTGGCTCCTGATTGATTTTTCTGTGGGCCAGCAGCCCCCGGGGGTGGTGGATATGCTAGGCGGGGGAAGGTACTGGTGTCCCAAACCGCCAGCCTGGCCTCACCCACACTCTGCCCCCAGCACACCTACTGTAGGCCTTCTGGGGGGGAGGGAGGGGGGTTGCTGCCCCCGAACGCCCACCCCTCCCAATGCTTCTGGCCAAGGATGCAGGATTAGCGTGCCACCTGCCCTCGCTGTGCTTCGGGACCAGAGATGTGCACCCTCCTCTATTCTCATGCTCCAGGCCAGTAGTCAGGGCTGTACCCCTCCCCCCATGGGGGGGCATGGAGGTGGCTTGGGTTCCGTGGGGGGCAGGACCTCAGCTGAGGGCAGGGCTGGAGGTGGGCTGGGAGCTTGCCTCCGCCAGCCCTACCTTCACCTGCTGCCCCTGGTGGCTCCCGACCCAAAAATGGTTCCTTGCCTATAGAGGAACTTTGTGGTTAAGGCCTAGGACTGGGACTGCATGAAGATCCAGATGGGACTGCCAATGCCTGGGCAGCTGACACTTCCCCCCTGCCACCTGACTGCTCTGGCTGAGTGGCGACTGACAGGCCCTGAGCCTCGCGGGCCCAAGCATCACACGACATGCTGCTAGTGCCGGTGCTCTCTATTAACCCGGGGACACCAGGAAAATGTGCACGCCCCTTGGCAGATCCCCAGCTGGCTGCTCTGACAGATCCTGTTTCATCTTGCTCCCAGTCCCTGGCTTCTAAGCCCAGCTCTGACCTTTGGCTCTGGCTCCCAGTTCTGGCTCCAAGCCCCAGACTCCAGCTCCACCCACTAGTCCTCACTGCACATGCCCCAGCCACAACATGGGCCATCAGACTCCCTGTGCAAACTTGGGCATGTTGTGAAAGCTCCGTGCCTCAGTTTCCCATCTACAGAATGGGGATACTACTTCCTTTCTTCCACCCTGGTCTGGTCCATTTATACCATTAATGCTTCAGGGCAGGAGCTGTCTCTTACTAGAGGCATACATCACCAAGCACCATGGGACTGTGATCTCGAATGGGGTTTCTACATGCCGCCATAATACAGAACAGTCATGCTGCTATCATGCTTCACTTAGCGCAGGCCACCGGGTGTAGGTAGGGGTGAATGAAGGAGGAACTCACTAGCACACAATGTTTTCTAACGGAGGATTGTACTGGGCTATAAAAGAGAGTTTTGTAAGACCACGGAAGAGCTGATATTTTTAAATTTGTCTACCATTAAAATTTACCCAGGAAACAGAAATATGTGCACGTTATGATAGGGAAAAAGAGAACAAAACAAGCGCTGTGTTTTAGGGTGGGATTTTCAAACTCTGGGTTGCGGCTTGTAAGGGCAAGCCTCTAGCTAGCCGCGGGATGCTTTGTTTACCTGAGCCTCTGCAGGTATGGGCGACCACAGCTCCCATTGGCTGCAGATTGCTGTTCCTGGCCAATGGGAGCTGCGGGAAGAGATGCAGACCAGAACACTGCTTCCTGCAGCTCCCATTGGCCAGGAACGGCAATTCTGCAGCTCCCATTGGCTGCAATCGCAAGTACCAGGGGATGCTCAGGTAAACAAAGTGTCTCACAGCCAGCTAGCAGCTTGCCCTTACAAGCCGCGACCCGGAGTTTGAAACCCCCTGTCTTAGGCTATGTCTACACTACAAGTTTTTGCAGCAGAAAATATGCTAATGAGGGACTCATTAGCATGAATCGCGATGTCATTAGCATATTTTCTGCCCATTCTTTTTGTGCAAGAGGTTTTTGCACAAAAAGAAGCAGTGTAGCCATTTCTGTTTTGTGCAAAAAAACCCTTTTTCCGCAAGATCCTTATGCCTCTCTCGGGATAACCTCCGGCTCCCAAGTATCGACATACTCAGAGCGCGGGCGGGTAGCAAGGTTTGCATTCAGGGATCATCCTAAAGAGTGGCCATTCCCCAGCTGGGGGAAAAGACACAAAGGCCGAAAGACAGAGGGACAGAGACAGGAAGTGACCGGGGCATTACATAATAGTCCTTTCCCCAAAGGCCAGCTGTAATGTTCAAAAGCTGTACAGCATCTCCTAAAACCACCAATACCCCAGCCCCCATCTCCCGCCAAGCCAGCCTGGCACCAGCACACAGGGCAGGGAGAAGTGAGAGCGTCCACCACCGCGCCATTTTTAGCGACTGAAAGCTGATAGAGGCTAGAATAGGGAACTGGGAGCCCGGTGACCCAGGTTCTAATCTCAGTTCTGCTGCCAACATGGTGTGTGGCTCTGGGCAAGGGGTTTGCCTGCTCAGTGCCTCAGTTTCCCCTCCACAACAGGGATGATGCTAGGAATGCTGACGTAAAGACAGACGCTCAAACGCACCCGACGCGCCAGGTTTTCACTCCTGTTAGCCACACATCAGCCAAGATGGCAAACCCCGAGCAGCCTGGCAAACCCCATAGGAGCCTCTTCCCTCCTCCAATGGCCACTGGCTTCTTTCACTCCACAGAGAAAGAATCCATGTGGTCGTGCGAGAGGAGCCGCACAAGCCAGGCCCTGTTCTGAGCATCAGCGGGCTGCTTCTCTGCTCCTAGACACCCAGCCAAGATTGACTGGGGCCCCCCGTGCTAGGCGCTGTACAGGCGGATGCTTCCCTAAAACAGCATGCCATGTAAACAAACAAGGCAGCGTGTGGGAGGAAGAAAGCCATTCACCCTGGACTAAGGCCCAGAGCAATGAAGTGATTTCAGGGTCACAGCGGGAATCCGTAGCAGAGCTTAGGCCAGTGCTATGAACACAGACCCTCCTCCCTCTGTCATCCACCAGCACAGACTAGCCAGGTATCTTACACCCCAGGAGCTACCCTGCACTGTAGCCCATCTCCTGGTGCATAGTCCACACGGGCCCAGCTGGGGAAGGCAAGCCCCGCCCCTTCTGCCGGAGGCCCCGCCCCCTGGAGCCAAACCCCACCCACTCCAACACAATCCTTACTGGCCACCCGGAGGGCGGGGCTGCTGTGCTATGGCCCTAACCCCAGCCCTCCCTGGTGGCCGGGGGGAGTCGGGTTGTCACAACCCACCCCCAGCCTTTCCCTGCGACCGGGGAGCCAATCCCTCCTGTGGTGGCTGAGAGCCATGCTGCATCACTCCGCGAGCGAGTGAAGTGAAGCATTGAGCTGGCTATTCTTTACCTTGCTTGCTCCACTTCCCCTTTTGCTGGCAAGCCAACAGACCTGTCCCCCACGCCCCCCCAGAGCGCCAGCTCCTCTCACTCTCGCTGCAGGTGCGGGGCGGGGGAAGGGGAGGAAGAGAAAGTGACCATGCAGCTGCATCGCCCTAGCAAAGGCTCCCGCAGCGGGGCTGGGGGCAGATTCACGCAGGGCTGGGAGACAGGACTCCTGGGTCTACCCCAGCTCTACCGGAGTCATGCTGGGAGTGCCTAGCCAAGCTGCGGTGGGCCCCCAGCGTGCCACGTGTAGAATGGGGAAACACTACACCTGCCCCTCTGGGGGGCTGTGAAGCGAAATACTTCAACGATGTACTTCAATGATGTATTGACAGGTTGGAAGGACAGGACAGACACTGCGTAAGTCAGTGGCGAGAGCCCTGGACTGGGTTCTACTCCTGTCACTCTGTGGAGAGAGACCTCAGCCAAGTCAGTCCCTCTGTGCCTCAGTTTCCCTGGGTACATAATGGGGATACCAGCACTGCCCTATCTCCTGGGGGCACCGCGAGTCCATTCACAATGGCAAGGAGCTTTGATCTTCTGGCCAGAGAAGGACCTGGGTAGGAAGAACCACACCGAGGGTGGGGAATTGCAGAGAATGATGGGGTCTGGAGGGGAAGCCCTTGTATTCTCAGCATTCTGCCTTCGTTCTCCTCTAGCCACCCTCCTCTCACCCTTCCCTGGCTCCTCCACCCCCTGCGCTTCCTCTGTCACCCCCCTTCCTGAGCCGCTGGCCCCTATGAAACGTAAGCAAGGACTGGGCCCCTCACCAAGAGATGAGGCAGCTGAGAACTAAGCTGCCCCCCTTTTGCATCGGCCTCGCATGCACCTCACCCCAAGCAGAACGGAGCCACCCCCCAGCACTAGCACCTGCCCCCCACGTGGCCCCAGGCCCACCCCCTCACCCTACTTCAAAAGGCCAGGGCGGCGAGATAGTGGGCAGATAAACTAACGGCTCCACGCAGCCTGGCGTTGCCAAGGCCGGTAACCGTTGAAGGAACACGATGGTCTCACCACAACAGAAAGAAAAACCACCAGCCTGTGCTCCGAAAGGAGAAGGGGGAGGCCAGGGCGGAGGGCTACTGACCACAGGCAGGAACTAGCCTGGCTCATCTTGATCTGAAACTAGGCTCGAGATAGAGGAGAACCGTACCCCGAATCCAACACACTGGGGGGGGGGGTACGCCAAGGCACCCTCATTCCTACACCCTCCTGTAGCCGCGGCAGCAAAGCAAGGTCCCCTCCACCTCACGGCCCCTAGCCGGAGAGCAATGGGAACGCGCGGGAAGCTTGTGGGGTGTTTGGGGGGCAGGACACAGAGGAAAGCAGCAGGACTCGTGAGGATCTCGTCTCCCGGTTAAAGTCTCCAGTGGACGTCCTGCTTGTCACGGGATGGTGGGCCCCGGGATGCCCTGCTGGGTGTTTTAGCAGCCCATGCGGCCATTTGCCAGGGCACGTCATTGAAATCTCCACTCCGGGGCCTGCGACACTGCAGGCCGCCTCCAAAACTTGTCCGAAGGCAGCTGCCGAAGGGCCGCGGCCACTCGGAGGGGCGAGTCTCTTTTCCGAGCTTAAACACGGCCATCGCAAGTGATGGTGGATTGGTTTCCATGGAAACAGCACTGGGGCTAGCCACTGTACAACCAGCAGCTGTCATGGATACAGGGGCCTCCCCAGCACATTGCTCGGCCTGGGGTCCCCCAAAGCCTGGCGGGGGGAGCAAGGAAGCGGGGGGCACTGGCTTTGTGTGGGAGAGAAACACGCTTGCTCCCTATTTCACCCTCAGACCAAGCCTGTTTCCTTCTGCTCCCCTGGCGCGGGCTTCCCCTCCGCCCCGAGGGGCGTAGGTATTAGCCAGCGCCCCTTCCTCCCTGCCACTCTGCCGCACCAATCCCTCTTCCCTGCTGAAAACCCCACACGCCCTCAGCTCAGCCTCGCAGCTCCCCCTCTGCCTCTCCAGCCTCAGCCCCAAAAGCCTGCATGTACTCGCCCTGTGCCCCTGTTCCCTGACGGTTGCACCCTAAGCCACGCTCACTCAGCAAGGCCCTGGGGTCTGTATACCCTGCTGGCTCTCTGAGAGGGGAACCCCCCTCAGTCCCTAGGGGGACGGGTCCTCCATGTCCTTTTCCACTGCGAATAACTGGAAGGGAGGCCGATTTTTGCGGCCAAAGCCCCGCCCTGGCTGACAGGAATTTTGGATTTCCTCCCAGCTCTACCGGCCAATCTTCCAGCCTGACCCTCTGGGCTCGTCACTCAGCCTCTCTGCGTCTCAGAAATCAGAAAACAAGAGTCATCGTTTACGAGATGGGTTGCCGGGGCAGGTGCATACAAAATCCTGGGGCCCCGCCCCACACGCTTGCCTCTGGAGCAGTGTTTCTTAAACTTTTTAAGACCTAGGAACACCAAACAATATTTTTTTTTAAATGGGGGAACACCAAGGATTTTTTTGTTGAGCGGGAAAAAAAAGGCTTGCCCCTTTAAGGGTGGCCATTCCCCAGGGAAAAGTTGTAAGTTTTTGACCAAAAAAAAAAAAGCCCCCAAAGAAAAGTTGTTGAGAAAAAAAAGGAGGCGTGTCCCTTTAAGGGCGGCCATTTTGCATTCTATTCTCTCCGCGGCACACCTTCGACTCGGCACACCGGTGTACCACGGAACACACTTTAAGAAACGCTGCTTTGGAGGGTTCAGGGAGCACAACCCGGTGCTCCGAGGCGTTCGAGCGGGAAGCAGCAACGACTTGTCTCGCCCGCCTACCTGCAGATGATGATAAAAAACTTGACGTGCAGGAGTGCCTGGCCAAGGCCCGCCTCAGCCGCCTCCTCCCGGGCAATTTGGGCCACGTAGTGCGCCAGCTGTTGGCTCAGCACGTGCAGGACGTCGCGTGGGAGCAGCGGGATCTCGGAGACTGAATCTTCTGGCCTGTGGGGAGGAGGGGGGAGAACAATTAATCTAACAGCTGCCCCCCCCAGCTGGAGTGGCCCGCCCCGCCCCTATTTAATAGGTTCACCAGTTAAACATAATGTTTAATGAGTTAACTAAATAACCGGGGTATTAAATCCCTACCATGTGCATTGGGCTGTCAAAGTGGTGTTTCCAGGACCCCAACGGGACAAGACGGCAAGGAGGACTGAAGATTCAACTGAAGCAACCAATTCTTTAGCGGCTACCCAAAACCAAACTCAGCTAAACACAAAACCGGCCCTGGGCCGGTCTATTCAAATGAGACACAAAGCAGGTCACCGACTGGGGCAGACCAGGCAGTGGCCGTAAGAAATGTCCAGTTTTGTCTGTCATACGAGGATAAGCAAATACCTTGGCCATGGTCACCACCAGTTCACTGATGCTCCCAGCACTTAGCATGTGGATTAATCTCTGTAACATTTCCATACAGCCATGTATCATTCTCATATAACTTTGTATTAAGAGAAACTTTGTAAGTCCTTTTATATATATAGATCTTGTCCTTTTAGATATCTTTCCTTCTTATAGAATCCCTTGTATTAAGAGAAACCTTGTATCCAGTACATTATAGGTCTTAGGAATAGTTAAGGTAAAGAAAAATGTCTTCTCCTGTTGAAATGAATGAGGTGTGAATGGAGACTGAAAGGTGAGCACCTCCAGCAGCAGTTGCAAGGGTGGAAAGAGGCTGGGAGCCAGATCCAAGGACAATACCTGTGAAGTGAGCTCATTGAAAAGAAGACTGGACATACAGACGGCCTTGGGAGTCAAGCAGCAAGTGCCTGCCCTTGGAAGGACCCTCTTTGAAGCAGCATTAAAAAAGGCGAGGTGATGACTAACTGGCTGCATGAGAGGGATAAATATGAGGCATCTTGCAGAGGGACCCCTGGGTTTTCGTCTTGTCAACATCGGAGCATCGATCCAGATCAGCAGAAGCCCGGCTCCACCCCTCCCACATCTAACTCACCTAGCCAGTGCACTTAGGGGGAGCCACTATTGGTAACAACAAGATGGGGAGAGAGAGAGAGAGAGTGACAGTAAAAACAGCCATACCGGATCACCCCAAGGGCCTGTCTGGTTCATGATCCTGTCTGCTGACAGTAGCCAATGCCAGCTGCCCCAGAGAGAGTGAACAGATCAGGGAATCATCATGAGCCAACAATCCAGTGGTGCCCATTCCCAGCTTCTGACAAACAGAGGCTAGGGACACCATCCCTGCCCATCCTGGCTAGTAGCCATTGATAGACTGACCCTCCATGAATGGATCTAGATCTGTCTTGAACCTTGTTGTAGTCTTGGCCTTCACAACATTCTCTACCAAAGAGTTTCATAGGTTAACTGTGCGTTGTGTGAAGAAATACTTCCTGGTGTGTGTTTTAGACCTGCTGCCTATTAATTTCATGGGGCGACTCCTAGTTCTTGTGTTACGAGAAGGAGTTAATAGCACTTCCTTATTTACTTTCTCAACGGTCATGATTTTATAGACCTTGGTCATATCCTCCCTTAGTCGTCTCTTTTCCAAGCTGAAAAGCCACAGTCTTACCAGTCTCTCCTCATAAGGCAGTTGTTCTGTACCCTGATCACTTCTGTTGCCCTTTTCTGTTCCTTTTCCAATTTCACTATCTCTCTTTTTTGGCTGGCTACATCCACAGTGCAGGAAATCAGGGTCTGGGCAGTGCTACGGTCCTAGGGCACCAGCAGAACAGGGGCAGTAAGCAAGTGCCAGGGCTGTTCCCCACTCTGGCATGACAAATACAGAAGTTGGGGGCCCGCAAAAGTACTCCAAACTCTTGCTTCCACAGGCTCTGGTACAAAACTCCGCCCCAATTCCTAATACTCAGATTTTGGGGAATCTGCTGCTACCATCAAGTGCTTTTTAACCCACAAACGGGTGGACACTTGAAACCAACCCCAGGATACCCCAAGCTCTTTTTCCCCAAAAGAGCTTGAAAAAGAAAAGAGAAAAACAAGCTGCAGTTTGTGGTCGTCGACCCCTCAGTCAGGCATGCAGATACACACAGATAGACCTTCCAGGACACAACAATCAACCAATCCTGGTTAATTAGAAAAAAGAAAACAATCCTTTATTATCAACACAAAACTACAGTTGCAAGCATAGTAAAGTGGCTAGATGGAAAGAGCCACCATTTGCTATAGATACTCAGGGAAAATCCCTGGGCTGAAGACTTAGTTACAAAAGAAAAAAAAACCACTTAACCAGCTCAGACATTATTTCCACATCCCCAACCAAGGAAAACAATAAATCCTGAACGACTAGTTAAACTTTTCCCTACTTACACCTTGTAAGAAGTCCGTTCTTGGAAAGGGAAGTGTCTCCCATCTCCCTCAGTACTAGGAAGAAACTGCTCTGCCTCTCAGAAAAGGAACGGAGAGAGGAAAACCCCTCTCTTCCAGTTTGAAATTCCTACCTGCACTGTTACTGGCTGACCACCCTGATACCTGGCTAGGTACAGGAGGAATTAGTTAACCCCTTAGTCACCGGGTGCTGGTCAGCACTCCTGATTATGACAGCAAGTCACCCAGCCTATAAATGGCATGCCCAGTTCCTTTCCATAAGCTTCGCTGGATGTTGTATCAAGCTCCCCGTCTCTCTAGCTACTCCTTGCCGCAGTGGTGCTGTGCACACCCTTTGCTCCATTGCACCCACAGCAGCCACGGCCCAGAGCCATGCCAGAACATATGGCATAACCAGGGCCACGTCTCCCTGTCCCCGCCAGCAGCCCACGCCCAGGCAGGCCTGCAGGGGAGATCTATGCAGGGGAGTTGCCATTTAACATCCGGAAGGGGCAGCCAGACTCAGCTGTCCTGTGGATGCCAGCGCATCCCTTCATTTGCTCGGCAAGAGAGGTTGGAGAGCCGTCCAGGACCCTTCCTGGATACAAGCCGCAGCAGCCCCCTCCTCTCTGGCGACAATGCATCCCAGGATCAAAGCTACAGAACAACCAGGCGGCATCCTCCTCTGGCCAGACTGGCCTGTCGATTCATGCTCCCATCGCCGTTTACCATCCCCGCCCCCACCCGTGTAGGCAGCACCGCCTGCCAGTCAAGCTTACCCCTCCATGGCCCGGAGCACCCTTTGCCACACAACAGCACAGCCACGAGGTTACTATAGGATGGTAAAGCCTCTGATGGTAGCTACCTGGAGCAATATTGGCTCAATAACAGCTGCAGCTGCATCCAGCTCGGTGGGGTAAATCCATCCACCCGATGCAGGACACGGCAAGCTTTTGGTCTCCGGCATTGACCTCCCTGCTGCAGAATTTTGCTTCGAGCCTTCATGGCTACAAGCTACCCTGGCCAACGAACTGCCGGGGTAATGCCGGTCTTAATCTGCAGAGCGCCTGAACCGATAGGTCGGAGAAGTGTGAACTGGCCCATTCGTCTCCATCATGGCTCTGTGGACGCCTGCGATTCTGCAGCCCCAAAGGGTCTTGCATTTCTGGCATTCCCTCCCCCCCCCCACATGCCACCTTGAAGGCTCCCCCATTGCAAGTCAGGGGGAATCTGTCTGCTGCAGGTCTGCCTGGGGGCATGGAAAGGTGGGGGGCAGGAAGACCTGGCTGCATAGCCATGGTTATGCTGCGCACAACTGTAATTGTAGACCATGTTGTTGCAGAGACCGTAAGCCCCCCTCTCGCTTGGATGATCAAAGTTTAGGCAGATGACTATTTGCAAGTCCTGAGCTGGGGGACAGGGGGATCGGAATGGAGGGTAGATTGAGACGATCAGCCACGTGCGATATAGGAACATCACCTAGAAACGTCATCGGCCTGGCCTGGGACTATACGGGATGAGCTTCCACCCTTTGAGGGGCCATAGTCGGATACATCCTTGACAGGCATGCTACAGGAAATTAACCACCCAGAGATCATCTACACAGTGTGTGCTTGCCTGTGCACCCTCTAATGCAGGGGCGGGGGAACCTTTTTTGGGTTAGGGGCCGCTGACCCACAGAAAAATCAATTGGGGGGAGGGGCGCACACAAGCGAGAACCAAAAACTTTTGGGGCATGTCACAAAATCCATTCCTCGTGTGGGCAATCTGGGGTAGGGGCGGGGCCAAGGGATTCAGAGGCTGGGACGGGGCAGGGTGTTGGGGTGAGTGGGGGGACGGAGGCATTAGCAGCTCAGGGCCAAGTGAGAGGCCCTTCTCCATGGCTGCAGCAGCTCCAGCAGGTGTCCCTGTCACAGCCCTCAGCCTCTGCATGGGGCTTATTAGGCAGCTGCGCGGCCGTGCAGCGTAGAGGAAACTTAGCTGCTTGCCCCTTCATTCAGTCTGCGTATGAAACAGCATGAAGAACGGAAAAGTTTAGTCTTCTCCAGATAAAAAGCCAAACTTTGCCTGACATCCAGCCTCAGAAGATCCTGCTCATCTGGGGCTGCATGTGGCTCAGAGAAAAATTAGTGGGAGGGATGTAACTTGGGTCAAGTGAAACTGAGAAAAAACTCTAGATAAAAAGCTGAGTGTGTGGCTGCAAAGCGACTTTGTCTTTTTAGAATGGCGTGGAAGGGGGCTCCTCCCTCAACACCTGCAACTGACACTCTCCCCTGGCAGATGTTATTGCCACAAGGAAAAAAAGTTCTCACCGAAGGGAGAAAGAAATTGCACGAGGCACGAATGGAGGTCCCGTAAAAGGACAGATGGAGTGGAGGGATTCCTTTCAAGAACCGCACTGCGAGAGGCAACTAGTCAGGGGATACTGCTGTGTGACCCCCACCCCGGTGCAGGAAGGGCCTGGCACATGCTCGCTCCACTTGAGGGGCGAGATTGCAGCTCCAGCCATAGGTGGCTAACACACCTGGAACTGGCCAGTGGGCCGAAACACTCTTGTCCTCGTAGAGTCTAGCAAGGCCCCAAAGAACTCAATTCATTGAGCTGGGACCAGGGCTGACATTAAGAACATAGGTACGGCCAGATGGTCCACCTAGCCCAGTGTCCTGTCTTCCAACAGTGGCTGGTGTCAGGTGCTTCAGAGAGAATGAACAGGGCACTTTATTGTGTGACCCTCTCGCTCAATCCCAGCTTCTGGCACTAAGGAACAGCCAGAGGCTAAGGAACAGCTGGAGTTGCATCCCTGAGCATCTCAGCTAACAATTGATGGACCCATCCTGCATGAACTTGTCTAATTCTTTTTTGAACCCAGGTATACATTTGTCCCCCCCACCCCTGCACTGTAACTAAAACTGAATCCCAGGGAAACAATTCTCTGTGTTTTAATTTGTTTCTTTCAGTTACTCTATAACACCTAGCAACCAAGTGTATCTTTTTGTTTCATTAATATGTAGTCCCCTTACTAAAGGTGCCTCTGCTTATTCTCTGGGCAGATCCTGTGTGCTGCAATCTAGCCCCAGAGACTACAATTCCCATGAGCCCTGGAGGAAACCAGGAAGGAAGGACTCTTTGTTTTGGGTGCTGGGTCCCTCCACATGTATGGAGAGACTCTCAGCAGTCTGTGGACTCTTCCCTTTGTTTTTGGAAAAGAGGAGCCAGGCTGCTGTGGAGGAGTTTTAGCCAGTCCAGGAGCTGTTAGGTTGCAGCTACAGACTTGGATTCAGAGCCTTTGGGACTGGAATCTAGCAGGCTGCTTCTGATTGCCCTATGGCTGTACCTGTGGCTAGAAGTACTACTCTGCACCCAGCACACAGAAGGAGACTAGAATCATCCACTCCAGCTGCAAAATCTTCAAGCGCGCCCATGCAAGCAAGACTATGGTACTGTGAGTCCTGAGGAGGGCATACTCTGGGGTGTAATAAACAGGGGCAGTGCAAATGCCAGATAGATACGTTCCTATTATTTCTGTGTACTTTGTTAATGTTATTCACTGTTAATCTGTTCAACTCTGTTTCTTTAAGTTGTTAAGTAAAGGTTGTTCTTTCTACTGTAATCTATCAGAAGTATACGATTTGTGATTTGTAATTGTTGTTCTGGAGCTAGATCCAGATTATTGCTGGAATAATTTTATTCCTGGAGCCTCCCAAGGCACACCATTAAGTGTGTACAGGGCCATCCAGGTGGAGGCACCGCCATTATATGTTCTTTATGAGCAAGGGACAGCAGCAAGGGGGTGGATAGGGTTTCCCCAACTAAGCAACATCACCACTGGGGTACTCAGGATCTCCTTTTATGTTAAAACCAGCAGGCGCCCAGGCACACCTGTGAGTGTGACCTGCTCCCGGAGGAAAAAGGGGGTTACAAATAAAATCACCTTTTTTAAAACTATGATCTGATTCTTAGGTCCTGGAAGGTAATAGGACGTGTATGCATGCCTAAGACTGAGAAGTTATCTATCAGAGATTACAGTTTGTTTATTTTCAATCTCTTTTGTGGTAAGAAAGCTTGGGGTGCCCCCTGGAAGAAGTTCCCAAGTGAATCCCAAGTGGATATAAACTGGCTAGTAGGAAGTTTAGACTTGAGATTAGACGAAGGTTTCTAACCATTAGAGGAGTGAGGTTCTGGAACGGCCTTCCAAGGGAAGTAGTGGGGGCAAAAGATCTATCTGGCTTCAAGATTAAACTAGATGGGTTTATGAAGGGGATGGTTTGATGAGATAACATGATCTTGGTAACTAATTGACCATTCATTATCAGTGGTAAATAGGTCAATGGAGGGATGATAGGAGTTACTATAGAGAACTTTCTGGGTGTCTGGCTGGTGAGTCTTGCCCACATGCTCAGGGTTTAGCTGATCGCCATATTTGGGGTCGGGAAGGAATTTTCCTCCAGGGTAGATTGGCAGAGGCCCTGGAGGTTTTTCGCCTTCCTCTGTAGCATGGGGTACAGATCACAGCTGGAGGATTCTCTGCATCTTGGGGTCTTCAAACTATTTGAAGGCTTCAATATCTGAGATATAGGTGAGAGGATTATTCTAGGAGAGGGTGGGTGAGATTCTGTGGCCTGCATTGTGCAGGGGGTCAGACTAGATGATCATAATGGTCCCTTCTGACCTTAAAGTCTATGAGTCTATGAATCTTCCTGGGTTCAAGAAGAAAGGTTTTTTTTCCCACTTGGGTGATGGCAGCTACCTCCCAAGGTCAGGGACTCTGTGACCTTATGGAGTTTTTAAAAACAGAAGCCTTTAGAGGCAAGGTATTTTAGGGTCTCTTGCAGGTCCCCACCTTCTGCACTCGGAGAACCAGAGTGGGGAACCGCCCTGACACGCTGATTTAAGTGAGAAGTTACAAACCCGCTAGTAGTTCTGCTATTTCGTATCTGAGTTCCCACAGAACTCTTGGGTGAATGCCATCTAGTATTTTAATGTGCCAGTTAATGCTTTCAATTTGTTCCAAAACCTCTCCTCAGATCTGTCACATGAGAGGAAAGGCTCAGAGGTGAGAATCTCTGTTACAGCCTTTGCAGTGAAGATCGATGCAAAGAATTTATTTAGCTTCCCCGCAACGTCCTCATCTTTCTTGAGTGCTTATTTAGCACTTACATCAGCCCGTGGCCTGCTGAGCATTGGGAAGGCATGATGCTTCTGAGGTACATAGAACTAACAGCTTTTTTTTTTTTTTAGTCTTTTGCTCATTGTTCTGTGGTTTCTGCTTTACACTTGACTTCCCAGAATTTAGGCTACCTTTCTATTTTTCTCAAGAGGATTGGACTAAGTCCTGACAGGAGTACTGGAGACTGAATGAGGATGACCTCTCTAGGGGTATGGCTACACTAGCCACCCTAGTTCGAACTAGGGTGGCTAATGTAGTCATTCGAACTTGCAAATGAAGCCTGGGATTTAAATATCCGGGCTTCATGCGCCGCCATTTTTAAATGCCCGGTAGCTCGAACTACCTGCCCGCGGCTACACGCGGCACGGGCTAGGTAGTTCGAATTAACACTCTTAATTCGAACTACCGTTACTCCTCCTGCAATGAGGAGTAACGGTACCTGCAATGAGGTAGTAACGGTAGTTCGAATTAAGAGTGTTAATTCGAACTACCTAGCCCGCGTGTAGCCGCGGGGCAGGTAGTTCGAGCTACCGGGCATTTAAAAATGGCGGCGCCCGGGAACATGCAAATGAAGCCCGGGATATTTAAATCCCGGGCTTCATTTGCAAGTTTGAATGACTACATTAGCCACCCTAGTTCGAACTAGGGTGGCTAGTGTAGCCATACCCTGAGTTCCTTCCAGCTGTATGTTTCATACGAGTCTAGAATTCCCACTTTTAAAGGAAGTTTTTTGGTCTCTGTACAGAGTAGAAGAGATGGTTAATCACGGGGACATGATTTTGGTCCTCGTTTTCTTTATTTGAGATATACCTCTAGTATGAGCCTCTATTAAGAGGGTTTTAAAGTAAGTGCCTATGCAGCTTTCAAGCATTTCACTCTTGTGACTGCCCCTTTTAATTTCCATTTAACTAGTCCCTTATTTTGGTGTACTTCCTTTGTGAAGTTAAATGCTACGGTGGTGGGTTTCTTGGGTATTCCCCATCATAAGAATGTTAATTTTAATTACATTATTTCCAAGCAGTTCGGCCTCTTGGACCAGAGCCTGTGCTCCACTTAGGACTAATTCAAGAATTGCCTCTCACCTCGTGGGGTCCAAGAAACAGTCACTAACGGTGTCTGGAAAGTGTCTCTTTGCGTGCCATACTCGGGTGACATGTAACCGGCCATTATGGGATAACTGTTATTATTAGAGTTTGGTTTTGTAACGTAATCTCCCGAGCATTTTGCCATCCTTGTCAGGTGGTCCATAGTATATTCCTACTGCTACACACTGATTATTCAAGAAGCTTCAGGGGGTAGCCGAGTTAGTCTGTACAGGATAAACTTAAAAAAACAACAAATAGTCTGGTAGGACTGTAAAGACTAACAAAACATGTAGATGGTGTCATGAGCTTTCGTGGGCACAACCCACTTCTTCAGATGACCAGCTGATGTTTCTGATGAAGGTTTCTGATGTTTAGGACCCTTGGATTTAGGATGAGAACTTAAGTTCAGCACGAACTGAACCTGGGGTTCAGCTGCAAAAGGTTAACTGGTTACTCGGTAAGCATTAGTCTTGCCCGCATGCTTACCCGGTAACCAGTTAACTGGACATGCCCAAACTCTGGCCAAGGGGGGGGGAGGAGGGGAGGAGAAGCAGTCCCTCTACCTGCGGTGCAGTGGGCCTGGCTGGAGCAGCCCACTTCCCATGGCATGGCAGGCCAGGCTGGCGGGTCTCCCTACCTGTGGCGGGCTGGCCTGCAGGACCCCAGCCATGGCAGCCTCTGCCTGGAGCAGCCCTTGGCCGCGATGGGTCGGCCAACAGGACCCCAGCCGGGGCAGGCTGGGTGGGAGCAGCCCCCGCTGTGCCTGGTAGGTCTGCAGCCCTGCAGGGACCCCAGCCGCAGCTGCTCTGCCCCAGCCCTCCAACGGTTAACTAGTTAGACAATATCATTGCAATTGTTTAACCGGTTAACTGTGTCAATGGGTATTTACATCCCTAACCTCACGTCTCCGTGCAGACCTGAGCGCTGTGCTAGGGAGCGGCTGGAGAGACCTGCGCTAGCCTGTGTGCCGGAAGGAATAAGGCGCCATCCTCAAAGGATGAGGAAGCGTTTCCCTCTGCCTTGGAGAGGCCCCCATGAGTCTTATGGGACCTCTTCCTCACCACGCTAGAGGAGGGAGAACAACTGCCCGTCCTCACGGGGGAAACGGCAGCGTCCGAACGTGGAGCGACATCGCTGGCTGGGTCAGAAGGTAACCACTGATCAGAGGAGGGTCTCGAAGCTGGGAGGCCTGCTCCAAAAGGGGCATCAGCTCTGGCCACCCGAGGCCTCTCTTGGAAGGACTTACAGGCGGAGGGCTGTCCCTCAGCGCATCCTTCATCAAAACACAAGCCCCTTGCGGGGAGAGCGCATCTCAAGATAGGACGGTGCTTGAACCACAGTGAGAGCTAACTACTCTGCACGCACTCAACTAAACCTAAGGTACTATTAGCTAGAGGGGGAAAAACCCTCAGAGCAGACTGAAAACACTACTCCAAGTACCAACCCTAGCTGTGGACAGGGAGAAGGAACTGGGGGAGGGGGGGTCAGGATAACAGCACCCCTTTATAGTTAAAGAAGAAACGAGGGCCACAAGGCATGAGCACCATGCCTACAGGTACTGCTAAGCAAAGTTCTCCAGTTTCGGGGTGCTGGGGACGTGCTCACCCCTACCTGGAAAACACAGCTGCCTCATAGAATCATAGGATCCCAGGGCTGGAAGCGACCTCAGGAGTCATTGAGTCCAGCCCCCTGCCCAAGGCAGGACCAACCCAACTAAACCATCCCAGCCAGGGCTTTGTCAAGCTGGGACTTCAAAACCTCTAGGGATGGAGATTCCACCATCTCCCTAGGGAACCCATCCCAGCGCTTCACCACCCTCCTAGGGAAATACTGTGTCTTAATATCCAGCCTAGACCTCCCCCACTGTAACTTGAGACCATTGCTCCTTCTTCTGCCATCCGTCACTAGTTAGAACAGCTTCTCTCCATCCTCTTTGGAACCTCCCTTTAGGAAGTTAAAGGCTGCTACCAAATCCCCCCTCACTCTTCTCTTCTGCAGACTAAACAAGCCCAAATCCCTCAGCCTCTCCTCGTAGTCAAGTGCTCCAGCCCCCTCATCATTTTGGTTGCCCTCCGCTGGACCCTCTCCAATGCGCCCACATCCTTTCTGTAATGGGGGGCCCAGAACTGTACGCACTGCTCCAGATGTGGCATCGCCAGTGCCGAATAAAGGGGAATAATCACTTCTCTAGATCTGCTGGCAATGCTCCTCCTTATGCACCCCAATATGCCGTTAGCCCTCTTGGCTACAAGGGCACCCTGGAAGAAATCCACATTGCTACAGAACTCAGTTTCTCTGCTGCAAAATTTGCTTCTACCATACTGCAGGCCAGAGCAGACACACACAATGCTCGCAGCCTGGATCCAAGAGGAAAGAGAGACAAGAAACATGTGGTGGACTAGGAAGAGGAGTACTCCGATGAACAGCATTCAGGAAACTGGGGGACAGCTTCAGACACACCCCCAGCTTACACTGTGGCTGTGCCTTGCAAGCTGCACGCTGCCACATCGAGGCAGTAACGCCCTTCACAATCACACTGGGGATTTTCAAATGAGCATTTCGGACTCGACAGCGTTCATATGTCATGCAAATAAGACTTGGCCCAAAAGCTTCCCTTTTTCTGGCCTGGCATGAATTGAAACCCAGCTGGCATGTTCCTCTCTGAGGAGAGGCACCGAGGACAGGACACGCCCAGTGGCATTGCGGATAGCCCTGCAAAACACCCTCAGCCTGGGAAAAACACGGGCTTGAGACAGCTTCCTTTGGCAGGGGATTAAAGCTGCTTAATCTAGGCACTCAATGAGACGCTCTCCCCCCCACTCCGCACAGACGCCTTCTGAAAATAGACCCGCGCGGGATCCAAGAGGCGAACCCCAGCATGCAGAGGGTTTCTCCGCAGCCGAGGGAGCCAGTTCAGCGCGAGACACATTCTCCCCAGCCCCACCGCTCAGAGTAACGTGTGCCACCAGCAGAATCTGAATGGCCCAGGGGTAAGAGAGGCAGCCTGGGACTCTAAACAGCTGGCCCTGAGCTCCGCCAGTCTTCCTGGAGAGTGAAACTTCCTTACGAGGGTCAGGCCTTGGGGTGTGTAAGGGGGTCTTTGGTAAACCACCCTCCGCCAAGACGCTCAGCCTGTTCACCTGATAAAAGCAAAGCAAACCCTTTCTGGAGAGTAAAACCAACTGGGGGCCTATTTCAGAGCCGTTGGCAAGGTCCTCCCATGCTCCCATCCGTCCAGTAGGGCCTATCGCACTATCCTGGCCAAATGGTTTCTCAGCTCCTTCTGGGTGCCCTCAAAATACCGCTGCTCTTTAAGCAGTCCTGGGCCAGGTCACATCCCCCACGGCTCTTTCTCTGGCTCCAGTTCTTCACCTGGGCCCCGAAAGAGTTTAGTTTCCCTTTCTAGGGTGCCCCAAAATCCAGGCCACTTCCCTAGTGGCGGGTTGGGGGGTACCCAAGCCCATCCACTATGCCAGGGCCCACTGCAGGGACCCTATAGATAGCCACCATCTACCACATCCCTTTAAATAAACTGTGCTGCTGCTACAGTTCCCTAGGCTGCTTCCCCATCGCGCTAGCACATTCTTCACCCTTGCCACGGGGCCTTTTCCTGCTGGAATCCAGCAGCCAGCCCAAAGCACCACCCACTTCCCTCCAGTTTTAGCAAGGAACTGCTCTCAGTCTGGCCCTGTGGCTCTTCTTATACTCACCTTCTGGGCCCTGATTGGCTGCTTCCCACACAGCTACTCTAGGCAGCTTGGAGGACCTCTCTACTGCCCTTCTCTGGGTCAGGGTGTGGCCTCAAGAACATAAGAACATCCATACTGGGTTAGATCAAAGGTCCATCTCACCCAGTATCCTGTCTTCCGACAATGGCCAATGCCGGGTGCCACCAAGGGAATGAACAGAACAGAGAATCACCAAGTGATCCCTCCCTTGTTGCCTATTCCCAGCCCCGGACAAACAAAGGCTAGACATGCCATTCCTATCGAACCTCCAGAATCTATCTAGTTCTTTTTTAACCCCGCTAAAGTCCTGGTCTTCACAACATCCTCTGGCAAGGAGTTCCACAGGTTGACTGCGTGTTGCATGAAGAAATACTTCCTTTTGTTTGTTTTAAACTGGCTACCTATTAATTTCATTTGGTGACCCCCCTAATTCTTGTGTTATGGGAACAAGTAAATAACTTTTTGCTTTCTCCATACCTGTCATGATTTATAGACCTCTATCATATCCCCCCTTAGACTCCTCTTTTCTAAGCTGAAAAGTCCCAGTCTTTTTAATCTCTTTTCATGTAGCACCCATTCCAAACCCCTAATCTTTTTTTGTTGCCCTTTTCTGAACTTTTTCCAATGTCAATATATCTTTTTAGAGATGAGGTGACCACATCTGCACGCAGTATTCAAGATGTGGTTGTATTATGGAATTATACAGAGGCAATAAGATATTCTCTGTCTTATTCTCTATCCCTTTTTTAATGATTCCTAACATTGTTTGCTTTTTTGACTGCCGCTGCGCACGGAGTTGATGTTTTCAGAGAACTATCCACAATGGCTCCAAGATCTCTCTCTGGAGTGATTATAGCTAAATTAGTCCCCAGCATTTTGTATGTAGAGTTGGGATTAATTTTTTCAGTGTGCATTATTTTGCATTTATCAACATTAAAATTAATTTGCCATTTTGTTGCCCAATCACCTAGTTTGGTGAGATCCTTTTGAAGCTCTTCAATCTGCTTTGTTCTTAACTATCTCGAGCAGTTTGGTATCATCTGCAGATTTTGCCACTTCACTGTTTACCCCTTGCTCCAGATCATGTATAAATAGGTTGAATAGGATTGGTCCCAGTACGGACCTTCGGGGGACAGCACTAGTTACCTCTCTCCATTCTGAAAACTTTCCGTTTATTCCTACCCTTTGTTTCTTGTCTTTTAACCAGTTCTCAATCCATGAAAGGACCTTCCCTCTTATCCCATGACAACTTACTTTACTTAAAGAGCCTTTGATGAGGGACCTTGGCAAAAACTTTCTGGAAATCTAAGTACACTATATCCACTGGATCCTCCTTGTCCACATGTTTGTTGTTCCCCTCAAAGAATTCTAGTAGATTAGTAAGGCATGATTTCCCTTTACAGAAACCATGTTGACTTTCCCCCACAAATTATGTTCATCCATGTATCTGACAATTCTATTCTTAACTACAGTTTCAACTTATTTGGCTGGTACTGACTTAGACTTACCGGTCTGTAATGGCCAGGATCACATTTAGAGCCCTTTTTTGAAAATTGGTATCGCATTAGCTATCTTCCAGTCACTAGGTACAGAAGCTGATTTAAAGGACAGGTTGCAAACCACAGTTAATAGTGCCGCAATTTCACATTTGAGTTCTTTCAGAGCCTTTCAAAGCCTAGTCCGAGCCATCACAGGGTGATGCAGTAATCGGGGCTTTATAAGAACGTGCATATATACAGCCCTAAGTACACACAATGGTCTTGAAACTCACTTCTGGTTTCTATCTTGTGTTTCCAGGCTCATGCTTCAGGGCTTCAGCCAGCCCCTGGCAGGGGTCAGGAAGGGACTCCCCAGTGTATGCTGGGTGAATTTTTTTTCAGTCTCCTTCCTCTAAAGCAGTGGTCCCCAACCTTTTTAAGTATGAGCTCACTTTTTGAATTTAAGTGCAATCCAGGATCTACCTCAAACCCAAACACCCTTGCCCCGCCTCTTTCCTGCCCCTTCTCCGAGGCCCCTCCTCTGCTCACTCCATCCTCCCTCCTCACTCACTTTCATCAGGCTGGGGGCAGGGATTTGGGGTGCAGAAGAGGTTCAGGACTGGGGCAGGGGTTCAGAATGCTGGCTCCAGCTGGGCACTGCTTACCACAGGTGGCTCCTGGGTGGTGGTGCAGTGGGGCTAAAGGCAGGCTCACCCCTACCCTGGCCCTGCACTACTCCCAAAAGCAGCCACCAAACTCTTCATCCCTTCCCCCCTCTGCTCTGTGGAGACGGGGTACAGGGTGGAGGGAGGGGTACCCTGACATCAGCACTGCCCCCCTTTCCTCTTCTTCCCGTCCCCTGCACAGCAAGCAGGAGGCTCCTGGGAGTGAGAGGCACCTCCAAGGTAGAGGGCAGAAGCAGCACAGCAGTGCTGAGAGGGGCAGCTGAAGTGCTGGCACTTGATAGCTTCCCAGCCAAACCTGTCATGATCACCCGTCTAAGGTTGCAAGATCTATTGGTAGATCCCGATCTACTGGGTGGTGACCACTGCTCCAAAGCAGTGGGGGGGGGGGAGGATAGCTCAGTGGTGTGAGCATTGACCTACTAAACCCAAGGTTGTGAGTTCAATCCCTGAGGAGGCCATTTAGGGATCTGGGGTAAATCTGTCAGGGATGGTACTTGGTCCTGCCACAAGGGCAGGAGACTGGAGTCAATGACCTCTCACAGTCCCTTCCAGCTCCATGAGATGGTATATCTCCATATAGTATATTGATGGAGATGTGGGACTCAGAGGTGCCACCATTCTCTCAGGGACTGGGGTGGCTGCTTCTTGCTCACATGCTCCTCAGGGTCTGACTGATCACCACATGTGGGGTTGGGGAAGGAGTGTCTCCCCCAAGTAGGCTAGCAGTGACCTTATGAGGTTTTCGCCTTCCTCTGCAGCATGTGGGGGAGGGCCACTTGCCAGGGGCAAGAGGTGTCTCAACTATTTTCCTGACATGCACCTCCAGTATTGGGGTATTTCCAGCCTCCCTACTCTGCACTGGCATCACCACCTCCTCTTCCACGGGCGGTGACATTTTGGTCCAATTACAGCTGGCCAGCTTAGTGTGGGGGTGCTGGAGGCCTGTGAGAAAGCTGGCACGCCGTGACCAAGTCTTTCTTCTGTTCGTCTCCCACCATAGCTAGTCAGGCTGTCTGCCCTGCAGTCCGCACAAGGAAACCCAACTGACAGCTCCCCTCCCCCCCGCTGCAGAGGAGGTATCTAATTCCCCACAGAGGGAAAGCGCCTCTCTGCCACCGCCGTTCCACGTACGACACTGAGCGCTCTGCCTTCCCGCCCCACCCCCACGAGAGGAGGGAAGCCACCAGGAAATTGCATTGCAGGTTGGAAGACACGAGGACAGCTTGTTCCATTGCAGCGCGCGGACAAAACGTTGCAGAGGGGTGTGGAAATAGACCCTGTGCCTGTGCTAACCACAGGCAGGGGGAGATGGAGGAGCCGCCCCGGCAGGAGGTAAAACCTGGAAGCAAAGGTTTCTACACATGGCCATTCCTAGGTCAGCGATCCAGTGCCAAAACAGTTCCCTGCACCCAGGACAGGAACCTAGGAGCCCTGTTGTGGTTGCCTGCATGAATCTGCACTGATACTAGCTCGTGTAAGTTAGCCCCGTATCAATCCACATGCTTCAGGGCATAAAACTGACCACCAGATTGGGTCAGGAAGGAGTCAGCCCTATAAACACATTGCTGCTCGGTCAGTCAGATGTATTATGGGCTTCGCTCTGATTTCAAGCTGGATTGCAGGAACTTAGTACCTTAGGGTATGTCTACACTTGCACCCTCTTTCGAGAGAGGGGATGCTAATGAAGTCATTCGAAATTGCAAATGAAGCCGGGGTTTAAATAGCCTGCGCTTCATTTGCATATTCACGTTATGGCGCTATTTCGAAATAACAGACGCTGTTAAGACCAGGTTATTTCGAGAGAAAACCCTTCTCTCGAAATAACCCTTATTCCTCATACAATGAGGTTTACCAGTTATTTCGAGAGAAGGGTTTTCTCTCGAAATAACCGTGTCTACACAGCGTCTGCTAGTTCAAAATAGCGCTATTTCGGAAATAGCGCCATAATGCGAATATGCAAATAAAGCGCGGGATATTTAAATCCTGGCTTCATTTGCAATTTCGAATGTCTTCATTTGCATCCCTCTCTCGAAAGAGAGTGCAAGTGTAAATATACCCTTACAGAATCAGGTTCTGTATTGCGGAGAGGTGCTTTAGGACTTCCCGTCAAGCACCTGCCAAAATTTGAGCAAGGAAGGGTGAGAAGAATTTCATCTGAAAGACAACCCATGACGAGCACAGGGAGTCTGGTTTTATTGGTCCCGAGCTGGCCAGAGTCTTACCAAGGAGTGAAGATAATCCCCAATTAAGCTGTCAGATGGCCTTATGGGCAGCACGTCTTCTAACCTACCAGAGGTTTTTTCCAGAGCCCTTCCTGATCTCAAAGCCTGAGGCAGTCTCAGCCCACCTCTTGCTGCTGCCAATAGCTGACCAGTGGAACGAGGAGGCTGGACAGTCCCGATTTTAGCCTCCTATGGCAAGTAAGTTAAACCCGACCCTGAGCTAGCCCAGCAAGCTAGTTCTAACTGGAGGCTCCTCTCAGTGCTAGACACCCAGAGGGGGGGGTTCCTCCATGTGGGGAGCGAGGAATCCAGCAATCAACCACTCAGGCAGGAGTCCAAGGATCTAGGATCCCCCAGAGACCGAGAAATGTTCGCCTTGATCCAACGGAGACAGGAGCTGAATAAAAGCTTCTGGTTCAGCTGGCAGGGGTGTAACAATATGGTTTTTCTGTAGCCATGTTGGAAGGCCTAAACTAAAGCCTTCCTCTGCAGCCGGACTGAAGAGCAGCAGTCATTAGCTGTAAGGCCTGGAGTCTCATACTCACATTCCATCTAAATTGCATTAAAATAGTGTCACCGCAGGCGGTGAGAAGGGGATCCTGTCTTAATAGCCCCCCCACTGTCACCAGACAAAGAAACAGATCTCAAGATGGGTAAAGAAAACTTAATGAACAGCATTTCGTCCGGCAAGAAACTGCGTAGCAATAGATGAGGTTGTGGAATCCTCATTCTATGATTATTGTCCTCACTTTCCTATTGTTTGTCTGTGTGATCTCGGTCTGGTTTGTAATTGTTTCTGTCTGCTGGATAATTAATGTTGCTAGGTGTAAATCAACTCAGGTGGTGGGCTATGATTGGTTAGGTAATTCTGTTACAGTAGGTTATGATTGGTTAGTAAAATTATACTAAAATAATTGGTTACGGTCTAGCTAAGCAGGACTCAGGTTTCACTATATAAACTGGGGTCCAAGAAGGAGACCAGCTAGAAGAGCAATAGGGAAACATGAACAGAAAAGAAGACCAAGAAGAAGGAGGAAGGACATGGGAGGAGAACTCACCTCCAAGACACAGCCTAAGACCAGAACTGCCAGGATTCTCCTGCACGACCGTGACGTGCAGCAGCTAAGATCCAGAGAGACTGAACTTGCCTGGCCAACAGGGGAAGTCTGCCTGCCTTCATCAGGATTGGTGAGCATGACACTGTGTGCTTAGCATGTGTATTCTGCTTGCTTGGGAATTATCAATAAATAGAGGATAAAAATATTACTGTGAAAGGCTCTTTCAGTGGCAAAAGATCCTGCAAACCGGCAGGAAGTTCTGCCCTGAGCCCTAGGAATTGGGTACGGGTGGGTGTGTAAATTCACAGGGTTGCCCCTTGAGCCCTAGGAACTGGGTAAAGGCGTGTGTCCCTAAAGTGTGGAAGGGATAGAGACATTTGTGCAGGTAACGGGAGGGGGGAGAGAACTCAAGCAAAAGGCCACACCCGAGCAGGGAGGGCTGGTCGCCTGCACGGCAAACAGCGGCATCATGACGCAGAAGACTCGCACGCCCTAAATCCCACCCCTCCTCTCCTGACAGCGCGTTCGCCCAACGCGATTGCAGGCCGGAATGAATGCATCGTGCAATGGTTCACAACGCCACTGCCGGCGTGCTCTGCCCCTGAGTCACGCCGGCCGGAGAGCAGCCGCGAATGCCACCCTAGTGCAGAGATTAGCTGATTGCTAATGGGTGGGGGAGGGGAGAGAAGAGCGGTGCCAAGAGCAATTACAACAATTAAGGGACTTGCTAAATAGAGCTGATATCTGGAGCCTGGCTTTCCTTCTGGGCTCCCAGCACAGAGCACGGCTTAGGGAAGGATTAAGTCAGATCTTTAGGCAGGAGAATTGTCGGGACCCAAGACTGGAGTAGCAGAGGGGCCGGGGCCAGAGCAGAGCGTTTGCAGCCGCGCAAAGGAAAGCTGTACCAGCTAGAGCTGCCTGTGCCGTGGCTAGCCACTGGTCCCGCAGCGGAAGGTGAGCCACACGATTTGCACCCCTCCTGGAGAACACGGACAACGGACTCCACGGGCTCTCGGAGGACTGCTGCAAGCGTCGCGCGCTTTCCGCCAGCTGCCCCGTTCCCGGCCCGGAACAGCTCAATACTGGGCTGCTGCTTCTGGAGAAACTCTGCCCTCGTAGGAGGTTTTCAAGAGCCCCGAAGCTGGAGCAAGGGGAACTCTCCCCCGGAGGCAGGAGACAATCAGGTACGTCCTCAGGCCTGCCCTGCAGAAAGCTCCTCTGCTGAGTCAGCAGTCCAGTCTCACGCTCCCGCATGCCCCATCCAGAGAGAAGGCGTCTCCATCATCCCTCCCAGGCTGCAGAACAGACACGAAAACACCCTGGGAGGACACCTTGGGACATCCTCATGTCCATTTCGGCTTCCAGGCAACAGCAGCTAGCTGTGGAGCTGGAGAGTAACATCCATTCCTGTGGATCCTTGCTAGATTCATGATTACTGGAAGCTTCCTGGGGCAGGCACCTCCCTTGTAGGTAACACACCGAGCGCAACAATGCCCCCACGCTAATATCCAGGACCATGAGGCAAGGTCAAGCAGCTCTTCCTCCTAGAAGAAGGGATGCCTGGGGCGGAGGAGGACGCGAAGCTCTTGGGACTGCTGACTAGCTACAGTGCCAGCAGGCTGGGAAGAGCTTCGCACAAAACTAGGTGACTGGGCAACAAAATAGCAAAGGCATTTTAATGTTGATACCCGCCAAGATGATGATACGTTGGAAAACATCATCCCAACTCGCCGTACAGAATGACAGGGACTAAATGAATGAAATGACCACCGGAGGGAAAGATCTTGGAGTCACCGTGGGGAGTTCTCTGAAAACATCCACTCCGAGCAGTCAAAAAAGCAAACGTTAGGAGTCATTAAAAAAGGGATAGGGAAGACAGAGAATAGCTTATTGCCTCTGTATAAATCCATGGGCTGCCCACCTCATGAATACTGCCTGCAGATGTGGTCGCCTCATCTCAAAAAAGATCTCTTGGCCTTGGGAAAAGTTCAGAAAAGGGCAACAAAAATGACGAGGGGTTTGGCGTAGCTGCCATATGAAGGGATATTAAAAAGACTGGGACTTTTCAGCTTAGAAAAGAGGGATTAAGGGCGGGATGAGAGAGAGGACTACAAAATCAGAACTGGGGTGGAGAAAGTAAATAAGGAAAAGTTATTTACTTGTTCCCATAACAAAAGAATTTCATGGGGTGACCCTTCTAGTTAATAGGCAGCAGGTTTAAAACAACCAAAAGGAAGTTTTTCTTCCCGCAGCATACAGTTAACCTGTGGAACTCCTTGCCAGAGGGTGTTGTGAAGACCAGGACTTTAACAGGGTTCAAAAGAGAACTAGATAAATTCGTGGAGGATAGATCCAGCAATGGCTGTTAGCCACGCTGGGTAGGAATGGTGTCCCTAGCCTCTGTTTGTCAGGGGCTGGAAATGAATGACAGAAGAGGGATCACGTGATGATTCCCTGTTCTGTTCCCTCCGGGGCACCTGACATAGGCCACTGTTGAAACACAGGACACTGGGCAAGATGCACCTCTGGTCTGGCCCAGTCTGGCTGCTCTTATGTTCTGGCCTTATGTACTTCCCAGGTGCCAGACTCAGTGTGAACAGATGGCTCTTGAGTGCTGCTGCTGCTTGGTTTCACGCTGGCAGCAATGGATATGGGGCATCTCTGAGCAGGCCCTGGAAGGACAGTATCCACTTCACAACTATAACCCCAGGTGGCACTCACCAGCTCCCTGCCGGGTGGCCTCAAAAAAACAACTAAAATCTGAGTAGGCCCTGAGCTACGACCCTCAGCCCCCAGCAATGGTCAGACTAGGACCAAGCGAAGGCTTGTTCAAGAGAACAGCCCAGAGAAATGTTCAGGTACCACCACGGCTTGTGCTGTTGCTCGTCACAGTTTATTGTTGGTTTCATTTTAAGGGCTGGAAGAGACTGTTGTAATCATCACGCTTGACCTCTACCATCGTAGGCGGGAGAAAGTCAGCTACACTTCCTCCACCACGCCCCTCCCTCGCTTCTGGTTCAGCTGGAGGCTATTTACAAAGCTGGCAAGTGATGGAGAATCTTCCGCCTCCCTGGGGAATGGTCAGTTACCGTCGCAGCTAAAACCAGCCTGACGTGCCACTAGGCTGAACGTGTCTGGCTTTGCGTCTCAGCCCCGGACTCTCCTTATCTGTGGGGGTTCAGAGGACGCTCCCGAAGCGCGATTGTTCTGGCACCATTCAATTCACGTGGGGTTAAAGAAAACCATTAGCTAGGGATCTGCCAACCCCTTCGGCAGACAAACCGGCCCAGTCCGTGCATGGGAGAGCTGGTTCTATTCGAGTTGCGTTCTTTCACTGCCCGCGGGACCGTCTCGTGTTTGCACTCGGTGGAGTGACCCCCACCCAGAGTCCCGTGAGGGGGAAGACAGACTCACCGTCTCGGGTCCAGAGACTGCACCCCGATGATCTTTTCAAAGTTCATGACAAACGCCTCCAGCCACTGCTGCAGGTAGGTCAAGTCTTTCTGAAAGGCAAAGCAAGGAGGGGGTGAGACGTGGGGGGAGTAACTATCAGCCCAACGTAGCCACCCCTCCCAAGCCGGGCGCTGAGGAGAGGGGCCCGACAGAGCCCTCTGGACTGGACATCCTCAGACTGTGACGCCGTGCACATCACAAAACGGATTCCACCCATGGACGGGAAAAGTGAGCAGGACCAGCAGCTACGCTCCCTCTGCCCCACCCACAGAGAGACAGGCTGCTGGCTGTGGGCGCTGTGCTAATCAGCTGGGAAGCATTTGACTCTCTCCCAGGGGGGCTGCCCCAGTGCCCAGCTTACAGGGAACCCCGATTGCAGCACGTCTGAGACCTGAAGGGGGTGTGATGGGCTCCAAGCCTTGACAGGCTGACAAGTCCCATAAGCAGCAGCCCCTCTGAGCAGGGCCGGCCCGAGCCATTTTGGCGCCCCGGGCCCCAGGCGCGCGGCGCTGCCCCCGGGGCACATAGCCCCGCCTCCGGGCGCACGGCGCATGTGCGGCCCAGTCGGCCCAGCCACCGCTGATGGCGCGCAGCCCGGGGCCGCCCGAGGTGGGCGGCGCCTGGCCGTGCAGGGCCCTGTGGCCGCGGGGGATAGGGCGCTGCTGGCCAGTGCTGCGGGGGTTAACACAGCCCCCGCCCCGGGCGGCCGCTGCAGCCCGCCAGGAGCCGGGCGCCCCCTGTAGGTTGGTGCCCTGGGCAGCTGCCCGGCTAGCCCACCCCTTAGTCCGACCCTGCCTCTGAGTCCCCTCCCACATGACACACGCCTGGGAGGGCCCAAATCTAGAAGGGGAGCTCTCCCATTGCACTGTCATCAATCACCAGCAGGCCGTGCAAGGACCCACGGTCCATCCCGAGTAAGGCTGGCTCAGCCCTGCATGGCTCTATAATGTGCCCTGACCCGCAGGGCGCCCCCGTCTGCTCGACAGAGACCGTCCACCCAAGTAACCTTGGCTACGGTCCCTCTCTCCTCCTCAGAAGCATTCCACACACACACTGCCTGGCTCCGGGCCTCCCCCCCAGAGCGGGCTGCATCTCGACAGTGCTGTGGTCGGAGAGCGCGAGGGGAGATTACCAAATAGGTTGTGCAATGCAGTTATTACCACACCTGCCTTTCTGAACAGCCTTGGCCCGTCACGGCCCCAAGACAAGCCGCTAGCTCTCTGCCCTTTGGAAGCCTGGCCCTGAACAGCAGAGCCTGGAGGGGAAGCAGGGGCAGTCCTAGCCCCCTTCTCCTGCTTGCTGGGTTCATCCTTGCTGGAGAGCAAGCTCTGAGGGTCAGGTTGCACATCTCGTCTGTGCGCTACAAAGCATCATTCTTCCGCTCTACTCTGCGCTGGTTAGGCCTCAGTTGGAGTATTGTGTCCAATTCTGGGCCCCACATTCCAAGAAAGATGTGGAGAAATTGGAGAAGGTCCAGAGAAGAGCAACAAGAATGATGAAAGGTCTAGAGAACATGACCCATGAAGGAAGGCTGAAAGAATTGGGCTTGTTTAGTTTAGAAAAGAGAAGATTGAGGGGGGACATGATAGCAGTTTTCAGGTATCTAAAAGGGTGCCACAAGGAGGAGGGAGAAAACTTGTTCATCTTGGCCTCTGAGGATAGAACAAGAAGCAATGGGCTTAAACTGCAGCAAGGGAGGTTTAGGTTGGACATTAGGAAAAAGTTCCTAACTGTCAGGGTGGGGCTAAACACTGGAATAAATTGCCCAGGGAGGTTGTGGAATCTCCATCTCTGGAGATATTTAAGAGCAGGTTAGATAAATGTCTATCAGGGATGGTCTAGACAGTACTGGGCCCTGCCATGAGGCCAGGGGACTGGACTCGATGACCTCTCGAGGTCCCTTCCAGTCCTAGTATTCTATGATTCTATCACTGGTTTGCAGCCCGGTACTCAATGCACGTTCCATAAACTCGCTCCAACTCCAAACACAAGCAGTAACAGAGCAGCCAACTCAGGCTCCGCCGTAAGCTGACAGGACCTTAAAATCCTCAGAGCATGGTCCCACTCACACCCCTTATTGGAGGGCAGGGGGAATGCTGCTAGCCAGCCACGACAGACCTGCTGCCACGTGCCACATCGTAAACCATGCTGGAGAGCGGCCGGCCATCTAAACAGGAGAGCAAAGACCACCCTCCAGGGAAATCAGAGAGGTTTTGGGCCTTCACCTTGGTGACCTGTTCCTAGCCAATGGCAGGCCAAGCCATCTCTTTTATTGGACCAACTTCTGCAGGGGAGAGAGACGAGCTTTCGAGCTCTCCGAGTCCGGGAAACGTCAGGTGTCACAGCTAAAGACAAGACCAAAGAGATGACTCAGCACAAGTAGTTTGCACCCATTCCAAAGGGCCAGCCAGCGAGCATCTGTCTGATCTTGGAACGAGCGGCGACACTCGGTAAGCCCGAAATCTGCCCGTAAGGAGGTGAGCAAGACACGAGAAGTTGTTCTCCTGCTCTACTCTGCACTGATTAGGCCTCAGCTAGAGTAGTGTGTCCAGTGCTGGGCGCCACATTTCAAGAAAGAGGTGAAGAAATTGGAGAAGGTCCAGAGAAGAGCAACAAAAATGCTGAAAGGTCTAGAAAATAAGAGCTATGAGGGAAGGCTGAAAGAATTGGGCTTTAGTTTAGAAAAGAGAAGACTGAGAGGGGACATGATAGTGGTTTTCAAGTACCTCAAAGGCTGTTATAAGAAGGAGGGAGAAAAATTGTTCTCCTTGGCCTCTGAGGATAGGACAAGAAGCAATGGGCTTAAATTGCAGCAAGGGAGGTTTAGGTTGGACATTAGGAAAAACTTCTTACCTGTCAGAGTGGTTAAACACTGGAATAAATTGCCCAGGGAGGTTGTGGAATCTCCATCACTGGAGATATTTAAGAGCAGGTTAGACAAACACCTGTCAGGGATGATCTAGACAGTGCTTGGTCCTGCTGTGAGGGCAGGGGACTGGACTTGATGACCTCTCAAGGTCCCTTTCCGTTCTAGTGTTCTATGAAAGTTTACGTAACCCACCACAAGTTGATCCAACAAGAGAGACCCCCTCCCGCCGCGCCTTGACTCTCCTGAGGTTTGTCATGCCCTTTGGGTTCGTTTGCTTCGCCGGCTGGTTTCTGAGCCTCTAGGTCGCAAGGTCAAGTCTTGTGCCACAAGCAGGAGGGCTGGCCGCTGTTCCCAGAAGCTGAGACTGCCGTGTAATAACAGGACTCCAGGAGCGGGTGCTTCATGGAACACCGCCAGCGGAGCGCGAGCTGGCTGAGTGGCCAGGGACAGCACTCAGAGCTCCAGTCTACGGGACCGGAAGCACCTTCTGCCCTTACTCATCAGACAAGCTGCCCCTGCGCTCCTTGGTGGGGGGGAGGAAAGGCCCATGCGGTTCTCCGCTGTGCAAACAAGCCAACAGAAAGGAGCAGCACCGTCAAGATAGGCCGAGGGTCACCTGCCAGGCCTGACCCCGGAACTGCTGCGTGGGCGGAAGGACCAGATGGGCTGGCTCCAAGGCAGTAGCAGCCGAGTCGATCCCATGACACGGCAGACACAGACCCGCACCGGGAGCCCATGAAGCTGGGGTCGCCGAAGAACGCCCGTGGGCGGGCAGACATCCTGCAGGCTCGGGAGGCTGCTCCCCTGGCTCAGGGCACAGAGGTGGCCCCAGCCCAGCCAGCTGGCTCGGGGCCCCAGGGACCATGTGCCAGCCAGAGAGCTCTCACATCACACTGACCGTGGGGGAATCCGCAGGCAGGGTCCTGCTCCCTTCGGGCCATCTGAGCAGCACGGAACCGGACCTCCCCGCTGGGATTCACTGGCTGCAATGGCACGTTCCCATGCGTGGGCGAGGCAGGGCCTGGAGCCCCCCTGGCGGAACCCAGAGACCGACCCGCACCTTCACGGAGGTGAACCACAGCCCCAGCCCCGTGCAATCCAGGCCTGCCCCCAAGAACCACCCTCCTGGGACAGACGGACATCCGAAACTCAGGAGAGCACCTCTCCCTTTCTTCTGCACCCCCTTGCTGCTGCACCGTCTGGTGCCCATCACCCTGGTATCTAAGCACTTCCCAGGTGACCGACAGCTGCACAAATTTTCTTCCCTTCACCTTTCCCTGCTACGGCAGGCTCTTCCCCGCCCCCACCCGGGCAGCAGTGTGGGTTTCCCCTCCCTCCATCAGTGGAAGTCTGCCTTGACAGCCATCTGATGCTGCATCAGCTCGGATAGCTCTGAACCGCTTTCACGGAGACACTCGTCACTGGTGCTCTCAGCTCACCACAGCGCTGCAGCCGAGATAGGCTGATAAAGCAGAGCAGCTGCAGGAAGACTGGCTGCGTCTCTCACAACAGTCCCAGGTCTGGAGCCGAGAGACCCGCAGGCACTCTTAAGAGCAAGTCTGGGTGGGTGGAGTTTGCGGGAGGCAAACCAACAGGCTGGTCCTCCGCGTCCATCTAAATCCAGACGTCATGGGAGCCAGGTCCCGAGTCCCTGGGTCTCCTGCCCAGCGGGCGCGCAATGGGCCTTTGGTTCCACGTCAGGACGACCCTGGGCAGCTCCCCCCACAAGGAAGCTTTGCCAGGAAAGCCAAGGGAGAGTCCAGGCCTTGTAAGCTTGCATAGAGACGCATCTCCCTGCGTAGACTGTCTGGACCAGCCTCTGGAACGCAAGAGACTCGGGTCCCTGCTCCATCGTTCAGCAGGCCTGGATTTCGCAATCTTGCCACCTACGGCTTTTCAGAGTGCACCTTGTGAAGGAGTCGGGGCTTTCTCAATGCCTGGTCTGGCCAGCTTCCTAGCCTCGTGCCTCCTCCCTACCCCCCGCCTCCCCCGCTGCTCGCCACAGGAAGAGATGGCTGGGGCCCAGCCTCATGGACCTCTGCCTCGCAGCGAGGGGAGTGGCTGCCCGCTCCACAGGAGCCTTGCAGATACCCAGCCGGCAGGCTGATCCTCAGACAATTGCAACAGGAGTGGGTGTCCTCCGAAGGGCCTGATCCTGCCAGTCACAGAGCACCTGGAGAGGGAGGTGCACACCAAGCAGACCAGGAAAAGCTGACACACACTCACACACCACTTTCTAGCCTCCCTCCCGCTAGACTCGACTGATCCATTCGCCCGCTGCTGCAGTGAGAGCAAGCGAAAGCTCCGTGGACTCGCTTGCTTTTCATGCCCCAGATGCAAAACTGGTTTCCTGTCACTCCCCGGCAAGCCCTAGATCAGAGGCGGACGCCCCCCGACCGGCACAGACCCACCACCGATGCAGCGCGGCGTGTTACCACCGCCCGTATGCCACTCGAGCGGGTGCTGTAGTCCCCTAAACAGCAAAGCCCAGGTGTTACCTGGCAGGTAACGGCCGGAGACCCCTTCCAACAGCTTGGCACCTCCATCCTTCACCCAGGGCGAAGTCAAATCCAGAGACGGCCGCCTGAGCGGGGAACCCATGCAGGCGCTATGCCGAGAGCAAAGCCACTTGATGCTCCGGGAAGGGGCGGGGGAAAGAGAGAACGTGAGCGTGAAAGGCAGCAAAACAAAGTAACTTAAAAAAAAAAAAAAAAAGCGTTGTGTCAAGAGGAAATGCCATGTCACTCGACGCTGCCGCGACATTTCCTCTCGCAACCCCACGGTTGCCGGGGGACAGGCCGGGGTGCCAGGCGGCGCTGGCTGCTAACCCTCGCTCGACAACACCCGCCGGAGGCAAAGCTGCTGGGTCTCAGAACAACGCCGGCTTGTTCCTCCCTGGCTCCATCGCTAAGGCCGCGGGGGCAGCTCCGTCCCTGGCCCCACTCCGCCCACGTTCACGGCGCAACGCCAGAGATGGGAGCCCAAACAAGCCAGAGGCAGCCGGCACCCCACAACCCAGACACCAAGGGCCCCGGCTCCTGCCCTGCAGCGCCCCCTGCTGTTCCAGCCCTGCATCCCTGCCGGGGGGACCTCAAACCAGAGCTCCAGCATCTCTTGCTGGTCCCAGTCCTCTGCTCTGCCCCTTGTGCTTTCCTAATGCCAGCACCTCTGCCACTGAGGAGCCTCAATGCTCAGCCTTCCCTTCCTCAGCTCTCTGGGGAGAGAGCTGTCCCGAACGACCCACAACCAGGCCCCTGGGCTTCATCGCCCAGCTCCCAGCCATGGGAACGCCTCCTGGAGGGCAAAGGGCAGGCTCACAGGAGCGCGATAGGCGCAGGCAGCAAGACGAGAACCAGGCCCCACACGCAAGGACGCCTCCGAGAAGGGTTCCCAGCCAGTTGACACTTTGCAAGGGCATCCAGCTACGTTGTGTGCACCACAATTGAGGGAGGGTGGGTCTGGCAGGGAGAGAGGCCAGGTTCCCGGAAGGGAAGGGAGTGCAGAAGGTGGACCAGATTCAGAGGCGAGTCCAAGATGGACTTGTAGAAGCGAGGTAAGGGGGTGATGCTGTTACACTGCCGCATGACTGGTTTTTCTGTGGGTTAGAGCTGTCCCATAGGTTGCCAATACCAGGGGCTCAATTCCTCTCTCAGCTCTCCAGAGGGCTAGGAAAGACGTCCTAGGAAGCTCCCCGTTTTCTGTCTTCTTCCAGCAGGTTGCGCCAACCGTCGGGCGCTTGTACACGGAGCCACGTGCAGCTTGCACACCGCGCCCCAAAGCTTGGTCCCCTGCCTCAAAGCGAGCGTGATGGAACTCATGTGGCGCCCCGCACTCACGCCAGGGGAGCGCCACAAGAAACAAGGGGTCACGCCTGAAGAGTTCACCCGCTGACTGCTCGGCCAAGGGCTGGAGGAGGGGGCTGTAGATTCCAGGGAGGGAAGCGGAGTTTGGCAGTGCTCGGATTAACATGGACTGGTCTTAGAATCAGGGCTGGAGGAGACCTCAGGAGTCAAAGTCCAGCCCCCTGCCCAAAGCAGGACCAACCCCAACTCAATCTGCCTAGCCAGGGCTTGGTCAAGCCGGGACTTAAAAACTTCTAGGGATGGAGATTCCACCCCCTCCCTAGGGAACCCATCCCAGTGCGTCCCCACCCTCCTAGGGAAATAGTTTTTCCTAATATCCAACCTAGACCTCCCCCACTGCAACGTGAGACCATTGCCCCTCGTTCTGTCATCTGCCCCCCCTGAGAACAGCCTCTCTCCAGCCTCTTTCCCGGGCCTTCTGTTTCTCCTCTGCCCACTTCCACTCTCCATTTGTATTTGATCGGCTTCTAGAGGTTCCGAATCCCACCCTTGCACGATCTGGCCAGCCCTTGAGCTCCAAGCAGGCGTTCCACAGTGACATGAAGCCCAGAGGCTGTGAACTGGAAGAGCCGACCCGGGTGCGGGGGGGGGGAGGGGGGGCAGGTTGTAGTACGTTTTACAGGTTTTACATCAAGACTGGCTGGTTCAAGCAGGAATTGATTCAACCTGTGGCCGGTGCTAGACAGGAGGGCAGGTGATCCCCGGGGTCCCTTTTGCCCTTATAATCTATCAATCGCGGCACTGGAGATGGGCCCCACACTTTGGCCGACCGCTCCCAAAGTTCGGCACGCAGCACTGGTTGGCTCTCAGGCCCTTTTCAACCAGGGGAAAGTTCCCAAGCCACCCCGGCCGGCTGCCCTGGCCCCGCCTCTCCCCATGCCAGATCAGATCCCTTCTCCGTAACAGCGGGCCGGAGGAAAGGCAGCGAGCCACAAGCAGCCCCCATCCAGCCACAGGAGGAAGAATTTGCAGAGGCCCCTGAACGCTTCCCACACTGCAAGCAAGGGTTTTGCAATCCCCTCTCTGCTCAGGATATTGGGCAAGAAGAGTGGTTAAACCAACCTGCGCCGGGTGCGTCCGCCCAGGTCACAGCTCACCGTGGCTCACACCGTGCCATCTGGCAAAGGAGGGCAGATGATCAGCGAGCCAGCTCCCCCCCTATTCCCTGGGGAAAACCGCAGGGCAGCCGGAAAAGCCATGATGAGAAGGGGGAGGCGGTTCCTAGGAGGATACAGGCCTCAGGCAATAGGCTAGGGTGTTCAAGTCAATAGGAGGAGAGGGTTCTTTGGGCCTCATAGGACAGGCACTCAAACAACAGCGTCACCAGGGGGCTAACTCCTTCTTCCACACAAGACTCGCCATTACCAGATTTGGCCCAGTCAAGCGGCCTCCTGCAGCAGCCAACACCTGATGTGAATCAATCCCACAATGCCTGGGCCGTCCGTAAGCTTTATGGCGCCCTGCGCCGTACTAGTAAACTGGTGCCCTTATGCCCAGTTGCAGGCTGGGGGACAAGGACGACTTTTTAAGAGATGTGATTGTAGAATCTTCAGGAACACACTGCAAGCAAGCGTGAAATATTTTTAAGGCAAATTTTAAACCAAGGTCCTGTCGACTCGCAGTAAATTACTGACAGGACTGACTAGTTAATCGGCTTCTTTACCACTTGAATGACTCCCTCACAGGTGCAGGGTTCTGCTAATGGGCCTGCTAGAAGGCTATGTCACTGTCACGCTCATTAGCTCCTCTCCGGAGGAAGACTCACCAGGCTCCAGCAGGAAGAGGCGGTGGGGGACATACGAAGGCAGGATAGAATCATAGAATACTAGGACTGGAAGGGACTTCGAGAGGTCGTCGAGTCCAGTCCCCTGCCCTCATGGCAGGACCCAGTACTGTCTAGATCAGTGGTTCCCAACCTTTTTGCGTGGCGGGCGCTGCGCGGGGCTGCTGGGCTGCTCGGGGGCAGGGCCGCACATACGCTGGGCTCCTGGGGCGGTGGCCGCGCATGCATCGCGCTCCTGGGCGTGGCGTTAGGCGGGCGCACATAAATGCCCCGGCGGGCGCCATGGCACCTGCGGGCACCGTGTTGGGGACCACTGGTCTAGACCATCCCTGATAGACATTTATCTAACCTACTCTTAAATATCTCCAGAGATGGAGATTCCACAACCTCCCTGGGCAATTTATTCCAGTGTTTAACCACCCTGATAGTTAGGAACTTTTTCCTAATGTCCAACCTAATGATAGGAAGAGGCAGGAGGGGGACATTAAGACCCAGTGGTGCCCCAAGTTTTCAGATGTCCTTCGTCATTGCATATTCTGCGTATGGGTAAGCCCCCCCACCCCGAGCCTGCCTGACCCCTGGGATAATCACGTTGCGCCCTGAAGCATGAAATTTGATCGTACAAAAGAGCCAGCAGCGAAGCCAAGGTTAAAAGATGTGGTGTTGCAATGGAACACGCTTACAGTCAGAAGAAGGACCAGATACAAATGGGGCCAGCAGAGGGGCATCTGATAACTTTAAACAGCAGAACGTTTTTTATGCCTGCTGGACCCTCCTGGCTTCTGGCTCTGAGTGGGGAAAGGTGGGTTCTAATCCACCTTGCACTAGAACACACCAACGCCGTTTTACTTTGAAACCAAGAGGGCTTGTTACAGGGTCATGACACGCCCATGAGCTATTTGTACCATATCGAGGCATGTGAATACCATTGAATATAAAAGCAGCTGGTTCCGTTCCTGCCTTGAGACAGTTGGAAAACCACATTTCTATGATTCTTTGGGAGGGATGCCGTTTAATGTAAGCATGAGGCATGCCATAGTCTCCCTCATCCTACAGAGGGAGAAACTGAGGCAGAGGTTAGGCTTGCCCAAGGTTGCCCGGTGAGTAAGTGGGAGAATCAGAAATGAAAGCCGGTCCTACTTGCTCTAGCTACTAGACTGCACTCCCTTCCTGAAATTCAAGCAGCAGACTCTTAGAGGTGGGGCGTTGGCACAGCACCTAGCAGAACTGGGCCCAGCCCTGGAAGGCCTGTGAGTGCTACCCCAGTATGAACGTTAATATCTCTGCTGAAGTAGATGTGACTGGAACAGAGTCTCGCTCTAACGCGTGACTAGCAACCAGCTAGCGGCCGTGGCGCCTGCTCCCCGGATACACCGAGGCCTCGTGGGGCGGTGGGCGTGGCAGCACACGGGCGAGCGTTTCCTGGAAAGGGAAGGGGATGGCTGTGAGAAAAGAAAGCGACCTGTATTCAAATCTAGTCACTGCCACAAGGCAGGATGTGACAGACCGGCTCGCCTGCTGCACCGCAGACTGCTCCCAGAGCTTCGGCGCTTGGCTCCCCGTCAGATCAACCTTCTGCTGCCTGGCCCAGTCCCTCGGGGTTTGACCGGGTTGCTTTGTATTCAGGTGCTTAACCCGTCCTCCCCGGCTCAGTCATTCTGCGAGACCGCTGCCATTCGAGACCGAGCCAGACACGGGCGAGGGGCGTACAGAGCAAGGGAGTTATCGACTGTCCGAGACATCCTTCCTTGGCCATGGGGGGAGAGGGGGTTAACATTTCCATAGGATTTAGAGGCAACACAGAAAATGGAATCCCTGGGGTGCAGAGCGGACTAGTGGCTAGAGCGCAGAAGCACAAGACCATAAGAACAGCCAGACTGGGTCAGACCAAAGGTTCATCTAGCCCAGTGTTCTGTTTGCCAACAGTGGCCAATACCAGGTGCCCCAAAGGGAGTGAACAGAACAGGTAATCCTCACATGACCCCTCTTCTGTCATCCATCTCCACCCTCTGACAAACAGAGGCTAGGGACACCATTCCTTACCCATACTGGCTAATAGCCATTAATGGACTATGAATTTATTTAGTTCTCTTTTAAACCCTGTTATAGTCCTAGCCTTCACAACCTCCTCAGGCAAGGAGTTCCACAGGTTGACTGTTAGCTGTGTAAAGAAGAACTTCCTTTTATTTGTTTTAAACCTGCTGCCTATTAATTTCATTTGGTGGTCCCTAGTTCTTATATTATGGGAACAAGTACATAACGTTTCCTTATTCACTTTCTCCACGCCGCTCATGATTTTATAGACCTCTGTCATATCCCCCCTTAGTCTCATCTTTTCCAAGCTAAAAAGTCCAAGTCTCTTTAATCTCTCCTCATATAGGACCCATTTCAAACCCCTAATCATTTTAGTTGCCCTTCTCTGATCCTTTTCTAATGCCAGTATATCTTTTTTGGATAGAGGAGATCTATTCTGGCTTGACCTCTTCCCATCTTAGGTCACCTTGGGCAGATCACTGCCTTGTCCTGTGCCTCAGTTTCCCTGTCTCTATAATGGAGATAATGATTAGGGAGGTTAACATGTATTTGTTCAAGTCAATGTGTAACCGCTGAAAATGCCAGTGGTCACACATGTACATGCGGGAGGGGGGCAGGCGGCTCCCGGGAGCCGGTACTCGCGGGGTGGGGCTGCGTGTAACCGTGCACATTAACAGATGTGCCTACGCTCCTCGGTTTAAGGTGTACACCGCAACACAGTCACATCCCTAACCACGACCCCAACCTTTGCAAAGTGCTTCGAGATCGCAGAGCTAAAAAGCAACAGCTAAGAGCTACATATAAATCGGCGGGGGGAGTCAAACAAGGTTAGGCAGCCGGTGGCACAATGGGTCTGTCTAGGTGAAACAAAAAAGACAGGACTATGCAGCACTTTAAAGACTAACAGGATGGTTTATTAGGTGATGAGCTTTCGTGAGCCAGACCCACTTCCTCAGATCAAATTGTGGAAGAAAATTGGCATGACCATATATACCAAGGGATACAATCAAAAAAAGTGAACACATATAAAATTGACAAATCGGATTTTAGAGCAGAGGAGGGGCGAGGGGGGGAGGTTAGTGTCTATGAGATAATGATATTAGGGGTGATAATTGGGGAAGCTATCTTTGTAATGGGTAAGATAATTAGCATCTTTGTTAAGGCCCATTCGTAAAGTGTCAAATTTAAGCATGACACTTAACCCTCAGAACTGTCATTCATGCTTAAATTTGACACTTTACGAATGGGCCTTAACAAAGATGCTAATTATCTTACCCATTACAAAGATAGCTTCCCCAATTATCACCCCTAATATCATTATCTCATAGACACTAACCTCCCCCCCTCGCCCCTCCTCTGCTCTAAAATCCGATTTGTCAATTTTATATGTGTTCACTTTTTTTGATTGTATCCCTTGGTATATATGGTCATGCCAATTTTCTTCCACAATTTGATCTGAGGAAGTGGGTCTGGCTCACGGAAAGCTCATCACCTAATAAACCATCCTGTTAGTCTTTAAAGTGCTGCATAGTCCTGTCTTTTGTTTCTGAAAGTCCAGACTAACATAGCTACATCTCTATTACTATTCTACATGCAAGGTCTGTCTAGGGTTTGCAGTCCTTGAGCTAAGTACTAGTCTGGATTAGGGGTTTAAGTGGTTACCCAGTTACCTGGTAAGCATTAGGCTTCCTGGATAGGTAGCTGGTTAATCAGGCAGGGGGGCAGGAACCTAGACAGGGCAGCAAGTGGCAGCCCCAGCCATAAAGGCAGGCCTGCCCCAGCCCCATAGTGCAGGACCCCAGCCGTGCCCACCAGGGGGCAGGCAGGACCCCACCTGGCCGTACGGAAGTGGCAGCCCCAGGCCTGCTGCACCCCACACTGGGGAACGCTCCAACCCGGCCAGCGTGGGCAAGAGGTGCTACCCGGCCCGGTCAGAGCAGCCCCTCCTCCCCCCATCACCCATGGGATAACAGTTAACCAGTTAAACATTAACTGGTTAAGTGATTAACCACAATTGTACATCCCTAGTCCGGATGCAAGACCAACAGCTGTGCTTTCACCCTGATGCCAACTTTTCTGCCCCGCTGGAGCGAGAACGGGCCCGCGCTAGCCCAGACAACGTTCAGGGGAAGGGCACCAGGACGCCACCTTGGCAGGTGCAAGTCCCGTCATGGGACCTGTGTGAAACAGCTTTGCTGGCACTGTCGTCAGGGCCACTAGCTGCGGGTGGGCACCACGTTTCTCAGCCTGCTCTGCTGGTTTCGGGGGCTCCAGAAATTCCAAGCCGCTGTCCCTTTGAGGGAGCTACGGAAACTGGCCCCAGGCCAGGTGGAAGATCTGGAGAGTGTTCTAAGTTCAAGCTGGTTTGGGGCGCTTGTCATTTATCCTGCGCACCAAAGCAGGCCCTCTCGCTGCCTTAGCGCCAGGATTGGGGCCCAGGTGCGCAGGAGAGCCTCTCTCGGCCTGGCGTCGCCCTTCAAGAAAGATCCCCCTTTCCCTGAACACATTTGGCCTCTCCCGCCCCAGTCTTCCAAAGCACAGAAACCCTTCATCTCCTCCGTATGCCCTCAGCAGCTGGGCCCTGACTCCTCGCTCGGCGACAACGTGCACAAAGCTATTAAAAAAGGAGCCACTCTCCTTCAGCCACAAGCTACTAGCCTCCAGGCAGGAATCCCGGGGGGAGTTGCCCTGGGCTGTGTTATCCACCCTCCTGCGATGGTGGGCGAAATCTGCTCTAGAAATCCACGAACGTGGCGTCCTTACCACCCAGCTCTTCAATATAGTCAGATCCTAACGGGGTATCAACCTTGCATTCTCCGTACCACCTGGCGGCCCTGGCCCACTGGCTAACCCAACATTAGCCCCGCCCGACACAGGGGATGCCCCCTGAATATAACAATCAGCACAAACAGCCTCTCGCAGCACGACACAGCTGAGTATTCTCTTACTGAAGACAAAACCAGGCAAATGAGGCCTCTGACAGCTCAGTCCGGCCTTCCCCAGTGTAGACCAGGCAGCCCCTTCCGTGGGGCAAGCAGTAACGTCAATTAGCTCTTCCCTAACCACTGCCCTTGTTGGTCCAGGGCAAGCCTGGAACACCAGCTGCCAGCAGCACAGCCTCGGGCAGGAGAGATGGACAGGCAGCAGGCAGGCCACTCGAGGTGTTCAGCTGGACAGGTCTGGCTTTCGACTGTCCCCTAGCTGGTGCTACTAATCGTAGAATCATAGAACACTAGGACTGGAAGGGACCTCGAGAGGTCATCGAGTCCAGTCCGCTGCCCTCATGGCAGGACCCAGCACTGTCTAGACCATCCCTGATAGACATTTATCTAACCTACTCTTAAATATCTCCAGCGATGGGGATTCCACAACCTCCCTGGGCAATTTATTCCAGTGTTTAACCACCCTGACAGTTAGGAACTTTTTCCTAATGTCCAACCTAAACCTCCCTTGCTGCAGTTTAAGCCCATTGCTTCTTGTTCTATCCTCAGAGGCCAAGGAGAACAATTTTTCTCCCTCCTCCTTGTGATACCCTTTTAGATACCTGAAAATGGCTATCATGTCCCCCCTCAGTCTTCTCTTTTCCAAACTAAACAAGCCCAATTCTTTCAGCCTTCCTTCATAGGTCATGTTCTCTAGACCTTTCATCATTCTTGTTGCTCTCCTCTGGACCCTCTCCAATTTCTCCACATCCTTCTTGAAATGTGGTGCCCAGAACTGGACACAATACTCCAACTGAGGCCTAATCAGCGCAGAATAGAGCAGAAGAACAACTTCTCGTGTCTTGTTCACAACACTCCTGTGGATGCAGCCCAGAATCATGTTTGCTTTTTTTGCAACAGCACCACACTGTTGACTCATATTTAGCTTGTGGTCCACTCTGACCCCTAGATCCTTTTCTGCGGGATTCCTTCCTAGACGGTCGCTTCTCATCCTGTATGTGCAATTTGTCATCTCCGCCGGGGACTCCATTTTGCAGCGCACACTGCGGCGGTGTGGCCTCCAAGGCCATGCTGGCAGGGCTCGGCCTTGCACGAGGCAGCTCCCGGAAATACCGAGCGGCTGGGATTCCAGAGGGGCCCCGAGGGCCCCCCAGAGACATTCGCTTCACTCTGACTTTCCGCCCTAGTTTCTCATGGGTCCCAAAGGCCAAGTCAGCACTCCCCGAGCACACAGGCACTCGGCCAAGACCGGCGGATGACTTGAGCCATTTCCTTCTCCCCCGAGTCACACCCGAGCCGCCAAATCTCATCCCCACCCAGCAAACGGGGCAGCAGGAAGAAAGGGGCAAAGCCGCATAGGCAGGACAAGCTCAGGGCTGCAGTCCAGCGGAGGCCCTGAGTTCTAATCCAACCGCCGCCATAGACCTTGAGCAAGTCACATTGCCTTCCTGTGCCTCAGTTTCCCCATTCCCAAAGTGGGACCACCAGCACTTTTTTGCCTCCCGGGGATGCTGGGAGGGTTAAGAAGGGCGTCTCTCGACAGGTTCGAAAGGAACCGACTGTTGAGTGCTATAAAAATGCTAGGCATTATTTTTAGAGCGTGCCCAAATGTCAAGACGACGGCACGTAGGCTGAGAGGAAGGAAGAGGGCTGGGTGGGGACATCCTCCTCTGAGGCTTTGAGGTGGTGGGGGGAGAAGAGCTCATCCCTAGGGTACCCTGCAGCTGGCAAAATTCAGCTTTTCCTCCACCAATCTTCTTCCCTGTAGCGCTCATAAGCTTTCCAAGGCCAGCGATCATCCCCAATTTACAGAGGGGGAAAACTGAGGCACGAGAGGACCGTGCCCCAGCCAGGGCACCCGGTAGATCAAGCACTCTGCGCGCTAGGTTCCACTGCCTCACATCCATTTTTTAACCCCCCCTTTCACGCACAATTTTTAAGGCAGGGTCTAACTAGAAATAGGACCACGCCTGGCTCCCCTGGAGCCTTCCATTGCCACCATGCCCACCATGCCCAGCCAAGGGGAGGCAGCCCCCGGGCCAGCACCCCAGCAGAGCTGCGGGGGTGAACCTCACACCCTGAAGGCTCCTATGTGTGCTTCCCAGGGGCTCGGAAGCCCCCGTGGCGCTGGCAGAGCTGAAGCCAAGTGAGACCGGGTCTTACCACACGCTCCCCGTTGAGGCACTGAGATACCATCGTGCAGCTGGGGCCCCGCTCTGCTCTCCGCGCTGCAGCTCTTGCTCGCCGAGACTCCTTCTTGGAGAGGTGGGGGCGTGCTTCAGCCCGCACAGCACGCAACACCCAGAAAATACATGTCCAGACACGAATGCTCACACAGCCGGCCTGGGCCTCGGCTCACACCCAGGCCTCCCCGGCTGGCAGAGCCTGTTTGGCAGCTCCGAGGCTTGGCAGATCGGTGGCGCGCGTTCGTACGCCCATGCCTTTGCACGCTGGCGGAACAGCTCGGACGCGGAGTCCGGAGAGGAGCTAGGCTCGGCCGGCCAAAGGGCCTTCCAGAACAGTGGCCAGTTTGGCCCTTTCCTTCCATATCCAACCGCAGTTACGGCGCGGAGTGCAGAGGGGGTTCTAGACCAGAGGCTGGCCCCATCTCCAGCACCTCACAAAACCCAACGTCGGCGTATTCGACGCTCCGACATGTTTTGTTAGTCTATAAAGTGCTACCGGACTATTTGTTGTTTTTTTCAGTTTACCGGTACAGACTAACTCGGCTACCCCCTAAATCTTGTCCTCTCCAGTCAGGGATGTCACCTTTCTAATGGCTGGTAACCTAGGCCCCGCCTCCTTTTCCCAAGGCCCCGCCTCCTTTCCCCCAAGGCCCCGCCCCCACTCCACCTCTCCCCCCCACCAAAATAACCCAGACATCAGGGCTTGTTCAAATGGTACCCAGACAGTAGCCCTGACCGTTCACTGCACTGTTTGGCCCTTCCCGGAGGGCGCCGACCTGCCACGATGCTGTTTTCCGAAACGACGCGCCATCGCTCAGCAAGCCGGAACCCCCCCCGTATTGGCCCAATCGCAGCACATCGCCTTGCTTCCCCTGCTCCAGCCCTGCAGGAGAGGCTGGGGTCTTCTCTATCGCAAGGCCTTGGGGTTGTTCTGCCCTCCTGGGGAAGCAGCTGTGAGTCAAAGGCCTTTCCCAAGGAGAAGAAAAAAAAAGTGAATCAATTCCCTCTCCAGCCCAAAGAACCAGAGGCACATGGATGCTAATAGTAGGCTAGTAGCTGTTGATGGACCCATCCTCCATGAATTTATCTAGCTTTCTAGCACCAGCAGCACACATGGTCTAGATCGGTGGTCCCCAACCTTTTGGAGCTGCTGGGCGCCCAGGGGCAGGGCCGCGCATGCGCCGCGTGCCCAGGGGCGACGACCCCATGCACCGCGCGTCCGGGCACGGGGCCGCACATTCGCCACACGCCCAGGGCCGGCGCCCCCCATAGCCACGCGCCCGGGGCCAGCGCTCCCCATGCGCCGCGCGCCCGGGGCGGGGCCGGCCCCAAGCACTTCACGGGCGCACGTAAAAGCCACCGCGTTGGGGACCACTGCTCTAGATCATGAGTTCCCAAACTGAAGAAATTCCAGGGGAGGCACGAGGTGATCCAGCCCCCCCCCTCGTCAATACCCCCGGAAGAAAGAGCCCAGTCCGTCTGTCCACTTGGGCATCCGCCAGAACACACGCAGCTCGGGCTGACTTCAGAATGGCCACCTTAAAAGGGGGCAATTGTTCTTAAAAGGGCAATCTTTTTTTTTTTTTTGCTCAACAAGTTTTGCTGCTTTTTTGAGGGGGGGGCATGAAAGTTTCTCAAAAATCAAAAAAGGGGGCATGATGCCGAAAAGTTTGGGAACCACTGGTCTAGATGGTTAGAAACAGTTTATTGACCTGTTGGATTAGTGCTTTATTAACCTCTCTATTAACTCTTTATGAACTTTTAATGGGCTCTTACTATAAGCCTGGCCAACAACTCAGCAAGTCATCATCCTCTACAAAGGGCCTGGATAGTTCAAATTCCAAAGCAGAGCTCCTGGATACAAGTAGGCCTCTCGAAAAGGAGGGATCACCCCCATTTAGTCCCACAGTGCCTCTCCAGCAGGATTAAAACAAACAAAAGGAAGTTTTTCTTCACTCAGCATACAGTCAACCTGTGGAACTCCTTGCCAGAGGATGTGGTGAAGGCTAGAACTTTAACAGGGTTCAAAAAAGAGCTAGATAGATTCATGGAGATTAGGTCCATCAATGGCTATTACCCAGGATGGGTCAGAATGGTGTCCCTAGCCTCTGTTTCTCTGGAGGGGGGTGACAGGGGAGGGATCATGTGAGGATTCCCTGTTGTGATCCCTCCCTCTAGGGCACCTGGCACTGATCACTGTCGTCAGACAGGACACTGGGCTACATGGACCTTTGGTCTGACCCAGTATGGCCGTTCTTATGCTCCAGTTTGCTGAGCCTTCACTGTCAGCGGCGAGAGCGAGCCACACCCAAAACAAAATGGCTGCTCACACCGAGGCTCCGGGAGCTAATTTACATTAAAACAACCACCGCCAGAATTTCCCTGCTCCCCACATGAATAGCTTTTGGGCCCCCTTCTATCAGCTCTTCGGCTCACTTTGCGTCCCACGCTTCGAGCTTTTGCCAGCTGGGAGTGTATGCACCACTGCCCTCTGCTGGATGAAATTGTAATTCCTCCATTGTGAGTCATGAGCCCTATAATGGTAACCGCTCCTACCTTCGCTCAAGCAAGAGACACCCGCAGGTCTGAAGCGGGATGCTCAAAACTTCCAGGCTGAAGAGGCCACAATTTGGCTCCAGCACAGTTAGAGGATTCGCGGAGAGGGCAGAGAATTGAGGGTTAGGGGGAAAACGAAGCTACTGGGGAGTTGCCAGATCTGAGATTCCTCCCTGTGCTTTAAGTGGTCCCTCTTGTTTTTCTAACATCTACACGGCAGCACCTAGAACCATCAAAACACTCAGGGTCCATTATCCCTCCTCGGAGCAAACCGGTGCAACGGAAGAACTCCACCCGGGCGAGAGCAGAAACCTGCCACCAAGGGTAGAACAGCCACCCAGTCAACAGACGCCGGCCGTCACCGCGGTCACGTGGCTTCTGCCTGCCTCGTCAATATTGACATTAAGGCTGCGGCACCTTGCGCTTCCCAGCCCCCGGCGGCACCAGATGGTGCGTGGCCGGGGGGAGAAAGGGTGCATGTTTGTTGCCCCTGATAGCAGTCTGACGTGTTGTCAAGGTGAGTGGCACGTTTACAGCCTCGCCATCCCCGCGGCAGCTCCGGAGCAGCCAAGCCCGGCCAGGCAAGCCTAGCAGTCAAGGAGTCAGAGGCCAACTTCTGCGTGCACGGAAGGGTTGCGATGAGGGGGAGATGCGCTGCTTTGGGAACCCTCCGGCCCCACGCCCGCGGAAGCATGTACCACGTGGCGGCGCTGGTGCGAACGGGGACGTCACATGGCGCGCCACTTTGCCTATCCAACCCAGAATCCCTCCCGCCTGCCTAGCAACCATTGCAGAACTCCCATCATCCCCCTCTCGTGGCAGGACCAGGCAGGCGGCTTTGGGAGTCTGCTACCCACTATCGCTCCACTGGGTGCTGCACGCGGGATGCAGAAATGGATCCCCCACGAGCTCCCGTCGCCCCCCCGCTTCCAAATGCCCGCCCACGGAAGGCACGGGGGCTTTTCCTGCTGAAGGCAGGATGTGTTTGGTTGCAGGCCAGAGCTGGGTGGGTGGGCAGCTGGGCGGCCCTGCAAGCCGTGCCCAGCCAAGACGGCAGAGATGGGTGAGGGTCCGTCAGAGCGGCTTGCTCACGCCTGGCACGGCACGCATTAAGCCAGTGCAACGTGTCCTCCTTTAAAGTGATGGCAGCGCAGGTCTCTGTATAACCACCAAGATCTGGGTTTCGTGCTTTTCCTTTTCTAGCAACAATGGTTGAACATTAAGGTGCCTGGAGGCTGGCGTTGGGACACCAGGAACCGGCTTGCTGCCTTCCTAACTGTGCCAGGGCCATCTCAGGGTCCGGGCACTACACCCTGCGCTAGGCTCGCCTCCCCGAGAACCCCGCAGGATGCCAATCGGACTCGCCCCAGGACCGTTCTCTTGGCTGATGTGAGGGGCCAGGCCACGCGTCTGCTCGGCGCATCCTCAGCCGCGCACACGGCCCATGGCCGAGAGCGAGATCGCGCAGGGGACCCAATCCGGGGAGTGGCCAGGCTGGGGCGACAATCAGTCTCTGCGGCAAACTGAGACAAGGGAGAGCGCTCAGGAAAAATCACTCTCGAGACAGGCATTCCAGGGTCAAGTCCCCGCTGCCTACACCGCGCCTGGGAGTGCCGGAGGGGTGTCATACTCCCCGTTCCGATCTACAGCTGGTGGGAACCACTGAGGTGCAGGCCAACAAATCAAGTATAGGGCCCTGGCAGAGATAAGGTTACAGCCGGTCCCCGACTTACGAACACATCGACTTACGACCATCCGCACTTATGAACAGCGCGGCTGTATGTAAAAGCATGTATTTCCGACTTACGAACAAATCGAGTTACGAGCAGGTGTTTGGAACGTAACCCGTTCGTAAGTCGGGGACCGGCTGTATAGGAAGAAACAGGAGTGTCTAGTGATGGAGACAGAGAAGAGCCAGTTATTAAATCCTGCATCAGATGGGGAACCGTGAGATTGGCTGTGGATGATGGAGACACGGTCATGCAGCTATAGGGGCGAATCACACCCAGCCCAGCCTGGCTGGTTGGAGTGGCTCCCTACAGCCTACAAACCCTGGGATCTGTGGGCGGCTTCAACCATCTTTCCCACTGACAGCCAGCCACAAGGAGCTGTGCAGGCAGAGAGCAGGACTGCCAGAGTCCAGCTGCCCGGCTGAGCGGAAAGGACGAAGTCTCTGGGACAGCCTCTCTCAGTACAGGTTGAACCTCTCTAATCTGGCACTCTCAGGACCGGCAACATCCATGATCCAGATTTTAGCTAGCTGGGTGTCCACTTAGCGTGGGTGTGGGCAAGTTTCCCACGGTCCCATAAAGTTTGTTTAGTCACCAGTCCTGGCTCTCAGTGCTGTGATTTAGCTCCAATTTACGTGACTGGGCATCAAAATGGCAAATGAAATTTAATGTGGATAAATGTAAAGTAATGCACATTGGAAAACATAATCCCAACTATATATACACAATATGATGGGGACTAATCTGGCTACAACCACTCAAGAGAAAGATCTTGGAGTCACTGTGGAGAGTTCTCTGACAACATCCACTCAGTGTGCAGCGGCAGTCGAAAAAGCAAATAGGTTAGGAATCATTAAGACAGGGATAGAGAATAAGACAGAGAATCTCTATATAAAACCATGGTACGACCACATCTTGAATACTGCGTACAGATGTGGTCGCCTCATCTCAAAAAACATCTCTTGGCATTGGAAGAGGTTCAGAAAAGGGCAACAAAAATTATGAGGGGTTTGGAACGGGTCCCATATGAAGGGAGATTAAAAAGACTTGGACTTTTCAGCTTGGAAAAGAGGAGACTAAGGGGGGACATGATAGAGGTCTATAAAATCATGACTGGAGTGGAAAAAGCGAATAAGGAAAAGTTATTGACTTATTCCCACAATATCATGGGACTAGGGTTCACCAAATGAAATGAATAGGCAGCAGGTTGAAAACAAACAAAAGGAAGTTTTTCTTCACTCAGTGCACAGTCAACCTGTGGAACTCCTTGCCAGAGGATGTGGTGAAGGCTAGAACTTTAACAGGGTTCAAAAAAGAGCTAGATAGATTCATGGAGGCATCAATGGCTATTAGCCAGGATGGGTAGGAATGGTGTCCCTAGCCTCTGTTTCTCTGGAGGTGGGTGATCACGTGAGGATTACCTGTTGTGATCCCTCCCTCTGGGGCACCTGGTATTGGCCACTGTTGGCAGACACGACACTGGGCTAGATGGGCCTTTGGTCTGACCCAACATGGCCGTTCTTACGTTCTTACCCCTAGATGTCTCCTCAGAGCCCAGCAAGCAGGGGCAGTGCTGGAAGTGCTGCTGGACAATATTGACCTCCTGTGGTCCGGCAAATTCTCTGGTCCGGCACCTTCAGGGCCTGAGGGTACCAGACTAGAGAGGTTCAACCTGGAATTGAACAGCTCGGGAGGAAGCGACAAGGCACAGGCACAAGCCATGGCTCACTCTAGACCAAAAGATTAATCACGGTAGCACTGTAGGCCTCGCCAGCCCCCAGCTGTATCTGATGAAATACTGCTGAGCACGCCGGGCCTCCGCAAAGCGCGTCAGGGTGCGAGCACCCCGCCCTGCCTGCGCCCCCCTCTGAATATTTCTGGTCACCCTCCGCCGCCGGGGATTGGACGAGCCGGAGCTAATCACCTCCATCTCCCAGTGCACTTTACACCTTTCCGCACCGCCGTCCCGCCTCATTTCCTGTCAACACAGCCACAAGCGAGCGCGCTGAGCGAGGGCCCCCCCGCTCCCTGCCGTTTCATACCGAAACCGGCTCCACGGGGAGAGCGAGCAAAACGTGAGGGCGTGCCAGTTTCCACCCCAAACAGCAGCAACCCTTCACCTTGATCCGGCACCCTCCATCCCCGCTATCAAAGCCTTTGACCGTGGCTCGCAATCCGCCCCAAACAGACAGCGCTGCTGCTTCCCTGGTGCTGGCGAGTTGATTTTGGGTCCTCGCGGCGCCACCGATTTGGGGGGGTTGGGTTTTTTTGCACTCGAGCTGAAAAGGGTCGTGCCACAGGGGGGTCGGGGTTCACCAATGCTGCTCTGCGCCTTCCATCGGGAAAAGGGGCAGAATCTGAGACGCTCCGCTAAGCTGCAGCGCTCGGTCCGAGCTCAGGGTGGACCTCCACTCGAGCCCGAGGGAGGAGAGGTTCGCAAGCTGCCGTTCCTCCAACACACGCGCACAAGCCTCTTCGCCGGGGCAAGTAGGTTACCCCGCCTTCTCCCATGGCTGCAACAAACCCCGTTCAACCAAAGTGCACGCAGCCGCCTGCTCAGCTAAACCAGCTACTTGGCCAGCGCGAAATCCACTTAGTGGTGCCTGCAGGGCAGGCAGAGACACAAAGGGCAGACAGAGGGAGTCGTGGCTGGACATCTTGTGCGGCCCCCCACCCCGTCCATGTCTCCAGCCGCCCCCCTGTTGGAAAGGGTCACTGAGTGGAGCAAAGCACTTCCAGGCCCACCTTGGTTGGACAGGCTGTTCCTAGCTCTCCAGCCCTGTCCCGCACCTGGTTTAGCACATGCTTGGCTGAAGGTGAACGCCAACGGGGGGCCCCCAATTCAGACCGTGCAAGGCCCTGCCCTCTGAGAACGAGCCCCCCCCCACCCAGGAAGCGAGCCCCGAGTTCCCACAATTATTAGTCATTTTGGTTTCCCCGGCCGACACGCTGATCTCTGGCTCAGAGCTTCCGCCTAGCGACAGACCACGGGAAAGCGGCCATGCCGAGTGCATCAGCTTCCTCTGCAACCTTTGAGACATCGCCCGGCTTTGCTCCACTCCCGGCTACGGTGGGAATGGCGTGGCCCTTGCTAGGGTGCTCCTGGATAGATTTTATATATATATATATATATATATACACACATACACATACACACACACACACAGGGCTTGACAATTCATGTAATCTACTCGCCCGTGGCAAGTAGATTACAACCCGGAAGAGCCAGACACACACCCTGGAGGGACCGACGTCGCTGCGGGCGGCTTGGCGCAGGGCACCTTGGCCTTTGCGGGTAGGGTTGCCAGGTGTCCGGTTTTCGCCCAGACAGTTTGGGAATCGTGTCCCCTGCCCGGTAAAAAAACCCCAGAAAATACCGGACATGTGAAATGTCCGGTATTTCCTGTTTCCCTCGGACGGGAAGCCCGGCGGGGACAGATTTCCCCTGCCGCATTCGGCAGGGGTGGGAAAGTGAGGAGCGCGGGGCCATTTAAAGGCACAGCAACCTTTTTTTTTTTCCCCCCCTCAACCAAGTTTGCCATGTTTGGGATTTATGTTGAAAGCATCTGGCAAGCCTATTTGCGGGGGAAGCACAATCTCGCGAGCGAGCTGCACGCGCAGTGACTGCAGGGGGAGGGGTGTGAGGACATGGCCGCTCCGCCAGGCTGAGCGCCAGGCCTCGGCCTCCGACGTCCCCTGGAAGCCGCCACAGAGAGCAGGCCCGTCTTTTCTGAGGCAAGGAGCCGAGTCGTGCTTGTTCCAAACAACGCTGAAGTTGCAGAGCGCCCGGGACGGGGAGTGGCGCTCTGTTTGGGCCAGCAAGTTGCTCTCAGGGCTGGGGAGGCAAAGGAACAGCGGGACAGCAGCCGTGGCCAGTCAGAGGGCAAGGCCGGGAGCTACGCTCTGGATGCAGAGCGGACAGGCCGGGACCGGTGCTGGAGGAGGACGTGGGCTTGTACCGACACGCAAGAGAAGCCAGCCAAGCCCGTGTCTAGAGGGCGCCGTGCCCACTCACCCCTGCACAGCCCTCCCCCTCCCTCAGGCCTGATGACAAGGGTGCGGAAAGGGGGCAATTGCCCCCGAGCCTGGAGATTTCAAGGGGCCTGGAGCTCCCGCCTGCTGCCCCCACTACTTCGATGGCATCAGGGGCTGGAGCCCTGGGCCCCTTCCATTTGATGCTGGAACCCCGGAACTCCACTCCGCAGGGCTCTGAGCTGGGGGCGCGGGGAATAGCTCACGGCCTCACCACTCACATTTCCCTGCCTTAACTTGAATGGAGCTGAAGCAGCCTCCCCCCGCCCAGGCCAGCACTATATTTTCCACCTCCTAGGCGGTTGGCGAGGCTGGGCGGGGGAGGCTGACTTCTCGCCGCCTCCTGGCCTGTCTAAGCCGGAGTGGGAAAGTGCAGATTTATCAAAGTGACAGGCTCGGAGGGGCCAGGCCCTCGCTCTTCCTCTGAGTCACCAACCGTTCGCAGGGCAGTTTCCTTGCCAGCTTTGCAAGAGGCAAACACCAAGTCTCCTTAGCGCGGCAGTCCCCGGGACCCCCGGCTTTGCAAAGGCTTCAGGGCTTAGCTCCGCACACCAGCAGGGCCAGCTAGATCCAGTCGGACCTGCCGCACGACACAAGCCAGGGACGCACAGCCTGTCCCTCCAGTAGCAAGTCCAGGGGCTGGCGCAAGACGACAACATCTTCCAAATCAGCCTCCCGTCTCGACGGGAAGTCATCAAGAGCCCCGGTTTCCCTCAGCAATGGCTCATCTACCCCCCTTCCAAAAACCTGAGCCTCCGTTCCAATTTCTGTGTCCAGAGCTCCGGTTTCCATCCATGGCTCTCGATAGGCCCTTCTGCGTTGGATTCAGGAGACCTGAGGGACCCGGCAGTTCTTCCTCGAGGGAGGGTCTGTGTGTATTAACGCGTCACCTTCACCATCTTCTCGATGAGCTCAAGTCTCTCACCGCAAGGCAACTGCTCCGACGCTTGAATCGTTTTTGTGCCCAGGGGGATTCGGTCTCAGAAAGCAGAGACGAGCAGAGGCCTCCGTGTATCGGCCTTGTCCACACAAACCTGCACTGGTTTAATCCAACCGGGTTTGTTAAAGGCCTCTAAGCTCGGGATACCCCTGCACAGGAACATCAGAACTGCCAGACTGGGTCAGACCAAAGGTCCATCCAGCCCAGAGTCCTGTCTGCCGACAGTGGCCAATGCCAAGTGCCCCAGAGGGAGGGAACACAACAGGGAATCGTCCTGTGATCCCTCCCCTGTTACCCATTCCCCGTAGGTTTAGCGTAAGCAGGGTCCTAATCAACTGAAGTTAAACCAAAACAAAATCTGTTTGAAACAAACAGAAAAAGATCCATAAAAGCACCCGAAAAGTTACACAGGCTCACCTTTGCATGGAGATAAGCACGTACATGCAGCCAGGCCCCCTGAATGACTCAAGCTATTACATTTGCGGGGCTATTTCCCATAGGACATTCACTAAGTCTTGTTTTAACTGACCCATTGCATCCAGAACCTCCCTTGGGAGAATATCCAACGAGATTTTGCTGTTGGGACATTTCTCCTGCTATGCAGACTCAGTTGATCTTTCTCTGCTAGTTCCTCCCTTTCCCCTTAATCCTCCTTTGCTTCATTGGTTCTGGGGCGGGTTTTGTTCAACATCTTTATTAAGGACCTGGAAGGATTGCACCCTCAGCAAGTTTGCGGATGACGCTAAGCTAGGGGGGAAGGTAGATACGCTGGAGGGCAGGGATAGGGTCCAGAGTGACCTAGATAAATTGGAGGATTGCGCCAAAAGAAATCTGAGGAGGTTCAACAAGGAGAAGAGCAGAGTCCTGCACTAGGGATGGAAGAATCCCAAGCATTGTTACAGGCTGGGGACCAGCCGTTCGGCAGAAAAGGACCTGGGGATCACAGTGGATGAGAAGCTGGATATGAATCAACAGTGTGCCCTTGTAGCCAAGAAGGCTAATGGCATATTAGGGTGCATTAGGAGGAGCATTGCCAGCAGATCTAGAGAAGAGAAGTGTGAGGGGGGATTTGAGAGCAGCCTTCAACTCCCTGAAGGGAGGTTCCAAAGAGGATGGAGAGAGGCTGTTCTCAGTGGGGGCAGATGGCAGAACGAGGAGCAATGGTCTCAAGTTGCAGTGGGGGAGGTCTAGGTTGGATATTAGGAAAAATGATTTCCCTAGGAAGGTGGAGAAGCACTGGGCTGGGTTCCCTAGGGAGGGGGTGGAATCTCCATCCTTAGAAGTTTTGAAGTCCGGGCTTGACAAAGCCCTGGCTGGATGATTGAGTTGGGGTTGGCCCTGCTTTAGGCAGGGGGTTGGACTCGATGACTCCTGAGGTCTCTGCCAGCCCTAGGATTCTACGATCAACCTTGAGCTGCCTTCCACTTACCCAAGACAAGAATTTATGGATTTAGTATCTAATGGCCAAGTTAGACACATCCACCCCTCTTCCTTTCTCCCGGTTTTGATCTTGGTCAGTGCCCAGATCAACTGGCTGCTCTTCTCTTTTTGTGTCCCCACCCCCACTCCACCTCCCGAACCATGTCACTGTATTCCAAGACATGACAGGATAGGGATCACGTGATGATTCCCTGTTGTGTTCACTCCCTCTGGGGCAACTGGCATTGGCTACCGTCTGCAGACAGGACACTGGGCTAGATGGACCTTTGGTCTCACCCAGTCTGGCCGTTCTGATGGTCTTTTAAGCAGCATGGTACAAACAGATCTTTTCCTTCTCACTGTCACAAAGAAACCAGCGTGAGCTCAGACCAGACCCCAAGAACTGGGCAGGCTTCTCTGTGAATGGGCTTCTCGTGGCTGTTGTCCTATATTTATTGAAGCAACACACAGCAAATATCTGACACACCCCGCAAGAGGTAGGCATGTGCACACCATGTGCAACTGACACAGCTCCTCACCCCAGCCGCGGGCGGCTCGGCACCTGTCAGAACCAGCAGGGGCAGAGAGCTGCAGGCAGGTTTCCACCTCAGTCAGTGGCTACCCACACCCGGCCCCTTCTCAACTGCCAACAAACCTGGATGGGACAAGGCACCGGGGGAAATCGGGGATGCTGGTTTCAACGGGAGTGGCAGCAGGACTCATTTTTGCAGAGCCTGGAACTTGCAGAAAGTTGGGCGATGGCAGCAAAAGTGGCAGAGAGCTTGTATAAAAAAAAGCCACCCATCCATCCGGGGAAGCAGCATGTGAAGACCACTGAGCCAGCTCTTCCTGGCCTCCCCCCATGGTGTTCACGCCCTCCCCTCCCCGACACCAGAGCAGGTCCTCAGGGAGAACGGCACCAAGCAACACACTCGCCCTCCCGGGCTGTCCCACCCGCAGCCTTTTTACCTGCTGGGGCACCAAGAGGGACTGACCAATGGGAGCAATTGCTTTGCAAAAAATAAAAATCGAAGTCCTCTGTCGAGCAGGGCTGGGAGGGGGCGTCAAAAAGTAAAATCCCCTTTGGAACATGCTTCCCCCAACCTCGAGCCATGGAAACCCAGATGCACGAGCCCTCCGGCGGTACTGCCAGCCCCGAGGGGAGGGGGGGAAGCAGGCTGCAGGGCCAGGGACTTGGCGGAGAAGTTTGGATTCTTGGTAGGGGATCGAGAGGGCTTGGCCGTGCAGCCGGCAGGCTGCTGAATCCAGTGAGGGGAGACCGGGAGGGGGCAGCGATGGGGCGGGGAAGGTTTTGTAGAGGAAGTGACTCCAGGGCGCAAGGGCTGTGTTTGCTTGAGAACAAAGCCCTGAGAGCCCAGGGACCTGGCCCATGGCCCATTCAGAGGCAGGTAAAGGCTGCTCCGGGGAAGGAGGTTTCCAAACTTTATGCAGCCTGAGGCAGAGGCTTGGAGCCACCAGTGGAGGGACACCCCCTCCCTGCAGGAACCCCACAGCGCTCCGACCCATGGGGCTGCTGCCACAGCAGGAGTTCGGGGTGGAGAGCCTGTGCTGGGGGGCTGGGGACCATGGTGCCCCCCCCACCGGTGTGTGAATCCTCCTGTACCCATTCACCCTGCCCTGAGGGGTGGGGTGGGGGGTTAATGTGGGGCAGCAGGGCCAGCCAGGCCTTTTGTGGGCTCTAGCCTGCATCCTGGCAGCTCCACTCAGCACTAGGGAGCAGGTAGGCTGGCATAAAGCCAGAGTTCCAGGTGTAAAGTATCAGGTTTGGGCTTACCGGCAGGGTGGGACGCCCCACCCAGGAGCACTCCCCCGCCCAAATCCTCCGAAGTCAACCTTCCAGCCAGGTTCCCGTCTCCGCCAGCCCCGCATTGCCCTCGAGCCAACCAGACAGGGCTAGTCTCCTGGAAAGCAGGAGGCAGCCAGAGGCGTGAACCCCACAGCGCCTGGGCCAGGACAGCACGCAGCACCTAACCCTTGGTAGGAGGGGTCCCAGCTGATGGCTGAATGTCACCCCCATCCTAGCCCCTGGAAGGCCGCCCAGCTCCTGTGTGTGAAACACAGCACCAGGCAGATTGTGGCAGGACCTGTGTGTGTGAAGCAGAGAATAGGAGCCTCTACCCGAACACAGAGGCACACTGATTGCTCTGTCTGTGTGTGTGTGTGTGTGTGTGTGTGTGTGTGTGTGAGAGAGAGAGACAGAGAGGCACGCTGATTGCGTGGCAGGACGCTGCCTGGAAAGCAGGACACACTGCGGTAGCCCCCAGATGCCTCAGCCAGGGTGGGACCCATCGCACTGGGCGCTACACAAACCTACAGGAAGGGCCCAACTCTGCCCCAAGACAAGGCGCAGCCAGGGGAGGAGACAGGGACGAGCAGGGGTACCCGCAGGGTGTTTTAACACCGACTGTGTGGGCAGTTCTTAGCCAGCCGGCCGCAAACATCCCTTATATCCCATCCCTGACGCCCACGAACCCCCTGCCCCCAACGGGCCCCGTGCATTCTAGACCGTTGCTCCCCTGTCTGCTCCGCCGTGGGCTGGGGTCACGTGGCCTCTGCCATTAGAAACTCAGCAGCCAGCTGAACGTGGTCATGCACAGCGACACTACGGGTGTGAACGCCAGCGTGCTCGAGTTACACCGATGGACCCGTCCAGAGAGTGGGAAAGACACAGGCAAGGTCTCTTACAGCTCTATGATCTGAGGTGGTTCCTGAACTGCTGAATCCCCCGGGACCTCAGACACCCCCGACTTGTGACCCCTTTTCTACTTCCACAGGCGCTGTAACCGCCCGGGCATCAACTGGTCACCACTGCGTGGTGATCACCCACCAACCAGTCACGGCCGTCACGCCGCTAGCTCCTTTTGCGAAGGGAGCCAAAAATCCTCACGTTGCGTTTGGGCCTTCTTCACGGCAAGCGTGCGAGCCGGCATGAGCTCACCAACGCAGGGCACGAGGGCCACGGTGCATTCGGCATAGCCTTCTATAACCCCACCCCCGGACCGTCTTTGCAAAGAGCTTTGAGAAGAGAACAGTGGGCCACAGTCCATAGAGGTGAACGGGAAAGTGCGGCTGTGGGCGGCCAAAGGAAGGGCACGGTGAGTGAACACACACACACACCACACACACACAGAGTAAATCAACACTCTCAGCCCGATCCTTGGGATTTAAGAGCCTCGATTCCCTCTTGGTTCCCACGGGGGAGGAGGGGAAGAGAGCAGCAGGCGCGGAACCCCAGCGCGGAGGTGTAGCCAGGTGGTGTGTACTTTTGCAACAGGCAGATGTCAAATATTTGCTCTGCACGTCCACACCCGGCCTGCCTCCTTCCCCTGCCAGCCGGCCGTGTCTACAAACAACCACACTCACAGAGCCTTCCCTGCAAGTGGGAAGTGACTCCTGTGGGGAATTCTGTGCAGGCAGGCAGAACTCTGCCGATATAGGCTGCAGGGAAGTGGGGGCTGAACAGATCCTACCAAAACCGGCCCTGCAAGAGCTGGGGATAATCAAGCCTGCGAAGCCTTTTCCAGATGGGCTTTTTCCTTCCCCCAGAAGTTGCCCCAAGTTCCCTGGCTGGGGGGTGGCACAGGGAGGAGGGGGCCAGGGAGCTGCGATGGATCAGTCTGGCTTAGTAAAGCGCTTGGAGGGGAAGTTCCCGAAACGGCTGGGAACGTCCAACGCGCAGCCAGCGGCAGGGAGATTTCCTAGCGCAAGCCAAAGTCCTTCGCCAACCCCACCCTGTACAAGAGGGGAACCAGCAGGGCGGGCCCCAGGACCCTCCACCTCAAAGTTTAAGGCCTTTGTCCCCTGAGCGAAGGGACAAGTGTCTGCCTCTCTTTGGGAGGAGCACACATGAAAAGAATCAGAGGGGTAGCATGCCCACGAAAGCTTATGCTCTTTGCCCACGAACGCTTATGCTCCAACACTTCGGTTAGTCTATAAGGTGCCACAGGACTCCTCGCCGCTTTTACATGAAAAGAAACCGATCGTATTCTGGCCCCCGGCCCAGGGTGTCTCTCTGCAACGCAGGTCCCACATCTGACACTTCTACCCGCAGAATCCTGCGGAGAGCAGACCCCCCCCACCCCTGAACTGCCTGTTAGAGACCCACAAGGCAGTTCTGGAGAGACCGCTGCTCTAGGCGAGGATCCTAGGGAAGAGGGGAAATAGAGGCACGAGAATTGGGAACAATGTTGGGTGCCAGCGCTCTGCAGCAGGGTCTGGGACCAAGCCCACCAAGAGGTTCTCATTCCAGTTCTACCGCTTGACACTCTCCGTGGCCTCAGGTGAATCACCTTTCACAAGTAAGGAAACTGACTCAGAGGGCGAGTCACACACACACACACACACACACACACACACACACACACACACACACACACACACACACACACACACACAGCGCGTCACGAGGGCGTGGCTGGGATTAGCACCCGTTTGTAATTTGCCTTGGAGAGGAGAGGGTTAAGTGTAAAGTTCCTCTGCCCTCCCCAATAACCGGATTTTGTCACTGAGCAGAGCAAGGGGGAGAGCAGAGAAGTTACTTTAAAGGCAGTAACAGCTGGATTCTGCAGATGATTTACCCGCTCATCTCTTGCCATAAGTACCTGAAAGGGTTTTACAAGGAGGAGGGAGAAAAATGGTTCTCCTTGACCTGTGAGGACAGGACTAGAAGCAATGGGCTTAAATTGCAGCAAGGGAGGTTTAGGTTGGACATTAGGAAAAACTTCCTGCCTGTCAGGGTGGTGAAACACTGGAATAAATTGCCCAGGGGGGTTGTTGAATCTCCATCCCTGGAGATATTTAAGAGCAAGTTAGACAGACACCTGTCAGGGATGGTCTAGATCAGTGTTTCTCAACTTTTTTTATAAAGTACCCCCTTTTAAAAAAAAAAATTAGAAGTACCCCCAGTACCTACAGTTTTCAGACACACACAATTTTTTTCTACCATTGCAACACATTTGTTTAAACAACTTAATCGTAGCCGGGCGGGCAATGAAATTTTTGGGTGTAAAAAGTACAAAAATAATAAAATGCTGTAACACTTAAAACAAAAATTCCGTTTTCTCCAAATTTCAGTTGTGTTGACGTACCCCCCCAGACGTCTCTCGCGTGCCCTTGAGTGTGCACGTACCACTGGTTGAGAAACACTGCTCTAGACGGTGCTTGGTCCTGCCATGAGGACAGGGGGCTGGACTTGACCTCTCGAGGTCTCTTCCGGGTCTCGGACTCAATAAGGAATGAACATGCCACCGGTCCAAAGGAAGCCACTCAAAAAGGTTCTCCGGCAGGGTTCCCCTCTTGGCTTGAGGTTTCCGGATTGGTGAGCTGACAAAGTTACGGCAGGTCTAAGGAGCTGTCTGATTAGCAAGGCCGTGAGGGGAATTCTCACCATTTGGCAGCCTGCTCTGACATCTCCCCGTCTCCTCGCAGCCGCTCAAGGCACTGGGGTTAACCCCACCGCAGCCCTGCGACGGGCGCGGGCAGCCAAGGAAGCCCCTGTCCCCCGAGCATGCGCTAGGCCCGGGTCGTTTAGCCGAAAGCCGGCAACCCAATCTCCCTGGTGCGGAGCACTGCAGAGAAGAGTGAGGGGGGATTTGAGAGCAGCCTTCAACTTCCTGAAGGGGGGTTCCAAAGAGGCTGGAGAGAGGCTGTTCTCAGTGGTGACAGATGGCAGAACAAGGAGTAACAGTCTCAAGTTGAGGTGGGAAAGGTCCAGGTTGGATATTAGGAAAAACTATTTCCCTAGGAGGGTAGTGAAGCACTGGAATGGGTTACCTAGGGAAGTAGTGGAGTCTCCATCCCTAGAGGTGTTCAAGTCTCGGCTTGACAAAGCCCTGGCCGGGTTGATTTAGTTGGGATTGGTCCTGCCTAAAGCAGGGGCTGAGACTTGATGACCTTCTAAGGTCTCTTCCAGCTCTATGGTTCTATGATTCTATGACAGGCGGTCACTGCTTCAGAGAGCACGGCCAGGCCTAGCGCACGCTCGGGGGACAGAGAACTGCTCCTTGGGGTAGCACAGGATGGACAAGAGCAATTGGGGGGTGCAGGTGATACTGGTGCACTCTGCAGCCAGGGGGCCCCCGCCCAGGGGCCCTACCCCCAAGGCACAGAACACGCCCTCCCCACCCCCACCCCTCCAAGGCTGCGTCAGGTGAGAGAGCTGCCGTGAGGAGGGAAGATTTTGCCTTCTCCTTCCTTAGTGGAGTGGTGGCCGGGGAAGACACCGGAGTGGGTCAGACCGCTGCCCCCCACTTGGCCAGTAACTTGTAACTCACCCTCCATCATAACTGTGCCTCAGTTTCCCAGGTGGAGAGGATCAGAATCCCCTGCCCATGGGAAGAGCTTGGCGATCCAGGGGTGAAATGCACCAGGGTATTACCAGGCAGGTAAGGGTCTAAGAAGAGGTGGCCAGCCTGATTTGGGGGACCTTAAAACTCAGACCCTGGGCTGGAGGGCAGCTCGTCCTTTGACTCTCCTGTGTCTGTTTCCAAGGGCGGTGCTGATTCATGGGCCTGCTCAGGTTCCTTTGCTGGGGGTCGAAACAAAGGAAAACACCTCAGGGCGTTAATTCCCCTCAGCACAGAGACATGTTCAGTCCAGGCCACGGACCACCAGCGTCCCAAGGGCTTCGACGGGGGGTTTCAACTAGGGATGTAAAATCCCGGTTAATTGGTTAACCACTTAATTGGTTTCCAGCCCTCAGTGGTTAACCGGGAACTGCTAAGCCTCACCCATTATGGGTGAAGTTTACTGGTTCACTGGTTAACCAGTCACATCCCAACACCTACACCACGTGACACCTTTACAAACTCAAAGGCTGAGCACGGCTGAGCCTCAGCCATCTCTTGCAGAGCGGATCCCCAAACCAGGTCACCCCGCCACATAGTCTCCCCCTACTTCTCTGCAATGATTTTATAGCAGTGCGGTGTCCTACAGGGGCGGTGCTCAGATGCTGGTGTTCCATGGGCGGGAGCGTCTTGCTTTATATGGAAAGCCGCAGAATTCGGAATGGCGGAGCAACGTTCCTTCTAATTTTTTCCATCCAGGTGTGGAATAAAATTTGTTACTTGCACCTAGGCATGTGCAGACGCGTGCCACCAGGAGAAACATGCGCTGCTGGCTGTGGGCGCTCTGCTCATCAGCGGGCAGCCTTTGAATCTCACCGGCGGCCACCCCAGCGCTTATCTTACAGGGAACACCGCGTCAGAGTCCATGCCGAGGGGCCCGGGTCCCAGGCAGCCTCTGTGAACCCTGCACTCACAGCAGAAACTTGTCTAGCACGCTCACTCCATGCACAACGATTGCATCACCCAGCTCCTGCGGGGAACACTGGTCAGGAGGAGCCAGGATTCCACGCGAGCGGCTCACCACAAGAGCACGGGAGAATGTCGCTAGACCTCCCAGTTCCTACCTGTGGGAACGCACCGATAGCAGCAATATGCTGCAAGTCGCCTGTTCGCTCCCAAAGCATCGCTAAGCATGCACGGCACTCGCTCGGCGGTAGCATCGGCGGGGAGCGTCTCAGAGCTGCGTCAACGCCTATTGGCGTCAGACACACTGTGACAAGCTGCGGGAAAGGTCACTGACCTTGAACAATGTTTCCCCAGCTCCTGCCCCCTAAGACCTCTACTTTACTTACGCTACATTGATGACATCATCATATGGACCCACGGGAAAGAGACTCCTGAAGAATTTCACAAGGATTTCAACAACTTCCACCCCACCGTCAACCTCAGCCTGGACCAGTCCACACAGGAAATCTACCTCCTGGACACTACAGTACAGTTAAATAATGGACAAATTTCCACCACACTATACCAGGAACCCACCAACCGCTACACTTACCTTCATGCCACCAGCTTCCATCCCAGACACATTTCTCAATCTATTGGATACAGGGAAGCCCTAAGATACAACCAGACATGCTCCAATCCCATAGACAGGAGACAAACACCTACAGGATCTCCATAGAGCATTCCTAAAACTGAAATACCCACCTGGAGAAGTGAAAAAACAGATTGATAGAGCCAAAAAAAGTACCCAGACATGAACTACTTCAAGACAGATCCAAAAGAGAAAATAACAGAATTCTACTCGTCATTACCTACAGTCCACAAGTTTAACCCCTCCAACGCATTATCCACAATCTACAACCTATCTTGGAAAATGTTCCCTCACTCTCAAAGGCCTTGGAAAGGCTTATTCTTGCTTACAGACAACCCCCCAACCTGAAACGAATTCTCTCCAGTCACCATGCTACACAGCTGTATCATAAACATCCAGGAGCCCAGCCCTGCCATCAGCCCCGATGCCAACTCTACCCACATATCTATACAAGCGAATTTGTTACTGGAGCCAACCACATAAGCCACCAAATCAGAGGTTCATTTAACTGCACATCCAGAAATGTGATCTATGTCATCAAATGCCAGCAATGCCCCACTGCAGTATATATTGGACAAACTGGACAGTCCCTATGGGAAAGAATTAATGGACACAAATCAGATAACCGTAAAGGGAACATACAAAAACTTGTTGGGGAACACTTCAATCTGCCTGGGCATTCATTAACAGAGCTTCACTGGCTGTTTTGTTACCGGCCAATTCCACAAGCCAAATACACAGGGAAGGACTGGAACTACAATTCATTCACAAGTTTGATACTCATGCTAATGGATTAAATAAAGATACCGGATGGCTGGGATATTATCAACCTACCAAGCAATGAAGGTGCCAATGATTCTTTGTCTGTATAGTATCTGGTGTTAGTACTCTTCTTCTCTATTGCCTACTAATGGTTCTTATCTGCCTCTTTTGACTATCCAGTCTTTAGGGCTACGTCTACATTGCCCAGTCTTGCGCAAGAACTTATGCAAATGAGGCGCGGCGATGAATATCGCCGCGCCTCATTTGCATACTTAATGAGCTGCCATTTTTGCACAAGGGGCTTTTGCGCAAGAAAGAGCAGTCAACACTGCCCCTTTTTGCGCAAAAACCCCCTCTTGTGCAAGAGCCATTCTGCCGCTTATTTTCAGGCAGAACGGCTCTTGCAAGACGGGGGTTTTGCGCAAGAAGGAGCAGTGTAGACTGCTCCTTCTTGCGCAAAAATGGTGGCTCATTAAGTATGCAAATGAGGCACGGCGATATTCATTGCCCCGCCTCATTTGCATATGTTCTTGCGCAAGACTGGGCAATGTAGACATAGTCTATAAACACCTAGGCTATTTGTTTCTCCTGTTACATTCCAGCTCAGCTTTCCCCTTGATATTGTTTATACCCACTGCCTCTTCTTGTCCGTCCCCCCCCTTCTCTCCTATTTATATTAGTTCTGGACATCCAACACTCGGGTCATCTGAAGAAGTGGGCTGTGCCCACGAAAGCTCATGATACCATCTACATGTTTTGTTAAGTCTATAAAGTGCTCCCAGACTATTTGTTGTTGTTGAAGTTTATCTTGTACAGACTAACTTGGCTACCCCCTGAAACAGTTTACACTGCAACATTTCAAATTATGGGTTCACCTCCTTGGTTTAGCATTTACCCAGCCTCTCTCATGTTCAGAGCCTCTAAGGCCAGGTCTACACTGGTGGAGAAAATTGATGCAAAATATTCAATTCCAGCTATGAAAACTATGTAGCTTGAGTCAATGTACCTTACATTGATTTTATGGGGCAGCCCCACAGCGGGAGGTTGACAGGAGAAACGCTCCTGTTGACTTCCCTTACTCCTCACGACTGCGAGGGGTACCATGGTCAACAGAGGTTCCGTCAGCGTTTGATTTAGCAGGTCTTCACTAGACCCACTAAATCAAACACCGGAAGATCGATCACCACAGTGAAGACAAACCCTAAGATGGCGCTGCTGATACTGCCACACCGGGAGGAGACACACATTCGGGACTGGGAGGGGCTAAGATACTCTGGCAAAGAGGGACAGATAATAAGCTAAGGAATCCTCTCTGCGCCCTGCATAGGGACGGGGTCGGTTTTATTCCCACCTTCACAGCTGGGAAGCAGAGGCACGGAGAGGTGAAGTGACTTCGCCACAGTCTCACAGGAGATTAGTGCCAAGCTATGAATAGAATTTGCATCCTCCCAGGTCTCAGCCACTTTTCCTCGCTGCTCTGCCTTCCCTGTGCTGATTAGAAACGCATTGTGCCCGGAGAAACCAGCTGTATGTCAGCGGAAGTCACTAGAGTCACATGCACCACACAAACACGCTTTATCTTAAATATGTACAAGCTGCAGTGATAGGCAAAGGAAAAAATACGCCAGTAAGAGATTAAAAGGGGAGCATTGAATCAGGCAGACTTATCTGGAGAAGCAGGCCAGATGCAAAAGGACTAGGCAGAGAGTCTATGGAGCTCCCTAGAGCATCTCTTGACCGTTGGGGAGATACAAATAGGAGAGAGATTTTCCAAGGCACGGAGGCTATGTCTACACTGCAGGCTTCTTGCACAAGAGCGCGTCCACACCGCCATGGACGTTTTTGCGCAATAAAGCTCTGATAACTATTCACAGAACGGCCATCAGAGCACCTGTGCTTCTTCCGATAGAGCAGTGTTTCTTAAACTTTTTAAGACCAAGGAACACCAAACAATTTTTTTTTAAACGGGGAACACCAAAAATGTTGAGGGGAAAGTTATTGAGGGAAAAAAGTGTCGGAGGAAAGTTATTGAGAAAAAAAAAAAAAAAAGTCGCCTGCCCCTTTAAGGGCAGCCATTTTGAATTCTGTTCTCTGCTGCGCACCAATGTGCCACAGAACACAGTTTAAGAAACACTGCGATAGGGGTTTCTTGCGCAAGAAACCCCTGTTGTCTCTCCACACACACATTTTTGCGCAAGAGCTCTTGCGCAAAAAGGTTTATTCCTTGTAGAAAGGAATAACGCTTGTGCAAAAAGCCCTGTCTTCTGATGATCTACTGTACTTTTTCTTGCGCAAAAACACGCTTGTAGTGTGGATGCGCTGTGAGTTTTTGCACAAAAATGGCTGGTTTTGAGCAAACACTCTGCAGTGTAGATGTAGCCAAAGGGTAAGCACCCAGGGCAATGCAGTGGGAGTCAGGAGTCACCTTCCAGGGGAGAGAGAAGCAAGCCAGTCGGGTCAGTCCGAGTTATGGCTCCTTAGAGGACACAAGAGAATCCAGATGGGGATGGAGCAGAAGCAAACACTCCACCTGGCTGTACTGAAATCACACTGCTTCCCGATACCCACCTCCCCAAGGCTCTTCTTTAATATTGCCCTGTGGCAGCACCTCCTAGCAGGGCCAAGGATCTGGATGAGTGGGATTAGATGCTGTGCAAGCTGACGGTGAACAAGCTCAATGGATTCCCACGCCCACACGTGACCGTACGTGGGGGCAGAGATCGGGAAACGGGTCCACCAGCGTCCTCGCGGTTTGCAGAACTGCTCGGGGCAGGTGAAGATGCTCAGCGCCATGAGCCATCAACATTACATGTCAAAAATATACAAATCCAATACCCTTAAATCAACTCATCCTTGTTACTCTTCATTCACCAGACAATCTGGAACAAGCCTAATTCAAAAGTCTAAAGTCACCTGCCAAGTCTTACTTTGCTTCTCTGCGTGTTTTGCTCAGCCATGGAAATGTTTCAGCCTGTGGGGGATTAAATCTCGGTTTATCGACATTTTGCAATTAAAAATGGAGCCCTTCCCAGCCTAGAGATCATGCGGAAGGCTCTTACAGACAGCACACACATCTTGTGTCCATCCCACTCTCCGGCCAATCACGTCACGTTTACACGCTGGCTCCTTGATACTGGGATGTAAATAAAGCTGCATTTGTTCTCTCTGGGTCACTCCGTTGCTAACAGAGAGCGGGACACTGCACTTAACAGAGAGAGGGGACTGTGAAGGGCTGGGCAGCTAACGAGGTTGGTAACGTCTCCTTTTGATGGGCTTGTGTTGTCACTAATTCGCACGGTCACCGGTGCGCAGCGGTGAGGCCTGATCATGCACCAATACAACCAGTGGGAGCCCACCCCAGTGCTGTAAAGCCCACCCAAAGGCATGAGTCCTGTTTTGCTGCATAAGTCTTTTCTACCGCAGGATGAAGGCACTTTCCCTGAGAGGCAGAGCTGCAGGGTCCGCGGTCAGAGGGCAGCGCACGAGTCGGCCAGCACCAAGGACAGAGTCAGCCTGGGCCTCCTTAAATAAAACTGACTAACCACAGGGCAGGGGAAGACAGAGGAACCCATCGCCAACCCATGCGGCATCCGGCGTTGACAGAACAAAGAGGGTGTTAGAAAGTCCCTGGCCAGCCAGCGGGGCTGAAGCAGGGTGCCCCTTCCAGCACTGACAGGGACAGGTCCGTGCGAGATCCACACGGCTCCAGGAACAAGACGTGGGCGCAACAGGGCTGGGCTAAGCGGTGAGCAGAAGGCACGAGAACAGAATCTCACTTGGGCTTGAGACCTTGAGTTCTCCCTCCTAAGGAGCTTGGAGGCACCATAAAGGTCTCCACCTCCTCCCTGCACTCTGCAGGCTCAGGCGAATGCCCGACACACCCCAGGAGACCAGCACGTTCCCCTGCAGATCTTCCCCCCGGCTTCCTCCACCAGAGGCTTGGGGGCTACTTGGCCATCCCCAAAGGGCCCTTTTGCCTCAGCATCTCTTCTGTGCGCCTCGCCCTTGTGCCACCGTTGGTTTTATGTCGCTGGTTGGCGAGAGGCCACCAGGACCTATGGGAGCAGCTGGCTCTTACCACCCGGGCCCATCTGCTTCCTGGAAGTGACAAGACCTTCCTGGAGGAAGGTGGAGATTTGGGCAACCTCCCCCCCCAGCCTGCTGGTTGTGGACTCCCTCCCCATGCCTCATGCTGTGTGACCCCCCCACAGCTCCCCATGCCGTGCAACCCCCACTCCCACCCTAGTGGGGACACTGCCCGGAAATCTTTTCTAACCAAGTGCAGATTTTTTTGCATCTAAGTGCAGAATAAATTTTGTGTTGAGCGCCAATGCACATAGTATGTGCACCACCAATAGAAACAACGACTAGCTGTGGGCGCTCTGGTAATCAGCTGGGTGGCATACGAATCTCTCTCCTGAGCGGCTGCCCAAGTGCCCAGCTTATAGGGAACGCTGGATGGGAGGTAAATGCAATCCCAGGGCAGGAAGGACCTCAGAGGCCACCTAGTCCATTCAGCTTAATAAGGGAGCCAACAGTGGCTGGCGGAGACCATGGGCAGCCCTGAGGACGGTTACAGGGAGCTCTGCCAAAGCACAGGGGCCACGTGGGCAGAAGCGCCACAGCGTGGGAGGGAGAACAGGATGGGGCCTAACAGCTTCGCTTCCCTCACGGACAGAAGCAGCGGCCACAAACTCTTGAGTCCCTCACGAACCACCCAGCTCAGAACAGCGCAAGGAAACGTCTCCCAGGGGATGATGAAAGCTGTTTGTGGGGAAGGCTCTTCCTGGAACATATAGCACCAAACCCGAGGTGGTGGCCAACAGGAACTTGCATTTATACCGCCACCTCTCAGCCCAAGGGATCCCAAAGCGCTTCACGGAACACCCCACAAACCAGGTTCACCCACAAATTGCAGCCACCTCTGGGGTGGGCCATGGAGAGTGTTTGACAGCACGCAGCACTGCTACACGCCAGCCTTAAAGGGAAAGTGAAGGGTGCCAGTTCTCGCGGCCGTTTCTTTGATAACTTTGAAAGAAGGCAAAGTTACAACAAAACAGTCACCCACTAGGGTGTACAACGTTCACTGCTTAATCGAGACTGGTTAACAGCCAGGTCCTTTGGATCGCTGGCTGGGGAGAGCCGAGTACGCTTTAAAGGGTAACCAAGTTTCTAAATACCCATCCTCTTTTTGGCCCTTATCACAGAATCCTAGAATTGGCAGAGACCTCAGGAGTCATCGAGTCCAACCCCCTGCCCAAAGCAGGACCAAACCCAACTCAATCATCCCAGCCAGGGCTTTGTCAAGTGGAGACTTCAAACCCTCTAGGGATGGAGATTCCACCCCCTCCCTAGGGAACCCATCCCAGGGCTTCCCCACCCTCCTAGGGGAATAGTTTGTCCTAATATCCAAACTAGACCTCCCCCACTGCAACGTGAGACCATTGCTCCTCGTTCTGCCATCTGCCCCCTCTGAAAACAGCCTCTCTCCATCCTCTTTGGTACCCCCCTTCAGGTGTTTAAAGGCTGCTCTCAAATCCCCCCTCACTCTTCTCTTCTGCAGACTAAACAAACCCAAATCCCTCAGCCTCTCCTCATAGGTCATGTGCTCCAGCCCCCTCAGCATTTTCGTTGCCCTCCGCTGGACCCTTTCCAATGTGTCCACAACCCTTCTGTAGTGGGGGGCCCCAGAATTGGATGCAATACTCCAGATGTTGCCTCACCAGAGCCGAATAAAGGGGAACAATCACTTCTCTAGATCTGCTGGCAATGCTCCTCCTAATACTCCCCAATGTGCCATTAGCCTTATTAGCGACAAGGGCACCCTGTTGACTCATAGCCAGCTTCTCATCCACTGTCATCCCAGGCCCTTTTCTGCAGAACTGCTACTAAGCCAGTCGGTCCCCAGCCTGTAACAGTGCTTGGGATTCTTCCGTCCCAAGTGCAGGACTTATCCTAAGAAAATAAGAATGGCCATATTGGGTCAGACCAATGGTCCATCTAGCCCAGTCTCCTGTCTGCCGACAGTGGCCAATATCAGATGCCCCAGAGGGAGTGTACGGAACATTGATCACTACCTGTTCGATTCACCCATTTCCAGAGAAACACTGAAACGTGATGCTCTGCGCCGTTCTGAGCAGGGTGAAATCTTGGTCCGGGCAGTTACGTTCTCATGGCGACTGAGTCCAGGGCTAAGTCTCCATCTAAGACAAGGGGGCGTGAACTGGGCCACAAACTTTTGCCAAGGAGCATTTTGGGTAAGGATGGGAGTGAGAGATGGCAGAACACAGAGGCTCTGAGAGAAACAGCTTTGCGGGGCAGCTGAAAGCTAGGTGTCTGATCCGGGAAGAAATGTGCAGAGAGGTTTCAAAGAGAGGTGTAGACAGCTCATGGTGCCGTGAGCAAAAGAAGCAATTTTCCGACTATTTGATTCCCCCTGTATTCAGAGAGGCAGACATTTGTACATTCCTTGTAAACAAAGAAGATTGCAAAGAGGTACCCAATTCTCACCAATTGCTCGTCGTAACCAGAACATCTCCAAACTTTGGCAAACCACTTGGGTTAAAAAAGAAAAAAGGAGGAAGGGCAACAATATTAAGGCCCGTCTAAAATATTCAGCAGGACACATCTGCTACTGAAGGGAAGGGAAGGGAAGTCAAGCCCCGAACAGGTGGAAGTCCCTAGCGACCCAGAGTTGGCTGAAGAGCTAAACCAGCTTTTGAGACAAGTATTCTGTCTGTACTCGCAGAGGAGGCAATTTTCTTCCTTCCCGTGTGCTCATCTCATTCAGTTAAATGATTAGTTCATGCGGAGTTCAAAACCCAGCTGGGAATCAAAAGCAGGAGAACTTGTTTTCCCTCTTCCAACCTATGCATAAAACCAAGGGGTAAAGAGATGCAGTAACGCTCAAACCTTACTAGACAGGGTGACCAGAAACAACCTTTTCAATTCACTAGCTACAGCTATTTCCATTATAATAAACCCGTTTCAGATGCAAAATACGTTTGGATTAACTCTGTTCTGACGTATCCAGCACGTTTAAGATGATTTCCATGTGCTTTAAAACGATGCATGAGTAACTGGATTTCAGTTCCCACCCAAATGCAACTTGATGCAAGTCACTACAGGTTGAACGTCCCTGTAGCGGCCCCTCAGAACCAGAGACTTGGGGCTGTTCGTCTTTCCAGGTCACGGATGGGGCTAGAGCATATATATATATATATATATATATATATATATATATATATATATATATATATTATATATATATATATATATATATATATATATATATATTATATATATATATATATATATATATATATATATATATATATATATATATATATATATATATATATATATATATATATATATATATATATATATATAGAGCAGGCCAATAATTTGCGGGGCCAGTAAAAATTTTGGGGCGTGGAAAGAAGACTGCTTCTGGGCTTCCCCAACCCCGGACCATGATTGGTTTGGGGGTAGGGGAGCCCCTTTGGCCCCCTTTCCCACTAAGCACCCATGCCCCTGGCGGTGGGATGAGACTTCCCATGCTCCCCCAACCCCAGGCCAATCAGGGTCTGGGGGCAGGGAGCGCAAAGTTTCCTCTGCCCTAACCCTTACCTGCAAGGAGCACGCGGCACTTAGAAGTGCCACGATGCTCCTTGCAGGGTGGAAGAGGCTTCACGCGCTCCCCCCCCCAAGCCTTAATTGGCCTTGGGAACGGCAGGGCCTCCACGGGCCAGATCCACCCACTTGGCAGGCCGGATCTGGCCTGCAGAGGCCCTTTTGCCCCACCCCCAGGCTAGAGAGTCCTGGAGGAGGGGCAGCAATGCCAAGCCGCTAGTAAGCTGTGCTGGCTTCGTCTCCGTTGGGCCGGGAGCAGAGCAATCGTCTGCCCTGCGGGTACTGGTGCTAGGAACGAATTGGTGATGGCCCATCGCTTGCCAAGGAGGCAGTCAGACAAGCTTTGAAAGTCAGCGCAGAGAGGATGCCACATGCCGCGCCGATGTAGAAGAGAGCCTGTGGGGCGAGGGCATTGGGAGAGCTGGGTTTCACTCCCAGCTCTGCAGCAAGCTGCCTGGGTGCCCATGGTCCTGCCCAGGCCTTGGTGCTACAACATGCTCCGGTGACATGGGTCAGGCTCAGCGTGATCAGCCCTCTGCGGGCTCAAGCCTTTGGGCTCTGTGCCTCAGGCTCCCCATCTATAAAATGGGCACAATCATCCTCCCTCTGGCCCACCCTTTGCCTGTCCTGTCTAGTCAGGCTCAGGAGCAGGATTGTCTGTTCCCTTCCTCTGGGACAGCTGGCATTAGCCACGGACCTTTGATCTGACCCAGCCTGGCCACTCTTATGTAGCATGACCCAGCCTGGCCACTCTTATGTAGCATGACCTGAGATCTAACTAGGCCCGGGGGTTCCCCCAGCCTGTCCTGCAACACCCCCATCTCATGAGTCAAGAGGAAGCCTGTTTCTAAGAAAAGCTCCAGCCACCGGTCTCAGCCCGTGGTTCCAGTGGTGAGTTACCCTCGCTCTGACTGCAGCGAGGCGGGCGTCAGACAGCGGGAGCAGAGCGCTCTCAAGGGGCTGAGCACGCCCCGTCGCAGAGAGACGCCGCCCCGGGCCGGCAGAGTCCATGGGGCTCTCCTCTAAGGAAGCAGGAAGCCAGAGGCAGCTGCTCAGGAGACAGGGACCAAGTGTTGACAGCACAGACTGCGTGGTGCACACACAGATGACACTTCCCTATGTGCAACATCAAGCAACATCGAATCCCAGGGCTGGAAGAGACCTCAGGAGTCATCGAGTCCAGCCCCCTGCCCAAAGCAGGACCAACCCAACTCAATCATCCCAGCCAGGGCTTTGTCAAGCTGGGACTTAAACACCTCTAGGGATGGAGATTCTACCCCCTTCCTAGGGAACCCATCCCAGTGCTTCCCCACCGTCCTAGGGAAATAGTTTTTCCTAATATCCAACCTAGACCTCCCCCACTGCTCCTCGTTCTGCCATCTTCCACCACTGAGAACAGCCTCTCTCCATCCTCTTTGGAACCCCTCTTCAGGTAGTTGAAGGCTGCTCTCAAATCCCCCCTCACTCTTCTCTCCTGCAGACTAAACAAGCCCAAATCCCTCAGCCTCTCCTCGTAGGTCATGTGCTCCAGCCCCCTCGTCATTTTGGTCGCCCTCCGCTAGACCCTCTCCAACGCGTCTGCGTCCTTTCTGTAGTGGGGAGGGCCCACAACACTTAATTTGCAATGGCAGCTGGGCAGAAACCTCATGGTAGCATCCACATTTCATCCCATCCCGAACAAAACTCCACAAGCCACCGGCGATCCCCCCGTGCCATGCTGGGAGTCGCCAGGCAGGATGATGAACCACCGTCTCCTGCCGCAAGCAAGCAACGGGCTGCAAGCGTGGAGGCAGGATGGGTTTGTTGCTAAGGCTGGGACCTGAGGAGCTTGGGTTCCAGTGTAAGCTTTGTCAGGGCTCACCTGCAGGGACAAATAACTCCATCTCTGCCTCATTTCCCAGTCATGTGGCAGGCTCCTGTTGCTTTGTCAAAGCACCCAGCAGCCCTCACCATGGGCCAGGACCCTGCTGTGCGAGGTGCGGTACAGACACTGGCCACACCTTCCCCATTGTTCTACACACAGTATGCTACAGGTTGAACCTCTCTAGCCCGGCACCCGTGGGACCTCATTGGTGCTGAGCCAGAGAATTTGCCAGACCACAGGAGGTCAATATTGTCTAGCAGCATTACCAACACTTCCACCAGGCTGTCAGAAGGGTAAATTAGAGCTAAAGAACAGCCCAGAGCACTGAAAGCCAGGCCTGGTGGCTGCCAACAAACTTTATAAGACTGCGGGAAACTTGCCCACACCCATGAGAAGTGGACATCTGGCTCACTAAGCCATGCGGACCGTGGAGGTTGCTGGACCACAGAGTGCCGGCCTAGAGAGGCTCTCCCTGTACTATTGGTAGACCAGTGACTTGAGTGTACGGAAAAGACCTGATGAGCATGCAGTGTGTACAGGACAGGACCTAACATGAGACCCCAGTTCGGTTTGGATTTCTATCGCAATACACATATAAACAACCAGGCGAAAGAAACAAAAGCTCAAGTCTCAGAGGTGCAGCCATGTTTGTTTTTGCAGATACAGACTGTGAGGAGCCTCGTGCCAGTGCTGGGGGGAACCGGCTTTTAAACTAGCTCCCCCCACACTGGCTCCTGCTCCCTCCTCCCCCTCCGCCTGCTGCCTCTGATACAGAGGCAGCAAGGGGGAAGGAATGCGCATATTCAACAAGATTAACCGCTAAGCCTCGCCTACTATGGGCTTCATGACATGGGTGATGCCATTCACATGCATAGCGCGCCTTCCCCAGCAGCAAAGAAAACCCTTGGGTAGATCAAAGGCACAAAACACTGTTCTGTTTCCTGCTGGAGTCACATTTAGCTCTTAAGATGTGACAACGTGCTTTAGCCACTTCCTTGCAGCGTTGCCAACTGTCAGTAAATTTACGGACAGTCTGGAAAAAATTAGCCGTATTTGGACATGTCCGTAAAGTCCGTAAAAAAATGTAGGTGTGTCCGTAAATTTCTTAAGTATTTCGGCTATGGTTAACAGTGTCAGTGGTCGGAGGTACGATCACAAAATGGAAAACGTCCAGGACCATGACTAACAAAATGAGAGTGAGTTAAATAGCAGATTGTTCTTGTGATGTATGAATGACAATGATTACTTTTCTCTTTTGGCCATTTATGTAGTCTTAATATAGTAGAAAAATTATGTCGGTAAAAAAATGTGTCTGTCCATAAATTTTTCCCATTTTGTCCGTAAATGAAATTTCTGGGGGTTGGCAACCCTGCTTCTTCGGCCCCTGCTGCTCCCCACAGGCCCCCAAATCTCTGCGAGTGCCTACAATTCTCTCCGAGTCCAATGACACAGCAGCTTGGACAGCAGAACCCTGATTTGATGCACACCGGTGTTATGAATGGACCAGCCTAGGAAGCCTTTTTTTGGGCCACCCAATGGGACTTGGATCCTTCAGACAACTTTCAAGCAGCTGAACTGGTGGGAAAAGACTGTCTGTGCGGCCAGCCTGCTCACAGCAGCCATGATCCATTTGCGAGGTCCTGCCGCTGAGCTGCACGTTCACACGCACGCTGGTCCCCCTGTTATTTGGAGTGGCTCAGTGTCATGTTATTACAGCCGCAGTCCCCATGAACGAGAGATCCCACAGGAGTCCTAGGGCACACAAAATGATGAGGGGTTTGGAACGGGTCCCGTATGAAGAGAGGTTAAAGCGACTGGGACTTTTCAGTTTAGAAAAGAGGAGACTGAGGGGGGATATGATAGAGGTCTATAAAATCATGAGTGGTGTGGAGAGGGTGAATAAAGAAAAGTTATTTATTAGTTCCCATAATAGAAGAACTAGAGGACACCAAATGAAGTTAATGGGTAGCAGGTTTAAAACTAATAAAAGAAAGTTCTTCTTCACACAGCACACAGTCAACCTGTGGAACTCCTTGCCAGAGGAGGCTGTGAAGGCTAGGACTATAACAGAGTTTAAAGAGAAGCTAGATAATTTCATGGAGGTTAGGTCCATAAAAGGCTATTAGCCAGGGGATAGAAATGGTGTCCCTGGCCTCTGTTTGTCAGAGGCTGGAGAAGGATGGCAGGAGACAAATCACTTGATCATTGTCTTCAGTCCACCCCCTCTGGGGCACCTGGTGCTGGCCACTGTCGGCAGACAGGCTACTGGGCTAGATGGACCTTTGGTCTGACCCAGTACGGCCGTTCTTATGTTCACACGCCAAAAACCAGGACGCAGTTCTATTCCTGATCCAACTCTCACGGAGGCGCTGGCATTATTCTACAGGGGCATAGTGGAGCCCAGCCGAGGAGGCAAAATCCTCCTGGGATTTTATGCTACATCTACAAGGAGCCCTCCTGCAGCACCGTAAGGACTCACAAACGTATTCAGGCATACGCGGGCGTGGGCTGCCGCTGCGTCAGAAAGGCAGGGATTGACACAGCGACGGGAGGGACACTTCGGTGCTACCGAGTCTAATCCGCTCAGGCTGGGAGTGGGCCGCGTCTCACGGCGCTAAGAAGGTGGGAACGCCTCAAGAGGGAAATGACTTCTTGTAAGTGCGCCACTCCTGGTCCCTATTCAGACCCATTCGGAGGGTGTCCGATCTGCATATGAATTCCAGCACGGCCGTTTCACCCTGCCGTCTGGCTCGGGAGTTTTGCTCAAGTTCAGGAACTTTTGAGTCTGAAGCTACGTGTCCAATGCTCTCTGACTGGGTTTTGTTAATTTAGATCGGAGTGGGGGGCCTTTTGTGGGTCGGGGGCTGCTGACCCACAGGAAAATCAGTCAGGGGCTGGGGACTGCATGGAGGTGGGGGGGAGCCTTAAGCCTCAGGGGCCAGATCCAGGCAACCCAGAAGCTGCATCTGGGCCCTGGCTTTAGGTTCCGCACCCCTGATTTAGAGCCTGCCTGTAGCCATTTCTTTACGGGAGGCGGGGAGGCATTTTTTTTTTTAGAACTACACACGAGACCGAAGTTTCAGCTCCTTAGCCGGGTACTTGACAAGTCTTTCTTGGAAGGATCTGAGTCACAGGCCTCCAGTGCTGACAAAGGGCACCACGCGATAAGGAGTTTGATACATGCCTCGACAGATCTGCAGTTTATTCTCATCCTAGGCTGCTGCCGTGCAAACTTCCTAACCACGCCCCTAGAGGAACCCCACTTATCCGATCTAACTGGGCCTGGAGCCCGGTCGCAGAACCAAAAATCCGGAGCCCGGTTCCCAGGGGGGCTGGCTGCAGAAGTGTCCTGCGGTTACACGCTTGCCCACGGTTTTCGTGTTACACGATTTTTAACATCCCTCATACAACCGCAGCACCGGCCACCGCAGCCGTCCGGCTCTGCACCGCCCCGAGAGTTAGCGGCGTGGGAAGCTGCCTTGGAGGATCCGGATGGCCCGTGCACTTCCTACCAGGGGCCGGTGCCCCCCTTCAGCTGGAGGGACACGGGGCAGCCCCAGGTAACAGACACTGGAGATCCAGCCCCGGCTGCCCCAGCCCGGAGGCGGAGAGGAGATAGCAGGAGACAGCACAAGCCTCGGCATTCGTGGGAGCAAGTAGCGCTAGATGTCAGCTCCCAGCTCCTTGGCAGCACCACACTGGTGCCCCAGAGGCCTTCAACTCCGAGAGGAACGCGAGGACCGGGGGCTATTTCGGTACCTGAAGAGGGATTTCTTGTGGTGGGGGAAGGGAACCGCAGGCCTGAGGAAGCTCTGAGGCGCACAAACGGCGGTTTTGAGCCACAATCTGCCAGCGGGGCCCTGCTGCGGCAGCCGCACGTTTCTGTGGGCTCCGGGTAAGGTGACTGAGTCAGGTCCCTTCCCAAGAGATGCCTGCACCCCAACCAGGAAGCTCCCCGGGGCACCTAGCCCAGCACGGACTGCAACGCTGGGACTCCGGCAACCACGCTCCCACTGGCCAGAGCTCGGGCTTCTCCCCCTGCTGCAGTCGCTCCCCTCCCGGAGAGGTGGCAGCCGGCACGACAGGGCAATTCTTCCCCCCACCTACCACCAGGGGCGGGGGGGGAGAGTTAGGCCAGTGTAGCCCCATCTCGGGGGGGAGAGGCTGATCGGTCACATGCCCAGAGGCGTCGCTAAACCCACGTCCGTTCCCAGCACGGGCCAGCCCTAAGGCCACGAAGGCGGGATCCTGGCGAGGGATTTCAGAGGGCAGCCATTTCAATGGCTAGCCCGTGAGAGACTTAGCGGGCCCCGTCACTGGTTTCCCACGGAGCCTGCAGCGCAGGGCGGCAGCCGGCTTGCCAGTTTATGTGATAAGCCGGCTCCCAGGGCACGCCGGCTCCTGGCTGCACCGAGGGCTGGGCAGGACAAGCCCTCCACTGCAGAGCCGGCAGCCAGGTAACCGCTGGGATTTTGAACGGTTACCCGGCCACTTTTTTAAAGCCTTTTTTACATCCACCGTCTCCTGGCCGACAGAACCCAGCCGCACCTCCATGAATGGAAGACGAACTAGCCAGAGGCCCCAGCCCGTAGGGGCAGCTCCAGGAGCTACTGAACCAGGCCCTGCGGCCCGAGGAGAGGGGGGAAAGCAGTCTAGCAGGGGTCACACCTCCCGGATGCAGGGTGCCCTCCCAGCCTTCCTGTTATGCAACCTTAGGGGAAAATGTAGGGAGGCCCAGCTGGCAGGAAGAGCTGCAGAAACAGCCAGAGATGGGACCCTCCAAGAACTCTCTACAGGAGGGGTGGGGAACCTCAGGCCCCCTGGCTTGCCTGGATCCGGCCCCCGAGACTGATGGGCCTACCCTAGCATTGGGGTGCCCGTATTGTTGCTCCAGTCCCCCTGCTGAGGGGCTGGAGCACAGAAAATCTACTAGGCTGGGCCCCCCAGGCCCTGGTGTGTGAGGGGAATGTGGGGAGGGTCTTTCTTCGGCTCAGCCAGGGGCCACGGCAGCGAGGGGTTTGGGGCTTTTTTGCCTCACTTTGTGGGCGGCCCCCGGCTGAGACCTCTCCGCTCCACTTCCGCTTCGGTCCACACTGACCCCGCCTGCCCTGCCCTCGCCTCCCCCTTCCCAGTCAGCGGATTTCTCCCCCTTCCCCAAGCCCACCCAGAACCAGAGCACCATTGGCTCCATCGCGCCGGGCCCCTGGCTGGCGGGTTCTACCCCTCCTCCTGCCACCCCGCTCTGGGCTGGCTCCGGGGCACCCCTGTCACAGCCTGGCTCGCTACTGCGAAGAGACCAGCTGCTCAGACTGTAACCATAGCTACCCTCAGGCCAGGCCTAGGCTACACGAGCACGTCGACCTCACCGGCTTCGGCACTGTTCATCGCCCGTGCACACGGCTCCTTGTGCCGGCAGGGCACGCCCTCACCAGCACGCGTGTGCTGTCGGCACGGGGCACTGTGGGACAGCTCTTGCCACAGGTATGGGAACTAAGGGGGGGGTTGCAGTACCCCCCGGTGCCCGGCCTAGCACCCAGGGTCTCAGGTGCCTCCCTGCTCACCATGGCACTGCTGCTAGCCCCTCACCCGGCTGCTGCCCCACACTCTGGGGGCAATGCTGCTGGCTCCGCGTCTGGGGTCCCGGCTGCCGCCCCGTGTGTACCAGGGGCTCTGTGCCGGCTCCAAGCCTGGGGTCCTGGCTGCCACCCCTGCACACCGCAGGGCTCTGCTGCCAGCCTCGTGCCCTGGGTCCCAGCTGCTACTCCGCATGCCACGGCTGTGCTCCAGGCCTCAGCCGGGACCCCCACTCTCAAAAAATGTCCCCGCGCCCCTGGCTCCTGACAGCCAGGGACAGTTGACACAAGCAATGCGGCGTCTACACTGACGCCACATCGACTGTGACGCGGTGCCATTCAGGGAGGCAGTGTTGCCAAATGGGCGCAGAGTGGCGCTTCTGGCTAAGACGAGGCAGGGCAGGCTGACGTCCCACAACCATGCAGCGTGGCCCGGAGCTAGGACGGCTCCGAGCTGGCCCAGGAGTTGCGGAAGACGCGACTTGCACCTTGCTCACATCGGCCTTTTCGCTGCTCTCACCGGGGGAGCTGCCCGGGCACCCAGAAAGTTTCGCTCCTGCAGATGAAGAAGGGGAGGGTGTCTGGAAAACAGGGGCCTGGATGAAGGGGAAGGTGTCTGGAAAACCGGGCCATTATAGAACTCCGATGCCGGCACCCCGAGCCGGCTCCAGCTGCCTGGCATCCCCAGACACCCGGCCCGCCGAAGCGCACCTGGGCCTGCCTGTCCGCTTTCTCACTGTCAAAACTGCATCGTTCTCCTGCTGGTTGAGGAAACGAACAACCCAGCCCAGCCCTGCAGTGTCAACAGCCGCAGGAATACTCTACAGAGGCCAGGTCTGGTTACCTGCAGCCAAAGGCCCAGACGAGGGGCCTGGCCGATCAGACACGTTAACAGGAAGCACACCTGCGGCTGTGTAATACAAGCCACTGATGGCTGCACTGGGCCGCGACAACACAGAGCGGAGTCCTGCCATGAGGCACCGAGAGACCTGCCGCTCTTTTAAAGAGCCCTGGGCACCCCCAGGCTTCCAGAGGCTAACCGGGCGCTAGTGTGGCTTTCTAGGGACCAGCCGGCCTCAGACGTCCTCTCCCTACCAGCCTCCAGGCCAGCTGGTACACGGAGAGCTCAGCTCACGTCCCTCAAAACCCAGCAATCCTCGGCCGAGCTCCAAAACGCTCATAGAGCAAGCTGGTATGCGCCACCCGACCCGCCTGCTCCTCTCCTGGCTGTAGCAGGGACTCTACGGGGTGACACTTCCCTTCCCGGGCCTCAGGTTCTCAACTGAGAGAGGAGGCGAAAACTTCCTTTCTCTGTTTAGAACAAGGACAGGCAATTTTTGATGGGGGGGGAGCAATTTTTGATGGGGGGGCCCACCCCAAGGTTTTGGTAAGTGGTCAAGGGCTGCACTTTTCTATGGGGTTGTGGGGTTTGGGACGGAGGTTGGGTGCAGAGGGAGTTTGGGGTAGGGGCTGGGGTGCAGGAGGCGGTGTGGGGTCTGAGAGGGAGTTTGGGTGAAGGAGGGGTTGTGACCTGGGGCAGAGGATTGGGGTGCAGGGTCCAGGATGGGGTATGGGTACAGGAGAGGATTCTGGCTTGGGGAAGGTACGTAGGAGGGGGGCAGGTCTGGGAGGGTGCGGGAGGCACTGGAGTCCAGAGGCAGGCTCTGGCTGGGAGGCGCTTACCTAAGCAGCTCTTAGAATCACAGGATCCTAGGGCGGGCAGAGACCTCAGGAGGCCACCGAGTCCAGCCCCCTGCCCAAAGCAGGACCAACCCCAACTAAACCATCCCAGCCAGGGCTTTGTCAAGCCAGGACTTAAAAACCTCTAGGGATGGAGATTCCACCCCCTCCCTAGGGATCCCATCCCAGTGCTTCCCCACCCTCCTAGGGAAATAGTTTTTCCTGGTCATTAGCACTCAGGTAGCCCCCGGGGGGCAGTTCCATGTGGCTCCCTGTCTGCAGGGAGGGAGGGAGGAGGCTTCACACGCTGCCCCCACCCCCAGCAAAATCTCCCAGCTCCCATTGACCAGAAGCTGACCAATAAGAGCTGAGAGGTTTTGCTGGGGGCCGGGGCAGCACGTGAAGCTTCCTCCCCCGCAGTACAGAGAGCCACAGGGAGCAGCCAGTCACTTTGAGCAGCGCTGCTCCTTGCCGCAGGGAACCGGCGGGCCAGATTAAAAGGCTCGGCAGGCAGAGGGCTGCGGCCAAGGAGCTGCACCGTCATGCACCCCGCAGGCTCGGGTTTCAGTGCCTGCAGGCACGACTGCGCTAGCCATCCTGTCACTGCCGAACAGCAGCAGTTGGGGTTTTGCTGGGTGGCCAGCTGGCTGGAACAAGCTCACATCCTCCCAGAAGGCCCCTTCCTTCCAGTCCCATTTCACTACACCGCAGGACGGCTGTGTTTCAACAAGGGTGGGAGACAACTTCAGTGATCATCTTCGGCTCCCCGGTGCTTCCCAGAGCAAACTCCGAGAGAAGATGATTGTAATACCAAGGACCCATCAGTCTGCTCAAAAAGGCTCTGCCGTGCTCTGTTAAAGAACCCACCCAGCCCACGAACAAGGGCGTTTCCCCAAGCTGAGAAGTCACCAGCCGCGTCAAGTATTCTCCAACAGGAAAGGCGATTTACCGGCCCGCACCCGGGCCACCTTTCACCACCGCCATGTTGACTGTGTCTCCCCAGACTCCTCCCCAGCCCCCCGGATTTTATGTTTGACCCGCTGCCCGTCAGCGTGGGACAGAAAAATGAAAGCGAGGCGGAATTCTGAGCGGCGCGGGCTACGCAGCCCAAATCGGAGGATCAAAGCTGGCGAGCCGTGCGCTCCATTAGGATGGCAAAGAGAGATAACGAGATCGCAGCGGGAGTTCTCGTCTTTGCATTTCAAACGCCGCTGCCAGAGGAGAGGGCCTGCCGTGGCATTGACTGGCCTACATTCGCGGCGAGAGGTTCAGACCGGAGTGCTAGCCAAGAACAGCAGCCCCCTTCCCCGCCAAGATTTTCTAGAGGGATTTTTCACAGGGCAGGGGGGCTTGAGTAACCCTTCAGGAACTGAGAACTCGTGGAGGGGAAAGCCAGGCTCCTGAGAACAGCAATTGGCCTTTTCATGTGGTAGGAACAAGCAAAGGCAGCAGGTGCAGGTGTACAGATATTCCTAATAGCAAGTATTCGTATAGGGGAACAGGGGCTCATGCCGACAAATACGAAGGCTGCGTGTACAGAAATCCGGTATTAACAGAGCGAACGGCCTATCCCCCTGCAGGCCCTTCCAGAGTTGCATTGGCACATCCGAAACACCACCCTTGCAAACAGAGCTAGCATTTGAAATCCAGCTTCCAGCCCTCCCAGTTAACCAGCGTGCGGTCGCAGATGCCCGCAGTTACAGCTGTTCGTGCCTATTCACACAGCGCAGGGGACTGGTGACCGACCGCAGATAAGCAGAGACGCTCCTGTCTCCCTCTCTCTGTTCACACCGCCCTTTGCCACGTCCATCTCCGGTAACTCCGAACAGCAATGCTGCACCCTGTCAAGGTGGTGATTCATAGCTACTTTGACTGTTGTGTGAGCCTCCGCTCCTCTTGGCTGACAAAGAACAGTCCCTGCACCCTTCCAGGATGTTAAGCGTGAATTTCTGCTTGAAGGCTACCCTCGCTACAGGCAATCGCTACTCCTTTTCAGTTTATTAAAGGCTGTTGGTTAGGGGTGACGGGGTTGTTTTTTTACACAAGTTGAAGTCACCTGTAACACACACACACACCCCGAAACAGCGCTGTATGTGCACATCACACCCTCTTTTGGTTCTGAGGCCTCAGGCCAAGCCCACGGACTTTCCAGTATTCAATGTACCATCTCACTCTCAGAGTGAAAGATTGAGCCAACTCTGGGGCAAGGTGCAGGGAGAGATGGGTCAGGCCTCCCATTCTAGGGAAAACAGAAGGGAGGGGAAGGGCTAGCTCAGTGGTTTGAGCATTGGTCTACTAAACCCAGGGTTGTGAGTTCAATCCTTGAGGGGCAATTTAGAGATCTAGGACAAATTTATCAGGGATGGTACTTGGTCCTGCTGTGAGGGCAGGGATTGGATTCAATGACCTCTCAAGGTCCCTCCAGCTCTATGAGATGGGATATCTCCATTAAAAAAAACCCCAAACACTGGTCTATGCTGCACCTGTTCAGCTAAGAGTAGGTGAACCACCCATCTTAGCACTGATTAATCAAAATGCTCCGGTTTCGAGGTTGGTGCTTTTCCCCCAAGACTCAAGCCATGCACAACCATCACCTCTGTACAATCAGTGGTAAAATGGAATCCCGAGTCCTGGAGAGAAAAATCGATCTCAAAATGCAGAGTGTTTAGTTGGGGGGCTGCTCTTTTGTCCCTAACTGGCTCGATCTTTTTGTTCCCTGCAAGCCTGAGCCTTTAGAAAAGCAACAGGTGGCAGAGGACAGCAAGCGCCATATGATTTTGCACTACAAATGATTTCTGCAGGTGAGGAAGTGACATTTTTTTATCCCACTCCCCCACAACACAGAGCTGACTTTACGGAGATGCGAAAAGCTGAGAAAACTTCCTTTTCCAGACAAAAGAGGAATTCCCCCAGCTGATGCCATATTTACAACACTAAAACAAAGCGCTACTGTAGGGGCCGTGTTTGCTTGTTGGAACGGCACTAGAAGAATAAAATAAGGCGCATGTCAGATGTTATCACCAATGCCAGCTAGTACCCAAAACAAGGGAGTTCTGGGAAGACACAGGCATTAAACAAGAATACAAGCCACGTGCCCCTTGTTGACATGAATATACAATGCCTGTCTTCCTCTTTACAAAACAGCGTTTTGCAAGCAGCAATCAAAATGAATTGGAAGAGACAGGGTAAGTTGTCTCCTATCCCCAATGTCATTTCAAAGGGCAGTAACAACCCCACTGCTGGCAGCATTTAAGTCTGGTGAAAAAGAATCTTTAGGAGGCAAGAAAGCCACAAAACCATTTCGTCTTTAAAAAAAGAGATCTGAAAAGGAACCGGTGTCGCCAATAGGTTGCCCTTAGAGCACCTGCAATGCAAACGCGACCCGAGCGCAACCAGGATGCATGGTGCATTGTAGGCAAAAAACAACCTCTGGAAGTGCCAGCAGAAAGCCCAACAGACAGGAAGCAAGGACACGGCCTAGCCCCATTCATTGCTAACCTGGGTGCCCTGCTAAAAGCAAGCCCCCCTGTCAACAGTGAAGGGAAGGGCTTTGGAAGAAATGCCTGTTTGAATGCAGCAGGCTGCATACAGGCTCCAAAGTGGCATGGATCATCCAGGGGAAGAAAGCCTCCTGCTTTGAAAAAGTTTCTCTCCGGGCCAAAGCCCCTTTGCTGGAGCTCAAGCCGGGGAGGACTTTTCCCTTCCCCGTTTTCCTGGGCCCCTGAGTGACAGCGCGCTGGGGCCACCCAGCTCCCCTGCTGGTTGTTCGGTGTCTTTCGCACGGCAGCAGCAAAGCGTGCTGGGCAAACCACACCCCTGGGCGAGGGGAAGCCGAGGTAGGGGCGCGCCAGACAGCGGGGCGCCGGGCCAGTTCGGAATCGCGGCACCCCCACCCCCAAGTCCTAGGCCCGTAACCCCCAGGCGCCCCCCCGCAAAGCGCTGCCACGTGCGGCCGGGGCACACGCCAGGTTTCCCAGCCCTTTGCCCGAACTTCCCCGCGCCAGGAGCCCGTCTCTCCCGGGCACGCAGGGGAGCAGTTGCTAGGGCCCCGGCGGCCAGCGGCTGCCCATGCGAACGAATCCGTCCAAACAAACACGAGCCCAGGAAGCGAGCGAGCTGCCCCCAGGGGCAGCTGCTCCGGGCTGGGGGCGTTCCCCCTGGTTAGCCGAGCACCCGGTACCAAACTATTGCCAAGCCTGGAAGGGGGGGGGGCATTCTCCAGGGCAGGGGGGCAGACTCTGGGCGCGGCTGGTGAGGCGAGTCCAGGGCGCGCAGATAGGGAGCGAGCCGGCATCCACCCACCTGCTGCTGCTCCCCCCATGCCGGGTGGGCAGGGCGAGCTCGGGGGGAGGGAGGGGGTTATAACAGGTGCGCCCTGAGCAGGTGACAGGTGCCCCGGAACCAAGTGGGGAGGGGTCTTTGGCCAGTGCCGCTGCCCAGCCCGCGGGAGGGGGTGGCAGGCGCCCCCAGGGGAGCGCGTCCCACCCTGCCCCCGCTCACCTTGGCGAAGTAGAGCATCCACAGCTCGTAGAGCCGCTCCTTGGAAGCCATGCTGCCGCCTCCCCCGCGCCGCCTCCTTAGCTCCCCGGGCAGCCGCTGCCGCCTGCGCCCGGCCCCCAGCCCGTGCGCCCAGGGCGCATGGCCCCGGCTCAGGCAACTTGCTGCGCCCCGCGGCTCCCCGTGCGCTGCGCCCGCCTGTGCGCGCCCGCCTGGCTCACTCCGCCATGGCTGCTGGGGGCAGCGCGGCTCGCCTGGCGGCGGGGCTGAGCTCTCCGGGCGCGGCCCCTCCTCCGCTGGCACCTGATTAGCGAACCGCCCCGGCGGCGGCCCGGAGCCGCCCCCAGGTGCCACCTGGCTCGCCAGCCAGCCTGCGCGCCCGGCTGGGGCAAGAGGAGAGGACACGCCCCGCCGGGCCTCTCCTCCGCCCCTCGCTGGTTGTTTGCTCGCTCAGCCCCTGGGGATCGGCCGGGGAAGGCCGCGTGTGCGGCTCCCTGGGGAGCCGCCGCTGGGGGAATATTAGCGGGCAAACACACGCGTGGGACGGGACGGGGGCCGGGGCGCGACTTTCAACAGGGACAGAAGAGTTCGTGGGTTTAACTGCTCCTTGGTACGGCTTCTGTAAGAGGAGAGATTAATAAAACTGGGAGTTTTCAGCTTGGGATAGAGACGATGAAGGGGGGATATGATAGAGGTCAATACAATCATTGATGGTGTGGAGAAGGAAAAATTACTTACTTGCTCCCATAACACAAGAATTAGGGGCCACTACATGAAATTAACAGGCAGCAGGTTTAAACAGGAAAACAGGCAGTACAAGGCATCTCTACTATGTTGCCCCCGTGTACATCCGTTCCACACTAAAGTCGTTGACGTTTGTAGGAACGGATGCATTATAAGTCCTCCCATTCCCTGCTATAAGTGGTGCGAAACATTCCCCCCAATTTGCTTAAATGGAAGTCAGCTGCGGGGAAAAAATTCCCCGATTTAAGTTGTTTTGCTATAAGTCCAAGTTTTTTGGAACATATCTTGGACTTATAGCGAGGGCGGTCTGTATTTCTTCACACGACCCACAGTCAACCTGTGGAACTCCTTGCCAGAGGATGTTGTGAAGGCCAAAACTTCAACCAGGTTCAAAAAAGAGCTCGGTCAATTCATGGAGGACAAGTCCATCGATGGCTATTAGCCAGGATGGGTAGGGATGGTCTTCCTAGCCTCTGTCAAGGCTGGGCATGGGTGACGGGATGGATCTCTTGGTGATTACCTGTTCTTTCTGGGGGACCTGGCATTGGCCACTGTCAGCAGACAGGACACTGGGCTGGACCGACCTTTGGTCTGACCCAGTCTGGCTGTTCTGATGTTCTCATGAGAAAATGTTTTAAAATCAACTTCTTTGTTATTCTGTACCACAGAGCCGCATTGCCTCCGTGAAAAAAAAAAATCCCACATTGATCCGAGGGAAGTTAGCCTTGATGCGTAGGAACGAACACATTTTATGCATCCAGGTCATCTTCAGTGTCCTATCTGTGCAGGATATCACTGCTAGACCTTTCATCACACGGATTCCGCTCCATCTTGCACGCGTGCGTCTCTGAACAAGGCAGGCTGCTGGCCAAACATCTGCAGGCTGCTGAGTGTCTGCTCCACGGGTGGGGAATCTCTGGCCCCTTGCTAATTTAATCCAGCCAGTGGGAGCTGCGGGGGCGGCACCTGCAGGCAGAGTGCGGAGCTTCCCTGATTGCGGTGAGCCAGCCGTGCTGTTCACGGCTCTAGCCCAGCGGCGGGTGGGGAGCCAAAGCTCAAGGCTTCTGGCCCACAGCATAAAAATTTTCCATGGGCCAGATTAGAGGGCATGGGAACCTGGCACTTTCAATAGTTCACGTGGTCGGACCAGATCTCTCAGATCAGATCAGCAGTTCCAGTCCCACAACTGGCACAAACTCAGAATCTTGCAGACTTCTTGGGCTGCCTACCAGCAAGCACTAGAACACCGGTGCCTTGGGCAGAAATCTGGAGTTTAGTCACATGGCCGGCGAGACCATTTTAGTGCCAGCCTCCGCCTGGGGTCTACGAAGAAAGGCCACTGAACAGTATGAGGTAGCGGTTTCATTATGCCACCTAATGGCAAAACTCTTCCAGCACTTCTTCGCATGCTGGGGAGTTTTTCCTGCAAGGTATGCGGTTAACACGTCCTCTGGGTGAGTTCCAGACAGTAGCTGCTTCACTGTGGCACTGGAGATGTTCGTGGAATCAGGGATTTTGTATTGACCAAAGCAGTCCCATGGAGTCTCTTCTTTCTGGAAAGAAGAACATAAGCACGGTCAGATTGGGTCAGACCAAGGTCCATCTAGCCCAGTGTCCTGTCTGCCAACAGTGGCCAATACCAGATACCCCAAAGGGAAGGATCACAACAGGTAATCCTCATGAGATCCCTCCCCTGTCATCCACCTCCAGAGAAACAAAGGCTAGGGACACCGTTCCTACCCATCCTGGCTAATAGCCATTGATGGACCTAACCTCCATGAATCTATCTAGCACTTTTTTGAACCTGTTAAAGTCCTGGCCTTTACCACATCCTCTGGCAAGGAGTTCCACAGGTTGACTGTGCACTGAGTGAAGAAAAACTTCCTTTTGTTTGTTTTCAACCTGCTGCCTATTAATTTCATTTGGTGACCCCTAGTTCTTATATTGTGGGAATAAATAAATAACTTTTCCTTATTCACTTTTTCCATACCAGTCATGATTTTATAGACCTCTATCATATCCCCGCTTAGGCTGAAAAGTCCAAGTCTTTTTAATCTCTCTTCATATGGGACCCATTCCAAACCCCTAATCATTTTTGTTGCCCTTTTTGGAACTTTTTCCAATGCCAATATATCTTTTTTGAGATGAGATGACCACATCTGTACGCAGTATTCAAGATGTGAGCATACCGTGATTTTATATAGAGGCAATAAGATATTTTCTGTCTTATTCTCTATCCCTTTTTTAATGACTCCTCACATTCTCTTTGCTTTTTTGACTTTTTTCACTTTCTCCACACCGCTCATGATTTTATAGACCTCTGTCATATCCCCCTTAGTCTCCTTTTTTCCAAGTTGAAAAGTCCCAGTCTCTTTAATCTCGCCTCATGCCATCTGTGATGGTGGCACCGAAAGGCGTCGGGTGGCTCAGAGTGCCGGTCATGTTGCCAGGAGGTGCGGATTTCAGAAGACCTTGCGACATGTGTATTTGATTTACTTTCCGTCTGCACGCATGCCTTGTTCTGTCACATTCAAACATCCGCTGTGGAACCCTGGAGAATTTGCACTTTCCCAAAGTCTCACATAAATCATCATCAAGCAGCAATCTGAACGCAGCCGGGAGAGGAGCATCGGCTATGAAACTCCCACATCCTGCAGGACAATATGCTTTTGCATAAAAGTTTAGCAGCTGCAGCCTGAGTCTCCATATCACTGCTGACATCAGCGCTTTCTTCCTCCTTTGATAGGGCCACGTCTTTTGCAGCTTTGGAAGATCTGGGCTGTGATTCATTTCTGCGGCTAGGAATGCTAAAAACGACACCCCTATCCAGCAGCTCATCTTCAACACACGTTTCCAGCGCCTTTTGGCTGCGCGTTTGTTCCTCTTTAATCCCATTCAGTGCACCTACATGTCCGCTCTTTGCCTCTCCGTCAGTCTTCACCACTTCCCGTCCATTAGCGCAGGGGTGGGGAATTTAAGGCCCAGGGGGGTTAGGTTTTTATTTTCTTCTCACTTCTGTGCGGCCCCCATCTGATTTTTCTGTGGGTCAGTGGCCCCCGACCCAAAAAAGGTTCCCCACCCCTGCCTTAGAGCCTGCACCAGGCAATTTTTGAACTCCGGCTGGGTACACTACAGTAGTGAACTCCCTTCTCTGTAGCTTTTGCCGTTGGATGAAGCACAGTGCGTACACTCTCAGTCGAGCATTCAACGTGATACACAACATCCTACTCATGGGTGTCTTTTGGGTCCCGGCACCCACTTGACTGTCTTTTCCATGAAACATTCTCATTAAGACTGCCTGCTTCACCCAGTTTCTCATCCCTTTCACATATTGAAGCTGTGTTTAACAGATGTCCCAGGGCCTTCCACCTTAGCGCTGGAGAAACCGGTGTTGTTCTCAAAACACACGTCACGGGAATCTAGCATAACGTGCGTCTCGCCCACACCTGGTACTTATCCCAGCATCTTCAACTTTTTCCTGAGGCTGGATGTTCTTCCTCCTCACCCCTGACACATTCAGTTTATGGGTGCACTTCCGCATAAAGTGTTGCTGAGCGTTGTTGAACCAGGTCCTCCAAGGTGGTGTTCTCCAAGATTCAGCTACTAGTTGATATTTCCCCACTAATGCCTGCAAATTATAAGGCCAACAGAAAAACAAGACTTTGGTGATACAGGTTGAACCTCTCTAGTCCGGAACCCTCAAGACCTACTGGTGCCAAACCAGAGAATTTTCTGGACAACGGGAGGTCAATATTGTCTAGCAGCATTACCAACACTTCTACTGCTTGCTGGGCTCTTAGAAAACATTTAGGGGGCATATCTAGACTACCCTTGGCTTCCGAAAGAAGATATGGAAATTAGGTGTGAATTTTCATATCTTCTTCTGATCCCTTTTTCGGAAGAGGCTTTTTTGGAAAAAAAGAGCAGTCTAAATGGGGTTTTTCTTGCAAAAACTCCCTTTTTCAAAAGAACCCTGTAAACTTCATTTTTTGAGGAATAAGGGTTCTTTCGAAAAGGGGGGGGGGGGTTGCGCGAAACCCCCCATCTAGTCTGCTTTTTTTTTTTTCCAAAAAAACCTCTTCTGAAAAAGAGATCGGAAGAAGATATGCAAATTAGTGCCTATTTTGCATATCTTCTTTCGGAAGCCGAGGATAGTCTAGATGTGCCCTTAGGGATAAATCAGAGCTAAAGATCAGCACAGCGCACTGAGAGCTAGGACCGGTGGGAAACTTGGCCACGCCCATGGTCAGTGGACACCAGGCTAACTAAAATCATTCTGGACCATGGATGTTGCCGGACCAGAGAGTGCCGGATTAGAGAGGGTCAACCTGTACATTGCTTTAGGATTGTAATGAATCATGGGCCATGCACCCCTCTCTGCAGGTTCGAGGCACATTGTGAAGCCACGCCCCCAGCTAGCAGCAGGGTGAGTGGGGCAGTGGGCAGCCAGGTGTGCTGCAGCTGGAGCCGGGACCCAGTTTTAGCTCCAGCGGCTGCTCCACAGCCTGGCCGGTGGGGCCAAGCACCAGGTGGAGCGCAGCTGCCCTGGCTAGCAGGGCCAAGTGCCGCACAGCCACCAGGACTAAGTACCCTGTGATGGGCAGCTGCCCATGTGATCCTGTTCTCCTCCCTCCCCGCTCAGCGGGAGCCTCCCCCTGGCCTCTCGCTGCTCCCAGCCAGCGTGCACACATTATTATTATGCACTATTAAGTGCCTAGGAAAATGCAAATGTGCAGAATGTGTCAGCAGGACCGGACCTGTTCACTCCTGCCTTTTGAATTCTGGTGAAATTGAAGCAAAAGGTTTGGCCTGGAGAATGCTCTTTAACAAGTAGTAACCACTATTTTATTGGTTTTTTTAAAATGTGGGTGTGTAGCAGGTTTTCAAATTCTTGTTAACCATCATGTTCTCCCCCCCCCCAGCCCTTTGATTTGCCTCGTATACCATGGGCTAAAATTACCATAATGAATATGAAGCTTCGGGGGGTAGCTGAGTTAGTCTGTATAGGATAAACTTTAAAAAAGCCAACGAATAGTCTGGTAGCACCTTAAAGACTAACAAAACATACAGATGGTATCATGAGTTTTCGTGGGCACAGCCCACTTCTTCAGATGACCGGAGTGTTGGATGCCCGGGACCAAAATAAATGGGGAAGTGGGGGGAGGAGGGGCGTAGAAGAAGGAAAAACAGGAGGGAGGGGGGAACAAGAAGAGGCAGTGGGTAAAAAACATATCAAGGGGAAAGCCGAGCTGGAATGTAATAGGAAAAACAAATAGTACAGTAGAATCCGGATTATCCGACCTTCAGTAATCCGACATTCCGCTTTATCCGACCCTGCAGCTCCCGGTGACGAAGCAGCACCGGCAGGAGCGGCATCAGCGGCTCCAGGAGAGCCGCGGGGCTGGGTGCCCGGGAGCTGCAGGAGGGAAGGGGCCAGGGCCAGGCAGGGATGGGGACCAAGCGGCGCCGGCTACAGTAGAGTCCCTATCATCTGACATTTGCAGTAATTCGACCACCTATCGGTCCCATTTAGGTGGGTATAATCGGGACTCTACTGTACCTAAAGGCTGGATAGTCAAAAGAGGCAGATAAGAACCATTAATTAGCAAACAACAAATGGTCAGGTAGCACTGAAAGACTGACAAAACATGTAAATAGTATCATGAGATTCTACATAGACAAAGAACCATTGTCGCTTTCATTGTTTGGTAGGTTGATAATGACCCAGCCATCCAGTATCTTTATTCGAACTTGTGAATGAACTGTAGTTCCAGTCCTTCCCTGTGTATTTGGCTTGTGGAATTGGTTTGTAACAAAACAACTACTTGAATATGTAATATGTGAGTATGCAAATACATCAATTATCATAATGAATATGCAAATATTCCCTTGCCAGTCCCCGGTATAAAAAAGATCGGGAACCACTGGTGTAATGTACGTTAAGTAAATTATACTCTGGTCATCTGAAGAAGTGGGTTGTGCCCACGAAAGCTCATGATCCCATCTACATGTTTTGTTAGTCTATAAAGTACTACTCGACTATTGGCTGTTTTTTAAGTTTTTCCTGTTACAGACTAATTCAGCTCCTCTTCTGAAGCTTTTAGATGCATACCGTTGGGATTCCTGTGATTTCTTCCAGGATACTGACTTCTTCACCAGCACCTCCTGGAACTCCTTTGGCGTGCTAAACCAACCTGGGAATCAATGCTACTGAACGGCTGCTTTTTTTGCCAGTGTTGGCAGAACAACTTGCAGCTCTCCTTCCATTTACAGTCATCTGCAGCATTCGAAAAAGGAAGCAGGCATCATGTTCGGAGCACTAGCTGGTCATGCAGTACTGTCAGCCGAGGGCCACCTAGTTAAGTTTGTTTAACATGCCTGGGGTTGCGTGTACTTGGAAAACTGCTGATCTGTAAACATTTTTGACTGTCTATCGCCAGGAGAAAGGGCTTACGAGTGGCACTCAGCTTGCCCTATATCCCATTCCACTGTATTATCAACGTGCCCATCACCTGGGAGACATGGCGTGGGACAGCAGCAAATTGGTCCTGTCCCACTGCAGATGGTAACACCACTGAAATGAGGAGTCAGTAGATTATTACAAAGTGAAGGACATCCCCGTGTACATTCTGCCATTCGCTCCCTCCTGAAATTTCAGCTGCACCTGCAGTGCAATCCCTTCGAAAGCAACGTCAGCTAAAGTGAAAAAAAAAAGCACAAGAAGAATATCCACGTGGGAGATTGCTACAAGGAAAAATTGTTCTCCTTGACATCTGAGGCTAGGACAAGAAGCAATGGGCTTAAACTGCAGCAAGGGAGGTTGAGGATGGACATTAGGAAAAACGTCCTACCTGTCAGGGGGGTGAAACACTGGAATAAATTGCCTAGGGAGGTTGTGGAATCTCCATCACTGGAGATATTTAAGAGCAGGTTGGACAGACACCTGTCAGGGATGATCTAGATGGTGCTTGGTCCTGCCATGAGGGCAGGGGGTGGGACTTGATGACCTCTCGAGGTCCCTTCCAGTCTATGGTTCTATAACAAGTTCTGATGGCTAGAAGCTGAAACTAAATTCTGTTTTACTGCCACCTAAAGAAGCAGCGGCAATGACAGGGACCCCTAGCCCTGCCCATGCCCCTCCTCCCCCAGGCCTGCTTGAGCACCTGTGAACGCGTGGCCAGGTGTTTTCCAGAGCCCTGCTTCTGCAGGGCGGCCAGGGCCATCCTGCCGGCCATGGCAGTGCAAGGCAGGGTGTGCTAATGCCAGCAAGGAGATCTGCCAGGGAGGTTTTTTTTCTCCTGGCCTTCAGAAATTTTGTACCTCCCAAAAGCATCCATCATAAGGGAGGCTGGTTTTGGGCTGCACTGCTGGGTGTTTCTCTACTTTACACAGAGGGAAAGGGTCCCCAGAGGGAACTGTATTATCACTCGCTCTTCAACTAATTTACACTGCCTGAGAAGCGGGGAACAGGAGCAGAGGTGACCAGAGCAACTCCTCTCCCCTCCCTGCGGTTCAGCCAGGACAAAGCATCCAGAATCCACTTCCCCTGCCTAGACGGAGTGCCCTATGCTATGGGAAGGGGCCGGTCGGGTGACTTCCAGCCAAGCTCCGCTATGCACTGCCCCGGCTTCCCTCCCTGTCGTCTCACCCACTCCCACAGCAAGACTGGAAGCGACAGAGGGATGAAGGAGACAACATCCAGCCCAGGGAAATGCTGTCTCCGCACAAGGCCCGGCACTGCGCGCCAGGAAGGCGGACCTGGCCCACGGCCAGCCGCTGAACAATGGAGCAGCCATCGCAAGGGTGAGCTCTTGGACAGCCTGGCTGGCAGTGTGGGGAGAAAGCAGGGCCAAGGAAGACGGCACAGCTGGGCCCCGGAGCAAAGGCGCTGCCAGCTTTGCCAGCTGGACCCGAGGGTCCCAGCCCGGGGAGACGCACCTGGTCTAGCGCTGATCGTTTTTCGCTTGCTGGCTCGCAATGGAGCCACCTCAGCGCCTGGAGGTTGCCACCCCGAATCTGTGCCCGTCCGAGACCCTACAGGGCCGTCCTTAGGGTTTATGGGGCTTGTTCAACTGGTGACCCTATGCCTGACAGCAGCTGGGGAGGAGGGGAAAAGGATATTTTTAGAGATGTGATTTTATAATCAAATATATAATGAAAGATTTTTAAAGCACATTTTAAACTAAGGACCCGGCAACTAACACAGTCAGTTCCACACCAGACCGTACGTACCTAGGGCTGGCAAAGGCCTGTACAGTCCTTGCATTGCCACTTGAATGGCTCTGTCACCGCTTCAGTGCTCTACTGGGAGGTCTGGCAGGGGGATTCACTAGACCACCCCCCCCCCCTTCCAGGAAGGACCTGCTGTCCATTCAATTATCACCTGAGGCGTTAGGCCCTGCCCCACCTCTGGCTGAGGAGCAACTAAGGGATTAATTACAGCCCAGATGGAGCAAATGAGACTAATTGGGTTTTTAACCCTGTCCAGGCCCTGGTGCTTTTCGCCCCCCCCTCAAAGACCAATGGCGTGAGCAGAAAGACTCCCGCTGACTGCAGATCAGGGCCAGATTTGGACTGAGTTTGAAACTCCGCAGCTAACAGCTCAGTTGCTCTGTGTCTCGCCCTGCCTCGCCCATCCCGGCTGCTCACAAACCACGAGACAGGCTTACAGATCACACAGGGTTGTTTTTTTTTTTAAAAAAAAGGAACATTTGGGTTCTGTTTATTTTCCTTCTGCTTTCTGAGCCTTCGGGTCCCTCTCGGGCCATGTTTTCAAGTTTGTTTCCAAACACAGGGACTCCAGTCTTGAAAGTCAGCAAAGCCCACGGTGGGGGCTTCAGGGAAACGTGTTAACCTCCATGCTAACGGTGCTGCCAGCGTCCCCACAAGGGCAGTCAGGACCCAGGGGCTCACCTCGGGTTCCAGACCAGGGGCACTACCAAAGGTCAGAGTCTCCCTTGAGAGGTAAAATCCAAATCAAGCCGAGGTCAAAGCCAGGAGCAGAAATACCCTTGGCAACTGCAGGAGAGTCACCTGGCTACTTCCAGGAAAGCTCCTTTGCTTTATATGGGACCAACCAGGAGCCGTGGGGCTGCTGCCTGTCTGATCCCGTGCATCAGGACTTGCCAGGGTCTGTGCCCACCGTTACAGCAGGCAGCTCTGAGGCCTGGGTTCTAGACCTGTCAGCCTTACAATGGCGAGAGTAGGCTACATGCAAACCCCATGCAGGAAACACATGGGCTATGTCTACACTCGCGGCTTCTTGCGCGAGAAATATGCAAATGAGGCTAAGCGTGGACTATCGCCGAGCCTCATTTGCATACCTAATGAGCCGCCATTTTGGCAGAAGAGGCTCTTGCGCCAGAAGGAGCTGTCTACACTGCCCCTTCTTGCGCAAGAAAACCCCTCTTGCGCAATGCCGTTCTTCCTGAAAATAATCGGCGTGGCGGCATTGCGCAAGAGGGGTTTTCTTGCGCAAGAGGGGGCAGTGTAGACCGCTCCTTCTGGCGCAAGAGCTTCTTCTGCCAAAATGGTGGCTCATTAGGTATGCAAATGAGGCTCAGCGATATTCCAGCGTAGCCTCATTTGCATATTTCTCACGCAAGAAGCCGCGAGTGTAGAAATAGCCCTGGTGGGGTACAGATCTGTGTCTGCCACTGAGCACCCCTGCATTCCTCACTGCTCCCCGCTTCCTGGGCGCCGCTGCCATTCCTGCACTGACGCAGAGAGGCATTTGGTATCGTCCCTTTCAAGGGGACGATGGGGGCTGTGGTACAGACTAGGCAGCCTGGCCCCTCAGGGACCTGCCATTCCTGCTGCAGTGCCCTAGGAAGATTTTTGGGGTGCAGAAGACAAGAACGCGCAGGCTGGATCAGACCAAAGCTCCATCTCGCCCAGTGTCCTGACTTCTGACAGTGGCCAATGCCAGGTGCCCCAGAGGGAATGAACAGAACAGGGAATCCTCATCCTGGTGGGTAAACAGATTAGGGACACCCTCTGTGCAAATCCTGGCTAATAGCCATTGATGGACTCCCCTTCCATGAACTTATCTAGTTCCTTTTTGAACCCTGTTACAATCTTTGCCTTCACAACATGCTCTGGTTGTGCCGCAGGTTGACTGTGTGATGCGTGAAGAAGAACTTTCTTTTGTTTGTTTTAAACCGCTGCTGCCTGTTCATTTCTTTTGGTGAATCCCTAGTTCTTGCATTATGAGGAGTAAATAGCACTTCCTTATTTACTTTCTCTATATCAGTCATGATTTTATAGCCCTCTATCCTACACCCCCTTAGTTGTCTCTTTTCCAAGCTGAAAAGTCCCAATCTTGTTAATCTCTCCTCATACGGAAGCTGTTCCGTGCCCCTAATCATTTTTGTTGCCCTTTGCTGTACCTTTTTTCAATTCCAACCTGTCTTTCTCAAGATGAGGCGGCCACATCTGCACACAGTGTTCCAGATGTGGGTGTATCATGGGTTTGTGTAGAGGCAATAAGACATTCTCTAAGTCTCTATCCTTTTCTGAATGATTCCCAACAATCTGTTCACTTTTTTGACTTAGTCTTTAAGGTGCTTGTGACGTAGTGGGGGTTGTGTCTGCTCTGTAACCCGGGGCTCCCCTGCGCTGTGAGGTGTGATTCCCATTGACTCACCTACATGTGTATTGGCCCAGACACCTAGGCCCAGCCTGAGTAGTTAGCAAAGCTCTTCCCAGGAGGAGAGGTAAAGGGAGGAGGCGGAGATGAACACCTGGCTGGGGGGCAGGGTCTGGAAGCGAGGCAGTTTCTGGCTGGGAAACATGAAGGGAACAGACTAAGCTGAGGGTTGAGGGGGCGATGGACCCCCTAACACAAGGAGTCTGAGGCATCCTGGCCCTGACTCCTGTAGCCACATCACGTCTATGCTGTGCTGTATCCTGGAGAAGCAATAAACCCTCTGTTCTACTGGCTGGCGGAGTCTGTTCTCGCTGCTATGGGGGTGCAGGATCGGGGGGATCCCCGACGCGCTGTCACAGTGCTATTAGACTATTCATTGTTTTTAAGTTTTTCCAGTTACAGACTAACTCGGTGACCCCTCTGAAACTTTTTTGACTGCCGCTGCACATTGAGTGGATGTTTCCGGACAACTGTCCACAATGACTCCAAGACCTCTCTCTCGTAGCAGCTAATTCACTCCCCATGTTTTTGTACGGGTAGTTGGAACTAGGTTTTCCGATATGCAGAGGCGTAGCGAAGGTGTTATGAGCCCGGAAGTAAAGGGCCCCACATGCACTAACTCGCCGGCAGAGATGGAGGAGGGTTGGGCTGGGGGCAGAAAGGCGGGCAGAGGAGGAGCAGGCAAGCTAAGGGATGACAGGGGGAGCGGAGGGGGACTAAATTGATGCCCCCCCCAGCGTGGCGCCCAAGGGTAACTGTCCCCCTCCCGCCCCCCCTCGCTGCACCACTGCCAATATGCATTAATTAGCATTCAGCAACATTGAATTCCATCGGCCATTGTGTTGCCCACTCACACAGAGCTACCAGGGTGCTGGTGTGCTAGGCCTTGCTCCTACCCGCCCGTTCCTATTTGGCCCTGGCACACCCTGAAATGCCCTGTGCCCAGGGTGCGGGGCAGGCTTGCCGTGGGATTTCCCTCTGCGCTGGGGAGGCGCCTATGCCAGACCGTTGGCATCTTGGAGGCAAAGGGCTGCATGAGTCCAGGACCATCAGTAGTAGGGGACGTGTCTGGCAGGGCTGGGACCTCTTCCCCTCTGGCCTGGCAATCAGCTGGCATCACCGTTTGATCCACCCTCCACGTGTGGCGGGGCCAGCTGGGAGCCCCCAAAGCAGCCATGAACCCCACGTACTAATGAGCTGCTAGTAGCACTGAAATCACGGAGCTTATCCCAGCCGTGGGGGGCTGAGCAGGCGGCTGTGTGATTAGCCCCCAGATAGGGAGGCAGCTGCTTATTTTATAGCATCAACTGCCAAAGAGCCTCCTCCCACGGAGAGGGGCACAGGGAGCCTGCACGCCCCTGCCCGTCAATTGGGGGTTTGCCAATAATTTCATTAGGAGCAGGACCAGGCACTTAAAAATCCAGGTGTGGGCAGAACCATCCATACAGCACCCAGAAGGTCACCCTTCTAAGTACCAACCAGGTCTGACCCTGCTTAGCTTCTAAGAGCAGACAAGTGCAGGTATGTTCTATATGGTAAAGCCCCAGCCCTGAAACAAGCTGTGTCCTGCTGCCAAGGGACCAGCCAACTCATGCTGCAGGACTGCACCCCTGCCTTCAGGGCAGCTCCTCAACCTTTGAACTGGAGCCTGGGGCTTGAGAGTGACCTTTCTCAGCCTCTCTGCCCAGCTCAGCTCCTTGGGGGCCAGCTGGATAAACAGCACAACCATCATAATAGCACCATCAGCCACAGGCCCGAAACAAAACCAGAGCCCCCAGAGCAGGCCTAGTACCAGGTGTTCTTTTAGCAGTTGGTACTGACACACTTGAAATAAATAATAAACCTCCCATCCAATGTTCCCTCTAATTTTTTTCCATCCACATGCAGAATAAATTTTATATGCACTGGGGCATGTGCAGATGTGCACCACCAGTAGGCACACATGCTGCCGGTGGTGGGCGCTCTGCTAATCAGTTGGGTGGCATTTCAGTCACGCCTGGGTAGCTGCCCCACCACTCAGCTTACAGAGGGCTACTGCCCTACAGACATGCCAGCTTGGCTGGCTTCCCTTTTCTCTCTCACAAGCTAAGCAGGGCTGGGCAGGGTCAGCACCTGGAGAGGAGGCTGCCTTGGAAGAGCTGGGCCCTGTGGGCTATGTTGTGGATTGGTCAGTGGTTGGTGTGCTTTGCTCTGAGCCAGTATTAAAATCATGCCCTTCTCCATTTTAAGTGTGGCCTAGTAGCTGGAACGTTCAAGTGGGCGTTGTAAGAGACTGGTTCTTCTCCTTTGTTTGCTGTATGACTCTGGGTCAGTTCCTTCATCTCCTTTTGTCGCATCTATTTGTGAACTCTTTGAGGGAGGGAACCCCTCTTCTGATGCATCTGGTGGGTGCCTAGCAGAACAGGGCCCTGGGCTCAGACGGAGTCTCTGGGCCACTGCCCCACAACTAACAGGAATCTGAAAACTCTGGGCCTGGCTTCAAAGGCCCCCCTGGTGCTATCTCCAGCTGCAGAGTAGGCATATCCCGAGGCAGAGAGGACCAAGCGGGTGAGCTGAGCATGTCTAAATGAGGAGCCTTAAGAGCAGCGAAGCCTTAGAAGAGTTGGACCACACTTTGGCTACGTCTACACAGCTTCCCTCTTCCACAAAAAGCTTATGCAAATGAAATGCAGATTAGCATATTGCCACGCTTCGTTTGCATAATTAATTCGGAGCGGTGTTTGCGCAAGAGGTTTTTGCGCAAAAACCGTTCTTCCTTATTTTTTCAGGAAGAACGGCTCTTGCGCAAGAGGGGGGTTTTGCACAAAAAGGCGCTGTGTAGACGGCGCCTTTTTGCGCAAAAACCTCTTGCGCAAAAATGGCTCCTAATTAATTATGCAAACGAAGCGTGGCAATATGCTAATTCACACTTCATTTGCATAGGCTTTTGCGGGAGAGGGGAAGCTATGTAGACATAGCCTTTGTGTTGTCTTGTGCATTTGTTAACAGAGTCAGACCCCAGGAACTTTGACCTAACACAGCGCATATCGACTACACTTTAGAGCGGGGCATGGAGGAAAGTTAGCTGTTCTCACAAACACTCTGGCTTTATCTAAATACCAGGAGGGTTTCATTGACTCAGCGTGTTTTGAGCAATGATTTTAATAACATCTGTTTGGTCCAATTACTCTCCATGCAGCATTACTGCCAGAAGAAAATGAACAGAATAAAATGCTGAGGCATCTACAACAGCTTTATAGCTTTGTATGTGTGGGGGGAGGGGGAGAGATTGCAACTTGTGCCCTGGATACTGTATTTTGAAGGCTGGATTGTCAGCCAGAAAGTTCTCATGCATTTGTGCATGTGCAATTGTGTGCCTATTGCAGCTGTGTACTGTTGCATGAGCACGTGGGCAGTTTTGTGTATGCATAACCCAGTGGTGAGTGCACGTTACAGCCAACCTGTGCCAATCTGCAGAGGATAAAAGTCACAACAGTGACCTGTAACAGCTTGCCTCTTTAGCTCATGCTTCAGTTGTTCATATTTTTCGCTCTTAAAGTCCCTGGTTCAATCCATGGGGTGTTGGCCAGGAGGGCGGCTGTCACAGGTGGAAAGATTGGTGCTGGGCCTAGATTCCTGTTTGTATAAATCTTAGGCACAACGTGCATGCCACCAGCAATACCGCCGTGCTAGCTGAATGTGGTGTTGCAGCTGCGTTGGTCCCAGGCTGTATCCGCTCATGAGTGTTTCACCCGAGGATCTTAACAAATATTAATGAAGTAACTGTTTTGCAGGTAGGTGTTAGCTCTGTTTTACAGGTGGGGAAAATGAGGCAAGGAGCTGTGACATGATTTAACTAAGATTAGGTGAGCTGGGAGTAGAAGCCAGGATTCTGGGCTCCCTGTCCCAGGGCAGTGGGGACTCCTACACAACAAATGAAATGGGATGAGAGATTAACAGAGACGTGTAGAGTGCAACAATGAAAATACGGCTTTATTATCTTCACATGCCCAATACAGTGCCTGCAAAATCCCACATCCATTTAAAACAATGCTGGTACTTCGACGGACCAATTACACATTCTGAAAAGAACTATACGCGTCATAGCAAGCAAACATGTTTACAAAGGCATTTGATGAAATGTAAACTTCAAAATAAGTCTCCTCTCCTGCTGGCTATCTCTCAAAGACGTCTGAGCAGACAAACAATATGCTAACGAGATGCGTCCGTTCCTGCCCTTCACCCATTCTGACACTGAACCGGCAGATCTTTTTGTCCGATGTCTTATTATACATTTTCTTGCTGCTGACAGTGCTACTTCCATACGCTTGCCCTGATGGCTGCTTGACAGAACCGCTTCTTGAGTCTTGAAAATGCAAACATCTGGTTTAAGCAAACCCCAAACATGCGCACTGATCTTGCACAGGGGAAGCGTTGCACGTTTTAGACATAACGATATACCTTATATCTATTTGGCGCCAACCTGTTCCCTTTGCACTGCTGGGTCAGAATAATAGACCCATCTAGTCTCATATCCTCCCCCCACTGCTTTTCATGCTGGGTCAGATCCCCGGCCCCATTCCTTGTTCCACTCGGTCAGATCAATGGGCCAATCATCTAGCTTAGGGCTTGTCTACACTGCCACTTTACTGCACTGTAACTTCCTCAATAAGTGGTGTGAAAAAACATCCCCCTTCCCCGCCCACTACAGTGCTGTAAAGTGCCAGTATAAATAGGCTCCCAACTCTTGTGGAAGTGGTTTACCTGGAGTGCTGGGAGAACTCTCTCCCAATGCTGGAGCCAGGACCACACTGTTGTATTATGTTCTGAGTGTAGACAAAGCCTTAGTGTCATTCCCAAGGCCTTCTATTGCTCACAACCAGCGCCCTTATACCTGAATCTACCTAGAGAGCCTCTAGCTTTGTTTATATTTAGCCAGAAGCCAGCTAAAATGTGGATTCAGGAGGCCTTAACATAACAATACTCAGGAGAACCAGTTGTTTGGGTGGGATCTTTTCCCTTCCAAAACAGCCTGCCTCATATCTGTGGCCTGGGGCTCTAGGAAGTTCTAAACGTGTAATATGCCATGTTTTGAACCGTTTAATTCTTCTTTGATTTTGTCTTTAGCTATTTTTAACAGCAGGATTTCCTGTTAACTGATAGAAGCTGTCGTTGGGCTGATTTTCTCTTGAAAACAGCTAGTGACAATAACGTAATTCGGACAAGCCCAGAGGCGCATTCATGTTGTGCATAAAGAAATTCTAACACCTAACTTGAGAGAGGTGTTTTCTAGTGGCCTGATAACGGGTCTGTGAGTCAGGAACCCTGGAGCTCTCACTTGTCTGTTACAGTGACTCTATGTATGCCTTTGGGCAAGTCACTTAACCACTCCATGTCTCAGTTTCTCCATCTGTAAAATGGGGATTATACTTTCCTTCCTGTTAACTTTAATAGGCACTCGATCGGGGCTGAAAGCCGATGAGAATTTCTCTTAGTCAGACATAAGTGTCTGTCTGGGAACCTAGCCAACTATGCTTCTGTTCAGTCTGGCGGACAAGAAGTAAGAGCAACTGCCACCCGAGAAACACAGAACTTGCAAATATGCGCTGTCATTAGCAGGCAAGGTAGCTCGCTGCACAAAGTCATATTCATTGCAGAGGCAGTGGGTGTATAAATGGTTGAGTTGAACCAGCGCTCTTCTCTGGGTTTGAAGATTGTGAGTCATCAGATCTGTTATTTGTGGTCCCAGTCATCCTATCTGATCTTTGCTCAGTGAATGGAGTTGTTAATGGTTCCCTCCCAAGTAACAAAAAAGTAAAGCAGCTTAACTTTCCAGGGCATCTGCCAACAAAAGGTATTAACTTAAAGGCTAAATTAAGTGAGTGTAACTTACTGGCTTCTAAAATGTTACTTATTTACTGATGGGTTCTTCGGTGGAATAAATGTGGTTGGTCTCAAATATCCACATCCCAGAGACCACTATAATATTCAACACTAAGTGGGCTGACGGATCCGTTCTTCCTGCTGCTGGCCTCATCAATACTAGTGGTCAGCGAAACAGACCTCTGGTCTGCCACGTTGCTGAAATACTGGAAGAGCTGCAGCCGGTGCAGAAATTGCCTCCTTTGGTACAAACCCAACAGAAAGGCCCCTTTCATAAGGGGAATTCTCCTCTGGTTGTTTTTATCCATGGCTGTCACTCTCAGCAGGGTCATGGAGACTCGGCTGTCCTCTGGCGGGTTAGGATCCAGCTAGACTCATAATCACACCCCTCTCTAGTTACTATCCCTGAAGATAGGGCTGAAAGAGGGGTTGTGTAAGCATTATCTTCTCTTTGCACTATACATTAGAAGAAACAAAATACAGGACTATGTAGCACTTTAAAGACTAACAAGATGGTTTATTAGATGATGAGCTTTTGTGGGCCAGACCCACTTCCTCAGATCAAATAGTGGAAGAAAATAGTCACAACCAAGTGGGTCTGGCCCACGAAAGCTCATCATCTAATAAACCATCTTGTTAGTCTTTAAAGTGCTACATAGTCCTGTATTTTGTTTCAGCTACACCAGACTAACACGGCTACATTTCTATCACTATACATTAGAAAATCCACCTGAGCCAATTATATTCCTGCCCTGCATCTGTTGGATCAGTTTAATGTGGGACCCTTTCTTTGCCTGTACTAAACTGCTGTACAGCACTGTCATATGGAAGGGGTTACAGATTCCTAGGGCCAGACTATCCTTCTCCTGTGGATGGAGAGACCTAGGGAGCAGGGGGAGTTTCTTGGTGACAGGAATCCTAGGCAGCACACGGAGATGGAGAGACAAGATAGGAGCCTGGCAAGCCCAGACTATCACAGGAGAGGCCTGGTCCTGAAGGCAACAGTGCTGTCCTGTCTCCGACTCTCCCCTGCCATCTCCTCTTACCCTCCCTTCCATTTCCCACTCTCCACTCGGACCTTCCTCCTTCTCAGTCCTGTTACCCCCTCTTCCAGCCTCCACCCTCACCCTACTCATGCCTCCTGGCCCATCCACCCTGCCCCTCCCCCACCCTGCTCTCTCCTGCCCCAGCTCCTCTGCTCCCCTCCCCTCTGCTCACCCCTCCTGCCCCAGCCCCTCTGCTCCCCTCCCCTCTGCTCACCCCTCCTGCCCCAGCCCCTCTGCTCCTCTCCTCTGCTCACCCCTCCCGCCCTAGCCCCTCTGATCCCCTCCCCCACCCTGCTCCCTCCTCCTGCCCCAGCCCCTCCTGCACCCTGCTCCCACCCCAGCCCCTCTTACAGTTGACAGGTGTCTGGTTTTGAACCGGACAGTCCAGTATTTGAGCTTTCTGTTCGGAAAACAAATTGAGAAAATAGAAATGTCGGGTATTTTCTAAATAGGATGTAATGTAGATTGTGATGTCATGTCAAATGTGTCCCGTATTTTTGTTGAAACCATCTGGCAACCCTAGCCCCTCTGCTCCTCTCCCCCACCCTCCTGCCCCAGCCCCCACTGCTCCCCTCCCCACCCTCCTGCCCCAGCCCCTCTGCTCCCCTCCCCACCCTCCTGCCCCAGCCTCCTCTGCTCCCCTCCCACCCTCCTGCCCCAGCCCCTCTGCTCCCCTCCCCTGCTCACCCTCCTGCCCCAGCCCCTCTGCTCCCTCCCCCCCCTTCCCCACCCCACCTCCTCTGCTCCCCTCCCTGCTCACCCTCCTGCCCCAGCCCCTCTGCTCCCCTCCCCCTTCCCACCCCACCCTCCTCTGCTCCCCTCCTGCTCCCAGCCTCCACTCCATCGATGCGCTCGTGGCTCCTCCTGGCCCCGAGGGGCCGCTCGATTGGCCGGGCCTGTCCCCTCCCCGCGCGGTGGCTGCCGGGCCGTGGGGAAGATGGCGGCCCCCGTGAGCGGCGCGGGCCCCGAGCCCGGCTCCGGCCCGGCTCCGGCGTGGGGCGGCTGCAGGAGGCGGCGCTGCGGCGCAGGGAGCGGCTCAAGGCCCTGCGGTGCCGGACCGCGACGCACAAGGTGAGCCGGCCGCGCCGGGGGGGACGCGTGGGGAGGGGCTGGGGCTCCTGTGGGGAGGGCTGGGGCTCCTGTGAGGAGGGCTGGGGCTCCTGTGGAGGAGGGCTGGGGGCTCCTGTGGGGAGGAGGGGAAGGGGAGGAGCTGGGGGCCCTGTGGGGGAGGGGTCCTGGGGAGAAGGCAGGAGGAGCCAGGCTGAGGAGGGAGCCATGGGTGTAACGGGGTTTGGGGAGCACTGCTGGCGACTCTGGGGTGGGGTGTGAGTGTCCCCTGTGGGGTGGAGTCGTGGGGGTGTCTGGGGCTGGGGGGGTTGAGGCCACGCAGGAGAGAGGCACTGAGAGAGGCAGGTGCTCTCAGCATGCATATGCGGCACAAGAACAGTGTGTGGGGGGGGCACGGATGGCCTGGTGGGGATTGGGGTGGGCATAGAGGAGCAGGGTCTTGGGTAGTGTGGATGGGAGTTGGGAGAAGCTTGGAGGTGTCTGGGAAGTGGCAGGAAGGGCTCCAGCAGGACTTGACCATGGTACTCAACCTACCAGTAACCTGCTGATTGTGCCCCGGTCTATAACTGGATTTCTGTGGGCAGTCATCTCCCTCTGTGTAGGGTTCCCATTGGCTTCATAAAAGCTCTGCTATGGTTGCAGGGCATCCCTGTGTGGATCCAATTGCAGAATCAGGGCCCTACTCTCCTACTTAATTTTTCATTGTTATCTTTGCTTCGTTGTGCTGTGTCTTTGCTGAGTAATCGTGTAACCTTGTTGATGTTACCTTTGTTCTTCCCTCTCTACTCTTCTCTTGTGCTTGGTTGTGGTCTTGTCATCCAAATTTTTGCCTTGTTATTTTAGTTTGTAAGCTCTGTACAGTCATGTCTGCTGTCTATATTGGATGGCATCTAGCACATATAGTTTTGCGCGATGTTAAAATAATAATAAGCTGCAAAATGAGGTGCACAAATGGGGATCAGAGTTAACTATTAACTGGGGATTAATACTGTCATTTTGTATTTCATAGCAGTTTCTGACTTATTGGAGGTTAAAAATCTTAATTAATCCTCAAAGTAATCTATCTGGAGGCTGTTACCTCCATGGTACTAATGAGGAAACTGAGGCTCAGTGTCTGATTTGCTCAGACCATGCATATGTCCGCATCAGACCCGTGATTATGACTTGGGAGTTTCACAGCTCTCAGTTCTGTGTTTATTGCCTGTCAACTTAGTTTCCTAACTTAGTGTTTTGTGATGGTAAATTTGCAATGATAAATGACAGACTACAAGTTCTACATCAGGTGCGTGGACACATTTAGTATGAGGACAATAAACGAAAGAACGGGTTGGATAGGATAAGTGGGGAAAGAGTTGTGTGAAGGAGGAGGAAAGATGGATACAAATTCTGTGGAGAGATGAGAGTGTGGGCTCCAGAGTGGAGCTGAGGATGAGAGCTTTGGGGTATAGGAGGGGGCTTTGGCTTTGTGGGGGGGTCAGGGCTTGGGCTTACCTTGAGCGGCTCCTAGTAGGGATGTTAAATATGACCAGCAGCCAGTGCGCTCTGGTCCCACTCCCAAGGAGCCCCCTGCCACTCCACGCTGCTGCCTCTGATACAGTGTGGGGTACCAGGCAGGAGCTGGTCCATGAGGGGAGCTAGTTTAAAAACCAGCTTCCCTCACAGACCGGCTGCTTGTCGCCCCACACTGCTGCCTCTGATACAGAGGCAGCAGCGCGGGGTGGCAGCAGCCCCTGTCTGGGAGGGGTGTGAGCTCCCAGACCTGGCGCAAGCCAGAACTGAGCAGGGCTGCCTGCCCACCTGGCTCCTAATACATTTTAAATGCAGAGACGCAGCAGGGGTAGGTCCCGGCCCCCCGCACAAGCCAGGACTTCGCCAGGCTGCTTGCCAGCCTGCTAAAAAATTTACTGGAGGGAAGGGGAAGAAGGCACGTAGTCTACAGCATTAACCTATAAGCTTTTGCTTAATTGGTTAATTGACTACACTATTGACTACATCCCTAGCTCCTAGTCGGGGGTGCTAAGGCAGTTTCCTGCCTCTCCTATCACCACAGACCATGCTGCGCCCCAGAAGCAGCCAGCAGCAGCTTCCCAGACAATGGGAGTGTGGAGCTAGTACTCAGGGCAGGGGCAGTGCACGGAGCCCTGTGCTCTCTCCCTCCCCACTTCCCCCCCAACCTAGAAGCCAGACCTGTTGCCAGCCACTTCTGAGGTGCAGCGCAGTCTGCGGTGCCAGGACAGGTAGGTAGTTTGCCTTAGCATCCCCCTGGACCCCCCTGCGGCAAGGAGACCCAGTGCCTGACATTCTATGACCCAGAACTGGTCCGCGACCCATAGTTTGAACACCACTGCCCTAACCCCCTTGTTGGAGATGGAAGTTTTTGGCAACAAAAGTGCTAACAAACAGCATTCACACACACTGACTTTTAATAGCAGGGCTGTGTTGACCCTTAGTTATCAGGAGACATTGATTGCACTATTGGAGTCTTGTCATGTCTCTAGGCATTGTTAGCTACAACTGTAGTGTTCGCCTAGAAAGAAAGAGGCTAAATTTGAGACTTTCACTTTGTTTCCTCAGGGGTATTGAGTTCCTTCAGGCTGCTAGGGTCTTTGGAAGTCCAGAAGAAATTTATGCAGTTCAGAATTTGGGTATTTCTTGGAAAACCTGTAATGCACTACACATCTACAGGGCCGTTGACAGCATAGGCTTTATACCAGGTGTGAACTTGGCGCACATTTTCATTCAGTTGCTGACTTAGACTTCAAGATGCAAATATATGTCTCAGGCAAACTGCAGAGCGAAAGCTTCCATTGTTGTGCTGCTCAGGAACATACAAACTAAGTGTGCTGCTGACTTCTTTTGGGGTAGAAACAGCTGCTTCATGCTGGGGGACTGTGAAGTAGAGATGTTAAATATTGGTTACCTGAATAGTCGAGTAACCTCATGAATTCTTATTGGTTAGTTGACTATTCTGTAGTCCCTGGGGGCGGGGCTGGCAGCCAGTGTGCTCCGACCCCACTCCCAAGGAGCCCCCTGCCACTCTGCGCTGCTGCCTCTGTATTCAGAGGCAGCAGCGCAGAGTGCCAGGCGGGAGCTGGTCCATGAGGGAAGCCAGTTTAAAAAACAGCTCCCCTTGTGGACTGGCTGCCTGTCACCCTGTGCTGCTGCCTCTGATAAAGAGACAACAGTGCAAGGTGACAGCAGCCCCTGTCTGGGTTTGGGGGTCTGAGTTCCTGGACCCGGTGCGAGCTGGAACTGAGCTGGGCTGCCTGCCTGCCGGCTCCTAATACACTTCAAATGCAGAGTCGCAGCAGGGGTAGTTCCAGGACCTGGTATGAGCCAGGACTGAGCCAGGCTGCTGGCAAGAGGGAGGGAAGGAAATGCATGTAGTCTATAGCAATAACCTATATGCTTTTGCTTATTGGTTAATCGGTTAATTGACTACACTATTACATCCCTACTGTGGAGTGTGGCTTCCTTCGTTTCTTCATTTGGATAGATTTTAAAATTAAGTAAACAAATGCAATGCGTGATCAGATTAAATTTTTGACTTCCTGTTGGATCCCATTTAATTGTGGTGCTGCACCTCAGCAAGAGATACGTTCCTTGAAAAATGAAGAGATGTATTTTTACATTTCCTGTGTTGGTGGCCTTAAAGATTCCTCTGAGTTTCTGCAGTTTGTTTGTAATAAGAGTGAACCAAATGGTGACTTACCATTGTCGTCAGTATTGGGGCTTGACCAAAAGTTGACTGCGCATGGTGGACGCTTCTGAAGTAGCTCATAGGCGAATCAACGTCATCAGCCAGAACTTTTTATTTGGCACTTGAAATTGTAAAATTGGAAAGTATTCCAGAACAAACTTGCTCTTAAAGAGTCCCCTTTGTTGAGATTGGTGCAGTGCACAGGATAATCGCCTTATGTAAACTCGGCCTGTACAACATTTGAAAAGCCCATAATTATTGCTGTGCAATTTGAATTTTGGTTTGAGTTCTTCTGACTCAATCCGTACCACTGCTAAAATGTATTTTCTTCCCTGTGTGATACCGTATTCTGTCCCAGATTCCAAGTGTACTACCTCACAAAGATAGTACAAGGTTTCCGTCCTACACACAACTCATCTAGGCAGACGCTTGGCTTGGATACAGACCTGTCAGTGGATCCATCAGCAAGCACAGTAATAAAGTTTAGCTTTCTAAATGTATTTCTGAGAACCTTTTCCAAGAATGAAGACCCTGTACAGTAAAACTCCATTGGTCCAGCATCTGATGGTCCGGCACTCCTGATGGTCCGGCACCATCAGGAACCCGGAAGTGCTCCAGGCAGCCGGACCATTGGAGCTGCTCTGCCCCCGGCTTCCCCGATTCAGCTGCTGCTGAAACTGACCAGCGGCTGGAATCGGGAAGCCGGGGCAGAGCAACTGGAGTGCTGCCAGTAGGTCCCGTAGCGCTGCCCCTCGGCGCTGCGGGACCAACCTGGCAGCACCCCAGCTGTCCCTGATTCAGTCGCTGCTGAAACTGACCAGCGGCTGACTCCGGGAAGCCTGAGGCAGAGCTGCTCTGCCCCGGGCTTCCTGGAATCAGCTGCTGATCAGTTTCAGCAGCAGCTGACTTGGGGACTCCTGGGGCAGAGCAGCTGGGGTGCTGCCGGGTTGGTCTGGTAGCGCTGCCCCTTGGCGCTGCGGGACCAACCGGCAGCACCCCAGCTGCTCTGCCCTGGCATCCCCAAGAGCAACTGTGGTGCTGCGGGTTGGTCTCGCAGCGCCAAGGCGGCGCTACGGACCAACCCGGCAACACCCCAGCTGCTCTGCAGCGCGTCGATTCAGCTGCTGCTGAAACTGACCAGCAGCGGCTGAATCGGGACGCCTGGGGCAGAGCCGGACTATCGGAAGGGGGCTATGAGGGTCTGGGGTGGCATCCCCACCACCCTAGACCCCCTCATAGCCCCCCCTTCCGATAGTCCGGCATATCTGATAATCTGGCACCCCCTGGGTCCTAAAGGTGCCGGATTATCGGAAGTTTACTGTATTTTGTCTTGGTACAGCATTTCCCTCCATGGATGTTAAATACAGCTTGCTCCCAAATTAAGGCACTCTTTAGCTTGCAGGTTGCAAGCGTGTTTCAAAATCTCCAACTGAAGTCATATTTAACAGCTCACTAGCAGGGGTACACAAGGTAGCCAACTTTAAGATCTTCTCATGGAGCATTTTTTGGAGCAATCAGTAATGGGAGCTTCTTGGGGACAAAGTGATACGTTTCCTGGCTGCTTCCATGCCTTTTGCATGAACACCAGAGTGATTGTGCATGTTTAGGCAGCCAGTTCTGCTACAAGCAGAGTGTCCGGATGACACAGCTGCTCGTGCTTTCTGCAAAGCACATAACGTTTTATCTTTCTGACATAATCATGATAGTCACTTTCTGCCTGTGACCTTTAGCTTGGAAGCTTTATTCTCCCTCTTAAAATTCTGCCTGGCCAAAGCTTTAATATGTACTTCAATTTGGCTGGAAAATCAAACAGCTGCTGGTCTTGGAACTACCCGACTGTAGCTCAAAAGCCTAAACCAGGGCTGGGGAATCTTTTTTGGGGTGGGGACCACTGATCCACAGAAAAATCCCTTGCAGGCCACACACAAGTGAGAAGCAAAACAAAAAAAAAACCCAAACCAAACCTTCATGAATGTGGCCTCCGACTGAGGAGGAGAAAGATGCTCCCCACATTCCCCTCGTGCACCAGAACCTGAGGGGGCCCTGGCTAATAGATTTTGTGCACTCCAGCCCTGCGACGGGGAGCTGGGGCGCCAATGCCGGCTCTGAGCCTCGGGGGCCGGATCCAGGCAAGCCCAGGGCCGCATTCAGCTCCTGGGTTTTAAGTTCCCCACCCCAGCCTAAACCGCATCTCTTGGTTCTCCATTCCCCATAGACCCCTGCTCAGTGCACTAACAAACATGTTCCAGCTGAGGCCCGGCAGAGGTTCTTTCGAGGGTGCTCGGCTCTGTCCCCAGGCGTTGCATGTCGTTGGCACCAGCAAGGCCATTTGTCACCTCCCTGACTGACAGCTCAAGGTCTGCTCTGCTCAGCCTCTCCTCCCTTCACCACAAAGTTCTTTGGTCCTCTGCCATGCAACTCTCTCCTCTAACTGGCAGCTGAGGATTGCTGTTCCTCAAATGCTGCACCCCTCCTCCCCAGTTCTGTGGGCAGGAAGCCTGGTACTTTTATTTACTCAGCTGGCGCTACTTCCCGGCTTGGGCTTGCAGAAAAGGGTTTTTTCCCCAGCTCGGTTGGAAGATTGCTTCCAGCTAAGTGACTAGCATGCAATGGAAGCCTCAGTCATGGACTAGGGATGTTAAAGGTGAATTGGTTAACCAGTTAACTGGTAAGCATCACCCTTACTGGTTCCAGTTAACCGATGGGGACTGGAGCAGCTCCCTGCCTGCTGCAGGCAGGGGTGCTCTAGCCCAGCCGGAGCAGTCTCTGTCTGCGGTGAGCACGCCTGGAGCAGCCTCTGGCCATGGCCTGGGCGTGATGCAGGCAGGGACTGCTCCAGCTGGGCTGGAGCAACCCCTGCCTGTGGTGGGGATCCACTACAGCCTGGCTGCGTTGGGAGGGGGGGGGAAGGCATTCTAGTCCAGCTGGGCTGGACCAGTTCCTCTGCCCCCTGCCTTTAATCAGTTGAACAGGCATTTACATCCCTTTCGTGGGCCAGGACCTGATTGTACTGATAGAATACTCCACCTAATTTTCCTACAAATTTATGGACTTGTGAGTAAATGGAGACGGTGCAAAACTGGCAAAAGTTCAAATTGCCTTTTATGTGGTATCCATCAGAAATCCATCTGAAAGGCCAACTGGGAGCAGTGCTTTCTGAAGAACCAACTTCCCTCTTCCTGTTTCTTTCTAGAAGAGGAAGTGTGCTTGGCAGTGTTGTAATGTTTAACACGGCCTTGCCCATTTTTCTGCAGGCTTCGGACAGTTTCATAGCTTGGAAAGAGGTTGGCTCTGTAATTGGCACGTAGCTGGTGTTTTTGGTACCACGTCCAGTTAAAAGGAAAGCAGCACGGTTTCTCTGATGCCAGCCTTGGTGACGTTCACCTAATGATGTCGAGTGTTCTTTTTAATGTCAAGAATTTTAATTTCGAAACAGGGAAGGAGAAGTTGTTCCAGTTCTTGGGAGCCTGGGATGGAAAAAACAAGGGTAGTTTTCTCATAAGTAACCAAGTGTATGTCCTGTGATAGACGCAAGCCTCTTCCAAAATGTGCACGTGAGACAGAGCACTTGGGGAGAAGTTTAGCACTTCGTCATTCTGCACAGCGGTGGGGTGGAAGAACCTGACATTTCATGCATTATGTACACAAGTGTAAAGCCACATGCTTAGTACTAGAAGCAGCAGCTGCATTTGTAGTTTAATTGCATCATAATTTTCTCAACTCGCTGAAAGCTTATTGTGTTGCTAGCAGATGTACCCAGCATAGCTCAGGGCTTTAACTGGAGTCTTTTTTTTTTTAAATAAATGAAAAATGTATATGCCATATTTCAATGATTGTATTTTTTTTTTTTTTTACAAATGAAGGAAAATGAAGGCTGGAGTGAGGGCTTGGGGTACGGAGATGGGTGGCATAGGGTGGAGGTTTGAGAAGTGGGGGCTCAAGGCAGGGGTGGGGACCTCAGGGCGGGGAAGGAGGTTCGGGGCTCAGGAAGGAGGTGGGGATGCAGAAGTCAATGCTGGTGGGGGGTGTAGGATTCAGGGCAAGGGGCTCAGGATAGGGGGCTGGGAAGTGGGGAGGGGGGCTGCCTGTGGTGGTGAGGGTGGTGCAGCTCCAGTGGCGGTTCCTCCCAGGGGGATGTGGCAGTGCTCCCCGGCTAGCGGCCCCTCCTGAGGGCCCATGGCTGCGCTCCCCAAAGGGCGGCTCCTCTCAGGAGTAGGAGAGGATCCGGGTCTGTGTGCTTGTCAGGTGGGGGCTGGGGCTCTGTGGGCTGGCCCTGGCCTCCAGCTGACCCCCTGCCCTGCAGCAGGTCAGGGCGGGGCGGTGCTTCAGGGGCTACCCCTGGCCTCCAGTGCCCTCCTCCATCCTGCAACCTGTTTTGGGGAGGTGCTCTGGGAAGCTGGCCAGGCTCTGTGGGCTGCCCCTGGCCTTCAGGGCAACCCCATGCCTGTAGACTGTCTGTGGGGGTCTAGCCTCCGGGGACTGCCCCCCTCCAGTTGCCTTTGTCCAGTGGCCTCCTGTGACCAGCAGGCTGTGTGGTGGAGTGTGGCTCCAGCAGCTGCCCTTGGTCTCCAGAGGCTCCCCTGTGGCCTGTAGGCTTTTGGGGGGGCGAGGCTCTGAGGGCTGCCCCCCTCCGGCAGTCCCCTCATGACCTGTAAGCTGTCTGGGGAGAGGCCAGGCTCTGGGGACTGCCCCCTCCTACACACCCCGCCGCCCCCCCACAACCTGTAGGCTCTTCAAGTGGGGGGGCAGGCTCTGGGTTTGGGGCTGGAGGGCTACTTAATTGGTTTGGTGTCAGGCAAGTGGTGGTTCTTGATGTTGCGATGGAAACCATGCCTGGTTGTTTTTAGTGGTCATCAGTTAGTGCAGCATCACGAAATAAATAATAACAAATATCCTAGAGCACAATTGGAGAATGTGGTTTCTTCAGTTTATTTAAAGCTTTCAGTTTATGATTAAAATGATGACCTGACTTTTAGCGACTCCTAGGTTGCTTAGGCTTTGATCCTTCCAACACTTAAACACATGCTTAGCGTCGTGCGCTTTAACGATCTCATTGTCCGTGGACTACTTGCCTCTAAGTGTTTGCAAGATTGGGACCATAAAGCATAAGCCTCAACATCATTTGTTTACAGTAAATTAAAAGAAAATGGAGAGTAATTGCATCATCCCACATGGAAAACTCATAACTCCGGTCATCTGAAGAAGTGGCTGTGCCCACGAAAGCTCATGCCACCATCTACATGTTTTGTTAGTCTCTAAAGTGCTACCAGACCATTTGTTATTTTTTCTGTAACAGACTAACTCGGCTATCCCCTGAAGCACATGGAAAACTGAAAACCAGCCTCCTCTATAGGCCTCAGTTGACTCTTAGATCCCAGTATTGCAACTCCTGGTTTATGTTTCTGGGGAGCTTTGCCTACATAAGGAGTGCAGGGTTGGGATAACAATTCTCTTGGTGTGGTTATGAGATCTGTCCGGATAAGTGTGGTGATCTGGAGGTTTCTTGTGTATAGTTGTTTGTAAGGTTCTGTTGTAAGGCTGATCACGCTGTCCAGGAACTTAGTGCTAATGTGGGAGAGTTTTGGGGAGCTTCGCCGATACGTCGTGGTTCTTGAAGTTGTGGTGGAAACTTATAAGGGAGTTTTAGTTGTTTGTCCACAGCATGAAACTATCATTGGTGGGTCTCAGTTATATCATTGGTTTGGGATGCATTCCTCAAGGTGGCCCGTGAAGAGGTTGGTGTACTGGGGAGCCATGGTTTGGTTCCCAGGGTTTGGACAAGGTGTGTGTGGTTGAACGTACAAATGTAATGGGTGAGGATGAAGTGGATGAGTTGGACCATGTGTTTGGGGAGGATATCTGAAGGTTACCCATTTGTTATCTCGTAAATATTTGAGTTAGGCAATGCTGCTCTCATTGTAAAGGAGGGGAATTCCATAGTGGCGAAGGATGGTGTCCAAGAGTTTGGCTCTTGAGCAAACCACCTTATTGGTTCATCTGAATTTGACTGTTTTAGGATTTTGACCTCCCGTCCATCACTAGAATAGTTTTTCTTTGTGAAACATAGCGTTTCAAAACCAGGAAAAATCGTGTGATATGGATTCTGCAAAGAGATATGTTACGGGCATGGTCTCTGGTACATAGGTAAATAAATTAAAACACCAGCAGGGCGGACAGTCGCTGTGGGCCCCAGGGCACGGGGGGGAGCTGTGTAGCCCCTGAAGGGGCGGGGCTTCAGGTGGAAGGGTGTGGGCCTGAGGGCAGTCAGCCCTTAGCACTGCCCAGACCGTGACACACCTCCAGCTCTTAGAGCTACCCAGAATTCAAAGTGGCCAGCTCCAGCTGCTTCAGGAGCAGCGGTGGTGGCTGGAAGCTCCGGGCCCCTTTCGATCACTGGGCCCTGGGGCAATTTCCCTCTTTGCCCCCCTGTCAGCAGGCTTGGAAAAAAACACCATGTAACTTGGAGTATGCATTGGTTAAAATTGCTGAGGCCTCAGTGTATTCCATGCAGAGATTTTGGAATCCATCTATCATGCACTGTTTTGAAAGCCAAGCATGTAAAGTGGGGGAAAACCTAGTTTTCCTCAGTTGCTGTTGGATACCACAAATGTCACAATGCGTGACCCAAATAGTTAGTTTCACTGTCGGGAGGCATTTTGGTTTTAATTAAAAAAAACCATAGCAAAGTCTTCTTTAGCTCCTTCCTCACGGCTAATACAATAGCGAAGCAGTTCCTCTGTGAATTATCTGCATAAAAGAATCAACGGAGCTGTTTTGCTGTTCTTGTGAGCTGAGCCCTTTTCACACCATCAGTAATATTTTTAGCAGTCTGTGTTCGAACAGTGCTGTTGTCTTAAATGCTGCTTTGTTACCTGGGATTTGATTCTTCAGCTCTAACGTTGACATAAAGTTGTGTGCAACCTTTAAGTGTTGAAATGAGGGAAGAAATGTTCATTGGCTGCCGCTGGTGTGATAAAGTCTGTGCCTTGTTCTTGCTAGAGGAAGAAACTGTACCGTATTGTTAATTCAGACTACTTGAGAGAAGGAGGATGTTTATTTAACAACAAAATGTGAGCATTAAAATTGAGCATAGAAAACCATGATGCCTCACTGTGTGGTGAATTACTGAGCATTTTCATCTGCTTTCTGTTTTCCAAATCCCTTAGAAGGAAGCTGACAACAGGGTTGGAATAGAGGCCAAACGCTTTATTAGTGGAGAGGTCAGAGTTGCCATACAAATGTATAGAAACACAGCACGTGCAGTGCAGTGCAAATGCTAAGCACAAAAGTAGTACATCTGTTTTTAAAGGATACTGTTAATTTATAAGCGGATCGGTTTAAAACAAAGTTAAAACCAGTCTTAGGTCCTACACTGCTTCAGTTTCCCCTGCCGGTCCTTGTGGTTTTGCATATTTTTTTCCATTTTCTAAACTGAGTCACACACTGCCATTGCTGTGTGAAAGACCCACACAAACGGGAAAATGACTACACAAGGGAACGAGTGAAAATGACTAGATGCGGTGCTCCTCAGTGCACAAAGTAGATAAATGGGGAATATTTTGCAGTGGCCTGTCAATTTATAATATTCTTGGGTGTTACTTTAATAATTGTAGGTAAAATGTCAGATGGAAGTGGGTTTTTTTTTGTTTTGATCTGTATGTACCTGTTTCTTTGTGTAGCTTGTATGGTGTGTTTTCCACATGGGAAGACATAGTCAAACTAGGTCAAGGAAGAGGTGAGGCTTTATCACTTCCTTTGGGTGACAAATGTGGTGTAGACTAAGCTTGGAAAACCAAAGAGAGGCAAGTTCGCACCCCTTCTCCTATTGATGGGCAAAACTGAAGCTGAGAGCTTAAGTCACTTGCTGGTGATCATGTGACAAGTGAGTGGAGAACTGAGAAGTCCCTGGTGCCTAGTTCTGTGTTTAGACTGCAATTCCACGCTTCTCCAAGTGACTGTCTAATTTCCTTATGCATGGCAGCACATGACCACATTTCATTCCCATTTCTTGCTGCCTGGTGTTTCCACACCCTTGGCTTTTTAATTTTTAAAGCAGCGTTATTGTTAGTTGAGGTGAACGTGACTAGATCTAGGTCGGGTACAAATAGATGCTAACAGCAAACTAAACATGACTGGCACTTTTCCTGCATTGCTGCTTTTTCCATTTTCCTTAAGATGCTAATTTGCTTTGCTGCTTTTATGCAAAAATGCAAATCAACGCACTAGTATTTGGAGGTAAATCTTGGAAAACTGCTGCAAACTCACTTGGACTCCTTCTATTTCCCCGTATAAAAACATTGTAATAATATAATAAAACCCTGGTGAAATCCCATATTTATCTTATAAATACGGATTGATTTTCACATGAGAAACTGGCAATACGTTTATGGGTTCTGGTTTTCATGATTCTCATTAACTTGACTTATTTTTACATTGTCATGGCAATGGGCAGAGGGCTTTTACATAATTTTTCCTTTTTTCCGTCTGTACCCATGAAAAAGATTAACGGCTCCTTTTCAACACAAACTGTGGTGCGCTAAAACCTTGGCTCCTTTAATCTGCTGCTTAGTGGTCCCAGCTGTGCAGTCTGACTCGTCTTTCTGCCGGAGCTTTTGAGTGGGCTCCATGGAAATAGATGACTGACACGAAGCATCTTTTCATCCATAGCTGGTCATATGCTTGTCTTGAATGGAGACAAGCTCCAGAGGGTAGTTCAAAGACAGACAAGTCATGGGGGTGAGGGGAGGAGTGTGATAGCTCTCCTTTGGTCCACATCCTCTACTCCCTTTGCTTCCAATTAAACCCTGTATGTCACCTGCCTCCGCCCATCAGCAATTTTTGTTCAGTTTGTTTAAATGGCCCACCGTGGGAAAATCAGGGCATCTTTTTCCCACTGGAATTTGAGCAAGCATCAGTTGTTTGTGAAGGAAGTGAGCAATGAATCTGGAGGAGGCATCAATCTGGTCTTGATCTCTTGCTCTTAGTCGCCTGAAGTTGACTCACTTAAATTGAATAGTTTGCTGTGTGTTGGAGAAGAATCTGGCGAAAACGCGATCTGAGCCCCTCCCCTTCCACACACTTACTCGAGTCGCTTTTTCTCACACCTTATTTGAAACTTGAAAATCCGTTTGCCTGCCGATCGGGTTGTGTTCCGTTTGACAACCCACTCTCTCTTTTTACTGGGGCTTGAAATCTGTTTTCTGTAAGATTTTAGTGCCCTAACTACAGCCAACCTACATCATTCTGCTATTGAAAATGTCTCCCACACAGCATGAACTGTTCAAAGGTGAAGAAAAATAAAATGAAACACAGGTATTCAGTGTCTGATTCAAACCAGGAAGTGCGCTCCGGGACGCGTTAGTTCGAATCAAACCCCTTGGTTCGAACTAACGTTACTGTTCATTTTTTGAGGAGTAACGTTAGTTCGAACCAAGGGGTTTGATTCGAACCAAAGGGCTTGATTCAAACTAACGCGTCCCGGAGCACACTTCCAGATTCAAATCAGCTGTTGAGCGGAATAACGCGCAAGTGAGATTATGCTAATGAAGCGTGGGATATTTAAATCCCCGCTTCATTAGCAATTTCGGTCGGCTAAATTTGCATCCCTAGCTCAAATTAGGGAACAAGTGTAGACGTACCCTTACATCCCTATAATGGCGTGGCCACAGAGAAATCCAATGGATATAGAGTGTACTTCGATTTCCAGAAAGCCGGCATTGGCCACTGTTGGAATACAGGATATTGGGCTAGATGGATCTTTGGTCTGAACCAGTCTGGCTGTTCTTATGTAAATCCCATGAGAATGACATGAGATTCCTGACACCAGAGGTTGGGTCTTGAGATGTGGCACTTTGTACTGGGTTACAGTGGAAGGGACAATCTGGAATAGGAGGTTTCATTCTCTAAAAGTATAAGTTTATCTGCTGCTGTAACACAGGTGGTGTGGTACCTGTCTAGGCTGGCTTTTGCAGCAGTTAAGATGCATTGCTTTCATTCCTTTCTGTGTCATGGCCACTCATGGATTTTTTTCTTGCAACTCTTCGGTGAGGCATTATCCCTCTTGTATGCATGAGGAATTGAGCTGGGAGACTCAGAGGTAAGTCACACAAGAAGTGTCTATGGCAGAGCTAATAAAACGTGGACCTCCTGAGTCCTAATTCAGTGCTTTAACTCCTAGACCTTCCTTTTTCTAGTAAGATTTTTCTCCTGTTAAATACATCTTGTCTGACTAAACTCTGGGTGGCTTGAGGCTGACTAGCAATGTCATGCTTGCAGTGTCAGAGGTGAAACAGCTGTCAGCCTCTAAGAAAAGATAAGGAAATAAGGCTGTTTGTCATCAGCCCTCAAAAGCACAGGCTAAGGATTCCTTTCCAGATATGTCCATTTCAGGGTCCTCTTCCACAGGCTTGAAGGATGTGCTCAGTGACAGAGACCAGAGCTGAGTTTAAGGAAGTCATGTGACAGGGGTACCAACAACTAGGAGAAAACAAAACGGGGGTGGAGGGTTAATATCAGGAAAAAAACCCTTCTGTACAATGCAGTATTTTAAATATTTATAAGAGGCTTGTTGCTTTGGTACATAATCACCTCTCCCCTGGCTGTGGAATCCTTTTCACTTGTCCCGCCTGGTTTTAAATGTATCATGATAATAGTGCAAATGGGAACAATTCTGGCCTGGCAGGGCATAGGGCTAGATAACTTATTACAGGAGTGGCCAACCTTTTTAAGCACGAGATTACTTTTTGAATTGAAGTGCAATTCAAGATCTACCTCAAACCCAAATACTCTTGCCCCGCCTCCCTCCCGCCCTTTCTCCGAGGCCCCGCCCATGCTCACTCCATCCTCCCTCTCTTCCCCACCCTCCCTCACTTTTACCAGGCAGGGGCTGCAGGTTGGGGTGCAGGCTCTGGTCTTGGATTAAGGGATATGGAGTGTGAGAGGGGCTCTGAGCTGAGCCTGGGGCAGGCCGTTGGGGTGCTGGAGGGGGTTCTAGGTGCAGGCTCTGGGAGGGCGTATGGATGCAGGACTGCTTGGGGCTAGGGCAGGAGCTTGGGGTGCAGGAGGGGGTTCACGCCTGGGGTAGGGTTTCGGGATGTGGGCTCCAGCTGGACACTGCTTACCTCAGGTGGCTCCTGGGTGGTGGTGCAGTGGGGCTAAGGCAGGCTCGCCCTGGCTCTGCACCACTCCCAAAAGCGGCCAGCAAACTCCATCCCAAATCCTGCTGTGCCCCCTCTCTGCTCTGTGGAGATAGGATACAGGGTGGGAGAAGGGGGCATCCTGACATCAGCACCCTCCTCTCCCTCCCCTGCCCTGCACAGAAAGCAGAGGCTCCTGAGGGGACAGCTCCAAATCAGAGGGCAGGAGATGCGCAGCAGTCTGTGTGTGTGCGCGCGGGTGGGGCAGCTGAAGTGCTGGGCTGGATAACCTCTTGGCCATATCAGTCAGGATCCCATCAGAGGCTCCAAGATCTACCAGTAGATCCCGATTGACTGGTTGGTGACCACTGACTTATTAGATCCCTTCCATCTGCAGCATTTGATTCAGTTTCCAAGTGAGTGGTGTGAGCATATATACAATATTATGCCTAGAGAGACACATTTTAAGTCCTGAGAGACGTGAGCTAGTGAACTATGCATGTGAGCTGGGAGTTGCTGGGTTCAAATTCCAGCTCTGGCTTGCAGTGAACTGCCCAGCTCGTTTTCCCCACCAGTAAAATGGAGATGAGGCGGCTTTCTTCATAGTCATTGAGCATATGTTGGTGTGGAAGATGCTGTGTCAATGCTATGTGTCACTGACACAATAGGGTAGTGCATTCTAAAGGGACACTTTGCATGCAGGGAGATTCCAAATACAGCTTTTTTTTATTTACAGCACCAACACTGCTCCCATCCAACCCTCCTGGAGCCGAGTTAAACTGTTCGTCACCGAGCCGGCTGAATACTAGAGTGCATAGTGTGTGCAGCAAACAAACCCCATGCTCTGAACTTGTTCGAGGTAGAAGGAGCTGGTTTGTTGGGTAGAGAAGTCTCCCAGTTCCAGGCTAAAAGCAGGTGTTGCCAGTGTCAGAGGTTTGATTATAAAGGTGGGGATCGAATTGCAAGAATGCATATGTTCTTTGTCTACTCTTCCCTTGGCGCTGGTCATGGTGTTACAGCCGGCGGAGCCGAATTCCCAGCATTGAGTGCTAGTAATGTAAGAATGCAAAGAACACACATGGGAGAAACATGATACTAGCTAGCAGCTTGGTGCTATCTTGTTTTTGTCTACAAAATACTAAACAGCAAAGGGAAGTAGGACCTGTCCATGTTCTGTGACAGGTTTCTCTAGCCACCTTTATTGAATTAAACCTCACTCACTGCAGTTCTAAACAGACAGCAAATCTGCCGGAGCTGCAAACTCTCGCTCAGTCTGACCTGGGATCTCTCCACATTGAAGAGAGATGCATAGCACGGCGACTGGCAGCCTGCCTTCTTCAAATGGTTTTTTTCTCCTTCGTTTTATTTTCGAAGGATTGTAGAGGGAGCTTGTGTTCTTGAGAGCGGAGAACAAAGTGGCCGAGAAAACAGTTGCTGTGGTAACAACACAGCATAGTAAAGTTACATTACATGGAGACAAAAATGTACTCTTCAGGGCTAGCCAAGGCTATTTCTATTTAGGGCTTATCAAGAAAATAATATGCTCTTGCTGCAAAGCTCAAGTGTTTGGATGTGGAACCTGCAGACAAAATGATTTCACCCGCAATGTACAACATGACAGTTTGCAAAGAAAAATGTTCGTCATCTAATCCATGAAGTAACGTTCCATCTCGCTAGTCAATTTAGATAACGCTATTTGCAGGCGTAGTGTTTATTGTAGTTAATCCTTTCAAGACTGAGCATGTCTGCCAAAGCATTTATTTGACAGTTAAGCAAATGTCCATATTCCAAGAGTTCAAACACAACACAACCTGGCGCAAGAGCTAACTGAAAAAGGACTAAGTAAATCATATTTTGCATGTCTGCAGCGCCTTTGACCTAAAGCTTTCAAAGTCCTTTGCAAATACTACATTTCAGGACATCCTGGTGATGTAAGTAGCATTCCCAGTTATAGACTGGTAAACTGAGCCACGGGGAAATTCTTCGGTCTCTCCAAGGTCACGCTCTACCCGTGGCAGAATTGGGGGTAGAACCCCAAAGGCCTAACTCCAAGCCCCCTGGAGTAACCAGTAGACCAGTGGCTCTCAGCCTTTTCAAACTGCTGTATCCTTTTCAGGAGTCTTTGGGTTGTGTACCCCCAGCGTTCATCTCATTTAAAAACAACTTGCTTACAAAATCAGATCTAAAAATACAAAAGTGTCACTGCACACTGCTAGTGAAAAATGGTTTGCATTCTCATTTTTACCATATCATGATCTATCAATTGGAATATAATTATTGCACTTACATTTCAGTGTTTAGTTGATAGAGCAGTATCAACAGGTCATTGTGTGACATGTTAGTTTGGACTGACTTCGCTAGTGCTTTTTATGAATCCTGTCGTAAAACGAGGCAGATTATCTAGAGGATTTGCTGTGCTGCCTGGAAAGCCTCTGTGTACCCCTGGGGGTACATGTATCTCTGGTTGAGATCCCTAGACTAGATTACACTCCAGCACTGGTGGCTGCACAGCCATGCAGGGCAAGGTCTGTGAAATGGAGCCAAATGAATAGAAGAGCACTACTTGGAGAGCGTAAAGGGGTAAGGTGAACAGTGTTCCCTGTAAGCTGAGCGCTTAGGCGGCTGCCCAGGAGAGATTCAGGTGCCACCCAGCTGACTGGCAGAGTGCCCACAGCCAGCAGCATGTGTTCGTATAGGTGGTGCACATCTGCACATGCTTTGGTGCACATAACAAAATTTATTCTGCGCATGGATGGAAAAACTTAGAGGGAACACTGAAGGTGAAGTGAGATTCTAAGAACATAAATACCAAAGGGGACCTAAACCTGGACCTAATACCAAAGGGGACCTAAACCTAAAATCTCCCACATAATTCAGAGCTACCAACAAAAACCCCACAAAAGTAATTGAATCTTTAACCAGATGTTCTATTCTCTCCAGAAGACAGCAGTAAGTGGATGGCATAATTGTCGTCTGCAAAACTTAAATATTCCAGAATTTAAATTAACCAGTGATAGTTTTACTCTGGATGGAAGCTGGATTCTTCATTAATATGTCAGATGCTGTAAAATAATGGACTTTTCAAAACTTCCTTTAAATCTGTGTAACGGTTGTAATGGATGCCGGGTGGAGAAATCAATCAAATCTACTGCCACTTCCTTTTGAGAATACACTCATGCTATTTACTAGTTCTTTCCGCTAAAATTCACATTTAGATTCCTTTCCCATCTCCTTTAGCATTTGTAAAAACAGAGAACTATAAATCCTTTCCCCATTCCTTCCTATTATAACATTGTCTAGTTGGTCCAGAAGTTTAGCTAAAGATACGCATTTTCTGAGGTAGCCCTGTCTTATTACTTAAATTATTTCTTTTCACATGGGACATGCACTACTTCATCTTCATTCAAAACAAAACTACGTTCAGATCTTCCCTCCTCAAGACTTACAACCGGTGAAAATCCCCCCCTAGTCTGAAGAAATTGAGGTCAGAGCTGTAGAGCCTTCACCCAAACCTAGATTTCTTCAGTCGATAAGGTAGCACTGTCAATGTAGGGCTATGCACACCCGCATTTTTATTGGTGGAATTTATGTTAGTCAAGGGTTTGGTTTTTTCACGCCCCTGACATAAGTTTTGCCAACAGAAGTACTAGTGTAGACAAAGTCTAAACATTCAGTTGGTAAAGTGATTTGAGATTGGTTTTAGGGATGTAATAGCGTAGTCGATTAACTGATTAACCAATAAGCAAAAGCTTATTGGTTAATGCTATAGACTACGCGCATTCTCCCCCTCCCCCTTCCCCCGCCCAGATTACTTGCCAGAACATTTTTTAGCAGGCTGGCCAGCAGCCCGGCTCAGTTCTGGCTTGCGCCGGGCCCACGACCTACCCGCTCTGCAGCTCTGCATTTAATGTGTATTAGGAGCCAGGCAGGCAGCCCAGCTCAGTTCCGGCTCATGCTGGGTCTGAGAGCCCAGGGACTGTATCAAAGGCAACAGTGTGGGGCAACAGGCAGCTGGTCCCACCTGGCACCTCTGATACAGAGGCAGCAGCGTGGAGTGGTAGGGGGCTCCTTGGAAGTGGGGCGGGAGCACACTGGCTGCCAGCCCTAACCCCAGGGACTATGGAATAGTTTTGTAACCAATAAGAATTCATGAGGTTAATTGACTATTCAATTAACTGATATTTAATATCCCTAATTCATTTAGCTTGATAACTATTAGGTGGTTCTCATTATAGGCGTTTCAATTTCAGTTTAGTTCCTTCAGAGCTTACAGTCATTTATAGATAATGACAAGATGAGACGATCTTAGCTCTCTTTGTGAGCAAACAGGTTTCTCCAGGAATTTGCTGCCTGGAAGAAGAAAATGGAGAAATGTGAATTTAAGGCAAAGAAAAACTCAGGGCTGGGTAGCTGGGGAAGTCAGCTCATGTTCTTGCATGGCTGACTGGTGCTGTCTTTCAGCAGGCTTTTTTGTTTAATTTATGAAGGGAAAAAGAAACTCCAGAAAATAGGTTAATCATCAGCTCCAGAAATGCAGAATTAGATCTGTCTTGCACCCAAGTAGTACTGCTTAATTAGCATGTGCAAAGCTGTGAAACTCTCCTTGTATAGCTTGAGACTAACCTGTTTGGTAAATACAGGGGTGGGAAGAGTAAAGTTCATCTTGGGAGAGAAGTTTCTGCTTGCTTCTAGCTAAATATTGTACCTCTCAACAGGTCCTTGCATGTAAAAACAAACCTCCCTGGGTTTTTTTTTCTGATGGGGAATTGAAACTGGCCATTGAAACTGGCCATGTGTGGCATTTATTTTTGTTTTTGTCCTAAGATAGTACAGGCAACAGTCTAGGTGAAATGATTATAAACGTGGTACAGGCTGTCTAATCTTTTCCTCCGGCTCTAGGAAAGAACCGTTTTTAGTATCCAAGTTCATTTAAAAATGTAAAATTTAGTTTAGTAAAATTTGCCAAGGGGTTCTTGGCTGGGGTATAACTGTTTCTTGTGGCTTGTTTACTGAGTAAAACGCCAGGGAGAGTTTCTGTTCTGGGTGAGAGAAAGGAAATGTGCAGCTGTCTGGTTGGTAGAAAGTGAGCTGTGGCTACAGCAAGCAAATTGTTTCCAAGTTCTTTAAAATGCAGCACTGAGGATTATTTCATGGTTTTATAAATTCTGTTGAAAGATTCAGAGATTGTCACAGCGCATGGTGTACTGTACTTTGGATATCATATAGTGGAAGGGATGCATCTCGCAAGTTATCGATTTGTCAAACTCCGAAGAGAAATCTTCACTTTCTGTATGACAGGTTACTTTAGTTTTGCCCTCCCATGGTGTCTGTGTGCCACTGCCCCCCGCCCCCCCCATCGGATAGAAGGTCAGGCCTGCTTAAATATGGGAACATGTTTCTAGTTAGTGGCTGCAACCTATAGAGAACATACAATTTAGTACCTGTATTGCTATGCTAGCGTGAATGTATTTTAGGAGCCCATGCTGTTTGCATTTTTAGAGAGCTGATGCATCTTCTCAATTGCATATAAATCATTGTGAGATGATTGTTTCTATGTGCCAGATTCTCCTTTCATCCAGGGTTTATATAGGTCATGGGATGCAGGATAGTTTTCGGCTACGTGCAGATGTCAAGAGCATTAGGTAGTCCTTTATGGGTGCTTGTTTCGTTTAAGGCATTAGCCACGACAGAGGGGATTTTCTTGGGGAAAGTGTCCAGACTCAGATGCAAGACAAATACCAATTTACCTCTCAAATATTGCAAACGTATTTGTGATGCTATTGCAAATTGGAAACTGGGTTCATGTTCATGTGAGAGCATTCTCCTACAGCAAAGTTGAGGTTCCCTTCTTGCTCCTGCTGTGAAGGTCGCATCATATTTCTCAGCAGTGGTTTGTGTCAACCTGAAAAAAGGTGTTTCGCTACAGGACTGTTATTCCCCTCTGAAGATGTTGAACACCCTCCTGAGAACACTTTTTTCAGGAATAAGGAAAGAGCATACTACAAACACCTGCCGAAGAGATTCTGTTAATGAAAGTCCCCTCTCAACACACTTGAAAGAAGTGTCACCTTCTAATGCCAGAGAATAATACATCAGTATTAATCAATAAAGTGAGAGCTATACAAATCACTTGCTGGAAAAGAGAACTGGGGTAGAGTTGCATCCAACACATTCGGGAACTTTAGAGGTTCCATACTAACTGGATCTGGGAGCTTGGCAGTTGGAAAAACATATTTTAAAAGAATTTAAACTACATAAAATAAAAAAATAAAAACCTGTAAAGGGATCATTAAGGACTTTGCTTAAGATGATAACGCCAGTTTGGAATTAAAATTGTGGACTGGTTCTCAACTAATCCATTATACCAAAATCTTAATTTATTACAGAGAGATTATAGCCTCTGTGTAGTTAAATTGGAGCCATTATAATACCTTTTTTACCTGGTACCCCTTTACAACTTTCATTTGTCCTAGATTATGCCACCCTTTCTTGGAAGGTAAAGGATAATGTTTCTGGAGCATTGGTGTAAAGTTCATTAATGTATTGAAATAAAAGAACCCTGGTTTTAAATCTTCCCTTTTTTGTTTCTCTCCCTCTAGCTCAAAAGGGACTTGTTCTGCCCTCTCAGGTTTTTTTCACAGAGTTAAAGCTCTTTGAAATATCATGTGAGTGGACCCTGGTTTCTTTAGCTATAGCTATTAAATAAAGCCATTAAGCTCTGTGTATACTTTTGGTTTCTGTGTAGCTTCTGTGATGCTAATTTAATTTGTGATAGCAACTGTATTGTCAGTTGCAAAATAATAGCCACTGATATTCAATAGTTGTTTTTGAAACAATATACTTGGGTACTGACGTTCAGATAATACAGGTATATTTAAAATAGCAAAACCATCAATCCAGGAATGTAAGGTTATTGTGATTGGAAAAAGTGTAGTTCTTTATCTGCAAATATGTTCATGTTGATTAGGTAGGAAGTATAAGAATTGGTGCCTGTGGTTATTTGCTTAGGATTTTTGGAAGCATTGGTGTGAAAACAGGATATTTAGTTTTCAGAGCCTATTCCGCTCCTTCTGATTGTTCCTTATGTGAAGTCACAATGTTCTGTCTGTGATTTAATCATTTCCATAGCAACCAACTGTGACTGCACAGGGTTTATGTCTTAAATAAAGAATATAAGCACCAGGAACACAGAGGTTCTTAAAAATAGTCATGTTTTCATACTCTAATAAGTAGGGTGGATATAAGCAAATTGTTTGTAAATAGTGGTTGTCACAAAATGTCTATGGGACTGTAAGCCCTGAATATATATTTATGAATTTTTATGCTCTCCTGGCTCTCTTGTAAATAATACAATGAAGCTTTTTTGCTACTTGCTTTTATTCATATTAACTGCCCAGTTAGGGAAGTAAAACTCCTTGATCCTTTGGTAATTATGTAAAAATTATGGTCGCTAATGGAAACTCAGGTGCCTGATGATATCAAGTAGATGGCATTTAACAATCCTCTCTGGTTTTCTGTTCAGAGTACTAAGAGAATTAAATGCTCCAGAATGTTTGTTAACACTGAGGTAAGCCCAGCCGTGAAAACCAAGAAATACAAAGTTAAGAGTGCGTGTCACCTCCTTCAATGCAAGCCCCACCATGCCGGTAACACATAGAGTACCTTTCTACCCTCACAGCTGCTGTAAAGCACTCTGGGAACAAGAGCCCGAAGCCCTGTATGACATAGTCTAATTGTAACACCTTCTCTTTGCTAAAGCAAAACTTGGGTCAGGTGTAGCACACAGGAGCTGCCTACACCCAGACTCTGGCCTACTCCATATAAACCCCACCCTAGTCCTGTTAATTGTTGTCAAATCTTCATCCTCAGCGAGAGATCTTCTGAGACATTACCTTCGCTATGCCCCAGACATCTGTCATCTGTGCCACCAGATTGTGACTATTCCTATGGCAAGAAGAAACCCCCTCATACACCTCCAGTGAGATGGCCTACAAAATTCAGACCAGAAATGAGGCACAGTTGCTCAAGTGGTACACATTCCCCTCTTCTCATATCACAGAGGCAGCTTTGCCACACTGTTCCAAGCAATCCTTCCTCTCTTCAATACAGCACTAGCTAACACAGTGAATGCAGCTGGAATGCATGGAGAATTTGTGGAATTCAAATGATGACACATCCTCATAGCCCTTTATTATGGATTCATATGTTCTAATACAAGAAGGGACCATTAGATCACGTAGTTTGCCCTCTCGTGTAACACAGGCCAGAGAATTTCACCTGGTTACTCCTCTATTGAGCATAATAACTTTTGATTGACTAAAGCATCTTCTAATAAAGCACCCAGTCTTGACAAGAAATGGAAAACCTGCCACTTTTCTTGGTCGTTTAATATTTGCACTGCACTTGCTGAACCGTTCCCAGCTGAGAGGGTCTGGACTAGGGGCGCAGGAAAGGTTGAATTGAAGAGCTGGCTTGTTGCTCTTGTTTACTTGTATCTCTTTTTTTGAGACTTAAAATTAGGCATGTGTTTTAATGAAGTTTTAGAGCATTTGATTTCCTTTGTTTGTTAAAAACAAAAAATTCTCTGCATCCCCATGAATAACTCACTGCTTGTGAATTACAATGTTCCTTTTTGCTTATGATCTTCCTTTTTGCTTATTAAGTTAAGATCCAAAAATTTATCTTAAGTTCCTCATTGAAACAGCTTCTTGAATGTATATTCCAGCAAGTTGCTCTTAGCCTTAAGCCAAAATAGTGAAATCTACATTGATTGCTGCTGGACAAATGGCTCTGTGCCCCTGTATAATCTTATGTCGGTGTATTTAAATAGATAATGCACCGTTTAAATTGGTGTCTGGTCACTAACAGAACTATGTAAGCAAAATTCTACCTGGGGGATTTGTGTTCTCCACCATTCCACTGAGACGCCAAGGAAAGGAAGTTCATATTGATTTGGAGATGGAGGAGGTGCCATCTGCCCCGTTTTGAAGATGCTGTTGGAAAAGAAGTAGTTGTTTGTCTAGGGAACCGTGATTATGACCAGATTGCAATAGGATGGGCAAGCAGAGGATGGTCCCAACCAGTAATGCATAGTGGTGCTTCAAAAGGGTTGATTTATCAAAGCTGAAGAAAATTCTGAGTGGAAATGATTGGGAGGAAATATTTAGACAGAAAAATGTGAATGAAAATTCACAGTTTATTACAGGGTCAAAGAGTCACAATTTCGCAGTTAAGAAAGAGGACAACTTTGGGTGAAGGCCCAGCTGGGTTTAGAAGGGAAGTAAAAGCTGCAATAAGGAAAAAAGGGAAACAAAAAATAAAAATAAAAAATGGAAAAAGAGGAGTCCGACAACAATCAGCATAAATTATAAGTAGAAAAATTAATAAGGGATGCTAAAGATATCATGAAAACTCCATGATTAGCAGAGCCAAAGATAAAAATGAGGTTTTTATTATGAACATAAAAGTCCTAAAAATGGGGGAATGGTTAATGATGACACGGAAAAGGAAGACGTGCTCAATAATTCTATTTGGAAAGAAAAAGGGGATGGTTCTAGTTAGGGATGTTAAAATTAGATTATCAACTAATCTAATAGTCGATGGAATTTGCACTGACTATTTGATTACTTGATAAGGGCGCTTCTGCTTTGTAACGTGGCAAGAGCCCGCCCGGCTGTTGCTACATTTCAAAGGCGGAAGTGCCGGGCGGGGCTCTTGTACATTTCAAAGATTGCAGCACCAGTGTGGAGCCCGGGAAACTCCCTGAGTCCCCCGCTGAGCCCCAGGCTCCATGCTGCGCTTCCACTTTGAAATGTACAAGAGCCCCAGCGGGAACTCTTGTACATTTCAAAGTTGGAACACCACCACTGCGCCCCTACACCCTCCCACAGATCTGGAGCTGGGGGGAACCAGCTTTGCCTCCTCCTGATAGGTGTAGCAAGGTGCGGGGAGAGGGGGCAGTGACTAGTTGACCAGTGTGTTGACTGTCCGATAAGCTTTTGCTTATCGGATAATCGATTAGTCACTTACATCCCTAGTTCTAGTATCACATGAGATGGAATTACTTTCCAGGCCATTAGTAGCTAAGGAGGATGTTAGACAACACTTATCAATGATAAACATTTTAAAATCTGAAGGCCCAGATGACTTGCATGCAAGTGTCTTCAGTGAGTTGATTGAGCAGATCAGTGGCCTGCTGAACTTAGATTTTAATAAATCTTGGAATACTGGGGAAATTCCAGAAGACTGTGTGTGCTATTATTAATAATGAATAATCTTTTCATTATTCTAGAACGATAAGCGGGATGACTTGGGTAATTGTAGTCTGTGATTAGTCTGGTGTTGATCTGAGCAAAATGTTAGAAAAGCTGATCCAGTCAATAAAGAATCAAAGGATGGGAACATAATTGGTGCCAGTCATCATGGCCTTACAGAAAACAGGTCTTGTCAAACAAACCTGATATAATTGCTTAGTTGATAACATTAACGGTGTAGATAGAACCAACTGAGACTTTTGTAGAGCATTTGACATAGTACTGTACAACAGTCTCATTAGCAAATTAGCCCAATGCAATATCAAAGAAGTTAAATGGGCCTGAAAACTGGCTGACTGACAGATCTCAAACGGGCATATTTCTACTCGGGCTCTGCAACAATCAGTACTGGCTCTGTCACTGTTCAATATTATCAGTGATTTGGTAGTAAATATAAAATCACTGCTGGTATTTAGAAAATCGTGGATAGCACAAGATCAGTGGGGTGGTCAATGAGTTCAGTCCTACAGAGTAATCTGGCTTGTTTGGTACAATGGGCCATTCAAACAAAATATATTTTAATACAGCCAAATGCAAAGTTACACATCCAGGAACAAGGGATGCAGGCTCTATGTACAAAACATTGGACTATATCCTGGAAAGCAGGGACTCAAAGGATTTAGGAGTCCTAGTAGATAAAGTCAGCATGACCTTGCCTTGGTAAAAAGAGCCCATTTGATCCTTGGATGTATAAACAAGGAGGGATGAGAGAGGGGAGAGAGGCAAGTTTTTCTCTCTGTCTGGCATTGGTGGGATCAGTACTGCATCTGGTTCTGGGGGGCCACCTTTTAAAATGGAAGTTGAAAAACTGGATAAGTGCCGAAAAGAGCACCACACAAATGATTCAAACATGGAAAAAAAGCTTTGCAGTGAGGGACATAGAGCTGTGTCATCTTAGTTTATCAAAAAGAAGACGGAGAGGTGACTTGACCAGGGGAGAAAATACCGGACCCTTACAGGCTCTTTACACTAACAGAGAAAGGTATATCAAGAAGTAATGGCTGGAAATTTAAACCAGACACATTTAGATAAAAAATTAAGCCCAAATTTTTACCAGGGTGGGTAATTAACCACTGGAACAAACTACCAAGAGAAGTGGTGGATTCTTCATTTCCTTGACACCTTTATATCAAGACTAGATGTCTTTCAGAAAGGTCTGCTTTAGTCCTACAGAAGCTATTGGGCTCAATTCAGGAGTATCTAGATGACATTCTGTGTTCTGTGACTGACAAGAGTGTCACACTACAAACTTCTTACCTTGCCACCCCTCTTACTCCTAATAACCCCCCCGCCCTATTCGCAGAGCTGAGGCTGGGAGCAGGGCTGCAACTTTGGGAGGGAGGGACTCAAACAGGCCTAAGGGGATCAAGGCTGGGACCACAGCTGGGGGCTAGGTTAGGAACAGAGCCTTGGGAAGGGGCCAAGATTGGTGATCACGTGGCTGGCAGCCAGGGCACCTGGTGTGGAGCGCTGGGTATGGGACTGGCAGCTGGGGCCCAGAGTGTGGGATCGGGACCTGGAGTAGAGCTTCATGGCCTGCTCCTCTGAAGCCCTTGTAGATTGGGACCAGGACACTGAAATGCCTTGGTACTGAACAGTGACCCAGAGAAACACGTGAAGCCCGGTAGTGATGTGCCCCGTTACTCTGCCCTACTTGGAAGGTGCACAGCTGTGTGCTGAACTAAATGGAGCTGTTGTGTTGCCTTCACTGCCTCCCAATTTTAGGATATTTCCATAATGCAGCCTGGAGGTGATAAACCCACAGATCACTGATGTGTCTGACAGGACTGGATTCAGCCTGCTGATCAGCTGCGAATAGGTACCTGTGTTGTATGGTGTGTGATCTCAGATGGCCCACTGCACTGTACAAAGGGGAAAACAAGGAGGCTGAAATACTTTCGGTGGCAACATTCCCTGCTGCTGCCCAACAAGGCTGACTCTTCCCTACCGTCCATGCTTGCATTCAGGATGCTGCTGTAGCACAGAACCCGGTGGTTTCCCCAAAAATGCTGTAGGCATTTATGGCACTGATACTGTGATGAAGGGTATCAGATAGGGATGGAAGCAACTAGTTGACTATCCGATAAGCAAAAGCTTACCGGATAGTCGAATAGTCCCTCGACTAGTCGCTTCCCCCTCGGCAGCAAGGGGGGGAGCAGGCACCGGTGCAGTGGGGGAGCTGGCTTAAAAGCCGGTTCCTCCCAGCACCATCTTGGCGGGGGGACAAGGAAGTTAGCAAGGAACTGGCGCGAGCCGGGAATCAGCTGATTCCCGGCTCACGCCTAGTCCCAGACGCTGCGCTTCTGCTTTTTAAATGTATCAAGAGCCTGCCAGCTCTTAATACATTTAAAAATCAGAAGTGCAGTGGGGGGACCCGGCATAAGCTGGGACAGCTGATTCCCAGCTCACACAGGGTCCCTCCGCTGAGCTCCAGCCTTTTTACATTTAAGGCTGGTGCACAGCAAGGGGGACCAGGCTCGAGCCAGGAATCAGCTGACATGGCTTGCACTGGGTCCCTTCCCCCCCCCCACTGTGCTTCAGTTCAGCTCTGCTGGCTCTTAATACATTTAAAAGACAGAGCTGCAGTGTGGTTAGCTCCTGGGGTCGGGAGCTAACCCTGCTGCGGCTCCCCCGCTATTGACTAATCGTCTAGTCGATTAGTTCATTAAACTAAATGGAACATCCTTAGTATCAGATGGAGGGTATCGACCTTGTAATCTGGAAAGGCGGCTCTTTGGGCGTACAGGGGGAGTGGTGGGACGGCGATGGCCTACAGGCTGGAAGAAAAGCAGAGGGCGGTTTCTTGCTGACATTTGGCTACACCCACAATGCATAATTTTCTGCAGTGTCGCCATCTGGTATTTGCTTAGGTCATTGCGGCCAAATGTGTCTTTATTGCTCTCTGGCACTTTGTGAGAGACTAAGAAGGTACCACATGGACACTGACTGTACTCGCTTGCAGCAAAGGTTCTGGAAGGGCCCACATTCTGCAGTCTTACGTGTCTGCATATATTCTGTTAATAACTTGGGCTATCGCCAGTTCGTTGTGACTCTTTGCCACTGGCATTGCATAGCATTGGATGCCAGTCATAGAATCACAGAAGATTAGGTTTGGAAGAGCCCTCAGGAGATCACCTAGTCCTGCCGCCTGCTCAAACCAGGACCAACCCCCCAACTAAGTCATCTCAGTTGGGGCTGAGTCAAGTCTGGCCTTAAAAACCTCTGAGGATGGAGTTTCCACCACCTCCTCAGGTAACACAGTCCAGTGTGTCACCATCCTCCTGGTGAAATAGTTTTTCTTAATATCCAGCCTAGATCCCCCTCCTCCCCTGCAACTTGAGACCATTGCTCCTCGTTCTGCCATCTGTCTCTGCTGAGAACAGCCTCTCTCCATCCTCTTTGGAACCCCCCTTCAGGTAGTTGGAAGGTTATCAAGTCCCTCCCCCCCATTCTTCTCTTCTGCAGACTAAATAAACCCAGTTCTCTCAGCCTCTCCTCATAAGTCATGTGCCTCAGCCCCCTCATCATTTTTGTTGCCTTCCGTTGGACTCTTTCCAATGTGTCCACATCCTTTCTGTAGTGCGGGGGGTGCGGGGGACAGAACTGGACGCAGTACTTTAGATGTGGCCTCATCAGTGCTGAGTAGAGGGGAATAATCACGTCTCTAGATCAGCTGGCAATGCTCCTCTTAATACATCTCAATGTGCCATTTAGCTTTCTTGGCTACAAGGGTGCCCTGTTGACTCATGTCCAGCTTCTCATCCACTGTTATCCCCAGGTCCTTTTCTGTACAACTGTTGCTTAGCCAGTCGGTCCTCAGCCTGTAGCCATGCTTGGGATTCTTCTGGCTTAAGTGCAGAACTCTGCGCTTGTCCTTGTTGAATCTCATCAGATTTCTTTTAGCCCAGTTCTCCAATTTGTCTAGTCCTATTTGAATAATTCCGTGTCAGCCTTTCGGGTGTGGTGGGGGTGGGGTTGTATCCGCAACAGGAAATCGTCTAAGTCCTCTATAGCAATTCTGTAATACAAAATAATTTTTATTTGAAACCTCTTTGCTTTGTTAACTTCCTGCCTTATCCTGCCCCAGTCATATTGGTGGCTTCAAGCCAAAAGCAATGGATGAGGTTTGCGATGGTTGAGACCTAAGTAACTCCCATCTACATGAGCAGAGCATGTGTTTCTGTGGCAGTTCATCCGAGTGCTGTCTGTTCCCAGCAGGCTGAGAGACGGGAAAGACTTCAATTTGCAGGCAGCTGGCATGCGGTTTTGTAGGCCTTCGCTATATAGCTACCTTCAGTGGTGTGACTTACTGTTGCTAATAATCAGCAGGTTTGGAGTCTCCCCACAAGGCACATCAGAACGCGGATGTGCTAGAACCAAGAGCAGGGCAAGTCAATGTTGTTTTCAGCTCCCCCTGCTGCTTTCAATTTAAATACAAGAAAACAAAGCTGGGAGCTGTCTGGGTAGAGCCTGGAATTGACTTACAGATCTGCAGACCTGTGGAAACTGACCAGCTCCAAAAAGGGAAAACCCCTGACGCATATGAATTGTGGAGCTGTTGCTAGAATCAGAAGCCAATCCCTGGGCAGTGCAGTGTGGCGAAGGGAAATGTTTCCTTTCCTGGAGCTTGAGAAACGAAAGGTGTTGTCCATGGCCATGCAGCAGAAGTGGAGAAGATGTTGGCGGAAGGCAGCTTGCCAAGGAAGAAGTGGATGGGAAGGCAGAGTGGGGAAGGAGCAGAGAATCAAGCTATAATGAATGGTACGGTATTATTTCTAGGATAGCTGTGTTAGAAAGCGCTCATGTGCAGTTAGCAATCCCAGATGGCTGGCGGAACTCGCACTGTGCCGGAAAGGACAGAGACGTGGCTTCCAAAGCAAAACAGTATCGTAAGCTGGGCTGAAATGTCCCAGCGGAGGGTTCCTTTTTCAGTATCGCAAACGGATCAGGATAGTGTGGGCTGGTGATTCCAGCACAGCCCTGCCGGGAGTGAACAGCCACATTGGTCTCCTCACTGCAGCTTGCTGCAGCCTGGCCTTGGGCTCTTTACAGGTAAGGAAACTAGAGCACAGTGTGCGGCTATTGCCACCCACCCGACAAGCTCAGCTAGGCAAAGTATCATCACTGTAAACTCTCCTTCCTCCATCCGGGTTCTGTCTTGCGGTGCATCCGATCCCTGCTGGAAAAGCTCATAGAAAAACTCTCCTCCTTATTCCCGTGGTCTGCAGCAGACTCCAGCATTGCTACCTAGAAATACTGGTTAAGCAGCTCCTGTTAGTACATAAGCAAAAACAAATGTTGTCAATTTAAAAGGACAGCAGCTCCCACCTTCAGAAATGTGAAAGACTCTTGCCATTTCTGAAAGTCTCTTCTGGTGTTTCACCTTCTCATAGAATCATGGAAGATAAGGCTTGGAAGAGACCTCAGGAGGCATATAGTCCAACCCACCCACTCAAAAGAAGGACCAGCCCCAACTAAATCATCCCAGCCAGGGCTTTGTTGAGCCTGGCCTTAAAAACTTTGAAAAATGGAGATTCCACCACCTCCCTAAGGAACCCATTCCAGTGCTTCACCATCCTCCTATTGATCTAGTTTTCCCTGATACCCAACCGAGACCTCCTAGCTGCAGTTTGAGATGATTGGTCCTTGCTCCGTCATCTGCCACCAAAGAGAATAACCTGGCTCCATCCTCTTACGAACCTCCGACAGATTTTTGAAGCCTGCTATCATATCTTCCCCCCTCATCTCTCATGCAGAGTAAATGCACCCAGTGCTCAACCTCAACTCATAAATCATGACCTAAGCTGTTTTGTAGGTAGGTCCCAACTTGTCCAGCATGTGTGACGTGATTTTCTGTTTGGGGGGAGGGATGTCATGTAAGGAACCGTGATGTGCTAAGAGGGTTCTGTATGCAGGTAAACATGACGACAGAGACAAACACCTACAGGATCTATATAGAACATTCTTAAAACTGAAATACCCACCTGGAGAAGTGAAAAAACAGATCGACAGAGCCAGAAGAGTACCCAGACATGAACTACTTCAAGACAGGCCAAGACAAGAAAACAACAGTATTCCGCTTGTCATCACCTGCAGCCCACAACTTAAACCCCTCCAACGCGTTAACAATTTACAATCTATCTTGGAAAATGACCTCTCTCTCGCTCTCTCAGATCCTGGGGGAAAGGCTAATCCTTGCCCACAGACCTCAGACAAATTATTGCCAGTAACCACACAGCACACCTCCATCATAATCATCCAGGAACCTACCCCTGCAATCAGCCCTGGTGCCAGCTCTGTCTACACATCTACACAAGTGATTTCATCGCTGGACCCAACCACATCAGCCACCACATCTGAGGCTCATTTAACTGCACATCCACTAATGTGATCTATGCCAGCAATGCCCCTCTGCCATGTATATTGGCCAAACTGGACAGTCTCTACGGGAAAGAATTAATGGACACAAATCAGATATCTGAAAAGGTAACACACCGAAATCTGTTGGAGAACACTTTAACTTGCCCGGGCACTCATTAATGGATCTCAGGGTCACCATATTGTTTCAGGCCAATTCCACAAGCCAAATACACAGGGAAGGGTTGGAACTTGACTTCATTTACAGGTTTGGGACCCATCACATAGGTATGAATAAAGACATCACCTGGCTAGCACACTACTTTCCACATCCTAATGACTTAAAAAACCAACCAATGGGTACTTAAGAAGAGTTTGCACCTTCTCTATCCGCGTCATGTAACATGAACACTCCAATTCACTATTTTCTCCCCTTCCTTCTCCCCCCATTCCCTATTTATTTTGGATCTGGACTTTTAATGCTCCAGTTATCTGAAGAAGTGGGCTGTGCCCATGAAAGCTCATGATACCATCTACATGTTTTGTTAGTCTTTAAGGTGCTGCTTTTCCATGATGGTCATTATATGCCCTGTATCCTACCTTCTCAGAGGGGAAAACACCTGAGGTGAAGCATTGCTTTACATCACAGTCTGCTCTGAGTGGTTGTTCACCCTGCTCCGTTGTACTGCTGCCTTTGTGCACCATTATTCTCTGGGCTGCAGCCATTTTCAGGGCCCTTTTCTGTTGCACTGCTCCAATGTTTTGCTTTCCGATGTAGCCGAGTCAAGAAGCTCTAGTCCTGTGGGGGTGGGAGGAGGGTGGAGAAAGTGTCTTCAAAGCTTAGCTTCCTAGGTGTCACTCAGGAGGAATCCTCTTGTTGCCAACCTTGTGACTGCTCCAGTGTGAAATTGACTAGGAGCACTATGAATCTGCTACATGCTGAGAGACAGAGAGTTTAATACAAGTTGAACCTCTATAATCCAGACTTCCCTCATCCAGCAACATCCATGGCCCGGCATCTGTGGATGCTCCAGGGTTGGAGCATTCACAGGGAAAAGCCAGGGGCCCTGCACTCAGCTCTTCCTCCTCTGCCCTCCCAGGCCTTCCAGAGAGCTGCAAATAGCTGGATTGCGGCATTCAAGTTCAGGAAGGGAGAGAAGGGGAGAAGCAGTGACAGGGGGTGCCCCCCATCCCTGCTTCATCAATGCCAACCCAGGGGACAGCATGACCTTCCTGATCCAGCAAATTCCCTGGTTTGGGACCAGACCGATCCCAAGGGTGCTGGGCCAGGGAGGTTCAACCTGAATTTATGTTTGTTAGAAACACGTGACCCTCTCCCACCACACCACTCTAAGCCATTATTAACTGGTAACTTTGCTTTTCTCAGCTAGCATATATTGGTAAACTGTTCAAGACCAACTAGTTTATCATTTGTAGGGTCACTGGAAATGGAATTGAGGGAAATACAAGGGTGTCTCCCTGCAGTCTCAGAAGAAAGTATGATCCATACATTGATCTTTTGATTAAGCAGCCATGGTGCCATTAGAAAACAGACTGTACAAAGGCCCCTCTGTAAAAGACTCTTTACTGTAAAGTCATGACTCTTTCTTACCGAGTGCGGTTTCAGAGAGAAGTTGTGCTGCTCAGCATTTTCTGGCTTTGCAGGCTGACTGTGGGAATATGAGCGCTTGGTATGAATGTTTCTGCTAACGAAACCTGAAATCTTGTTTAATAGTTGTTGCAAAGAAGGAATCCGAGTTAATTTCTCTTGGGGGAGAGAGAGAGAGACCTCAATTTTAAGACCTTGGTTTAAGATCTCCCCTGTTTATGTCCTGTTGGGTGCAGCCCTATTACCAGCAGATGGTCAGAAAGAACGGAATGCCGTTTGTAAGTATTTATACTAGATATGGACAACTTGTAGCTGCTTGCACACTGACTCCAAAACTAGCCACTTCTTCATTACCCTCTATCTCCATTGCAGCCTTCGCTGTAATGCTTCCAGTTCCATACGCAGAGCCAGGAAGACCAGCAGAACTGCGGGGTCTCAATGTGTGGATGAGATGAAGGTGTAGGGGAAAAGGTTTTAAGTTTATCTGGCACTAAGGAGTCTTTTGGGAAAGGAGGCACCTTTACAGGAAGGATGGACTCCGCCTCAAGCAAAAAGGAACCTGATTGCTAGCATGTAAAATTAAAAAGGTTGTAGAGGATTTTTGAACTAAGCGCTGGGGGAAAGTTGACAGGTGTGGAGGAGCACACAGTTTGGGAGGAGACAACCCTGAGGGATGAATTTATTAAAGGGGATAGTATTTATATCCTAGCAAAGAGGATAGGAAAGAAGTTGCTAAAGTAAAGGCCAGGAAGTAGGGAGGGACACTCATGTAAACGACTCTCACTGAAATATAACCTATGAAGGCAGGTAACTGAATCTTAATACACTGTGCAAGTGCTTGCAGATAAATTGTTAGAAGTCCAAATACTACGGTGGGTGAGATGGAATTCCTGGCATCAGATGAGGATATCGATATAATAACCACCATGGAAATTTGGTGGAATGAGGCTAATCAGTGAGTGGGACAAAAGCAGATAGGAATGACAGAATAGATCATGCTGGTGTAGGAGTTGCACTGTATGTGAAATAAAGCAGGAAGTCAAATGAAATAAAAATCTTAAATGAATCAAAATGCCATAGAATTGCCTATAAATTCCATGCTTGAATAATAACAGTCGACCTGTGGAACTCCTTGCTAGAGGAGGTTGCGAAGAGTAGACTTTAACAGGATTCAAGAAAGAGCTAGATAAATTCATGGAGGTTAGGTTCATCAATGGCTATTAGCCAGGATGAGTAGGGATGGTATCCCTAGCCTCTGTCAGAGGCTGGGAATGGGTGACAGGAGAGAGATTGCTTGTAGATTCCCTGTTCTGTTCACTCCCTCTGGGGCATCTGGTATTGGCCACTGTGGGAAGACAGGATGCTGGGCTAGATGGACCGTTAGACTTACCCAATATGGCCATTCTTATGTTCTTATGAGTATAGTAGTAGGAATATCCTGCCGACCCCCTGGCCAGAAGTGTTGATGCTGACTGTGAAATGCCCTGGGAGATTAGAGAGGCTGCAAAGGCAGAAAATGGAACAATGATGGGGGATTTCAGCTTTCTTCCTATTGACTGGCAGTATGTCACCTCAGGAAGGAGGCAGCGATAGAACTTCTATACACCATTAATGACTGCTTCTTGGAGCAGCGAGTCCTGGAACCTACAATGGGAGAGGCAATTCTTGGTTTAATCCTAAATCAAACATAGGACCTGGTCCAAGAGGTGAATATAGCTGAACAGCTTGGTAATAGCCGTGATAATGTGGTTAAAATTAAGATCCTCGTAGGGGGAAAATGCTCTAGAAACCCACCACAGTAGCATTTATCTTCAAACAAGAGAACTACACAAAAATGAGTAAGCTAGTTAAATGGAGATAAAAAGGACCAGTCTCAGGGGTAAATTGCTAGCAACCTGCATGGAGACTATTTAATAACACCATAATGGAAATCAAACTAAATGTAGACATCCACACTCTACAAAGTATGAGGACCCCTTCCAAAGAGCCACCATGACTAAACAGCAGAGTAAAAGGGGTGGTTTAGAGGCAAAAAGGCATCCTTTAAAAAATTGAAAGTCAAAGTTTGTCTAAGGAGAATAGAAAGGAACATAAGCTGTGGTAAGTCAAGTGTAAAAGTTTAATAAGGCAGGCTGAGAGAATTTGAAGAGCAACTAACGAAGGATGCTAAAACTAACAGCAAAACATGACTGGAGTACATCAGAAGCAGGAAGCCTGCCAAACAGTCAGTGGGCTCCTGGATGATAGAGATGCTTAAGGAGCACTCAGAGAAGACGAGGCCGTTGTGCAAAAGCAAAATGAATTCTTGGCATCGTTCTTCACTGCAGAGGACATCAGAACCATTCTTTTTAGTTGATAGATCTGTGGACCTGTCCCACCTTGAGATGTCCATGGAGATTTTGGAACAAACTGGTTAATTACACAGTACTAAGTCATCAGGACTAGTTGGGATTCACCTGGTGATTCTGAAGGAACCCAAATAAGAAATGGCAAAACTGCTAACTTTGGTATATAGTCTGTCACTTAAATAGGGCTTTGTACTAGCTGACCAAAGAGGGGCTAATATTATGCCTATTTTTTAAAAAGTCTCTATCCCTTTCTTAATGATTCCTAACAATCACTGTTTGCTTTTTTGACTGCTGCTTTATGCTGAGTAGATGTTTTCAGAGAACCATCCACAATGACTCCAAGATCTCTCTCTGGAGTGGTAATATCTAATTTAGTCCCATTATTTTATACGTATAGTTGGGATTATGTTATCCAATCTGCATTACTTTGCATGTATCAGCATTAAAATTCATCTGCCATTTTGTTGTCCTGTCACCTAGTTTTGTGAGATAATTTTGAAGCTCTTCACAGTCTGCTTTGGACTTAACTATCTTGAACACTTTAGTATCATCTGCATATTTTGCCACCTCATTGTTTACTCCATTCTCCAGATCATTTATGAGCAGGGCTCGACAAACTGCGGTGAGAGCTACTCGCCAGCCCCCTGCACCGCGCATACCGCGCATGCGTCAGACCGGCACTGTGTGCAGCACCGGTGTATGGGGCACATGGAGCGACCGGCTGAAACCTACTCGCCACGGGCGAGTAGAAACAGCGGTTTGTCGAGCCCTGTTTGAGTATGTTGAATAGGGTTGGTCCCAGTACAGACCTATGCAGGATACCACAATTTACCTCTCTCCATTCTGAAAACTGACCATTTATTCCTGGCATTTGTTTCCTGTTTCTAACTAGTTACCAATCCATGAGAGGACCTTCCTTCTTATCCCATGACAGCTTACTTTGCTTAAGAGCCTTTGGTGAGGGACCTTCTCAATGGCTTTCTGGAAATCTAAGTACACTATATCCCCTGGATCTCCCTAGTCCACATGCTTGTAGACCCCCTCAAAGAATTCTAGTAGATTACTAAGGCATGATTTCCTTTTATAGAAACTATGTTGACTTTTCCCTAACAAATTATGTTCATCTATATGTCTGACAATTTTATTCTTTACTACAGTTTCAACTAATTTGCCGGGTGCTGACATTAGATTTACTGGTCTGTAATTGCCAGGATCACATTTAGAGCCCTTTTTGAAAATTGGTATCACGTTAGCTATCTTTCAGTCATTTGGTACAGAAGCTGAGTTAAAGGATAGGTTAAAAACCACAGTTCCACAATTTCACATTTGAGTTCTTTCAGAACTCTTGGGTGAATGTCATCTGCTCCTGGTGACTTATTACCTTTTAGTTTATCAATTTGTTTCAAAACCTCATGTAATGACACCTCAATCTAGGACAATTTCTCAGATTTGTCACCTAAAAAGAATGGCTCAGGTGTGGGAATCTCCTGAACATCCTCAGCCGAGAATACTGAAGCAAACAATTAATTGTTTCTTCGCAATGACCTTATCATCTCTGAGTGCTCCTTTTGCATCTCGATCATCCAGTGGCCCCTCTGTTTGTTTAGCAGGCTTCCTGTTTCTGATGTACTTAAACACATTTTTGCTATTTTTGAATTTTTGGCTAGCTGTTCTTCAGATTCCTCTTTGGCCTTCCTAATTTTATTTTTACACTTCATTTGACAGAGTTTATGCTCCTTTCTATTTTCCTCTCTAGGATGTCATGTCCACTTTTTAAATGATGCCCTTTTATCTTGCTGCTTCTTTTACTTGGCTGTTAAGCCACGGTGGCACTTTTTTGGTTTGTTACTTGCAAAGATTTTTCTGTCACTCCCACACTTTAGGAACACACACCTTTACCCAATTCCTAGGGCACATGATATAATCCTGCTAATTTAAATACCCATCCTTACCCAATTCCTAGGGTTTAGGGCAGGGGTGGGCAATAATTTTTGATGGGGGGCCACTCCAAGATTTTGGAAAGTGGTCAAGGGTCACACTCTTCCATGATATTAATGGAGGAGGTGCGTGGTCTGGGATGGAGGTTGGGTGCAGAAGGGAGCTTAGGGTAAGGGACTGGGGTGCAGGAGGGAGACTGGAGTCTGGGAGGGAGTTGGGATGAAGGAGGTGGTTGTGCCCTAGTGCAGGGGACTGGAGTGCAGGGGCTTGGGATGTGACCTAGGGTAGGAGGGGATTGTGATCTGGGGCAGGAGATTGGGGAGCCAGATCTGGGAGCGGGGGTGGGTGTAAGAGGGGGACAGAGGGTATGTTGAGGGCGGGGTGGGGGGGCAGATAGTTGGGGCAGGAAAAGACAAGGGTGCCAGAAGCAGGCTGTGGCCAAGAGACTTAACTTGTCAGCTGCCAAACTAGCCTGCCCGCCCGCAGAGCTTAAAATGTTTCCCAGCCAGCCAGCCTGGCCATGTGCTTCATGAATAACTGAGCCCAGGAGAGGGGGGTGTGGTTCTTCTTGGTTGCCTGTTACTCCAACAAGCAGCTCCCATTGGCTGGTTTCTGCCAGAAACCGGCCAATGGGAATGTGCTGGGGGTGGGGCGGCTCCTAAAACGTCCCCCCTCCCCTCCAGTTTCAAAACGGAAGCGGAGCCCTGCAGCCGCGTTTCTGCACAGCGCGGGGGCTGCAGAGGAGCCTGCCTGGGGCTCCCCACTGCCTCCGTGGGCCGGATCCGGTGACTTGGCGGGCCCGGATCCAGCCCAAGCCTGGTTCAGGGCATAACTTCCTGTGGCTTTGCATGATCTTTTACCACTGAAGGAGCCTTACATGGTAATATACTACTTAATCTCTATTTATTAATTACCAAAACCAGAGTGCACACACCAGGCATACAGTGCTCGCCTCTCCCGATGAAACAGATGAACTTAACTTGCTGGCCAGTCAGGAGCAGCTCCATCTGGGAGACTCCAGTTTCAGCATAGTGTCATTGGCACAGGGTTGAGGTCTAGCAGCTCTGATCTTGGAGCTGTGTCCTGGAGTTGGTTCCCTGGTTCTCTTAGTGTGTGTTTGTTTTTGTTTTAAATGTATTCTCCAAATTAATGTTGAGCCTCTGCTATATGGTGTCTTTGAAGAGTTTCCATGCAGCTTGCAGGGATTTCACTTTTGGCACTATAGCTTTTAATTTCTGTTTAACTAGCCTCCTCATTTTGGTGTAGTTCTCCTTTCTGAAATTAAATGCCACAGTGTTGATTGGCAGCAGTTTTGCACAGCTTCACCATGCCACAAGGCTGGGGAAGGGATCCGAGCTTGGACCGTGAGCTCCCCTGGCTAGGAGGAAGGCAGAATTCTAGTTTGGCCAACAACTGAAGTGATGATGACTGGATTTGGTTGATATGGAGAGTCTTATGACATCCATTTCCCTGTGAGTGCAGGATTATTCCCAAGCATATTTTCTTTATTGAGCGCACAGTCAACCTGTGGAACTCCTTGCCAGAGGATGTGGTGAAGCTAGGATTTTAACAGGGTTCAACAAAGAGCTAGATAGATTCATGAAGGTTAGGTCCATCAATGGCAATTAGCCAGGAGGGGTAGAAATGGTGTCCCTAGCCTCTGTTTGTCTGGAGGTGGGTGACAGGGGAGGAATCACGTGAGGATTACCTGTTGTGATCCCTCCCTCTGGGGCATCTGGTATTGGCCACTGTTGGCAGACAGGATACTGGGCTAGATGGACCTTTGGTCTGACCCAGTATTACCGTTCTTATGTTCATACAATCAGGTTATGTTTTACATTAACTGACTTTCTGAAACACAACCCCTGTTTGCTAGCAATAAGAACATAAGAACGGCCGTACCGGGTCAGACCAAAGGTCCATCTAGCCCAGTATCCTGTCTGCCGACAGTGGCCAGCACCAGGTGCCCCAGAGTGGACCGAAGACAATGATCAAGCGATTTGTCTCCTGCCATCCCTCTCCAGCCTCTGTCAAACAGAGGCCAAGGACCCATTTTATCCCTGGCTAATAGCCTTTTATGGACCTAACCTCCATGAAATTATCTAGCTTCTCTTTAAACTCTGTTATATTCTTAGCCTTCACAGCCTCCTCTGGCAAGGAGTTCCACATGCTGACTACGCTGTGTGAAGAAGTACTTTCTTTTATTAGTTTTAAACCTGCTACCCATTAATTTCATTTGGTGTCCTCTAGTTCTTCTATTTAGGGAACTAATAAATAACTTTTATCGGCCCTCTCCACACCACTCATGATTTTATATACCTCTATCATATCCCCCCTCAGTCTCCTCTTTTCTAAACTGAAAAGTCCCAGTCGCTTTAACCTCTCCTCATATGGGACCCGTTCCAAACCCCTAATCATTTTAGTTGCCCTTTTCTGAACCCTTTCCAAGGCCAAAATATCTTTTTGAGGTGAGACCACATCTGTACACAGTATTCAAGATGTGGGCGTACCATAGTTTTATACAGGGGCAGTAAGATATTCTGGGTCTTATTTTCTATCCCTTTCTTAATAATACCTAGCATCCTATTTGCCTTTTTGACCGCTGCACACTGTGTGGAAGTTTTCAGAGAACTGTCCACGATAACTCCAAGATCTCTTTCCTGATTTATCGTAGCCAAATTAGCCCCCATCATACTGTACGATTATAGTTGGGGTTATTTTTCCCGATGTGCATTACTTTACACTTATCCACATTAAATTTCATTTGCCATTTTGTTGCCCAATCACTCAGTTTGGTGAGATCTTCTTGGAGTCCCTTACAGTCTGCTTCTGTCTTGACTATCCTAAACAGTTTGGTATCATCCATAAACTTTACCACCTCCTGCTTACCCCTTTCTCCAGATCATTTATGAATAAGTTGAACAGGATTGGTCCTAGGACTGACCCTTGGGGACACCACTAGTTACCCCTCTCCATTCTAAAAATTTACCATTTATTCCTACCCTTTGTTTCCTGTCTTTTAACCAGTTCTCAATCCAAGAAAGGACCTTCCCTCTTATCCCATGGCCATATAATTTACACAAGAGCCTTTGGTGAGGGACCTTGTCAAAGGCTTTCTGGAAATCTAAGTATACTATATCTACTGGATCCCCCTTGTCCGCATGTTTGTTAACCCCTTCAAAGAATGGTTCACCTACTAATATATGTCAGTCTTTACTGATGACTTTCCTAGCAAAGAATTATCCACATATGCATAAAGAAAAAAGGATTTGGGTAGACAAATTACCCCGTTGGAATTGACTTTCATCTGGGGAAAAAGTCAGCAGCCTGTTTGTAGCAAAATAAAACAAAATTCCTTCATATCTATGTCAGTGATATCTCCCATAGTCAGGTTTAAAAAAGAGAGAGTGAGTGAATGGGGGATAAAAGTTGGTGGTGTTATGGTTAAAGAGTTATGGGATACCTGTCCAGTTATTATGGTTAAAGAGGTATGGACACCTGTCTGGTTATTAGAGAATTTTGGAATATGCTTCATAATGAAATATTATAAATGGTTGGATATTTATTACCAAATGATCCGTTGATAATAATCCTGGCAGAATTGTCCAGGTTCAAAGAATTAATTTCATATTTGCTAATGGATGCTGGGTTGCTGACAGCGTCTCATTGGAGGGGGGGGAAAACAGCCCCACATTAGAGGAAAGGCTCCAAAAATATGGGGTATGGTTATGGAAAGAATAATGCACCAGATACATGCTCAACAAAACAGAGGGCCGATAAATATTAGATGTTGGTTACCATTTATTCATTGTTCCAAGTACATTCACCTGCAAATTAGGGATGTTAAATTGTGAGTAATTGGCTTATCAAATAGTCGATGCATTTTACATATTCGATGAGTCAATAGGGCGCCTCCACTTTTGCAGTGTAGCAACAGCCCTAGGGCTGTTTGTATGCTTTGAAGGCGAAAGCGCTGCGTGGAGCCTGGGGTCAGCTGGGGTCTCACCCACTGGCCCTGGGCTCCTTGTGGTGCTGCCGCTTTGAAACGCCGGAGGGTACCCTGGCTTTAGGTGCCTCATGGCGTTTCAAAGCAGCAGCGCTGCCCGGGGTCAGCGGGAGAGTCCCCAGCTGATTCTGGACTCCACATGACGCTGCCTCTGAAACGCCACGTGCAGCCTGGGGACACCCCAGCTAGCTCCAGGCTGCATGCGGTGTTTCAAAGCAGCAGCGAGGTGTGGAGTCTGGAGTCTGGCCTCAGGCTCCATGCAGCACTGCTGCTTTGAAGTACACCCCCCTTTGCTGCCTCTTTCTGATAGAGGCAGCAAGGGGGAAGGGAAGCGACTAGTCCTTCACATCCCTACTGCAAATCAATCCTAGCACATCTCGCCAATCTGTTTAATAGTAAAGATTGCTGGACATGCCTGGTTCGATAAATCAGTAGTGTCAGGAGTTCCGCTCAGTACAATCACCAGAAATAACCCAGCGTGGAGAGTGGGAAGTGGCTCGCCGTAATATGGTAACACCCTACTTGATAGAGGCTTGATTATTCTATTACTGGGTTTGTTTCTCTGAGAAAAGATAAGCCCGGTGTTGTAATCCTGAGTGCCTGGTTTGGTGATTTACGTAGCAATGATTTGCAGACCTGTTAAAACTTCCTACGTGGTTATTTGAAATGATAAAGCAGTCAGCAGCTGCCCGGGGCCCTGGCTAAAAGCTGTGCACCCCCACTGTTGCTGGTGTAGCTGACCCATTGCTAGCAAACAGGAGTTGTGTTTCAGAAAGCAGGCTAGTGTAAACTCAACTCGACTGTAAGCTTGGGAATAGTTCTGCACTCGCAGGGAGATGGCCATCCTAGGACTCTCCGTATCAACCCCATCCAGTCGTTATCACGTCAGTTATTGGCCAAACTAGAATTCTGCCTTCCCTCCTAGCCAGGGAAGCTCAGGGTCCAAGCTCGGATCCTTTCCCCAACCTAGTGATGCGGGGAAGCTGTACACAGCTGCGCCAATCTACTGCGTTGTCCTCTGCCCTACAATGCCCTGCTATCTGCAGCCCTCCGCCCTTTGAAACAAGGTGTAACTATTCTGCAGACCCGGCCTCTTAGCTTAGTTTTTTCCATGGCTTGCGCTTCCCTCACTGAATTGGCTTGGACATCCAGAAATGAGAATATTAGTTCCGGGTGTGTCAGCTGCCTCTAAGGAGAAGATAATGTAATTTTCCTTGTCATCGGCACAAGCGAGAGACCGTGAAAAGTGCAGCGATTTTTGCCTAAAAGCCAGTCACGTTTAAACTGTACAGAATCCCGGTGCCCCTTCGTTCTTTGGTTACTCTGCATAACTCTGGAAAGTAGACACCTGACAGAAACTTTTTTGATTTGCAGAATGAGGACAACGGTGAACCTGAGAATAAGCAGTTGAGAGAAGATGATGAAGAGGACGCCATCAGGCACAAGTAATTTGTTTGTTTTTCAGACTGATGGGACTGACCATGTGCTGCTTTAGTGCTGCTTTCCATGGTTTGCCAATTGGGATCTTCTCTTGGCTTCCAGTGCCTGGATAGCTCAGTGAAGATGACCCACTCTGGAGGGAATCCAGTGAAAAAAACACAGGCTGTTTAGCTGGGCAAAAAGGGAAATGATCAGTTAAGAAATTGTCCATTTCAGACACTTTAGGAAATGCACACAGCCCCTTCTGTTTGGGAATGTCTACAATGCAAAGGCAAACCTGTGGCTGGCCAGTGTTTCCTGCTTGTTTCATGGAGCTGGAGCTCTGGGACTTTCCCGCTTTTTAGGATCTTAGAGTCTTAGTACCATCCTGAGCCCAGACATCTGTCCAGCAGTGAAATAACGCCGCAGACCAAGCCTTATGGGTCCAAGTCAGCTAGCCTGGGCCAGCCATGGATGTCTCGTTTCTGGGTAGACCAGTGGTCACCAACCAGTCGATTGGGATCGACGGGTAGATCTTGGAGCCTCTGGTAGGGGATTCTAACTGGTTTGGCCAAGAGGTTATGAAGCCCAGCACTTCAGCTGCCCCTTCCCCCACTGCTGTGCATCTCCTGCCTTGGAGCTGTCCCCTCAGGAGCCTCCTGCTTTCTGTGCAGGGCAGGGGACGGAGAGGAGGGGGTGCTGATTTCAGGGTGCCCCCTTCTCCCCCTCTGTATCCTATCGCCACAGAGCAGAGAGGGGGCACAGCAGGATTTGGGATGGAGTTTGCTGGCTGCTTTTGGGAGTGGTGCAGGGCCAGGGTAGAGGTGAGCCTGCCTTAGCCCCACTGCACCACTGCCCAGGAGCCACCTGAGGTAAGCAGTGCCCAGCTGGTGCCCATATCCCATAACCCTACCCCAGGCATGAACCCCCTCCTGCACCCCGAGCCTCTGCCCTAGCCCCAAGCAGTCCTGCATCCAAACGCCCTCCCACAGCCTGCACCTAGAACCTCCTCCAGCACCCCAACGGCTTGCCCCAGGCTCAGCTCAGAGCCCCTCTCACACTCCAAATCCCTTAATCCAAGACCAGAGCCTGCACCCCAATCCTTTGCCCCAGCCTGGTGAAATTGAGGGAGGGTGGGGGAGAGAGAGAGAGGACGTAGTGAGCATGGGCGGGGCCTCGAAGAAGGGGCGGGAGGGAGGTGGGGCAAGAGTATTTGGGTTTGAGGTAGATCTTGGATTGCACTTCAATTCAAATAGTGACCTCGTGCTTAAAAAGGTTGGAGATCACTGGTGTGTGGACATTCCCTTCAGGACCGACAAACAGGAGGAAGGCCACTCCAGGCACTGGATTATCGGAACCTACACACAGTTTAGCCTTCTTCCAAATTGAAATCCAGCAGCTGTGGTTGTTAGAGCTTTGTCTCCTCCTGATGCTCCTTAAGCAGGGAGTTACTTTGGGCATCTATGAACGATGGCTCAAAGACCTAACGGGGCTTCGGTTAATTGTGGCCAGATGCTGGGCTTTCCTTGTATCTGCAAGGTGTAAAGACAAAGGCGGGCTTTTCTTGCTGGCAGAACCAACTCTTTAGCTGATTTGGCCACCAATAAATATTTGCAGGTCCTAAATACTCCCAGAGGACTTGAGGGCATTGAATTCCGTGTACGATCACAGGAATTTCACGGTCTCCCTCGCCATCTGGCAGCGTAGAAATCCACCTGCCGGAGAGCTGCATTTGAGTGGCTGCTTCTGCACATGAGCGCTCGCTCAATGGTGCTGATTGGAGCAGAATGAAACTGTCGTGTCCCTGGTCTATTTCAATTCTGCTGTGCGGAGGGACTGCCCACGTGGCATTCTGCACTGGGGCTGAGGGCGGCTCTCGGGATGAAACGTAAAGAGGCCAACTTGTGTCTCCTCCTGCCTGTTCTTGGGCCTGAAAGGGTAGGGAGGCCCTGCGGAAGGGAAGTGAGCTGAAATGCCAAGTATACAACGTGATAAATAAGGAATGAGCTGCTATTACATTCCAGCCCTCTGCCACTTGATATACTGAGTCAGCCATGAGGCAGTGCAGCATAGCGCTGTGGGACGAGACATGCCAGACCTATGGCATCTCTGCCCTACCATGAGTGGCACTGATGTGCCATCAGTGATGTATTCTCATATCCACTCTAGAGATGTAATGGTGTAGTCGATTAACTGATAAGCAAAAGCTTATAGGTTAATTCTATAGACTACACACATCCCCCTTCCCCCCTCCAGTAAATTTTTAGAAGGCTGGCCAGCTGCCCAGCTCAGTCCTGGCTCATGCCGGGTCCAGGACCTACCCCCGCTGCAGCTCTGCATTTAAAGTGTATTAGGAACTAGGCAAGCAGGCAGCCCAGCTCAGTCCTGGTTCGCGCCGGGCCTGGAAGCTCAGACACCCCTGGGCAGGGGCTGCTGCTACCCCACGCTGCTGTCTCTATCAGAGGCAGCGGCGCAGGATGACAGGCAGCTGGTCCACGAGGGGAGCTGGTTTTTAAACTGGCTCCCTTTGCAGATCAGCTCCCGCCTGGTGCCCCGCGCTGCTGCCCGGGATACAGAGGCATCAGTGCAGGGTGGCAGGGGGCTCCTCGGAGCTCCGGTGACTATCGAATACTCGAGTAACCAACAAGAATTCATGAGGTTACTCGACTATTCAATTGACCGATATTTAACATCCCTACTCCACACCATGGTTTATAACAATGGCGTTGGCCACGTTCTCTTTGGAGAGGCCTAATGGTGATGTGAAAACCCCTCTCTTGACTTTCAGCCTCATGGTTCCTTCCTTTTAAATGCTAATGTCTTGTCAGACCACATAATGAGGCGCTTGAACCGTGCCAGAAGTCACACTGTTTCATACCATGTCTTCAGCCTCTACGCTCTGGAGTCGGCCAATCACCCCCTTCTCCGGGACTGTTGGAAACTCATCATCTCCTGGCCTCTGGCTGGTGCCAGAAAGGCCAAAGGGTTTTCCACTTGTGTGCCGTCTCCTTGAAACGTCACAGCAGCTGTATGAGAGCAGAAAGCTTTAAGCATGACACCAGCTGCTCCCTGTCAGAATTCAGTTTTGTATCCGTGGGGCTAACTCTGCCCACAGATGCAGGCTTAGGCCTTCTAGAGAGGCCTGTGGGAGCTGCATGCTTCTGGGTTTCTTGTAAAAAGAGTAAAGTTTGCTTTCAGTAGCAATTACTTCCCAGCAGCTTGCAAGACCCCTGTGTGCATCCGTCCAACTACTCTCTGTGTTGTCAGGGTAACTTTGCAAGGCAAATCAGACTAGCCTCTTCTCTGTAGGGGATGTTTCAATTGCACATTCCCCTTTAACTGTTCAGCTGATAGAGATATTCACATTGCAATTAAACATCTTTGATTTACTGAGGAGTTTTGCTAGTAGCCCCCTCGCTTACCAGACAGATTATTCTTTTAAAAAGGGAGCGACTTACAGCTCCAGGAGACTGACACCTTGCTTTGCTTCTGGATTTACATCTGCTAGTGTCTCTGTACTAGCCCTGCCCCTTCAACCAGGGACCAGTGTGTGTAAGTAGGGTTGCCAGGTGTCTGGTTTTCACCTGGACTGTTTGATAGTTGGCTCCCCCGTCCGGTAATAAACCCCAGAAAATACCAGACATGTGAAATGTCCAGTATTTCCTGTTTCTCTTGTCCCCGCCAGGCTTCTGTCCAGTTTTCTCCTGCTGCGTCTGGCAGGGATGAGGGAGTGAGGAGCACGGGGCCATTTAAAGGCGCAGTGACCTTTTTTTTTTTTTCCTCAACAACTTTGGTCTCCCCCCACCCCCCCTCTTTTGGTTCAGAGGAAAAAAAAAATCAGGATTTTTGTTGAAAGCATCTGGTAAGCCTAACTGCTTGCGAGTCTGGCTAGTCCTTAAAGGTAGGCTAACTGGGTTGATCCTGAACTTGAGAAGTAGTAGGCTCTAGAAACCAAAGCTTATGGGACTGGGGCTGCTAGCAGCCCCACAGTTAAGGTTGCAGCAGCATTTCTGTAGCACCGCAGAGGCTATGCAGCAGTCTAAGAAAAGCCCTGCTGTATGGAGTAGAAGGCAACCAAAAATGTGATTCAGGCAAGTGAATTCATAGAATCATAGAATCCCAGGGCTGGAAGAGACCTCAGGAGTCATCAAGTCCAGCCCCCTGCCCAAAGCAGGACCAACCCCAACTCAATCATCCCAGCCAGGGCTTTGTCAAGCCAGGACTTTAACACCTCTAGGGATGGAGATTCCACCACCTCCCTAGGGAACCCATCCCAGTGCTTCACCACCCTCCTAGTGACATAGTTTGTCCTAATATCCAACCTAGACCTCCCCCACTGCAACTTGAGACCATTGCTCCTCGTTCTGCCATCTGCCCCCACTGAGAACAGCCTCTCTCCATCATCTTTGGAACCTCCCTTCGGCAAGTTGAAGGCTGCTCTCAAATCCCCCCTCACTCTTCTCTTCTGCAGACGAAACAAGCCCAAATCCCTCAGCCTCTCCTCGTAGGTCACATGCTCCAGCCCCTTCATCATTTTTGTTGCCCTCCACTGGACCCTCTCCAATGTGTCCACATCCTTTCTGTAGTGGGAGGCCCAGAACTTCACTCACTACTCCAGATGTGGCCTCCCCAGAGCCGAATAAAGAGGAATAATCACTTCTCTAGATCTGCTGTCAATGTCCACTAAAGAATCTTGTGACCTACACTTAAACCCTGTCTTACCATTGTGACTGACCTGCGTTTGAAAAGAGAGCCGAGATGCCTGCTTTGATGTCCCTGTAAAAACCATCAGAGGAGAATTATTTAGTTGCCCGCCCCCTCACCTGCTTTGCTAAGCTGCTTCTGGCTGTCGTTGGCCTGGTGCACCTCACATTGCGCTTGCGGTTGGGTGAGAGGATTGCATGTTTTCAGCAGTGCACCTACTATGCTGCTAAATGATTCATAAGAACATAAGAACGGCCGTACTGGGTCAGACCAAAGGTCCATCTAGCCCAGTATCCTGTCTGCCGACAGTGGCCAGCACCAGGTGCCCCAGAGAGGGTGGACCGAAGACAATGATCAAGCGATTTGTCTCCTGCCATCCCTCTCCAGCCTCTGACAAACAGAGGCCAAGGACACCATTTTATCCCCTGGCTAATAGCCTTTTATGGACCTAACCTCCATGACATTATCTAGCTTCTCTTTAAACTCTATTATAGTCCTAGCCTTCACAGCCTCCTCTGGCAAGGAGTTCCACAGGTTGACTGCACGCTATGTGAAGAAGAACTTTCTTTTATTAGTTTTAAACCTGCTACCCATTAACTTCATTTGGAGTCCTCTAGTTCTTCTATTATGGGAACTAATAACTAACTTTTCTTTATCGGCCCTCTCCACACCACTCATGATTTTATATACCTCTATCATATCCCCCCTCAGTCTCCTCTTTTCTAAACTGAAAAGTCCCAGTCGCTTTAACCTCTCCTCATATGGGACCCATTCCAAACCCCTAATCATTTTAGTTGCCCTTTTCTGAACCCTTTCCAAGGCCAAAATATCTTTAATGAATGCAAAGTATCGCACATCGGACAACTGAATCCCAACTCTAGGTACAAAATAATGAGGTCTAAAGTAGCTGTAAATACTCAAGAAAGAGATCTTGGAGTCATTGTTGATAATTCTCTGAGAACACTGTCTCCAAGACTAGCAGCAGTCTCCCCACTCTCCAAAAAAGGCACAATGTTAGGAACCATTAGGAAAGGGCTACACGATAAAACAGAAAATATCATAATGCCACTGTAGAAATCCATGGTATGCCCTCAGCTGGAATAGTGTGTACAGTTCTGCTTTCCCGGTCTGAAATATTCGAAAAACTTAAACAGCCTATAGTCTGGTAGCACCTTATAGACTAACAAAACATGTAGATGGTGTCATGGAGAGAAAGAGGCGGTGAGTAGATAAGTATCAAAGGGAAAGCCAAGCCTGTCTGTAACAGGAAAAACTGAAACAACAGATAGTCTATTAGCACCTTAAAGACTAGATAGTGGACATCTGAAGAAGTGGGTTTTGCCCACAAAAGCTCATGATCCCATCTCCGTGTTTGGTTAGTCTTTAAAGTGGTACCAGACTATTTGTTGTGTTTTAATTTTTTCCTGTTACAAACTAACTCGGCTCCCCCTCTGAACCTTTTGAAATATTCGAATTGGGAAAAGGTACAGGGAAGAGCAACGCAATGGATTAGGGTGTGGAACAGCTTCCATGTGGAGAGACTAATAAGACTGGGACCGTTCAGATTGGCAAAGAGGTGACTGAGCGTGATCTACAAAACCACGACTGGTGTGCGGAAAGTGGATAAGGAAGTGTTATTTGCCCCTTCACACAATGCAAGAACCAGGGGTCACCTGATGAAATTTCTAGCCAGCAGGTTTAAAACAAGACAAACAGTCGACCTGTGGGACTTGTTGCCTGGAGATGTTGTGAAGTCTAACTGGATTCAGAAAAGAATGAGAGAAGTTCACGGAGGATAGGTCCATAGGTGGCAGTCAGCCAGGGTGGGCAGGGATGCCACAGGCCGGCAAGATCGCATGTTAATTGACCTGTTCTGTTCACTTCCTTTAAAGCTTCTGGCATTGGTCACTGTTTGAAGCTGGAACGCTGGGCCAGATGGACCATTGATCTGACCAGCATGATTGTTCTTACATACCACACCTAATGTGATAATCACTTTTTGTTGAATAACTCAGGTTAAGATCCAAGGGATCGTGAGATAAGTTGCCATAAAGAGAATTTTTCTATCCCATCAGATAACTGGTGCACAGAAATTCTCCCTGTCTGCCTGAATATGCTCCAAACCTTGGAGAGTCATCGGAACTGAGCAGACAGTCCTTGGGCCACACGGAGCCTAGGATTTGGGTGATCCGAGTTCAAGTCCCTACTTTGTCACAGACTTCCTTCCTTGTGACCTTGAGCAAGTCACTTAGTTTCTGGGCCTCAGTTCCCTGTCTATAAACTTGGAGGTCGCAGCCATGCCCTACCTGATGGGTACTGTGCGGATAAATACACTGAAGATTCTGATGTGCTCAGAGGGTTTGGGGGTCAGATAAATACCAAAGGGAAAGACATACTTCTGTGTCAGTCTACGAATCCCACGATGCGGACCCTCCTGGATTTGTCACCAGGGTTTAAACAGCATGCAAGACTTTGTTTTTTTTATAATAAAAGCTGCACATAGTATTACTTGAAACCTTGGTGAATTTTTGCTGGGTTTTCTTTGTTTATTAGTTGGGGGGCTGCTTTCCAAGAAGTTATGCCAGTGGCTGAAACTTCTCAGCCAGCCTGCGAATTGGCGCAGTTCTTTCTCTGTTATCGAACATCTATTTAAACAGCTATGCTTTAAAGCAGGGGTCTCAGACTCTTGGCCACGGGGCCGTCTGCGGCCAGTTTCACAAACCGGCCCGCACATGCCTGATGGCACCTGAGTCCTGGCGGCCCTGGGGGGAGGGCCCATACCCTTCCCCTAAGTCCAGCCGCTCCTCCACCCCCTTCCCTTTGCTCCATCTCCCCACATCACACTCCTTCCTTCAAGTCCTCAAGAGAGGTGGCCTCAGGGATTACCAGGGGGAGGGGCAGTTGGTGTGGGTCTGATCCACCCAGCGGTGGCAGAAGCCACAGACTCTGCTCTGCCGCTGTCTCCCTGAGCTGCCCGGTCACGGCACTTCACTGCAGTGGCAGGAATCGGAGCACCTCAGACCCAGCGAGGGCTGGCTTGGGAGATAGCAGCAGGGTGGAACAGGCTGCTGCGTAGCTTTGCTTCCCATGACTCCCACTGCTGCGGTGAGTGTGTATGAGGAGGGATGGGGAAGACCCCTGCAGCCAGCCCCAGCCTACCCAGGGCCCCACAGGCTAGCTTGAGTTTGGGAGGCTATCCCATCCACAGGGCAGTAGGGGTGGCCACTGCGGGGGCCTCCCACTGTGCAATGGCAGCAAGGGGGTTAAATCGCCCGGAGGTGGCAGGCAGGGCTGCGGGATACAAAACGGGGAGCGCATGGGCCAGCAGATGCATGGGAGTGGGATCACATGGAGATCCTCCCCAGAACCCTGCCAGGGAGGGATGCCCGCTGGCCCACTAGGAGGATGTGAGGACTGGCACTGGCCCTAAGGTGAATTGAGTTCGTGGCCCCTGCTTTAGAGTCCCCAACCGTAAGCTTCAGAAATGTTAGTGTCTGTAGCCAGGAAAGCATTCAAGATGCACTGTTCTGATGGTAGCTAGTTGTCCATGGCCATATCCATTGGGTGTTTTCCCATTTTGCTGACCACCTCGCTTAAGAAACCTTCTCTTCGTCCTCTTTCCTCGAGCGTTTGTGCTGCCGACACACAAGTGAGTGCTGAGTAGGCCTCTGTACAAAGGTGTTAACCCCCGGCGCGTCTTGCTCCACCGAGCTTGGCTTCTGGGAGGAATTTTCCCTGTGGCCATAGCTGCAAGGAGCTTGTGTGTGTGTTTATTTACCACTTTCCCCAGGCTATTGATCAGGAGGCAGCTGTTTGGCTCAGTTATGTGCCGTCACTCGCATGATCAATATCCTACCGTTGCAAAGGATGGGTGTGGGCGGACTTTGGTCTTGCCTATCTCTTCGTTTCTGTGATTTGGAGAAAGTAGGTTACTTATGTGTTAGGTCTGTTCCTGCGGCTATTGATCTGATGCCTCGGATTCCCATAAAACCACCCCGCACCGATGATTTAAGCCTCCACCCCATGAAGGAAATGCTCTAAGCCGGGCATTTACACTGTAGGACTGCAGCCTGGGCTTTCGGCTTGCAGGGAATGTCAAAAACTGCATGGCAGGGGTGGAGGTGGGAGAAAGGAGTGACCTGTGACTTAACCAGCCATGCTAGCAATTACACTTCACAAGGCTGCAATTAATCCGCTGCTGGCATTTCAGCATTTAGTCATCCCGAAGAATTACAACACCCCACAAAGCCGCTTGAGTGAATTGTTTCCTGGGAGGAGCTGCAGGAAGCGGGGGCTGTGACGTGCCCTCTCCCCTGGTTTATGGCAGGATGTGTCACGGATCAGGTTGAAACAACCCGTCTTCAGATCCCGTAGGCACAAAATAAGATGGCAAACCTGCCTGGCAAGAGATTGGGAAGGCGGAACAGTAATGACAGTGCCCAGAACATCGTTTGTGCAGAAACGGTTGCTTTGCAAGGTGGGACCAGTTTCTTGTCTCTTGGAGCTCCTTTTCTACAGAGGCCACTGTGCTAAACATCTGACCCATAATGATGTGTGTGTGGGGACACGTTGGTAGCGGCCCATTGTCTTGGAAGTGAGAGTCGGGCCTCTTGATATCCTGGTGTGGGGTCCTGGATCCATTTTCTTCGTCCTTTTGTTGCCAGGCTCTGAGCACGTGCCTCTTCCGTAGTTGCCGCCACGCCCACTTCTCTTCTTGGAAGTGAGTCTAAATCTCATTGATACAGTTGCCCTAACACCTGTGGGGCTAGACGGGGGGATGAAAAGTAGCTGGCTCTGCTCAATCTGGGTAAAACCAAAGTGACGCTGGTAGAAAGGAGAAGCATTTCTAGGACCTGGCAGGAGCTTTGATCGTTCCCGCTAAGGACACCCATCCCCCTTCATGTCCTGCCGGAGTCAGCGCTACTCCTTTTTGCTCCAGTAGCAGTAACCAGTAGTGCTGCTCCACTTTCCAGGCTAGCTGGGATGGTGTGTCCCCTTCCTTCAGCTTGAGCACCGGGTCATAGCAATGCAGACCTGTGTCCAGGATACTATAGCAACAGGCTCTGCCTGGCTTTTGTGGGGAAGGCCCCATGGGTGTATTAGCCCGTGCAACACCCCATGGTTCCCCTGCTGAACAGTGCCGGAGCGCACATCGCATTAGCTCCCCGTGCAATTCCAAATCTGCCCTCATTGTGCCAAGGCAGTCTGTCTTAGAGCCCTCTCGCCACTATCTACCACGGCGTCTGCCAGCCACGGGGGCCGATGCACCTGAAAGACCTTGGGGTGAAACCATGGCTGCCAAGGCTGCAAATTCTTAACTCTGGGCTGTGGAATCCCCCCGCAGCACAGTTCCTGAGCTGCCCGTCTTGCACAGCTCGGGTGCTACTCAAGCCCCCCTCGGGCAGTCGGTTTGCTCAACGTTTCCCTCCTTCCCTGCAGAATATCTGGTAGATTGTGGCTGAGACAGCCAAGCAAGGAAGCCATTGGAAGGGATGGAAAATATGTGGTCCTTTCAGGGGAGAATGGTGGCAGTTCATAACTGGGCAATATGGCCAGTGCTGAGGTGTGCTTTATCTAGGATCTGGTTTTGGATCGTGTCTATCTGGGCAGCTCATTAAGCTTACACTGCCGGGCGGGTCCCATCCTGTGATTTTTTGGGTAGTTCTACATCTGCTTTGCATTTGGTGGTTAGCTTATTTGTAGCTGGTTGGATGATTATGCAACCCTGTAGCCCGTTGGGGTGCACCCCGGGGAATGAGGGGTGTCCTCCTCGGGGTCTGTAGGTGGCCACTCCAACCCACAACAGGCTGCGGTCCCTAAGCAGTTAGGAACCCAGCCCTAACACAGGGCAAGGGCTGCAGTAATCAACCAGCTCGTAATCAAACCATCAGTAGCCCGGCTCTAACACAGGTCAAGGGCTGCAGTCATTAAACAGTTAGGGAGCCAGGCCCCAATCGCAGGGGAGGCTAGCACATTTAAACAGTAATTAAACAGCTAGAGGCCCAGCCCTAGGGCAGGGCAAGAGCTTCACACGCAGCAAGCCAGCCCATTCACAACCAGTAAGCCCCCGGTGCAGTCTGTCTCCTTGTTCAGGAGGGATTCGGGCACTTTGCCTGTGGCTGCAAACCGCAGGAGGGGAGGCTGCCACCCAATCAAGGGATAGCGGGGGGACGCGGGCCCTCCTTACACCACCACGTCCTAGCCCAGGGCCCTAACAGCAGCCGAGCAGTTGGCTGCTGAGTCAGCAGTGATCCTGGTCCAAAACACACTGACCGGTTATGTCGGGGTCAGCGGGGGGTTCGCACCGCAGCCCGCTGACCCTCGGCCAGACCAAGGTCGGCTATCCCTGGGCCGGCTCCATTCCTCCCCTCCCTATACGGTACCTTTAGTTGGGGCAGGTCCTCAGGGCTGCACGGGTTGAAGTCCTTCAGCCAGATACGCAGGCCCTCTAGGTAATCCTCCAGGAGAGGGCCCAGTGGCCCTGGCCAGCCGTCTGCTTCCCCCAGGTGCGGTTCCTCGCTGGGTTGAACTGAGCAGGCTTCTGATTCTGTCAGTCTGGGGCGAGAAGGCCGCTGGCTCCCTGGCTGGCTGGAGAGAGAAGGCTTCTGGCTCCCTCTCTGGCAGAGCCCCCAACTGGCCTTGCAGTCCGACCCTTTATACCCCTGGCCCTACCCCCTGGCTTCCTCCCAGGTGAGCCCACCATGGCTCAGGGAGGGGCGTTTCCCCCTCCGGGTCTGTGGGTGGCCACTCCAACCCACCACACATCCGATGAAACTCTTCTACCTCAGTCGTACTCAGCAGCATCTCGAAAGGGCCATCTCCCACCTCACTCACGTGGTCTCTGAGGAGTCCATCTGGAGAAGCCAGGCACCTCTCCAGTGTGGGCTGTTTTGGGGTTTGACAGAGCAATGACGTGTAGATTTTTTTTGGGGGGGTGGACATTCCACAGGTGTCTGGAGAAAGCCCTAGGCAGTTGCTTGGAGAAGAGGGAATGTTCTTCAGTTATTTTAGTGAAAGCAGCCAAGCTGCAGTGCTTGGCCACTAGGGTTGTTAAAAAGTGGGTAATTGGGTAACCATATGACCACTGAAAATTTCAGCAGTTGCATGGGGCATCAGCAAGTTGGGTCTGCCAGCCCTGCTACCAGGGAGCTGGCGGCCACCCTGCGCTGCTGCCTCTGATACAGGCTGGCTTCCGCATGTCACCCCACTCCTGGTGAATTGGCTGCTGTCCTGCGCTGCTGCCTCTGATGCAGAGGCAGCAGCATGCATGGCTTCTGCCTGCCGGCCCCACTCCCAGGGAGCCTGCATGTAATCGTGCACGGTAATAATGGTTAACTGTGAACAGTTATCCTATTACATCCCTAGTGGCAACATGACAATTCTGAAGCTAAACTTTCTTTGCGAAGAAGGCAGTAGGGAGCTACTCCTCCCTCTCTGTGTTTCTCTTTCCTTTGCTTCCCCTCCTGGGGCAAGGCATCCAGGCATGTTGGGAAAGAACTGGATCATTTTAAGCAGACATAGTTTCTGGACTTTTGGGTTAGTAAGGCCTTCAGAGATGCATCTGCCTCCTGCCCCAGGATGGAATACTGTGGTATAGCTCTTCTTTCTGTGACTAGACAGAGAGGTGATCTCAGCTGAAACACCAGCTGAGAGATTTTTTTATTTTATTTTTAACAGCGGTGTGATACCCTCTTAGAAAACAATTCTCGGTTGCTATGTCAACCACAGAGCAAATACAGCAAATTCCCTGCATGAGGATATGAAGGATGAATAAATAGAGTAGCTTGAAAATCTTAAGAACCCTTCATTCCAAGTCAATTCACTGAGAACGAGGGTCAAGGAGAGATGGATGGCTGCTCGACCCAGAAATGCTGCAGGAAGTAGATGGTGGTAGATATGAAAGCATAATCTTGAAAACGATGTGGGAAACGAGTTAAGTCAGGCTGAATAAGAAAGATCAACGTCAGGTAGGGTGGAAAGTCTTAGCAACTTCCCTACGAGGACCTACAAATCTGTACAAACAAGTTTAACAGAGTCCCAAGAGGTGGGAACATAACATTCCGATTTGATATGTGGGTAAGCTGAACCAGAGAGAGGGAAATTGATTTGCCCAAGATTGTTCAGCAACTTAGGGTACGGCTACACTGTGTGTTTTTTTTTTTTTCTGGAAGAGGTATGCAAATAGCGCTTGCATTTGCATACCTTCTTCCGTTTTTTTCCCGGAAGAGGCTTTTCCGTCATTTGGCCCCATCTACACGGGGCCAAATGTTGGAAAACCCCCCGCTTTCGAAAGCCCCCTTCTTCCTTGTAAAACGAGGTTTACAGGGGCTTTCAAAAGAGGGTTTTTTCCCCGACATTTGGCACTATCTACACGGGGCCAAATGGCGGAAAAGCGTCGTCTTCCGTTTTTTCCCCCGGAAGGTATGCAGATGCCAGCGCTATTTGCATACCTCTTCCGAAAACCTCCCACAGTGTAGCCGTACCCTTAGTGGGCTACGAATGGGATGCATCCAGCCCACTTAATTAGCCTCATTAACATGGTCCTACACTTGACAGGTACTGCTTCTGCTGTTCTCTCTCTCGGTTTCTGTTATTTCTACTCCAGCTCCTCTGATGAAGTGGCTTTTGCTCACAAAAGCTCACGGTTCTATATATATTTTGTTCATCTGTAAGGTGCCACAGGACTACTGGTTTTTAAAGTGACCGACTAATGCGGCTACCCCTCTGAGACAGAGATCAGTGGACATGGAAGTGGCAGAGGAGTATTCCTATCGCTCTCTCATTAGAGGACAATGAGGCGTTTCCATTTCAAGGGCATTTTTTTCAAAAGCCCACTGGAGTCTCTCTAATAGAATTTGAAGGCGATGAAGCTGTGGAGCAGCTTGAGGAGTGAAAGTGCAGTGAATAATCAAAAACAGGTGGTATTTCTCTGAGGGAAATGGCCTGGAACAGCTGAGATACTTAGGAGGGCATGCAGGACTTGTTTAAGCACGGCAGTTGTTTCCCAAGAACAGAAAGCCACTAACATGGCCCCGGTGCTTCCAGATAGGAGCCAGTTGGAATCTTGAGCATCATGAACCACTGAGCTTTGGCTGGGGCTTGGGACAGACAGTGTACCATCTCGTTCGGCATCTTCTGCTGGCATCTAGAGCAGGAAGACTTGAGGGACTGACTGTGTGGAAAGAATGTAGAACCGTCTAACGTCTGTGATCCTTCAGAATTGGAGGAGGATGGGTGACCTGGCAGGGAGACGAGCCTGTTGGGGAGGGCTTCTGAATTCTGCAAGAGTGGAGCCCTTGTAAGGTTTGGAAAGTCCATACAATTACTACCTCCTACTGCAAGCTTTCCCCTGGCTGTCCCTCCAGTAAAATGCTTCAGCACCACCTGCCCGGGCTGCCTTTCAAAACGCTATCAAGACTTGCTCCTCACCTAGGAGAATGCACTTGCGTGTTCGGGACGGTTGTTCCTCGGTACTAAGCATCTCCTCCCCAAGACCGGAATGTCTTGCCTTTTTAAGCATTCTAGTTCATGAGCGTTCAAGTGGCTGCTCTGTAATAGCAACTGGAGCCGTGGTGGTCGCTGCGGCTGGAGAAGTTGCTCTCCCGAGCAACTGTACTGCAGTGTACTTCAGGCAGGCACGAGGAGACGGTGTGCAAAAGACTTGGGAGGCCCATTTAATAATGGGGGGGGGGGGAGACAACGTTCATGTCGTGACACACTCCACTCTCTTAGCGTGAAAAGCAAATGCACGGAAGAAAGCTTGAAGCGCCTTAAGTATCCTGTTTTGCAGAAAGATAGTTCTTCATCTCTGTCGCGGTGCGTTGCGGGGGTTCCCGACCCTGCACCCCCATCCACAGCCAGATGTGATTCAGTCAGCAGGTAGAACCGACGGTTTTATTGGTTCACAGGGACACAGTGTAGCATAGGATCGATGTTAGCACAGACCCTGAGAGCAGGCAGCATTATTCCTCTTGGGGGGAAGGGGCTCCTGGGCCCCTCACCTCCTTTTCCTGCTCTCAGCCGCCTCACTCCTCCTAGCTCAGACTGACTCTTCTCACCGGCCCTGCCCCGCAAGCCTGGTGCAGCCCCGCCTATCCTGTCTCCCTTCCTGGCCAAGAGTTGTGACCTCAGGTGTCTGGGCCCAACACACATCTGCAGTGAGTCATGAGGAATTACACACACCACCATACAGCAAAGAACGAACACAGGATTATAAAAGTAGACCACACCCCCTCTACGTCACACCATCTTGTGGGAATGACTCTTCGAACTCGGTGGGGGTTGTAAATGCTAGCCGCGCATCGGGCCGTGCAGCTGATCCGGGTACCAGCTCACACGTGGGGGGTGCCCGAGTGTGCCGTAAACTGAAAAACATGGACAGTCCTGCACTTGTGGGCTCCATGAGACCCTAGATGCCACAAGTTCAGCCTTACCACAGTGTCACCCCATTGCACCTTCTGTGGGGTAAGTGATGGAGGACCGGGGCCAGTCCTGGCCGATACGCCTCCACTCCAGGGCTGAGTTGTCTCATGCTGTCTCTGAGAATTGTGCTGTCAGGGCGGTTCCCCACTCTGGCACTCCGAATGCAGAAGGTGGGTGCCCTCAAAGACCTTAACTACCTTGCTTTTATAGGCTCTGCTTACAAAAACAAAACTGCCCAGAGTCACAGATTCACTGACTTTAGAGGGGTAGCTGCTACAACTAAGTGAAACAAAAGGAAAAAAAACCCTTTCTCCTTGAACCCAGGAAGAAGCACGTGGACTTCCCCCAGAGGGGTAACCCCAAGCTCCTTTACCCCAAGAGAGTTTGAAAAAACAGAGAAAGTAAACAGCAGTCTCTGGTAGCTGACCTCTTAGTCTGAAGCATGCACACAGAGACAGAGAGAGAGAGAGAGAGAGAGCTTCTGTGCTTTCCAGGACACAAGCATCAAATCATCACCTTCCAAAAGTGTTTTTTATTAACAAAACAGATACTTGATAAAACATACTTGGTTGCTAGGTGTCACAGAGCAACTAGGAAAGAGCAAATCAAACCCCAAACAACCATAGTCCTTTGGGCAGTAACTTAAAAGATGAGTGGGGGAGGGAAGGCATAGAGTCACACAGAGACATTTAAACCAAACAACCCAAAATAAAGAAAAACGCCCTGATCGTGACTTTCCCCTCTCCTCACGCTACAGGCGGATTTGTACTTCCAGGTCCAGTTCATTCCCATGCCCGATGTGTCTTATAGGCATGGTAATTCTGGCCCCTGCATCTGCTCTCTCCAGCCCAAGAGAAAACCGGCTGAAGGCATATATTTACAATTTACATTTCAGCGTTGTCTCCCATTGGTTCATTTGGCTCCCTGCCAGCAATGCCCTTAGCTACCTGAGTTTAACCCTTTAGGAAGCCAGCACTCTTCCTATCCATCACATGCGTGATCACATTTATTAAACGTGTCGCAGTGCCCAGACATATAGGGCAACAGGCAAAGGTAAGGTGGTGCAGGCAGTCTACACGTTCTTATTCTTGGACTTGGATTCCTTATGGCGGCAGCCGTAATGTTGCGTTAACAGGGGTTTTTGTTGTTGTTTTTTCGTGACTGACTGACTTTTGTCGCATGTCAGTGGTCACGTCCCGTTGCTTTGTGCTCTTACACCCGTGTTGCCTTTCCCCCCAGAAGTGGCTGCAGTTCATTGCAGCGGCTCCTAAATCCAGGGCCTGATTTGTATGCCATTGAAGTCAGGGGGTATCTTTCTGTTGACATCAAGATTTGGATCAAGCCTGTAGTCTGTGAAGTGCTTTGGAGTCGATTTGGGGGGATGAAAGCATGCTGGAGAAATCAGTTACCTTGACTTCACTCCCTCCCGCCTCTGTAAACACTTCTTTTCAAGACAGCAGATTTAATCCCGTCTCTCCTAGTTCATTCATTTCCTGCAGTACGTGACTAGGTTTGATTTGGCATCACGCTACCTCTTGCCACAAAATGTTACGGATCATCAACAAGGAACCGCGGGGTGAAGGTGGGCAAGAAACCCAAGAGTGGGCAGGACTAGCGTAAGCCAGCTGTCTCTTTCCAATGAGCAGGGCAGCCTGGGCATGGACTGTACCGGGCAGCTGCCAGGAACAACGGGCCTGGATAATTACAGGAGGAGGCAGGTGTGTGGCATTGTCTTTCTTTGAACAATTAAAGGGTCCTTTTTTGTTTGTTTCCAACAGTCACGCGTGAATTTAGTGAGGGACTACAAGCCGTGGCTGGAACTGGGTGTCATAGAGCTAGACTGAATAGTTTTCTGCACTTCCCATGTCTCTGCTGATGCACCTCAGTCCTGACCCACGGTGTCTCCTTGCTCTCGGTCCTTAGCAGCACTTGCTGTTTGGTCTCATGGCTCAATCTCCTGCCAGAAGACAACAGCCTTAACGTGGCACTCGCAGGGTTTTCTTTTTTAGTAACTTGACAGACTAATGACTTTTGTTGCATTTCAATGGTCACGTTGTGTCACTCTGTATGCTTGCACTGGTGTTGCCTTTCCCCCCAGAAGTGGCTGCAGTTCATTGGAGTGGCTCCTGCATACAGGGCCTGTTCCAAATCAGGTGGCTAATGGTGGGGGAAAAAAACCCATGTTTTTGTTTGTGGTCTGACATGGGGTTTGAATCCAGCTTAGCATCTATGGGCAAAAAATGTATGTTCTTGCTAGAAGACTTACCCGGTGTTGTCTGGGTCCTTCAGGGTAGGGGGCTGGCCGTGTGCGGGGTGCAAGAGTCAGGGCAGAGCCCTGGGGATGTGGGGAGTTCAGAGCAGGGGGTCAGGGGCATGAGAGGGTGCTAGCGTGAGGGCTAGGGGGTGAGGAGGGGCTTGGAGCAAGAGCTAGATGCATGGGTTCCCAAACTGGGGGGCGTGAAGAAATTCCAGGGGGGGCGCGAGGTGACTCAGCCTCCCCCCCGTCAAGTTTTGCTGCCCTGCTGAGTCCTTTTTTTTTTTTTGCTCAACAAATTTTACTGCTATTTGGAGCGTGAGGGTTTTTCAAAAATCAGAAAAGGGGGCGTGATGCCAAAAAGTTTGGGAACCACTGATAGAGGGTGCAGGAGTCAGGGTAGGGAATGAGGAGGGCTCAGGGGGTGGGGTGGCTGCTGACTTCTCCGGGGGCAGCTCAGGGCAGCGGGGACTGTGCACCCCACCCGCCGACTTGTCCTGGGGGCCAGTGGGGGCTCTTTCCCTTCTCCATGGCCAGACTCAGGGCAGCGGGCACTCTCCCTCCCCCCCAGGCCAGGTTCAGAGCTGGGGAGGGGGGCTCTTTCCTTCCTCTTAGTCCCTCCCGGGGTGGAGGAGGCCGACGGGGCCTGTGTCCCGGACATTGGGACCCCACTTACCTATTCTAGTGACAGGCAAGATGGCAGAGCCTAGCCCTGCTGGCCACTCCTTTGCTCTCCCCGGGCTCACTGTCATGGAATCATAGGGTTGGAAGAGACCTCAGGAGGCCTTCAAGTCCAATCCCCATCATTGAGTCCAACCCCCCAGAGTCCCTGCTCATATTGTGTCTCTCATAACATGCCCCTCCCCCCACACGTTATGGAAAACAGTCCTTTTTCTGTGGCTTCCGGTCATCCTGGAATACTGCGTACAGATGTGGTCTCCTCCTCTCAAAAAGATGGCGACTCTTGGCAGGAGAAGAAAAGGAGTTCAGAAAGACATGCAAATGATCAGGCTCTTGCTGTCCCATATGAGAGAGATTAAAGAGACTGACTTTTCAGCTTGGAAAGAGGAGACTAACCGGGGATATGATAGAGGTCCATAAAATCATGAGTGGTGTGGAGAGTGAATAAGGAAAAGTTCATTTACTTGTTCCCATAATATCTTCCCAAATGAGCTAATGGGCAGCCTACACTCCACACAAGCGCATAGTCAATGCTGGCTTCCTGCCTGAGGAGGAAATTGTGAAGGCTAGGACTATAACAGGGTTTCGGAAGTAGATCAATTCATGGATGCTCTTCCTGCAGCCAGTATGGCAGCGAATGGTGTCCCCTAGCCTCTGTGCGTGGAGATGCCGGAGGAGTTGCGCTGTGAAGGGAGCATCCTTGGTCAGAGGAGGAGAGGCTCCCCAGTCTGGCCATTCTGGGCGCAGAGACAATGCAGAAACTTTTTGTGTTTGACATAATATTTTATTTAAAAATGAATCTTGGCCAACAAACCCCCAATTGGAGCCAAGCCCCCATCTGGTCACAGCATCATAACACTCCTGTACCCCCCCCCAAACTCTAGATCTGAGCCCATCATACACTGGAACCCCCTGTCCTGAGCCTCTCGCATCCCCAAACTCCTGCACCCCCACATCTTTAGTCTTCTGCCACAACACCTCTGCACCATCCACACACCGCAAATCTGTGTCCTGAGCCCATCACACTCCCAACCTCCGTGCCCTGAGCCCCTTACATACTCCAGCCCAAACTCCTGCACCCTCACATCCACAAGCCTGTGGCTTGCTCAGCACCCCAACCCTCCACCTGACCCCAACACTCTCCAGCCTGGAGCTCCCTTCCCGAGCCAGTATCCCCTTCTCCACCACCTCCTGCACCCAGATTCCCTCCCAGAGCTTGCACCTCTCACCCCTTCCCTCACCCAAATCCCTCATTCCCACCCCAGAGCCCGCACGTCCTGTCTCAACCCAGTGAGCGTACGGCTAGACTGCAGGAGTTTTCCCCAGATTCCAGAGGTATCCCGGAAAAACTCTTGCGCGTCCAGGGCTTTTTTTAGCAGAAGAGCAAACATGCTCTTTCGGTAACCCCTGTATTCCTTGTTCCACGAGGAATAAGGGGACTTCCGAAAGAAGGGGGCTTTCTGACATTTGGCCCAGTCTAGACAGGCCAAATGTTGGAAAAACCTTTTCCTACAGAAGAATCGGGGGAAAAAGCAGCAGTGTAGCCGTAACCTGAGAGTGTATAAGGCTGGGGATAGCAAGTGATGGAGAGGAGGAGAACAGAGATTAGACATGCTCTAATACCGTGGTCACCAACCCGTCGATCGCGATCGACTGGTCGATGGGAAGGGCTCGACCAGTTGATCGCGAGGCGTTCAGGGCCCCCCTCATTTCCCCCAAGAAGCCACACTACCTACCTCCAGCAACAATCCCAGGCTCCAAGGAGGGGGTGGGGATTTGTGGGAAGGGTGGGGCGATAGATCTTGGCTTGTTCTGACATTTAAAAAGTGATCTTGTAAAAAGGTTGGAGACCACTGCTCAAATACATATATATATAGAGAGAGACAGACAGACAGATTTATAGAGAATAAGATGGAGAATATCTTATTGCCCTTATATAAATCCATGGAATGCCCACATCTGGAATGCTGCGTACAGATGTGGTCTCGTCCTCTCAAAAAAGATATACTGGCATTAGAAAAGGTTCAGAAAAGGGCAACTAAAATGATCAGGGGTTTGGAATGGGTCCCATATGAGGAGAGATTAAAGACACTGGGACTTTTCAGCTTGGAAAAGAGGAGTCTAAGGGGAGATATGATAGAGGTCCATAAAATCATGAGTGGTGTGGAGAAAGTGAATAAGGAAAAGTTATTTACTTGTTCCCATAATATAAGAACTAGGGGCCACCAAATGAAACTAATGGGCAGCAGGTTTAAAACAAATAAAAGGAAGATCTTCTTCACATAGCGCATAGTCAATCTGTGGAACTCCTTGCCTGAGGAGGTTGTGAAGGCTAGGACTATAACAGGGTTTAAAAGAGAACTAGATCAATTCATGGAGGTTAAGTCCATAAATGGCTATTAGCCAGTATGGGTAAGGAATTGTGTCCCTAGCCTCTGTTTGTCAGAGGGTGGAGATGGACGGCAGGAGAGAGATCGCTTGAGTATTTCCTGTTTGATTCACCCCCCTCTGGGGCACCTGGCATTGGCCTTGGTCAGCAGTCAGGATACTGGGCTGGATGGACCTTTGGTCTGACCCAGTCTGGCCATTCTTATGTTCTTATGACAGACAGAGACTACACTGCATCCCTGCCTGTCGGGGAATTGGATTTGAACCTCACTCTCCACTGTGCTACAGCCTTATCCCTGCCTGGTCCATGCGCTGCGTATCCCCAGATGGAGAGTGGCTTTAAGGGTGCCAAAGCCTTACAGTGCCAAAGGCTGCAGGGACAACTTGCCAGCAGCCCGAGTGGCTCTGCTTGTCTGCAGATCAACCCCGCGGCCCAGGGATGCTAACGGTGTCATCCCAGAAGTGGCCAGTGTAAACTTCCCTAGCAGTAAAACCCTACTGGGTGATCACCTTGGCCCTCACTCTGTGTGTACAAGGCATGGGGTAACTATAGGCCAAGCTGAGATGTTTCTGGGCACAATTGTGAACCACCGGCCGGCCAAAATACCTGTTTCCTCCAGGATTTCCCCTCTTACCTCAGGTATCAAACTCCTGTGTTGGAGAGGGCCAAGATAGGGTTTTAACAGCCTTAAGTGGAGTGTGTGCATGGGGGGTATGAAATCAGGGTCATGTAAGCCTCTTGAAATGTAGGGGTGAATAGGAGGATTGCACAAAGATCATAGAACATGGCCTTTGTGTAGTTTTTGTAAGTTGCTCCCCTGTGCTGACCCCTGCGTTTGCCTGGAGAAGCTTGCAGAATCAGAGCCTTAGGACATGACACACTGGGACTAATATGCTGTGTGCTTTTGGGACGGCTGCTGCTCTCTGCCCTCTGGCTGTTTGTCCAAGCTGGAGCACCCACATACGCAAGGAGGCACATAATGGTTATCTGGCTTGTCAAGTTTCACAGTTAAGCTTCACGGTAACACCCGCTTGGCTTGTTTGCTCGGCGCTATTGTTTCGGAGCGGCTGCGCTCCGGAAGTCTGCGCTAGGTTACAGTCAGTAACAGGAAAACCTTCTTGACGTGACCTACAGCCCCTAGAAGCTTTGAAAGGAAAGCTTCCATCCCGCAGAGTCCGACTGCACTGTGTGAGTCCGATAAACCCCTTCAGCGGGCTAGATCCAGCCTGCCGGCCAAGTATCTAGCAGCACTGCCTGACAGGCTGTTTATTACCTTCTCTTTTCTCCAGGCTGGCAACCAAACTCTGCTTTGTGGGGACCGTTAATAAAAACATAGAGACCCCTGTGAGGTTTGTGTCAACAGCCGTGGGGCCCGGTTCTGTAAAACCCAATGGTGGATCAGTCATTTGGGATCCGAAGGAATGAAAGGAGCATGCCAGCTAGCAGTTGCTGTCAGGAGTTGGCTCTCTTGGTAGCACTCAGTGGTAGTAAATTAACCTCCCTTGATTAAATTCTTCCTCCCACTTTTCCGTAGAGGGTGATGGGGCTCCGTGGGCTGCGAATAAGATTGGAAGCGAGGTGCTCTTGGTTCCTGTTCCGATGTCTGACACCACCTCTGTGACCTTGGTTTCACCTCTGCCTCGGTTTCCCCACCTAGACACACTCCATCTGAACCTAGGCATTGTTTGAATCTCTGCACCCCCCAAGCCCCTGCCTGTGTGCCCCCCGCCCAGCGACGGGCATGTAACCCCCAAGGAGCCCTCTGCTGTTTGTGCAAGCACATCCTGGCTTGCTGCCCCCTCGCCTCCTCCCCGCACTTCTGCCAGGGAGTTACTTCACCTGGCCAGTGCCCTAGCTCTGGCCTTAGCTGATGCAGCACCATGGTGCCCACCTCCCTCCTCAGCACAGAGTCCATGCTTAGGCCTGCCGGTGGGGGAAGGGGCAGGTGCTCCGGGGCTCAGTGTTTCAAAGGGTCCTGTAGCTCCTGGTCACCACTGCTACTATTGTGGAGCCCCAGGCCTCTTTGAATTGCCACAGGAGTCGGCTCTGCCACTCCACACGGCTCTGTGGAATTGGGGGAGGGGAGGGGCAGCGCGGTGTTCTGCATGGCTCTGAAGGTTGACTGCCCTGGGCCCGCAGGAGCCGGGTGTAGGGGGGCCTGCTGCCGTGCTCTCCTGTGCATGCCTAACAGCTACCACTGTGTCTGCATCCTGTCCAGCCGCAAGGGAGAGGACGGGGGCGAGAGGCTTCCTCCTCGAGTAGCCGAATAGGATCCAAGCACCCGGTGCTGTTTGGAGAAATAGCAGCCTGCTGTCGCGGGGCTAAACTCTGGGGGCAGCAGAAGACTGGAAAGGCCTCTGGGAGGCGAGCAGTGATGCTGTACTGTGGTTGTGACTCTGCAGAATGAAGGGCTGATTCTTGTGAGGCTTGGCACACCTGGCGACTCGCTGATTTCATTAGGTATTGAGTTGTCTGTGCCTCCTGGCCCAGAGCGGTCAGCCACATGGCCTTCCTTTTAATCCTAGAAATCTTAGCAAGCCCACTCGCGGCCCTGGGACAACTCCCTTTGGCTCAGAAAGCGTTCCCTGGGTCGCTGCCCGGAGGAGCAGTTCCTGTCCGCAAACTCCTGGTGCCGTGAGGTTAATCAGTCGCTTCCGATCCCCCCATAGCCGAGTGAACGATATCTCTCCAGTGCCAAGAGCAGGCTGTGCAAGGAGTACAGCAGTCATGCTGAAAGGCAAATTCCATAACCTCCGACCTGTCCTGGACACACAGGGAGAAATGTCTGACCTCTGCTTGTATTTCAGTCCCAAGCTAAGCTCCACTGGAATCTGTTTCTTTTAATCAGCCTCGATCCAACCGCTTCTGCCCACTGGTGGGAAACATGGCCTGTTCCTTGGTGTTATGTTAGAATTTGGGGGCAGGGGGAGGGACAACACCTGGAATCTGTCCCAGGCTCTGCCACAAAGTTCTCAGACAAGTCACTGCAGCTGTGTCTAGACTACACCTCTCTGTCAACAGAGAGATGTAGATTAGGCACGTCGAAATTGCTAATGAAGCAGGGATTTAAATATCCTGTGCTTCATTAGCATAAACATGGCCGCCATTTTTTTTTGACATGGAGCTTTTTCAGAAAAAAAAAAAGCAGCAGTCTAGATAGGGATCTGTCGAAAAGTAAACCCTTTTTCGACAGATCCTGTAAACCTCATTTTTTGAGGAATACAGGATCTGTCGAAAAAGGGTTTATTTTTCGACAGATCCCCGTCTACACTGCCGGGGTTTTCGAAAAAGCTCCATGTCGAAAAAAAGCGGCAGCCATGTTTATGTTAATGAGGCGCAGGATATTTAAATCCCTGCTTCATTAGCAATTTCGACGTGCCTTATCTACATCTCTCTGTCGACAGAGAGTTGTAGTCTAGATGTACCCTAAGTCACTCTGGGACTGGGTTCCCACTCTTCCGCTTCTGTTATATTAGCTGTTTCTGTGGCCTCATGGTCATAATATCTGAGCGCCACAAGCTTTAATTTAGTCCCCCAATCTCCTTGCAAGTACTGGGGAAACAGAGGCACGAAAAACCTAGCAACACCCATGATGTCTGAGACAGAGCAGGGGATTGAGCTGGGGTCTCCTACGTCTCAGGCTCGCACCCTAAATTCTGGGCCATCTTTCCTGTCACGGGGTGGGTAACACTGCACCCCTTTCTCTTGCCTTCTGCCTGCTGTCTTTACATGGACTGTAAACTCTTTGGGGGCAGAGACTGGCATTCACGATCTGTACCTGTCCCCAATGCAGCCAGGCCTTGATCTTGATGGGGGGCTCCTGGTGCTACCAAAATATGAACAAAAGTAGAAGTGAGATTGCAAAGAGCTAATGCTTTGAATCTGGGCAGTGCCACTAATTTAGTGGGACTTGATTTGTTTCTACTAAACACACAGGAAAACCAGTGTCAGGACTGACAGCCCAGCGCTGTTGACTGTTGGCGAGGTGGAGGAATTGGTACAGTATCAAGTGAAATGCTGCCCCTCGTTTTTGTGACCAGGATGACTTCCGATTCAGACGGACAGCGGTGGCATACTTCACACACCACTTACCCTTTGTCCAGTGGCCGTTAAAAATGGAAACATGTCAAATTACAGGTTGTCCCTCTATGAACTGGGACTCTCTTCCAAATAAAAGGAAGTTCTTCTTCACACAGCGCATAGTCAACCTGTGGAACTCCTTGCCTGAGGAGGTTGTGAAGGCTAGGACTATAACAGGGTTTAAAAGAGAACTAGATAAATTCATGGAAGTTAAGTCCATCAATGGCTATTAGCCAGTATGGGTAAGGAATGGTGTCCCTAGCCTCTGTTCGTCAGAGGGTGGAGATGGATGGCAGGAGAGAGATCGCTTGATGATTATCTGTTCGATTCACTCCCTCTGGGGCACCTGGCATTAGCCACTGTCAGCAGACAGGATACTGGGCTGGATGGACCTTTGGTCTGACCCAGTATGGCCATTCTTACGTTCTCTGGTCCGGCAACATCTGTGGTCCAGGAGGGCCATGGACAATCCGGGGTCCGGGCTCGCTGCAGAGTTGGGAACACCCCGTGCTGCAGAAGGGTGGGAGCCTGGCACAATGCAGCTGAACTGCCCGGGGAGGGGGGGCAGGAGCCCAGTGTGCAGCCCAGCTGGGCAGGTGGGGGTGGTAGCTGAACTGGGCCACCCAGGGAGCCAGGAAGCCTGGTGGGGAGGCCGGCAGCAGGGGGGCCAGAAATGGTCCAGCAAAATCCCTTATTTGGGCCCTGTCCAGTCCCAAAGGTGCCGGATCAGGGAGCTCCAACCTGTATTCTATCACGGATTTTTTTTAAAGGGAAAACCCCAGTTTTCAGTATTTACGTAGGGTATAGATGAAAATGTTTTGTCGTCCAATGTACTGCACAGCAGCAGTCCAATGCTATTTCAGGGCAGTTCTGACAGTTGATGCAAGTGCAAAACCAAAACGGGAGTTAATTTCAAGGTCCATTACAAGCATAAGAGCCTGCAGCCCTTTCGGTATCGCAGGGGAAGTGCGAATATCTACGTTTGAATTACCCTCCTGTGCATCATTTAAGAAATGGGTTTTGGAACAATGTGATTGGTTCCCCCTTGGCTTTGTCTTCACCCCTCGTGTCTGTCTCTTCCCTTCCCCTCTCATTTGTAATGTATTTTGCATTAAACTGAGAGCCTTACAGATGCATTAACAGCTTAACCAATTGAAAGCTTTGGAGCATCTTGAGCACATAAACCCATCTAAAGTGTTAGATTGGTTTAATCTTCTTTAATTTGCCTTATGGGCTACAATACTATTAGATTGCACCAGCTGTTACTTAGCATTGTTTACAGGCACAGGAGACAAGCTCCCTGCTCTGAGATCTTGCCATCCAAGGCCCTGACCTTGCAAAAGCATTTGCAGATGCTTCTTTTTGATTATTATTTGCCTGACTCTGGCACTAGGGAGCCCTAGTCCTGGATCCCTGCTGTGTGAGGTGATGTACAGTGATCCCGCTGAAGTAATAAAGTTACAAGTGAAGTTACGTATGTGCAGAGTCGGGCTTATAAGAGACTTAAACCTGGGGGAGGGAGGGGCTTATAAAAAGAACAAAAAAAGGGCCCAACAGGAGAGGGGTTCATTGGCATCTCTGGAATTCATCACACCCAGGTCTGGAAAGAAGTGGGAAGGGGTTCATGAATGCTTGGCCTATGCTGAAGGTGGTCTCTCTCCTCCCCCCGAGCTTGTTGAGTGGAAGAGCTCTGCCCAGAAACCCACACTGCGTTCTCCTTGCTTTGCAGTTTGCCTTCCATAAGCCGCTGGGTCTGAACCCCCTGGCTAAGAGGCAGGCAGGGGCTATTCAGTTCTAATTCACCTTTCACTTATCTCTTGCCTTGAAAAACACCTTTCCCTTCCTGCACCTTGACCGGACACCAGAGTTTCCGCTCTGCGAGGGCCCCTCATGCGGCTCTGTTGGCTTCAGTCCCATCAGCACTGAGTAAATGGGACCCTGCATTAGGGATGGCGTTTAAGCAGCTAATCGACGAGGCAATGGAATTTCCATCGACTAGTCGCTTAGTCGATAAGGGGGGGAACTGCAGAGCTATAGTGGGGGTAGCTCCTGGCCCCGGGAGCTAACCCAGCTGCGGCTCTGCCTTTTAAATGTAGTAAGAGCCTGGTGGCTCTTGATACGTTTAAAAAGCACAAGCGCAGCGGGGGGACCGGGCGCAAGCCGGGAATCAGCTGATGCCCGGGTCACGCCTGGTCCCCCGCAATGCCTCTGCCTCCCTGCGGAGATGATGCTGGGGGAGAACCAGCTTTTAAGCTGCCCCCCCCTCCCCCCTTGCTGCCTCTCTCCGATAGAGGCAGCAAAGTGGGGGAGGAGCGACTGGTTGAGTCAATAGTCAACTATCCGATAAGCAAATGCCTCATGTGGAGGGGCAAGCAGCCTGGGTTGTGCCTGCCTAGTTCAGAATTTCTCCCCTTAATGTATTGAGGGCAGGAGGTGGGAACTCGGGCGGCCGCCCCTCTGTCCCGTTCCCGCGCGTGTCCAGTACGGCGCTGGCGGCCTGGCGAGGGAAATGGGCACGTGCTTACACTCGTCTCGCCTTCTCCCCTTGCTTTCTAGGGAGCTCAAGCTGCGAAACTATGTTCCTGAGGATGAAGAGCTCAAGAAAAGGAAGGTGCCTCAGGCCAAGCCAGCCTCAGGTAGGTGCTAGAGCAGGGGAGGGGAAGCTTTTGTGGGTCGGGCGCTGCTGACTCCCAGAAAAATCAGTCGGGGGCCGCACACAAGTGAAAAGCAAAACCACGGCAACAACAAAACCCTGATATGGTCCCTGACTGAGGAGGAGAAAGAGACTCCCCACGTTCCCCCCCGCTCCTCAGAGCCTAGGGAGGCTCAGGCTAGTAGAGTTTGTGTAATCCAACCCCGCACTAGGATGGAGGGGGGGCTGGAGCGCCCCCAATGCTGGGGAGCCCTGAGCCTGGGGGGCCGGATCCAGGCAAGCCGGGCCCCTGGGCCTGAGGTTCCCCAACCCTGTGCTAGAGAGAGAACTTTTGAGAAGCAGGGAAGGTCGAAATGATTCTCACCCCCTTTAAAAACAAAACAAAACAAACAAAAAAGAACAAGGTCGAAGACAACATAAAAGTAGCTAGACTGAACATCCTGGAGAGTGAAGTCCTCTGCCCATAGGACAGGGTCAGCAGCATGCCCCGTGGCCTCCATGTTGCCCTGTTTGGAGAGATGGCTTTGGCTAGGGCTGTAACAGGAACGTCTTAATCATGGTCTATTAAATCATGACTGGTGTGGAGAAAGTGAATAAGGGAAAAGTTTTTTACTTGCTCCCATAACACAAGGAGTAGGGGTCAACAAATGAAATCAATAGGTCGTGGGTTCAAAACAAACAAAAGGAAGTTTTTCTTCACGCAGCGCACAGTCAACCTGTGGAACTCCTTGCCAGAGGATGTGGTGAAGGCCAGGGTTTTAACAGGGTTCAAAAAAGAGCTAGATACATTCACGGAGGGTAGGTCCATCAGTGGCTATTAGCCAGGATGGGCAGGAATGGTGTCCCTAGCCGCTGTTTGTCAGAAGCTGGGAATGGGCAGTAGGGGATGGATCAATTTCGAATGGGTGGGTGCCCCAGCCAAGGAACCGCCTGTCTGCGTCAGCGAGGCCAGGCAGGGCTGGGGAATCCCCAATGGCAGAGTGGCTATGCGGGGCCAGGTGGCCCTGACTTGGGAACCCCCTGGAGGCAGCTGGGCCAGGCAGCAACTGGGAAGCCCCAGGGAACCCCCAGCGGCAGCAGGCCAGACTGGTGGCAGCCGGGCAGCCTTGGTAGGGGAACCCCGGGGAACTGTGGTGGCAGCCAGTGGGCAGAGGGGTGGGAGCCAAGGAGTGGGGCATGGACCTCCCTTGGTCTGGCAAACTCTCTGCTTTGGGACTGCTCAGATCTCCTGGGTGCTGGACCAGGGAGGTCCAACCCGTAGTTTTGTGTCATCTGCAAATGTGGCCACCTCACCAGGCCTGCTGACGGGAACGGAGGGGCGGGAGCGCTGCCCCAGATCCAGTGATCCCAAAGGGCCTGGGGTTCCTGGCCGCCACCAGATGCTACTGTAGTCGCTGGAGCCAGGGGCCCTTTAAATAACGGTGGGAGCCCCATGCAGCGTGCTCCGGAACCTGGGCGGTGCGGAAGGGCTGGTGGGGGGAGACTAGCCCTGCCCCTTCCGGGACTGCGGAGCTGCCCCCGCCACCTGGCAATCAGTCTGCCCTCTGCATCTTACTGTCTACCTCGTTTTCCAGATCACAGGTTGACTAGGAGATGTCCCAGAACAAACCCCTCCCACCATTCTGAAAACTCACCAGATAGACCTATCCTTTGTTTCCTATCTTTTAACCACTTCCCACACCACGAGAGGGTCTTCCCCCTTATCCCCAGTGTACTTTGCTTCTGAGCCTCCGGTGCGAGACCTTGTCAAAGACTTTCTGGAAATAAAAGTACAACAAAAGGGATTCCTCTTGTCCCCATACGTGTTGACCCACACTTTGAGGGCCTCCAGTTTGGCCTGGAAAGCCATATTCAGGTCCCTACGTTCATCGTTTGGGACAGAGTTCTCTTGGACGTCAGTGGAAACCGCAGGCACTTAGCACCTCTGAAAACCAGGCCACTTTTACTTTTTATTAACTTTAAGCAGCCACGTTAGAACATGTTACCCACAAATTCAGGGCTTTCTATCAGGCACTGTTCTGCGGCTGGAAAATTCACTTATCCTTAAATAATGTAAATCAAAAATCTTTAAAATGTGTGCCAAGGACCAGGAGTGGCTGAAATTAGTTTTGAAAGTTTGCAGAAAAAATACCCTGTAGTACAGGAACGGTAGCTGTAATTAGAAAGTCACGGGGACTCTGTGGATCTCATCTGTGGGCAGAATCTCGTGGTTTGCCCTCTTGTGAAACGTGAATGGCATTTTCCCTCCGTTGCAATGATGGGAAGTGGACATAGCTGCCTCGAGTGATTGGTCAATGATTTAGACCAGTGTTTCCCAATTGGTGCTCCATGGAATTCCCCCACCCTCCTCTTAAAGAGACAGAGGCTTTTTGTGTCGGGGGGCGGGCTTTTTTTTTTTTCCCGACAAATCACGAGGCAACCCTACGGTCAACCCCACGATGTTCCATGGTCAAATAAAATTGGCAAACACTGATTTAGATAGTGGCATAATGAGTACCTCATAAAGTTTGCGGATGATGGCAAGCTGGGAGGGGTGGCAAGTTCTTTAGAGGAGAGGGTTACTATTCAAAATATTCTGGACAAACTGGAGAAATGGTCTGAGGTAAACAGGGTGAAATTCAATAAGGACAAATGCAAAGTACTCCACTTAGGAAGGACCAATCTGTTGTGCACACACAAAATGGGAAATGACTGCCTAGGAAGGAGAACTGGGAGTGATTGTGGACCACAAGCGAAATACGAGTGAATGGTGTAATGCTCTTGCAAAAAAAGAGAACGTTCTGTGATGTTTTTGCAGAAGTGTCATCAGCAGTACACAAGAAGTAATTATTCTGCTGAACTCGGTGCTGAGGTATAGGCGTCAGCTAGAATATTATGTCCAGTTCTGGGCACCACATTTCAGGAAGGATGTGGAGAAAGTCCAGAGAAGAGCAACCAAAGTGATAAAAGGTCTAGAAAACATGAACTATGAGGGAAGGATGAAGGAATTGGGCTTGTTTATTGTGGAAAAGAGAAGACTGAGAGGAGACATGATAGCAGCTTTCAAGAAACTAAAAGGGTGCTTTAAGGGTGAGGGAGAAAAATGGTTCTTCTTGGCCTCTGCTGATAGCACAAGAAGCAATGGGCTTAACTTGCAGCAAGGGAGGTTTAGGTTGCACATTAGGAAAAGCTTCCTAGCTGTCAGGATGGTTAAACAGTGGGATAAATTGCCCAGGGAGGTTGTGGAATCTCCATCACTGGAGATATTTAAGAGCAGGTTAGACAGACATCTATTAGGGGGCGATCTAGATCAGTGTTTCTCAACCAGAGAGAAGTCTGGGGGGGTACGTCAATACAACTGAAATTTGTAGAAAACGGAATTTTTGTTTTAAGTTTTACAGCGCTTTTATTATTTTTGTACCTTTTACACCCAAAAATTTCATCGCCTGCCTGCCTACGATTAAGTTATTTAAACAAATGTGTTGCAATGGTAGAAAAAAAAATTGTGTCTGAAAACTGTAGGTACTGGGGGTTTTTATAATTTTTTTTAAAGGGGGTACTTATAATTTTTTTTTTAAAGGGATCCTTTATAAAAAAAGGTTGAGAAACACTAATCTAGATGGTGCTTGGTCCTGCCATGAGGGCAGGGACTGGACTTGATGACTTCTTGAGGTCCTTTCCAGTCTTATGATTCTATGATAATTTCCAGTGATGTCCAAGAACTGGTTTTCTTTGTAGCTCTATAATCTCCTTTAAAGAGAACGCCACTGGCTTGTCCTAGCCCAACGCTGCTGCCATGAGGAGCCTGGCCTCTGGCCGTGTGGTGTGGTACTCTCTGCCTTGGGAGAGGAGTTGCTCTGTAGCTGAAGCCTGGCAGTGTTGGGTGTAGGCTTGTTTAAAATCAGCGACGGGGGGCGAGGGGAAGAGGAGAGAGAAGTCAGGAAGCCTCATATGTATCAAACCGGGGTGTATTAACTCAAAGCCTCATAGCAAGTAAAATAGTTTGACATAGAGGCCAGGTAGCAAAATGCAGATCTCGCCCCTTTGATCTTGCGAGAGAGAGTGACCTCCCTTCTGTATCTACAACTGAGCCACACTCTAAGCGGAATTTGGGTCTAACCATATCATCCTAGCCTGGACTGAGTTGCCACGGGAGTGGACCAGGCTGTGCCCTGCCCGTGGTTTCACCACTCAGCTCTGTTCTTCTAACCATAGTGCATCTTTTCCTTGTTTCTGAGTTTTTATTTCCATCATTCAAAGCCATTTCCTCCCTGGCTAGGAGCATCCAGGGAAGCACAAAACAGACCCGAATTAAACCAAAAGGGTAATGTGTTTCCCACTCTGCAGCGGTTATCTGCAGTAGGGCATTTCTAACACCCGGCAGAGGGGGCTGTGTGTGTTAGAAATAGCACTCTCAAGCACAGAATCGGGTCTGCCGGTCAGTACTGCTTTGCTCAGCCTCTCCTTGTTGCAATGTCTGGGCAGACAGAAAGAGGGAAAGCCGCCACTGTCTCTTGTTCCATTTGGGGCTTTACATTAGTTTTCAAGTAGGGATTTTAATAGCGTTCGGGTACTTCTCTGAATGCAGAGATCTTCCAGTCAGGGTGGTTTCATTCTCAGTTCGACTGTGACCATCACAGGAGGGAAGGAGCTAGCCATATGCTGTGTGGAAGTCTGAATTCTGGGGTGGCTAATGTAAGGAGAGCTAAGAACATTAAAAGTAATTTGCCACAGAACTGTAGAGTGGGAAGTCTCCCATGAATACAGCAATCACAGGGAACCATGTTTACCAATCGTCCTTTCAGTGCTTCCACTTGTGGGACTTTGTCCTAGCTCTCGGACAGTGTTTCTTTGGGACCAGTCTGTGGACTGGAGCCTTTCCCTGAGATCTTCCTGACGGAGGTTTGGAAGGCAGCAAGCCCGGTGCCGGATATCGAAATGGTCGAGAACCACTGCAGTAGGAAATACTGCTCCTTCAGGAAAACTCAGTCCTCCGCATTGTTGCTTGCTTTGAATTAACATTGCCAACTTAAGTCATGTACTATAAGCAAATCCAGTTCCTTTCCAGTGGTACAGCAGCAGAGGTTATTAACACATAGAGTCCAGTTGACTTCAGTTCTGCTGCTGCTCCCTTCTTGCATGTCTCTCCATTCAGACAATGGATGTCCGTTCCACTTCTGGGCTATGTCTACACTGGCAGCTTCTTGCGCAAGAAGTCTTGCGCAAGAAAACGTCCACACTGCCAAGTGCAAGCTGTGCTTTTGCGCAAGAGCGCCCATGGCAGTGTGGACGCTCTCTTGTGCAAGAAAGCTTCGATGGCCATTTTAGCCATAGGGCTTTCTTGCGCAAGAAATCCCTGCCGAGCGTCCACACTGCCCTCTTGTGCAAGAGCTCCTGCGCAAGAGGGCTTACACCTGATAAAAAAAAAGAGCGTAGCTCTTGCGCAAGAAGCCCTCTCTTACCATGCCCTACTGTAAATTTCCTTGCGCAAGACCGGGCGGGCAGTGTGGATGCTCTGCGGATTCTTGCGCAAGAACGGCCATACTTGTGCAAGAAGCCGCGAGTGTAGACATAGCCCTGGAGTGCCATGTTTGAGCATGGGAATGTTTCTGTACTGAAGTAGTTGCTAAAGCATGTCTGTTGGGGTTAGCTTTTGTACACGCCCCTGAAGGACCAGTTGCCAGTACCCCCTTCAAAGTGAAGCACCGGTCAGCTCTGTCCTCACGCTGGCTTTCTTGTAAGAGCCACTCGGTCCACACATCCACACAAGTGGCGCCATCACAAGACTGACCACATACGCCACAACATCAGGGGCTCATATCACTGCACGTCCTGTAATGTGATCTGTGCCAGCAATGCCCCTCGGCCTTGGATAGTGGCCAAACTGGACAGTCTCTACAACAAAGGGTAAATGGATGCAAATAAGACATCAGAAAGGGTACCACACAGAAACCTGGAGGGAACATTTTAACCTGCCTGGTCACTCAAGCATGGATTTAAAAGTAGCCATTCTTCTACAAAGGAATTTCACAAGCCAATTAGAGAGAGAGTACGGAACTAGAATTCATCTGTGGATTTGACACCATTACCCTGGGCTTGAATAAAGACATTAACAGGGTTGGTACATTACAAAGCCAATTTCTACCACCTTTAATAGCTGCATTTCCACATCAAAAGCTATGTATGGGACACAACCAGCCCACTTAATTAGCCTCATTAACACGAAGCCTGCAATTGACAGGTACTAATTCTACCGTTATATCTCTCTCTTAGTTTCTGTTATTTCCCCTCTAGTTCATCTGAGGAAGTGGGTTTTGCCCACGAAAGCACATGATTCTGTATATTTTGGTTAGTCTCTACGGTGCCACAGGACCGCTCATTTTTTTCTGTTAACATTTGTGGTTCTGTTGCTCCCTCTAGTGGAAGATAAAGTGAAAGACCAACTACAAGCAGCGGAAGCCAGAGCCTATCATTGAAGAAGTGGTATGTGTCTGCTTTGCAATACCCGGTTTGAAATAGAATTGTGCTCGCTGGTAAATGCCCTGTTTCCCATTTATATTACTTTAGCTCCTTTTAATGAGAATTCCTTTGTTCCTTTTCTCCTAGGATTTGGCAAACCTCGCCCCCAGGAAGCCAGATTGGTAAGTGTGATCTTAGGATAACACATCGCTTTCGTGCGTTTCCATGGTAGCCGGGTCACTTTCTAGCTATTTCCTTAACTTTAACCCTGGTAAGGCTACACTAGCAGGGATAGGATAACAAGTAGTTGGGAAACGCATGTTGAATATCGAGGGAAACTTCCCAGCAGTGAGAGTTGAGTGTAGAACAGTCTCCAAGGGGGAGAACTAAAATCCCCACAATACCACTAACGCTAGACTGCAGCAAATCTCCATAAACATCCTGTGGAGAATGAACAGGCTCCGGCTCTCAGGGGATTGGCTACATGGGACCAGGAGGCGGTGCTAAACTCCACTTTTTGGGAATTTCTAGGGTGGGGCACACTTTGGCTTGCTTATCATTTGCCCAGTGACAAAGGGCTCTGGTGATGCTTGTATCCTTTGCACTGGGGTCAAGGCCCTAGTGTGCTAGGCACTGTACAAACGCATGATGAGCAATGGTCTCACAGCATCTTCAGTTCAGGACGTGGGCAGGTGTGGGCATCCATGCTACACACCCCCAGCAGGGAACGGCGCACGCAGGATAATAAGCAAAAGAATGTGTTACTGTCGGGCTTCCGAAGCTAAGAAGAGAGACGTTTCTGATGGAAATGAGGGGCGCGGAAATGCTCCTTCGCCTTCTGTTCTGAGCCCCGATAGGTACATCACAAATCGCACAGGCCTGCAGTTGGAGCAGTAGACCTTTACTCCCCCAGGCTCCCGGTGGGTTGGATGTTTTGTGCTTGCTTGGGGAGTTGGCTTCTCTTTGAGTTTGACCGTCGCTGTGCCACACGGGTCCCTGGGTGCAGGTGTGGGGGAGGGACTAGTGGGAGTTGTGGGGTTCACGTGTCCGGAGTCAGATCAGGAGGAGTATCATGGAGTCCTTGGTCTCATTGAGGGTGCTGCTTTTCTCAAACTACAGGGAGGGCAAGGATTGCTGGGTGGGGAGGGGCAGAGGCGGAGGGTTTCTTCATTCCCCTTCCTCCCCCAAGGAAGTGACACGCACCCTCCCCCATCCAATTCCAATTCCGTACTTTCTGTACCCTCCCCATCCAATTCCAGTTTGAAGGGAATGCTGCTGCTCCCCCGCTCCGGGGGTGTGTGTAGGTCCAATGGATGGTTTGTGGTGGTTGCCCCGAGCCCCGTATGTCAGTGGGACATGGGGGTCTGGTTGATGAAGGGGCTGGCATCAGCATGACTGGCCTCTCTCCACCCCACCTTGCTGGCTTCTGCTATCGTTTGGGAGAGGAAGGGCCAGGGGCTTTAAGGAAGGGTTGTAATGGGTGCGGAGCAGGGGCAGGAAGAGGTGGGGTGGGGGCAGAACCTGGGGGTGGAGGGGAAGTTGTCCCAGACCCTGCACCCCATCTAGGAATGGCCCTGTGTCTAGGGAACGCAAGTGGCAAGGATACCCCTATAAGACTGGCCTGCAAGGTCCCTTGCCCTGGCTCTGAGGATGGCGAGGATGACAGTGCCAGTCTCTGCCCTAAGGAGCTTACAATGCAGAGGCTGTGTGTCTGTGGCTGATCTTCCTCTGAGGCCCAGGCTGGCTCTGAATAGACCCCTGGCCCCTTTCATCTGGGCTCCTTGGCTGCCCGTGTGGGTCTGTGTGCTGGTGTGTTGGGCTTTCCCGCTAATTACCATCCTCTCCCCCAGGGATTTAAAGCGAGACGTGGCCAAGAAGCTGGAAAAGCTGGAGAAGAGAACGCAAAGGGCAATTGCTGAATTGATAAGTAAGTGCCCGGCCGCCGTTGGCCTGCCCGGCAGGAGCCCAGGCAATCTTACCGACTTGGAAGGAGTGAGGCCAAGATTTTCCAAAGGCAGGCGACAAAAGTTAGGCTCTAACCTGATATCTATACACCCGCCTTGGGGCTCCCAGCAGCTGTCCCAGAGGGATCTGTGTGGAGCTCAGCACTTTGAGAAGCAGGCGATGTAGTTAGGCACCTCCGTATTTATCTTTGAAAGTCATGGCCATGTTGATGAGCAGCGACACGCTTCAGGGTGCCACACAGACCTGGGCCAGGCTGCCAGTTCTCCGGACAGAGGCTGTAACGGTGTCCTGTTCCACGACGGAGCTGGACTTCTCCCGCCATCGGACGGCTCAGGGATTCCCAGTGTGAGCTCGAGGGCGCTCAGTAGCACTTTGTACAAGGGAAAGCTTGGCAGAGTGTCAGGAATCAGCCGTCCCAGCTGCCCCCTCTCTAGGGTCGGCTTCTGGAGTGAAGGCCAAGACTACAACAGGGCTCAAAAAGGAACAAGATCAGTTCATGGAGGTTAGGTCCATCAATGGCTATTAGCCAGGATGGGTGGGAATGGTGTCCCTAGCCTCTGTTTGTTTGGGGCTGGGAATGGGCGACAGGGGATGGATCACGTGATGATTCCCTGTTCTGTTCACTCCCTCTGGGGCACCTGGCATTGGCCACTGTCAGCAGACGGGACACTGGGCGAGATGGACCTTTGGTCTGACCCAGTCTGGCTGCTCGGATGAGTAATGCTGCCCCCTTTTGGCAGCCAGTCACTGATCCTCAGAGCCTGGTCTAAGTAAGGCTCTTCCTTCCAGCCAAGACCTTACAGTGTAGAGCTAAACCCTGGGGAGGAGGGATAGCTCGGTGGTTTGAGCATTGGCCTGGTAAACCCAGGGGTGTGAGTTCAATCCTTGAGAGGGGCCATTTAGGGAGCTGGGGCAAATCTGTCAGGGATGGTACTGGGTCTTGCCGTGAGGGCCAGAGACTGGATTTGATGACCTCTGAAGGTCCCTTCTAGCCCTACAAGAGAGGTATATCTCCATATTAAACCATTGTTCATTCCCCTTGATTGCTTCCTTGCTGGGCAGGTGGCTGATTCAGGGAGAGGTAATACAGCTGCCCACCATGGACCTCTAGACATGTCTATGGGATGTGTCCAGGGGCACCAGTGGTCCATGTTGTACAGTAGAAGCCAGATTGGCCCAGCCATTTGGGTGACACCCACAGCCACTCTAGAAATAACTGGATGGGGTCAGTGGAGCAGGTGGACATGCTGGCTGTTTGGGTAACCTGGTTCAGATCACCCCCTCTTCACGTGCCATTCTGAACGCCAGTTACGCAATGATGGCCAACTGGCTTCTCTCTTCCTGCACAGGGGAGCGGCTGAGGGGCCAAGAGGAAGAGCTGGCATCAGCTGTTGGATCGGCAAAGCAGGAAGGAAGTGATTCTGACTAAGGAGGTCTGGCGGGCTGCCCCGGCACAGAGACTCGCTACGGTCTTGTCCCTCTGCTCGCAGAATCCGTCACTCCCTCGGACTTCGGTAGAAGGGAATCTCTCTCGGAGCCCTGAACGTTTACACCACAGCACAGCAACTCCCACGAGGGCAGATGTGGGGCAGTCCCTCAGGCCCTTCTAGAACCACGCGCACGTGGCTTGCCGTGCCGTGCCGGGTGCCATGTCCGTGCCGGGTGCACGCTGCGTCCTGTGTTCTCATCCCCCTGGAGAGCGTGCCCAGCTTGGCCGGGGGTGATCGCCGCAGTATGTGGTTGGGGATTGCGGGGCCGGGGCGTTCAGTGAAGCTTTTTGATAAAATAAAAAGCCTTTGGATAAAGCACCGGAGCAGGTTAAAGGAACACATGGCTTCTGAGCAACACGCAGAACCCCACGCAGTCTGAAGCGAAGCCTTGCTTAGCGATCCTCCCTGGGAACAGCCCATGGGGGTTGCAGCCCCTTCCCACACTGGCCAGTACATGATGGGGCATCTTGTGGTTTCAGAGGGGTACCAATGCTTCCCTCGGCCAGCGTGTTTCCCTGCAGGGCAGGGAGGAGCGTATAGGCCCAACTCCTTTGCTGACCCCTCTTGTGTGTCGGTACAACGGAGCACAGGGCGTAACTGTAATACGCAAGAGCGGGTGCACATGGGAGGGGCTGGTGAGCTTTTGACCCTTAAACAGATGAGGGGTGGCACCTTTCATGGCGTGGAGACTTTGCTGGAGGCCAACGAGACTTGTACGAAAGAATCCCAGAATGGCCTTGCAGCTAGAGAGCTTTCTCTAGGGCAGCGGTTCTCAAGCTTTTTGTTCCACGGTCCACCCCGCTCAACACAGAGCTTTCGGGAGACCACCAGCCAAGCACCCATGATGACAAAATGGGTGCAGGAGGGAATGGGGGTTGGGGGTCTGGCCAGAAGGTAGGATGCAGGAGTGGGCTGTGGGTGGGAAGTCTGGGAGGGAGGGTGCAGAAGCCGGGTGGGGGTGTGGGTGGGAGGGTGTCTCCTTGAGGGGGTTGAAGGTGCAGGGACAGGGCATGAAGGTGATGGGGCACTTGCCTGTCTCCGTGCCTTCCACCACTCCCAGACACCTCCCCCTGCTGCTCCCATTGGCCATGATTCTGGCCAATGGGAGCAGCGGGGAAAGCTTTTGGGCGAGCGGTTTCCTGTGCTGCAATTGCCCCAGCTGGGGGAAGGGGAAACAAGAGCACACAGAGCCAATTTCTTCCCCTGCAAGCCGGATCCAGCTCATGAGGTTCCCCCCATCTCTCCCACCATGGGAAGCTGTTATTGGTGTTCCAACCTCGCAGGGGTAGGGCACCAGTGCAGCCTCCCTGCGTCGAGGGAAGGAGCGAGTCCAGCCCACCTGCAAAATGATCACGAACCACTAGTGGCCCATAAACCACCCTTTGAGAACCACTGGTCTAGGATCACTAAAAGTGGCCTTTCCCACGTTCTAGCAGAGATTCATGCCAGAGTCGTATTGTTCCCTATTGCTGTCTGATCTCCTCCTCATGCGGGAGGGTGTGGAGCATGTGCTGTATCAGTGGGTTTTGTTACTGATAAAACTGGGCTGCAACAAGTATTCCTTTCCCTAATCAAATGGTCCAGCAATCGGTTTCACACATACGGAATGAGAAGCGACTGTCTAGGAAGGAGCACTGCAGGAAGGGATCTAAGGGTCATAGTGGACCACAAGCTAAATATGAGTCAACAGTGTGACACTGTTGCAAAAAAAGCAAACATGATTCTGGGACACATTAACAGGAGTGCTGTGAGCAAGACAGGAGAAGTCATTCTTCTGCTCTACTCTGCGCTGATAGGCCTCAGTTGGAGTCTTGTGTCCAGTTCTGGGCACCATGTTTCAAGAAAGATGTGGAGAAATTGGAGAAGGTCCAGAGAAGAGCAACAAGAATGATTAAAGGTCTAGAAAACATGACCTGTGAGGGAAGACTGAAAAAATTGGGGTTGTTTAGTTTGGAAAGGAGAAGACTGAGAGGGGACATGAGAGTGGTTTTGAGTGTTGCGGGGGGGGGGGGGGGGGGGGTAGTTCTCCTTGGCCTCTGAGGACAGGACAAGAAGCAATGGGCTTAAATTGCAGCAAGGGAGGTTTAGGTTGGACATTTAGAAAAAACTTCCTACCTGTCAGGGTGGGTAACACTGGAATAAATTGCCTAGGGGTGTGTGGGAATCCATCACTGGAGATATTTAAGAGCAGGTTAGACAGACATCGGTCAGGGATGGTCTAGGTAGTGCTTGGTCCTGCTGTGAGAGCAGGGGACTGGACTTGATGATCTCTCGAGGTCCCTTCCAGTTCTAGTATTCTGTGACTTTTGTGGTGCAAAATGTCCCCTTCCGGGGCTGGACACATCACTTCAGGGGAAGTCCATGAGAATGGATCCTGAAGAGGTAGTTAATTTCACATCTGGTTTAGTCTGTGGGCCGGCTGCGTCCATTTCAGGGGGGCATTCGAGGAGGGGGCAATGGTGCTCGGGCAGCGTCAGCTCAGGAGCACATAGGGAAACAGCAGCAGCGGTGAACGCGCCCTGTTCAACATCAGATGATTATTGTGGCTTTCTAAAACCCATGTCAAAAGTCGCAGCTCTGAAAGAGCTTGGGCAGATGGTTCTTTCTGATTAATGAATTCTTTTCAGTGGCCCCCTCAACCCCACAGAATCAGAACTTCATCAAGAACATCAGGGTCTGTTCCTTGGTCCTATTCGTGGGGTCCCATTTGCACTTTGATCTGGGCCAGGCTAGCCAGCTCCTGGTTGAATCACAGCTGTGGTAGCAACATTCCCATAACCCAGGCGGGGGGAAGTGACTAGTCCAGGAACTAGTTGACTAGGGGTTTACATCCCTCGCCAGATTCTGCTGGTTTCCATCCGCACGGGTTTTTTCCCCACCGGTATGATGTCAAAGCGTCAGACTTCCTGTTTCAACATCTGCAACCCAGCTCCATGGTTGGTTAATGCATGAAGCAAACAACATAATGCCCACTCAGCCCCATGCAATAAGGTTTAGCAAGATGGAGTCGTTCTTGCTGATATAACTGTTTAGAACTGCGGATGAACAAACTATTCCGGCCAAATATGATTGTATTATGTGTGGGAAATTGAGAGCATTTCTGGAACATTTACTCCTGACACAAAAGTTGCACTTTCAGGCCATCCTGAAAGAGGATCAGTTAACAACCAGGTTGGCGCTAGAGACAGCATTGTATGTAGCTGATACAGGGGCCTGCCTGCTTTTCATGACCGTGGGTATGAGGTGGGTTTCTTGACTACACCTTTCTGGATTGCCCAAATTGTTGCAGAAGACAAATTCTTTCATGGAGTAGCCAGGTTCTTCTCCCCAGTCCAGTATTCCTGGACCACATTACGGCCTTATTTCACTGCAATTATATCACCTCCAACAGATGGCTCCTGTGGATTATTTCGAAGTTACGCTCTTCAATTCATGTCCCTTCCCCACTACACCCCTCCTTCCCCCTTCCTCTTCAGGGACCCTTCTCGTGAGAACCCAGTTCATCAGGAAATACATAATTTGTTATCCCATTGAACCAATCCTGGTGCAACGCAGGAGCAAGGGGGTTTAGTCCTATTATTTCCTGATTCTCAAAAGGAAGGGAGGTTGGGCTCCCATTCTACATCTAAGGGCATTCAACAAATTCGGGAAGGCGCTGATATGCAAGATGGTCATGCTAGCAGCCATTATTCCATCTCTAGCAGAGATTTCCTACAGTTTACCTTTGGGCAGGACTTTTATCAGTACAGGCTGCTCCCCCCAGATTATTCATCATAGTCCTCATCAAATCAGAGCACCAACCCTGGTACGGTGACCCAAGTTTCTCAGTGCCATCCTTGATGCAGTACACAGACTCACCATTCTGGGATGGAGGACTTTCTAATAGGGTAAGTAGCCTTCCATAGAAGTGTGACCACTCTGTTGGTGCTAAGGGCTGGCAGGAATACCTGTATACATTTTATGCCTTTCATCAAGATCACCCATGATGGACTTAATATGACACTCCCCTCCTCCCCCTATGTGTTATATAAATCACCAGGAATCTGCCAAATCTCTCTCCCTCTTGAAGGAAGCACTCAGACTTTGGAAATGGTGCACTCTTCCCAACAGGCTCATCCCAGCTATCTACCAGGGATACAGAACGTGACAGTCGACAGCCTCAGTTGGAATGTATCACGACCCTGAATGGGAACTAAATGCAGAGGTGCTTTGACGTATATTTGCTCTTTGGTTAACACTGTCTAAGGATCTCTTCGCTGCTTGTCGGAACAATACATGTCCTCGTTACTGCCCTGGGAAGCATTCACAGGGAGGTGCCCTCAAGCCCCACCCCATGCCACAGGGACCGCTAGTATGCCTTTTCCCAGTTTTCTCATCTATCCAAGGCTCAGTTGAAAATTCAACAAGACAAAGTGAGAGGTATTTGTATTCTCTTTTGGCCAAGACAAGTCTACATAGATATCTATCAGACAGACATCTATCAGGGATGATCTAGATGGTGCTTGGTCCTGCGATGAGGGCAGGGGACTGGACTTGATGACCTCTCAAGGTCCCTTCCAGCTCTGGGATTCTATGATTCTAAGTCTGACTCCCTTATTTAACACAGATAGGCCATCTTATTCCTCCTCAGCTGATTCCTCACCTGCTCTCTCAAAACAAAACCCTGCCAGTCCTTCACCTGCAGGAGTGGCTCCCTCTTGGTTCCAAGGCTTAGAGGCAGAATGCGCTGATGAGCTAAAAGAGGTGTTGTGAAACGGCCAAAGTTGACCACTCAACATACATACCTACAAATGGAAACCATTCCAAGTTGTTAATCTAAGCACATAGACCCAACATCCTCTAAGCTCCCTTTTATTTTACACTATATTTTAGACCTCAAGAGCTCAAAACTCTCGGTTCCATTAAGGTACATTTTGCAGTGAAAGTGTCCTTCCACCACCAGGTAGACCAGGGGTTCTCAAACTTTGTGATACCACGACCCCGTAAAATGCTAAATGAATTTGTGTGACCCCCTCCCCCCCTCACTGCCCTGGGTCGCTTCCTCCCCGCTTCTCACCAGACTTCTTGCTGTCCTGGGGTTCCTTCAAGGCGTTTGCGGTCCTCAACGCCCTTCCCCCTGCAGGCTCCTTCCCCTCCGTCTCTTTCTCCTCTGTGCCTCTTTTCCGCTCCGCCCCTTTGGTTCCTTCTCTCTCTCCTCTCCTCCGTCCTCCTCCTCTCCCGTGTCTCCTCTGCCTCCTCCTGACCCCCACGTGCCCTTATTTACCTCCGGGTCCTCTGTCCCGACCCAATCCCCCAGCCCGCTGCCTGAGGGACCCCGCCCTCTCCCAGCTGGGGAAGCATTCAGTCGCCCGGCAACCGTGCCCCGGCCAGCCCCTCACATGTCCGCTCCTGCACCGGTGCCGGCCTCACGCTCCCACCACCTTGCCTCCTGCTGCAGCTGAGCCGCGCTTCTGGAGTCCTGCGGCCCCGGCCACACTGTGTGGCTTGCCGGCGGCTGCCTTCCGCCGCTCTTCGCAGCCCAGGGGAGAGGGGTTGCAAGTGAAAAACTGAATCCAGCTGCGACCCCACTCTAAGCTGCTCGCAACCCCCCTCGGGGTTGCAACCCACAGTTTGAGAAACGCTGAGGTAGACAAATACTCTGGGTTTGCTCATCTGCTGATGCATAGATTCCTCAAGGGCGCTGGGAATCTCTTCTCATCTGTGACACCAGCCGCTCCAGTCTGGGATCTCAGGACTTTGACTAGGCCTCCCTTTGAGTCCATGGCAACTTGCTTTCTCGTACATGTGTCCATGAAGACACATGTACGAGTAATGCTCAATTCCCCTTTTTAAGACATAGTATCTGTAGGGTCATATCTCAAGTTTTTCCCTACTGCCTCTGCATTTTCCATATGAATCAACAGATCTAGCTCCCTGTTTTCTCCCGAACCCACTTTGTGACAACAGGAGGATGGTTCTGCATATGCTACGTGTTAGAAGAACATTAGCATGCTACTTGGAGAGGACTAAGGATGTTAGGAGATCCCCCTAAACTCTTCCTCTTATTCGCAGAAAGATCCCAAAGCTCTGTGATACTGGTTCGAAGACTATCCTGATGGGTTTCTGGTTGCATTAATCATTATCAAGGGCACAATGCGCTGCTGTCCAGAGTGCACATGAACTTCACGAGGTCATTTTCCACTTTGGTCACATTCCTTACAGATATTCCTAACATGCTTGGTCACTCAATCGTGGATATAAAAGTAGCCATTCTACTACAAAGGAATTTCACTAACTAATTAGCGAGATTCTGCAGAACTGGAATTCATCCACAGATTTGACACCATTACCCTGGGCTTGAACAAAGACATTAACTGGTTGGCACATTACAAAGCCAATTTCTACCACCTTTAATATCTGCATTTCCACATCAGAAGCTATGTATGGGACTATCCAGCCCACTTAATTAGCCACATTAGCATGGGCCCTACAATTGACAGGCATTTCTGCTGTTATCTCTCTCTCTTGGTTTCTGTTATTTCCACTCCAATTCATCTGAGGAAGTGGGTTTTGCCCGTGAACGCGCATGATTCCATACATTTTGGTTAGTCTCTAAAGTGCCACAGGACCACTCGTTTTTTAAGTTAAGGACTAACACGGTGACCCCTCTGAGATTCAGTAATTTGTAGAGCAGCGACTTGGGCCTCTACCCACGCACTCTCAGAATATTATGCAATCACCAAAGATTTGGCCCCCAATGCCAACTTCGACTTGATAGCTCTCCATGTAGTGACAGACTCCACTCCAAAGTTCCAGCCTCCAGTGGAGAGTATTGCATGGGAGTCACTATGGTAGCACACCCATAGGGAGACACATCTCGAAGAACCATCGTTACCGCACAAGGTGAGTAACTTCCTCTTTGCATCCTGGCTGGAACTCTTGTGCGGTGATGCTCAGCACAGGGAGCTGGTTCCTTACTGGGAGATGTCGCTCACCTTGCTGTTGTTTTGAGGGTTGAATTTGTAAAACACTGAGGCACTTCTTGGGGCCTTTAATACAGGGATCTCAAAGGACTTTTGCCCCTTCTGACATCAGGGTGGCGCAGTAGCACCTGTCTGGGGCCTTGCAGGTTGGCTTCCCACTGAAAAAAACAGTAACAATTTGGGTATATTCTAAGTGTGACACACATGCACCAGTCATGGAATGAGAATGGAACTGGCCAAAGAGCCTGTAGAGCAATCCCTTCTCCCTGGAATTTCAGCCTGGCGCTCGGGGAGCAACTCTACTCTCAGAATTGACTCTAATCAGCATCCAGACAGAGAGCAAACTCTCCTGCTGCTCCTTTTATACCAAAACCTAGCATGGCATAAAACACACACACAGCTGTCTTCCTAAGGCTGAAAACTTGCTTGCACAGACTGTGTGATAGCGCTACCCGGTGACACCTGGCCAACAGAATTAACCAGAGTGTCATTGGGTTAAGGCCGTTTGTTCTTAGGGAAACTGGACTGTGCCCTTCCTCCCTCAACTTGGTTCCCTTAGGCCGGTGGTTCTCAACTCGTTTCAGTCCACAGACCACCAGGCCAATCAAAAAATTTTCGTGGACCACCTCCAGCACATGTAGCGCAGGACGAACGACAAAGCAACCGCTCAGCACGACGGCGGCAGCTACGCTGACGCTCAGAGCCTCAGACGGAAGTTAGCGGCAACACAACACGGTTGCGCCCTAGGTGACGCTATGGATGACGCGCCGCATGCTTGTGAACATGGCGTAAAACAGCCTCGGCAGCGCCTGCTCACGCCATGTGACTTTGGACAGTGTTCCCGTGGACCACCGAAAAAGTCACCATGGACCACCAGTTGAGAACCACAGCCTTAGGCAGTCTCACAGTCATCCATCCACCTGCTGGTAACTTCTAGTCACTTGAGTTTAGCCATGCTTGGGCCGCTGGTGTGGGTATAAAAGGCCCCTGTGTCCCAGTCTCAAGCTGCATCTTAAAGGTTGTCCCAATTTTTTTTTACCAGGGTGTAAAAGGTTAACTGTTGAAACTGTTAGCCAGTAAGCCTAAGCTTATCGGTTTCAGTGATGGTTACAGGCCAGCTCCCCAAGAGCGGGGCAACAGGGGCTGCCGGCTGTGCTCCTGGGGAGCTGGCTGTCACCCCATGCTGTGGGCTCTGGAGTACTGCAGAGCCCACAGTGAAGCTGGCTCCCCAGGAGCAGGGCTGGAAGCCGGTGCATGCTGGGAGCCGGCGTATAAGCCGGCTCCCAGTGTGCACTGGCTCCCGGCTGCCAGCCCCGCTCCTGGTCACCTGGCTGTGCTGCAGGCTCTGCATTCTTAAACAATTTTTGTACATCCCTGGACACAGGCCAGTTGGAAAGGCAGGGTCTGAAGTGCCACGAGGGTCTGAATGTGGCCCCTTCGTGTCCCTCCTGCGCAATGTACAAACGCCCCAGAGGACGGTTCCTGGCTGGGGTCAGGCTCAGTGCCGGTAACTCTTGCTCCGGGCAGGGTTCTGTGTGATGAGGAAACGGGATTTCAGCATCTTGCACCAAGGCCCTTCCTGTTTCCTGGGGGAGGGAGGAGACTGAGCAGAGAAGGGCTGGTTAAAATCCTGCTTGCACAATCCCCAGCCCCACTGTGAGGCCGAGGCCCCTCTGCCAGGGGAGCGGGTGGGAGAGTACCCTGAGGAGACGCGACCTGAGAGGACAATGAGGCGTCGGTGGCTGGTGCTGCTGCTGGTTCTGGCGCTGGCTGGGGCTGCCCTGGCTGGGCCCGTCCTGCAGCAACCACTGGACATGGAGGATCCCGGCGCAGTGGCAGTCCCTGGAGGGGCATCAGCCCAGGCGGATGGTGCCCAACAGCAGCTGCTGGTGAGTCCTGCCCCTGAGCCTGGCCCAGCAGGGAGCCTCTTTCCTGGTGCCCTCGTCCTGGGGATCCAGGCGGGATGGGATCAGATACACGGGTGCTCTGGCAGGATGCTCTGTGAGGAGCCAGGGACCCTCCCTTCCCTATTCCCCTCTGGGGAATGACACCTCCGGGGGCCCACGGCCTCCCCGGGAATGACCCTGCCCAGCTACACCTGCTGTATGGGGGGGCAGCCCCTGCCCGCAGCCTTCTGTTCCCCCTTGAGGGGGCAGCTGTAGCTGGGGCAGAGGAAGCTGGTGAATTAGCCACCAGTTGCTCACCAGCTCTGGGCAAAGGGGCTGGGAGTCGGGTCTGAGCAGGAGGCAAAGGGAGAACAAGGGGGGGGAAGCCAGCCCAGCCCCAGCCCCAGCCTGGGGGAGCGAGAAATGTCCTGGCTGCAGAGCACCCCCTGCTGGGCGTGCGTCACGCGTCACCCCACTCTCAGTCCCTGTGGCGCCTCCCCACCTGCTCAGCCAGTGAGCCGTTGCTGTAGTGAGGTAATGGCTCCGCGTCTTTTCCTGCAGGAAGGGGCCAGGCCCACGTTGCCCCCACTGCCACCCAGACAGAGCCTGGGCACAGCTGCTCATTGGGGTCAGCCCTGACCCGTGTCGTGGGGAGGGGCGGGGGCCTGGCTGGGACCAATGCAAAGGGGGATTCTCGGCTGGGGCTGCCGGACACTGACAGGCCCGGTACTTCTCGCAGGCTCGGTGCCTGGCTGGGTGGGGACCCTCACCGGGGTCTCCGCCTGGAGCGGGCAGCCAGGGAGGGGCCTGGGGCCGGCGCGGCCGGGCCGTCCCACTGCTCCGGCCCCAGCGCTGTGTCTGTGTTTCAGGGAGCGCGAGTGAGACGGAGCCTGCGGCCAAAGCGCAGACGGAAGCACAAGCCATGGTGGGCAGGCTGGACCTCGGTCATCGGCGCCGCCCTGCCTATCCCCAGGCGAGGCTGAACCCACGTCTCCGCCGGGGCCGGGACCCCGCCACCTCCCTTGGCCCTGGCTGTTCCCCGGGCACTGCTGAGCTTTCGGCAGGAGCAAGCTTGCTGAGGCTGCAGGGGTAGGTGCTCCCGGCCCCACCGGAGCAGCGCTGGCGGAGCAAAGGACCGGGCCGGGTGACGTGTGGGGGGCTCCTTCCCTCCGCCGGGCGATGCCGCAGGAACGTCCCGTGTGTTTGCACCAATAAAAGCAGTGAGCTCTGAGCCGGGCGCCCTGGCCGGGGTGTATCTCCCTGGTGCGACTGCAGCGCGGTGCCCAGCAGGTGTGAGGCCTGGCGCAGGGGGGAGGGACCCTTTTTTAGGTCCGGGGGCCGCTGACCCACAGAAAAATCTCACACACGTGAGAAGCAAACAAAACAGCCCTCCCCTCACTGAGGTGGGCCCGACTGAGCTGCGGAAAGACCCTCCTCACGCTCCCCACATCACAGCCTGGCGTCACGCTAGTAGATTTTGTGTGCTCCCAGCCCGTGCACGGGGGGAGAGGGGGCGGTTGGAGCACCAGCGCAGGCTCCTCAATGTGGGGGGAGACCCCTGAACCGCGGGGACCAGATCCAGGCAAGCCGGGGGCCGCATCCAGCTCTCAGGCCTGAGGTTCCCTGCTGCTGGCCCTGTTCATCTGCGATTTCTGCTCTCGCAGGCTCTGAGCAGCGCCCCCGGCTCTCGCCGGATCCCAGGCAGAGGGGTCTAAACCCTGGGGAGGAGACGCTCTGAGGGGGTCTGGGATGCGCTAGGCAGCGGCCGTGCCACCAGGCAGGAGCACTGGTCACTCCCTAGAAAGGGGGGGGCAACCTGGGCCGTGGCCCTGCCCTCACTCCGTCCCCCCATCCCCAGGGCCCCGCTCCCACTCTGTAAACAGTGCCTGGCACTGGGCTGCACGGGGCCCCTCCTGCCACACTGCACCTCTTTGCCCCCCCCCAGCCCCTCGCTCTGGAAACCGCCCCCCCACACCCGTCCTCTGACCCCCACACATACTGGGGCCAGGCCCTGGCCAGAGCAGGCAGCCCTGTCCCCGATGGGCAGCAGGCCGAAGGCGGAGGGGGCGGCTGCGTTCGGCAGGAGAAGTCTGAGCCCGCTGCACCGTGGCCAGTGGTGGGGTTCAAAGGGGGGGGGGGTGAAGTCCTCGGCCCCGGGGGCCAGGCAGAATCCCTAGCAGCCGAGTGCTGTGGGGGCCCATTTTAAACTGCGTCCCTGTGGCTCCTCCCTGCCCGTCCTCCCCCCTCCAGGGCAGCCTGCAGCCGGAGGCAAGTGCGGGGGCGGGGGGGTTAAGAGGGCTCTGTGTGGGGCAGTCTGGCTCAGAGGGGGACCTGGAGGCGCAGGAGTTCACTGTGGGGGTCCCGGGTGCAGGACTCTGCAGGGGGGACCAAGGGAAGGTGGGGGGATGCAGCGGGGGATGCTCAGGAGGGGGGTACAGGTGCAGGAGCAGTGGGGTTCCTTTTGTGGGGGCCCCGGGGGTTGGGGCTCATTGGGGTGGTGAGGGGAGGGGAGGCTTCCCCGGCTTGGGGCATTTAACAGGGGAGGCCCAGCTGCTGCCCAGGGATACCACATCCTGGGCTCTTGCTGACCCTATCCCCACACGTCCCCATCCCATGCCCCTTCCCCGCGGCTCCATCTCCTCCACAGCCCACCCCTTCCTTGCCCACTGCCTCCTCCCCCCGCCCTAGCCTGCCCCTGCCCGCCCCGGGCCCAGCACACACAAAGGGAGCATGACCAACCCTGGGACCCATAAGGTGGCTGCCAGTTGCAGAAACAGGGCGGGGGCAGCGGTATATGAGCTCACAGCCATGTGCCCCCCCCCCTTCTTGACTATTTTGGGGGCAGGGCCACCCCCAAACGACACCTCTGAGGTGTGGGTGCAAGAACAAACGGCTGTGAACTGGCCATCCACTTAGGCTGGACGTTAGGGGAAGGCGTCTTAACCCTGCGAGGGGTGAAGTGGAGCCTTCCCCCGGGGTGCAGCGGGGCCAGCCAACCTAACCGGCTGCAAGGCTGGAGCGATGGAGGGGCTGAGACGGCGGGACTGCCTACAGTGGGCTGGAGACGTGGGCACAGCCCTTCAGCAAAACCCGCCAACCAGCTGAGGGGAGGGGGGCAGGTGGAGCGAGGGTGTGGTTTGGGGGAAGAGGCAGAGAGGGGGCAGGGCCTCAGGGCTGGGGCAGGTGGGGGTGTGAAGCATGAAAGTCGGCACCAGTGTGAGATGGAGAGGGCTCTGAGGTGCCACGGAGACTCCTTTCCCAGGGGTCCGGCTGGTGGGGCTTGCCCACACGCTCGGGGTTTAACTCGGGGGTGGGGAACCTTTTGTGGGTTGGGGGCTGCTGACCCACAGAAAAATCAGTTGGGGGCCTGCACGCACGTGAGAAGGGGACTGGTAGAGACCATAAGACCGCCCATTTTGGGCCAGACCAAATCTCCATCTAGCCTCGTGTCCTGTCTGCTGACAGTGGCCAAAACCGGGTGCCGCAGCAGAGGGAGTGAACAGAACGGGGACTCATCGCACGATCCCTCCTCTGTCACCCATTTCCAGCCTCTGACACACAGGCCAGGGACACCACTGAGGCCTTATCTTCCAGGAATTGATCTAGCTCCTTTTTGACCTTTGTTAAAGTCCTACCCTGTCCTGGGACACCTGCAGATCAGGGCCTGGTTCTGAAGCCAGCAAAAGGCTTCCTCCTTCCCTCCCGCTTCTCTGTACAGACTCTGGCATAATTGGGGCCAGAAGCCCTGGAGACTCCGTACTGAGCGTGCTAAGCGGAGTTCAGTCTGTGCGCTGCACAGGGGAGGACTGCGAGGCCTCCTCTGGCCGGCAGTTGCTGCCTTTGCTTTCTCGTGTGTCCCACCCTGTCCCGCCGCGCCAAGGCAAGGGAGCCCAAGATGCCAGGAGCTCTGATTCCGCCGGGTTGTTTTAGCCCAATGGGTGCTAGAGAGGCAGTGGGTGCGTCAGCAAGCCGGATGATTTCACATGCCCCTCGGCACAGCGCCACCCGCCAGGTGTTTGCGGAGGCCTCTGCAAATCTGGATCCTCTCTCCAGCCTCCTGCGCCTGCTAAGCGTTACCCCGCCCCTGGAAGATAATCTGCCAGACCTCAGGGGTGAAGGTCTTGATCTTGCTTTGTTCTTAGCATTGCCCAATGCACCTCGTGCAGGCGGATGGGTCAGACAGGGCCTGGCAGGGAGGCATTTGTGGGAGATTGCGTGTGAAGAAATCCTTTCAGCTAGACCCCTCTGTTCAAACAACCCCCCACCCCCACACCCGGTTACAGCCAGCAGAAGAGACGCCTGTTGCCTCCCAGACCAGCTGAGATTGCAAGCCGAGAGCCTGTGCCTTCCCCACGGGGAGACCTACAACATGCTGAGAAGCCTGCTGGTTCTGTTGGCTTTTGCGGTGCTGGTTGCAGCCACCTGGGCAGGACCTGGCCCGCAGGAGTTGCTGGATCTGGAAGATCTGGGCGCAGCCGGACCACGGGCCAGGGCGATGCTCCAGGAGAATGCATTCCAGCCCCAACTGAGGGTATGTTCTACAGGAGGGCTCGCTGTTTGCATTGGGTCTCTCCTGCCTTTGGGCACCCAGGCTCAGATCCTTGCTGACGAACAAGTGAGCTTGGAGAAAGGGATCTGGGCTCATTCCCTGCTCCTGTCCTTGCTGGGGAGGAGGTTGTGGGGGCTAAGCATAGGGCTGAGTTCCTGGCTCTGCAGTGTCTTGCTCTGTGACCGTGGGCCAGTCACTGCGCCTCTCGGTGCCTCAGTTTCCCTCTCTATACAACAGGGAGAACGACTGGGGCTTGCCTCAGAGCGGTCAGGCGGCTACATCGCTCCTGTCTGCGAAGAGCTATTATGAAACGCTCGTGAATCTTTCCCCCCCGCCTCGGGGAGGAGCCTTGGGTTGCTCGCCGGCGTACAGCGTAACGCCGACGGGTGCAATCGTACCTGGGACCTCCGGAGCGCAGGGCAGTGGTTTTCAAACTTGTTTCCTCCTGTCCCAGTTGAAGAAAATCGTGGGTGCCGCGACCCAACATCATTTGACTGGAGTGCGGGCTCTGGGGTGGAGCTGAGGAGGGGAGCTTTGGGGTGCAGGAGGGGGCTCCAGTTTTAGGGGGGGCAGGGCGGACTTACCTTGAGCCTCCCGGGTAGTGGTGCAGCGGGGGGCTAAGGCAACTTCCTGCCTCTCCTGGCCCCACAGACCAGGCTGCGCCCCGGAAGCAGCCAGCAGCAGGTTCCCAGACGGTGGGAGGGCAGAGCTAGTGTTTGGGGCAGGAGCAGTACGTGGAGCCCCGTGCGCTGCTCCGCCCCCGCTTCCCCTGGAGCCAGGCCTGCTGCCGGCCGCTTCTGGGGCACAGCACAGTCTGTGTTGCCAGGACAGGCAGAGAGCTGCCTCAGCCCCCCTGCTGCTCACCTGCTCCCCCTGCAGCCACGAGCCCCAGGGCCCGATCTTCCACCCCCCAGTGCTGGGCTGCAAGCCGTAGTTTGAAAACCTCTGGCTTAGTGCAGGAGCCTCTCAAAGGCAGCTGGCGCTCAGCTAAGGCTGCAGAGCAAACTCATTCTCTCTCTAAGTGATGTGGGTGCCGCTCCATGGGGCAGGGCACCCCCCCAGCAGGGGTGTGGGTTACAGCAGCACGGCCATCTGTGCCTGTGCCCACAGGGAGCGAGTGCCGGGCTCCTCGCACAGAGGCGGGGGGGCTCTCGCTGGGCGGAAGTCGGGATCTGTTGTCAGACGCGCTCCCCTCTTCCCAGACCCAGCTCTGGAGCACGGGGCTGCTGCCGCCCGGCTGGCCCGCCTGCCCCAGAGGTGGCCCCCACAGGCTGCTTCTCCCCTGGGGGCAGCGCCAGAGAATCACTGCGCCTGGCATCCAGGCCGGGCCTGCACCCGCGCTGAACCGAGCCCAGTGCGCTCCTGTTGCTAGGCACTGCCTGGTGATAAAGGCAAGGGGAGAAGGAGTCTGGCTGCGTGGGTTCTGTTCCCACCTCAGCCTGGCTGCGGTACTATGGCCCGCTTCACCGCTCTGGGCCTCAGTTTACAGCCGGGTGAAGGGGGAAATGCAGGTGGCACCTCCAAAACCTGGGACTCAGGTTTTTAATGGGTAGCAGGTTTAAAACTAATAAAAGAAAGTTCTTCTTCACACAGCGTGTAGTCAACCTGTGGAACTCCTTGCCGGAGGAGGCTGTGAAGGCTAGGACTATAACAGAGTTTAAAGAGAAGCTAGATAATGTCATGGAGCTTAGGTCCATAAAAGGCAATTAGCCAGGGGGTGTGAATGGTGCCCCTGGCCTCTGTTTGTCAGAGGCTGGAGAAGGATGGCAGGAGACAAATCGCTTGATCATTGTCTTCGGTCCACCCCCTCTGGGGCACCTGGCGCTGGCCACTGTCGGCAGACAGGATACTGGGCTAGATGGACCTTTGGTCTGACCCAGTATGGCCATTCTTATGTTCTTATGACTCTGGTCCAGCGAGGACCATGGATGTGGCTGGCCAGAGAGTCCCGGCAGCTGGGAACGTGGCCTGCTGGGAACCCAGCCGCAGGAGGGCTGGCGGGTGGACTGCAGTGAGGCCTGTGCCGGGAGGCTGGTAGCGGCCGGGAAGCCCCCAGACCAGCTGCAGAGGGGCAGCGGAAGCTCCCGGCCCGATCAGCTGCAGAGGAGCCCTGGTCAGGATGGGGGTAGGGTTGCCAGATGGTTGAAACAAAAATACCGAATCCCCCCCCCAAAAAAAGGGAAAAAATTCTGTTGAAGGGGGAAAAAAAAGGGGGGGGGGAGACCAAAGTTGTTGAGCAAAAAAAAAGGACTCCAAAAATTCTACCCTGCCCCCAAATCCAGCCTTGGGGAACCAGGTAAGCATGGGGGGTGGGGTCAGGGGGCTGAGGGTGTTGGGAGCCAGGGAGGGTTTGAGGGGACCGGGCACTGAGTGTTTGTTGGGTTGCCAGGTGCCCAGCATTTTCACCTCCTAGCTGGGGAAAAATTCAGAAAATACCGGACATCTCAGGTGTCCAGTACGCTCTGAATTTTTTTACCGGACAGGAGCAGAAAATACCGGACTGTCCGGGTGAATACTGGACACCTGGCAACCCTAGATGGGGTTAGGGGACGGTGGCTGGGAAGCTGCAGCCGGGAGCCCCAGCCGGTGGGAAGGTGCAGTGGAGGTGCGGGGGAGGCAGTGGCTGTGAGCCCTGCCGGACAGGGGCAGAGCCCACTGCGGGGCTGACGGCCAGCAGGGGAAGATTTAACCTCCCCTGGTCCGGCAAACTCTCTGGTTCGGGACCACTCAGGAACCCATGGGACCGGACCAGGGAGGGGCCGCCTGTATCACTTGTCTACTGCGGAGGGGGAGTGTGAAGCTGAATTCATGTGGGATGGGCTGGATAATGCTTTGACCAGCTGTGGGCAGGGGACTGGACTAGCTGGCCTCTTGAGGTCCCTTCCAGTCCGATGAGTGCGTTTGTAAAGAGCTTTGAGATCCCTGGCTACCCGGCGCCCTAGAATGTAGGGGCAGGGGATTGCATAGAGCCGTCGGTGCAGCCACTCCAGACCCACGGAAAGCCCCGCCACACCTTATACGAACACAGGCTTCTCCTTGGTTTCCTCTTTGCTAGGGCCCTTCTGGTTCAGCCCAGCCACCGGGAGGCAAGAAGGAGGCAGATAAAGCTGGTGATGCAAACGGGGGAACATCTTAGCCATCAAATAGGCAGTCCCTTGGCTCCGGTCTTATCTCCTGTGCAAACATTTCATGCTGAGCGGGTTGCCAATTAAGTCATTAAGGGTCAAGCAGCTTCTAATGTATATTTCGAATGTAAAGACAAGAGGGGCGGCCCTGTTAGTCCGGATCTGCAAAAACAACCAGGAGTCCTGGCAAGGTAGAGACTAACAGATTTATGTGGGGGTAAGCTTTCATGGGTCAAAACCCACCTCTGACAAAAGTTTACCCATGAAAGTTTACCCCAAATATATCTGTTGGTCTCCAAGGGTATGTCTACACTATAGAGGTTTTTTTTTGGAAAAACGTCAATTACGTCCACACTGCAATCGTGTTTGTTCGAAAGAAAATCGAAACAACTGAGGGATTTTTCCAACATTCGTAATCCTCTTTTTAAGAGGAAGAAGGCTTTTCCTGAAAGAGCTCTTTCGCAAAAAGGCGTGTGTGGACAGGGAAGAGGGAGTTCTTTCGGAAGAAGAGACCTCCAGGAAAAAGCACAGGTGCCCTGGTGGCCACTCCATCCATAGCAATCCCAGCTGAAATGCAAGAGAGCGTCCATTCAGCGTGGACGCTCTCTTTCGAAAAAGATTGCTTTTTCGATGCGCTTTGGCAGTGTGGACGCTCTCTTTTGGAAGAAGTTTTTTCGGAAGATCTCTTCCGGAAAAGCTTCTTCCGAAAGAAGCTTGTAGTCTAGACTCCTGGGCTCCTCGTTGCTAATGTAAAGAGTCATTTATCATATGCTGAGATTCACAGCTATTAACGAAGCCTGTCAAATAGGTCAGTGCCGCTGTTTTACCGGTAGAGAAACTGAGGCAAGCAGGAACGACGTGACTTGCCCACGGTGCCTGAGGAAAGCTGCGCCCCAGGCTTCCAACGGGCTCCAGCATTGGCCTGGATCCACGACCTGCACATTTGAAATCTGAAAGAGTGACGCAGGAGGGGTGAGAATGGGCAAGCGGGCTGCGCTATGGCCTAGCAGCCAGGACGCCTGCGTTCCAAGCTCATAGAATCATAGAGCTGGAAGAGACCTCAGGAGGTCATCAAGTCCAGCCCCTGCCCTAGGCAGGACCAATCCCAACTGGGCTGCTCTGGGTTCTGTTCAGTTGGGGCGTATCCTTCCAGCACCTAGAGCCAGCAATTCTGGGACCCCGTCCCTTGCTGCAGACCAGGAGTCCTTGATCTACCTCTGTTTAGATGGGAGAGCTGCTAGGTTTTATACCACACTCAGCCCAAAGCCAGGCACTCCTCGGGGAAGGCAGATGGCTCAGTGTGTCCTACCCGCGGCACAGCAATAAAAAAAGCACAGCACAAATGCCAAGTCAGACCTCTGCACTCCCTGATCCAGTTTCCCCGCTTTTCTCCACCTCTCCATGGCTCCTGCTTCTCTGTTTCAGGGAGGCAGAGCGCGGCGCTCGGGGCAGGGAAGAAGAAAGGCAGGTGGAACGCGGGTTCTTTTACCATCCTCGGAGCCGCCAAACCCAAAGGCCGGAGAGCGTGAGACGGCATGCTGGCCACGGAGCAGAGCATCCTCTAGCCACTCCGGTGTGGTCTGGCAAGCTCCGGCCGGTGACGGGAGGGAGCGGGGGAAGATCCCCTGCTACTCACAGCTGCCCCACGCGGCAGTGGAAGGTGTCATGGCTCAAGTGACTGCCTGAGGCTGGCTACGTGGCGAAGAGGGTGCCTGCTGCCGGACCCCGGCTGCCTGGCACATGAGAGAGCCATTTCCCCCCTGTAATAAAATAAAACCAGTCGAAAGCTGCCTGTGCCTGGTGTGTTTGTCCCCTGGCATCAGCATGGAGAGGAACGCTCTGTGGGTCATAGTGCAGCTGGGCCTAGAAGTGTTGGGCAGGAAAGGGGCCCGGGCACGTTTGGGGGCATACTAGGGATGTCGGAGGTGAACCAGTGAACCGGGTCTCGGTTAACCCTCCTCGGGAGTCGGGCGGACAGGGAAGCTTCCTCCCTGCGGATGGAGCCAGCAGGGGCTGGTGGCCCTGCTCCTGGGGGGCCTTCGTGGCGGGCTCAGCTGCATGAAGCGAAGCTTTGCTGCCAAGCCCTAGTGCATGCATGTAGTGAGGGACAGCGCCTGCCCCAAAGCGCTTGCCACCCGAGGACGTCCAGAGTGCAGTTCGAGAGGCCCCTGCAGCGTGGGGGCTGCTCGCCCCGGGGCTGAAAGGTGTTTTGTGGCCTCGTTGCTGCGCTCTGCAGCCTGGCCAGGCGAGTGACAATAGCCCAGGGATGCACGTGCCAGCAGCCACACGGAGCAAGTGGCAGGACGTGGCTCTATTCCCACAGCGCTGCTGGTGGTGGTGTCGGGGGCTCCTAGGCCTTTAAGCTGCCCGGGGCAGCAGGCAGAGCTGGGGGAATGCACCAGGGTGGGGGGAAAGCACAAGGGTGGCAGGCCGGGTCGGGAGAGAGCCCCAGCCCTGGACTTTGCTGGAGCCGGCACCCTTGGCCAGGGATATTCCTGTTGCCGGGCAACACGGGCCCTTAGACCTCACCACTGGTGGTGGGAGGTGTGTCTGGCTCAAAGTGCCCCAGAGGAGGTAAAGCAGGACAACTCTGGTGTGTAGAAAAACCCTAATTTTTAAAAATCCAGACGTAACCACTAGGTGTCACTAACATGCCGTCTTATAGCTTCTAACATGCAAGGCACTACATTTAGCTGTTTGGAATGGAAATCCATCAACCATATGAAAAAACGTGCACAGATCCAGACAGACATGAATGGGCCTTAACAAAGATGCTAACTACCTTACCCATTACAAAGATAGCTTCCCCAATTATCACCCCTAATATCATTATCTCATAGACACTAAACTCCCCCCCCACCCCCACACACACACCCTCTGCTCTAAAATCTGATTTGTCAATTTTATATGTGTTCACATTTTTTTTGATTGTATCCCTTTGGTATATATGGTCATGCCAATTTTCTTCCACAATTTGATCTGAGGAAGTGGGTCTGGCCCACGAAAGCTCATCACCTAATAAACCATCCTGTTAGTCTTTAAAGTGCTGCATAGTCCTATATTTTGTTATAGCTTCAGAGGGGGAGCCGAGTTAGTCTGTAACAGAAAAAACTTTAAAAAACTACAAATAGTCTAGCAGCACCTTAAAGATTAACCGAACATGTAGATCAGTGTTTCTTGAACTTTTTAAGACCGAGCAACACCAAACAATAATTTTTTTATGAGGAATACCAAGGATTTTTGGTTGAGCAAAAAAAAAAAAAGTCGGGGGAAAAGGGTTGGGAAAAGTTATTGAGGAAAAAAAGATTGGGGGAAAGTTATCGAGAGGAAAAAAAAAAAGGTCGCCTGCCCCTTTAAATGTGCTGTGGGACACAGTTTAGGAGACACTGATGGAGATGGTATCATGAGCTTTTGTACAACGAGAGTTGGTAGATACCGATACAGATACACTCCCTCTCAGGAGAGTCCTCTTTTATGAAAGTTCAGATATGGTAACCCTAGTCTACACTGCACGCTTATTTTGAAATAAGTGATTCTGGAATAGTTATTCTGAAATGTCTACACTGCAGGGAAGCCTCAAAATGAGTCCGAGGCTGGCTTCCCTAATGTAGACGTGCTATCTCGATTTAGAGCCCCAGGAGGCACTGGGGAGGACTAACTGGGAATGGCCCTGGGGAGGGGCTATTTTGAAATAGCAGCAGTGGAGCATCTACACACGCTGTATTTTGAAATAGCTCTTTCGGAAGAGGCCTTATTCCTTGTAGAATAAGGTTTACAGAAGTCGGAATAAGCCAGAATGGCAGTCGACGCTCGCATTGTTATTTCGAAATAATGCTAGTTATCTCGAAATAATGGTGCAGTGTAAACGCACCCTAAGACATCGTGGGATAAAAGGAAAGGTCTTCTGGTGGATCAGTAAGGGTACGTCTACACTGCACCTTTAGCTCGGCATATGCTCTGCAATTTGAGTTACGCAAATTGCGTAGCTTATTTTGAGTTAATTTCGAAATAAAGTGCTATTCCGAAACGTCCCTTAATCCTTATGGAACGAGGTTTGCAGGGACACCGGAATAGCATGCCCATTATTTCGAAACATATTTCAAAATAATGGATGCACTGTCAAGACGCGGAATGGCTATTTCGGGAGGCTGGAGGTATCCAGATGCACCCTAAGTGGCTGAAAAACAGGCATCAGAGGGTAGGAACAAACAGTCAGTTTTCAGAATGTAAAGAGGTCAGTTGTGGTGCTGCCCAGGGATACTGGGACCAGTCCTATTCACCATATTCATAAGTAAGCTAGAGAAAGGGGTAAACAGTGAGGTGGCAAATTTGCAGACGATAGCTAAGACCAAAGACTGTGAAGCGCTTCAAAAGGATCTGACAAATTTGCATAGCGCAAATTACGTATCTTATTTCACGCTAAGGGTGCAGTGTAGATGCAGCCCTAGTGTGGGCATCCTTATGTCAACTACCATCTTCAGACACTAAGAAGAGGGTCTGGGCTCTTACATGTATTCATTTTATACCTCTCCTGCGATGACGTAGAACATCCCGGAGATGTCGCCAGTCCTGTGCATGGAAGACTGAGTTCTGAAAAGCAGCAGCTATGGGGAATTTGGAATCTTTCCCCGGCTGTTAGATCACGAAGAACATTTCCATGCTCCGATAAACCAATTTACTCACTCTATGGTTACAGTTAAAGCGCCCTCCTTTTCTGTCCAGCACTGACCTTCAGGCGAAAACCTGCCACTTCACAAGCCGATAGCCACAGGATTTTAAAGGCACTCGTACAAATCTAATAAAAAACCACCTCTGAGAATGCGAATCCAACAAGCACATGCGTGCAGTAGGCTAAACCCACCACATACTCGCTGGTTATCTTTGACCATGGAGGGCAAAGGGTTTGCTGTTGTGTAGATGAGAGAAAAATATCGTCCTTGATTTACAAATGGTTAGATTAATACACTGCAATTCCCATCTGCTCTAAAAAGTATCTAAAAAGCTTCGTATTCCGCACATCTGTTCCTCGCATGTGTTTACAGTCACACATACATTACTGTAGGGACAAAAATAAAGTGTTTTTGTTGTTTTTTTTTAAACAAAGTTGTACTCCGATCCACCTTACAGAGCTCTGAGCAAGGGAGATGGATTCTCTTCTGTCTGAGGATCAGCAGACATGTTACTTGAGTTATGGAGTCAGGGCCTGTCTCGGCTGCAAATTCATTCTCTCTGATTGGTTTGCCCAGTTGTCACTGTGGGTTTAATCTGCCCTGAGTAATCTTTATTGCTGGAGGAGATGCTGAGTCACTCGGGGTTGGCAAATGTAGGGTCTAGACTCTAGAACTTGTCAGTTCGGGGCAAGGAAAAGCTCTCATCGGAAGAGATCAGGGATTGCTACTTCGGAAGCGAAATGCCTAAGAGGGGATGTGATAAGGGTCTATAAAATAAAGGGCAAGAGATAGTGATTCAGGAACCTCGGGTCTGCCTCCCCAAGGGCAGTCAATACAATGACTAAGTGGCAAAAGAAGCAGGTGATTAGACTGTGGAACTCATGGCCACATGATGTCACTGAGACCAAGCATGTAGGAAGATTCTACAATGGGCAGGTCATACATAGACATTAAGAATAGTCCAAGTTGTTATAAATAATAACAAAGAACTTTGGAAGGGCCAGGGGGTTGGATTGTGACCTAGGGCAGGGAATGGGGGTATAGAAGGGGTGCAGGGGATTGGGTTGTGAGCTAGGGCAGGAGGGGACTGTGATCTGGGGCAGGGGATTGGGGTGCCAGATCTGGGAGGGGACATAGGTACAGGAGGGGGGCAGAGGATTTGGGTGTGTAGAGTAGGGGGCAGCAGTGGGGGGCAGAGGTTTGGGAAGCGAGGGACTGGGGTGCCAGAGACAGGCTCTGCCAGGAGACTTACCAGCCAGCAGCCATTCCTCAATCAGCCTCTTGCCTGCCCCGCCCTGACACAGGCTGCAGCCATGTGCTCTGGAACCTCTTGTGTTTCATGGCTGCCTGTTATTGAAACAGGCAGCTCCCATTGGCCAGTTTCTGGCCAGAAACTGGCCAATGGGATTGTGCTGGGGGCAGGAACAGCTCCTAAAGCTTCCCTCCTCTTCCAAACTCACAATTTTTAAAGCAAAACCGCCCCACAGCCGTGTTTCTGAGCAGCGTGCGGATGGGGTGCGGCAAGCGGGGCGTGTCCACGGGTCGGATCCGGTGGCTTGGTGAGCCGGATTCAGCCTGCGGGCTGTATTTTACCCAGGCCTGCATTAAGGGCTTGCTGTAGGGGAAGGTTATCTGTATAACTATACCAGTATAGTAAAACCACCTTAGTGATACTGGTATAACTCCCCATGTGGATTCTCTCATTCTGGGATAAGCATGGTCTTGTCTGGCTTAGTTTCATAGTGACATAAGCTGAAACGGGAAAGGGCCGTTTAATAGCAGGACAAGAATGTCCACCCAGTTTATATCAGTCTCTAGCATAACACAGACTAGAGAATATCTTCACAGTAATTCCCAGGGCAGATCTTTTAGAAAAACAGCCAAATGTGATTGAAAAATAGTCAGTGATAGCAACTCCCCCGCAACCCATGGAACGTTGTTCCAAGGGTTAATTACTTTGACAGTTAAAAATATGCACATTATTTCCAGTCTGATTTTCTCTCGCTCCATCTCCAGGCCTGTCACAGTGTCTGGAGTGCCGAAAGTGTCTTCGACTTATGCATATTCATAAGCCCAATTTGCATATCGCCTTGGGGGGCTCTGTGACACATCTGTTTATGTATTCCAGGATCACATTAGCCCATTTGGCCACAGTGGGAGCTCGTGTTCAGCTGGTTAGCACCAGGTTCCTTGGATCCAGTCACTTCCCCTACTGCTGAAATGCAGCCAGCTCTGCGATGCACAGTGTAACTCAGTCCGCTGCCGTCTGCTTGCTGCGCTGTGCTTTTCCCTCTGCTGCCCTTCACTCCTGGCAGGAGCTCCCCTTACACACCCACAACGTCACCGCGTGGGCCTCCTTCCAATCCCCCCTCGAAATTTGGCTTTGCCGTGAAGCCTACATGTACAGCGCCTGGCACAACATGGCTCCCAGGTGCTGTGGAAATACAAATGAATAATAAAGGCAGTAATAATAAAAAAAATCAAAAGAATTTTGCATCCCTCTGATGCTATGTGGCAAAACAGAGGCAGGCAGAACTCCTGGGTGACTGGCAGATCCACTTCTTTATGAACAATGCCATTCACATACTTTTATGCTGTCATTGATTAAGGATCGCGCCGCGATACTTTTATGTAGAAACACACATGGTAGGGAGAAAAGCGCACCGCCCAGGTATTTAGGCACCAGACTCTCACTGGTTCCAAAGGGAGTTGGGCACCTACATTCCTTTGAGGCTCTTGGATCATGGCCAGAGTTCCCTGTCAGCTGAGCCATTTGGGCAGCTGCCCAGGAGAGAATCAGAGCGCCCACAGCCACCCAGAGCAGGCAGCATGTGTTTCTAATGGTGGTGCACATCTGCACTTGCCTTGGTGCACATACCAAAAATTATTCTGCACATGGATGGAAAAAAATGAGAGGGAAGACTGGTCATGGTCCTTCATGATGAGGGAGCAGGAAGCCACCTTTTCTAGTGCAGATCCTGATTTCCCAGCATGCCTTTTGATAGCTGGCCCTGTGCATTTGACAGAGCCAAACCGCAAGACCAATTTGCAACTGAGTGCGTCTCTGTGTAACGGCTGGGAGATACAGGCCGTAGCCTCCCTTGCAGCTTCTTTGGCTTCCTTCGTGCTGAGGTCAGCCACGCTCAGGGTTACTCGCTTGCATTTGGGTTTGATTTGTGTGGCTTTTATTTTTTTGTTCAATGCTCTAGGGATGCATTTCTGCAGGGCTAAAATAACACACGCTCTTGGCTTCTCCTGCCGCTTCTGTTCCCCCATGGAAGAAAAGCTGCCCTGAGTGTATTTCAGCCCCGCCACGGATTCCCCATGGCCCAACCGCCAAGAAAGCCACAATTCTACTGATTCACGCTGGTAAAGGCCGGCAGGCCCCCCATGCCAGGCTGTGTTCTCAGAGCCGTAAAGAACAAAATATTGTGATCCCGGCTCCCGGTGCCACCTTCCCTCGGCAGTGTGGCTGATTGCCGGGAAGTGTGAGAGGAATAGAAATGTCCTGCTCCTTCGTAACTCAGCGAGGAGAACAGTGCCCTAAAATGGGGCTCAGCCTATGACCACCACAGCCCAATCCCAGGGCTGGGAGAGTGGGCAAGGAAGCAGGGAGATGACCACAGGTAGGCCCAGGCTGGACACGAGAGAGAGGCTGGTGGAGCAGCTTGAAACAGGCCCAGCAAGCAGGGCTGGCTGGCTAAGATTCAGCCACAGCCCTGGGTCAGAACAGGGGGGAAGTACCTGAGCCTAAGTCTACACTGACACCTTACTGGGCTGCAACTTTCTGGCAGAGGGGTGTGAAAAAACACTCCCCTCCCCCCAAGCAGAGCAAGTTCACAGTGCCAGTGTGAACCGGGCTCCAGCACTGTTAGCTACTTCCCTCACAGGTAGGGTTGCCAGATGGTTGAAACAAAAAATACCGAACACCCGTCCCCCCCCCCCCCAAAAAGGGAAAAAATTCTGTTGAAGGAGAAAAAAGGGGGGGGAGACCAAAGTTGTGGAGCAAAAAAAAAAAAAGGACTCCAAAAAAATTAAAATAAAACAGCATTAAAACAGCATGTCCCCTTTAAGAGTGAGTGCAGGGATAGGAACAGGGGAGCGGTTGAGCACTAAGACCCAGGGGAAAGCATTGCTTCCCCTAGGTCTTTTGGCCGGCAGCCAGTTTGTGTCGACAGCCCTGGGGAGCCAGGTAAGCATGAGGGCTGGGGGTGTGGGGAGCCGGGGGAGGCCAGGCGCTGAGTGTTTGTAGGGTTGCTAGGTGCCCGGCATTTTCGCCTCCTGGCTGGGGAAAAATTCAGAAAATACTGGACATTTTAGGTGTCCGGTATTCTCTGAATTTTTTTAACGGATAGGAGCTGAAAATACCGGACTGTCCGAGTGAATACCGGACACCTGGCAACCCTGCTCACAGGGGTGGTTTACACGGAGCGCTGGGAGTTCTCTCTCTCCGGTGCTGCTGCCACACTGCCACGTTACAGCGCTCCACTGTTCTGGGTGCAGACAAAGCCTTACTACAGCCCAGCCTCCAAGGAACCCGGCCAGGACAGGCCTGGAGTCGGCAGACAGGCCTAGAGGGTACCATGGAGCTGGGTAGCAAGCAGGGGTGGGTGAGTGAGCATGGCTCTGGCCAGTGCCACATCCGCTGCAGCCCCTGCTGAGAGGAATCCCTGGCTGGTCCGCTGACCCCGCAGATGGGCTGTGAATAGGGTTGCCAGATACTTTCACAAAAAACCCCGAACATGGCAGGGACCAAACTTGTTGAGAAAAAAAAAAAAAGGTCACTGCGTCTTTAAATCTCCCTGCGCCCTCCACCCCCGCCAGACTTCGCAGGGGACGAATGTCCCCACTGGTCTTCCAACCCAGAAAAACAGAAAATACCGGACAGTTTACATGTCCAGTATTTTCTGTTTTTTTTTTAACCAGCCAGGGGCCACAAATACCGGACACTTGGCAACCCTAGTTGTGAGTGTCAGCCCCTCACAGTGCGGCAGGGGCTCACTGGGGATGCAGACTGGAGCAGGGTACTTTGGACGGTTTAGTTCAGAGGTTTTATACCAGCGAGGCCTGGGGAGTGCATTGCTATGCTCTCTCAAGTAATATTGCAAGGGTCAACCAGGGTGTGCATGTGTGTGTTGTGTGTGTTTGTGTTTGCATTTGTATTCTGTTGTGTATGTTTGTTGTGCTGTGCGTGTTCTGTTGTGTTTTGTGTGTGTATGTTTGTGTTGTGTTGTGTGTGTATTGTGCTTGTTGTGTTGTGTTGTTTGTGTGTGTTCTGTTGTGTTTTGTGTGTGTTTGTGTGTTTTGTATTTGTTCTGTTGAGTTTTATGTGTTGTTTGTGTGTGTTTTGTGTGTGTGTGTTGTGTTGGGTGTATGTGTGTGAGAAAGAGACTTCTTATCTGAGTCTTTAATAAGAATTTGATTCTGTCCCTGCCCTCTAGCTGGCTGGAGATGCCTCCCCAGGACTTGTCCATCCCAAGGCAACCAGGATGGGAATTTGGCACAAAGGAATGGAAAGACGCCCCCACCCAGCCACACTGGGTCAGGATATAACTAGTCTAGATGGAGTCTGCAGGGGAGATCTTCAAGCCCCAAAGGAGAAGGCAGCCCCCAGCGCCCATTGACTGTTGCCTGGGGTTAAGCACCTACCCGGAGCTTGTGCCTTCGAAAGCCTGCCCCTAAAAGCTATCGTCTGGCTGCAACTGGAATTGAGCCAGGAACTCCCCTGGCCTGGCTTAGGTGGGTGATTGGACTAGACTAGTGTTTCTCAACCTTTTTTTATAAAGTACCCCTTTAAAAAAATTATAAGTACCCCCAGTACCTACAGTTTTCAGACACAATTTTTTTTCTACCATTGCAACACATTTGTTTAAACAACTTAAGCGTAGCTGGGTGGATGAAATTTTTGGGAGTAAAAAATACAAAAATAATAAAGCGCTGTAAAACTTACAACAAAAATTCAGTTTTCTCCAACTTTCAATTGTGTTGACGTACCCCCCCAGACTTTCCTCGAGTACCCCTAAGGGGGCTCGTACCACTGGTTAAGAAACACTGGATTAGACTATCCCAGGGATCCCTTTTGGCCTTATAACCTATGCCTCTTGTGTCTCTCTCTCCACGCATAGCCCCTTTGAAAGCGCGGATGGCAGAGCTCGGTGCCAGGATCTGAGCAGCTGTGAAAGATGCCTGGGAGGGCTTGGATGGGATGAATGTGGAGGGAGGCGTCTGGCAGGTCCGGGCCAAAAGATGAAATGTTTGTAAACATCCTGCGAGAGCCAACCCCGGAGCATCTGGCCATAACCAGGCCCAGCACCGTGCAAACAACGTTTATGGGCTCAAAGAAAGAGGGCCACGCTTGGTTGCATTTTGTTCCCATCTGGGTGGGAGTGCCTCCCTGCCAGTTGCCTGTCTGCGCCACGATTTAATAGCTCCAGCTGGTGCCGTCAGGGGCAAAAACCCAGCATCTCTTCCGAGCCAGACCAGCCCACGCAGCAAGTGCTCTGGGAAGCGGTGTGCGCTTTCCGCAGATGACCTGCCGCGTCGAGGAGTTTAATTTGACACTGTGTTTTACGAGGGGTTCTGTGCACGACTAGGCTGTAAAAGTCAGGCCTTGTCCGATGGCTTTGCTGAAGGGTCCTCGTTGAGCAGGGTGGTTGACCCGCCCTGCATCGTGGCTTGCGTCTCCTTGCGAGCTGCCTCTCTGGCGCACTGGTGAGAGCCTGAATTTTGTTTCCTGCTGGCAGTCACGGGACAGGTCCTCTAGAGCTATCCGTGGGGCTGCAGGAAAGAGGAACGGGGGGCGCCACTGGCCCTGGGACTTGGAAATAGAACCCAGGACTCCCAGTTTCGACACAGACCTTTTATACGACCCTGGGCAAGTTACTTAACCTCTCATTGACTAGAGGCCGGAAGTAGGAGTGTGTGGGGTGGGGGGCTGCTGCACCCCATGGCTTGAAGTGGTTTCCATTATATCCAGGGTTTTACAGTGTGGTTCAATGGCTCGCAGCACCCCCAGTGCAAAAATTGCTCCAGCGTCCCTGCCTCTGTGTCTCAGTTCTCCATCTGTAAAATGGGGGTAAGACCACTTTTGCGAAGAAGGGCAGCTGTTTGGGGCAGGGACCATCACTTGCTACATGCCCAGCACCTGACCTTGGCAGGAGATGCCTGAGCGCTACGGTAATGCAAATAATAATAAAGGGGTCGTTAGCCACAGACTCCAGGGGCTGCTGATGTAGGATCCGTGCTGAATGTGCCCCTTGAGACCTCGAAGATCTAATGTTGGAAGCAAATAGCAATTTCAAGTGGCCAGACCAGCACGAGCGACTGCGGCCCATGGCCTACGTGAGGCCCATCAGTGTTCTGTGTGAGGCCCAGGGGACATTTTGTTGACTGCTGCCCATGTGCAGGGTGGCCAGATTCTGCTCATTAGAACGGCGATACTGGGTCAGACCAAAGGTCCATTTAGCCCAGTATCCTGTCTGCCAACAGTGGCCAATGCCAGATGTCCCAGAGGGAGGATCACAACAGGTAATCCTCACATGATCCCTCCCCTGTTACCCATTTCCAGAGAAACAGAGGCTAGGGACACCATTCCTACCCATCCTGGCTATTAGCCATTGATGGACCTAACCTCCATGAATCTATCTAGCTCTTTTTAGAACCTTGTTAAAGTCCTAGCCTTCACCGCATCCTCTGGCAAGGAGTTCCACAGGTTGACTGTGCGCTGAGTGAAGAAACACTTCCTTTTGTTTGTTTTCAACCCGCTGCCTATTCATTTCATTTGGTGACCCCTAGTTCTTATATTGTGGGAATAAGTAAATAACTTTTCCTTATTCACGTTTTCCACACCAGACATGATTTTATAGACTCTATCATATCCCCCTTAGTCTCCTCTTTTCTAAGCTGAAAAGTCCAAGTCTTTTTAATCTCCCTTCATATGGGAGCCGTTCCCAACCCTAATAATTTTGGTTGCCCTTTTCTGATCCTTTTCCAATGCCAAGATATCTTTTTTGTGATGAGGCACCCACACGATATTTAAAATGTGGGCGTACTGTGGATTTATACAGAGGCAGTGAGGTATTTTCTGTCTTATTCTCTATCCCTTTTTTAATGACTCCTCACCTTCTGTTTGCTTTTGTGATGACCGCTGCCCACGGAGTGGATGTTTTCAGAGAACTCTCCACAATCCTGCCAGGGCACGTGTGGTGAGGTGGGTGCGGACTGCACGCAACCGTGTGAGAGCCGGGCGCTCCCTCGGCACCCAATCCCAGCGCTGCTATGGTTCCATCGGCACCCCCTGCACATTCTAGGGACGCCAGCGCATGAGCAAAACTGCCCTGTCCCGCGGCCCCCTCCCTCGCCTCGGGTGCCCCTCACTCCTCTAAGAGCATAAGAACATAAGAATGGCCGTACTGGGTCAGACCAAAGGTCCATCTAGCCCAGTACCCTGTCTGCCGACAGTGGCCAGCACCAGGTGCCCCGGAGCGGGTGGACCGAAGACAATGATCAAGCAATTTGTCTCGTGCCATCCATCTCCAGCCTCTGACAAACAGAGGCCAGGGACACCATTTCTATCCCCTGGCTAATAGCCTTTTATAGACCTAACCTCCATGAAATTATCTAGCTTCTCTTTAAACTCCGTTATAGTTCTAGCCTTCACAGCCTCCTCTGACAAGGAGTTCCACAGGTTGTCTGTGTGCTGTGTGAAGAAGAACTTTCTTTTATTAGTTTTAAACCTGCTACCCATTAATTTCATTTGGTGTCCTCTAGTTCTTCTATTATGGGAACTAATAAATAACTTTTCTTTATTCACCCTCTCCACACCACTCATGATTTTATAGACCTCTATCATAGAACTCTCTATTATAGAACTCTAAGCTCGTAGACAGCTGCTCGCTGGTCCAGACTGAAGGCGACTCCCCTGGCTTTTGTTGTGGAATCCACTGCTGAGCACAGCCCATAGGGCCAGGCAGGGGCAGAGGGGCTGGGTCCCAGGACAAGGAGGGGCCATGTTGCTGGTAGAAGTCTTGGGACACGTGACAGCTCCCTGGCACGTGACCTTCGGCTGTCCTGTCTTTCTAAACTGAGGCCATTTGAGGTGTCTAAATGTAGAGGAAGGTGCCTCACCAGAAGCACTCGAGCTGGGAAACGTGGGCTTTGCCTCCCGAAAATGATGTGCCCCGCTGGGATAGGACACAGCCCAGGACGGCTTTGCTCTTTGTCCAAACAGAGCAGAACGAGGGAGGGAATGTACGAGGTGCTCCCCCGCGTTGTCCAAGCCGGGAACCACACAGGAAAGGAGCTGGGGGTTACCGTGGGTCCCAGATTGAATAGGAGCCAACGATGTGGGGCAGCTGCCAAAAAGCCGGCTAGTGCCAGGTGTATTCCCAGGAGTGTTGGATGCATGACCTAAGAGGGGAGCCAATTCTGCTCAGCCTTGGGTGAGTCCCGGATGAAGAATTGCATCCACTTCTGGGCACTGCACTTTCACAAAGATGAGGACAAATTGGAGAGAATCCAGAGGTGAGTAACAAGAATGGCCATAGAGGGTCAGACCAATGGTCCAGAGGTGATTGTTCCCCTTTATTTGGCTCTTGCGAGGTCACATCTGGAGTATTGTGTCCAGTTCTGGACCCTCCACTACAAAAAGGACGTGGACACATTGGAGAGGGTCCAGCGGAGGGCGACCAAAATGATTAGGGGGCTGGAGCATATGACCTATGAGGAGAGGCTAAGGGAGTTGGGTCTGTTTAGTCTGCAGAAGAGAAGAGTTAGGGAGGATTTGATAGCAGCCTTTAACTTCCTGAAGGGAGGTTCCAAAGAGGATGGAGAGAGGCTGTTCTCAGTAGTGACAGATGGCAGAACGAGGCGCAATGGTCTCAAGTTGCAGTGGGAGAGGTCCAGGTTGGATATTAGGAAAAACTATTTCCCTAGGAGGGTGGTGAAGCACTGGGATGGGTTCCCTAGGGAAGTAGTGGAGTCTCCATCCCTAGAGGTGTTTAAGTCTCGGCTTGACAAAGCCCTGGCTGGGTTGATTTAGTTGGGATTGGTCCTGCCTTGGGCAGGGGGCTGGACTTGATGACCTCCTGAGGTCTCTTCCAGCTCTATGGTTCTATGATTCTAGCAAGTCCAGTATCGTCCAATGACTGGTGCCAGATGTTTCAGAAGGAATCAATAGGACAGGGTAATTTATTGAGTAATTTATTGAGTGAGTCATCCACTGTCATCCAGTCCCAGAGGGGTTTTGGGGGCACTCAGAGAATGGGGTTATTGCCCAAGGATGCTGGTGCAAATTCTTACTAAGGCTACCTCTACATTCAAGCTGAAGGTGAAGTGTCCGGCGCGAATTGACACAGGTGTGCTAGATTTGATCAAGCGAATGTTGCCAGAGCAGGATGGACGGTGTGATAGCACAGCTGCCTGAGTGAGAGCCAGGTTCTGGTGTGGGATTGATTGTCCTTGAGAAGGCTTGGCTGGCCCACTGCCCATGGCATGGTGGCTGTGCTTCTGCTGATAGCGTGCTAGCTCCATCAATGCTAACCCGTGCGCATCTGCTTGAGCTGGAAAACCAGGTTCCGTTTGAATCCAGATGTATCCTCCGTGTGGCAAAGGCCTTGGGGACAAACCGCACAGCTGGCTCTAGTGTTGAACCCGGGGGCCAACTAAGTTGCAGGCACTAGCGCGAACTATCGCAAACGCCAGATGAACCCGGGACTGCTTTGAAACCTCTCCTGGCCCTTCCGAGGCGCTGGAAGGAAAGAGCCGCTTCCGGTTGCTGGTTGACGAAAAACACCAGAAAAAGGCTTGAAAAGAGCTTTGGGAAGCACGGCTCGGCACATACACCAGGGCTGCTTTGAACCACTGGGTTTTCTTGTTGGTAAATAGCCATTTTTCACCTGGCTCCCTCGAGCTGACAGGTTCCACTGACCCGCTCTTCAGTGCCTCTGCAGGGCGAATCCGCCCCCGTATTCCTCCCCTCGGAGCTGGCGGCTTGGGAACGTGTCCAGCTTTATCGCTCACAGACAAGACGAAGGCATATGCTGAAAACTCCAGCTCTGTTTGCGGCGAGCACTTGGCCCCCGCCATTAACCTCTCACTGGGGCTTTTATTGAACGGCGCGTCCTCAGACAAGACAAGATGAAGCTGTTTCTCCACAGGCCACGCAGAGGGAAGTGAGTACATCATGGTGGCTGCAGACAGTAAACTAGTCCTTCTTGAAGCCATTATTTTTCCACAGTGAGTTTTCATTCTGACAAGACAGCTCCAGAGACTAAAGCCATGGGGCAGGAGTAGCAGAGACTCTATAGTCCAGGAGGTCTTATCGATGTGCCTCAACCATCACACGCAGGAATCGCCACTAGGGAGGAGAGGGTAGTACGGACCCCACAGCCCACTGAGGTCTCTGTCTCTCTTCCAACTGGGATGCCGGTTGCTAGTGTGTTATGAGACTGGACTGAGACCGCAGGCCTATGTGTCTGTTTGATTGGATCCAGTTCATGGGTGCCTACCTGAGGACTGGGCTTGTTAAGGCTCCTTCTGGATAAGCTGGAGGTGTTTCTGGTGGAAACTCTCAGGCTACGTCTACACTGCAGGCTTTTTGCACAAGAACAGTTGTTCTTGCACAAAAACTTGCTGTGTGTCTACACTGCATGTGCGTTCTTGCACAAGTACATTTACAGCACAGCATCGGAAAAGAGGGCTTCTTGCAGAAGAGTTATTTCTCTCCCCATGAGGAATAAGCCTTTTTGCACAAGAGCTCTTGTGCAAGAAGGCAGTGTGGACAGGCAACATGGATTTCTTGTGCAAGAAACCCCTATGGCTAAAATGGCCATTAGAGCTTTCTTGTGCAAGAGAGTGTCCACACTGCCATGGATGCTCTTGCGCCAAAGCACATCTCTTGTGCAAAAGCACATGGCAGTGCGGATGCGCTCTTGCGCAAGACCTTTTGCACAAGAACTCTTGCGCAAAACAGTTCTTGCGCAAGAAGCCTTCAGTGTAGATGTAGCCTCAGGGTATGTCTACACTACAGAGTTTTCAATTAGGTCCACACTGCAATCACATTCTTTCAAAAGAAAATCAAAAGAACAGAGGGGTTTTTCCGACATTGGTAAACCTCTTTCTACGAGGAAGAGCTCTTTTGGAAAAAGGCATGTGTGGATGGGGAAGAGGGAATTCTTTCGGAAGAAGGGGAAAGAGGAAAAAGCCCAGGTGCCCTGGTGGCCACTCTGCCCATAGTAATCACAGCTGACATGCGAGATAGCGGCCATTCAGTCTGGACGCGCTCTTGAAAAGCAGTTCACTTTTTCGATGCGCTTTGGCAGTGTGGACGCTCTCTTTCGGAAGAAGTTTTTTCAGAAGATCTCTTCTTGAAAAGCTTCTTCCGAAAGAAGCCTGCAGTCTAGACGTAGCCCAGAGGGATAGCCATGTATGTCTGTAACTTTATAAACAACGAGCAGTCCTGGGCCACCTTAGAGACACACAAATATATACAGTCTCATGAACTTTTGTGGGCAAAACCCACTTCCTCAGATGAGGAAATAACAGAATCCAAGATCGACATAACAGCAAAACGCATTTACCTGTGTGGCGGCGTGTCGGGGTCCCCCGCCTCCTTCACCCCCATAGTGGCACGAACAGACTCCACCAGCCAGTAGAATAGAGGGAGTTTATTGCTTCTCCAGGATACAGCACAGCACAGATGTAATCTGGTTACAGGGCAGGCCTAGGATGCCTCAGCCCCCTTGAGATGGGGGAGCCTGGGCCCCTAAATCCCAGCCCGTTGCCTACGCTGCTTCCTCCATGATCCCAGCCAGCAATCTAATGAACTCACTTCCAGCCCTGCCCCCAGCCAGGGCTCCACTCCGCCTTCTTCCCATTGTTCCGCTCCCTGGGAGATAACTGGTCAGACAGGTTCGAAGCCCCCTTGCATAATGACTCATCCCCTGCCCTGCTGGGCCGTGCTGCAGACAGCAGCCAGTGGAGGTCACTCACAGCCCACTGCCCAGCATAGCAACCAGCAAGATACCCACGCTATGTCACAACCTGTCAATGGTAGGACCCGTGTTAATGAAGCTAATTAAGCAGGTTGGATGTGTCCCATTCGTAGCCTTTGATGTGGAAATGTGAATGTTAAAGGCAGGAGAAACTGGGGAAATTGCCTTTGTAGCTCGTTAAACAGTTAAAGTCCCTTGGGGTGTGTCTACACAGCAGCGTTATTTCGGAATAACTCGTGTTACTCCGAAATAACAAAGAGCGCGTCTACACAGCAAGTTGGTATTTCGAAATAATGGCGCTCTGGAGGACTTCGTACTCCGACTCCTGTAACCCTCCTTTCATGAGGAGTAAGGGAAGTGGGGGAAGAGTGCTCTTCCTTCGATTTCCTGCCATGTAGACAGCACCAAAAGCCGAATTAAGCCATCTTGACTTCAGCTACGCAATTGACGTAGCTCAAGTCGCGTAGCTTAATTCGACTTTTGTCCTGCTGTGTAGATGTGCCCTTGAAGTAGTTAACTTTTGGGTACTTTTTCTGACTCATTGTGATTCTGGTAGGTTAGGGGGAGAAGACTGAGGTTACGTCCACCCCTTTAAAGAACGTCTCTACCCTTTGTTTACCTGAAGTGTTGTCCGGTTATAACACGGTTGTTCCTCCTGAAGAGAAAGGAAGCAGGCTTGTTTAGGCAGACTGTCTTTTGCTAAGAATAACAGTAGAGGCAGAGAACTGTTTGACCTGGAAATATCCTGGTCAGGAGGAGGAGAGATGTCGGTCTACACCCAAGAAATGCAATTGTTAAGGTCCCGGAAGACTTGAGAATGGATGTCCTTGTTGAGGAGAGACAAAGGCGCCGTTGTATCATGACATGGGCAAGTGAATGAGGCAGTAATAGGAAGTTTGCACCTCTGGTACCGGTTCTGTGGATAAACAGAGGACTTCATTCTGCAGGGCTTCTCAAACGCGCCATGTTTTCCTCGGCACTAAATTCACTTTACGAAATGTGCCATTCATAGGCCTTAAGCAGTGTTCCTTTACAACTCCGCTCTCCATCTTCACCACCACTTTTTCCCTTCCCAAATTGGTGTCTCTGCAGAGCCTAAATTGCGACATAAATTTTGGCTGCAAATGGAAAAGAAGAAAATTAAACTCCTGCGCTAGAGGAGGTGTGAAAAAAAATGTTTTCTCACATCCCGGGTCTGGAAGCTAAAGAATTAAGACTCAGCAACACAGTCCATCTTGCTTGTAGTCGCTCTCTCAATCGGGGTTTAATATTTTATTACCCTCTATATTTTAAGGAAAATAAGTGGCAAGCCGCGAAGAAGGATGGAGTTAATGAAGTGACTGCTGAGTTTCTTTTCAGACCTGCATCAGCAGCTAATAATATTTTTTGAAGGATTGTGCTCAGGCAAAACTTCAGCTGATGCCAGCTCCCACCCTGCTGCTGGGGTGGGCGGCTTGCTCCAGGGGCTGCACCAGGGCCTGATCTACATCCCTTGAAGTCTCCAGAGGAACTGAACTGCCTGTGGTCCTGCAGCTCCTTCGGGGCCCGTGTGATTGAAAACGCAATTGTTTATGTGCTATTGTAGGATCGTATGTAACTTTTCTAGGAACCAGGCAACAGGGCCGGCCCACAACATTTTGGCACCTGAGGCGGGGAGCTCAAATGACGCCCCCATACACCCTCGCTTGGGCCAAAACTTTAGAAGGTCTCAATTCTGCCTTCTTCCTGTTCTACTCCTCTCATGGGACTGCTCTGCTACCTACATATGCACCAGCAGCAGACACAATTTTCTACACTCTGGGTCCTAGTGGTGCCCCCCCCAGTTTGGCATCAGAGGCGGCCACTCAGTTTGCCTCATGGCAAGGCCAGCCCTACCAGGCAACCACCAGCAGCTTCCTCAGGATCTGACATCAGCTGAAGGTAGGGAGGATGTGTCTTCCTGGTTTGACACTTAGCCAAATTAAGGAGTATAGAGGTTCTAATACTGGGTCAAGCCAAAAATCCATCTATCCCAGTATCCTGTCTTCTGCCAAGGAGTTGTCCCAGAGGGAGGGAACAGAACAGGGAATCATCAAGTGATCCTGCCCCTGTCACTCATTCCCAGTTTCTGGCAAACAGAGGCTAGGGACACCATTCCTACCCAGCCTGGCTAATAGCCATTGATGGACCTATCCTCCATGAATTTATCTAGTTCTTTTTTCAACCCTGTTAACATCCTGGCCTTCACAACATCCTCTGGCAAGGAGTTCCACAGGTTGACTGTGCACTGTGTGAAGAAATGCTTTCTTTGGTTTGTTTTGAACTGGCTACGTGTTAATTTCATTTGGTGGCCCCTAGTCCTTGTGTGATGGGAACACATAAATAACTTTTCTTTATTCACTTTCTCCACACCAGTCATGATTTTACAGACCTCTGTCATGTTCCCCCTGAGTCGCCTCTTTTCTAGGCTGAAAAGTCCCCGTCTTTTTAATCTCTCTTCACATGACAGGTTCTACCTGTGGTGTGTGTTGGGAGATGCCTCCCTTGAAGAGAGCAGGAATGTGTGTGTGTGTGTGTATGTGTGTGTGGTGGTGGGAGCTCTGCATGTCACTGGAGCTGGGTGCACTGTTGGGGTGCGTCTACACTGCACGCTTATTTCGAAATAAGCTATTCTGGAATAGTGATTCTGAAACACCTTATTTTGAACTAGCACACCCACACTACTGGGAAGCCTCGAAATTAGTCCGAGGCTGGCTTCCCTAATGTAGACAGACTCAATTTAGAGTCCCAGGAGGAATAACTTAGAATGGTCCTGGGGAAGGGCCATTTCGAAAAAGCAGCAGTGGACTGTTTACACAGGCCTTATTTCGAAATAGCTCTTTTGGAAGAGGCATTCTTCCTCGTAGAATGAGGTTTACAAATGTTGGAATAAGCTGTCTGTTATTTCAAAATGATTTCAAAATAACGGAATGGCTGTGTCGACGCTCGCATTGTTATTTCAAAATTATGCTAGTGCTCTCGAAATAACGGTGCCATGTAGATGCACCCTTAGGGTTTAGGGTTGCCAGGTGTTCAGTTTTGAACCAGACAGTCCAGTATTTGAGCTTTCTGTTTGGGAAACAAATTGAGAAAATAGAAATGAGAAAATAGAAATGTTCGGTATTTTCTAAGTAAGATGTAATGTAGATTGTGATGTAATGTCAAGTGTGTCTGGTATTTTTGTTGAAACCATCTGGCAACCCTAGGGTTTGAAAAAAAACCCAAACCCCCACTTTTAAAAAACCAATCTAAATCTTGTGCCTGAAATCCCAGGCAGCTGTCCTACTTCAGGTGCTGGGGAGGTGTCGGCAAGCAGTGGAATTCCGATTCAGATGAAATGGGAGTAAATCGATGAATTAAAGTTGATGGAACGGGTCCAGAATTGTTGTTTTCTTCCCCTGAGATGGGGCCTGGGCTCTTGCCAGCAATGAAGGGATGGCGGTGGAATGTGTTCTCGATGGCAGGAAGCCTTTGCACATGATTCAAATCCTGATATTCATGGCAAGCTCGCATTGCATGACTGCTAATAGCACAGTTCGCTTTCACCCCCTCCGTCCAGCCCCGTATTTTTGTAAGAATGGGGCGTGTGATGAGGACCAGTTAGGGGCTTATCTTCGCTGTGTCTGGGGGAGGAAGCCTTAATCTCCAGGGTTCGTTGCTGAACTGAGCATGGGGGAGAAAAGAAATGAAGACTAAGACAGTGTTTCTTAAACTTTTTAAGACCAAGGAACACCAAACAATATTTTTTTTTATGAGGAACACCAAGGATTTTTTGTTGAGAGAAAAAAAAGGGTTGGGGGGAAAGTTAGTGAGCAAAAAAAAAAAAAAAGTCGCCTGCCCCTTTAAGGGCGGCCATTTTGAACTCTGTTGTTCTCCACAGCACACCTCCAACTGCCTCACAGCACACCAGTGTGCTACGGAACACAGTTTAAGAAACACTGCTCTAGGATGTCCATTAAGACCACATCTGTACCACCGAGCCCGTGCTTGCATAGCTCCCTGGTCGTGTAAGAAGCGGAGTAGGCCGACAGATCTTCCACCGGCATAATAATACCCCCTCCCCAAACACATTAGCTCAGCCAGAAGTGCTCTTCTCTTGGCATAACAGCCTCTGCCTGGTGGGTTTGGCTTGTACGGTTATGTGGACTAGCATGTGTGATTTTTATGCTGGGATAGCTTCCCAGTGAGGACTTGGCCTAAGGATCTTGCTATGGTAATCCCGATTGATGGGGAAGGTGCCCTGATAATACAGGATTCAACACAAAACACCCCAAAACAGAGTTTGCATAGGCAGGTGTGCACAAGGAAATCTGTCTTCCCCCTTTTAAAGTCCTTTTCTCTCTGAACAGCTCTTTATAGTGTGTAGCTATTAGTGGAGTTAGAGGGGTTGATTCTCAGTCTATCAAAGTCCCTTCACACTGCTGTGACCTGAGGGGTAGAGCATTGGACTAGACTCCAGTAACCTGGGTTGGTGACCTGGGGCAAGTCTTTTTTGCCTCAGTTTCCCCAAATAGAATCCAAACGGAAGGATTTGTTCAGTCCTGAAGGCAAGATGCAAAAAGCACAACCGCCCAAGCGAGCAAAGAGGAATGTATTGTCAGAGGGTTTGCTTCTCCCTTAGAGCATGTCTACACTAGGATATTATTCTGAAATAACAAAAGTCGATTTAATAACTCCTGAAATAACAACATCAAAATAGCTGTCTACACTAGGACATTGTTTTGAAATAACAAAAGTCGATTTAATAACTCCCGAAATAACAACATCAAAATAGCTGTCTACACTAGGACATTATTCCGAAATAATGAAAGTCGATTTAATAACTCCCGAAATAACATCAAAATAGCTGTCTATACTAGGACGTTATTTCGAAATAATGAAAGTCGATTTAATAACTCCCGAAATAACAACATCGAAATAGCTGTCTACACTAGGACATTATTTCGAAATAACAAAAGTCGATTTAATAATTCCTGAAATAACAACATCGAAATAGCCTGGCCTCATTACGGGGAAGCCTCAAATTAGTCCGAGGCAGGTTCCTTTAATGTGGACATGCTACCTCATCTTAGAACCCCAGGAAGCCCTGGGGAGTAATTACTTTGAATGACTCTGGGAGTCGTTATTTCGAAATAGCAGCAGAGGGGCATCCACACGACCGCTATTTTGAAATAAGTGTTATTGCCCGAGAACAGCAGGAGTGCAGATTTCGAACTAACCAGCCCATTATTTTGAAATAACGGGCTTGGTAGTGTGGATGCGCCGCTTATTAATTCAAAATAAGGTGGGGTTATTTCGAAATAACTCCCTAGTGTAGGGAGTCACAGAGCATCCGGTGTTCTGCAATTGCTGCGCATTGATGACGGGAGAGAGACACAGCTCCGGGCTTTGACTCCACAGGGCTCTAATTATTAGTCACGTGTGCCTGGGAAGAGTGATATCACAAGCTGCCCCTTGGATCGTCCTGCTTGGTGCAAAGCCATGCCAGTGCCAACAGCACCTGCCAAAGGGACACGGCGCTTTTGAAAATGGGCTGGCCGTGTCGGGCTGCCCTGCGGCTTCTCTTAGGGATGTGTGTGAGAGCAGCGGGCAGCCAGAATCCCACACCTTGCACCCCTCGAGGGGGATTTATGGCAGCGTGTTACAGGACATGCTGGCCCTTCATGGTTTCACCCTTGGACTGAGGAATTCTGGGAGCTGTAGTTTGCAAGGCTAATGGAAGGATTTGGCCCCACAGCAGCGGATGCTGGGAAAGGGACCAGGGAAACAAGGAACTTCCAGCTGCAAGACCCAGAATGCTCATGAGCCCTGGGAATTATTGGGCGTCTTCCTCCAGCCCTTTCTGGACAGAGGACCTGTTCTTAACGGGACAGCAAGCCCTAGAGTGGTGGCCTTATTCCGCCTTCCTTCATGGCACGGATGCATTTCAGACTCATCGAGGAAGGATTCTAACTGCCCATCCACCACCTGTAAATCTGCCAACTCAAGCAGCGGGCGTGTGGGCAGGAAATCAATTACTGCAGGCCTCAGCCCCCAGAACAGGAACAGTTCACGGGGCACCAATAATTGGCTGCCGGTGAGTGAATTTCATGAAAGAATAAGCCAGTGGCCCCATGGGGAAGAGTCCAGCCCTGCGAAGGCCGTTCTCTTTCTGAGCGAAATACTGACGTGTTGAAGGCTGAGGTTCCTTAATTATAAAATGTCCATGGCAGAGTGAGCCGCAGTTAGGGTAGATGATCAATGTGTTGCCCTCGTTATGCTCCAGCTGGAGATCTGTGCTACTCTCCAGGTGGTGTTACAGAACAGTTAAGAAATAAATTCTCTGCAAACATATTGAACAAGAGCAATGGTGCCTTTGTGCTATTTATCGTCCACACTATTTATTATTGTTGGTAATGTAGTGGCACCTCCAAGCACCAGTTAAGATTGGGACCCCATTTTGTGAGGTGATAAATGAGCCCGTGGAAAAATCATCCCTGCCCCAGGGAGCTTACAAACGAAATAGGCAAGGCATGTGATAGGCCAGGGTCTAGGCAGCGTGGCCTAGTGGTCAGAGCAGGAGTCATAGCTAGTGGTTAGAGCAAGGGAATGAAGGTTGGGGGTTTGAAACAAAGGATCAGCAGCAGAGTCAGCAGCCAGTTACCCAGCCAAGGGTCGAACTGGAGTCAGAAGCAGGAATCCAAGTGGAGGCTGGAGTCAGAGCTATGACTGGAGGTGAGATGTAAGGCCAGGAACTGGAGGAGAGGCATGGAGCAGGAGTATGTGTAGGAGGTCGACATGAGTAGAGTCTAATACAGTCAGTGGGAAATCCCTATCAGAACGGCCATACTGGGTCAGATCAAAGGTCCATCTAGCCCAGTGTCCTGTCTCCCAACAGCGGCCAATGCCAAGTACCCCTGAGGGAGTGAACAGAATAGGGAATCATCAACTGATCCATTCCCAGCTTCTGGCAAAGAGACTAGGAACACCATTCCTGCCCATTTCGGCTAATAGCCATTGATGGACCTGTCCTCCATGAATTTCTCTAGCTCTTTTTGAACCCTGTTAAAGTCTTGGCCTACACAACATCCTCTGGCAAGGAGTTCCACAGGTTGTTCAGACAAACTTCCTGTGCCGCCTTCTAGTTTAAATAGCGCAGCTGGACCAACAGATGGAATGAGCGATCCCCCAGTCAAGGCTTCTGAGGGTGGTGGTGCCTTGTTTCAGACTATAGTCCTACTAGTTCCTCGGCCTACCTCCGAGTTTTGGCAGACAGAGGAGGAGACCAGGATGCAGCAGCTGCATGGGGAATAGAACTGATTTCTCCTCGGCTCTCGTCTTGCGTGGGAATGGAACCCCTTTGTGTTCCCACAGTGTCTGTTCTTCCAAGAAGATGCTGGGACTCGTTACCATGGTGACCGGCAGCGCTTGGAACAGGAAGTGGGAGGACACTTTCCACAGCATGTTGTGGGACCAGAGAGAACACTCTGTGCATCAGCTGAACACCCAAGAACGACCCATCTGGCACAGCCCCTCTCCTCACCTCAGATCGGGCCACATGGAGCAGAAGAAATTGCCCTAAGTTGGCTGGGGGATCTGTGTCTTTAAGCCCTGTGTGGTCCCAGCATGCCACAAGGTAGCCAGAACAAAGGAGGGAGGCCCTGCTCTCACTGAAGTTAGTGGTCAAACTCCCATAGAGTTGAACAGAAGCAAAAACAGAGAGACCAGCAAACTTGCCTGCATAAATCACCGCATACATTTCTATAGGACCATCATAGCACGTCAGGAAGTAAAAGCAGGAGGGTGAGAAAAATCAACTTTGTTTCCAGGGATTTTTCTCTTTGAGGTTACCGCCCCCGAAGGTCGCGATTTTGGCTAACTCCATCGGGGCTCGCTGCAATTCCTGTACATTCAGAACAAGCGCTTCACGGCTTATCTCCACTATGGGGTGGATCGACACTGCAGCCGTCGATCCACCGGCGGTGGATTTATCGAGTCTGCTTAGACACGATAAATCAACCTTTGAGAGCTCTCCCATCGACTCCGGTACACCTCCGGAATGAGAAGAGTAGCCGGAATTGACGGGAGCGCACATGGAAGATGCCGCGTTGCGTAGGGTAGATCGGCGGAGGAGGTGGGTTAGGCTACGTCTACATTATGAGTTTTCTCGGCAAAAATGAGGGACTCATTTGCATGAGTTGTGATCTCATTTGCATATTTTCTGCCGATCTGTTTTTTCGCTGGGGTTTTTGTGCAAAAACAAGCCGTGTGGACATTTTGTGCAAAAAAACCCTTTTTCTGCAAGATCGGTAAACCTCCTTTTTTGGGGCATAAGTATCTTGCGGAAAAAGGGGTTTTTGCGCAAAAAGAAAACATCCACACTGCTTGTTTTTGTGCAAAAACCCCAGTGCAAAAACGGATTGGCAGAAAATATGCAAATAAGATCAGACTCATGCAAATGAGTCCCTCATTAGCATATTTTTTGCTGAGAAAACTCATAGTGTAGACATAGCCTTAGTGTGGAGAAGGCCTCAAGCAACGTTTATGGCACAGAACATGAAAGATTACAGTCTATCGCAACCTGCTAGCTTAGGTGAGGCTTGTCCATTCCCTATTTATTCAGGCATCTGTAACTTCCGGCAGCAATTCTTTCAAGTCACCTCCTGGGGAGAAAGATGAAAGACATGGGCAAAAATAGAGAGTGCCCCATATAATTGTATTGCTTGGAAGTGCATTAGCATCTATTTGATGGGCACAGCTGTCATTTATTTTTGGTCACATTGCACTGATGTGATAGTCATGTATATGGTATTTCAGACAGAAAGAAAGGCACCGCAGGGGACTGGACTGAAATAGCCAGGTGTTGGGCGATGCAGGCCGGGCTTAGCGACAAAGCTGTGTGGGAAGCACAGGACTGGAATGGCTGAGGAAACGACCTGGGTCAGGTCTGAGGCACCTGACTGGAATGAAGTCCCCAAGGCAGAAGAAATTGGGATAGGAAGGGCTGTTCCAATTCAGACTTGAGAGGGATTAGCCGAACCGTGTGGGATAGGGCTACTGTATTTGGCAACAGCAACAGTCAACAACTTTTCCCTTCAAAAAGCAAAGCGTTCAGACCACATGGATGAAGGACAAAAGCTACTGTTTGCATGGGAGCAATTGGTCCAGTCCGCTCTTGTGATTTTTAGTTGCGATATTGGGCGTTTCCCTCAAATGCCGCATCTTCTGGACATGACACCAGAAATGCAGCTTTTCTTACAAAAAAAAGTACATTTCTGCCCTGTATGATTGCAAAGGACGTCACGAAAATGTGACCTCTATAGGCTCAAAAAACTCAACCAGACAAATAAAAGGAAATCCAACACGTATTGTCTTAAATTCAGGAAACAAATGAATAAATGGTCAGTTTTCAGAAGGGAGAGAGGTAACTAGTGATGCTCTTCAGGAGTCCATACTGTGACTAATCCCAGTCAACATATTCAGAAATGATCTGGAAGAAAGGGGTAAATAGCAAGGTGACAACATTTGCAGATGACACCAAACTGCTCAAGATAGTTAAGTCTAAAGCAGACGTTGAAGAGTTTCAAAAGGATCCCACAAAACGAAACAAAAGCAACAAAATGGCAAATGAATTTTAATGTTGATAAATGCAAAGTAATGCACGTTGGAAGACATAATCCCAACTGTATGTATAAAATGATGGGACTAATTTAGCTATAATCACTCAAGAGAGAGTGATTGTGGATAGTTCTCGGAAAACATCCACTCAATGCGCAGCGGCAGTCAAAAAAGCAAACAGAATGTTAGGAATCATTAAAAGGCATAGAGAATAAGACAGAGAATATCTTATTGCCTCTGTATAAATCCATGGGACACCCATCTCTTGAGCACTACGTACAGATGTGGTTGCCTCATCTCAAAAATGATATTTTAGCATTGGGAAAAGTTCAGAAAAGTGCAATAAAAATGATGAGAGGTTTGGAACGGGTCCCATATGAAGAGAGATTAACCAAACTGGGACTTTTCAGCTTAGAAAAGAGGAGACTAAGGGGGATAGGAGAGAAGTCTATAAAATCATGACTGGTGTGGAAAAAATGATTAAGGAAAAGTTATTTACTTGTTCCCATAATATAAGAACTAGAGGCCACCAAATGAAATCAATAGGTAGCAGGTTTAAAACAAACAAAAGGAAATTTTTCTTCACACAACACACAATCAGCCGGTAGAACTCACCAGAGGATGTGGTGAAGTCCAAGACTTTAACAGGGTTCAAAAAAGAGCTAGATAGATTCATGGAGGTTAGGTCCATTGATGACTGTTAGCCAGGATGGGTAGTGATGGTGTCCCTCACCTCTGTTTGTCAGGGCTGGGAATGAGTGACAGGGGATAGATCACGTGCTGACCCTCTGTTGTGTTCCCTCCCTCTGGGGCACCTGGCATTGGCCACAGTCGGAAGACAGGACACTGGACCACACGGTAGTCGTTTTTATATTCAGACGATTTCATCATCTCATCATGTTTTGTGGGGGCTGACTCAAGATTCGTGAAAAGTTGGCACTGGCCGAATTCAGTGGCCTGGTTTACAAAGGTTCAACCCATAGTTAATACCCACATGGTTAGGTAGTCAGGATAAACAGTATTATCCAGTTGGGGAAACTGAGGCAGATACCAGTGCCAAGCCTCGACCAAGGCCTCACAGTGAGAGTCAATGGCAATGCTAGGATTAGAATCGAGGACTGCTGGGCCGAGAAAGGGACAGGCCTGGGCCTGCTTCCTCCAGGGAGTGAACATAAGAACATAAGAACGGCCGTACTGGGTCAGACCAAAGGTCCATCTAGCCCAGTAGCCTGTCTGCTGACAGTGGCCAGCACCAGCGATTTGTCTCCTGCCATCCTTCTCCGGCCTCTGACAAACAGAGGCCAGGGACACTATTTCTATCCCCTGGCTAATAGCCTTTTATGGACCTAACCTCCATTAAATTATCCAGTCTCTCCTTAAACTCTGTTATAGTCCTAGCCTTCACAGCCTCCTCTGGCAAGGAGTTCCACAGGTTGACTACACGCTATGTGAAGAAGAACTTTCTTTTATTAGTTTTAAACCTGCTACCCATTAACTTCATTTGGAGTCCTCTAGTTCTTCTATTATGGGAACTAATAAATAACTTTTCTTTATTTGCCCTCTCCACACCACTCATGATTTTACAGACCTCTATCATATCCCCCCTCAGTCTCCTCTTTTCTAAACTGAAAAGTCCCAGTCATTTTAAACTCTCTTCATATGGGACCCGTTCCAAACCCCTAATCATTTTAGTTGCCCTTTTCTGAACCCTTTCCAGGGCCAAAATATCTTTTTTGAGGTGAGGAGACCACATCTGTACACAGTATTCAAGATGTGGGCGTACCATAGTTTTATATGAGTGACTGACCTTTTCCCGCAGCAGCCCCTATCTGTGGCCCGCTTCCTGGCTGTATGGGCCCTGTGCATACCTGCCCAGCGGAACTTCCTTGCAGGCAATTCCACGGCTCTCCCTTCAGCTGCGGTCTGAGGCGTTAATGAACCTTAACCCTCTTTCCCCGCTCCCAGTCCTGTGGGGGGCGGCCATCTCATCACAGCATCTCTCGTGTTAGCGCAGGCCCCATTGACTTCATTGGGAGTGGCCCACAAGAGTCAGCATTCAGGGGCGTAGCGGGGCGTAGCGGGGGCAGTTTCCCCGGGCACCACGCTAGGGGGGCGCCAATTTAGTCCCCCTCCGCTCCCCCGTCATCCCTCAGCTCGCCTGCTCCTCCTCCGCATGCTGGTGCCTCCTCCCCACCTCTCTGCCCCCAGCCCAACCCTCCTCCATCTCCGCCGGTGAGTTAGTGCGTGTGGGGACCCGGCCTCAAACTGGAGGTGGTGAGGGAAGACGCGATACAAGCTCCCCTTTTGGAGGTCCGAAAGCATTTCCATGGACTCACTTTTCAGGCAGGCCTGGGGACGCATGCAGCTCAGCTTAGAGGATTTCAGGAATAATCCATCCAGCTCTAGCTTGGGGTGTAGTGAGACCTGCGGAATTAACTCCTCCTGCCCTGCCTGGCATCACTGTCCGCTTTTAATTTCTTTTGGCAAGGCTGATTCATGTTGAAAAAGCCAATGTCGCTCAGTGCGGGGACCCTCGAGCATTAAAAAGTCCTGGGATGAGACGAATAATGCATGCGCTTGGGTCTTTTATTTCCCTTTGGATTTTGGAGCCTTGTGAGTTCTTGTTTGCCATTTTCCCCCTCCACATCCTTCAGGCCTGGAAGCTTTTTAAACAGAAAGCTCAGAGTGTCACATAAGTCACGTCACTCTAGCAGCTGGGGGTGCACCTCCCTGGTAGGGGGCATGGAGGAATGCCGGGGGGAATTCTGCCTGCCCTCCTGGGGAAGGAAGGCCACTTAACCCCTTCCCATTTCCATCTGCTCTCACCTGCTCCCAGCCACATCCCAGGCTCCTGGCCCCATGCTTGGTCCCATCCCCAGTCTTGGGGCAGGCCTCCAGCCAGTGCACTACCCCTCAGCCTCAGCTTCTGCCCACAGCTCTGCTCCTGGCCTCAGACCCGTCCCCATCTGGGTCCCCAGCTTTGGCCTCTTTACCCCGGTCTGGATCTGCCACAGCTCTGCTCCTGGCCCAGTCCTGGGAGGTGGGATGAGGGGCTCAGAGGCAGAATTAAGACGAGGCGACCCTCAAAAGTTTGAGGATCGCTGGTCTAGGTTTTGACATCTGACTGATTTCCCTGGGAGGGGCAGGATGGTCAAAGCAGCTGGCGTCGGGCTGGGGAGTTGAAGGGAATGGCTGCTTTTTTAGCTGTAGGCCAGATGTGGTGGAAAGCAAAAGCATTGCTTTCCGATGGCTGAGAGATGCGATTTAGTGATCTCGAGTCAGTGCACAGAGATGAAAAGACTTAGGACTTGGCTCTCCAGTTGCTTTCAGTGTTCTAACATAAGAACATCAGAACGGCCATATTGGGTCAGACCAAAGGACCATCTAGCCCAGTGTCCTGTCTGCCGACAGTGGCCAATACCAGATGCCCCAGTGGGAGGGAACACAACAGGTAACCCTCACGTGATCCCTCCCCGTCACCCATTTCCAGACAACCAGAGACTGGGGACAACGTTCTTACCCACCCTAGCTAATAGCCATTGATGGACCTAACCTCCATGAATCTATCTAACTCTTTTTTGATCCTTGTTACAGTCCTAGCCTTCACCACATCCTCTGGCAAGGAGTTCCACAGGTTGACTGTGTGCAGAGTGAAGAAAAACTTCCTTTTGTTTGTTTTCAACTTGCTGCCTTTTCATTTCGTTTGGTGACCCCTAGTTCTTATATTGTGGGAATAAGTAAATAACTTTTCCTTATTCACTTTTTCCACACCAGTCATGATTGTATAGACCTCGATCATATCCCCCCTTCGTCTCCTCTTTTCTAAGCTGAAAAGTCCCAGTTTTTAGTCTCTCTTCATATGGAACAATGAAGTCCCAGGAGTAACTGTTCATAGTGATGATGAGACACTGTTAAATATCGTAATCAGCCTGGTCTCCTCCACCTTTCACTGGCCCATGGACCAGAGGCCATGTTTGTCCTCTAGCCCCCGATTAATGAACTTGGTTGTCTCCTAGGTGCTCTTCTTACCTTCCCAGCCTGACAATGTGGTGGGGTTCATCATGGCGCCGTGCCACAGACTTGCATGGTGCTGAGTTCTCCATTTTCCCCAAGGCTGTGCTCTTGTGAAGGGTTTGTTCCACCGCCAAGCGAGGGCGTGAGGCGGCCCCCTGCCAAGGAACTGTGTGGAAAATCCTGCCAACAGCGTGTGAGCTCATTGTCTCCGATGCTGCAGGTGCTCTGGGTGAAAGAGCCCAGCCGTGTGGACACAGGGCTTGTAAGGGAATGGGGAATGATATGCATTGGGTGGGCATTGTGACAGCAGCCACCGGTGACCATGCTGCTGCGGTCTGTCATGTGACAGGGCGCTGACATTATGGAACCCTCACCTGTGTCATGTGATTGATGCCGGACTGTAAAGATCAATACCCCGGGTGCTGCACTTTAAATACACTGACCATTGGGAGGTACTCACCCAATGCGATGAAGGAAGCCACATGTCTCTGTGGCCTTGTTTCCACTGGCATGTTTGGCTGACAAAACCTGCCTTTTGGCGACAAACCAGGGAGAGCGTTTACACGACAATGTGACTTTGGTTGGGAAAATCACCAGTTTTGGCAACAAAAGACTTCCACCCCTGCGAGAGACTTTTGTCGTTTCCCCTCCCCTTAGTGTGAACAAAGAGCCAGTGTGGACTCTGTTGTGTGTTTTGTAGAGAGAACTGGCTTCCGCCAGTATCCCACTATGCCTGCCCTGATGGCTCTGCTCAGAGGTTTGTGATCTCTGCTGCCCTGCAGGCATGCGCCCCCTCCCTTTCAAAGTGCCGGGAAGTATCTGACAGCTGAGTGAACTGCTCCGTTTGGGGAACAAAGAGCAAATCATTGGCATGCTTCTGTTCTGCTACTGCAGGGGGAGGGCTGGAGAGATGGTAGTGCTGATTTGACATTCCTCAGCACCGAGAGCTCCCAGAGCTACAAGGGAATCCCTAGAAACACGGGGATCAGCTCTGCCTTCCCACCACTCTGCGGGATGCTCGCCCACAATGCTTTGCTTTATCTGTCAACGGGGTGCTAGCAATGTGGCCGTGAAATGTCGACAGTGGGAGGCAGAAAACTGGCTTTACCGGTTTTCACTTTTGGCAATTTTGGCATGTTGACAGCACTTTTGTTGCCAATCTTCCCAGTGTCCACATAGCCTTCGATATATAGGCCTCTGACTTTTGCTACAGGACAAATTCCCATCAAGGTTGTAAGCACATGTCTCACTGATGACTCTAGCAAGGAACAGAATGAGGGCTCATATTTTCAGGAGGATGGCCTCACTTTTCACGGGCACCCATCTTTTTCTGCCGGCAAAACCTGAGACCCTATTTTTCTGACCAGCAGTTCGATTCTAAAGAATTCACACGTATGGATTCTACCACCTGATTGCAAACAAGACCATAGAGATATAGAGTCACAGTTTTTCAGATTTGCAGATAACTGTGTATTTTACATGTGAAAAAATATGCGTGTAAACTGCACCCTTGAAAAAGAAATATGTGCAAGGAATTCCAAATTTTCCATTGGCGCAAGGTTTACATTTTCAACAGTAACTTGAAAAAATAAATTACGGTATACTTTTGTTCTATATAAATCACCACTCTCATTAAAGCCAACATTAATACATGCTGACAAATTGACTGTTTTAGTAATAATAGCAGGGAAAAGTAGCAGAAATCCAGTCTCTGTGATTTTATATTCTTGAGACGCTGAAGGACAATCAGTTAAAACAAGGGGGTGCTTAAAAGGAGTAGGCATTCAGCCAGAGAGCGAGGAGAGAGAGAGAAAATAGAAATGAGTTGTAAACTGAGTGGGAGTTAAAGCTTTTGACTCAAAATGGATCTCTAAGTAGGATTTGCTAACAAATCCAAGGGCCGCAGACAATTATTAGATACATTACAACTTTCACATTTGTTACTATTAGTGGAGCCTTAGCTAGAAGCCAGCTGGCTTTTAGCTCATGCAGTAGACGCTCCTGCACTAAGTGAACCGCTTTGGTTCCGTCTGTCGGTGTTACACCTGGGCTTCGTCTACGCTGCCGGTTTTGCTGGCAGTGAGTATGCAAATGAGGCACGGATTAGCATATCACTGCACCTAATTTGCATACTCGTGGCCAGCAAAACTGGCAAAGTAGATGTAGCCTTAGTTTCCTATTTTCTTAGAGCACCAGAAGATGACAAGATCTCATACCCTGCCTGCTGGCGATACTCTTTTCCCCATCCTCAAAAATAAGGCCTTCATGTGCAGGGAAACATGTTGGTGTAAAGATAAGAGGTTACGAGCCCTTCCAGTAAAATAGTGGTCATCATTCTAAGCCACAATTCTATGTCACGGAGATGCCACAGCTTGGTTTCCTTGATTTAACGTGGAGGAAACTCCCCCCAAGTCTATTGTCTTTTCCTTTCCCCCAAAGTAGTTGTGGGAAAAGACATTATTATAGTGCCATGAAGATGTTTCAAAGGGCATCTGTACAACCAGTCCGGGCGGCCATCTTGGCTTTTCTAAGGATGCTCTTAGAGCATAAGGCCAAAAGGGACTGTAATGGTGGTTTACTCTGACCTCTGGCCTAGCACAGGCTCAGTTATTGTACCCAGTATTTCCCATACCAAGCCATTGGACTTGGCTACAGCATATCTTTTCAAAAGACATCCATTCTAATCAGAGACATAGGGCTGAAAGTGACCTCAGGAGGTCTAGCCCCATTAAGTCCAGTGGGAGAGATAGCTCAGTGGTTTGAGCCTTGGCCTCTCCTCATTCCCTTCCCCCCCCTCCCCCCAACCCAGGGTTGTGAGTTCAATCCTTGAGGGGGTCATTTAGGCATCTGGGGCAAATCTGTCAGGGATGGTACTTGGCCCTGTTGTGAAGGCAGGGGACTAGACTTGATGACCTCTGGAGGTCCCTTCCAGCTCTATGAGATAGGTATATCTCCATATGTTATTGTGGAGCCAGGACTTCAAAACCTCTAGGGATGGAGATTCCACCCCATCCCAGTGCTGTGCTGCCCTGCCCTGCCCTCCTAGGGAAATAGTTTGTCCTAATCTCCAACCTAGACCTCCCCCACTGCAACTTGAGACCATTGCTCCTTGTTCTGTCACCACTGAGAACAGCCTCTCTCCATCTTCTTTGGAAACCCTTCAGGTAGTTGAAGGCTGCTATGAAATCCCCCCTCACTCTTCTCTTCTGCAGGCTAAACAAGCCCAAATCCCTCAGCCTCTCCTCGTAGGTCATATGCTCCGGCCCCCTCATCATTTTTGGCTGGAAAGACCTCAAGTGATGCAGAATCCACTACTTGGTAATGGCTAATTACCCTCTCTGTTACACAAACAAACAAACGTGAGCCTTATTTCCCCTTTGAATTTATCTAGTTTCAGCTTCTAGCCATCAGAACTTGTTACAGAATCATAGAACTGGAAGGGACTTTGAGAGGTCATCACGTCCTGCCCCCTGCCCCCCTGGCAGGACCGAGCATCTTCTACATCATCCCTGATAGATGTCTATCCAACCGGCTCTTAAATATCTCCAGAGATGGAGATTCCACAACCTCCCTAGGCAATTTATTCCAGTGTTTAATCACCCTGACAGGTAGGAAGTTTTTCCTACTGTCCAACCTAATCCTCCCTTGCTGCAGTTTAAGCCCATTGCTTCTTGTCCTATCATTAGAGGCCAAGGAGAATAATTTTCTCCCTCCTCCTCGTGATACCCTTTTAGATACTGAAAATCACTCTCATGTCTCCTCTGTCTTCTCCTTTCCAAACTAAACAAGCCCAATTCTTTCAGTCTTCCTTCATAGCTCATGTTCTCTAGACCTTTCATCATTCTGGTTGCTCTCTTCTGGACCTTCTCCAATTTCTCCATATCTTTTTTGAAATGTGGTGCCCAGAACTGGACACAATACTCCAACTGAGGCCTAATCAGTGCAGAGTAGAGCAAAAGAGAGACTTCTCCTGTCTTGCTCACAACACTCCTGTGAATGCATCCCAGAATTATGTTTGCTTTTTTTGCAACAGCATCACACTGCTGACTCATATTGAGCTTGTGGTCCACTATGACCCCTAGATTCCTTTCTGCTGTGCTTCTTCCTAGACAGTCGCTTCCCATTCTGTATGTGTGAAACTGATTGTTCCTTCCTAAGTGGAGCACTTTGCATTTGTCCTTATTAAACTTCATCTTGTTTACCTCAGACCATTTCTCCAGCACTTGCAACCCCTCACTTGTGACTTCACCGGTGAGCTGGCTGGGTAGGTGTGATCCACTGCCTGGATTCCAACTGAGGATTCCTGCAAGCAAGTGGAGGGAAGATGATACAGGCTCAGCAAATGGTGCCGATTTGGTGATCGGAGACGCTCACTGAGAATGAGGAGAACGAAACCCAAGCTTTGGGGATCTCTTCTTTTCTTCTCACTGGGATCTGTGTGGATGGAACTTTAATTTGCTTTCTTTATTTCTGCGTATTATAGCTGTGAAGATAAGGTCGGCGGGTTATGAAATGGCTCTGTTCTGTCGTAAAAACAACACTATTCGTTAATCCTTCTTCATAAGATTTTATAAAGTTATTTCATTACATTCATCTCTCTGGTTCCTTCGGGGACTGGCATGTGGGGGAGTGGACCCTGTGCAGCCCTTGCTGAAAATCCAGAGAGACTGAACTCTGGGTCTCCGGCTACTTTTCTGTGGGAGTTGGGTTTTGTTAAGGCATGGAAGGGTGATGCAGTGACGTCGAGCCCACCCAAAAGTCACCTAGGCACTGCCCCTGCAACTTCCATTGGCCGCAGTTCTCTGTTCCCGGCCAATGGGAGCTGTCTGACAGTGACTGCGGGTGAGGAGAGCACACGGAGCCCTCTGCCCTCCACCCTCCACCCTCCAGGAGTTGCGGCCGGATGTGCTGGCCACATCTGGGAGCAGCAGGGGAAGACAGGGAGGGAGCCTCCCTTAGCCTCACTGAGCCACTGGACTGGTAATCCCAATTCCCAAGGGATGGATTAAAAACCCAGTAATGGCCTGCAGGCCATAGTTTGTCCACCCCTGGAAAAGTTAATCATCAAGTGATCCCTCCCTTGTCGCTCTATATAAAGTGATGGATTCATGGATTCTATTTATTCTTGTCACGGTGCCTGAAATCAGTTTTAAAAGCAGGCTGGAGACTAGCGTACAGTTTACAGTCTCTCGGTGAGCTGTCCCGTTGCTGGACTTGATGACCTCTTGAGGTCCCTTCCAGTCCTATGATTCTATGAAATCTCAGACTACATCCAAAGCCCACTAAAGTCAATGGAAGTCTTTCGCTTGGACTTCAGTTGGCTTCAGCCCCCCCGTTGCTGCTTTTGAACAAAATGGCTGCCTCTAACACTCAGCTTTGCAATGCCAGTTGTAACTAACATTTTGGGAGTTGACTAGTATCCTTTTTTTATTGCTTTCCAGCCGTCAGAATAAATACACATCCTCCCTGGAGCCAGGAAAGTACTTTACATATGATTGGCAGGATGTATGGGGCCTAAACCTCCCACAGCTGAATCCTGAGGGAAGTCAAAGCCACGTTGGCTTCAGCAAAATGGAGCTTGCTCAGTCATTAATTAGGGCAAGAATTTGCAGAGCCTTTGGTGGTGTCTACCCTGCAAAGAAAAGTTGGAAAAAGATACTCAAATTGCGAACTGCAATTTGCGTATCTTTTCCCGCTTTTCTTCCAAAAGAGGCTTTCCGGCATTTGGCCTATCTACACGGGACCAAATGGCGGAAAAACCCCTCTTTCGGAACATCCCTTCTTCCTCGTACAACGAGGTTTACAGGGATGCCAAAAATCCACGACTGCTTTTCGAATGTTTTTTCGGAAAAGCAGACCCATTCCTTGGCCTCCGGTATCCCAGAAAAGCTCTGTACTCTAGACATACCCTATTTCATTGAGTCTGTGGTACTGTCCAAACTCTGCAACTCCATATCCCTCAATGAAACCTTCTGAGTTATTTTTAGTGCAGGCATAATTCTTAAGATTGCCTGATTCACATAGGCTCCAACTCAGTAAGTGCACCGGGGCTGGAGCACCCACAGAAAAAAAATTGGTTGCTCAATCTCCATTAGCCACCCAGCAATCAGCTGTTTGGTGAGCCCCACTGATCAATTGTTTGGTGGTGGTCTGGGAGCACTCAGGAGAGGGGGCAGAGCAGAGACAGGAAGAGGTGGAGCGAGGGCGGGGCCTTGGGAAAGCGAGGGATGGAGTTAGAGCAATGGTGGGGCCTTGAGGGAAGGAGCGAAGGGCACAGCAGGGGTGGAGCACAACTACAACTTACCCCCCGCAAAGGACCTCGCCCGCCATTTCTTTTTTTAAACCAAAGTGTTCATAAAATATGGAGAGACCCTCCCCCCCATGCTCTCATGTTGGCCACAAATACTTGCTGCCAATGTCAGAGCTCTAAAGAATTATAACTCACACCGCACAGGCCCGGTTCTTCAGCATTCTCACCCATTAGCTGCCCATCGGTGTTCTGAAAGCGTGAGTCCTACCCGCATGAACATCTCAGGCAGCCATTTTGGAAAAAAAGCGCAAGTCAGGATTATTGGTAGCACACACTTTCAGGATAAAGGCTGCCTGAAAACGACAAACCTGCGATGATTTGGCCATCAAATCCAGCTGAACTTTAAGGTTCTTGGTTTTCTCTCATTACTTCAATGAACAATCGATTCAAGTTCTGCAGCTAACGCTTGCAGTGTTGAAATCCGCCTCATAAGAGCAGCCAAACCGAGTCAGATCGAGGGTCCATTTTGCCCAGTGTCCTGTCTTCTGACAGTGGCCAATGCCGGGTGCTCCAGGAGGAATGAACAGAGCAGGCTCCAGCCCTGAACCTCGTCTTTCAGCCTGTGCTGCACCCCAACCAGTTGCCCTGACTCCCCTTCCTGTACTAGTGTTCCCTCTAATTTTTTCCACCCATGTGTGAAATAAATTTTGTTACGTGCACCAAGGCATGTGCAGATGTGCACCACTGATAGAAACACATGCTACTAGCTTTGGGCAGCTGTGGGTGCTCTGCTAATTTGCTGGGCAGCACCTGAATCTCTCCTGGGTGGCCACCCGAGTGCTTAGCTTTCAGGGAACACTGCTCTGCACCCCAACCCCCCTGCCCTGAGCCTCCTCCCACCCTCACCCCCCTGCACTGAGCCCCCCTCTTGCACCCTGCACGCCCTCCCTTACCCCACCTCCCTGCCCCAGTCCTACACTTATGGCCCCGCGTACAATTATCTTGCCCAGAAGTGGCCCTCGGGGCAAAAAGTTTGCACAGCCCCAGACAGGAGATGCTGTGGCGGGAGGCAGGGCTGGGGGTGGTACAGCCACATGGCCAGGAGGAGCTGTTGATTCAGGGCATTGGCTCTCAGGCACAACGGGGCTATGCTGTTCTCCACAGGACAGTGGACGTATAAGTCGACCTATTATGGGCTGACTGAAGACTGTAGTGTAGACATGCTCCGAGATTCAAGATTGCAGCTTCCAATAGATGCTGGTACAGCATAACTATTGGCTGTTTCTGAGTCCGGCCTAGTGCCACAAAATGGTGTCACAGCAAGCAAGATGGCCGCTCACCTGCAGCCCTTCTGCAAGGAAAGGACAGATGAGTCTGCTCGCACTTAAATTACTTTTCAACTAACGTAAGTCCGCTGACGTCAATGGATTTGCTTCTGATTTGCATCTGCCGAAAGCAGGAGCAAAATCAGACCCCGTAATTCAGCTTTTAACGGAAACACATTTCATGCTTTATTAATCGTGACCAATGCTGCTTCTTTTGTGTACTGTCTGTGACGTCTGGCCTGAGCAAAATGCATACCGATTTCCTTTACGTTATTCCAGCAGATAATATAACTGGTTTTCAATTTCATTATTGAAATCAATTTCATTATGGTTCTGCGAAGGAAGAAAATAAAATCAGGTCATAAAATTAATGCCAGTCATTAAGGTTATGGAATAAGGTGGCAAAAAGTTTTATGGTAGGTTGCCAGGTAAAAATGAATTTTCCTCAGCAGCTAGCATTCGCAAAATAGCAAGCAAATAGGAGCAGTAAATAAATAAGGAAGTTTGATTAATGTTTGAGCAAAGTAAATGTTAAGGGATGATGGTTTGCTGGTTAAGGAACTGGACGGGATGCAGGGAATATGGGTTGTAGACTGAGTTCTGTTATAAGCTTCTTGTATAATCTTGGGCTAGTCCACTACCGTGGGATTTTCAAAGACATGGGAGTGCAGGCCTCTCTCTCTTAGCTCTTTTAACTATCCCAGACCGAAGCTCCCTGGAACAGGTGCCGGGAAGGGCTGCTAGGATGATGAGGGAAAGAGAGAGCCTGTTTTATGAGAGAAGACTAGAAAAGTGTATCTGGTTTAGCTTGGCAACAAGCAGACCAAGAGGGGATCTCATTGCTCTCTGTAAATCAGTGTTTCTTAAACTTTTTAAGACCGAGGAACACCAAACAATATTTTTTTTATGAGGAACACCAAGGATTTTTTGTTGAGAGAAAAAAAAAGGAGCCAGGGAAAAGTTATTGAGAAAAAAAAAGTCGCCTGCCTCTTTAAGGGTGGCCATTTTGAACTCTGTTGTTCTCCGTGGCACACCTCCGACTGCCTCGTGGCACACTGGTGTACCACGGAACACAGTTTAAGAAACACTGTTGTAAATGCACCAGGGAGCAGGAAGAGCTACTGAAGCTAAAGGACAGTGCTGGTGTGAGAACAAATTAGGGATGTAAATGATTAACCAGTAGGCTTACCAATTCCGGTTAACTGGTAGGCATTGGAGCAGCTCCACACCCCAGGCAGGGGGCTGCTCCAGCCCTGCGGGGCCCTCCGGAGCAGGCCCTGTCACCGAGGTGTGGCAGGAAGGCTGCAGCTACAGCCAGACTCTCAGGGTGTGGCTTGCATGCTGCCTTCAGGACAGTCCTGAACAGGGAGCTGTGGCTGTCGCTGAGGGAGAAGTGCCCCTGTCCCAGCCAGGCAGCACTGCGCACAAGTCCTGAGCCCCTGGCTGGGCGGGGCTCATTAAGCAGCTGTGTGGCTGTGCTACCGCGCAGCTTAGAGGGAACCTTTCCGATTAAAGGGGATCCGGGTGGGGACCACTCCAGCCCTGGTTGGAGCAGTTCCAGCCTGGGGGCTCCTGCTTCCAGTCCCATGTCCAATCTGTGGTGGGCCCCCTGCAGGGAGCTGCTCCAGCCCCCACAGTTCACCAGTTAACCTTTCACACACACCCCTACTGAAACACGGAGAGGTTAGCACTGTGCTCCAGGCCAAACAGGATACCTGCTGCCCTGGCCTCACAGAGCTCTCACTACCATGCCCAAAAGAGCTGCAAAGACACTTAAATTGTGGGTCGGGTCCCTTGCCTACGCATGAGATCTAGAAGGTGCTACCACAGTGTTTCTTAAACTGTGTTCCACGGCACATCAGTGTGCCACGAGTCAGTCGGAGGTGTGCCGTGGAGAACAGAGTTCAAAATGGCCACCCTTAAAGGGGCAGGCAAACCTTTTTTTTTCCTCAATAACTTTCCCCCGACCCTTTTTTTTTGGTCAATAACTTTTCCCCAGCCCCTCCCCTCTTTTTTTAATCTCAACAAAAATGCCTTGGTGTTCCTCATGAAAAAAAAAATTGTTTGGTGTTTCTCGGTCTTAAAAAGTTTAAGAAACACTGTGCTACCACATCCACCAAAGTATTTTTAGTGCAACTCTGTGGACCTGGGCTTGGAGGCTCGAGGCCTTGGACTGTGTAGACATACTTACAGCGAGCTAGAAGCAGGGGTGCAAATAAAATCGAGGTGCCCAGTCCCCTTGGCGCCACCTTCTAGACTTCTTATTTCAGCATCTTTCAAAAAGTGCTAAATACATTTACGCTGAAACTCTGCCACCCAACACTGCATGCTGGTCCCTTTCTGTCTCCCACTTGTGCACACCTTGAACCCAAAAGGAGCCATAATTACCTTCCATAAACATCACACCTCTGCTCATTTGTGCCTAGAGCCTCGTTTTCCTAGGGAAATCTTTGCATGCTTGGCCGTGGTCCAGATGAAATCCCACCAAGTCCTAAGCAATGATCTTAGACACATTTTCCCGGCTGTTTACAATTATCTGGAGCACTAATGCAATCAGGCTGTTGATCCCCCTCCTGCCAGCTTTTATTTATTTCAGCATCCCCGCTCTCCTCGCCTTTTCTACTTCCGGGAAGAGCGGAGGATTTCAGAGCTAGTGACGCCAGGACAAGTGCAGACCTCATGCTTGGGTCCCCAGGAGAGAGGTCATTGTGAAGAAAGCAGGCAGCCTGCTGTCAGTGTTGTGACAGTTGAGAGACACTCACTCAGTTCTTTGTGGTAGCTTAAGCCGTATGGGCCAGTGCTTAACGCCAGAGGCTGGCTGGTGTTTTACTGGTGCTAGTATGGCCATGGGGCCCGGGCGCTGATTTTTGGTTTTGCTGGTGGCTGCTTTGGAAAAGGGGAGTGTGTTTGCAGGGTGGGGTTCTCGGCCAGTTTTGAGGAGGAGGCTCTTTTCAGCCCCTTTATAGGCTATTTTCATATGCTGAGTATTGAGTCTGTGTCGCTGCTTGGTATCTTAACAATGGAACCGTTGCGATGCGAACGCAGCAATGAACTACACCGTTACATGATCATGTATTTAATTGTGACAAGGCCAGGCCAGAGGCTGCTGCAGAGTGGGGAAAAGGCAGCCCCCCAAAAGAGTACAAGGCCTGCTAGTTAGCAGTGGAGGGCGGCAGGACAGTTAGGAGCAGCTGGCAGGGAGCTGGCCCTGGCAGATTGAGGCCAGTGGACTCCACTTCAGGCCTGCTGGAGGCCTTTAAAAGCCTCCCCAGTTAAGAAGGTATGTGGGATGGAGGGTAGGGTTGCTAGGTGTCCGGTATTGAACCGGACAGTCTGTTATTTTTGCCTCCTGTCTGGTAAAAAAATTCAGAAAATACCGGACACCTAAAATGTCCGTTACTTTCTGATTGTTTCCTGGCCAGGAGGCAAAAATCCTGGGCTGTCCAGCTCAATACGGAGGCAGCCTGGCAACCCTAGTGCTGACTGGGTTTCGCAGGGGAGCTGTCCGGCCCGGCACAGGGAGGCAAGATGGCGGGCAGCCGCTGGCAGCCTGTTAGGGCCAAAAAGCCTCACCATGCGGTTTTTAAAGGGGCCACTTTTTTTTTTTTTTTTCTTTTTGCTCAACATGTTTTTTGTTCTTGTTGTTGGGTATTTTTTCTGAAACCATTGGGCAACCCTAGGAGGGAGCTAGAGCTAGCAGAGGAAAGGACTCCCAGGAGGAGTAGTGGGGCTCCCTACCCCAGAAACCAGCTGCAAGTCCTACTGCTGGCCAAAGGGGGAAGGCTGCTGGCCCAAATGCTAGCCAGGAAAAGGTGTGGGGAGGTTCATGCACTGATAGAAGAGGCAAGCACGGCGTGGTTGCTGGCTACTCTGAGAAATGCAGAGGTCCCTGCTGCCTGTCTCCCGCCTACTCTCTGGGCTGCAATTGTAACCCACACACCTACTGGGGGTGGGGCACTGCCCCATGGAGTGGCATGGAGACCAGTCACAGAGAGGAAGCGTGAGTCTGCTTTGCCATCTTAGCTGGGAGCCAGCTGGCTTTTAGCTCAAGCTGTAGAGGTTCCTGCACTGAGCTCCAGAGGTCCCCGGTTTGGCCTTGCCTGTTGGTGTTACACAATGTCATTGCGAGCAGACCACTGCTTGTCCACCCTCTTGTAGGGTCAGTTCTATTTACGCATCCATTAGGCCCACCCGGTTGGCATATTCCTCTGAGGTAGCCTTGCTGTGAGTCCCTTGCTCCACAGGGTGAGTGCCCGCTGCGACATACCCACCGCCTGTGGGAAGCCTCCACCCCACCAAAAGTTCGGTCCCCTCTGTCACAACCAGCCTTCTGCCGTGTGCTTCTCCGTCTCAGCACCTGCCCCCTTCTCAGTGCTCAGTTCATAAGGCTCCAGGGCTCTAGGGCAAGAGGCTGCCAGTGGGCCGGATCTGGCCAAGCCACCGGATCCAGCCCGCGGCTGCCTCGCTGGGACCCGTAAGCACAGCGCAGCAGCTTTCAATGTGGCTGCTCTATTCTGGGAGCGAGGAGGGAGGCTTTGTGCTCTGTCCCGCCCCTCAGCAAAATCTCTCAGCCCCCACTGGCCAGTTTTTGACCAATAGCAGCTTAGGTATTTTGCTGGCAGCAGGGGCAGCCAATGAAGACTTCTCCCCACTCCTTCACCCTGCCCGGAGCAGAGCCAAGTGGAGCAGCTTGTGACTGCAGCCTTCAGGTTCTGCAGGGCTGCTGGCTGGGAGCCACCTAGGTGAGCCACCTTCCAGCCACAGCCTGCCTCTGGCATCCCGCTCTCTTCACTCCCTCCCCAACTATCTGCCCCAGGCCACCACCCAAGCCCTCTGCACTCCCTTCACCCAGGTCACAACTCCCTCCCAGGCCCTGCACCCCCTCCTACATGCCTCCCCCAGGCCAGAATCCTCTCCTGCACCCACACCCCCTCCTGGACTCTGCACCCCAATCCACTGCCCCAGCTCACAACCCCCTCCTTCACCCAAACTCCCTCTCAGACTCCACACCCCCTTCTGCACCCAGTCTCCTCCCCCAAGCTCCCTTTTGCACCCCACCTCCGTCCCAGACCCCAAGCCCCCTCAGTAGAAATGCAGCCCTTGACCACTTGCCAAAACCTTGGAATGCCCCCCCCATTAAAAATTATTGCCCACCCCTGCTCTAAGGCCATGTTTTGGATGCTCCAGGTGGTTAGTTCTCTCCTCTTTGGGCTGGTGCAATTCCCTGGACATGCAAGGAGAATTGGACCCTGTATCATGAAGGGGTGACAATGGCAGATGAGGAAAGGCAACCCAGGCCTAGTCTTATATCTCATCTCCCCCTGGGTGGGTGGGACTAGAACCCTCCACCCATGGTGACTGCCCTATCCCCATAGGCCATGCTGGAACCCACCCCACCACCTTACTCTCAGGGTGTGTTTGCTCCTCGGGTACAGCTCTGGCCTCTCTGCTATAACAGTTCTGCAGCCAGCCTGTTATCTGGTTTTTTTACTGAGAGAAGCAAGGTTGGGCCCCTCTAGCAGATTCCTCCTCTTTCCTATCCCTGAACTCCAATAGTTGTTAACTGCTGTTGGAGCCTGCTAGGGGATTTCTGACACACTCTCAGGTCTAACCGTACTCTCACAAGGAGCAATCAAAGCCATTTCCCTTGAACTGGAAAAGGTTCAGAAAAGGGCAACAAAAATGATGAGAGGTTTGGGACAGGTCCCATATGACGAAATAAAAAAGACTGGGACTTATCAGCCTAGAAATGAGGAGATGGGGGAGAAAGGGGAGGACATGCTAGAGGGCTATAAAATCATGACTGATGTGGAAAAAGTGAACCAGGAAAATGTATGTACTTGTTCCCATAACACAAGAACTAAGGGTCACCAAATGAAATGAATAGGTAGCAGGTTTAAAACAAACAAAAGGAAGTTTTTCTTCATGCAGTGCACAGCCAACCTGTGGAACTCCTTGCCAGAGGATGTTGTAAAGACCAGGACTTTAACAGAGTTCAAAAAAGAGCTAGATAAATTCATGGAGGTTAGGTCCAGCAATGGCTATTAGCTAGGATGGGTAGGAATAGTGTCCCTAGCCTCTGTTTGTCTGTAAATGGGTGACAGGGGAGGGATCAGGTGATGATTCCCTGTAGTGTTCACTCCCTCTGGGCATCTGGCATTGGCCACTGTTCGGCAGACAGGATGCTGGGCTAGATGGATCTTTGGTCTGACCCCGTCTGGCTGTTCTTATGTTATGCAATTTTCAATGGGAAATTTGTCTGCCTCCAGCTTCTCTTTTACAAGAGCTCCCAAATACAGTGAGAGACTGAGAAAACCCAGCCCCAGGCGAACGCTGAGAAGTCTTTGACATGCTTTTCCAAAGGGAGCCAGGGCTAATTGGTCTAAGGAGACCTTGGTGTTTTCAAGATCACTTAAAGCCACACACATCTGTCTCTACTTCCCTTCTCTAGGGCTTTGCCTCCCTAGATCGACCCTACCATTTCATTGTTCCTTCATCTCTTCTGTAAAATATCCTCGCTGCCTTTTCTTCCGAACGCATCCCGTCTGCCCACAGCACTGAGTTTTCCTCTGGGAAGATGTGTTGACAGCTACGCAGATTTCATCTATGTTTGTGCCTGTTGCCTGGAATTACACTCCGACCACCAGACTTCCTTCAGACTGAATAATCGCCGATAAATTTAGCCTCTCCGTGTGGAACATGAACGACACCAGTTAAATTGACAAGAGCGCATGAAAATGCCTGGTTCATAAGATTGCATTCACCAAATACAAAAGTTGCTGCAGGGGTTTGAGGGGGCATGTGGTGAGGCACTGCCGAGGACAGAACAAAGCGGCATGACTTTTCTTTTTTTGGTATTGCTGTCCGAGAATAATCTTTTCAAAGTGTGTCTTTAGTGCGAGGAGGGGCAGGGTGGTAAAATGATAGCCGATTTTAAAAAAAAGATCTTTGCTTCAGGAGTGGGGTTTTAAAATTCTGTACGTCTGTTGAGTTGTTCTTCAGTACAGTAATTCCTCATTTAACACTATAGCTATGTTTCAGAAAATGATCGTGCTAAGTGAAAACGTGTTATGCGAGGTCAATTTTCCCATTGAAAATAATGGAAAAGGTGGGGTTGTGTTTCAAGCGGTGGTGTCTGTTGGGACCGGGACATAAGGTTGGGGGAGAAAGGGGACTGGGTTACAGCAGGGCGGGGAGGGGTTTGGCTTTGGGGAAGGGAAGAGGAGGAGAGGAGAGGGGGATTGGGTTGGGAGTATGCCCCTGTGATGGGTCTGCCGGGACCTGCACTGCATCCGGCGAGGGGGGAGGTCAGCGGGGAACGGTGCGGCAAGCGGTGAACCCTCCCCCGCTTTGCAGGGAGGCGGGGGAAGCCCTGCGCAGCCGCCGGCAATGGGTCGGCTGGGGAAATCGTGTTATTCCGGGGATGGTCGTGTAATTCAAAAAACGTTCCCCCCCCAAAAAATCGTGCTATCGTGAAAACATGTTAAGCGGGCACGTGTTAAATGAGGAATTACTGTACCATTAGCCCATCTATGTATTAAAAAAATGCTACGCTATCTCCAGCACATCCTGTTGGAAAAAACAGGATGTTACTTCTCTAACCTGGCTAATTACCCTAGCAGTGTGAACCTGCTAAAAATTAGGATCCCCAGCTGTCATTCTGATGTAAATTCTCTTTGTTTATGTAATTTTAATTAAGATCAGTTGAATTAATCCTAATGAACTCAGCTGTTCATTTTCTTGCGGGTCCCCGGGCTCTTTTATTGACGAGGCATGAACTCTACTAATTACACACACTATGTAAGAGCTAAGTATTATTATTATTATTATTCCAAACGTGATACATCAGAATAATTTAAATCTCACTTTTTCCTGTACCACATTCCCTGGAGTTACCCCTCTGCTCAGCCAGGACGTGGCCCACTTTTCAGCAGTGGCATATGAGCCAGGCAGCGTTAAAAGCTAATGCAAAAGGCTGCCCAAAGGAAGTCATTTGCAGTGCCTCAGAAGCTATTTATTGGTCCTGCAAAACCAGGAAAAATGCTGCGCATTTGTCATGGCTGTTCCCCTCCTTGGCACGATGAATGCAGAAGTGGGGGCCTGCAAAAGCACCCCAAAACCTGATCTCTACAGGCTTTGGTACAAAAACTTCCCCCAAATCCTAATACCCGGATTTTGGGAAATAAAAAACTGCTGCCACCACCCAAGTAGTACAAGAAAAACCAGAAAGAGGTCACTTGGGAAAACTCCTCCCTAAAAACCTCAGGGATACCGCAAGCTCTTTTCCCCAAAGAGCTTGAAAAAGAAATGAGAAAATACAAGCTGCAGTCTGTGGTAGCTGTGCCATAGTCAGAGGCATGCAGATAGCCACAGACAGATTTTCCAGGACACAGAAATGAACCAAAACCAGGTTAATCAAAAAAAAAAAAAAAAGAACTTTTATTATCAAAACAAAACCCCAGTTGCAAGCATAGTTGGAATGGCTAGATGGTAAGAGCCACCAATTAATATACTCATGGTGGATCCCACCATGGGCCAAAACTTAGTTACAAAAGAGGCTATGTTTAGACTGTGTCCCTGTCGACAGAGGGATGCAAATCAAGCACTTCGGAAGTGCAAATGAAACCGGGATTTAAATATCCCTCACTTCATTTGCATAAACATGGCCACTACTTTTTTTCGAAACAGAGCCTTTTAAAAAAAACCCGGCAGTCTAGACATGATCTTTTGAAAATGCAACCCTTTTTCGAAAGAAATCTTATCCCTCATAAAATGAGCTTTACAGGATCTTTCAAAAAAGAGTTGTATTTTCGAAAGATCGCGTCTAGACTGCCCTTTTTTTCGAAAAAGCTCGGTTTCGAAAAAAAGTGGTGGCCATGTTTATGCTAATGAGGCATGGGATATTTAAATCCCGGCTTCATTAGCAATTTCAATGTGCCTAATCTACATCTCTCTGTCGACAGAAAGGTGTAGTCTAGACACACCCAGAGAGGAAAAACCATTTCTAACAGCACAGACATGAGATCCAAATTCCCAAACCAGAAAACAATAAAACCTGATGGATTTATCTAGACTTTACCCTACTTAAACATTATGAAGAGTCTTTTTCTTGGAGAGAGACATGTCTTCTGTCTCCCTCAGTGTCTAGAGAGCAAACTGGCTCTGAGACAAAGGAGAGAAAAGTTAAAAACTCCTTTGGCTCAGTTTGAAATCCCTACCTGCCTTACCATTGGCTGACCGGATACCTGGCTAGGTTAACCCCTTACTCCCCAGGCTGCTAGCCAGCCCTCATGGTTATGACAGCATTCTTAAGTGCCATCTACAGGTGCTTTGTCTGCTAATGGATTATTTCCAACAGAGACCGACCTCTCTTTCACAGAGCACTCCTGTGACCGGCAGGCCAGAATGCAATGCTATGCAAAGCCCTCCCATTCCCTTGGCTGCTAGGGTGGATTTGCTCCAGTGAGGAGTTGCTGCTTCTCAGACTATGTTGACACTGGGAAGGTTTGGTGACAAAAGTGCTGTCGATGTGCAAAAGTCGCCCAAAGTGAAAACTGGTCAAATTGTTTTTCCTGCCTCCCATTGTGGACATTTCATGGCCACATTGCTAGCTCCCCTGTTGACAGACAGAGCAGAGAAGTGTGGGAAAGCATCCCCGGGGGAGTGGTACAGGATGGCAGTGCTGAGGAATGTCAAAGCAGCACAGCAGTTGTGCCAGCCTTCACCCTGCTGCAGCAGCCTGCTTGCTGCTGTGTTCCTAGCAGGGCAGGGCAGAAGCATTCCAATGATTTGTTCTTTGTTTGTTCCCTAAACGGAGCAGCTCACTCAGTGGTCAGATACTTCCTGGAGCTTAGAAAGAGGAGGGGCGCATGCCTGCAGGGCAGCAGAGATCACAAACCTCTGAGCAGAGCCATCAGGGCAGGCATTGTGGAATACTGGCAGAAGCCAGTTGTTAACAAAACAAACAGTAGAATCCACACAGGCTCTTTGTCGACAATAAAGGGAGGGGGAAAGACAAAAGTCTCTAGTAGGGGTGGAAGATTTTTGCTGCCAAAACTGGGTGTTTTTCCCAATGAAAGTGGCACTGCAGTGTGAATGCTCTCTGTTTTGTCAACAAAAGGCAGATTTTGGTGACAAAAGTTGGCAATGTAGACAAAGCCTCAGTCTGAAGCAGCATTCTTCTTCCACTGTAAGAATAATTGAGCGTGCATAGTGAGGAGGGCCAATGACAGAGAATAGAGACTGGGCCCACTGGTTAAGGGCCCAGCTTAAAGCTCTGTGTTCAAGTCCTTGCCCTGCCAGAGATATCCTGTTTGACCTTGGGTAAGTCACTTAGCCTCAATTTCCCATCTAAAATATAAGGATGATAGCACCCCCACTGGCAAAGAACCTGCATTCAGCCTCACTGAGTTAAACAAGGGGATCTTTACTGACTCCTGTGCACTGCTGTGTCCACTTGGTAGAATTGTTCCCGCCTGTGAAGGGGCAGGCCCTGGTCCCGGCGTGAATCTAACTTGGCTCGGGGAATACATAAGCACTTTAGCCTGGCCTTCCCAGTCTACGGCCCCTCTACCAGGGGAAATACAGCCCTCTGGCCAAGTCTACATAGTTCAGTGCCCCTTTGTCCGGGTAAATACGGCTCTCTGGCCAAGTCTATATAGTTCAGTGTCCCTTTATCAGGGTAAGTACAGCCCTCTGGCCAAGTCTACTTAGTTCAGTGTCCCTTTATCAGGGTAAGTACGGCCCTCTGGCCAAGTCTACATAGTTCAATGCCCCTTTATCAGGGTAAATACGGCTCTCTGGCCAAGTCTATATAGGTCAGTGTCCCTTTATCAGGGTAAGTACATCCCTCTGGCCAAGTCTATATAATTCAGTATCCCTTTATCAGGGTAAGTACAGCCCTCTGGCCAAGTCTACTTAGTTCAGTGTCCCTTTATCAGGGTAAGTACGGCCCTCTGGCCAAGCCTACTTAGTTCAGTGTCCCTTTATCAGGGTAAATACGGCTCTCTGGCCAAGTCTATATAGGTCAGTGTCCCTTTATCAGGGTAAGTACAGCCCTCTGGCCAAGTCTACTTAGTTCAGTGTCCCTTTATCAGGGTAAGTACGGCCCTCTGGCCAAGTCTACATAGTTCAATGCCCCTTTATCAGGGTAAATACGGCTCTCTGGCCAAGTCTATATAGGTCAGTGTCCCTTTATCAGGGTAAGTACGGCTCTCTGGCCAAGTCTATATAGTTCAGTGTCCCTTTATCAGGGTAAGTACAACCCTCTGGCCAAGTCTACATAGTTCAGTGCCCCTTTGTCCGGGTAAATACGGCTCTCTGGCCAAGTCTACTTAGTTCAGTGTCCCTTTATCAGGGTAAGTACAGCTCTCTGGCCAAGTCTATATAGTTCAGTGTCCCTTTATCAGGGTAAGTACGGCTCTCTGGCCAAGTCTATATAGTTCAGTGTCCCTTTATCAGGGTAAGTACGGCCCTCTGGCCAAGTCTACATAGTTCAGTGCCCTTTTATCAGGGTAAGTACGGCCCTCTGGCCAAGTCTACATAGTTCAGTGCCCCTTTGTCCGGGTAAATACGGCTCTCTGGCCAAGTCTATATAGTTCAGTGTCCCTTTATCAGGGTAAATATGGCCGTCCAGCCTAGTCTACAAAGGCAAGCCTTGTTCACAGTCCTGCAGGCTGGCTTACGGGGGTTTTTGGGGAGGTAGGGGGACCCGGACCCTCCCGCTCCACTGGGTCCCAGCCCAGGGCCCTATTGGCAATGTCAGTAAACACTGCCCAGTCGGCAGGGAAGTCTGCCGGAACACACCGCCCGACCCGGAGGTCCTCCCTCCGCCCTGGCTTTTATCCCCCTCACTTGGGTGCAGGCCCAGCAAGGCTGTAGGGGCGGGGTCTGCCCCGCCCCTGGGGCCAGGTGAGCCCTTTCAGCTTTAGTGCGGGGCCTGGCTGCCCCGTCACACCGCCTCACTCCCTGATTTTCTGGAGTCCTGTTTAGAACAATCCCTACCGGGAACATAGACCCTCTGACCACAGTTCCACTGATCACGATACATCTTCCTCATTTTACAGACATTTTAACAAAAAAATGACAAACAAATAATTGACACCTAGACCCCGCTCCTGTGTCCTGTTGGCCAGAGGATGTTAGCACACAACTGAGTTGGAGTCTTATCTTTACCTCAAATTCAGCTGGTTAGAGGCTCTTTGGAATAATTTTACCTCCTCAATAGATAACCACACTGGCAGCCACTTCTGCCTCTGTCGCTTGACTCTGAGCCTCACAACTTCTTCAGTCCACTCTTTCTGATGTCTGGCAATAGCCGTGGTCCTGACAGAAGTCCCTGTTTCTGAGGATGGCAACTCCTTGGCTGACGTGTCCTACAACGTCTTCTCTTTCTGACGTTTGGCCATTTTCTCTCAATGGTGTCTCCATCTTTCTGTCTGTAGCTGGTCTCCCCTCATGGGTAGCAGGGTTCGGTCCTTTGTCCTATCAGTGCTTGCCCTGGACTTTTTTGGGACCCTGGTGGTGGGATGTTCCGGTGGGCCCAAAAATATGCTATGCAGGGGTCTGAACCAGCAAAAACAACTCTGTGTAACAGAATCTTAGCTGTTTTTCACAGCAGATTCCACGTTACCATTGCTCTCCGGGTAGGCTGGGGAGGCAGTGGGAGGATCCAATTCCCATTTGCCTGTAAATTCGTTGAGCTCTTCTGAGGCAATTACGGGTCTGTGGTCGGTGAATGCTATGTCTGGAATGCCATCTAAGCCCTGGTCTACACTAGGGCTTTATTTTGAAATAACCCCCCTTAGGTTGAATTAATAAGCGGAGCATCCACACTACCAAGCCCGTTATTTTGAAATAACAGACCGCTTATTTTGAAATCTGTACGCCTGCTTTCCTCAGGGAATAATGCTAATTTCAAAATCGTTATTTCGAAATAGCGGTAGTGTGGATGCTCCGGTGCCGCTATCTCGAAATAACGACTCCCCAGAGTCATTCGAACTCATTTGTCCCCAGTGCTTCCTGGGATGCTAAGTCTGAGGTAGCGCGTCCACCTGAACAGAGCCTGCCTTGGACTAATTTTTAGCATCTGAAAAATTAACAATTTCAGAAAAAAAAATTACAGTTTGGGGCCAATATTTTTACCCTTTTGTAGTAGAAAGAAAGATCCTGAAGCATGGGCCTGGGGTAAGGCCTGTGGCCTGAACCAAAGCCAGCAAAAGTTATGCTCCTAGCAATAGTCAGGCCCCGTCAAAAGCAAATGCCCGCCTACAAGTCAGTGTCCGGTACACAAGCTTGGCACCAGTACTGCAAGCACACACCGAGTAAGTAGACACGTTGCAGCAGGCCAACCCAAGAACACCCCACCACAGCACACGATAAAATGATTTGACAAATGAGACTAATAAGGATATCTTGTCTGAAACATCAGGCATGAAAGTTCAGTGACAGGTGGGGATGGAGGATGTTTTGTCTAAAACCTCAGGAGAAAGGGTACAAGGGGAGGTAACAAACACATCATGAAATGCGCAAAGTGAGATGTGTGTTGTTTAACCCACATTGTTTGTCCCAGTCTATACATGCTGGGATTTCTTGCTTTAACCCTTTGTCTTCCCTCCACTCACTGAACAGCATCCATTGTTGTGGGCATACATGTCTTCAGCCAGGTCTACACTACAGGAGAAGGTCAAATCAAGATACACAACTTCAGCTATGTTCATTACGTAGCCAGAGTCAACGTACCTTGATTCGAGTTTCCCTGCCGGCCCTATAGTGGGGAAGCAAATACTCCTGTTGGCTTCCCTTAATCCTCACAGGAGCAGGAGTACTGGCCGCTGTCAGCAGCATCCTCTGAGTTTGATTTAGTGGGTCTTAACTAGACCTGCTAAATCGAACTTCGGAAGATCGATCGTGGGAGCGTCGATTTTCCGCTTAATGAAGACATGGCCTTAGAATCCTTGTAGAGTCTGCCAGGTGCTGTTACCACACTTCACCTATGCTAATCCTGGCTAGGCGGCTTTACTATAACCCAAGCTTTGTGATCATTGGGCAGTTTGACAGGAGCTTGCTGTGTGGGCTATCTGGCCAGAGCCCTTGCAGCACGCAGAGTACACCCACCCAGAGTGCGATCAATCTTCCAGAGTTCAATTTAGCAGGTCTAGTTAAGACCCACTAAATCAAACTCAGAGGACACTGCTAACAGCAGCCAGTACTCCTGCTCCTGTGAGGATTAAGGGAAGCCGAACATCTGGTGACACCTCAGAAGCAAAATTTCAGTAAAAATAAAACCTTTTCCATTTTTGTCAAACCGTTTTATGGGAATAAAGAAGCTCATCTCCTAGTGTGAGCAAAACCCTCCCAACCCAAACCTCTCTGCCATGACATCGACCTGGAGCCATGGGGGGAGCAGATGAGACCATATGGGCTGACTTGGGTCTCACGGAGGGCAGATGTACCCTGCACTATCTCCCAGCTTTCTCAAGGCTTAGCTGGAACCAGCACCTGCATGAAGGGCCAGGCAAGTCTGAGGAAAAGTGTGTCAGAAGAAGGAAGTGCTTTGAAGAACTCGCTTCGTATATAACGGCCTCTTCTGCTGAGGCTTTGTGTCTTCAAAGTGTTGAGAGTCCATTTGCAGACACTGTCCTGTTGCACTCCTCTGTGCAAATGAAAACAGACCTACTCACCCCCCAAAAATCTCTCCTCAGTTCATCTATGATCAGGAAAACGAGATTCCCCACCTACCAGGTTCCGCTCTGGCCACAGAGACCCCTGCAACTGTGACCTCCCTGCTCAATTAGTGCAGCTCATGCCATCTAGAAGCGAAGGTGCAGCACCCCAGAAATGCAGCTGCCCACCAGCTAAGTCACTCCGGTTCCCATGAGCACAGCCCCGCCTCCCCACGGAGTGCAGAATGGAATTCAGTCTCAGGCCTGATATTCACAGCCCTCCCTGGCATTGTCCGAGCTCCCGGAAAGCCTCCCCTCCCTCCAACACCTCCCACGACAGGGGCCTCTCACCACGGCTATGAAACTGCAGCCGCAGGGGCAGGCTAGCAAGGGAGGGGGACAGAACTCGCGTGGGCCCCAGAGATGGAGATGGCCATGGGCCTGGCAGCGTTCAAAGCTAAATGTGGACTTTATGCCCAGCCATAGGTTCTTTTCTCTCTCTCACACTTTGAGACTTATTCACTCTTTCTTCCCACAAGCAGGAAAGGAGGCAAGAGAATTTTCTGCTGCATGGAGATGCTCCCACATTATGGTGATGGGGCAGCTGGCAGGGAGGCAGAGATCTCTCCGTAGATCTAATGCCTAGCACATGGCATCTGCTGGGGATTCATGCCGGGAACGAGAGCACGGCTCATTTCATGAGTCAGATTACACTCTCTCCCGGAGGCATCTCCAGTATCAAGATGCCCCTGCCAGCAGCTTCTGGTCCATTACTCTCTCTCTCTGTCCTGTTCGTTAGCTCATAGCTCATTAGGCTCACATTGTGGCTGCACCATGGGAACTTCCTCCAGGACAAAGAGATCTCCCTCGGCTTTTCTCATCCTCTCTCCCTAACAGAAGCGGATAGTTCTTGGCTGGCCCCTGTTGATTCCGTTTCTGTTCATTAAACCTGCCGGTATGAACATCGGAGCCTCTCTCACATATGTTAATTAGACAGATGCTAAGCTGCTGGAAAATGAATTGGGGACAAGAGCTCCAGTAATCACAGTCTAAATTCACTACATGAACTGGGGAAAGTCAGTTCTCTGGCACTCCTGAGAGTATCATAGAATCATAGAATACTAGGACTGAAAGGGACCTCGAGAGGTCATCGAGTCCAGTCCCCTGGCCTCATGGCAGGACCAAATACTGCCTAGACCATCCCTGATAGACATTTATCTAACCTACACTTAAATATCTCCACAGATGGGGATTCCACAACCTCCCTGGGCAATTTATTCCAGTGTTTGACCACCCTGACAGTTAGGAACTTCTTCCTAATGTCCAACCTAAACCTCCCTTCCTGCAGTTTAAGCCCATTCCTTCTTGTTCTATCCTCAGAGGCCAAGATGAACAAGTTTTCTCCCTCCTCTTTATGACACCCTTTTAGATACCTGAAAACGGCTATCATGTCCCCCCTCAATCTTCTCTTTTCTAAACTAAACAAACCCAGTTCTTTCAGCCTTCCTTCATAGGTCATGTTCTCTAGACCTTTCATCATTCTTGTTGCTCTTCTCTGGACTCTCTCCAATTTCTCCACATCTTTCTTGAAATACGGTGCCCAGAACTGGACACAATACTACAACTGAGGCCTAACCAGCGCAGAGTAGAGCGGAAGAATGACTTCTCGTGTCTTGCTCACAACACACCTGTTAATGCATCCCAGAATCATGTTTGCTTTTTTTGCAACAGCATCACACTGCTGACTCATATTCAGCTTGTGGTCCACTATAACCCCTAGGTCCCTTTCTGCCGTACTCCTTCCTAGACAGTCGCTTCCCATTCTGTATGTGTGAAACTGATCGTTCCTTCCTAAGTGGAGCACTTTGCATTTGTCCTTATTAAACTTCATTCTGTTTACCTCAGAGAGTAGGAAATGACTTCCTGGCTTCTGTGTGCCCCTTTCCCGACCGTGTTCACTTGGGTCCTACAATTGATAGGTACTTCCTCTGTTGTTATATAGATCTCTTGGTTTCTGTTATTTCCACTCCACTTCCTCTGATGAAGTGGATTTTGCCCAGGAATGCTCACGATTCTGTATATTTTGACATAGGACCAGTCTTTCTTCACTCCTGGTATGTCTACACTGCAGAGTTTTCCCGGAAAAATGGCCTTGTTTCCGGAAAAACTACACTTACGTCCACACTGCTATTGCGTTCTTTTGACAGAAAGTCGAACGAATGGAGGGGTTTTTCTGACAGTGGTAAACCTCTTTCTACAAGGAAGAAGCCTTTTTCCAAAAAAGCTTTTTCGGAAAAAGGCGTGTGGATGCAGAAGAGAGTGTTTTTTCGAAAGAAGATGCCTCCAGGAAAAAGCACAGGTGCCCTGGTGGCCACTCCGTCCACAACTGAATCTTTGAGATAGCGTCCAATCAATGTGGATGCTATCTTTCAAAAAAGCAGATTGCTTTTCCGTTGCGCTTTTGCTGTGTGGATGCTCTCTTTCCAAAAAAGTTTTTCCGGAATATCTCTTCTGGAAAAGCTTCTTCCAAAAGAAGCCTGCAGTCTAGATGTAGCCTTGGTTTGTTTATTCATGCTAGCAACAGGCGTAGAAGTAGATTGAAGGAATAAATATAGTTTGGGTTTTCTCTTTATTAAACAGCTAACCAACTCAGTCGTTACCAAATGCTGCATAAACTCAGCTATGGACCCAAATGGCTCGAATCATGATAGGTAATTGGATGCCCATTTCACCCCTATCTGTAGGCACATAGGAGTACATGGGAACTCCTGGGTCATTGGAATTTCCCAAGCTCCATGTTATAGCTAGTTAGATAATTTATCCCCAACACTTCTCCTGGGAGGTTGTTCCAGAACCTCACTCTGATGGTTAGAAATTGAATTTCCAGACTGTAGTTAATCATGGCCAGCATATACCTTGTTTCAGACATCTCTAAATCCGTCCCCATCTCCTTAGTATCTTGTACCCTGCACAGTCTTTGAGGTAGCTCCTCTCCCAGTGCCCCGCAGAGGTAGGGCACCGCTCTTATCCCTACTTCAGAGCTGGGGACCTGAGGCATTAAGCTGCTCAGTGACTTGTCCAAGGGCACATAGGAAATAGGTCACGGAATCGTAGAATCCCAGGGCTGGCAGAGACCTCAGGAGTCATTGAGTCCAGCCCCCTGCCCAAAGCAGGACCCACCCCAACTCAATCATCCAGCCAGGGCTTTGTCAAGGTGGGACTTCAAAACCTCCAGGGATGGAGATTCCACCCCCTCCCTAGGGAACCCATCCCAGTGCTTCCCCACCCTCCTAGGGAAATAGTTTTTCCTAATATCCCACCTAGACCTCCCCCACTGTTACTTGAGACCATTGCTCCTCATTCTGTCATCTGCCACCACTGAGAACAGCCTCTCTCCAGCCTCTTTGGAACCCCCCTTCAGGTGGTTGAAGGCTGCTCTCAAATCCCCCCTCACTCTTCTCTTCTGCAGACAAAACAAGCCCAAATCCCTCAGCCTCTCCTCGTAGGTCCAGCTCCCTAATCATTTTCATTGCCTTCTGCTGGACCCTCTCCAGTGTGTCCACATCCTTTCCATAGTGAGGGGCCCCAGAGCTGGACGCACAACTGGATGTGGCCTCGCCAGTGCCGAATAAAGGAGAATAATCACTTCTCTAGATCTGCTGGCGATCCTCCTTCTCATGCAGCCCAATATGCCATTAGACTTCTTGGCTACAAGAGCACATGGTTAACTCATCTCCAGCTTCTCAGCCACTGTCATCCCCAGGTCCTTTTCTGCCCATAGGTGGTAGGATACAGAATTGGACTCCGTTCTCCTCCGGCTTAGGTCAGCACCTTACTCATGGGACCACCCACCATCGGAAGGCCTGCTTGAGACTGGGCTGGGCCAGCAGCGACATCACCCTACTCCAGTACTTTCTGATAGGCTGTGTGAAAGAAACGGGGGGTGTCAGTCAGGTTCCCAGGGAACAGGAATCCACTCCTAGAAATAATCCAGGAGCGGACTGAGGCCATGCCGGAGCCATTAGCGATTATCTTTGAAATCTCATGGAACACGGAGGCTGCGTCTAGACTGGCATGATTTTGCGCAAATACTTTTAACGGAAAAGTTTTTCCGTCAAAAGTATTTGCGCAAGAGAGCGTCTATATTGGCATGTGCCTTTGCGCAAAAGATTTGCTTTTGCACAAAAGCATCCATGGCCAGTGTAGACGCTCTCTTGCGCAAGAAAGAGCCGATGGCCATTTTAGCCATCGGGCTTTCTTGTGCAAGAAATTAACGTGGCTGTCTACACTGGCCCTCTTGCGCAAGAATACTTGCGCAAGAGGGCTTATCCCTGAGCGGGAGCGTCGGAGTATTTGCGCAAGAACCACTGATTTTGAACATTACAAAGTCAGTGTTCTTGCGCAAATACTTGCGGCCAGTGTAGACAGGCGGCAAGATTTTGCGCAAAAGTGGCTGCTTTTGCAAAATCTTACCAGTCTTGACGCAGCCGGAGAGATTCCAGAGAACTGGGAAAGGGCCCCGTGTTTGCCCTGCATTGGCCCTTTAAGAGCAAAACCCCCAGCCCTGAGTAAGGGCTGAGAGCGAAGCCCCAGCTGAGGCAGTTCTGCTGATGAGGGCCCAGCTGGGGGCTATATAAAGGACTCTTGGCGGAGAGGGAGAACTGACTGCTGCTCTGAACAGAGAGCAGTAGGGACCTGACTGCCAGGGAAGCAGGAGGCTTCCTGGAGATATAGCAGTGCTGGGGAAGGAAGGCAGAGCTGGGGAAGCTCTGGCCAAGCAAGCTCCCAGGTTGCAGAGCCTGAAGCAAGGCCCAAGGCAACCATAGTAGGCAGGGGCAGCAGGTTCACCCCCCTTTGCCAGTGAGGAATGGCCAGTACAGACTGCAGTTTGCCCCTGAGGCAAGGGCTAGATGAAGACTGGCAGTGGGTCACTGAGGCAAGGTGGGGACAGGGGAACTGGGGGATCCCTGGGAGGAGAACGGGGTGCTCTGGGGAAGGGAGGTCCCTGGAGTGCAAGCAGGATAAACACCAACCTCCCGAAAGGGGGGCTCAGAGACTGGAGTGGGCCCTGCCGGAGGGCAGTGTCCTGAAGCAGACGCCATGGTCAAAGAGGAACACGGGGAGACACCAGCTAGAGGGAGGCGTCCAGCGAGTCAACCAGAGCAACCCGCTGGAGGCACCAGGGTGTCGAGTCTGCCCGTGACAGGGCCATATAGGGCCAACTGATGAAAAGGGGAATAAGGGAAACCTGGGGAATGACAGTCCAGGCATCTTAACTCCTGTACCAGGAAAGATAATGGAGCAAATAGGGAAACCATTTGCCAACACCTAGAAGACAATAAGGTGACAAGTAACAGTTGACATGGTTTTGTCAATAACAAATCATGTCACACCAACAGAATAGCTTTCGTTAACAGGGTAATGAGACTTGTATATTGGGAGGAAGTGGTAAATATGGTATATCTTGACATTAGAAAGGTTTCACTAATGTCTCGATAATGGTTCACAGTCAAGCTGGAAGGGCATTTTGAGTGGGGTCCCATAGGGATCTGTCCTGGTTCTGTGCTGTATCTTCATCAGTTATTTAGATAATGGCCTAAAGAATATACTTATACAATCTGTGGACAATATCAAGCTGGGAGGGGTTGCAAGTGCGTTGGAGGAGAGGGTTAAAATTCAAAATGATCTGGACAAACTGGTCTGAAATCAGTGTGATGACATTCAATGAGGACAAATGAAAAATACTCCACTTAGGAAGGAACAATCCGTTTCGCACATACAAAATGGGAAATTAATGGTGAGGAAGGAGAATGGCTGAAAGGAATCTGAGGGTCATAGTGGATCACAAGTGAACAAGTGAACAGTGTAATGCTGTTGCAAAAAAATAAAAAAAAAAAAAAAGCAAACATCATTCTGGGATGTATTAGCAGTGAGCTGTGAGCAAGACATGAGAAGTAATTGTGCTCTACCCTGCACTGATTAGGCGTCAGCTGGAGTATTGTGTCCTGTTCTGGGCATTACATATCAGGAAAGATTTACACAAATTGGACAAAGTCCAGAGAAGAGCAACAAAAATTATTAAAGTCCTAGAAAATGGGACCATGAGGGAAGACTGAAATAACTGGGTTTGTTCAGTCTGGAGAAGAGAAGACCGAGAGGGGACATAACAGTTTTCAAATATGTGAAAGGTTGTTACAAGAAGGAAGGAGAAAAATTGTTCTCATTGACCTGTAAAGATAGGAATGGGGGCTTAAACTGCAGCAAGGGTTGGACATTAAGAAAAACTTCCTAACCGTCAGGGTGGTTAAACACTGGAATAATTGCCTAGGGAGGTTATAGAGTCTCTGTGTGTGGAGATTTTGAAGAACAGGTTAGACAGCTATGAGGAAAGGTCTAGTTATAACTTAGGCCTGCCTTGAGTGCAAGAGTCTGGACTAGATGACCCCTCAAGGTCCCTTCCTTCGGTTACGGCTACACTGCTGTTTTTTTGTGGAAGAGAATATGCAAATCGTGCTCTCATTTTCATATCTTCTTCCGATTCTTTTTTGTGGAAGTGGTTTTTGCTGATAAAAAGCCCCATGTAGACATGGCCATTTGTCAGAAAACCCCCCTTTTTCGCAAGATCCCTTATTCCTCAAAAATCGAGGTTTATAGAGTCCTGCGAAAAAGGGTTTTTTTTCTGACAAATGCCCTGTTTACACGGAGCTGTTTATCCGCAAAAACCTCTTCCGTAAAAAAGAATCAGAAGAAGATATGCAAATGAGAGCGCAATTTGCATATCCTCGTCCACAAAAAACAGGCAGTGTAGCCGTAGCCTTCCAGTCTTATGATGCTTTGTGGTATTAACCACCACAGTAACTAGGCCCTGGTCTATACTACGGCTTTATTTCAAAATAACCTCCTTAAGGTCAAATTAATAAGCAGAGCGTCCTCACGACCAAGCCTGTTATATTGAAATAACGGGCTGCTTCTTTCGAAATCTACACTCCTGCTTTCCTCGGGGAATAACGCAAACTAGCGGTAGTGTGGGTACTCTGGTGTGGCTATTTCAAAATAACTCTTCTTCAGAGTCATTCGAAGTAATTACTCCCCAGGGCTTCCTGGGGCTCTAAGCCAAGGTCACATGTCCCCACATTAACGGAACCTGGCTCAGACTCATTTTGAGGCTTCGCCATAGGGAGCACACGCTATTTCGAGTTCGTTATTTTGGGAGTAATCAAATCAATTTTCATTGTTTTGAAATACTTGCCTCGGGTAGACATGGCCTAGCAGTCCTGGCAGAGCAGCCAAGAACTGATTGAACTAACACAACAGCCTCTACAGCTTGAGGCTAAAAATGGGCCGTGAATAGTGTCATTTCCTTTATTGACATGGCATGAATTCAGGTAGTAGAAAGAAAGGCCTAGGGCAGCCGTCAACCGTGCCAACAGCTGCTCTTTCCAGGAGGAACTTCTCGGTGGCTTTGGTAGCCGCAGTGGCTGGGAGTCTCTTTGAATTGCCGGGTCCCATGGCAACTGCTCCTTGGTTCTGCATCCTGTCGGCAGGCCTGGCTGCATACTAGCCACGCTTTTTCCTTTTACAATGGTATAAATACACCCTGGCTACGTCTACACTGGCATGATTTTCCGCAAATGCTTTTAACGGAAAAGTTTTCCGTTAAAAGCATTTTCGGAAAAGAGCATCTAGATTGGCACGGATGTTTTCCGCAAAAGCACTTTTTGTGGAAAAGCGTCCGTGGCCAATCTAGACGCGCTTTTCCACAAAAAAGCCCCAATAGCCATTTTCGCGATCGGGGCTTTTTAGCGGAAAACAAATCTCAGCTGTCTACACTGGCCCTTTTGCGCAAAAGTTTTGCGCAAAAGGGACTTTTGCCTGAACGGGAGCAGCATAGTATTTCCGCAAAAAGCACTGATTTCTTACAGTAGGAAGTCAGTGCTTTTGTGGAAATTCAAGCGGCCAGTGTAGACAGCTGGCAAGTTTTTCCGGAAAAGCGGCTGATTTTCCGGAAAAACTGGCCAGTCTAGACACAGCCCCTGGGTTTGATCATCTGTGGGGCTTGACCCTGCGGCCTCAGGTTTTCAGCAAACAAGCCACTTGCCCTTAGTGTTATTGGTTTCTTGAGGCCGCCCCGCTCCTTCCCGTTTTGCCTGCGCTCTGAAGCTACGTCTACCCTGTCAGGTTTTGGTGGAAGAGGAAATGCAAATGAAGCACTCATTTGCAAATCTTGTGCTCTCATTTGCATATTCTCTTCCAATCCTTTTTGCGGAAGAGGTTTTTGAGCAAAAAACCACAGTGTAGACGGAGCAATTTGTCGGAAAAAAACCCTGTTGCGCAAGAACCCTTATTCCTCAAAAAATGAGGTGTACAGGCTCTCATGCAAAAGGGGTTTTTCCGACAAATGGCCCCGTCTACACTGTGGTTTTTTGTGCAAAAACCTCTTCCGCAAAAAGGATCGGAAGAGAATATGCGAAGGAGAGCATGAGATTTGCAAATGAGTGCTCCATTTGCATTTCCTCTTCCACAAAAAACACAGTGTAGACGTAGCTTGGGTGATAACCCCCAGCACCCCGCTCTCAGGGCACGTCTACACAGCAGGGCTAAGGCCAAGAGTAGCTACACCACTTCACAGCTTCAACTGTGTAGCGTAAGTCAAAATAGTTTATTTCGGCTTTTGCTGCTGACTGCACAACAGGAAGTCTGAGAGAGAGCACTCTTCCAATGACTTCCCTTACTCCTCGTAAAATGAGGGTTACAGGAGTCGGAGTAAGAAGTCCTCCAGCTCGACATTATTTCGACATTATGTTGAAATAACGGCTTGTAGTGTAGACCCGGACGTTATTCCAAAATAACGCTGCTGTGTAGACATAGCCTAAGTGAGTTAATCAAAATAGAACAACGGATACAATGCTTGTCATTGTGCATTGGCTCTGGGGCAATTTATTGTGTATCTAACCCATCTGCAAGCTCGCTCGTATAATGAGCTCATTAACATGCAGAGCCGTCTTTAGAACTCTGAATGAAAGCGTGTATTAAGACGTGTCAGTAATTCCATCAGGTGGTGGAGCCCTGCATGTCTCTCTGCGGATCGCTGCAGCTGTCGTCACATGCTTAGCTCTGCGGTATTTTAAGCTCCCTGTTGTAATGTCACACGTGTTTCAATCAACTTAGCAGGCTCATCACTGACTCTGTGGGAGGTAGAATGCAGAAAATGAGAAAGTGGCAGAGACTGTGTTATATATGAAGGATCAGCCAAACACAAGGAGAGTAGCTTATATTAACAGAGTAACAGGGGGCAAAAATCACTGAGCATTGACCCGGTGCTGAAAAGCAGCCACCTCTGGGGTGGAACGTAGTGGCTGCCTAATACTGTACAATGGCTAAGGCAGAGGTGGGAAATAATTTTTGATGGGGGGGCCACTTCAAGATTTAGGAAAGTGGTGGAGGGCTGCACTCTTCCATGATATGAATGGAGGAGATGCGGGGTCTGGGATGGAGGTTGGGTGCAGAAGGGAGCTTGGGGTGAGGGACTGGGGTGCAGGAGGGAGAATGGAGTTTGGGAGAGAGTCTGGGTGAAGGAGGCAGTTGTGATCTAGGGCAGGGGACTGGGGTGCAGGGTTTTTGGGATGTGACTTAGGGTAGGAGAGGATTGTGAGCTCAGGCAGGAGATTGGAGTGCCAGATCTGGGAGGGGGCATGGGTGCAGGAGGGGAGTAGGAGTGACGGGGAGAGGATTGGGGAAGGTTGGGGCTGGGGTGCCAGAGGCAGACTCTGGCCAGGAGACTTACCAGCCAGCAGCCCAACCAGCCGGCTTGCCTGCAGAGCTAAAGGCTTACAGAGCTTAAAATGTTTCTCAGCCAGCCACCCATCCTGCCTGCCCATGTGCTTTTGTGAATAACTGAGTCGGAGGGGAGGGGCCGTGGTGCTTCGTGGCTGCCTGTTATTCAACAGACAGCTCCCATTGGTCAGTTTCTGGCCAGAAACTGGCCAATGGGATTGTGCTGGGAGTCGGGGAGAGTTTAGGGCAGCGTGGTGTGCCTAATTACACTTACAGGGAGAATGGAGGTAATTACACAATTTATAATCTTAGCTGACATACAACATCTGGTTCCTCAAACACACTGGGGCTGATTCTAGCCAACTCAGCAGATAGATTCATAGATTTTTAAGGCCAGGAGGGACCATTATGGTCATCCGGTCTGGCCCCCGGCCTAGTGTGGGCTATAGAACCTCTCCCAGTGGTCTCTAGAGCCAGGCCATCACTTCATTCAGAGCTGCAACATGCCTTTTAGAAAGAGCATCCAATCTCCGCTTCCATTGACACAGAGAGAGAAGCAGCCTTGCCCCTAGGTAACTTGTTACAAAGGTTAATTACCTCAGCTGTTAACATTTGCATCCCATTGCTAGTCCGAACTTGTCTGGCTTCAGCTTTTAAGCCTTAGATCTCACTATGCCTTTCCTGCTCGGTTAAAGAGCCATCTGGGATCGGAAATTCCTTTCCTTTGCTGATACTTACAGACTATGGACAAGTCCCCTCTAAGACTATGTCTGCCATGCCAACTGAACAACAACACTTTTAAAACCAATGAGGAGTCTGGTTGCACCTTAGAGACTATATATATTAGATTGTGAGCTTTTGTGGGTAAAGCCCACTTCATCAGATAGGTTGGAGAGGAAACGACATAATCCAGAGTATATATAACAGCAAAAGCAGTTACCTGTCAATTGTAGGACCAGTGTTAATGACCCTAATTGAGTCAGGCTGGATGTGTCCCATTCGTAGCTTTGGATGTGTAAATGCAAATGTCCAAGGTAAGGGAAATTACCTTTGCAGTGCATTAACCAGTTAGTATCTTTATTCAAACCCAAGTGGATAGTGTCAAATTTGGAAATGAATTCTTGTTCCGCTGCCTCCCTCTGTAATTGGCTGATAAAGTTGCGCTGGAGAAGAATGGCTACTTTTAAGCCCTGTGATGGGGCGCCTCGGCCCTGCACTGTAGAACAGACTGTGGGCAGGGCCCAGCTGGCTGAAAGCGCCCCTCCCCCACGGCCCTGCTGGGCATGCTCAGTGGTGAGTTGCAGTATAAAAGGCCCTGAGACAGTGCACTCCGGGCTGACCTGCTGAGCGAGCTCCAGAGCCAGAGGAGCAGATGCAGCCCGAGCCAACACCGCAGCCGCTACAGCCCCGGAGACATTCCGGAGGTACCGCGACGGGGAGACGGGCGGGGTGGTAAGAAGTGGCCCAGGGCGGGGAATTGCAACCCCGAGTGCTCAGCGTGTTGTGGGGAGGGATCCCCATGGAGCAAGCAGTGGACTGAGCCACGGCCAATAGGGCCCTGGGCTGGGACCCCGGTGGAGTGGGAGGGCCTGGATCCCCGTTTCCCCTCCCCACAGTGCTCCGAAGCAGAGGTAGTTCATGAAGCCTGAGGACTAGGCTTCAGGGCCGTATTTACCCCAATAGAGGGGTGTACTTCAAAGACTAGGCTGCGGGGCCGTATTTACCATGATAGAGGGGTACCACAAGGACTAGGCCTCTGGGCCGCATTTACCCCAATAGAGGGGGATATATTGAGAGACTAGGCCCCAGGCAGTATTTACCCCCAACAGAGGGGAGTGCTACTCTGACTGGGTCTCGGGACCGTAATGACCCTGATGGGGGAGGAACGCTATAGGGACGTAGGCCACTGAGCCACACTGACCCCACAGAGGGGGTTCTGGGACTCCAACTCCGGCCATTGGGCTGTACGGACCCTGAGAAGTGGACCCATGGGGGAGTTTGACCACGGGAATCCTCACAAGGGGAGCGCGCCCCTCGACAAGCCCATTATTGCATATTCAGGGAGGTTAAAATGTTCCCCTACAGATTTCTGTGTGGTACCGTTCCTGATGCCTGACTTGTTTCCATTTAGTCTTTGGTGCAGAGACTGTCCCGTTTGGTCTGATAGGCATGGCTGGCACTTGAGAATGGCCATACTGGGTCAGAGCAAAGGTCCATCTAGCCCAGTGTCCTGTCTGCTGACAGTGGCCAATACCAGATGCCCCAGAGGGAGGGATCACAACAGGTAATCCTCACATGATCCCTCCCCTGTCACTCACCTCCAGAGAAACAGAGGCTAGGGACACCATTCCTACCCATCCTGGCTAATAGCCATCGATGGACCTAACCTACATGAATCTATCTAGCTCTTTTTTGAACCCTGTTAAAGTCCTAGTCTTCTCCACATCCTCTGGCAAGGAGTTCCACAGGTTGACCGTGCGCTGAATGAAGAAAAACTTCCTTTTGTTTGTTTTCATCCTTCTGCCTATTCATTTTATTTGGTGACCCCCTAGTTCTTATATTGTGGGGATAAGTCAATAACTTTTCCTTATTCACTGTTTCCAAACCAGTCATGATTTTATAGACCTTTATTATATCCCTCCTTAGTCTCCTCTTTTCTAAGCTGACATGGCATATATCGTGTTAGTAGACTTGCAGTTGTATGATGTTGTGGCTTAGGTCCTGTGATGGTGTCACTTGTATAGAGGTGTGGACAGAGTGGGCAAGGGGGTTCCTGGGTGAAATAAATGATGCTCACATAAATACCACCCTATACCGGAAACCTACTGACCGCTATTCTTACCAACGTGTCTCTAGCTTCCATCCAGGACACATCATGTGATCTGTGGTCAAAAGCTAAGCCCTAAGATACAACCGGATTGGCTCCAATCCCACCGACAGAAACAAACACCTACAACATCTGTTTCAAGCATTCTTAAATACCCCCAGGGGAAGAGAGGAATCAATTGTCAGAGCCAGATGAGTACCCAGAAGTCACCTACTTCTAGATAGGCCCATCAAGGAAAACAACAGAAAACCACTGGTCATCACCCACAGCCCCTAGCTAAAACCCCTCCAGCGCATCATTGACAATCTGGAAAACGCTCCTTCACTCTCATAGGCCTTGGGAGACAGGCCAGTCCATGCCTACAGACAGTCCCCCAGCCCGAAGCAAATACTTACGAGCAGCCACACACCATACCACAGAAACACTCACCCAGGAACCTACCCCGCAACAAACCCCGTTGCCAACTCTCTCCAAACATCTACATAAGTGTCCCTGTCCCAGGACCTTCTCCAGTGTTCCAAGAGTTGCTAAAGATCAATATGAATGTTTCACAGAGCTCCTTAGTCACTTCCTTCAGCCCTCTTGCATGCAAGCTGGTTCACAGAAGTTGTCTCAAGGCAGGAGGTGTTCCCCAAAGGGCAACAAAGTGCGGGAGCAAAATTAAAATGCCAAGGGACTGCTCATAGTGTTTTGGAGACAAGATGTTGAACCAAAGAGGTGGTTCTTTTCAGTTGCTCTACTGTGACCTCTGGCTGGTACAGGCAGAGACCAGGGGCATTTCTGCGTGGTGGAATGGAAACGGGATAGTGGCAGAAACCTTAGTGCATAAAAACACACAGCTAGAGACAGTCCCTGCCTTGAAGATCGTGTAAAAGAGGGTGGGGGAAAGTCAAGTGCAGGAACATGCCTAAGGTCAGTCAACACATCAGTGGCAGAGCCTTGTCTCCTGACTTCTAGTTTTGCACTTTAATCACTAGTGACTGCTGTCTTCCAGGCTCTGCTGGAAGTTCCTGCGGTGGGCTGAAAATCACTTCCTGCCAACTGTACTAAACACTTCATGTTAGCAAGGGAATTTAGCCAACGAGTTGCAGAGGGGCGTCTTCATACACTGGCTATGTAACTACTCATCCTAAGCAATGTTGGAGTTAGTCCCAGGAAGCCAGCAGGGAAAAGTAAAGAAGGCTGGGGAGGTGATCAACAGCTGGGGTTTTATGATTACAATATAATCAGATTGGAGGCAAGTGAAACATTACAATATTGCAAGGGACTGCTCATAGTGTTTTGGAGACAAGATGTTGAACCAAAGAGGTGGTTCTTTTCAGTTGCTCTACTGTGACCTCTGGCTGGTACAGGCAGAGACCAGGGGCATTTCTGCGTGGTGGAATGGAAACAGGATAGTGGCAGAAACCTTAGTGCATAAAAACACACAGCTAGAGACAGTCCCTGCCTTGAAGATCGTGTAAAAGAGGGTGGGGGGAAGTCAAGTGCAGGAACATGCCTAAGGTCAGTCAACACATCAGTGGCAGAGCCTCGTCTCCTGACTTCTAGTTTTGCACTTTAATCACTAGTGACTGCTGTCTTCCAGGCTCTGCTGGAAGTTCCTGCAGTGGGCTGAAAATCACTTCCTGCCAACTGTACTAAACACTTCATGTGAGCAAGGGAATTTAGCCAACGAGTTGCAGAGGGGCGTCTTCATACACTGGCTATGTAACTACTCATCCTAAGCAATGTTGGAGTTAGTCCCAGGAAGCCAGCAGGGAAAAGTAAAGAAGGCTGGGGGAGGTGATCAACAGCTGGGGTTTTATGATTACAATATAATCAGATTGGAGGCAAGTGAAACATTACAATATTGACTATAGTTTAAAAAGAGTTTTCGAAAGATCTGCGGTAGCTCAAACACACGTAATGCACACGATGCAGAAATTATTAGGTACGTTTTGTTATGGCTGGTCTTAGGCTAGAGCAGGGCTACTCAACATGTGGCCCACGGCCCGTTTGTTTGCGGCCCGCAGGGCGGTTTGGGTTTACGCAGGGCTCAACACGCAGCCTGCGGGTGGGGTCCTTTGAACTTGGCCTCCTCTGGGAACACGCTCCACAACGGCGAGGCATCTCCCAGGCAGGGTGGGCATTGACAGACGCAAGCGTCCGGGCTGGCTGGAACAGACGGGTACAGGGTGTCGGTGTTTCTAGCCTCCAGGGAGGAGGTGCTGGGAGTTCCGTGGCATTGTGGGATGTGCTGGCTGCTTAGCCTAGTGGGCAGAGCCTGGCTCCCACTGGCCATGTTTGGGTCCGGCACCTCGGCTTAAGGCTTAATCTTTGTTTCCATGTCCGTCCGTGTGAAAGAAGCTATTTGCATATATTTGCATACGATTTGCATGTCTATGCGACCACACTTAAGTTGCGGCCCTCGGCATGTGCTGTGAGTATAACTGTGGCCCCCGAGGCTTCCAAAGCTGAGTAGCCCTGGGCTAGATGGTCACAGCAGTCCATCCAAGGCTTAGAATTTATGCACGTACGGAGGTGAAGTTTGTTAGAAGAATGAGATCGTCGAGGAGAATGAAAACCCGTTGCGGCACCGGGAGAAAAAAACAGTTTAGTAGAAAGACAGGATACTGGGCTAGATGGACCTTTACTCTGACCCACTATGGCCATCCTTACGATACCCCGAATTTCCTTCTAGCACATTTCCTTGTTCTGTGGAAGTAGAAAATGATGTGATGTCTGTGATGCATATATCTGTTCTGTTCAATATCTTCATCAACAATTTAGATATTGGCATAGAGAGTACGCTTATTAAGTTTGCAGATGATACTAATTTGGGAGGGGTTGCAAGTGCTTTGGAGGATAGGGTCATAATTCAAAATGATCTGGACAAACTAGAGAAATGGTCTGGGGTAAGCAGGATGAAGTTCAAAAAGGACAAATGCAAAGTACTCCTCTTAGATAGGAACAATCTGTTTCACACATACAAGAATGGGAAGCGATTGTGTAGGAAGGAGCACTTCAGAAAGGGATCTAGGGGTCATATTGGACCACAAGCCAAATATGAGTCAACAGTGTGATGCTGTTGCAAGTAAAGCAAACATGATTCTGGGATGCATTAACAGGAGTGTTGTGAGTAAGACACGAGAAGTCATTCTTCCACTCTACTCTGTGCTGATTAGTCCTCAACTGGAGTCTTCTGTTCAATTCTGGGCACCACATTTCAAGAAAGATGTGGAGAAATTAGAGAAGGTCCAGAGAAGAGCAACAAGAATGATTAAAGGTCTAGAGAACATGACCTGTGAAGGAAGGCTGAAAGAACTGGGCTTGTTTAGTTGGGAAAGGAGAAGACTGAGAGGGGATATGATAGCAATTTTCAAGTATCTAAAAGGGTGTCACAAGGAGGAGGGAGAAAAATTGTTCTCCTTGACCTCTGAGGATAGGACAAGAAGCAGTGGACTTATATTGCAGCAAGGTTGGAGATTAGGAAAAACTTCCTACCTGTTGGGCGGTTAAACACTGGAATAAGTTGCCTATGGAGGTTGTGGAATCTCTATCTCTGGAGATATTTAAGAGTGGGTTGGATAAACATCTACCAGGAATGATCTAGATGGTCCTGGGTCCTGCCATGAGGGCAGGGGACTGGACTCGATGACCTCTCGAGGTCCCTTCCAGTTCTAGTGTTTTATGATTCTATGCTTCCGCCTTGTCACACGACACAGTGCCAGACGTAGGGTGTGGCAATATGGCAAATGACAATGTGACGGTAGCTCGGGCAGGCATGCCTGAATTAGTGTGAGCCCTGTGGGAGTGGTAACAACAGCAGTGAAGAAATGGCACCCCAGACCTTGATGCAGGTCACCAAACCGAGTACACGCGCAGGGTTCCCAGCTGATTTGTATTGGGCTGGATAGCTCATATTGCTATTGTTCCCCCCTCTGGCTAGATTAAAGCTTGGAATACCTTAGCTATAATGACAATCACATTTGTGGTGTAGACAAACCCATGAATTCATTTGAACCAGCAGGAACCCGAGCAGAAGGCTCCCCAATGACTTGGAATTGGCTAGCCCACAAAATGGCAGAGGGAAAGAAAAGATTTACCGGAGCCCCACAAACCAGTGAAACTTGAGAGCGCAACAGACTAGCAGTCAGCTCATCAACGTGGCTAATGAAGCTGAAAATGCAACGTGGATCCTTTGCCTTCCCTGCCGCAGGAGCTAAGACAGCCTGGGGCGTCATTCCGAAGATGCTCAATGAGCATTTCAGTTTGTGCCGCGGGCCTGAGTCTGCTTCTGCTGGGCTGTGATAGGAACCCTCAAAAGGTCTCTGTGTGAACTGGGGGGGTCTCCCATGCAGGATTCTGCTGGGTCAGTTAACTGGTTAAGTGTTAGTTTAACCTAATGTTTAACCGGTTACCTGATTAACTGGATTTTACATCCCTAGTGTGAACAACCAGACCAGAGTGACTTTGCTGGGGTCCGTGAATCGCTGGGGTTCCAAACCAGGCATGTTGTCCTGATGACTTAGCACACGCAGAACTGCTTTAAACAGGTTGATTTCAGATTAAAGCAGGAAAGGGACTGTCCTCCCCAGTTGTGTGACGGCTCACAAGCCAAACAGCCGAGCACGTCTTGTGTCATGTGCTGCCCTGGAGCCTCGGGGCTGGAGTTCCTAGAACTTCCAGCTTCTACATTCCCATCAGCCGGGAGGCCAGTTTTGAGTCCTGCCCGGCTTCTGTCAAACCCAGCACCCTCCCCTCCCCCGAGTGTTTTTGTCACCCCTCTCCATGCTTTATGAAAATTGCCTGATGAATATGCATAACACAAAGATGCTTTATGCAAAATGCCTGGTGGAACATGTCAAGTTTCAATCTGCTGAAATGTGTATATCCTATTTTTGTGCACATATCACAGGAAGTGTGAATCTGATTTTAATTCTAAATGTGCTAATGAGAGCCATTAGGGATACTAGCATCTTAATGACTCTGTGATCAAGCCAATGAGCAGTGAATGGTTTTATTCTTCCTGAAAGCCCCAGAAGCGGTGGGTCCTAGAAAAACGTGGCCAGGGAACCTGATCATAGAACACTAGAACTGGAAGGGACCTTGAGAGGTCATCAAGTCCAGTCCCCTACCCTCACGGCAGGACTAAGCACCATCTCTAGATCATCCCTGACAGGTGTCTGTCTAACCTGCTCTTAAATATCTCCAGTGATGCAGATTCCACACACCCGTAGGCAATTTATTCCAGTGTTTAACCACCCTGACAGTTAGGACGTTTTTCCTAATGTCCAACCTTGCTGCAATTTAAGTCCATTGCTTCTTGTCCTGTCCTCAGAGGTCAAGGAGAACAATTTTTCTCCCTCCTCTTTGTAACACCCTTTTAGATTCTGGAACACTGCTCGCATGTCCCCTCTCAGTCTTTTTCTAAACTAAACAAGCCCAATTCTTTCAGTCTTCTGAAACCCATTTTAGATCTTGTGCTCAAAATGAGAAAAGTTTGAACTGAGCACAAAGAATTCCCACCTGGGGCAAAAGGGTTATGGGGGGGAAGGGGAAGAAACAAAACAATAAGGGCATAATCCAGACACCAGGAGAAACCCCCCTTTACTACCTAAGGGTACGTCCACACCGCAACACTATTTTGAAATAACTAGCGCTCTTCTGAAATATCTTAGCCCGCGTCTATACAGCAGGCAGTTATTTTGAAATAGTGTCAAAATACTGTCAAGCTGGAGGACTTCTTATTCCAACTGCTGTAACCCTCATTGTACGAGGAATAAGGGAAGTTGGAGGAAGAATGCTCTATTTCAAAATAAGTGCTGTGTTGACGCTCCCAATTTCGAAATAAGCTCTTTTGAAATAAGCTATGCAATTGATGTAGCTCAATTTGCGTAGTTTATTTTGAGTTAAGCTCTGCTGTGTAGACACACCCTAAGATTCCTGCTGGAAACATCTCAGACTGAACAGGGGGAAGGATCAAGCCCAAATTAGGAGGCTACTTAGCCTGTGAAAAGGATGCTTACAACAACTGAAGGAATTTGCATGAAACAAGTTTCTTAGTGGATTAGGATTAGCTGGCTTTTTTGTTTATTTTAATTTAGCAATTTACTTTGATCTGACTCTTTTCCCTTGCAACCACTTCAATCCTACTTTTTACACTTAATAATAAAAAAACTTTTGTTTATTATTAAGCCCAATATAAATAGTTGTTGCCTGAGGGGAAAGCAACCACTGTGCATATCTCTCTTTCGTTGGTAAAGGGGGCGGACTTTATGAACTTTCTCTGTGTAAGACTTTTACAGGGTAAGACGGATTTGTTTGGGGTTTTGGTCCCTTTTGGGTTTAGTTTCCTGGGTATAGAGCTCTTATAGAGGGGTCCTCCCAGAGCTGAAGTGGGGGTATGTCTACACTACAGAGTTTTTTTCGGAAAATGGCCGTTTTTCAGAAAAAACTTCAATTACATCCACATTGCAATTGCATTCTTCTGAAAGAAAACTAAAAGAACAGAGGGTTTTTACATTGGTAATCCTCCTTCGACGAGGAAGAAGACTTTTTGCGAAAGAGCTCTTTCGGCAAAAGGCGTGTGTGGACGGGGATGAGGGAGTTCTTTCTAAGAAGAGGAAAGAGGAAAAAGCACAGGTGGTGGCCACTCTGCCCATAGTAATCACAGCTGAAATGTGAGAGAGCGTCCATTCAGTGTGGACGCTCTCTTTGAAAAAGCAAATCGCTTTTTCCATGCACTTTGGCAGTGTGGATGCTTCTTTGGAAGAAGTTTTTTAGGTAGATCTCTTCCGGAAAAGCTTCTTCTGAAAGAAGCCTGCAGTCTAGACACAGGCTGGTTCAGCGCCTGTCTTTCACTGTTGGGGGACTTTTACCTCAACTCTGAGCTTTGGTTGGAGACCAGAGCTTCTGGCCCAGCAGGACAGTGTGGCGGGGACCCCCACAAGACAAGAATGACCAGCACACTGGGGATTGCTCCCCATCTCTGAGCACCTGATTTCTCTTGGTACATGGGTGGACCCTCCTAAGTACCATCACTTCACTATGGAGTCTGCCAAGGTAGACAAGGTCTGAAGTTCTGATGCATAAAAATGAGCTGCAAACGACTTTAAACAAGCAAGGGAAAAACTGGGCTTCTGAAATGCGCAGAAAGAAGCAAAGAAAAAGGAGACGTGCCCAATATTCCCCCTGGTTCAAGTCACCTGTAAGCTGAGCTGCACTATTGACAATAGCAAGTCTCAAGTTCTCTTTTGGCTGCAGTCCAATACTTAAAAAAAAAAAAATTAGCAAGACTGGACTATGTGCCCTTATACTTACCAAAAGGAAGTTCTCCCAATCAGGCTTTTCCTGTGCATTAGGGAAATACTTGTTCCTATCCAGAACCATGAAATATCTCATTTCTTCAACCTGTTGGTGTCAGTGCTCTCCCTGCTAGCCAGGTCTTCTAGGACTAATCACTCCTCAGCAGGGTTCCCTCTAATTTTTTTTTCCATCCATGTGTGGAATAAATTTTGTGGTGTGCACTGAGGGAAGTGCAGATGTGCACCACCCATAGAAATACATGCTGCTCTGCTTATCAGTTGGGCAGCACCTGAATCTCTCCTGGATGGCCACCAAAGCATTCATCTTACAGAGAACATGGCTTCTTAGCTCAACATTTACTGCTTGAGGGTGGGGGTGGGTCTGGTGTGTTTTAGTTTTTAGTTTCATCACTTCAGTTAATTTTTTAGTAAATAAAATCAAACCTTTTTATAGTGTCTCTGGCGGCCGGTTCCCTGCAGAAAGGCAAAACTCTCTTGGCCGAAGGAGAGAAATGGAGCACCTCGCTGAGGAGTTGAGGAGAGAGGGAGAGAAAACGTTCAGCTGGAATGTGAAATATGTGCGGTGAATTTACAGCATGCAGCATTATTTAATTTTGCACCTTTGCTGTGGATTTAGCACGAGCGAATATTAAAAATCGCACTTTCCAATTTGTGGCAAAGGAGGGAGAGCCTGCAGAAGTTTTATGGCTGAAATAAAAAATCTCCAGCTGTTGGCTGCCAAGAACTATGGATACTGCTTGTCTCGACGTGATGAGCAACGGCACAGGAGAAACAAGGGTCAGACTAAAGCCTGTATAAGCATTGCTTGCTTTCAGCCCTCTGGAACTAGTTGCGGTGAGATTTGGGGCCAGTCAGGCAAATGTATTCTTAAGCACCCAATGCTGCAAGATGCCGAGTGTCTCAGATTTATATTACGATAGCATCCAGGGGCCACAATGGAGACCGAGGATGGAGTGGGGCAGGGAATGGGTTTCCCATCCTGTGAACGTTTTCATGTTTTCACAAAAATGTTCTTTCCTGCATCCGGCAGAAACCAAGATCCTTGGCGGTGAAAAAACAGAGCTACAGTTGTACCCACCCCAGAACAGCCCAGTCATCAGGGTTAGGGGGCTGGCAGAATTTCCAACCCCCTGGACAAGATGGGGAGGCAGCTTCACGCTCCTGGAAGGGGCGGGGCTTTGGGCAGAAGGGGGCGGGCTTGAGGACTAGCCTGCCTCACCAGCCTTTCGGTGCTACCCAGCATGCACCTGGCCTCCCCTCCACCCTTGGGCAGTAGGTGAAGCTGCTGCTTGGGGAAGCAAACTCCCCAGCCTGTGGCTCCGCCCATACTCAACCCCTGCTCCACTCAGGCCCCGCCCCTTTCCCACTACCCTACCCCTTCCCCACTGTCTCCCTCTTCTCTCTGCTCACCCCTTCCAGCCAAATCCTGGAATCCAAATGTAAACCATGAACATTTAGGGAAAAAACACTCTTCTAAAATTTCTTTCTAAAGAAAATGGACCATGTTTTCCACTGCTTGCCTGCTTGGGAAGACCGGAGATGCAGAAGGTACTTAATTAAAAGCCCTACATTTGGGAATAAATAAAAGGTCTATCCCAGGTTTTTTGATCTACCCTGAAGTTTGACAGAGATTTAGTTGCAAAAACATTGTTGTAAGGGTCAGGCAGCTGTCCCGCTGAAGAGAACATTAAATATTAAGCGGCGCGTGTCTGTTTTACATTTTCTTCATCTGTATTTCTAGGCTGATTGTATCATTTAAATATACTCTTAAGCCATTTATGGCTACATTCCAGATTATTACAATCTTTACACTCACCGAAACAAAGACATTATTTTAAATTAATCTGTCAGAGCACATTAGTGTATTCATAACAAAGTTCATTGCTTTTAGAAAAAGGGAACACTAATTTATTTTGTGTGATTTTCACAACAGGACTTGTTTATGGAATTTCACTATGTGTTTATCTTAAAATGTGTTTCCAAAGATTTTAGTCATAGTAAAGGGTTTTATATCTTTTAAGGTATGTCTACATTACAGAGTTTTGTTGGAAAAACGGTTTTCCGACAAAACCTGAGTTACGTCCACACTGTAATCATGTTCTTTCGAAAGAAAATCGAAAGAACAGAGAGGTTTTTCCGTGTTGGAAATCCTCTTTGTACGAGAAAGAAGCCTTTGTGATCCTCGAGTGTCTGACCTTGTGGCAAGCACGGGCCGTAGGGCTTCCCCAATGGAGTTTTAGAATTAGAGCAGAGCTTTTGGAACGAGCTGAAACCAGTGGGAGTGAAGCACTCAAAGGCTATGTCTACACTGGCGGCTTCTTGCGCAAGTATAGCCATTCTTGCGCAAGAATCCGCAGAGAGTCCACACTGCCCGCCCACTCTTGTGCAAGGAAATTTACAGTATGGCGTGGTAAGAGAGGGCTTCTTGCACAAGTGCTACACTCTTTTTTTTATCAGGTGTAAGCCCTCTTGCGCAGGAGCTCTTGCTCAAGAGGGCAGTGTGGACGCTCGGCAGGGATTTCTTGCGCAAGAAAGCCCTATGGCTAAAACGGCCATCAGAGCTTTCTTGCGCAAGAGAGCATCCACACTGCCATGGGAGCTCTTGTGCAAAAGCACAGCTTGCACATGGCAGTGTGGCCGTTTTCTTGCGCAAGACTTCTTGCACAAGAACCCTTGCGCAAGATGTTCTTGCTCAAGAAGCTGCCAGTGTAGACATAGCCAAAGAGTCGCAAGGCTCTGGACCTTTGTGTCGTCTGCTGCATGGGCAGCGGGTATGCTAGGTGGGAGAAGGCACTCCCTTCCCAAAGTGCCAGCCTGGCTCCGCCCACACTCCGTCCCCAGAATGTCAAGGGGCGGGGCCTTGGCAGAAAGGGCGGGGCTGGGAGGAGCATGACTAGTCACCCAGATTTGTGTTCTCCACAGCGGGGTGCCTTGCTCTTGGCCAGGGGTGGGCAAAAGGCCCTCCGCCGGCTGGATTTGGCCCGCGGTGGCCCTGCTGCTCCCCCGGCCCCAAGCCAATTAGGGCCTGGGGGCAAGGGAGCTTGCAAAGCCTCCTCCACTCTCCCGCCTGCTCGGCGAGCAGTGCGCGGCGCTTCAAAGTGCCGCATGCTCCTGGCAGGGCGGGAGGAGGCTTTGCATGCTCCCCCAACCCCAGGCCCTAATTGGCCTAGGGGCAGAGGAGTGAGGGAAGTCTCCTTCCATGCCAGGAGCATGGGCACCTTGGGGGAATGTGGGGTGGGGGCAAAGGCACTCCCTCACCCCCAGACCAATCATGGTCTGGGGGTGGGGAACCCAGAAATATCATGGCTCTGCCCCTTCTGCCCGATGCCCCGCCCCTTCCACTCAATGCCCCACCCCTTCCTGCGTGGCCTGGGGCCACTTCAAAAATTTCCGAAGTGGTCCCTGGCAAAAAATTATTGCTCACTCCTGCTCTTGGCAAACACGGTGCAGCCCCCTGGCTTGGTCGCTCCATGGCTCCTCAGCTTTCCAGCCAGCTCCCTGTGGCATGGGAACACTCTGGCAGAGGTCTCAGAAACAAGCGCAACCCGGGCTGATGCACCATGGTCATCTCCATTACACCCGGAGCAGTTGGTGTGTGGTGGGGAGACCCAGGAGTTAGATGATTTTTTAAGAGGTGCACCCAGTACTTTGTAAGCATTAGCATCGAAACGCAGCAGGGAATTAATATAGCTAAGTGCTAAGGTGCCCATTTCACAGATGGGAAATGGAGACAAATACTGGTTAAGTGACTTGCCTGTGGGCTCATAGAAAGTCAGTGGCAGAGATAAGAACTGCACTCAGGAATTGTGGCTTCTACTTCATGCTCTCACTGCTACCCATGATGCTTCTCGCCCATCTCTTTCCCGTCTTTGTGGCATTTTCCTTATTAGCGCCTTTAGATTTTGAAAATCCACGACGTAGTAAAAATCGGTCTGTTGGGGCCGCAGGGTCTGAGGCTTGGTAATTGGCTCCGTTCCAGGTGTAGGCCATTGGTTTTGGACCCAGTGGCAGCTGACAACACTGTGCAGCTGCTTGAACTTAGACGTGAAATAATTTGGTGGGCTCAGAACATGGATTTTCAGACCAAAAGGGACTATTAGAACACCTAATCTGCCCTGTATAATTCAAGTCATAGCTAAAGTACTGCTGAGCTGGTGAGGTGCTTAGTGAAGATGCTACCTATGTAGAGAGGAGAGCTTCTCCAGGTACCCTAGCATCAAAGGTGTTCCACCTGCCTGAGAGGTGCCTAGCTACATCAGTGGGAGAAACTTTCCTGTTGTCATAGTGCTGTGTACACTGGAGTTTAGGTACATTTTCCACACTGTTGTCCTGAGGCCAGGTCTATAATAGATCCAGAAGGCCGTCTAAGGTATGCAACTCCAGCTACATAAAACACATCGCTGGAGTCCGCTTATCTTAAGTCGAACTTGGCGCCGTCTTCACAGAGGGAGGCCAATGGGAACAAATGCTCCCATCAGCTTCCCTGACTCCTCACAACCGCCTGGAGCACTGGTGCCAACCAGAGCAGCCCTCAGCGTTCGATTTAGCTGGTCTTAACTAGACCCACTAAATCAAATGCCAGAAGATCGATCTACGGCACAGAAAGTGGAGACGTGCTTCAGTGAAGTTGTTATAGCAACATACATTTTTAGTGTAGACAGGACATAGAATTTTACCCCGTTATGCCTGTAAGGAGACTGGATGCTTTACCAGAAGTGGCTGTAGTCAGTCTAGTCTTGATTTGTAGCCTTCAAGAGGTGAAAAATTCACCATTCCCCTTGGAAGTTTGTTCCAGTGATTAAACATTCATGATGCCAAAAACCGGTGCCTTAGTTCTAATTTGAATGTGGCTGGATTCAGCTTTTAGACATTGGTTTTTGTTATGCCTTTCCCCATGAGGTTAAAAGTCTCTTTGATACCGGACATTTTCACACGGTGAAGGTATTTATTTGTACGCTACCGATTCCACTGTAAACACGGTGTTGGCCAATCTCATCACACTGTCACGACTGACACCAGTGGTCTCATTGTTGGTGGTCTCAGTAGAAAGACTAGCGGAGAAGAGACTGTATGGGACCCGTAGGATTAAGAACTGAAGCGTATCGGTGGTCTCTAGGCTGTAAAAACCTGACTTTCCAGCTCTGTGAGTCGGGCATTTTTTTTTAGCCCAAAACACAATTAAAATTAAACTGAGGGTAGTGAGTGAAATGACAGGAATGTAAGTCTGTAACGGTGTACCATTCCCTCACCAGCTTCCATTTATCACAGCCATGCATGTGGCAGCAAATCTTCCAGCTGCCGTATGCCAGGCACTGTGATGACCACGTATTTCATAGACCTGGGTTTTGGGAACGTCTGGTCGTCTGGCTGGTATGCAAATGGCTTGCCATTCTGTTCAGGGAAGACGATGCACCTGGGTTCTCCTATTAGCATGTCAGCGGCGTTAAAGATATCCGTCTAACACATCCACCTGTAATGGCACAACTCACCACCGCAGCACCTCCTGCTGGTCACTCAGGGACCCTAACCCTCTCCCTCCTAGCCCAGAGCCCTAGCAATAGCATGGGGGTGACGGGGAGAGGTGAAAGGTTCTGATCAAGACACTCTGACTCAGAACTGCAGTTCCAGTGGCTACTGGAATTCCCCTGGGGTCCTTCCTTCTGTAGTTCCTGTTACTGTGGTCTGGGCAGAGAATCATAGAATCATAGAACACCAGAGCTGGAAAGGGACCTTGAGACGTCATTGAGGCCAGTCCCCTGCCCTCATGGCAGGACCAAGCACCGTCTAGACCATCCCTGATAGATGTCTATCCAACCTGCTCTTGAATATCTCCAATGATGGAGATTCCACAACCTCCCTAGGCAACTTATTTCACTGTTTAACCACCCTGACAGGTAGGAAGTTTTTCCTAATGTGCAACCTAAATCTCCCTTGCTGCAGTTTAAGCCCATTGCTTCTTGTCCTATCCTCGGAGGCCAAGGAGAACAATTTCCCCCCCTCCTCCTTGTGACATCCTTTTAGATACCTGAAAACCGCTATCATTTCCCCCCCCTCAGTCTTCTCTTTTCCAAACCAAACAAGCCCAGTTCCTTCAGCCTTTCCTCATAGCTCCTGTTCTCTAGACCTATTATCATTTTTATTGCTCTTCTCTGGACCTTCTCCAATTTCTCCACATCTTTCTTGAAATGTGTGCCTAGAACTGGACACAATACTCCAATTGAGGCCTAATCAGCACAGAGTAGAGCGGAAGAATGACTTCTCGTGTCTTGCTCACGACACTCCTGTTCATGCATCCCAGAAGCATGTTAGCTTTTCTTACAACAGTGTCACGCTCTTGACTCATATTTAGCTTGTGGTCCACTATGACCCCTAGATCCCTTTCTGCCGTACTCCTTCCTAGACAGTCGCTTCCCATTCTTGTATGTGTGAAACGGATTGTTCCTTCCTAAGAGGAGTCCTTGGCATTTGTCCTTATTAAACTTCATCTTGTTTACCTCAGACCATTTCTCCAGTTTGTTCAGATCATTTTGAATTTTGATCCTATCCTCCAAAGCAGTTGCAACCCGTCCCAGCTTGGTATTGTCTGCAGACTTAATAAGCGTACTCTCTAGGCCATCATCTAAATGGTTGATGAAGATATTGAACATAACCAGTCTCAAAACAGACTGCTGTGGCACCCCACTTGTTATGCCCTTCCAGCATGACTGTGAACCATTAATAACTACTCTCTGAGAACAGTTGTCCAGCTAGTTATGCACCCACCTCCTAGTACTCTCTGTTGTCTCTGAGGCTACGTCTACACTGCAGGGTTTGTGCACAAGAAGTCTTTTGCGGAAGAGTTCTTGTGCAAAAACGTCTTGCGCAAAAGCACGTCAACACCTCAAAGTGCATCGCTTTTGCGATGCGTTTTTGCACAAGAGAGCATCCACACTGCATGGACGCTCTTGCGCAAGAAAGCTGTGATGGCCATTCACAGAATGGCCATCAGAGCACCTGCACTTTTTCGGATAGGCTCTATTTGTGCAAGAAACGCCCGCGGATTGTCCATACTTGCCTTTTTGTGCAACAGCTGTAGCACAAAAAAGGGGTTATGCCTCATAAAAGGAGGTTTACCTGCACCAGAAAAAGCCCTCTGTTCTGCCGTTTTATTGCCAATTTACTTGCGCAAAAGCGCATTTGAGATGTGGACGCTCCGTAGGTTTTTGCGCAAAAACGGCCGGTTTTGCGCAAAACCTTGCAGTGTAGATGTAGCCTGGGTTCCTTAGTCTGCACTGTCCCTGGAGACTCCAGATGCAGCAGGGGCTTGGTAGGCACCTCAGCACCTGCTTGGGTTAGTGTCTCTGGCCTCTGCAGCCACACGTTTTGGGTGATCCTTGGCTTGAGTCAGCAGGGCATGTCCTTCTTCCCCAGCAGTCAGCCCCAGCTGAGCTGTGCTGTTCCCTTTTATACCAGTGCATCCGGAGCATGCCTAGTAGAGAAAAGGGGTTGTGGCTTCCTCAACGCACAATGTAGGGTTAACCCTTCCCTGTCCAGTGCGGGGAGAGTGTGCCCCGCTGCAGTGATTTTTGTCTTTGATCATTTTCCTGCGTGCGTGAAATGATTGTCTGGTTTCACTGGTTGTTATTGGGGCATTTAATGCACGGAATGAAATGCATGGCATGTTCTGATACACATGCGTTGGGCCCATGAATCTTGTTAGGGGGTGTTGATGATTGCAACAGGGAGGTATAGATATTGGTTTTGCATCTGTTTTTCTGGCTGGATCTGGTGCCATTTTGAGTTGGTGGGTCTTGATTTCTTGGAGGTTGCTTCTGATGATGGATCTTGGAAGGGTGATGGATTTGTCTGGTGATCAGAAGAAGGGGTTCAGGAAAGATTTCTTTCAGGGTGGGGTCCCCATCAATTATGGATTGTAGTTGTTTGAAGACATACCATATCAGTTGTTTGTGAGGTGGCAGGGGTGGGCGGTCAGAGGGTGTTTTATGTTTCTGTTGAAGCAGGTTCTCTTAGGTGAGTTGGGAGTCTGGTTCCATGACGTGATCTACTTCTCTGGAGGAGTGTCCTTGTTGGGTGAAGGTGGTTTTACACGTATATCCTGGACTTTCTCCCGGGAGCATATTCTGTGGCCGTTGAGTGCCTAGCTGTAGATAGCAGCATTCTTGCTGTGTTTGGGGATGGCGACTAGAATGATGAAGTTAGATGTGGTGATCTTTCTTCTAGATAGTTGCCTGTAGAGTTCCATTGTTGAAGATGACCATGGTGTCCATGAAAAGCCAATGCTAGTGTGGGAGTGTTCCAGAGAGAGTTTAATGGCGGAACGATGGTTGTTGAAGTTGTGCTAGAAATCTCTGGGGAGTTTAAGTCCTGTGCCCAGAGGATGAAGGATCATCAATGTATCTAAGGCATAATCATTAGTTTTGTGGTGCATCTATGGATATCTGCTCCACAGTAGCCTCCCCTGCCCCTCACCCCCTGCTGTTGCCTCTGTGGGAGGCAGCAGGGGGATGCGGCTCCGCAGGAACCGGCACGGGTAGGGAACTGGCTTAAAAGTGGCTCCCTGCCTCCCCCCCGCCACTGCCTCTGATACAGAAACAGCAAGGGGGGTATTGTGTGTAGTTGTTTGGATTAATTGATAAGCCCAAGCTTATCGGTTAATCATTTAAATGTCTATATGCTAACATCCCTAGTGAGAACATTCTTTCCATTTTGCTAGTATCTTTGGAGGATGTTAGACGGACATTTTTTAGATCCGTAAGCCCGGATAAGTTGCCTCTAAGAGTTTGAAAAGAGCTGTCTGATGAGCTTGCTGGACCTTTTGCATTGATTGGAACACTGGGGAAGTCCCAGAAAGCTGGAGGAAAGCTAAAGTGATGCCAGTTTTTTTTTTTTAAAGAGTAAATGGATGACATGGATAATTGTAGGTCTGTCAACCAGACATTGATCTTAAACAAGATAATGAAGCAGCTGTTACGGGACTTAATTAATAAAGAACTAAAGGAGGGTAATGTAATTAATACAGATCAACATGGGTTTATGGCAAATAGACCTTGTCAAACTAAGGCTGTCTAAACTACAAATTGGAAAAAGAAACGCACTTTCCGATGTACTTCCGAAAAAGGCTCTTCCAAACTTTGTCCCATCTACACAGGCCCAAATTTCAGGAAAAAACCCTCTTTTGGAACATCCCTTCTTCCTTGTAAAACGAAGATTACAGAGATGCCGACAAAACGCATTCGCTTTTTCGATATTTTTTTTGGAAAAGCGGACGTATTCCTTGGAATTCTGTGTTCCAGATGTAACCCACACACCTAGGCTATGTCTACACTGGCGCGATCTTGCACCAGAGATATGCAAATGAGGCTAAGCTACACTCCTTCTTGCAAAAAAACCCCTCTGCAATTTTCAGGAATAATGGCATTGCGCAAGAGGGTTTTTCTTGCACAAGAAGGGGCAGTGTAGACAGCTCCTTCGAGCGCAAGAGCCTCTTCCGCAAAATGGTGGCTCATTAGGTATGCAAATGAGGCTTGGCGATATTCCACGCTTAGCCTCATTTGCATATTTCTGGCGCAACAACCCGCCGGTGTAGACATAGCCCTAGTGTGGTTACTGAGCAATGCAAGTGGTACCTAGACCACAGCAACAGTTAAGACCAAGAGACCTCTACAGCATGGGCTGGGAGCCAGCTGGCTTTTAGCTCAGAGGGTAGAGGTTCCTATACTCAGCTCCAGAGATCCCAGGTTCAAATCCATCTGGTGGTGGTTGTTACACATTAATAGCCTAAGTTGAGGCCTACTTTTGATGAAATCACACCTTTTGTTGATAATGGTAGTAGGATTGACATAGTACAGGAAACCCCTTCCTTACGACGGCCTGAGGTGCGACCCCCTGCGCTTATGACCATTTTTGTAAGTGCGGAAGGGGCTGAACCCCCCTGACTTACGTCCTCGGCCCGCATTTACGATGGCACACGGCGCCTATTGTAAATGCGGGTTTGAGTTACGATGCCCCCTGACGCTTCCCCAGGAACCAATCGTGTCGCAAGTCGGGGGTCGCCTGTATTATTAGACTCCTCTAAGGTGCTTGTCTTGGTACTGCCTGACATTTTGATTAAAAAACTAGAATGATATAAAAGTAACGTGAGACACATTAAATGGATTGAAAATGGCTCACGGATAAGTCTCAAAACATAACTGCATTTAAGGAATCGTCATCCAGTAGGCCTTTTTCCAGTGGGGTCCCACAGGGTTAAGTCTCTGGCCCTAAGTTATTTACATTTTTATTAAAGAGTTGGATGAAAACGTAAACTCATCATTTTGCCAAATTGGGGGCATGATAAATTAGTGCAGAAGACAGCTGAGGGACTCAGAGCAATGTGGATTGCTAGGTAACAACAGAGCGGCCAGACTGGATCAGACCAAAGGTCCATCTAGCCCAGTATCCTGGCTTCTGACAGTGGCCAATGCTAGGTACCCCAGAGGGAGTGAACAGAACAGGGAATCATCTCTCTCCTGCCATCCATCTCCACCCTCTCACGAACAGAGGCTAGGGACACCATTCCTTACCCATACTGGCTAATAGCCATTGATGGACTTAACCTCCATGAATTTATCTAGTTCTCTTTTAAACCCTGTTATAGTCCTAGCCTTCACAACCTCCTCAAGCAAGGAGTTCCACAGGTTGACTATGCGCTGTGTGAAGAAGAACTTCCTTTTATTTGGAAGAGAGTCCCAGTTTATAGAGGGACAACCTGTAATTTGACATGTTTCCATTTTTAATCATCAAGTGATCTCTCAAGGGAGCTTGAGAGATCATCAAGTCCAGGCCCCTGCCCCATGGCAGGACCAAGCACCTTCCAGGTTAGGGGTTTATTTTGAAATTCGGCTGCGTGTAGACACGGGTAAATACCGGAAGAGCGGCTTCTGAAAAAACCCCGGAGGAAGTATGCAAATGTGCAGCGCTATTTGCATCCTTCTCCTGAAATAAAAATTGTGTGTAGACTTACAAACTGTTCTGAAAAAGCAGACGTGTTCCTTGGACACGGCATAGCTTTTCCGGGATACCTCCAGGATAGACGGAGCCTCTGTGCCTTGGGGGTTGAGTTTCATGTCACGCGAACCTGATAATGAAAAAAAAATCCCCATTGGGTGTGAGCATGTAAGGAAAAATCTGTAGTGAAGTCCAGTCCCCTGTTGTCAAGACAGGGCACAGAAGAAGGCGCAGGACTCACCAACCAAATTGGTTTTTTGCCTCCAAGCCCATGGTAATTTTTGAAAAGTTCCTTGTTTGTGCCTCCAGCTTGAACCATGTGTACGTGCATGGAGGGGGCACACTGATTTCAGTGGTCACAGCCAACATCAAACTGTAATTCTCCCGCCCCCGCCCCCCCTACTCCCCAGAGATGACAGGAAAGTCTTGGCAGGCTTGAAAAGAGAGACATTGGATTCAATGCAAAATGCTGAGCCGGTCTCTGGGAGGGCAGGGGCCTTTCAGATAGAGAGAGGATGATCTTAACCCTTAGGGAACCAGTCTCTTTCCTGGAAACGGGCAGTTTCCTAGGCGGGTGTTGCAGATGGTGTTAGAATTAGCGGCTGTCACTTTAAATTTGCAGGGCTTCTCCTGGCCTTGCTTGCAGGCAAGGTGACTCTGTAGGGAAGGGTGTCATCTGGTCCAGCTAGCAGCAGTCCATCTGCAAAGGAGCCTTAGGGAGCAGCCTGTATCCTCGCTCTCTGGTTTGGGGGCAGGTGTGGTTGGACTGTGGATGCTAAGGAAGAAAGCCAGGTGATGGGGCAGCCTTCCAGCAAGCGTGTTCCATGATTGTGTCTAATTTTCCTGGGTCCTGCCACTCATTATTGGCCAGGCACATGCGGGGCAGGTAAGCAGCAACCCTAAAACATCTGCAGGCACGTAGGTCCCTTGCAGAGCCAGTGGGAAGCCGGGGAGGGGCTGTGCTTTGGAGGCGTGTCTGAACCGCAGCATCTCTTCAGGCAATGCATACCCCTTATACCCCCTTTCTTGCTTAGGGGCAGACCCACTGATGGGGGTGGGGGGAGGGGCAAAGGGGGCAGTTGCCCCAGGACCCAGCGATTCTAAAGGGCCCGGAGCTCTGGCTACTGAGGCAGTGGCGGACAGAGCCCCGGGGCCTATAAATCACCACCGGAGTGCTGCGCAACCACTCTGGGCAGCGTTAAGGGCTGGGGGGGCGTGGCATGTCCTCTGCCTGGCCTCGCCCCTTCCAACTGAGGCCCCTTCTGGGAGCAGGAATAGGGTTTCCCTATGGTTGAACCAAAAATACCGAACTCCGCCCCCCCCCCCAAAAAAAAACCACAGGGGAAAAAATTCTGTTGAGGAAAAAAGGGGGAGACCAAAGTTGTTGAGGAAAAAAACCAAACAAACAGCATGGCCCCTTTCAGAGTGAGTGCAGAGTCAGAATAGGGATAGGAACAGGGGAGAAGTTGAGCACTAAGTCCCAGGGAAGACATTGCTTCCCCTTGGTCTTTAGGCTTTTTGCCGGAGGCCATGTTGTGGTCTTGTTCAAGCCAGAACTTAGCTTCCCTGTGGAACCAGATAAGCATAGGGTCCGGGGTGGGGGCTGGGGTGTTGGGGTCTGGGGAGGAGGGGGAAGAGGCCAGGGGCTGGGCCTGAGCCCAGGTGTTAGGGTTGCCTGGTGTCCAGTATTTTTGCCTCCTGGCCGGGAAAAAAAAATCAGAAAATACCAGACATTTTAGGTGTCCGGTATTGTCTGAATTTTTCTTACCGGACAGGAGGCGAAAATACCGGACTGTCTGGGTCAATACCGGACACCCGGCAACCCTAAGCAGGAAGCCGGCCTCCCCATCTTGTCCCGGGACTTGGCGTGGCTGTCGGCTCGCCTGCTTAAGGGTGTCTGATGGCACCTTCTAGCCTCCAGCTGCTGGTGGGTGAGCTGGGGGGGAAACAAAAGTTTCCCCTGAAGCCCAGAGATGGGGCAGGCACTTGGGCCAAATTCTTCCTTGACACCACCAATCACCCCTTATTCATAGACTAACATAATACCATGGCTGGTAGAGACCCCTACCCAAAGCTGGACCAACCCCAACTCAATCATCCCAGCCAGGGCTTGGTCAAGCCGGGTCTTAAACACCTCTAAGGATGGAGATTCCACCCCCTCCCTATGGAACCCATCTCAGTGCATCACCCCCCTGCTAGGGAAATAGTTTGTCCTAATATCCAACCTAGACCTTCCCTTATTCCTGGCCCGAGCTCTCAATGGGACCCCTCTCTCTTGATAGCCGTGCTGAGCCCAATTCTCACTGAGGGGTCTGTTAGGGTTGCCAGGAGTCCGGTATTCAACCAGACAGTCTGTTTTTTGCACCCTCTGTCCAGTAAAAAAAAATCAGAAAATGCCGGACATGTGCAATGTCTGGTATTTTCTGCTTTTCCAGCTGGGTGCCCGACGGAAGCCTGGCGGGGACGCGGGGAGTGGCTGGGGAGGCAGGGCTGCGATTGGTGCTGGGAGGTTCATGTAGTCAAAATATATGATGTAGACAGTTGATTGTTTATAATAAAGTTCCCATTCAGTGTTAAGCATGGTTGTGGTGGGTTTTTTTTTTTTTTTTTTGCTCGACAAATTTTTAGCACGTGTTCGGTATTTTTTGGGAAACCATCTGGCAACCCTAGGGACTGGCTGGAGGCAGGAGCAAGCTAAGGCAGGGAAACGGAGAGGCAGCAGAGGAGGAGAGAAAGAGGGTGCATGGAGAAATTGGGACGGGGTGTGATAGGGTGTGATTAATAGGGTGTGTTCCCCACACTCATTCTGCATTAGGCACAGCCAACTGAATAGGAGAAAGAGAGAGGTCTAGGCTGGGCGGAGAGCCGTGATGAGCGAGAAGCTCACCTGAGCAGAAATGGCCTGGGTTTGAGTAAATCCAGCAGAAAAGGCGGCCGGGAGGAAGTTTGTGGTCGTCCTTTGTGTAAAAGAAAGGGAAAGAGGGAGCAGGGCCCTGGCAGTGGCAGAGAGTCTGTGGGACCCAGAGTGGGACTGAACAGACCTTGGCTGGGGGTGTGGGTAGGGCTGCATCCCTTCCAGCATTGCCCTGGAGTCTCCAGGAATTAAAGATGAATAGTTGCTTAAAGCGTATAACAGGGGCGGGCAACCTTTTTTGGGTTGGGGGCTGCTGACTCACAGAAAAATCAGTCAGGGGCCTCACCCCCCCCACACTGACCCCCCCGACTGAGAGGGAGAAAGACACTCCCCACATTCTCCTCACACACCAGAGCCTGGGGGGGCCCAGGCTAGTAGATTTTGTGTGCTCCAGCCCCATGGAAGGCGGGGGGTGGAGTGCCACTGTGGGCTCCCCAATACTGGTGGGGAGCCCTGAGCCTCAGGGGCCAGATCCAGGCAAGCCAGGGGCCACATCCGGTCCCCGGGCCTTCAGTTCCCCACCCCTGGTTTATAACGTGGGATGAAAACGCCAGGGAGATGTCCAACCAACATCGGCAACCCACGTTGCAGGGTCCCTGGGCTGGCATCAAGAGGAGAAGCTTGGCCCAGGTTTCCCTACCCACCACTGGCAGGGCGGTGAACTGGATGAGAGTTGGGGTCATGGCGGGAATGGCCGAGAGGGGGCAGTGGGTGGGAGGCCTGCCTGACGCTGGAGGTGGAAGGAGACGCTGAAGACCAACCCCCGAAGGGGACCCCCCCAAGCAACCTGGCTGGAGGACCGAGTCACAGGGAGGAAGCAGCAGGCCTTGGCGCGAGGGAGACAGCGGTGGAGAGGGGCTCCGGCCTGGCAGTGGCAATCCCCAGAACCACCCGGCAGAGGTGCCATTCTGTGGTGAGTAGTGCACCCCTCATGGGGGGTGGGGGGACGACTGCAATTCTTCTGAGGCGGGGGCCGAGGGGAGGGAAGGGTCATTATCTATTTCCCAACCAGCATGGAGGCCAAAATTCTTTATTAAACAAGTGTCAACCCGGGGAAGAGCCAACAGAGGGCAGCCCGAGGCTGCATGGAGCTGGGCGGGGAGGGATGCTGGCGGATGCTTATCACAGAGGCTCCTGGCAATCAGCAGGAGAGAGATTTGGGTTTCCTATTTGGGCAGAGAGACCATTTCCCGTGAAGAAGCAGGATCAAGCTTGCGTTTGAAGAGCGGGGAGGAGGTGCTCTGCAGAGCAAGGAGAAGGCGCTTTGCCTCAGGTTTGCTTTTGAATCCCACACCTCCGTTGGGAAGCAAGCCACAGGGAGCGAGCGGCAGGCCCACGGAGCGTCCCAGGCAGCGAACCGCTGCTGAAAGGAGCCCGTTTGACTGTGCGGATACCAGGGCAAAGCACCCACAGGGTCTTGGGGAGGCACAGGTGAACCTCAAATGGACCCCCAACAATTTTACTTGGGGGTGTGTAACGCTCACGAGCAAACTGGCGCGCGAGGCTGCTAAAGGCTGCACTGTCCTTTAATTGTAAGTGACACAGTTTTACCAGAGGCTTAAAACCTGGCCTGAAATGCTGCTCTTTTGCTTTGCCCATCCCAAGTGCCAATGTCTCCTGGCTTGGGAAAAGGCAAGGATTCAGTGCGGGGAGGGGCGAAAGGGGAGGAAAGGAGACCACAGAATGGGCGCAGAGTTTGTTTGTGTTCTTGTGGGATGGCACCATGAGGCTGACAGGAAGGATGGCCTTGTGGTTAATGCAACAGCGTGGCACTTCAAAGAGCTAACTCCCACCACTCCTCCTTGTGCAAGAGGGTCCCTGTGTGACATGGAAGACGTTTCATAGAATCTAGAACTGGAAGGGACCTCGAGAGGTCAAGTCCTATCCCCTGCCCTCACGGCAGGACCAAGCTCTGTCTACATCAGTGTTTCTCAACCTTTTTTTTTTTTTTTATAAAGTACCCCTTTAAAAAATTATAAGTACCCCCACTACCTACAGTTTTCAGACACACAATTTTTTTTTCTACCATTGCAACACATTTGTTTAAACAACTTAATCGTAGCCGGGCGGGCGATAACATTTTTGGACGTAAAAAAGTACAAAAATAATCAAGCGCTGTAAAACTTAAAACAAAAACTCCGTTTTCTCCAAATTTCAGTTGTGTTGACGTACCCCCTCAGACTTCTCTCAAGTACCCCTAAGGGTTGAGAAACACTGCTCTAGACCATCCCTGCTAGATGTCTGTCCAGCCTGCTCTTAAATATCTCCAGAGATGGAGATTCCACAACCTGCCTAGGCAATTTATTCCAGTGTTTAACCACCCTGACAGAAAGCTTTTCCTAATGTCCAACCTAAAACCACCTTGGGGCAATTTAAGCCCATTGCCTCTCGTCCTATCTTCAGAGATTAAGGAGAATAATTTCCCACTCTCCTCCTTGTAACGCCCTTCTATCATGGGTGGGTGCTGGATTCTCTGGTCTGCTCCATGGCACGACTGAGCTGCGATTTATTTTCTGGGCTGCTGCAGCTACCTCCTGCCCCACATTCAGGGCAAATTGTTAGGTAACAATTCAGCCTCTCGTGAATAACCACCTCCTTTTCACTGAAAGGAGGAGGGTGCAGATGAGGTTTGAAATGAGTCGGGAGCTACATTAGCAGACAAGACTTTCCAGTACCTTATTTGGAACAGCAAACACTGTTAGAAAAGAACCGGTTACCCAGAGGCAGATGGGGTAGGAGGGCTCCTTTATTGCAGATACTTGTTCTGTCTCAGACCCCCCCGCAGGGCCGACTTATCCATTAGGCACAGTAGGCACAGTGCCTAGGGCCCACGATACCTTTAGGGGCCCACGAAAATGTTTTAATTTCTTTTAAAATCCGAAGAAAAAAAAATGAACTTTTAGGGTTGAAGAAAATGTTTTAATTTTTTTCTCACATCAGAAAAAAATGAAACTTTTAGGGCCCACGAAAATCTCTTACATTTTGCCTAAAACAGAAAAAAAATAAAATGTTGAAGTATTTAAAGTTATATCAAAAAGAATTTTTAATATTTTTTTTTATGGAGGAAGGGGCAAAAGTGCCTAGGGCCCACAAAGGCCATAATGCGACCCTGCCCCCCCTGCAACCTGAAATGCGAGTGAGCAACAAATGAACCCCAGGTCCACCTTTGGGTCTCAGTGAGTATGTAAATACCCTTATCAATTACATCGCTCTGTAAGCCCTAACTTAGTAACGTGAACGCTGGCATAATGCATAATCATAACCGTGTGATGAATATAATTATACCCGCCGCTGCTTACTGTTTACAGCTTTTTAGTTGATGCCGGCAATTCTCACATCACAAAACGCCCTAAATCAGCAACTTACCAGGGGGAAAGGAGAGGTGGCGCTGAATGTATACTGCAAAGTGAATGAGAACGGATAAGGGGGTAAGAAGGAGGGCATGGTTAACACATAGACCATTCTCGAAAAGTTACATCCTGGGTACAGCTGTAGATTATCTGTCCCGAGCAAGCAGGGAAGCGGGGATCAAAGGAAGTCTGTAAATCCACAGAAGTCGGGTCTGCCTGGGCCATGACCATGGTCGCATATACCAAGACCCCTTATTTAATCCTGACACACCCCAAGAAAACACTTGCAGCGTGAGAGTCGTCGCCAATGCATGGGACGTCAGAGGGCTGTATGAGGAATGCATACATTGCAAGAGGCAGCATGGTCCAATGAATAGAGCTCAGTCCTAGGACTTATCTGGATTCTGTTCCTGGCTTTGCATTAGCCCTGTAAATCCCTTCCCCTCCTGTCTTTATCTTGTCTGTTCAGAGAGGGAATTCTTCCAGGTGGAGATCAGTTCTTGCTGTGTTTCCACGAGGCCTCGTGCAAAGGGCCTCTGATCTCAGCTGGACCCTCTAGGCACAGTTGCAATAAAAATAATAAATCTGACCTGCCTGGGGACCTAGGGACTGAGGTTTTAAAAAATGAATGGTAATTGGATGTCCAAACCCTTTAGGTTTTGCTCTGTGCCGCAGCAGCCAACGAAGCGAACACGATGTTCGGATGCATAAGAAATGGGACGATGAATAATATGAAGACTCTTAAAATGCAGTTGTATAACTCAATCATGCCAAATCCCTGGTCACCCCATCTCCAAAGGAAAGGCTGTGATGATTTCAGCCTGGCTGTGTAAGATAGGGGAGGGAAGCGGTTGAAAATATTAACAGTAAATAGCCATCTTAAATTGCCTCATTGAGATGAATTAGAGAAGCTCACACTTTGTACTACTGAGCTGGTGCAATGAAGCACAGAGAAATGATTTATAGTCAGGCAAACACTACATCAAGTGGAGCTATAAAGTATTTTAATGCAAGTATATAGCCTTGGATATAATAAATCCCACGAGAACTTAAAACTTTAGAACATCTAGTTTTTTATTGTCTCATGTTATAAGTCTACCAAAGTCAAAATGAGTATTTTAAATGCTAGAAAGATCTTTCTTTCTTTCTTTCTTTCTTTCTTTCTTTCTTTCTTTCTTTCTTTCCATCTAGACTACAGGTTTTTTTTGGAAAAACGGCCATTTTTCTGAAAAACTTCTCTTTCGTCCACACTGCTATTGCGTTCTTTCTAAAGAAATTGAAAGAACGCAGAGGTTTTTCCGACATTGGTAAACCTCATTCTACGAGGAAGAACACCTTTTCCGAAAGAGCTCTTTCAGAAAAAGGCGTGTGTGGACACGGAAGAGGGATTTTTTTCGAAAGAAGAGACCTCCAGGAAAAAGCCCAGGTGCCCTGGTGGCCACTCCATCCATAGTAATCACAACTGAAATGCAAGATAGCTTTTGCTGTGTGGACACTTTCTTTCTTTCTTTCTTTCTTTCTTTCTTTCTTTCTTTCTTTCTTTCTTTCTTTCTTTCTTTCTTTCTTTCTTTGTCTTGTTAATGTGAAATTTAGCAGGCTGGTAGTTAATAACCACCCTGTATCTTTGCGGAGTTTGCAAATAAAATAGTTTATTCCTCTTGGAGTTGACATGTGTCTCCCAGGAATCCCGAAGAATGCAATTAAACTAGAAAGCCACAGTGAAAGGCTGGGGGCACAGCTGTCTCTGGAAGCGTTAGGTCTTGTGCATGGAGAACTATGAAGTTTTGCAGAAATTACCATCTATAATAAACAGTCCTGCAGAGGAAGAAAAACACAGCGAACAAGATCCATCAGTTTATTGAGACACCCCCGCTGGTCTGGGGCTTGCAGCTCTGCAGTACTAGACACTGCCGGATGATATATTTTTTTCCTTGCTCAGAACAAACATGTACTTTCGGTCTGCATGACTTTTATTTACACTGGATAACAGCATTGGAACCTCCAAGACTGGATCAGACCGGAGGCCTGTCTCATCTAGGGCCCTGTCTCTAATACGTACGACTAGACTGCGGGGGTTTTTGGGATACAGGAGGTATCCCGAAAAAACTCTGCTGCGTCCAGGGAACGCATTTGCTCTTCCGCTTTTTTTTGTGTGGAAGAGCAGACGTCTTCTTTCAGAAGACCTGTCTTCCTTGTTCCCTCTGAAAGAGGTTAGTTTTTTTTTCTGAAATTTGGCCCAGTGTAGATGGGCCAAATTTCAGAAAAGCCTCTTCCAAAAAAAAACCCCTGAAAAAAGGTGCGCAAATTGCAGAGTGCATTTTGCATATCTTTATCTGAAAAAAGTTGTAGACACAGCCATATTGACCAGTACCAGCCACTTCAGAAGGTGTAAGAACCCTGCAATTGTAGATATAAAATAATCTCCCTCGCCCAGTAAGTCTCAGCCCGAACTCTCAGGGCACATCTATGCTACAGGGAAGATCGACACTGCCGCAGTCGATCTTCTGGATTTGATTGAGCGGGTCTAGCAAAGTTAGAAACTGACAAAAATGTAACTTCACTGACAGAGAAGGAGCACGGTCTAGTTGCAGAGGCATCATTGTGGGGTCTGAGAGATGCTGGTTCTAGTCTTTGACGCTGACTGGCTGTGTTGCCTCGGATGAATGCTTTGGCCACCCCGTGCCTCAGTTTCCCTGCCTGCCTTTCCTCTATTGAGAATGTAAGGTCTCTAGGGCAGACACTCCGTCATGTTCTGCCTGTGACAGTGCCTAGCCCAAGGGTGCCCTGATTTCAGTTTAGACACGGCTGTAATACAATCTGTATAATAGCTAGACGATTTATCTGGTATTGCTCGGGTTCTTAACTCAATTCATTTCTGTTTTTAGGAAAATAGAATGAAAAGTGTCCAGGCTTCATTTGAATCATTGCTCTGGGGTGTAGCTGGGGAGGAGGGGTTCGGTACGTAGGTTGCCCCAGGGAAAGAGAGGGCAACCCCAGCTCTTTCTCACCCCAGAAGCTTGGAGCCAGGTGAAAAGCACCTCTCCATGACCACTGCAGCTCCAGTGGGCATAGCTGAGGGAGGGGTGCATTTCCCCCGGCTGGGGCAGGTCCAGGTTCATGTGCCCCCTGTGTTCCCCAGCCAGAGTGAGGAATGCAGCAAACTGCACTTTTCCCTTGCTCCCTAATGAAGGGGAACAGCCAGCAACGTCCCCATATGAATTGGGGTGGGGAGGGAAGATTAGAATCATCGAATCCTAGGGCGGGCAAAGACCTCAGGAGTCATTGAGTCCAGCCCCCCGCCCAAAACAGGACCAACCCCAACTCAATCATCCCAGCCAGGGCTTGGTCAAGCCGGGATTTAAAAATCTCTAGGGATGGAGATTCCACCCCCTCCCTAGGGAACCCATCCCAGTGCTTCCCCACCCGCCTAGTGAAACCCTCCCTAAAGAGTGTCTTGGGGGTCAGAGGCCTGGGGCTGGGGCTGTCCTGGATGGGGGGGGTGCCCCCCCAGCCAGCCTCTTTCACCTGCTTGGTGATTCTGGCTACGTCTACACAGCAGCTTTTGTTGGCAGAGACAATGCAAATGAAGCGCTCATTAGCATTTCTCGTGTTCTCATTTGTATAGTCTCTTCCGATCCGTTTTACGAAAGAGGTTTTTGCACAAAAACAGACGGGTCAAAAAAAACCCTTTTGCGCAAGATCCTGTATACCTGCTTTTTTGAGGAATAAGGTTTCTAGCGCAAAAGGGTTTTTTTCTTGTGCAAAATGGCCCCGTCTACACTGTGTTTTTTGGTGCAAAATCCTCTCCCGCAAAACAGATCGGAAGAGACTATGCAAAGGAGAGCGTGAGAAATGCTAATGAGCGCTTCATTTGCATTGTCTCTGCTGACAAAGGCTGCAGTGCAGAGGTCGCCTCTGTCTCATGGTTTCCTGGGAAGATATCCCACTCCACCACTGGGTGGATTTGAGCCTGGGATTTCTGAAGTGGAGTGTAGGAGCCTCTACCCTCTGAGCTAAAAGCCGGCTGGCTTCCAGCCCATGCTGTAGCGGTCTCTTGATGTTAGCTGTTGCTGTGATCTAAGGGCCACTGCATGGTAACCACACTAGGGCTATGTCTACACTGGCGGGTTGTTGCGCCAGAAATATGCAAATGAGGCTAAGCGTGGGATATTGCCGAGCCTCATTAGCATACCTAATGAGCCGCCATTTTTGCAGAAGAGGCTCTTGCACCAGAAGGAGCATCTACACTGCCCCTTCTTGCACAAGAAAACCCCTCTTGCGCAATGCTGCTATGCTGATTATTTTCAGGAATAACGGCATTGCGCAAGATGGTTTTTCTTGCACAAGAAGGGGCAGTGTAGACGCTCCTTCTGGTGCAAGAACCTCTTCTGCAAAAATGGCGGCTCATTAGGTATGCAAATGAGGCTCGGCGATATTCCACGCTTAGCCTCATTTGCATATTTCTGGCGCAACAACCCGTCAATGTAGACATAACCTAGGTGTATGGGTTACACAGGCACATCCCACTGTCCGGGCCCAACCAAACCCTGACCTTTCTTTTTAAGTTATGATAAGAAGAAGCTGGATAACTAATGTGGGGATTCGAGCTCTTACCACTTAGGAGGAGCTCTTGGACAAACAGGCAGACTCTCTCAAATATACACTAGATGCATGTAGTTACACCAATGTGAATTGGCTCGTCTAGACAAAGCCTCATTATAGGCCAGCATTTCTTAAAGTGTGTTCCATGGTACAGCGGCATGCCGCGAGGCAGTTGGAGGTGTGCTGTGGAGAGAACAGAATTCAAAATGGCCTCTCTTAAAGGGACAAGCCTTTTTTTTTTTTTGGCTGAACAGCTTTTCTCTGGGGGCATTTTTTTTTTGGGTCAACAACTTTTCCCTTGGGAATGGCCACCCTTAAAGGGGCAAACCTCCTTTTTTTTTCTTTGACCAACAACTTTTCCTTTTCTCAACAAAAAAATCCTTGGTGTTCCCCATAAAAAAAAATTATTGCTTGGTGTTCCTCGATCTTAAAAAGTTTAAGAAACACTGTTACAGGCTATCTCTCTAACAGGCTTCCACCCCCACCCCCACACTGGAATGGAGTTTGTCGCATTTGTTAGGAGTGTGTTTTTGCTACGGCAAGGCAATGGCAAAGCGATGACTCTGGCTTTGTGTCCTGACTGTGGGAAGGCAAGGGAGGGGGGATTCCAGAGCAGTGGGCCAGGCCACAAAGAATGCACTGCCTTCCACCTCCCGTTTTCCTTCTTGCTGGTCGCCTCCGGGTCCTGGTGGCGCTCAGGAGACGGGGTGGACATGGAAGGGAAGATCTTGGGGTCCAGCGTCCCCGTCTGTGGAAGACCGTGAAGCTCAAGACTGAAAGCCTGAGTCCGAATTGATTTGTGATGGCAAACGATCTGAGCAGCTGCGTGAAGGGCATGGCTTCCCGCGCGGCGGTGAGATTTTAGTGTCTGTGGTTTCATTCCCAGGTGTGATAACAGAGCTTGACGGTCACAAAGGCATCATTCACGGCAGCAGAATCCTCCTCTGTTTGAAAGCGGACAGGTTTGATTCTGGAGGTGCCGGTCTTGCTTCCAAATCCCCACTGACTTTCCGAGAAGCGGGATCGGGCTTCACGGTAGCGTAGGCGAGGGCTGACTTCCAAGTCCCCAACAGGCGAGAGAATCTTTTCCCTTGCTACACCTGATGCTGCTCCCATCCCCGGAGCTGTCAGTTCGTTGCCTTTCCCCCGCACGAAATGTGCAGCAATTTATTTCATTCTGAAATTGACAGCGAACTGAAATTAGCTCCCCAGCTGCGGAGAACGCTCTTTGCTGCGTTGACATTCCTGTGCAATTAGCTCTCTTTGTGCACTAGAAAACCACGAGGCTGAGCATTTGCGCCCATTGTCTGGCTAAATAGGTAAGACAAGAAATGTCCCGGCGAGGCCTATAATTACAGAGCGAGGAAACGTAATGCCCAAGAATCAGATTTCCCCAGCTAAACGCTCTCCTTCTGCTAATGAGCCAGAGGCCACGCTCCATCGCAGAGAAAAAGATTTTTCTCTTGAAGTTTTACACCCGGATCCTGCAAGGCGCAGACAGGCCCCTGCTGTTATGCCAAGTGCCGTTAACTTTACATAAGAACATAAGAATGGCCATACTGGATCAGACCAAAGGTCCATCTAGCCCAGTAGCCTGTCTGCCGACAGTGGCCAGCACCAGGTGCCCCGGAGGGGATGGACTGAAGACAATGATCAAGCGATTTGTCTCCTGCCATCCTTCTCCAGCCTCTGACAAACAGAGGCCACGGACATCATTTCTATCCCCTGGCTAATAGCCTTTTATGGACCTAACCTCCATGAAATTATCTAGCTTCTCTTTAAACTCTGTTATAGTCCTAGCCTTCACAGCCTCTTCTGGCAAGGAGTTCCACAGGTTGACTATGCGCTGTGTGAAGAAGAACTTTCTTTTATTAGTTTTATTAGTTTAAAACTTTGCGGTGCCTAGCTCAGCCAAAGGAGGGTGGGGTGGCTCAGTGGTTTGAGCATTGAGTTGCTAAACCCAGGGTTGTGAGTTCAATCCTTGAGGGGGCCTTTTAAGGATCTGGGGCAAATCTGTCAGCGATGGTACTTGATCCTGCTGGGCAGGGCAGGGTACTGGACATGATGACTTTTCAAGGTCCCTTCCAGTTCTATGAGATAGGTATATCTCCCTATATTACATTATAGCTGTCTGCAGGATTGAGTCATTAGCCGCTTTTGGACCAAGATTGTCTGGAAATGCCTCCAGGTCTGCCTTTCTGGCAACATTTCTGCACCCAGCCCGATGCCAGAAATGCAGAGGCATTGTTTCAATTTGAAATTAGATAGAACTGAACATTTTTTCGGACTGGAAATTAATTCTGTCGGCACAGGATTGGGCAGAGGCAAAAGTAGTACACTCCAGGTGCCTGGCTTCAGGGTGAAATCCTGTTCTTACCCACACCACTGTAAGCCCAGAGTAACTCTGTGAAACAACCCTGGCTTTATACTGGAGCAACAAAGAGCAGAATCAGCACTGACAGCCATTTGTCTGCCGAAAGACGAGTTCTCGCCATCCTGTTCTATTGACATGTACACAGCAGCATTTTAGCTACAAGCACACTGAAAATCAATTATAACGATCGTTCAAGTAAGTTCATCTCTCTGTAAGCACTTGGAAAGCGCCCAGACCAGAGGATGTACTTTATGTGAGTAAGGGCATGTATACACGGGGACAGTCAGGAAAGTGAATCCAAATTAACTAAAAGTGAATATAAAATGGAATTGTTAAATTACATTGTGTGGATACTCTCATTCAGAATTAAAGTGGCCTTAATTTGATTTTGCTTAATTCAATTCAGAGGTGAATTAAGTAAACAAAATTAGAGGCAATTTAATTCTGAACAAGAGAAGTCACACTGGGATTTAATGTGGCTTAGCTATTTGTCTTTTTAAAGTGAATTTGAATTAATTCTCCCGAGTCTCTCTTTGTAAACAAGCCCTTAAGATTCACAGCAAGTTCTCCACCTGCTAGGACCCAAATAGCTTGTTCTGCCTTATGGGTTCCTGATTTCTAGACAATGTTACCAGGTTCCTATTCTGATCTGGTATTTGGAGAATGTCTGTGAAATAAGGAAGTTTTATATTGTAACCCGAAGATGGCATCTAATTCTTTCCCATCTCATGGAGCCCTTGGATTCTCACATGGCATGTTGCTTCGTTTAATCCAGTCCTTAAGGCTGAAAACATATAGCTGTGTGGGAATCATAATAATAACAGCAGCATCACATCTGGTCTCTAAGGACGTGGTCCAAAAGCCTATTAAAGGAGTATTTCCTTGGCTTTCAGGACTCTCTGGATTAAGTCCTAACTCATGCATGTCTGTATAAACTTCAATCACATCCATGAAACATTAGCTTTAAAGTAGCAGCTATAGGAATACATAAAGTTTCACTTGAAACAAGGACAAAGCAAAGGCTGTGTGTGGCTCTTTGCCAGGAAACGCTCGCAGAGCTCAAACCCAGTCACGCTTGAGGACAGAAGGACGTCAAACGGCGAGCATGGCAGCGTTCCACGTGTGGGGCGGGCCGGGGGGAGGAGAACTTACATTAGAAGGAAAATTGGAAAAGTCCGTCTGTCAAATCAAACGGCCGCAGCGGTGTGTGGTCTCAACGTTTCATTAAAACACTGCGCGGACCCCGAGAGCTGGTGTTTGGGGGCTGTTTTCAGTCCCATATAGATTCTTCTTCTCATGGGTGGTGGGTGAAAGTAGGGCTGGGGGTCTCCCCGCCCCACCCCAGGGTCCCCCAGCCCCGCCCCTTATGTTGAGGCCCCACCCTCACAGAAGCCAAGCTGCCTCTGCGATACCTCCCCCTGAACCACTGAGAGGTGGGGAAGTGTGCCATTCCCCCTCCCCACCAGCACGGGGAGGGCGGGTGTGAGGCCCCAGCCTTCCCGGCCCCAGAGTACAGGGAGGGCGGGCGCTGGGGGGCAGCAACACTCCGCCCCCAGTAGGCCTACAGCAGGCGCTCTGGGGGCGGAGTGTGGGCGGGGCCAGGGGGGCGGTTTGGGAAGGCAATGCCTTCCCTTGCCTCTTATACCCTCCTCTTCTGGTTCTTTATTGTACGGCAGTACCGTCTACAACTGCCAGTGAAGATCCCAGCTCCACCGTGCCAGGACAAAAAGGATAAGTCTGAACTTCAAAGGAAACCATACAGCGGCGAGTCTCAGAGGCTGGGTCAGTCTTGTGGGGCTCGGGCTGTGGGCTAAAAATAGCAATGTAGACGTGTGGGCTTGGTAGGAACCAAGAGATTCAAGACCCTCCCCCATCGCTGGGTTTCAGAGCCCGGGGTTCCAACCTGAACCCAAATGTCTACGCTACAGTTTTACAGCTCCACAGACCAAGCCTGAATCAGCTGCCACGGGAGTTTAATCACAGTGTAGACACACACGTAGGCCTGGTCTACTCTAGTGCGGAAGGTCGACTTAAGCTACGCAACTCCAGCTACGTTCATTATGTCGCTCGAGTCAATGTCTCTTAAATTGCTGTCCACACAGCGAGAGGTCGATGGGAGCAAACGCTCCCATCAGCTTCCCTTACTCCTTGTGAGAAGCAGGAGAACTGGCACTGATGGGGGCACCTTCTGAGTTTGATGTAGTGGGTCTGCACTAGACCTGCTAAATCAAACCCCGGAAGATCAACCGTGGCAGCGTGGACCTTCCACGTAGTGTCAACATGCCCTTTCAGTCTAAAGAGAAAAGAAAGAAAATGGATGGGAGAGGAAATAGACAACATAGAGGAGAAGTGACTTACCAAGGTATGATGGGATGTCCACCCCGCCCTTGCCCTGAAGGAGGTGAAGGGGGGCCAGTGGGGCCAACTAACCGATTATGCAGCAAATGAGGAAGTTACAGGGTGGGGGGAGGGCCTTGATTAGAAGAAGCTCACCTGAGCAGAGAGGGGCTGGGCTAGAATAAGCCCAGGGAGCGGGCAGCAGCCAGGGCGGCTGTGAGGAAGTTTGTGTTTACACAGCAGAGAGGGAAGGAGGGAACCCAGAGGCATAGTGGGACCTTGGAGGTCTGGCCCAGAGCGGGGAGAGCAAATGCTGATGCGAACAAGTTTGTGAAGAGAGCCTGTGGGACATGGGCTAGGAAGCAGCCTAGGGAGCAAGCAGCAAGGTGGGGAGAGAACAGATGATGTAGGGTCCCTGGGCTGGAACCCAGAGTGGCGGGAGGGCCGAGACTCCCCTACCTGCCACTGGGGCAGTTAACGGGAACACGGCCTGGGTCACTGTGGGGGTGACAGAAAGCTTGAAGAACTATGCCTAGGCAAGAGGGCAGGGGAATGCTGAGTGCCCCGGCTAGAGGGCCGAGCCATGAAAGGGAGGCTCCGGTTTCTGAGGGAGAAAGGGGCCACAGGCCGACAGGGAGATGGGGGCCGCAGCCTCAGGAAGGCGTGCCCAGCCTCACACAGCGAATCCCCACAATGGCCAGGAGCGGGTGCCACTTGTGGTGAGTAGAGTACCCCATCACCAAAAGACACACCGCAGGCCAGTGGCAAAGCTATGTCCCTTGGTTGCCAGCTCAATCTTCTGGACCCCCTGCCTAGCTGGCGGGAGTGGGGGACTTGCAGTATATTATCTATACACGCAAAATGTACCCCAAGAATAACCAGGCCTGAAAGTGATATGCCCAAGGTCAGACAGGAAGTCAGTGGCAGGACTGGAACATGACAGCAGTACTCCGTGGGCCAGCGCCCGAGCCACTAGAAGTGCATCCCTCCTGCCTTTGGTTTTACTGATCCTGACATTGTTCTTCCACCGTGAAACCCAGTGGGATTCGATTCATTTCAAAAGTGGAGCATGGAGTCAGGCCTCCTTTCTAGAATAAAGTCACTCCATCCAAATCCGCAGATGGTGCCGGTCATCCTCATTCCAGTGAATTCACCGGGGCCATGTTGATTTGTCCCATCGGCTTTACGGTTGAAGGTTAACTAAGGTGAACTTGAGAACGGCCTCCTTGGTGAATCAAGAATTTTCACAAGCATTTACCTCGGCGCTTGACTGTTAAAAATCATGTGATTGTACAGACTCTATGTCTACGGTTTGGCCATACCAAAGGTCTCCTTTGGCTTGGTCACTAACAAGTCCTCTAGCTGTGCCCCTGCTTGAAAAGAGGCATTGAAAATATGGAGAGGTTGAAGCAAGGAAAATAAAGACGGGCCAACCAGAGGACGTCTGAGGGACTGGAATTTCCTGTGTCTCTAGCTACGGTCCGTATCGGGACCTCATTACCGGAATATCTGAGCCTATGTAACCTCACACACATCCTATTATCCACACTGTAGAGATGGGAAGAGAGTCTCCCACGTTAGACCCCAGCCTCTGCACCACCCTTGTGCACAGGAAGCTGCTGCTGAAGCTGGCGTGATCTCCCGCTCCCAGGAGGCACCGCAGAAGAGGTAATAAAATATTGTCTTGTCCCGCGCTAAGGTCAATATAATGAACTGGCGAGCACGGCTAAGGCGACATTTGGGCGTTGCTATTCGGGGAAACCTTTGGCCAGTTTCCGTGGGGATGAAACTAATACCCACAGGTCCTTTCTGTTCAATGACCCGGCCCCAAAGGGGATTGAGCGTAGTGCTCCCATGAGTGTTCAATCGCCTGGACAATCTGGCCGAACAGACCCCCCCCCCATGCCAACAAAATCAATCTTGCTACGGCCATTTGCCTACATGATTCTCTACAAGCCTGGGGCCTAACTCTAAATCTGTGTTTAACCATTGTGGCAGGGTGTTGCCCTGTACTGGCCCTTTAAGGCTGAGACCTGGAGTCAGGAGGAAGCCCAGCTGAGGCAGCTAACCAGGGCCCAGCTGGAGGCCATATAGAGCAGCTACTGGGAGGAGGAGAGGGACCTGCCTGCCTGCCTGCAGTGAGAGAGGCATCGGCTTAGCAAACCCAGGCTACCCGGCCTGAGGCCCTAGGGGCTGCAAGGAGGCAGTCATGGAGGGCGGGGCTCGCATGGAGGCAGCCCTAAAAGGCCAGGCTGCAAGAAGGCAGCTGCGGTTCGCAAAGAGGCGAGGGACTTTGAGCCAGGGAAGCCCCAGGCCATAAGTCCGCAAGGCAGGGTTGCAGGAGGCAACCGGGCAGGCAGAGTGGGAGAAGAACTGGGGGTCCTAGGAAATAGGGAGGACCCTGGAAGAGGAGCGGAGGAAGAACAATGACCCCCCCCAGAAGGGGGCGCAAACCAACATCAGAGTGGTCACTGCCGGAGGGCAGTGCCCTGAAGAAAACACCTCACCCAAAGGGGGTGCATCGGTGTCGGAGCAGCCGGTGACTTCCCCAAAGCCACCCTGAGGGAAGAAGCCGTGCTGAAAGTGAGTCGAACCCGCTACAATATATATATCTATATATATATATATGTATTTTTTTTTTAAAAGGGGTACTTTATAAAAAAAGGTTGAGAAACACTGACATAGCACCCCTTGGATTGTCAACAGGCCCTGAGCCAGAAAACCCTGCATCGGGAACCCATCCCAGTGCTTCCCCACACTCCTAGGGAAATCGTTTGTCCTAATATCCGACCTAGACCTCCCCCACTGCAAATTGAGACCATTGCTCCTTGTTCTGCCATCCGTCACCACTGAGAACAGCCTCTCTCCATCCTCTTTGGAACCCCCCTTCAGGGAGTTGAAGGCTGCTATCAAATCCCCCCTCACTCTTCTCTTCTGTAGACTAAATAAACCCAGATCCCTCAGCCTCTCCTCATAGGTCATGTGCTCCAGCCCCCTCATCATTTTGGTTGCCCTTTGCTGGACTTTCTCCAATGTGTCCACATCCTTTCTGTAGTGGGGGCCCCAAAACCGGATGCAATACTTCAGATGTGGCCTCATCAGTGCCGAATAAAGGGGGAATAATCACTTCCCAGAATTGGCTGGCGATGCTCTTACTAATGCAATCCGCTGTGCCATTAGCCTTCTTGGCTACAAAGGCACACTGTTGACTCATATCCAGCATCCACTGTGATCCCCAGCTCCTTTTCTGCCAAACTGCTGCTTAGCCAGTCGGTCTCCAGCCTGTAACAAAGCTTGGGATTCTTCCATCTCAAGGGCAGGACTCTGCACTTGTCCTTGTTGAACCTCATCAGATTTCTTTTGGCCCAATCCTCCAATTTGTCTAGGTCACTCTGAACCCTGTCACTGCCCTCCAACGTATCTACCTCTCCCCCTAGCTTAGTGTCATCTGCGAACTTGCTGAGGGTGCAACCCATCCACCCCATCCAATTCTTTAATACAGATGTTGAACAAAACCGGTCCCAGAACCAACCCTTGGGGCACTCCGCTTGATACCAGCTGCCAATCAGACATCAAGCCATTGATCACTACCTATTGAGCCCAGTGATCTAGCCAGCTTTCTATCCACCTTATGTCTCATGACAACATTCTTTTACCTGCTCACTGTCCTTGGTTCTATGACTGCAAAAATATGAATAGCCTCACTGCATTTTGAATGGCTTCTTGCACCTCCTTAGGCATAACAGTCTGATCCACCTTGTAATTAGCTGTCACACTCTAGTTATCTCCTCCAGACCTGCAGAAGAGCTCAGTAGATCTTGAACGCTTGTCTCTTCCATCCACAGACAGAAGACAAACATGATTCTGGGATGCATTAACAGGTGTGTTGTGAGCAAGACACGAGAAGTCATTCTTCCGCTCTACTCTGTGCTGGTTAGGCCTCAGTTGGAGTATTGTGTCTAGTTCTGGGCACCGCATTTCAAGAAAGATGTGGAGAAATTGGAGAAGGTCCAGAGAAGAGCAACAAGAATGATGAAAGGTCTAGAGATCATGACCTATGAAGGAAGGCTGAAAGAATTGGGTTTGTTTAGTTTAGAAAAGAGAAGATGGAGGGGGGACATGATAGCAGTTTTCAGGTATCTAAAAGGATGTCATAAGAAGGAGGGAGAAAATTTGTTCATCTTGGCCTCTGAGGACAGAACAAGAAGCAATGGGCTTAAACTGCAGCAAGGGAGGTTTAGGTTGGACATTAGGAAAAAGTTCCTAACTGTCAGGGTGGTCAAACACTGGAATAAATTGCCCAGGGAGGTTGTGGAATCCCCATCTCTGGAGATATTTAAGAGTAGGTTAGATAAATGTCTATCAGGGATGGTCTAGACAGTATTTGGTCCTGCCATGAGGGCAGGGGGCTGGACTCGATGACCTCTCGAGGTCCCTTCCAGTCCTAGTATTCTATGATTCTATAAGATCTTAACTCGCCCACCTTGCCTCTTTCATAAAGCCACCTGGCCTTCATCTGTGCAGCCGGCTTCCTTTGCCACTAGGAGGCCTTCTCCGTAGAAAAGATTTTCCTTGTTGCTTCCAGCCAACCTGTGACCTCCATGCCTTACAGCCGGTGTATAATTTTTGATGAATGAGGCCCCAAGGCATTGGCTGCAGACGGAAAGCTGTTTTGATTATAACAGGCTTTGATTCATTAGAGCCAAAAATGATTTAGTTTTGTTTTGCTTTCCCTCCGCCCTGTCCCCTTCCTTGCTTTTATTTTGCATAGCCACGGAGCAGCACTATTTACACGCCAACGGTCGCCTGGGCTGTAATTCCCGTTCAACCTGTCTGTCACCCCCTGCGTCAGATGTGTGTGAACAGAGCGGTTGGTTATCTGCCTGGGGAACGGAGCAGTGAGCATCTGAATTGATGGTGGGAAGCCCAGGTTTTTAACAGGGTTCAAAAAAGAACTCGATAGATTCATGGAGGTTAGGTCCATCAATGGCTATTAGCCAGGATGGGTAGGAACGGTGTCCCTCTCGTGTGTTTGTCAAGGGCTGGAAATGGGTGACAGGGGAGGGTTCATGTGATCATTCCCTGTTTGATTCACTCCCTCTGGGGCACCTGGCATTGGCCACTGTCAGCAGACAGGATGCTGGGCTAGATGGGCCTTTGGTGTGACCCAGCCTGACCGTTCTTCCGTTCTTATGAATTGTGGAGCGTGAATAGCGCCCTGGCTCTTTGACTCAAAGAGTTTGTGAGTTGTGTTGTCAGGAAAGACAGCCCGGCAGGTGGGTTCCTTGGAAGCCAATTCCCTATTGCAAAGGGCCACCCCCTTTTATTTATTCAAGGCTGCCTTATGACTTGGAGTCAGGAGCCAGGCGAGGCTAAGAGCCTCTCTCTTACACTTGAGCAATAGCGGTGTAAATGTGCCAGCATCCTTCCTTCTTGGAGCAGGTGGTCAAGGAATAGGTAGGACTGTAGCTCCATTCCTCCCCCAGATCCTCACCCCTCTTGCTCGCCAGCACAGCCCATACAACAGCAAGGGGCAACCTAGGCTAGTGACTCTCCTTCATCTCAGCGGGCCTCAGGATTGTCGTCACCAAGACAGTTTCCCGGGGTAGGGTAGTTTTGCTTCCTGCGCTTGTTTACCTAGAATGTTCAGGCTGTGCCCATTGGACTGTAGCAGCACTTTGATTGGATGCAGAGGGAAGGCCCGGCTCCCACAGTCAATGTTATAGACACCAGTGTTCCTCAACCAGTGCTATGAGTACGCTCAGGGGTACTCGAGAGAAGTCTGGGGGGTACGTCAACACAACTGAAATTTGGAGAAAACAGAATTTTTGTTTTAAGTTTTACAGCGCTTTATTATTTTTGTACTTTTTACACCCAAAAATGTCATAGCCCGCCCGGCTACGATTAAGTTGTTTAAACAAACATGTTGCAATGGTAGAAAAAATTTGTGTGTGTCTGAAAACTGTAGGTACTGGGTGTACTTATAATTTTTTTTTGGAAAAAGGGGTACTTTATGAAAAAAGGTTGAGAGACACTGATATACACCTCTGGAGTATTGCATCCAATTCTGGGCCCCCCATGGCAGAAAGGATGTGGGCGCATTGAAGAAAGTCCAGCGGAGGGCAACCAAAATGACGAGGGGGCTGGAACACATGACCTACGAGGAGAGGCTGAGGGATTTGGGCTTATTTAGTCTGCAGAAGAGAAGAGTGAGGGGGGATTTGAGAGCAGCCTTCAACCACCTGAAGGGGGGTTCCAAAGAGGATGGAGAGAGGCTGTTCTCAGTGGTGGCAGATGACAGAACGAGAAGCAATGGTCTCAAGTTGCAGTGGGGGAGTCCTAGGATGGATATTAGGAAAACTATTTCCCTAGGAGGGGGGTGAAGCTCTGGGATGGGTTCCCTAGGGAGGAGGTGGAATCTCCATCCCTAGAAGTTTTGAAGTCCCAGCTTGACAAAGCCCTGGCTGGGCAGATTTAGTTGGGGTTGGTCCTGCTTTGATCAGAGGGCAGGACTCGATGACTGCTGAGGTCTCTGGCAGCCCTAGGGTTCTATGAATCAGCACTCCTGACTTCATGAGCCCTTGTTTTACAGGTGTCACTTTAGTAATACTGGTAGGAAGAAGCACATGGATGGATGCCAGTGAAATCTGGCAGTGCCGCACGTGGGCAATGGTAAACAAAATGTCTCATGGGCCTCACATAGTACCCCAAGGGGCCGCATGCAGGTTGCCCACCCCTGCTGTTCAGGGTTACTAGTAATTTAATCCTGCTATAGGTCAGCTGCAAATCACTAACCCACAGGAAAGAGCAGGGAAGGGAATATACCTTAGATGGGTATCTCTGCCTTACAGCATCCTGGGGTGTCTCCTGGGAAGTGCAGCTTCTGTACTGCCCCCTGCTTTGGCCTGAACCTAATGGCACAATCTAGCCCTTAATTATTAATATTCTGCATAACCCTCAGCCCAAGCCACCTGTACAAGGTCCTGGTTTTTTCCCCAAGTATAATTATAATGTTGGCACAAGGTGCCAGATTCACAACCCCGGAGTCCTGTTTGTGTGACACAGGCTCAGTGTATTACATAGCTGTCGAGAGGGTGTTTTCTTGTTACCGCACCTCTCACTCAGTCGCTAAGAACTCATGGATGAACAAATATTGTTAAGTCGTTTCTCTTTCCACGTAGGAAAATGGACGGCTTTCTTTAATTATTTATCTGTCCAGTGTTGTGGAATATGCCTTGCAAGTTAATTCTGGGTCCCATCAGGGGCTTAAAAAATTGTAATTTGGAAATAAATAAAGTAAAACTAAGGCCAGGTCTGCACTAGACCTGGAAGGTCGGGTTAAGGTATGCCACTCCAGCTATGCAAAATACGTTGCCCGAGTCAATACCTTAAGCCGAACTTGGTGCCGTCTTCACAGAGGGAGGCCGATGGGAGCAAACGCTTCCTTCGGTTTCTCTTACTCCTTGCGACTGCCAGGAGGACCAGTGCCACCTGGGGCCAACTTCAGTGTTCGATTTAGTGGGTCTTAACTAGACCCACTCAATTGAATGCCAGAAGTGCAATCTCCAGCATGGCAAGTGTAGATGTGGCCTAAGATGGCCCCTGTTTATTATATACTTTCAGGTGTCTAGTAAGCTGATCTAGCCTATGGGATGCTGCCTTACTTTTGACTTGCCTGCATGGCACAGCAGTCTGGACTATAGAAGTAGAAACTAGAGAGCCCTCTAATGTGTCGGTGTGAACTAAAAAGTTCACACGGATGTAGTCCTGTTTCAAAATAACCAGTGTTTGAGAGACAAGGTGGGCGAGGTAACATCTTTTATTGAACCAGCGTCTGCGGGTGAAAGACAAGCTTCCGCACTTACCCAGAGCTCTTCTTCCAGTCTAACAAATATGGCTGGCAGGAGTTTAGAGAATCGCAGAACATAGAAATGTAGGACTGGACGGGAACTGAAGAAGTCAGCTAGTTCATATTGCCCATGCTGAGGCAGGACTTAGTATACCAAGACCATCCCTGATGGATGTTTGTCCAACCTGTTCTTAAAAACCTCCAGGGATGGAGATTCCATGACCTCCCTTGATAACCTGTTCCAATATTTAAGTACCCTGGTATTTAACCTAGTTTTCCGTTGCAGATGAAGAATATAAGAAAGAATATAAGAATACATAAGAATATAAGAAAGGCCAGACTGGGTCAGACCAAAGGTCCATCTAGCCCAATATCTTGTCTGCCGATAGTGGCCAATACCAGATGCCCCAAAGGGAGGGAACACAACAGGTAACCCTCATGTGATCCCTCTCCTGTCACCCATTTCCAGACATACAGAGATTAGGGACACCATTCCTGCCCATCCTGGCTAATAGCCAGTGCTGGACCTAACCTCCATGAATCTATCCAGCTCTTTTTTGAACTCTGTTAAAGTCCTAGTCATCACCATGTCCTCTGGCAAGGAGTTGCACAGGTTGACTGTGCGCCGAATGAGGAAAAACTTCCTTTTGTTTGTTTTAAACCTGCTTCCTATTAATTTCATGGTGACCCCTAGTTCTTATATTGTGGGAATAAGTCAATAACTTTTCCTTACTCACTTTTCCCACACCAGTCATGATTTTATAGACCTCTCTCATATCCCCCCTTGGGGTATGTCTACACTAGCCACCCTAGTTCGAACTAGGGTGGCTAATGTAGTCATTCGAACTTGCAAATGAAGCCTGGGATTTAAATATCCCGGGCTTTATTTGCATGTTCCCGGGCGCCGCCATTTTTAAATGCCCCGTAGTTCGAACTCCCTGCCCGCGGCTACACGCGGCATGGGCTAGGTAGTTCGAATTAAAGCTCCTAATTCGAACTACCGTTACTCCTCCTGCAGTGAGGAGTTCGAACTACAGGGCATTTAAAAATGGCAGCGCCCGGGAACATGTAAATAAATATTTAAATCCTGGGCTTCATTTGCAAGTTCGAATGACTACATTAGCCACCCTAGTTCGAACTAGGGTGGCAGTGTAGACATACCCTTGGTCTCCTCCTTTCTAAGCTGAAAAGTCCAAGTCTTTTTAATCTCTCTTCATATGAGACCCGTGCCAAACCCCTAATCAAGCTGATTATGTCTTATCCTCCCTTCAATGGACATGGAGAACAATTGATCACCATTCTCTTTATAACAGCTCTTAGCATATTTTAAGACTGCCATCTGGTCTTTAAAATTAAACATGCCCATTTTTAAAAACCTTTCCTCCCAGGGTCAGGTTTTCTAAACCTTGGATCAATTTTGTTGTCTTCCTTTGGACTGTCTCCAGTGTGGTCACACCTTTCTTACAATGCAGCACCTAAAAGTGCTCATCGTACATGACCTGGAAGAGTTACCGTGTACACGTACAAACATAACATACGTAACCTCAACAGGCAGAGTCCAACCTGGGATTGCTGGAGCTTAGTGCAGCTTGAGCTAAAAGCCAGCTGGCTCCAAGTAATACATCCCAGAGTGATATTTGCCTTTTTTTGCACGGCGTCATACAGTTGACTCATAATCAGTCTGTGATCCGCTATACCCACCAGATCCTTTTCAGCAGTACAGCTGCTCAGCTGGTGTTTCCCCATTCATTTGAGTTCATCTTGTTGATTGCAGCTCAATTTGGCAACATATCATGACCATTTTGAAGTTTAACCCTCTCCTCCAAAGTGCTTGCAGCTGGGTGATTTGAGGCCCTCTGCAAATCTTATAAGCATACTCCCCACTCCGTTATCTAAGTCAATAATGGAAATATTGAATCGTCCCAGACTCGAGAGAGGTGCCTGCAGGACTCCATCCCTGAGTTTGATAGCAAACCATAGATAACTATTTATTGAGTGTGGTTTTTTTTTAAACCAGTTGTGATCCCATTCTGTAGTAATTTCCTCTAGTTTTCCATTTCGCTTCTGATGCCGTTATATGGGACTGTGTCAAAGATCTTACTAGTCAAGATATATCAGCTACTGCTTCTCCCCATCTACTATGTCAGTATCACCGACAATTGGATTAACATAACATAAGAACATAAGAATGGCCGTACTGGGTCAGACCAAAGGTCCATCTAGCCCAGTAGCCTGTCTGCCGACAGTGGCCAGCACCAGGTGCCCCAGAGGAGGTGGACCAAAGACAATGATCAGGCGATTTGTCTCCTGCCATCCTTCTCCAGCCTCTGACAAACAGAGGCCAGAGACACCATTTCTATCCCCTGGCTAATAGCCTTTTATGGACCTAACCTCCATGAAATTATCTAGCTTCTCTTTAAACTCTGTTATAGTCCTAGCCTTCACAGCCTCCTCTGGCAAGGAGTTCCACAGGTTGACTACCCACTGTGTGAAGAAGAACTTTCTTTTATTAGTTTTAAACCTGCTACCCATTAACTTCATTTGGTGTCCTCTAGTTCTTCTATTATGGGAACTAATAAATAACTTTTCTTTATTCACCCTCTCCACACCACTCATGATTTTATATACCTCTATCATATCCCCCCTTAGTCTCCTCTTTTCTAAACTGAAAAGTCCCAGTCGCTTTAACCTCTCTTCATATGGGACCCGTTCCAAACCCCTAATCATTTGAGTTGCCCTTTTCTAATCTGGATTGGATTGGAATGTCTTGTTCTTCAAAAATCCATGTTGCCTCTTGTCTTCTAAGTGCCTGCAAACTGATTGTATAATAATTCGTTCTTTCTGGCTATCAAAGCTAGGTTGACTGGTCTATAATTTCCCAGTTCTTCTTGACTCATTAGAAATGGAAAAACCCTGTTAGGCCTCCTCTGCCATATTACACAATGCTGGGCCACATTTGTTCCTTTTAGTATGTTCTCCGATGTTTTGCCCTTTCTTGTTTTAAATATCCCCCTTCCCACCCTACCCTGTTCTCTGGATGAGAGAGTTTAGAGCATGTCTGAATGTTTGAAATCTGTGCCAAGACAGATCTACACTGATTTATACCAGCTGAGAAATTGGCCAAATATTTTTACTGACATCTTTCCTCCATTTACTCCTTTCATTTATTCCCAGCTCCTCAGCATGGGCATGACCTATCTGTCTGAGCAAGGGTTTTGAATCAATTCCCATTGTAGAAGTATCAGAGCACACCAAAAGTTGGGTTGTGTGTGAGGCTTCGTTTGTTGAACTCTTCCATAAGACCCCGGAAGCAAATGCCTGAAGTCAAGAAGAGGAACTCCAGTGCCCACGATATAAATATGTCAAAACCTGAAACCAGAATTGGAATGAACATTTTATGATGCCCCAGTGGCCTTCAGGGAGAAGGCATTAGAATTACCAGCCAGCAGTAACCAAAGTCAAAGCAATCACTGTGACTTATGATCTGATCCCAGTTGTACTGAAACTGATGTAAAAAATCCTCATGGCTTTAATGAGGCCAGGCTTTGGTTTTTATAGAAGAGATGAGTGATGGAAGAGCTATTTTAGGAACAACTATTTCCCTAAGAGGGTGGTGAAGCACTGGGATGGGTTCCCTAGGGAAGGGGTGGAATCTCCATCCCTAGAGGTTTTGAAGTCCCAGCTTGACAAAGCCCTGGCTGGGATGATTGAGTTGGGATTGGTCCTGCTTTGGGTAGGGGGTTGGACTCAATGACCTCCTAAAGTCTCTTCGAACCCTGTGATTCTCTGATTCTCTGACTCAGTGTCACTTTGTAGGTCCAATAGACACATAGTAGGTAAATGTCATTTGCTGTAGCTAAGAGAGAGGAGATAATGTATGTGTAATCTAATAAGGGATATCAACAACAGAGATCACTGGACCACTTGAGCTTAATGCACGAGCCTCTACTGCCTGAGCTAAAAGACATAGATAGCTCTCTTAGGCCAGGTCTGCAGTAAAGGGGAAGGTCGAATCAAGATACGCAACTCCAGCTATGTTAATTATGTAACTGGAGTTGATGTATCTTAATTCGAGTTTCCCCCCCATCCCCACAGTAGGAGGCTAATGGGAGCAAACACTTCCATTGACTTCCCTTACTCCTTGCAGGAACAGGAATGCCGGCCACCAATGGGGGTGCCCTCTGAGTTCCATTTAGCGGGTCTTTACTAGACCCACTAAATCAAACACCGGAAGATCAATCGCAGCAGTGTCGATCTTCCCTGGAGTGAAGATATGACCTTAGCCAGGGTTACAGTAAGCGTATCAATCTCTAGCTGGCTTCACCCCCACGAGAGGAGGACAGAGTGCTGTTCCGAGGAGGTACGGGTTACACAGATCATATTGCAAATGTCACAGCTAATTGGAAAATGAATGTGGACATTACGACAGAGGGAAAAATCCAATTAGTCTTGAACTCTTGGCAGCTGCAATGAAAAAAGGCAACGTGAGGTTCAACCATATTGCTAGCAACGAGGTATGACTGGGAATCAAATGTAATGACCGCAAAGCTTTGGTTAAAACACAATCCCTCTGGACACCTTTTATAACCGGGGAGGCCATAGTGTAAAAGAGGGATTATTAAACTGGTGTGACATCACTGGCATCCTGGGGTAAGCCACACCAGTGGTGGCGATTTGTCTTGTGGTTTCCCTTCAGTGCTGGGAGCCAGAGGGGTGATATTCTAGTCCCAGAGCGCCCCGAGACTGGGTCTGTCACTCAGGGTGTGTCTACACTCCACCGTTATTTTGAGATACTAGCGTTGTTTCGAAATAACAATGCGAGCATTCTGTTATTGCAAAATAATTTCAAAATAACAAACAGCTTATTCCAAAATCTAAACCTCATTCTACGAGGAATAACGTCTCTTCCGAAATAGCTATTTTGAAATAAGGTGTGTGTAGATGCTCCACTGCTGATGCTCCACTGCTGATATTTGGAAATAGCCCCTTCCCAGGGCCATTCTAAGTTATTCCTTCCCAGTGCCTCCTGGGGTTGTAAATTGAGATAGCACGTCTACATTAGGGAAGCTGGCCTCAGACTCATTTTGAGGCTTCCCTACAGTGTAGACGTGTTATTTTGAAATACGCTATTCCGGAATAGCTTATTTTGAAATAGCTGTGCAGTGTAAACGTACCATCAGTCTTTTGGTGCTTTCATTTCCCTTTTTTGTCTGGGACTCTTAGGTGCTACAGCAATGCAAATAAATTAATAATAATAATAATAATAATAATTAATACATAACAACGGTCCCTTCTGGCCTTTAAAATCAGTAAGTAACTAATACACACGTACGTAGCCTGTGCCCCAGGGCCGAGACAGTAAATGTCCCAGAGTTACCTGGTGTTGATTTTCTTGCAGGAAAGAAACATTTGAACGTAGCTCCCCGGTCCTGGAAGGTGTTACAGGCCCTGAAGAACAGCAGCACTAACAGTTAACAATCTTCATAAAATGCCCTGACATGAAGGGGAAGGGTGTAAACACATTCTGTAAAGATCACTAGGCCAAAGCGCAAAGGCAAGTGGAATCCTAGGATCCTAGAATCCTAGAACTGGAAGGGACCTTGAGAGGTCATCAATGACATGGCAGGACTAAGCACCGTCTACCTGAATTAAAAGGGGGTGGAGGAATGAATAATCCCAAACTAAACCCCAAACCGAAACCCTAATGAAAACACGACATGCAATGATTAATATGACAACTGGGCAGCTTTCCCCAAAGACGGGAATTCCCATCAGGGTAATGAAATTGGTCTTTTAAAAAGATAAATAGTGCTACCACTAACCTAAAAACGTACCATGGTTCCCCGAGACTCAAGCTCTGCATACACTAGCTGCTTCATATTTTTTTTTATGTATTTAAATAAACAAATAATATAAAACAAAACCCACAGTACCAGAACGGATTTTTTCAAAGTTACCTCAGTCTTTTTTGGCCGTTCGATCCGCTCCCTGGTGTCCAGGTGTAAACAATTCCCAGAAAGAGGCGTCTTTATCCTCGAATTCCAGAAAAGGTAGCGATTGTTGTCCTCTTCTAAAAAGGCTGCCTTTGTGAGGCGCTTCTCAACCAAACCAGGAGATGTTCAGTTTTTTTAGGTGTTTTCTTTTCTCCCCTTATGTTCTCAAAACATCCCCCTTCATTCCCGTTTGTGGCTTTTATTTCTTAATGACGTCCTTCTTCCGCCTTTCTTGGGCTATCTCGTCTGCTTTTCCAATGTTCTCTCCCCCACAACACCCACACCCAGTGGCAACTTTTTACATTTGATGCCAATGTGCTGCCCACATTGGCATCAGAAATGGGGCCTAGCTGCCACTGAGGGGAGATACCGTGGTTGCTGGCACGGTTCTAGCATGGCTTCCCTGGCTGACGTGAAAAGGGGAGCTTTTATGAGCGTGGTTATATAACATGCTCCTATAACCACGTAAATCCCAGAAAGCCAAGGTTTAATTCACCTGTGTGTAGCTTGTTTACGCTTACTCTGCTCTTTGAGCCTCTAAGGTCTTGTCTTTGCTAGGAAAAAAGGTGTGTTCTTAACGTGTTAGCTAATTGGGCGACGTTTAATGGACTGCAATATACAGGAGTTTAGACTAGATGATATAATGATCTCTTTGTGGGTATGTCTACACTGCCATCCTAGTTCGAACTAGGGTGGCTAATGTAGGCATTCGAACTTGCAAATGAAGCCTGGGATTTAAATATCCCGGCTTTCATTTGCATGTTCCCAGGCACTGCCATTTTTAAATGCCCCGTAGTTTGAACTACCTGCCCGCGGCTACACGCACGGATCAGGTAGTTCGAATTAAAGCTCCTAATTCGAACTACCGCTAAACCTTCTTGCAGGAGGAATAATGGTAGTTCGAATTAGGAGCTTTAATTCGAACTACCTAGTCCGTACGCGTGTAGCCGCGGGGCAGGTAGTTCAACTACGGGCATTTAAAAATGGCACCCACCCAGGAACAAATGAAGCCCGGGATATTTAAATCCCGGGCTTCATTTGTAAGTTCGAATACCTACATTAGCCACCCTAGTTCGAACTAGGGTGGCAGTGTAGACATACCCTAAGAAACGATAGTTCATAAACAATGTAAAATTCAAGCGACATACATTGTAGGAATCACAGCTCAGGTCTACACTATGGGAGAAAGTTGAACTAAGATACACTATTCACGTAGCTGGAGTTGTGTAACTGGAGTTGATGTATCTTGGTTCGAATTTCTGCAGCATCTCCACTGAGGGAGGTCAATGGGAGAAACTTGGTGGAATACCGGAGTCGACAGGGGTGCGATCAGCATTCGATTTAGTAGGTTCTTACTAGACCCTCTAAATCGAACCCAGGGGGATCGATCTCCGCAGCATCCATCTCCTGGTAAGTGGAGACAAGGCCACATTAGTTAGCAGGTCAAGTTAAAGGCAATGTTGGACTTGGGGGTTTACAATGACCTTTTTCTGAGTTAAGACATGGCTTCACTGGACAACTGACGAGGGAACCTCTTTTAAAACAATTAGATTTATTTGTGTTTGGCAGACTGGGTGGGGTAGGAGAGTTAGAGCTTTTCTAATCAATTTCTTTTCCATCCATCTGAAGTATGTAGCAGGCCAGCAACAAGATGCTGACACATTTTATGCAACACACGCACAAGAGAGCCATTGTAAAACACAAGAGGGCAAAGGCAATTTTCCATCACAACTCAATTTTCCATTCAATTTTTTGTGCTCCTTTACCCGGTTCACCTCTCTGGTAGTGTGAGGAGTTATCAAAGGGAATGTAAATTACATTTGTGCTGACTTGAAGGCGCCTTTGGTTTATTATTGCTATGACGGTAGGAGCCCATTGGGGTAGGAACGTGATGCTGCTGAAGTTCGCTGGAGGATAAATGACAATCGGTCCCACAGTCACTTTTTCACCGTCCTGTCCTGGAGATACGGGACTTGAGCTTCAATTTACACTGGGGCTGCTTTACACTGCCCTAGTCTTGTCAAGGACCTTAAAATGGATGTGAAAGGGATTTAGGCTGCCAAATCGGCGTGAAGCGACCTTAGAGCAAATGAGACACTGGCCCAGTGGTGAAAGTAACTTAAAATGTCTTACGGGTACTGTCAAGGCTGTTCCCCACACTGGCATGACAAATGCAGAAATGGGACCCCACAAAAGCACCCCAAAACCTTGTCTCTACAGGTTTTGGTACAAAAACTTCCCCCCAAAATCCTAATACCTGGATTTTGGAGAATATCCACTGCTACCACCCAAGTAATTCCACGAAAAAAAAATCAGGGAAAAGATCACTTGGGAAACCTCATCCCTATGGTAAAACTAGGACACCAAAATGAATCAATACCAGGTATGTAGAAAAAAGAAAACAAACTTTTATCATCAAAACAAAACTATAGTTGCAAGCAAATAAAGTGGCTAGATGGAAAACCAGTTGATTTAGATACTCAGGGCAAAAGGCCCTGGGTTAAACTTAGTTACAAAAAAGAGAGAAACACTTTTAAAGAAAGAAAAAACATTTTTAACAGCACAGACCTCAGTTCCAAATTCCCCAACCAGAAAACAATAAAACCTGACAGACTATATAAATTTTGCGCTACTTACACATTATAAGGAGTCTTTTCTGGGAGAGAGACAGGTCTCCCATCTCCCTGTTACTTGTAAGAAACCGCTCGGACTCTGACAAAGGAGGGAAAAGATAAAAATGCCTTTGTCCCAGTTTGAAATCCTGACCTGCATTGCTATTGGCTGACCAGATACCCGGTTAGGGACAGGAGACATAGTTAACCCCTTAGTCCCCAGGTTCTGGTCAGCCCTCCTGATTATGACAGGTACTGTCCTATTGCAATCCAGGTCCCTGCCATCTCTTTAGATAGCTCCTTGCTGACTTTTGCCACAGCTCAGCCAACTCTTGCTGGAGCCACGAACCAGGGTGTACCTGCTTCCTTTCACCTCTGTGCTGGTCCAAGATTACTAGGGATAAGATGGAACAGTCTGACATGGAAATAGCTTTACCTCCCCTTCTCCTATCCCACGGTGTTATACCGCAGCCCATCACCCTAACATTTGAGTCCCTCAATGGCCCATAACTTTTCCATCCACTTTAAAAGCTGCGTCCATGACCGTCAGCTCAGTTGTAGAGACTTTAGGCCAAGTTTTGCCCTCTTCCCAGGACAACTCTATACTGCAGACTCCTGTTAGCACCAGTGGGCTTTGGATCAGGTCCATCCTGACTTGGAAATGTGGATTTATTGTAGTCACTGGGAGCTAATCCCATTTGATGTCATCTGGGTGCTTGCACCTCCATTGGTACTTGATCCCCTTTGGGGAGTGTCAGCTGCTTTACCTCCCTCTGTGGGCTGCTGCCTCATGTTCCGTCTTCCCCGCTGTACAAGAGTCAGTTTGTTCTTTAAAAGCCCTGGTGAGGAGACACACAGCCCCTCGCAATCTCAAACGTCCATTCCTTTCCCGGGAAGGTGACTGTATCAAAGAAACCTTCAAGTGTGAGGAGATTACTCAACAGAGCTCTGCAGCCTGAATAAATGGGGTAGGGGAACAGATCCCAAGCTGGAGTAAATCAAAGGATTTGACCAGTTTAGGATTTGACTCTGGGCATGTAATAGGCTCATTTGGTTTGTAGGTGAACATAAATATAGACAAGTTAGTCATCCTCCTCATTCCTCCACTCAGGGAAAGGAAGTATTCCAAGGAACCAAAATGAATCAGTTCCCTAAGACAGGCCTAGACTAAAAATGCGTTGCTGGCAGAGATGAGTGAATAATGAATTTTTTGGTTCATTTGCAATTTCGAAAAGTTGGAGGAAAATAAAATGGCCGGCGCGTTTTGCCAACTCAGCACTTTGTTGGGAAAAAGCAGCAGTCTAGAGAGGGATCTGTGGAGAAAGAAAGCCTTTTTCGACAGATCCCTTATGCCTCCTGCAAGGAGGTTTACAGGAGCTGTCGAAAAAGGCTTTCTTTCTCGACAGATCGCCCTCTAGACTGCCACTTTTTGCCGACAAAGTGCTAAGTTGGCAAAACGCGGTGGCCATTTTTATGTAAATTAGGCGCGGGATATTTAAATCCCTACCTCATTTGCAATGTCGACCTACCTAATCTGCATCCCTCTGCCGACAGAGGGATGCAGTCTAGACATACCCTTGGGGTCTGACCAAAAACGAACATTCTCGGTGGCTTAGAAAGTTCTGCCGTGTTTCATTTTGGGTCAAACAAAGTGTTTTGTCTCACTTCTATGTGGCCAATTTTAAAATGGATCCCCCCCCCAATTCTAAAGCAGAAGGACATTTTGAAATAAAATAAGTTGTTTTGAACCAAAAAAAATCAAATATTTTCATGTTGAAAAAGTCAAAGCAAAACATTTAGATTTGTCTTAGATTTTTTTTTTTAATGGACAGTGTGGCAAAATGGGCATGGAGCTGTGAAACATTTTGGTGTGAATGAATCTGCATTTTTTTTGCCCCTCGCTTTTGTGTGTGAATAATTTTGTCCAGTTCTATTTGCTGGTATAACTACAGTGGTGTACTGTCCTGGTGGAATCCTCCTATTTATACACTAGTATAGCTTATGCCAGGTTGGTGACCTACACAAGGGATTTTACTAGCATAGCTAGGTTTAAAAAAAAGAAAACCCAAATCAACCCCCAAATCATAGCCCTAACCAACACAACTTTCTAGCAAAACTTTTAACTGCAAACCTGTTCTGCCTGACCGTGTGTATAAAGCATGGGTCTGTTCTGAAAACTGATAATATGTGGCATTGATAATGTGGTGCTTGGTCCAGCCACGAGGGCAGGGGACTGGACTTGATGACCTCTTGAGGTCCCTTCCAGTTCTGGTGTTCTATGATTCTATGTCCCCCTCTTACACAACCATTGCTGTCTTTCCAATGAGATGAGAAAATGAGGTTCTTAACCCTGATCATCCTTAAAATATGGTCCATGTGACTCTAAATATTGTAACTTATCACACTCATGCTCAGCCCCCTTCTATGTATTCAAAGTCTCATCTACTTACATAATGACAAGAAAAGCCTTTACTGCTTTGTCTGCCAGCTGGCCCCTCAGAGTCAGCTGGGTTCTAGTCTAACGTATTCAGTATCAACAGAATTGTTAACTGTGTTCCAAATGCGGGGACATTCAGTTATGCTCAGTTATGCTCATGAACTCCCCATGAACGCCCCTCTGGGCTGCGGGGAGAGCCAGGACGCGGGGGCCGGCAGGGGGTGGGAGCTGAAATGACCTTCCCAGTCCAGAAAAATCCCTCATCCGGGACCAGTCAGGTCCTGAGGGTGCCGGATCAGGGAGGTCCCACCTGTATTTCTTCTGCTTGTTAGGTAAAGTTTGCTACCCTTCCTTTCCTGCTTATTGAGGACAAGGAATGTAACTATCTAATGAATACTCAGTGTGTAAAGTAATGTTATCTTCCTTTTCCCTTTCTCCCCCCCATGACTCCTAAAATGAATTCACAGTCATAGCTCATCCCCTCCCAAAACTGCATGCTTCAGCTAAAAGTGCTGTAAACAATAAACAAGGGTGGGTATAATTATATTCATCATATGACCATTACTATTCATAAGAACATAAGAATGGCCATACTGGGTCAGACCAAAGGTCCATCCAGCCCAGTACCCTGCCTGCCGACAGTGGCCAATGCCAGGTGTCCCACAGGGAGTGAATCGAATAGGTAATGATCAAGCGATCTCTCTCCTGCCATCCATCTCCACCCTCTGAAAAACAGAAGCTAGGGACACCATTCATTACCCATACTGGCTAATAACCAGGGCTCGACAATTAGGTCAATCTACTTGCCCGTGGCGAGTAGATTTTAGCCCGGCACGGCGCCACAGTGCGGTCTGCACATGCGCAGCATGCCAAAACGCTCGGCTGGCGAGCGGGGCTCACCGCCGCTTGTCAAGCCCTGCTAATAGCCATTAATGGACTTAACCTTCATGGATTTATCTAGTTTTCTTTTAAACCCTGTTATAGTCCTAGCCTTCACAACCTCCTCAGGCAAGGAGTTCCACAGATTAACTATGCGCTGTGTGAAGAAGAACTTCCTTTTATTTGTTTTAAACCTGCTGCCCATTAGTTTCATTTGGTGGCCCCTAGTTCTTATATTATGGGAACAAGTAAATAACTTTTCCTTATTCACACATTCATTGTATGGATGTGCATATTATTAAGTAAGACCAGGTCTACACTAAAGGGGAAGGTTGAATCAGGATACACAACTCTAGCTCTGTTAATTACTTGATTCAAGTTTCCCCACCATCCCCACAGCGGGAGGCCGTTGGGAGCAAATGCTCCCGTCAGCTTCCCTTTCTCCTCACAGGTTGCCAATGGGGGTGCCCTCTGAGTTTGATTTAGGGGCTCTTAACTAGACCCGCTAAATCAACTCCAGAAGTTTGATCAGAGTCAATCTTCAGCTTAGTAAAGACATGGTCTAAGGGCTTAAGGGGAGTTATAATAGATATGTGGATTTACATACTAACTTGGATAAAAGAGTGGGGTTAATTTGTAGCTCACTCAGAGAGGGTTTTGGGGCTCTGAGGTGGAACAAGTATCAGCAGTAAAGAAGTCCATTTACTCCATCCACCTTTGGGCCCTCCTTTCTTTTCCAACAACAACAACAACAAAAATTCCAGGGCAGTTCTATATCCGAAAACAGTTCATGTAGGATGTTTATGGGAGTTATACAGTTGAAAGGGCTTGGACCTGCTGAGACCTCTACAGGCAGAACGACCATTGCTAGGAACCGGCGACTGTTGTATGGGGAGTGGTGAGCATTGTGTGCGGAGCTAGTGCATTTCTGTTGGGGGTGATTGCCAGTCTACAGAGGTTAAGCAGGGTATTACGGTGTAAGGCTCTTTCACTGGTAGAAGACCCTGCAAGCCTGCAGCGGGAGAAGATGACGCCTGAGCCCTAGGAATGGGTAAGGGTGGGTGAGTTCGAGTGGGTGAATGACAGAGAATTGTGTGTGGGTAAACCTGAGGCCTGAACCAGGTGGAAGGCTTCTCATCCACCCTAATGGGGTTTGAATCAGGCCCTTATGGATAATCCCGGCTCATTGGACGCTCTCCATGGGCTGCAAGGGGTCTGCTGATGTGAGGAAAGCGATCCCGATTTGGCCCTTACAGCATCAGCCCTTTGACAGGGGGCCTGTCAGTTTCACTGCCTACAATGCACCCTGCACGTCTATGGCCCTGTGTAGATCAAGGCATAATATTAGCCAGATACAAATATGCCCGGCAGTCTGTCTTGTTGGCCCCCATCGGAGAAATCAGTCCGGAAACACAAAGAGCAAGCCGTCGCACAGTCGCTTGGTCAAACAAACTCCCCTTTCTCTTTGTGGTCCGTAGGTCCGTAAATCACTCTGGCATTTGTATAAGGACCATCCGAGACTGTCACCAGAGCCCTGACATCTGGACTAAGCACAGGTTTGCATTTGACAGGTCTCCCTGTAGGATAATGCCACCTGGAGAACGCCCCATGTAAATAGCAGGTGGATAGGGTGTTTATTGCTGCTTTCTCCCAGTGTTGGATGTTGATTTTCCCTTTCTAGCCCAAGGTGGAAATTTCCAACCCCTCCTCCCCCGTGTCCTAGGTGTTTGAAGGCTGGCTGCTGGGCCTCCCATTGGGAATCTGGCACGTACAATGGAACCATCTCTCCCAGCGACGAGTTCACACTGGTGCTTTAATTATTTGCAAATGTCAGTGCTTATGTGTCTGTTGCTTTTATAGGCTTGTTTCCCCGGTGGCGGGTTTACGACCCAAGTTGCCATGTCCCCTTCTTGTCTCGTCCAGAGAAGGGATTTTGATTTTTGACTCTATACGTCCAGGAGGTTTTCCCTGTGGTTTTGTTTGTGTTCAATAAACACGAGGACTTTTTATGGAACAATCTGGGTGAGCTAAAATAGCATCTCATCTTTGTTCTGTCCTGCTGCACCTCTGAGAGGAGGGATTTGAGTTTGGAGCCTGGCTTCACTGGGACAATTAGGCTACGTCTAGACTACAGGCTTTTGTCGACAGAAGTTTTGTCGACAGAATCTGTCGACAAAGCTTCTGTTGACAAAGAGCGTCTAGACTACATCCAGTTCTGTCGACAAAGCAAGCCGCTTTGTTGACATGACAGTGTAGACGCAAAGGACAGTGTAGATGCAATAATGCCTTCTGTCGACAGAACTCTGTCGACAAAAGGCGTTACTCCTCGTAGAATGAGGTTTATAGCCGCCGTCAACAAAACTGCTGAGTTCTGTCAACGTTATGTCAACAGAACTCAGCGGCAGTGTAGACGCAGGTATAGTTTTGTCGACAAAAGTCCACTTTTGTCAACAAAACCCTGTAGTCTAGACACACCCTTAGAGAAAGTCTCTGCCCCCATGTTGGGGCTGGTGGGAGGAGGCCTTGTCTAAAGGGCAGAAGGGTTGTAGATGTGATGTCAACAGGAAGAATTGAACCGGGGACTTCTGAAGCTTAGAACATGAGCCTCTACCACAGGACCTAAGAGTCAGCTGCCTGTTAGCTAAGGCTGTAAACCAGACTCATTCTTCTCTCTGTAAGTGGTCACTGGCTGGCACAGTCCACCACACTCAGAAGATGTGTGGGTCACACGAAGCCATTTCCTTTTCCTTAAGCTTCAGGAGTAATTTTAGCTGTTGGGACTAGGGAGCCTCTGTCCTCTTCCCTCCCCCGGGGGAGTCTCAGAGATGGTTCATCTGTCTCTGCTCCCTCGCCCCCAGCTGCCGCCTGTGCCGTTCAGGCAACTCTCCAGGCTTCCCTGCTCCTTCCTTACTCTTGTGGGCTGGCCTCCTTCTAGCCAACAGGGGAGCTTGAGAGTGAGTTTATAAGGGGGAGTCCTAGTCCAACCTGTGCCAACACTGCTCCTGTCTCCTCCGCCTGCAGGCAAACAGACCGCCTGCCCATGGAGGCCTCTGCCCGGATCCTGGTGTGGTTTGGCGGAGACTGTGGCCTGCATTCTCCACTTACTGAAATCCAGGCTGGGGGGGACCATCCAGAGTGAAAGGGGCTGGCTGGTGGAATCTCTCAGGAAGCAGGTGGGAGAGCGACAGGAGGAGGTGGCCAGGCTGAGGAGCATCCGAATCCATGAAGAATTCCGGGGGACTATCCATGTGGAGACCGCTGAGGCTGAGGGAGCTACGCAGCTACAGAGGGCTGCTTCACACTGCTGAGGGGAGGAGGAGATGGTTCTGTCTCAGGGAGGACACTGGCAACAGCAGTGCTGCACCCCTACTCCCAAACCTCCCACCATGGTTCTGGAGAACCATTATGCTGCTCTGGATATGAGATCAGGAGTCACCCGCTAAAGTGGAGGAGGAGAAGCCATGCACTCCCAAAGCTGGGAGGTCTGCAGCCTCCACTGTCAGGAGGAAATGTAGGGTCATGGTGGTTGGAGACTCTCTTCTTGGGGGACGGAGGCACCCACCTGTCGCCCTGACATGACATCTTGGGAAGTATGCTGCCTGCCAGGGGCCTGTATCCGAGATGGTCTCTTATGATCTTCTTACCAATAAACTATGCAAATGCAACTTAGATGGGGCTACTATAAGGTGGGTGCATAACTCGCTGGATAACCGTACTCAGAGAGTAGTTATTAAGGGTTCACAGTCATGCTGGAAGGGCAGAACAAGTGGGGTGCCGCAGGGGTCTGTTTTGGGACCAGTTCTGTTCAATATCTTCATCAACAATTTAGATATTGGCATAGAGAGTATGGTTATTAAGTTTGCAGACAATACCAAGCTGGGAGGGGTTGCAAGTGCTTTGGAGGATAGGGTCACAATCAAAATGATCTGGACAAACTGGAGAAAGGGTCAGAGGTAAACAGGATGAAGTTTAAGAAGGACAAATGCAAAGTGCTCCACTTAGGAAGAAACAATCAGTCTCACACATACAGAATGGGAAGCAACTGTCTAGGAAGGAGTATGGCAGAAAGGGATCTAGGGGTCAGAGTGGACCACAAACTGAATATGAGTCAACAGTGTGATGCTGTTGCAAATAAACCAAACATGCTTCTGGGATGCATTAAGGGAGTGTTGTGAGCAAGACACAAGAAGTCATTCTTCCGCTCTACTCTGTGCTGATCAGTCCTCAACTGGAGTATTGTGTTCAGTTCTGAACACCACATTTCAAGAAGGATGTGGAGAAATTGGAGAAGGTCCAGAGAAGAGCAACAAGAATGATGGAAAGTCTAGAGAACATGAGCTATGAGGGAAGACTGAAAGAACTGGTCTTGTTTAGTTTAGAAAAGAGAAGACTGAGAGGGGACATGATAGCGGGTTTCAAGTATCTAACTGGGTATTATAAGGAGGAGGGGGAAAAATTGTTCTCCTTGACCTCTGAGGATAGGACAAGAAGCAATGGGCTTAAACTGCAGCAAGGGAGGTTTAGGTTGGACATTAGGAAAAAGTTCCTACCTGTCAGGGTAGTTAAACACTGGGATAAATTGCCTAGGGGAGTTGTCAAGGGGCCATTCCCGTGGAAGGAAAGGAAACCCTTACGCCTCCTTACTCACCTGCGCAGTCATGTAGGCCAGCTCCAGTTGTGTATTGAGATTCTTTGGGGGCAGCAGGTATGTCCTGTGCCTGGCACAGTGGGGCCTGATTTAGGTCTCTAGGTGCTTCCACACTAGCAACAACCACAATAACGATAATTAGAGCTGGGCCGCTAAAATATTTGTCATTTCTTTGGCAATTTCAAAACATTTTTGGGGAGGGGAGGGGAAACATTTCAGGTTGGCCGGAGAGCAACTATTTTATCGACAACTTGAAAAGTTGAAAACAAAAATTAGTTTTGGGTCCTTTCCTTCTTTTCAAATCTTTTCCTTTCCGTTGTGACCATTTTCCAGCGGCTCTGGCTTTTTGACGAAAGAGAAGTTTTCAAACACAAAGTTGTCGCAAATGGAAAAATCGAAACCTTTAAGCCAGATTTTATTTTTCAGGGTTTTTATCTGCCAAACCAATTTGGCCGAATGAATATGAACTTGCTCCATGTTTTGGTGTCACCGAATCTGCATTGTCCACCGAGACAAGGCTTGGAGGAACATTTTTGCTCAGCTCTGATAACAAAGACCTTGAACTTCCTGACTTTCAAGTGCTTAGCCAAGCAAATTGGCTTCTTACCCAGTTTTTTTTCTCCGACCAATGGAATCTAGACTAGTAGAGAGAGCAGAGCTATAGATGGTGGTTGCTAATAAATTATGAGTAGTTGGCACACCAAGACATCCAAGGTCTTCTCCCACAGGCGGCACGCTGGATTTTTAAAAGAGAAGGAAAACACAAGCCCCCCACCCTTTTCGGAAGAATGCCTTTGATGTATTTTTATGCCCCTTGCTAGGAGGACCGAAGAACTGCCTGGTGCCAAAGCAGGAATGATTTTCCTAACCCAGTTCCTCCTTCCTAAGTGTTTCCCAGCTTTGATCAGCAGCTATCCACTGACCACCCCCGATTTCCACTGTCTTCTCGCTGATCTGCATTAGACTTCCTCTCCTGCATCTTGGATCAATAATCTTAGCTGGTTTTGCTTGTCACTCTAGATGCTGTCTCCATAATAAGTTGTTTCTCTCTCTTTGTGTAAGTTTTCATTGATTGACGGGAACTTAGTGGCTGTGATGTATCAGGGTCTTAGTAAAGCACATAATACAATGTCTCATGCAGTCGTAATTGAAGAAGTGATTCAATTTCACTGTTTTTTATTTTCTCCCTATTAGCAAATAACAAGGGTTTTTTCATCAGCCTGGCATTCCAATTTAAATAATGCCAAATACATGTCTCTCGTGATGTGCAAATCAAGTGATTCCAGTGCTACTGCCCACCCATCCATCCATCCATCCATCTTTCTTTCTTGTTAGAAGCACCCTTTGTCTGACCCAATCTAGTAATTCCTCTGTTGCTAGTTCCTTTCAGAACAGGAGATAAATACAGGCCAACTTGGACTCAGCTTGGCCCTTCTCCATTGCTGATATCTTCTGTTATCTCCGATAATGTCTCTTCAAACTTTCAATTAAACAACTAGAAAATCTTTCCAGAACCTACATCAGATCATTTTAATGGGGGTTTTTAGAGTTCGGCCAAGCTAGGCTGGCCTTTGCTACTTTTTTTAATCAAATGGTTCTGTTTATTAGTTTTTCCCAGTTACATCAGATATTAAACTTGTGCAGTGTCTGGAGACCCGTAAAACAAAAGGAGAAATAAAGGAGAGCAAAATGTGGGATGTAATTAAAATGCCCTTGTTTTGCCAGTCCCTCACCCCATAAAGTCCTCCATTGTGATAGGCCGTATAAACAGAATGAAAACAGAGGAAAGTTAAGATTTAAAGTTCTGGGAGCAAAGTTAGCTTCAAGCTCTGAGGGAATGATACGTGGTTAAGTGGAGGGTGCTGGCACGGCCAGCGAATTCCACAGGCCCTGCCATCGTCCACAAGTGAAAAAGAGAACATTTCCCGGCAAAAATACAAACCACCCAAGAGTGACATGGGCTTATTTCTTCTCCTCTGCTTTAAGATGCACCACATGCTGGTCATGCCCCCAGCAACGCTGGTCATGCCCCCAGCAACACAATCTCCTCAGGTATAATTCCAGGTCTGGGGCGGGGGGAAGGAGGGAAAAGAAAAGAGGATGAGTGTTCAAGCAGCTAACTAGTAGTTGTTCTGCCTAGCTGGGGAGAGCACTTAAGACATTACTTAAGACATTACTTAAGTCCTACTGAAGTCAAAAAGGCTTAGCATGCCCTTTCTGAAGAGGTGTTGCCTGGAGCACTAAACTGGGACTCAGGCGGTTTCGGGTCAGTTTGTGGCTTTGCCTTTGTAAGCGTGGGTGAGTCATTTTTGTCCCCGTGCCTCAGTTTCCCCACCTGCAAAACAGGGATAAAGATGCCCACTTGCCTTGTAAAGCACTCTGGTATTGATGGGTGAAAAGTGCTATGCAAGAGGTTTGCTAGAAAGCACCTTTCCGAATCAAGGCCTTCATCCAGTTGCACGCAAGAGAGTTGTGATCCCTACTGGACTCATGTCCACTGTAGAGACCAAAGCTGCCTTTGGAAGGGGTGCAGGGTTCTCATTTGCGTGGCACGCAGTGGTGTTTGTGTCTCAGGCTTCCTGCTATTTCAGGATGTTGGGGTCCTGCCCCAGTGAACAAGCCTTTATTTAAAATTGAAGAGTTCCCACAGTTGGTGGACTTACGCAAACATCTCCTGGGTTGGGTTGCAAGGTCCCTCAGCTCTGACTGCAGATTGTTTCACCCCGGGGCTGCTCACCTGGTCTCTTTTCAGTGGGAATCCTCTGGCAATTATCCTGAGCTGAGCTCCGAGAGCGGCTTTGTCTCTTGTGTGGCTGGGACCATGTCTGGGGGGGGGGGGAGGGGGTCTACATTGCAGTTGCAAGGTATGGCTGCAGCTGTTGTGGACATACCCAATCTAGCTTTGAATTGCTGCTTCAAAGCTAGCTCAAGGGAGAGTTGTGGTGGGCAGAACAGGAGAGAACAGCCAGGGCATGGCCAAAAGCTGGACAGCCCCAGGGCAGGCGGGATAAGGGGCACCTTGCCGGTGAGGTGGTGGGGCAGGTTCTGGTGTGCCCTAGGGGGTAGGGCACTCACGTGGGGAGGGCACGGGCATGGGCTCGAGTCCTCCCTTCCCCCAGGCTGCCCACTCCCATATGTTTCCAGCATCCAAGGAGGAGTTGTGCTGAGGAGACTAGCCCACTCTGCTCCTACACCTCAAGCTGGATCAACATTATTTGGGTCTGTCTTCGCAAGCGGCAATCACACCTCCCGATTGCAGTGTCTACAGGCCCTAACTGTGGCTTCTCCAGGGTGTTGTAAGGCTCTTCTTACACCTGGTCCTTCTTCCCCCTGACTCCCCAGACCATCTCAAGCACTAAGTCCATCATGTCAGCATGGTTCTTCTGCTATACCTCTGGTTCCAGTGCAGCCTTTTCTGAGTGCCTTCATGGATTCCGGGTAGGGAGACCCAATAGCAAGTGGGAAAAATCAGTGTGGGGCTGGAGGGTAATCGGCACCTATATAAGACAAAGCTGTGAATATTGGGTCGATTCCTATAAAATCGGGACATGGGCTAGCCCCAATTCTAGGGCACCCTTGCAGATTATATACGTGCATGGCTCTCATCCGGGTCAGAGGTGAGCACCTCAGGATTTTTCATGTCTGTCTCCTCCAGCAGGCTTGTGAGAAAGGGAGGTCTCAGGTTTACAGATCTGGAACTCAGGCATAGGACGGCATTGGCATGTCATAGAATCATAGAGTCCTAGAACTGGACGGGTCATCGAATCCAGTCCCCTGCCCTCACGGCAGGACCAAGTACCATCTAAACCATCCCTGACATATGTCTATCTAACCTGCTCTTAAATATCTCCAGGGATGGAGATTCCACAACCTCCCTAGGCAACTTATTCCAGTGTTTAACCACCCTGAGAGGTAGGAAGTTTTTCCTAATGTCCAACCTAAACCTCCCTTGCTGCAGTTTAAGCCCATTGCTTCTTGTCCTATCCTCAGAGGCCAAGGAGAACAATTTTTCTCCCTCCTCCTTGTAGGCATGATCAAACATGACCACACTTTGAGGAGGGGTAATTTCTAGCTTGAGGAGAAATGCCTAAGGTAATAACAGAGGTATAGTCAACATAGCCTGAAACATCCCCTCCAGGCTGCGGGGTCTGTACTCCGGTGGCTAGTCCTTCCCGTTGTTCATGCTGCTGGGGCTACACTCTGGGCATGTTAATTGGTTAGACTGAAAAGCTCTCTACACTCAAAAATCATTTTAGTTACTCATAGACTGATCGAGTTGCCTCTCACTCACTTTTCCCTTCTTGGGTAGGAGGATTCTGCCACTAGCATATGTACACAGTGCGATTCTCCAACCGTGTTTTACAACATCTGTTGGCTTTACTCCAGCCATTACAAGCATGACTGATTTGCTTGTTTCTTTCAAGAAGGTTTTGCTCAGTTAGTTGTAACTAGACCTGGGAGACATTTTTTTGGTGAACAGTCAAGTTTGGGCATACTGTGGAACACTGAAACTATATGCAAATCTGGATTGAATTTGGGGAATAGATTTGGCCAGAAAATACTTGAAAAACAAATGTTCCAAGTGGTTCTTTTCAAAGTTTCTGAGCTGAAATGTTGTTCTGATTTGGCACTAGAAACATTTTGTTCAGACTTAACACATTGTGTCCAGTGTTTCATTTTTCAGGCGAACAGATGTTAGGGACACCAACCCTGCCCATCCTCGCTAATAGACATTATTGGACCTCTCCTTCATGAATTTATCTAGTTCTTTTTTGAACCCTGTTGTAGTCTTGGTCTTCACAGCATCCTCTGGCAAGGAGTTCCACAGGTTGACTTGTGCATTGGGTGAAGCCCAAAGCCTGAGCCCCATCACCCCTTAGAAGGTGGAGAACTCACTAGTTGCCTGTGCCTCTAATCTTGTGCCTCATGTGATTCCAGAAAGGGGCAGTGCCTAATCCTTGCTGGTAGCCCCAGCAACCAACACTAAGGCAGTGTATTCAGGAGCAATAGGGAGTGAGAGGGACAGTACTTTGCACTTCCCACCCCCGTCACAGCTCTGGAGGCTGGTGCTGCACCAAGAAAATCCCCTGGTGGCCACATTTGAGAAATACTGTTATAGAAGACCTAGGTTCTGTTCCAACTCTACCGCTGGTGGGTTGCTTCAGCTCAGCTGCCTAGCTTTAAAATGGGGGCAATGAAACTCACCTCCTTGGTAAAGTCTATGAGAACAACTGCTGAAAAATGCTAGATAAAAGCACATTGGTATTATGTTTATTATTCATCATTACTGTAAACATAAGACTACGATGACTATGCTTCTGAGGACAGGTGCATTCACGCTAGTGTGTAGGCCAAGACCTCATAAACATAAATGTTACAGGGTCTCCTTGCCTTGACTACAACGTTCAGTTAACTCTTAAAGGGCTTGGCAGAAACAGAAAAGACCTAGAGTGGAGCAAATAAAAAGATGGGTGGGTCTGATCTGATTTACACTTATCTAGACATGTTTGGAATGCCACTGGAGTTACTCCTGATGTACACCCGTGACAGGAGAAAACCAGGCCCAATCGTTGGAAATTAGGTTAGCCTGATAACCAAGTGCCTGAGTCTTGGATAACTTAGGACCCGATCCTCCTCTTCCACTGGTATAAGTCAGGAGTATTGGTGAACTGAACTGGAAACCATATGGCTGTTCTGACAGTGTCCAACCTTACACCCCGGGTGAAGTCAGTGGTGACCTTGGTGCAAACTTGATCAAGTTCATCGCTAGCCTAGATTAACTCTTGTTCTTATTTTTGTTTCCCTCCTCCTACTAAGCATCAGGGACACACATAAAAATACTTTACTGAATCATAGACTTTTAGAGATGGTAGGTTCTTTGTGGTAAGGGATGTTCATTTTTGGTGTCTGTGAAGATCATGGGATTCAGATGTTTCCTAAAAAGCAAATAATAATCAGTTGGGCAAAGCAAGGACCTACACTCAACTCACTGGCATTTCTCTGTCTGTCTGCAAGGCAATAACTTTTGAAAAGCACATCTGATCAATTCCAAAACTCCAGGGAACGTTCTAAGCATCAATTAGCAGAACCTTATAGATTTTAGTGAACATCAGAACCCTGGAGTAGATACTGTGCACCCCAGGCAGGTTCTGAAAATATCCCAAGATACAGCAAAGGATATGTAATAGACAAACAGTCAACTAAGCCTGAGAAATTGTATACTCCCTCCTCAGGGCTTTTGGATCAATTATAAAGAATTAGTTAGTGGAGCTGAGTTGGAAATTTTTCGATGAATAGAGTTTTCATCTAAAAATGCCGATTTATCCAAAGAAAAACTGGTCACAAAGCAGGGACTGGCTGGCTCCACAAATGTCCTGGCTTGAAAACATGCCGAGAAAAATGTTTCGAAATTGGCCCAACAAAACGTGTTGACATTTTTCAAATGAAAACTCCCCGTTGTCCAGTTTAAAATGACTTTTTGTTTCAAAATGTAAGTTAATTAGACTAAATATAGGTTAAGAAAAAAAAGACAAAACTGCTTAGCTAAAGTGCTGGCAGGCTCAGCAGCCTCACTGTGGCCTAGTCACCACTAGAGGGGGACAGAGTGCTACATCGAGTGGATGTGTCTTACAGGAGGATAAAAACTATTTGTGGTTTTCAGACTTCAAACGGTGGTTCTGCTCACCTTTGGGATGGTGAATTTATGGGTGGAGGTCTCAGAAGATCTGAATTCAATTCCTGGTTGCTACTGTGGCACTTTGTGTAACTCTAGGCAAATCTTTAATCTCTCTGTGTGCTTCAGTTCCCGCATTGCTATAGCCAATCTTGGTCAGTCTTTGATCGAAAGTTTTTGTGGGCAGAGGCTATTTTCCATGGTGTGTTTGTACAGCAACTAGGGCAGGGGTGGCCAACCCATTCTGGTTAAAGAGCCAAGATAGCAGTAGATCCAGCGTGAAGAGCCAGGGCAAAAAAAAAAAAAAAAAAAAAGAGCTCTGCCCCTTTAAGAGGCTTTTTGGCCACATTGGGCTCCCGCCGGCCGACTCCGTCTTTAATTCTAGTCTTTCATGGCTGCATCAGATAGCTGCCCTGCCCATGTCAGCACAGGGAGCCGGGAGGAGAGGGCCATTTTTGGGAGTGCGGGGGTGGCTTACGAGCCACGGGGGAGGGGTTTCGTGAGCTGCACCCTGTGGGGTGGGGAAGAGCTGCATGCAGCTCGCGAGCCTCAGGTTGGCTGAACTAGGGCAACGGTGCCTGGTGTGATAATTGGGCCTACAAAGGTACCCTAAATGGCTGCTGAGCTGTGAAACTGGAGTGTGAACTCTTGAGCTTGACAGATAACTACAGATGCTGTAGGGAAAGGGGACAAACACGAGACAGAGAGGCTGCGTTACTCCACCCGAAAAGGCCTCCCGGCATTAATCTCATTCTGGGTGAACCAGGAAAGCATGGAACCAGAAATCAGTGAGCCAAAATGGGGTGCCAGAAACCAGTTGACTTGGCGGACAAAGTGATGAGAGGATGGGCTCACGCTTCCTCTCAATTCCCTTTTGGGGTCTTTGAGAAGAGACTTTGGGGGGGAAAAGCTGGCCACTGCGATGCTGGCTGGCTGTAAGATGAGAGAAGGGGAAGGAGTGAGTTTCACCATCCTCGTAGCCCCCACCATCTTTTGTGACCCCACTCCCACCCCGACCATGTTTATCCCAACCCTGAGGGATCTCCTGACCATGGTGGACCAGAGAGAGGGAGCCAAACAATATCGCCTCTTTCACCCGCTCTAGCTGAATCCTGAGTACCACCAGTAATGTGAGAGTTAGTCATCTCACTGTGTGTTCTTTTCCTTCTGCACCTTATTTCTTCTCTTTTCTACTTCTCTCCTTTCTCCTTCTGTGTAATAAGGCCACCTCTTCACTCCATGGAAGAACGCTGCTGCCACAATCAATATTGCGGCGTTTGATTTAGCTGGTCTAGTTAAGGCTCACTAAATTGAACTCAGAGGGCGCTCTGCCAGTGTCCAATACTCCTGCTTTCACAAGGAGTAAGGGAAGTTGACAGGAGCATTTGGTTCCTTCGGCCTCCCACTGTGGGGATGCCACCATGTTCAGCTTAAGGTAAGCTGACTCCAGCATAGTATTTTATGTAGCTGGAGTTGCGTATCTTGAGCCAAGCTGCTGGGTCTAGTGTAGACCTGGCCTAAGCATCTAGCTTAGCCAGCCAAGTCTCAGCCAAAACCCATAATCAATATGAGTCAACAGTGTGATGCTGTTGCAAAAAAAGCAAACATGATTCTGGGATGCATTACCAGGTGTGTTTGTGAGCAAGACACGAGAAATCATTCTTCTGCTCTACTCTGTGCTGATTAGGCCTCACTTGGAGTATTGTGTCCAGTTCTGGGCACCACATTTCAAGAAAGATGTGGAGAAATTGGAGAAGGTCCAGAGAAGAGCAACAAGAATGATGAAAGGTCTAGAGAACATGACCTATGAAGGAAGACTGAAAGAATTGGGCTTGTTTAGTTTGGAAAGGAGAAGACAGAGAGGGGACATGATAGTGGTTTTCAGGTATCTGAAAGGGTGTCACAAGGAGGAGGGAGAAAATTTGTTCTCTTTAGCCTCTGAGGATAGGACAAAAAACAATGAGCTTAAACTGCAGCAAGGGAGGTTTAGGTTGGACATTAGGAAAAACTTCCTACCTGTCAGGGGGTATGTCTACACTACAGCACTAATTCGAACTAACTTATTTCAAATTAGTTAATTCGAAATAAGCTAATTCGAAATAACGATCTAGACCCAAAAACTAATTCGAATTAGCGTTTTGCTAATTAAAATAGCGTCCACACTGATTGGACGCTGGGTCGATTTAAGGGCAGCTGAAACCGGTTCCGGCAGGTTATCAGGTCAGTAGTTGCTTTGTGTGGCTGCTGTCTGAGGCTATCTGAGGCTCGTGCTTAAAGGTGCCAAATGCTTTAGCTGTTGGTCCTTCTTTTCAGTGTATTTAATCAAAGGTTAAAAGGATCTTGAAGGCATTTGCCTTGGTACTCAGCACGCTGAGGTCTCTATCTAGCAAACCTTGGACCTTGTGTAATGCTGTTTAATTTTGGATGGGGATGGGGATGTGAGCACTTTTGACTCTTTGGGCTCCTCAATTCCATCACAATTAATACGACAGGCCCCGGTCTTGGCATGGGGCCTGCTGTTCTACAAAATGGATCAACTGTCCCTTCGTCAGATAGAACTTGTCCAAACTGTGAAGGCCGTTCTTCCCAGAACTCAGGATCATCTCTTCCCTTTCCAGCCATTTGGCAGCCCCAGCCCTCTGCTAATTGTACGGGACTGTTTATTGGTTTTCCAAGGACGAGAGATTGTAAAGTGGGGTTGGGATTTTTGCCAGAAAGCGAAGGCTTTTTCTATAGAAGGACTTTGTCTGCTCTCAACTGACTGGCACATTCTTTGGCTTGAGAAGTCAAACTTCCTGCTGGATTTGACTTTACCTTGTAAACGTTCGTTTGTGAAGATAGGGGAACAGAATGTGGTCCCGCTGCCAACAGAGCCAGAGCCTTCGCTGCCAGGAGGGAAAAGCTTCAGAAATGATCGGCAAAGAGACTGTAATTGTCTGTGGTCCTGGGGTAAGAGGAGACAGACATGGCTTCAAATGGGGCTTGTTGCTTCAGTACACGGTAGGCCTCTCGCCTAGCCCAGAGCTGACGAAAAGAAAGGCTCCTTAATGTAAGACGTACCAGGTGTACATATAACCCAAGTACCATAAACATATTCCTTGGGGAGACCCCGTCACAAAGATTACAGAGCTTCCTTGTGAGGATTCCTGCTGGCCCAGAACGGGGACAGCCAAGAACAGCACAGGCTTGCTCGAGCCGCACACAGCACCACATTTTCTCTTCTCTGCCCTCCTCTGTCTTTCAGGATTTTTCCACAGATTCCTGCTTGCACGCAGCAGGCCGGATCCAAAGCCCACTGACCTCCAGGGGGATCTTTCTCACTGACTCCAGCGGCTTTTGGATCAGGCCGACAGGGCTGTGAAACTGATCCGAGAGGGAGGGCTGCCCAGCATCACTGTTCAAACAGGCCACAAGGGGCCGGATGGGGGTGGGGGTGGAAGGAGTATACAACCTCCAGGGCTGCTAGGATTTAGAGCTGGCCCACTTACTCATCCTCAGGCGATCATCCTCGGTGTCTGCGCGTGCAGCAAAAGGCGCGACGGAGAACTTTAGGCGCGGATTTGAGATGGGTTGGCCCATTGTGTCCCCCCTATCTTGGCCATACTGTGGCGAATTGGATTGTCCCTAACACGACCCCGGTCCTTCGGATGCTGCCCAGACTCCCTGAGTGTGTCTAGACTACAGGGTTTTGTCGACAAAAGTGGACTTTTGTCGACAAAATGATACCTGCGTCTACACTGCCGCTGAGTTCTGTCGACATAACGAGGAGTAAGGGAAGTTGAAGGAAGAGTGCTCTTCCTTCGACTTCCTGCGGAGTAGGCAGCACCAAAAGCCGAGTTAAGCTACTTTGACTTCAGCTACACAATCAACGTAGCTGAAGTTGCGTAGCTTAATGCGACTTGAGCCCGCAGTGTAGATGTGCCCTAACAGATTTATTCGGGCATAAGTTTTCATGGGTTAAAAACCAGGGATGTAAAAATCAGTTAAAAATATGACTGTGTAACCATTAAAAAACCTAGTGGTTACATGGTTATGTGCGCTGCAGGCTCTGCAATATAAAGCTTAGAAGCCAGCTCCCGGCTTGCACTAGCTTCCAGCTGCCAGGGAGCCGGCTTCTCTGCGGGCTGTGCAGTATAACTTTACACTGCAATGCAGGGCGGTAGCCAGATCCCTGGGTGTGGGCAGGGCCAGCCCGAGGTATTCTGGCGCCCCGGGCACGGGCGCGCGGCACCGCCCCCAGGCTCACGGCGCATGCGCAGGCCCACCCATGGGGAGTGGGCCCGCCCCGGGGCGCACGGCGCATGCGCGGCCCGGCTACAGCCACTGGCGCGCAGCCCGGGCCCGCCCCCTGGGATGCACGGCGCATGCGTGGCCCGGCTACGGCCGCTGGCACGCAGCCCGGGGCCCGCTCCTAGGGCTCACGGCACAAGCGTGGCCCAGTCCGGCTTGGTTGTCGCTGCTGGCGCGCGCGCCGGGCTGTGTAGGGCCCCGCGGCCGTGGGGGGAAGGGCGTTGCTGGCCGGCGCTGCGGGGATGCAGGCAGGCCGGCGCTGTGGGAGCCGGGCGCGCGGCGCCTGATGGCAGCTGTAAGGGACGCCACGCACCCCTCACAGCTGCCATCAGGCGCCCCCCATCAGTTGGCGCCCTGGGCAGCTGCCTGCCTCGCCCATGCCTCCGTCCGGCCCTGGGAGTGGGAGTCGGCATGTAACCATAACGGAAACCAATACGCTGAGGTGTATTGTTTCACCGTTTAAGCGGTTACACTTTTACATCCCTAGTAAAAACGACTTTGTCACATGCATGGAGTGACGAATGCAGCAGACTAACACGACTTCCCCCCCTTGCCGAAGCTGAAGCTGAGTTCCGGAGTCTTTGTGCATCAGTGCTGGGAGCGGACAAGGGGATGGATCACTCAATAATTGCCCTGTTCAGTGCATTCTCTCTGAAGCACAGGAGAAGTTGTTCAGCAGGGCCACCAGTGGGCAAGAGATGCCCAAGGGGGAGGGGAACTTGGCTACTGGTGTAGTAAGATGAGGGCATGAGACATAAACACATATTACACAGGCCTGATCTGAGGCCTAGCTAATGATGGACAACACATGGCTAAAGGAAAGTTAAGCAGGAAACAACCTTGTTTGTTTAACTAGGCATAAAACAAGCTGAGACAGCACAACCCCTGGTGTAGAGCAGTAATTGCGGGCTTATCATGAGTTGTAAACACACAGCTCATTGAAAAAGACCATGATACCCAGGCCCCATAAATACCAATTTAGGGTCAGGAAAAGGGTCTAAGATAAACAGCCTGATGGATGTTTACTCCTTAGAAATACCAACTCAGGGTCAGGAAAGGGTCGACGTTGTTACATGATGGATGGAGATGGTCTAATCAGATCACAAGGCGATTGGTGATTGCCTGGCAACATCAGAGGGTGACAACCTCACACGTCAGCAGTGATGTGTTTGTATCTGTCTATAAGGTGGTGTCCTGGGGTACAGTCTTTGAATGGCCTAGGGAGGCAATGGACGTGTTCCATTGTGTTCAGCCATTCCATTGTTATGGGGTACAAATGCATAGCGGTTCAGTAGAGCCTATTGACAACCATGTACTTCACTTAACAATAAACAGGGCCAGGCGTCTTCAATCCTTTTCTGATTTATGGTCTTTGGGGGCTCTCCTGTGCAGACTAAGTGCACAAGTCGACATGGCCCACATCACTGAGCACACACACAAGCAGCCTTCTGGTTGTCATCATCATTGAGGGAGTCAGAGACGCGTGAGGACATCGGACAGTCAATCCAGGCCCCTGCTAACTAACAGCATTGCCGAACAGCTGCATGAGTAACAACTGGCAGGTGCTCCTCACCCACGAACTTTTCCCTAGGGGTGCTCCAGCCCCAACGCGTCTGTGCCTATGCATCTAAGGCTACGTCTAGACGGCAAGCCTCTTTCAAAAGAGGCTTTTTCGAAAGATACTTTAGAAAAAGCCTCTTTCGAAAAAGAGCATCTAGACTACAACCAGTGCTTTCGAACTTTCGAAAAGCGAGCCGCTTTTTAGAAAAAGAGCACCCAGGCAGTCTGGATGCTCTCTTTCCAAAAAGCACAGTTTGCATTACAGAGCGCCTTTTTTTCGAAAGAGCACTTTCCAAAAAAGGCGTTCTTCCTCGTAAAACGAGTTGTCCGCGATCGAAAAACTGCCGCCTTCTTTCGATTTACTTCCGAAGGAACGTGGCAGCAGTCTAGATGCAGGGGAAGTTTTTTCGAGAAAAAAAAAAAGGCCACTTTTTTTCGAAAAAACCCTGTAGTCTAGACAAGTGAGCATGTGCTTAACCATGTTTCCACTGCTTTGAGACCATGGGGCCTCCTCGGTCAGTGAATAGGGGTGTTTTTTGAGCTAGTGTAAGCACCACCAGGTGGGATTTGAACCTAGAACCCATGGAGCGTAGTGGAGGCATCTCTGTTGCTTTTGCTATAAAGCCAGTTAGAAAAGCTGAGGCTGTTGAGCTCCCTTGTTCTTACCATCTCATAGAGCTCAAAGGGCCCTCAAGCGGTCATCAAGTCCCATCCCCTACCCTGATAGCAGGACCAAGCACCATGTCTGACAGATTTGCCCCAGGTTCCAAAATGGCCCCTTCAAGGATTGAACTCACAACCCTGAAGTTAGCAGGCCAATGCTCAAACCATAGAGCTGTTCCTCCCCTTCCTCTACACACTACGTGGTCTAAGTGCCACTCCATGGGACAGTGACCCATGCTCGGTGTGTGGGTTACACGTGGTAGCAGAGAGTGTGGGTTACACTATGTCTTAGGCTTCTTGCCCCCATGACTCTAAATTAAAGGTTTCATTGACGTCAACGGGCTTTGGAGCTATCCCTGTGAGTAGCCCCAGAGGATCCAATGAGGCGACTCCATGCTTAACGGTCAGCACGTCGTGGTAGGAGTGAAGCCCTAATCTTAGGCCTGATGTGGGGCTGGATCCTGCTCAGCGCTGCCAGCCCCCTCGCCTGGCTCTGGTCCAGCAAAAAGCATCCCCGGCCTGGTGCTGAAAGTTCAGCGCCTGTCTTTGAAGAGCAGAGGCCGGGGCTCCTCGCACGGCAGCCGTTGGGAGCACGTTCCATCCTTTTTGTTTTTTTATTGGACCACAAATGATTTTTCAACCAAAGGGAATTTTTGGTTTGCGGGAAAAGTTCTGTTGCTATTGAACCTTCCCCCGCCCTGCGTCCCCGGGGCAAGCAGAAATCTGCCTTTCAAAACCCCACGCATTGCCCTTTGCTTTCAAGCTTTTGCTTGCCGTGCCGCTGTGAGCCCAGGCAGTTTGCATTTTCATCCACCTTTTTCCCAGGGGAAAAAGAAAAGCCCTTTCCAGCCAGCTCAGTTCAGCAGTACCTAGCCTGGCGCTCATCCCCAGGAGAAGGAGGAGGCAAATGAAAGAGGGAATTATCATTTTGCACGTACTCTGCCTGGGTGAGAATACAGAGCTAGGACAATCGGCGGGCTTTGAAATTCAATTCAGAGTCCATAGGCTAGATCAGTGTTTCTCAACCAGTGGTATGAGTACTCTTAGGGGTACTCGAGAGACATCTGGGGGTACGTCAACACAACTGAAATTTGGAGAAAACTGAATTTTTGTTTTTTACAGTGTTTTATTATTTTTGTACACCCAAAAATTTCATCGCCCGCCCAGCTATGATTAAATTGTTTAAACAAATGTGTTGCAATGGTAGAAAAAAATGTGTGTGTCTGAAAACTGTAGGTACTGGGGGTACTTATAATTTTTTTTTTTTTTTTAAAGGGGTACGTTATAAAAAATGGTTGAGAAACACTGGGCTAGTTTGGTGATGCACCGGGGGCGGCCGTGGAATTCACACCCCTCCAGAACAGCAGCCCCATGGGGACTCTACACTTAGAAGTGCTTTCCACAGTTACTTTACCTGCCTCCACCAACAGGTGTCCTTCACACTCAATCTGCTCCCAAAGCAAATAGTATTCACAGCTCATTGACACCTGGCTGGAAGTCCGGACCTTGGCACGGCTGCCCTATGGGATGGTTAAGAATGAGTGTAGCTCTTAAAAGACAAGATAGGGATACCAAGGAATGACCTTAAACTTCAGGGGAAGCTGGAAAAGGGTCTGTAACAATGACCTTGCGAATCCCCCTCTTTTTTTTCTCAGCGTTTCCCCCTCAGCCTTGAGTTGACAAGGCATAGGATGGTTCTTTCTCCCAACTTGGCTGGTGCTGGGCTTTGCCCACAACAGGCGCCCTTTTGGGATCTCACACCAGCACCCATTGTCAAGACACTCCACTGACATGCACAGAGGCCTTGTCTATACTTATGGGAAGATCAGTGCTCTGGAGGTGATTTTCAGGGATTGATTTAGTGGGTCTAGTAAGGACCCGCTAAATCAAATGCTGAGGGTGTCCCCGTTGACTCAGTATTCCACAGGGTTGTGAGGAGTAAGGGGTTAATGGGAGAGTTTTTCCCATTGACCTCCCACAGTGGGGCTGCCCCAGAAATTTGGTTTAAGGCAGTATTTCTCAATCTTTTTTTATAAAGTACCCCTTAAAAAATTATAAGTATCCCCAGTACCTACAGTTTTCAGACCCACAACATTTTTTTCTACCATTGCAACACATTTGTTTAAACAATTTAATCGTAGCCGGGCGGGCAAAGAAATTTTTGGGTGTAAAAAGTACAAAAATAATAAAGCGCTGTAAACCTTAAAACAAAAATTCAGTTTTCTCCACATTTCCATTGTGTTGACGTACCCCCCAGCCTTCTCTCGAGCACCCCAACGGTACTCGTACTACTGCTTGAGAAACACTGGTTTAAGGTACGTCGACTCCAGCTACGCAACTCTTGTAGATGGAGCTACGTCCCTTAAATCAAAGTTCTTCCATAGTGTAGACCTGGCCAGAGTGACAGACCGTTTCAGGGACAATGCTTGAGCCAGAAGAGAATCCAGCTCGCTCCAGAAGGTCCAGAGCAAGGACAGAAGAGGGAACGGAGGCTGTGGAGGTGGGCTACAGAGGTCACATAGTAGGCATAGAGTCTTTCTATCCCCTTCCTCACCCTGCCCTACCCTTACCGGGAGGAAGGCAATATGAAGGAGAGTTTAGGCCAGTTACAGCAGGAGCAGTCTGGTGGAGCCGTGTCAAGTAGAAATCCACCTGAAACCCCACTGCCGTTACTGGTGGCTATTACATTCACGCTAGCTGTATTCACAGAATACTTATTTTGGTGTTCAGACTTCTGAAATCGAAAACATTTGACCCAAGTTTTATAGTTCACAAACAAACAAACCCCACAAAAGGTATTTCTCAGCAATGCCAGTTTCTTTTCCCTTCACATCCAAGTGTGAAATGTCAATTAAAAACCTTTGTCAAGGGGAAGGAAGGGTCAGTGGTTACAGTGCTTGCCTGGAAATCAGGAGACATGGGATTCTTGCTCTGCCACAGACTTCCTGCCTCACCTTGGGCATGTCACTACACTGCACAGGTATTTTGAAATAAGCTAGTCTGGAATAGTTATTCTGAAATAGCAAGTCTACACTGCAGGGAAGCCTCAAAATGAGTCTGAGGCAGGCTTCCTAAGGTAGACGTGCTATCTCGATTTAGAGCCCCAGGAGGAATAACTTAGAATGGCCCTGGTGAGGGGCTATTTCAAAATAGCAGAAGTGGAGCGTCTACACACGCCTTATTTTGAAACAGCTATTTTGAAAGAGGTGTTATTCTTCATAGAATGAAGTTTACAGAAGTCAGAATAAGCCGTCCGTTATTTCAAAATTATTTCGAAATAACGGAATGGCTGTATAGACACTTGTATCGTTATTTCAGAATTCTTTCTTCATGGCAGTGCCGGAGCTAGAAAGCCCAGTCCGACTTTCAGCCTTCAGGGCTGGGAGTGGAGCCCGACTCGCTAGTCCATGCTGGTTGTGGTCGGTGTAAAACAGCTACAAACGCAGTTTGGTCAGTTGGTTATGCTGGGCGTACGGCTGCTTTCTCCCTATCTTAGATAATAATCTGTCTCCCCTCGCTGGTATGTCATAGCGCCTCACCGTCATGAATATATTTATCCCCACCGCATGCCGGTGAGGCAGGGTGGGACTGTTATTCCCATTTCACAGATGGGAAACTGAGGCACAGAGTGAATGAATTGCCAGGTTCCCCCAAGTCCAAGGACAGTGTCTGAACCACTGGGTGCAATAAACACCATGAAACACCCCAGGCCAGAGGCTCATCTGGTATAAATCAACGTTGCTTCTTTGACACCCATGATGTGGCTTCAAGATTCCCTTTTGTACAAGCAGCGAGGAGTCCAGTGGCACCTTAGGGTATGTCTACACTACAGCACTAATTCGAACTAACTTAATTCGAATTAGTTAATTCGAACTAAGCTAATTCGAATTAGTGCATCTAGACCTAAAAATTAATTCGAATTAGCGTTTTGCTAATTTGAACTAGCATGTCCACATTGAGTGGACCCTGAACCGAAGTTAAGGCTGGCCGGAACCAGTGCCAGCAGGGCATCAGGTTAGGACTTAGAGTATGGAGCTGCTACCTCAGGCTAGCCGAGGGCTGTGCTTAAAGGGACCCGACCCCACCCGGACAGACAGTTCTCAGGGTTCCCGCTTGCTTGTCTACCTCGATGAGGACAGCAAAGCAGTCCTGTCTTTGAGTGCCCTGAGTGCCCACACTCAGCACATCACAGCACTCGGCCATCAGCCCGGCTGCACTTGCCGCAGGCTGCCATCCGGGGGGGTCAATCGGGGGGCTGTCAGGATCCATGAGGCCCTGCAGGAGAGCTTCCACCCCGAGGAACCCGCAGAGCCACCCCAGTCCTCCCCATCGGGGGCTCGTGCCCCAACCCTCCTTCACCTCCTTCCACTTACCCCTTCCTAGCTCCCCTTCCTGATGTAAATAATAAAGGACACGTGTGTTCAAAAATAGAAACTCTCTTTATTTAACAAAACTGAAGGTGTGTGGGGATGAACCTCTGGGGAGACTGGGAAAAGGAGGTGGGAGAGGGGAGGTGGAAACCTGGGAGGAGGGAGCTGGAAGGGGGAAGCCAGGGGAAGAAGGAGGAGGAGAAGTATAAAACTATGGTACGCCATATCTTCAGTACTGTGTACAGATGTGGTCTCCTCACCTCAAAAAGATATTTTGGCCTTGGAAAGGGTTCAGAAAAGGCAACTAAAATGATTAGGGGTTTGGAACAGGTCCCATATGAAGAGAGGCTAAAGAGACTGGGACTTTTCAGCTTAGAAAAGAGGAGACTGAGGTATATAAAATCATGAGTGGTGTGGAGAGGGTGCATAAAGAAAAGTTCTTCATTAGTTCCCATAATAGAAGGACTAGAGGACACCAAATGAAACGAATGGATAGCAGGCTTCAAACTAATAAAAGAAAGTTCTTCTTCACAAAGCAAATAGTCAACCTGTGGAACTCCTTGCCAGAGGAGGCTGTGAAGGCTAGAACTATAACAGAGTTTAAAGAGAAGTTAGATAAAGTCATGGAGGTTGGGTCCATGGAGTGCTATTAGCCAGGGGGTAGGAATGGTGTCCCTGGCCTCTGTTTGTGGAAGGCTGGAGATGGATGGCACGAGACAAATGGCTTGGTCATTGTCTTCGGTCCATCCCCTCTGAGTACCTGGTGCTGGCCGCTGTCAGCAGACAGGCTACTGGGATAGATGGACCTTTGGTCTGACCCAGTCTGACCATTCTTATGTTCTTATGTTCTAAGCTCAGGGCTCAGGGTCGGGGTCTCATTGGACCAACTTGATTTTCATGCAAACCTGCTCCTGGGTTCGCATGTGGCCTTTGGTGGCCAGGCTGGCAGCTATCCTGCCCTAGACGGCCACTTTCCTGTGCCTAGTGCGGCGATTGTGGACGTTGGAGGCCTCCCCCCAAACCTGGATGAGGTCCATGATCTCTGCACTAGACCAGGCGGGTGCCCGCCTCTTGCGGCCCCGGGCAGGCTCCTGGGAGCCGCCAGCCTGGTCCTGGGAAGAGGCGAAGGGCTGGGTGGTAGCGGGTGGCTGGCTCATGCCGTGCCAGGTGCAGGGTCTGCTGGCTGGGTGCTGGCAGGCTTGCACCTGGCACGGGCACCGTAGCCAGACCGTAGCCCTTTAAGGGCTCCGGGGCCGGGAGGAGGGGCAGAAGAGTTTCCCTGGCTTGGCCCAGAGTGGCCACCAGGGCAACCTGGGAAGGGCTAGCCTCCAACTAGTTCGAATTAAGTAGCTACACAGCCCTTAATTCGAACTACTTAATTCGAACTAGGTGTTAGTCCTCGTAGAATGAGGTTTACCTAGTTCGAATTAAGCGCTCCGCTAGTTCGAATTAAGTTCGAACTAGCAGTTTGCATGTGTAGCGCCTATGAAAGTTAACTCGAACTAACGGCTGTTAGTTCGAATTAACTTTGTAGTGTAGACATACCCTTAGAGACTAACTGATGTATTTGGCCATAAGCTTTTATGGGCAAAGACCCGCTTCGTCAGATGCATCTGACAAAGTGGGTTTTTACCCATGCAGCTTTGAGAGACAGGCCAGTCCTCCCCTACAGACAGCCCCCTAAGCTGAAGCAAATCCTTTCCAGCAAGCACATGTCACACCTCAGACACACTTCCCCAGGAACCTCCCCCGGCAACAAACCCTGTTGCCAATTCTGTCTACACATGCGACACCCTCCCAGACCCAGCTTGACCTGCTGCTTACAAACAGGGAGGAATTAGTAGGTAGGGTTGCCAGGTGTCCGGTATTCACCCGGACAGTCTGGTATTTTCGCCTCCCCTCTGGTAAAAAAATTCAGAAATTACCGGACACCTGAGATGTCCGGTATTCTCTGATTTTTTCCCTGGCCAGGAGGTGAAAATGTCGGACACCTGGCAACCCTACAAACACTCAGTGCCCGGCCTCCCTCCCCGTCCCTGGCCCTCAACACCTCCAGCCCTCCACGCACAGCCCCAAAAATGGCTGCCGGAAAAAAGACCAAGGGGAAGCACTGCCTCCCCTGGGTCTTAGTGTTCAACCTCTCCCTGTTCCTATCCCTGCACTCACTCTTAAAGGGGACATGCTTTTTAAAAAAAATTTTCTTAATAAGTCTTGTTGTCCTTTTTTTTTGCTCAACAACTTTGGTCTCCCCCCCCCCTTTTTTTTCTTCAACAGAATTTTTTCCTGGTGTTTTTTTTGGGGGGGAGGGGTGTGTTCGGTATTTTTGCTTCAACCATCTGGCAACCCTATTAGTAGGGGAAGTAGATGTGGGTGGCCCCCTGGGCAGCAGTGATCATGAGATGGTCGATTTCAGGATCCTGGAGAAAGGAAGAAAGGAGCGCAGCAAAATCCACATCCTGGACTGCAGAAAAGCAGCTTTTGACTTCAGAGAACGGATAGGCAGGATCCCCTGGGATGCTAACATGAAGGGGAAAGGAGTCCAGGAGAGCTGGCTGTATTTTAAAGCAGCCTTATTGAAGGCAGGGCTGGCCTTACCATGAAGAGAACTGAGGCGGCCACCAGACTGTGGGGGTGGCGCCACTAGGACCCAGAGACTTGAGAACCTTCAAAGTTTTGGCCAAAGCGAGGGGACATGGGGGCGTCATTTGAGCTCCCCGCCTCAGGTGCCAAAATATTGTGGGCCGGCCCTGATTCAAGGCATAGTAACAAACCATTCCGATGCACAGTAAGAAAAGCAAATGTGGTAGGCAACCCGCTTGGCTTAGCAGGGAAATCCTTGGTGAGCTTAAACACAAAAAGGAAGCTTGCTACAAGTGGGAACTTGGACAGATGACTAGGGAGGAGTATAACTATATTGCTCGAGCATGCAGGGGTGTAATCAGGAAGGCCAAAGTGCAATTGGAATTGCAGCTAGCAAGGGATGCGAAGGGTAACAAGAACGGTTTCTCCAGGCATGTCAGCAATAAGAGGGTGATCAGAGAGGGTGTGAGGCCCTTACTGGATGAGGGAGGTAAACTAGTGACAGATGATGTGGGAAAAGCTCACTAGTCAAGGCTTTTTTTGCCTCTGTCTTCACAGACCAGGTCAGCTCCCAGACGACTGCACTAGGCAGTGCAGTATGGGAAGGAGGTGGGCAGCCCTCAGTGGAGAAAGAACAGGTTAAGGACTATTTAGAAAAGCTAGACATACACAAATCCATGGGTCTGGATTGAATGCATCCGAGGGTGCTGAGGGAGTTGGCATATGTCATTGCAGAGTCTTTGGCCGTTATCTTTGAAAGGAATAACGGCATTGCGCAAGAGGGTTTTTCTTGCGCAGGAAGGGGCAGTGTAGACAGCTCCTTCTGGCGCAAGAGCCTCTTTTACAAAAATGGTGGCTCATTAGGTATGCAAATGAGGCTTGGCGATATTCCACGCTTAGCCTCATTTGCATATTTCTTGCGCAAGAAGCCATGAGTGTAGACATAGCCATGGAAAATGAGAGAGGTCCTGGATGATTGGAAAAAGGCAGATGTAGTGTCCATCTTTAAAAAAGGCAATCAGGACTTTCTTTCGGGAGAGCGTCCATGCAGTCTGGACACGGTCTTTCGAAAGAAGCTTGCAGTCTAAATGTATCCTTTGTCATAGAAACAGCTGTCCACACAACCCACTTAGCTCTGAGCCTTCTGCTACACAACTTCTGCGGCGTGGAGTGGAGTTACACACGGGGGGCACCGGGAAGAGAATGGTGCACAATACAGTGCTGACAAGTTGGCTGCATGACACAAGCAAGATGAATTAAGGAGAGAGCTGGTGAGAAAATGAGATTTTTTCTCCCCTCCCCGGTAAATTGTAGACAACAAATGAAGTCATGTTTCCCACTTGCAAATGTTTGACTTTTTGTCAAGAAACTGAAGCCACCAAAAAATAATTTTCATCGGAAAAGGTTTTGATTTATTTTTGGCCAAACCGCTGAAAAGTTTTTGCGTTGAAGTTTTTTTTTTTTTAATGAAAAACCAACCAAAAAAAAAAAAAAGAAAAAGAAAGAAAGAAAGTGACGAAAGTGCACTCCCCCAAAACACGCACTTTTCAGGAAAAATGTTAGTTGTGTTGTAACATGGAGGGCAATAACGTTTCAACAGAAATTTTTAAACTAATCCCCCTTCGTGAAAGGATGAGATTTAAAAAGGATGTGGCATTGGCCTCATTCTGATCCAGCAGAAGGGAACCGTTGGCTTGTAAGGGAGCGGAAAAGGGGTTACTCCCATGCTTGGTGCTTTTGGGCAAGTCGCTTCCCCGCTCCGTGCCTCAGTTTCCCCATCTATAAAATCAGGGTGAAGTTACTTGCTGTCCTTTGTGGAGTTCTGTGAATGGAATAGGGCGTCATCAGAGCTGAGTGTTACTATTTTGAGCGTACCCCTGCGCTGCTTGTCTACGTGGTGAAATATTTTGTGCTGTTTTTCCAAATGCATCGGATGGTTTCAAATGGATTGTGGTTTTACCCACGTATTTCTGAGCCATATGGTCTCAGCGTGTTTCCATTTGTCACCCGGCCTGAGCTTGGCTCTGGAATGTGCTTACAAAGAACTAGGCGGGAGAGAGGAATTCGTGAGGGATGATGTAATAAATCCACTCCCCTTGGGGAAAAGGGCTTTGACAGCTTGTCATTTCCGATCACATATTTCTCTCGCTCTTGTTTTATTGGCTCTTGAGGCTGTTTTGCTTCCCAATTAGAGTGTCCCAATTTTTCCTAATGTGGCTATAAAACAAAACAACTGAAGAGTGAAGGCCGAGATTTGCAAATGAGTCAAAGAGCTTTTGGTGAGCTGTGAAATTCTGGGGCGGTTCATGCAACGGCCTCCCCTTTCGGCCACGTTGAACGCCCCAGGCTAACAGGATAGGAGAGCTGTGGGAAAAATTCTTTTGACCAGAGAGACCTGTGCAAATTGGGGGAATAGCCCAGAGCCTCAAAGGCGGGGGGGGGTAATCTGCGGCCCATGGGCTGTGTGTGGCCCATCGGGGTTCCATGTGTGACCTGCGAGACACCTTTGTTTACTGTTGGCCACATGCAGGATTGCCAGATTCTGCTGGTTTCTAGCCCCATCGCTTTTTTCCTACAGGTATTACTGAAGTGGCATGCATATAAAGCAAGGCCATGTGACGTGAGGGGCGGGCCGATTGCTCACAGCATCGACTAAGAGCCGGGCGCTCCCTCTGCATCCAATCGAAGCACGGCTACGGTTCCATCGGCACCCCCACCTTTGCAAATTAGAATAATAGAATCATAGAATCCTAGGGCTGGAAGAGACCTCAGGAGTTATTGAGTCCAGCCCCCTGCCCAAAGCAGGACCAACCCCAACTCCATCATCCCAGCCAGGGCCTTGTCAAGCCAGGACTTCAAAACCTCTAGGGATGGAGATTCCACCACCTCCTTAGGGAACCCATCCCAGTGCTTCCCCACCATCCGAGTGAAATATTTTTTCCTAATATCCCACCTAGAACTCCCCCACTGTAACTTGAGACCATTGCTCCTTGTTCTGCCATCTGCCCCCACTGAGAACAGCCTCTCTCCATCCTCTCTGGAACCCTCCTTCAGGTGGTTAAAGGCTGTTATCAAATTCCCCCTCACTCCTCTCTTCTGCAGAGTAAAGAAGCCCAGATCCCTCAGACTTTCCTCGTAGGTCATGTGCTCCAGCCCCCTCATCATTTTTGTTGCCTCTGCTGGAGTTTTTCCAATGCGTCCACATCCTTTCTATAGTGGGGTGGCCCAGAATTGGACACAGTACTCCAGATGTGGCCTCCCCAGTGCTGAATAAAGGGGAACAATCACTTCTCTAGATCTGCTGGCAATGCTCCTCCTAATGTACCCCAATGTGCCATTAGCCTTCTTGGCTACAAGGGCACCCTGTGGACTCACATTCTAGGTACCCAAAGGCAGTGAGCAAAACTACCCCAACCCAGGAAACCGTCTTGGTGAAGCCAATCTTGCAGCCCCCGGAGATGAAGGAGGTCCACTCCTGCAGCCCACACACTAGCCTCGGTTTCTTATCGCTGCTCAATGGCATTTCAGTGGCTAACTCCCACTCATTTCAAAGGGAGTCCAGCATCTAACTATGTTTGAAGGGCTGGGCCAGTGGCTCCAATCCAGGCCTATGCATCAGGCCATCAAATTCTAGCTCTGTCACTTCGCCACTGTGGCTTCATTTTTCTGGCTGGGATCCTGTTATTTCCCTGTCCCTCAGGGCTGCTGAATGTGCATTGATGCACGTGGCTGGCAAGCAGTGGAAGGTGGCCCAGGAGAGACCAATTCACCTTCTGATGGGAGGCCCAAGATGTATAAGTGCTGACGGTGGGGGGAGCCCAGCTGGGGCAGGAAGAGAAGGAGAGGGAGTTGGCGGTAGCAGGGCGCTGCAGAGGAAGTTGGTTGTTACCCTCTGGAAGTGAAGCAGGAAGCACAGAGTCCCTGAGATCCTGGTCCTGGAAGAAGGGTCAATCCCAGAGAAGTAGTGGGGAAAGGAAGCCTGGACAGGGTAGGTAGGAGAAGAAGCAATGGACTTAATCTGAGGCAAGGAAGGTTTAGGTGGGACATTAGGAAAAACCTCCTGTCCGGGTGGTGAAGCACTGGAATAAATTGCCTAGGGAGGTTGTGGAGTCTCCATCTTTGGAAACCTTCTTAAGAACAAGTTGGACAAACGCCCGTCGGAGATGGTCTGCGTTGGCCCTGCCTCAGTGCAGGAGGCTGGAGTTGATGCCTTCTTTCTAGCCCTACATTTCTGTCATTCTGGGTAGAACCTGGCTGCTAGTTACAGGATCCCTGGGATGGAACGCAGGGCTGATGGGGCCTGGGAAGTGGTGCAGGACCATTGGAAGTGCAATCCAGAGAGCTGGTCTGGTCAGCCTCTGATATGCTGGAAGGGGCTGGGGGGGGGGACCATAATAAGGACAAATGCAAAGTGCTCCACTTAGGAAGGAACAATCAGTTTCACACATACAGAATGGGAAGCGACGGTCTAGGAAGGAGTACGGCAGAAAAGGATCTAGGGGTCAGAGTGGACCATAAGCTAAATATGAGTCAACAGTGTGACGCTGTTGCCAAAAAAGCAAACATGCTTCTGGGCTGCATTAAGGGAGTGCTGTGAGCAAGACACGAGACGTCATTCTTCTGCTCTACTCTGCGCTGATTAGGCCTCATTTGGAGTATTGTGTCCAGTTCTGGGCACCACATTTCAAGAAAGATGTGGAGAAATTGGAGAAGGTCTAGAGAAGAGCAACAAGAATGATGAAAGCTCTGGAGAACATGAGCTATGAGGGAAGACTGAAAGAATTGGGCTTGTTTAGTTTAGAAAAGAGAAGACTGAGAGGGGACATGAGAGTGGTTTTCAAGTATCTAAAAGGGTACAAAGAGGAAGGAGAAAAATTGTTCCCCCTGACCTCAGAAGCTAGGACAAGATGCAATGAGCTTAAACTGCAGCAAGGGAGGTTTAGGTTGGACATTAGGAAAAACTTCCTCCCTGTCAGGGTGGTTAAACACTGGGATAAATTGCTTAGGGGGGTTGTGGAATCTCCATCACCAGAGATATTTAAGAGCAGGTTAGACAGACACCTGTCAGGGATGATCTAGATCAGTGTTTCCCATATGGTGTTCCGCGGAACTCCAGGATTCCGTGAAGTGGAAATAAGGGTTCCGCGAGAAAATGCCATTACAATTATATTTTATGATTAAAAAAAATAAGAATTCATGTTATGTGATTTTTGTTTTTAAATATGTGCAATTAAACTAAATGTTGATCTCATGACCTTGGTTAGCATTTGTTGATTATTCTCCTTACTTATTTGTGGTCTACCTTTTCAGCTCCATCTATTAGACTGTGATTAGGGGTTCCGCAAAATTCTTTTGAGTTTAAAAGGGTTCTGTGGCCGAATAAAATGGGGAAACATTGATCTAGACAGTGCTTGGTCCTGCTGTGTGGGCAGGGGACTGGATTCGATGATCTCTCGAGGTCCCTTCCAGTTCTAGTGTTCTGTGATTCTATACATGAACCTCCCCTGAGGACTGAGTGGTGAAGAGGGAGCGAGGTAGAGAGGCTACCCCAGTGAGGAAGCGTCCATCTGCAGGGAGTGCTATGGGGGAAGGAAGCTGGGACATCCCACCTGGCTAGGAGGAGGCGCTCCTGGGGTAAGCAAACCCTGTTGCAATCCTGTCTCCAAAGGGAGCTGGTTCTATGGAAGGGGCAAGGCCACTGCGAGAAGATAACCTGTGTGAAGATAACCTGTCCCCAAGCAACGGGCTTTCCTAATACCAGTGAGGATGGCTTATGCCCTGAAACATTGGAAGCAGCTCATTTTAAAGTATCACTAGTGCAGCCCTTTGCATTTGTCCTTATTGAACTTCATCCTGTTTATTCTCAGACCGTTTCTCCGGGTACAAAAGCAGGCTACTTGTGTATGATGGGAGCATTTCTGGTGCAGTACCAGACAAGCCACTAGGAACTTGCTTTCTGTGCTTTAAGGCATAAACCGGTCACCTGGGGAGCTAGCAAGAGTTTCCCCCATTCATAGGGCTGGACGATGAGTCAGGCCCAGGGCAGAAAGTTTTTGCCTTCTCTCAAAGTCTGAAGTGCTGGCTACCGTGGGAGGCAGAATACCAGACGAAAGGGGTCAGCTGTCTGACACACACTGATAAATGCCATGTTCCTATCCCCACCCCGCCTCGTAAAACACGGTGTCCGGGTTTAAGAGCACACAGAGATCATTGTGCCGGCCTCAGCCTTTCAGTTACGAGGTGCCTCTTGCTCCAGATGTCTCGCACCATCGCCAGGCGAGGTCAGAGCCAAAGGGGACACGCCTCTGACAGCAAGAGGAGCCCACGGTGGGGTTCGGCGCTTGGCCTGGTGGGAGGTTCTGTGGGAAACGCTACACCTGAGTTCAGACTTGCTCTGTTGGAGGTTGGGGCGGGGGCGGTGTCCAGAGTTCCAGCCCCTAGGCTGGAGGTGATGGGGAGAAAAGGGGCAGGGATCCAGAGCTGAGTTGTAGCATGAGGGCAAAGTTTCCAATGGATGAAGGGCGGGAGCATAGTTTCAAGTGGAATCTTCCCTTCAGCTGACTTTTTGTGTGTGTGAGTTCTGAAAAACTCAAGCAAAAATCAGTCAAACTGCCCAAAGAGCCTGGAAAAAACCAAACCAAACCATCCTGGAGTGCCCGTCCCTTTGAAATAGATGGATTCCCACACTCCTAGTTATTATTTCTATGTGCTACTCGACCTGCTGTCTTGTTAAAAAGACAGTCCCCTTCCGAAGTGCATGGAGGCCTAGCATTGGGATCTGCTTCATCAATGCTAAGGGGGTGTGTCTTTGCAAGCCGAGCGCTCCTGACCCTGCCTCCCTCGACCTCTGGGTCTCTGAAGATGATGACGGCTTGCTTACAGTTTGGGACTTGGGGAATCTGATCTTCCGTGGGAGTCATCAGCTACTGGATTGAAAATCCACCGATCTTTGTTCAGCAAGAGCATGCGGCTTCCTGGGGCACTTTAACAAGACCTCAGTCAGGGACCCACCAGCTCTGTCCGTGCTCAGCAGATCATGGTTCAAAGAAGAGACCCCTCCTTTTTCAGGGGAATGCCGCCTTTCAGTAGAAAGGAAGAGCCAGGTGGCTTGGGCAGCCGGAGGATAGTCCCTCTTAAGAGTATGTGTCACGGAAATTCCTCCTCATCTCAGACTTGTAGCCCCAGCATGGGAGAGTGAGATGATCTTGCATTTAAGGTGCTGCCCCGTTCTGCCTCTGCCAGACATACGGGGCGACCTGGCTTCCTTTTCCCAGAGGGTGCTCCGCTCCCACTCTGCTCCCAAGCCCCATTTCCAAGCCATCGAATAGTTGCTTGGTGGCGGCACCCCCCATCAGTTGTTGGGCAATAGTAGTGTCCCATGAGCTGATGAGCAGGCGTGGTGAGCAGCTGTGGCTGGTGTTCTGATCAGCTGAAGAGCAAGGATGGCAAACGGCTGGAGCTGGTGTTCCGATCAACTGATGAGCAAGGATGGCGACCAGCTGTGGCTGGTCCCCCTATCAGCTGATGAGCCGGGGGAAGGGCCTGCGACTGTGGGGCCTATTTCCGTTCCTGCATCCGCTCACGTATCCGGGCAGAGTTCCACTGGGCGGCGTCCGCTGGCTCTCTTGAGACCTTCGAGGGGCAGTGGGCGCTGTCCGGGGTTCTCTGCTCGGTGTCCCCATCCGGTTCCCTTGTTTTAGCCCTTTGACCCTCACACCTGTCCTTGTTTTCTTTTTATTTGTCCCAAGTAATTACTTGGTTTCCTGGGCTCAGTAGACCCTCCCCATAGGCTGGGGGGAGGTCCTTTAGATGTGGACGGGCTAACGCCCGCCCACCTCCCCGGACTCCAATAGGCTATCAGCTGATGAGCAGGGGTGGTGAACAGCTGTGGCTGGTGTTCTGATCAGCTGATGAGCAGGGGTGGTGAACAGCTGTGGCTGGTGTTCTGATCAGCTGATGAGCAGGGGTGGTGAACAGCTGTGGATGGTGTTCTGATCAGCTGATGAGCAGGGGTGGTGAACAGCTGTGGATGGTGTTCCTATCAGCTGATGAGCAGAGGTGGTGAACAGCTGTGGCTGGTGTTCCTATCAGCTGATGAGCAAGGATGGTGAACAGCTGTAGCTGGTGGATGCTAAACACCTACTCTTTTCTTCCTGTGGGTGCTCCCGCCAATGGACAGAAACTCCATTGTGGTAGGTGCCGCACGGCCACAGAACAACAGTGAATAGGTCCCTAAGTATGTTAAGAGGCCCCTCAGTTCCCCATCAATGGGGAGGACACGTCCAGTTCTCCTGCATCTTCTCTGTGAAAAAAGGGATAGAGAATAAGGCAGAGACTAGCGTAATGCCTCTGTATACATCCATGGGACGCCCACCTCAGGAACACTGTGTGCAGATGGGGTCTTCTCATCTGAAAAAAGATCTCTTAGCTCTGGAGCGTTGGATTCCCTAGTTGCATAAACACGCCCTAAGCTTTCCAAATGTTTGAGAATGGGAGCTGGCCTTTTTTTTTTACCCACCGGCACAAAGGAAGCGTGTCTAGAGCTCAAGGCCTTCAACCCTGGTCTTCAGCCACCAGGCCAACCAAGGTAAGATGGTCATTGCCATACAATGCTAATGCTGCCCCCTGTCTCTAGGGTGGGAGGTCGAGCAAGAAGCAATCTAGCCTTCTGCTGACACAGCAGCATCTTCCCTTGGGGGCAAGGGAACCAGTGCAAATTAGTCCCCATCGTCGCCTTGGAGGGGGTGGGATTAGAAGGAACATGACCCAAAGAGGGGGGAGAAAATGCACCACGAGAGGAGGTCTGAGTAGGATGAGGTGTTGAGCTCAGGTGGCGAAGGCAAGGCAGAGAAAGATGGCGCCACAAGCATGTTTAGTTTAGAAAAGAGAAGACTGAGAGGGGACATGAGAGCAGTTTTCAAGTATCTAAAAAGGGTGTCACAAGGAGGAGGGAGAAAAATTGTTCTGCTTGGCCTCTGAGGACAGGACAAGAAGCAATGGGTGAAATTGCAGCACGGGAGGTTCAGGTTGGACATTAGGAAAAACTTCCTGCCTGTCAGGGTGGTGAAACACTGGAATAAATTGCTTAGGGAGGTTGTGGAATCTCCATCACTGGAGATATTTAAGAGCAGGTTGAACAGACCCCTACCAGGGAGGGTCTAGATCAGGGCTGCTCAACTTTGCAAGCCCCAGGGGCCACAATGATACTCACAGCACATGCCAAGGGCGGCAACTTAAGTGTGGTTGCAAGTACATGCAAATATATATGCAAATAGCTTCTTTCACACTGACGGGCATAAATACAAAGATTAAGGCAAGACGACACAACATGCAGGCCCCATTTAAGTCAGTTCTGTTGATATTAACAAAATGCAATAGTTACCCGATTTCCACCCCATGACAGCACTTTTAATGAGCAATGACAGTCCAGGAATTGAACTACTAAAACGCATAGCAACAGAAGACCATTATATAGACTCGCCATTAGGGAGCATGTTCCCAGTGGAGGCCACGTTCAAACGAGCCCACCCGCGGGTTGCATGTTGAGCCCCACATAAACCCAAAACACACCGCGGGCTGCAAACAAACAGGCCGTGGGCCACATGTTGAGTAGCCCTGATCTATATGGTGCTTGGTCCTGCCGTGAGGGCAGGGGACAGGACTCGATGATCTGTCAAGGTCCCTCCCAGTTCTAGGAGTCAATGATTTGATGATCTATGCTTCTGCGGACCGGGAAGGAGATGATGGATAGAGCTGAGGAGGAAAATGGGGGGGCTAGTAGGACTCAGGAGGATGTAAAAGGGCAGGGAGAACACAAGGAAGGGAGCTAGAGGCAACTAAGATTGTGCAAACAGGAAGGATCTAAGTAGGAGAGAGGCTAAGAGATGCTGCTTCTCATAGAAGCAGGACTCAAGAAGAATCATGAGAGAGAGAGAAATGAGGGAAAAGGAAGAAACCCAGGCGTGTCTGGATAGAACGAATCAGACAGGGAAGGAGAAGAAACAGGAAAGGGACAAAGAAAGAGAAGGAGGGGGAAAAGCCAGGGAATAATTTCTAGATTAGTGACATTTTTATTGAATTTAGTTCTTTGTTTCTATTTTATTGCATGGCCTTGCCTGGCTGATCAATAAGGGATGTGTCTCTGGCTTCTGGGGGAATGGCTAGGTGGCTGTCTTGATCTACTGTATTAATAGTGCCAGCTGCTCCGGCTGCTGCCGCAACTTAATTAGCCAGAGAAAGAGGTGATAACTCTGCAATTTGTCAGCATGGGCTCTGCCGCTGCCCTTGGCCAGCTAAAAGAGTTAGTTCCTGAGCTTCTCCCCCAGCAGTAAGGAGCCCCGCAGGGGAATTCTGCCCCCTCCAGGTATAACCAGGGCCTTCGTTTGAGAGAGAGAGACCCAAAGCCATGCCACTGTGCTCCCCTCCCTCACACCATCCTAAGGGCAGGCCTGGATAGTGTGGAAGGAATGTGGAACCCTGGGGTGCTTTCGGGGTTGGTGGAAGCATCTGCTACTCCAGGAGCTCTCTCCTGCTGATCAGGGCAGCGTGGCTTCCTGACTAGACCCTCAAGAGACCAAAGTCCCACTGGAATCAACGGGATTAATTAGCCTGTGGAGCATCTGGACTTAGTGTCCTGGGCGGAGAGGTCAGGCTGCCTGGGTTCTAACCCTCCCTAGTTGCGTGTGTAGTAGAAAGAGAGCCTGACCTCTATACCCTTGTGTCAGAGGCCTGGGATGAGGCAGGATGTGCTCACAGAATTTGGAAAGAACAGGACTGGTCCTGCAGAAATACACATTCCTCAGGAGTGCTAGGCACAGAGTGCCCGCGCAGACCCATCCCGGCATCAAGTGGTACCAGAACGTCCCATATCAAGGATGGCTCAAAAACATCCCTCAAGGATAACAAGGACAAACTGGCCCCTCCTGAAAGATAAGATCAGGATAACAGGATGTAACTTGCTTCTGTCAGGGAATAAAGATGCCTCTCAGAGGGAGTATCTTTGGCCAGCATAGGGGCAGGGAAAAGTCCCACCACTGACTCAGTGCATCCATTGTCATGGGCTTACATGTTTTAGTGTCCTTGGAGAGTCCGTGAGGTGCTTTTACTGTGCTTTGTGGATACTAAACCTGCCTGGGCACCTTTGTCCCTTAACGGTTCTTGTGGTCATAGGGCAATTCGCTCAAGATCTGCTGTGCTAGCTGTATTCCCAGGGCTGGGATGACCTACAGGAAGAATGCACACATGCAGCCATGTACCTGACTCTAGTGTGATAGGCGATTCACTTTGTCATCCCGTGCCTCAGTTTCCCCCTCTATGAAACAGAGGCAACAAAGGCCAGCAACCGCAGGCAAGAGTCTTCAGAGCTAAGGAAGAGCTGAGCCTCAGTAGCTCTGGTCTCTCGCCTGCAACTGTGGCTTAAATGGGTGATTGGAAAGAAAAAAATCAACTGGGAATTGGCAAAAGTGTGGGGCTTTTTTTTTTTTTTTGCAGGAGAAATCTTGGTGCCAGAGGTTTTAAAAAATTCTTTAACGCATCATTGTATGCCTGATCCATTTTTAAATCCACTTTATTGTATCTCTAGACAACGATGAAGCTGCAGTGCACAAATTCAGGATCTCAGAGGCTAATGGGGGAAAATCTAACTAGAAACCCCCTGGGAAAAGGTATTAATAACTATTGTTAGGCAGGAGGCAATAAAACGCAACTGAAAATTTGCATCATCCGTCTTGGTCAATTAGAAATTGGGCGGCTGCCATGTCTATAAACAACCTGCTTGCTTACCTCTGGCGTGCATTTCAATTCACATGACGCAAACCCACCGGGCTCTCTGAATCTAAACACACTCCCCCCGTAAGGCAATTCAGGGTCAGTCTCAATAATGGAAATTGGAGACCGGTGACTTTTTAGGTCATCTGCTCTGTCCCTCCCTTGCCAGGATTGGATTATTGCCCCTTGGATGATTCTTACGGCTTTGTCCCGTCTGGCTTTAAAGCTCCCAGTGAATGAGGGTTCATTCTGTCCTGTCCGTGGGAATCCGTTCCATGGTCTACAGCAGCGGTTCCCAAAGCATGGTCCATGGACCATTAGTGGGGTGACCATCTTGCAGGTGGGCCACAGGCTCGGGGCTTGCCCCTCCACAGCAGGGAGCCCGTGCTGGGGCTCCAGTCCCATGCTCTCCCCCCATGAGGCTGGAGCACCAGTGGTGGCTTCCTCTTGTGGCTTCCTGTTGGTGGCTCCAGTTTGTGGGAGAAGGAAGCAGCTCTGTGCACCGTTGCTTCCCCTCCCCCTGGCTGGGGAAAGGGCAGCGCAGGAAACCGATCGCCTGGAGGCTTTCCCCTCTACTCCCATTGGCCAGAATCACAGCCAATGGGAGCAGCAAGAGGCACTGGGAGTGGTGGGAGACACGGAGCCGGGTAAGTGCCCCCATCACCTTCATGCCCAGGCCCTGCACCTCCATCCCCCTCATGCACACACCCTCCCTCCCTCCCACTCCTGCACCCTCCCTCCCAGACCCCACCCCAGCCTGCTCCTGCACCCTCCCTCCCAGACCCCACCCCAGCCTGCTCCTGCACCCTCCTCCCAGACCCCACCCCAGCCTGCTCCTGCACCTCCCTCCCAGACCCCACCCCAGCCTGCTCCTGCACCTCCTCCCAGACCCCACCCCAGCCCGCTCCTGCACCTCCCTCCCAGACCCCACCCCAGCCCGCTCCTGCACCTCCTCCCAGACCCCCACCCCAGCCCGCTCCTGCACCCTCCCTCCCAGACCCCACCCCAGCCCGCTCCTGCACCTCCCTCCCAGACTCCCACCCCAGCCCGCTCCTGCACCCTCCTCCCTCCCAGACCCCACCCCAGCCCGCTCCTGCACCCTTCCTCCCAGACCCCACCCTAGCCCGCTCCTGCACCCTCCCTCCCAGACCCCACTCCCTGTCTGCTCCTGCACCCTCCTGTCCAGACCCCACCCTCAGCCTGCTCCTGCACCCTCCTGTCCAGACCCCCACCCTCAGCCTGCTCCTGCACCCTCCTGTCCAGACCCCCCATCCGCCTCCTGCATTCTCCTGCCCAGACCCCCTTCCTCAGGCCACTCCTGCACCCTCCCTTCCAGCCCGACCCCCCATCCCCACCCCCTCCTGCACCCATTTTGTCATCATGGGTGGCTGGCTGGTGGTCTGCGGCAAGGTCTGCGTTGAGCAGGATAGGCCGCGGGCCAAAAAGTCCGAGAACTGCTGCGTGAGATAGAAGCCAACAGTCATTCCACGTCTGAGCCAGATGCCTCAGAGCACGACTGCAAACACTTGCACTGGGCAGGACGGCTCCTGGGTATGTTTCCCTGCAGCAGGCGACGCTTGCGCCGTGCTCCGGAAGCAGCCTGCCAGCGCGTCAAACAGCCTGGGGCCGAATAGAAGAGTTCCCAGCCGCGCCGCTCAGGGCAAAGAGGCTCGGCGAAGAACAGATGCAAAAATAAACACTCTGGCCTCCTCTCTCCCAGGGCTTGACCCAACTCCCTCGAAAGTCAATGGGAGCGTGTCCAAAGGGGATTGCACGGCGTGCGTGTTCTCCGGAGCCTGCCAGAGGAAAACGGAGTTTAAAAACACCCAGATGGCGCAACCCGCTCTGTGTGTGTGTGTGTTGCTAGCAAATAAAGCCTCCAGGCAAAAGCTTTCCACACATTTTTCAACACTCAGACATTTTCCTTGTCTAGCAGTTTGCGTTCTTTCAATTCCCTTTCCCACCTGCAGAAATCCAGCTTTCAGCGGATGGGCTGAATTCTCTGCATGCCGGGCTCTTTTTTATACCTGGTGCAGAGTGTGGCACCCTGGTCAGTAACCGTGGTTGTGTTTCACACCCTCGTCAATAACCATGGGTGTGTTTCACACCCTCGTCAGTAACCCTGGTTGTGTTTCACACCCTCTTCAGTAACCCTGGTTGTGTTTCACACCCTCGTCAATAACCGTGGGTGTGTTTCACACCCTCGTCAGTAACCGTGGTTGTGTTTCACACCCTCTTCAATAACTGTGGGTGTGTTTCACACCCTCCACAATAACCGTGGTTGTGTTTCACAGCCCTTCAGCTTGGCGTACATCCAAGGGGTTACACAGAGCTGGAGGCAGGGGTAAATCAGGCAGCAGGTAAATCAGCCACCTGGGCGTTTCAATCTGCATGCCACCGAAGTCAGTGTCATTACTTCAGATCCACACCCATGAAACCGAGCACAAGCAAGTCTTATGCTCGAGCCCATGCTGACCAGGGATGGACACATGGGCCTGGGCAGAAATACCAGCCTACACTTTCCCCCCTGCGCCGAGAGCACCTCTTGAATCAGAACCTAAACAAGCCCAATTCTTTCAGTCTTCCCTCATAGCTCATGTTTTCTAGACCTCTCAGCATTTTTGTTGTTCTTCTCTGGACTTTCTACAATTTCTGCACAACTTTCTTGAAATGTGGTGGACAAATGAGGGGAACTCCTGATGCGTTGGCAGGCCATTTGTCAAAGCTGGTGGGGGGAGGGGGGGGGAGAGAATTCGTTGGTTAAATGATCTGTCTGTCTTTGCAGAGTCATGCAGACTCAGATGACTCCGCATGACTCTGTCATGCAGACTTTTGTCAGATGAAAATTTCTGGGCAAGGGCTGTTGTTTGTTACTCTCCATGCACACGGCAGTGCCGAGACATACAGGTAGAGTCTGGTACTTGCCTGATCCTTAGAGTTCTGTAAAGTGTGTGGAGCTGAGTGCAGTCCAAGGGATTAAAACTTCCTAGGAATGGGACTAACCCTAGTGATTATTGTAATCAATCGGTGGCCACCTTGGAGTTCATCGGATGCCACGGTCACTGAGAACTGCAGCAATGAGGAACAGAGCTCTGGTCCTCCTATTCGGGGTGGTGGGGAGGGAAGCACAGCTCATTGCCACTTGATATGAAGGAGAATCTCCATCAGAAATCTAGGGTGTATGACACACTCTTGTGCAGTTTTGCCTCCCTCCAGGAGAGGGCAGAGGTGCGTTAGGCCAGGGGTGGGCAATAAAATGGCAGCATTTAGCCACTGCCGTTATATTTACCTGCGCAGGTACAGGCGATCGCAGCTCTCATTGGCCAGGAATGGCGACCCGCCGCCAACCAGAGCTGTGATCCACTATACCTGTGGAAGCGCCAGTAAATACAGCAGTGTGGGGGCTAACGCTGGCGGTCCGGAGCTGGACCCCAGGCCGGTATTTGCCCACCCCTGCATTAGGCAGTGCCTTTCATTCAGAAGTGACAAGACTTTAAAAACACCAAAACAACTTGTTTTTTTCCCTTTCACCTGACAAGCCATTAAGAATGCTTGCCCAAGCGAATGCAACCCCGTGGGCCTAATTTCAGCTGTTGCCTGCTCATTCAGATGAGGTGTAGTGCATTGAGGATGAAAAGCACTATATAAATGCTAAGCAGTCGCAATACAGACCGGGGAAGAATACAGAAAAAAATGGCCAGCATCGCTGCCTTGGGAAGAAAATCAGTCACCTCTCCAGGGACGGCAAAACCCTGCTCAGATGCTATTCCACCCCGCAGCCTCTGCGGTGCAGCTGTCATGTCTCTTTGGCATCCAAGAAGCCGCAGAGCAAGTGTCTCTCCAGCTTTTCTCCATCCGTTGCCTCTTTCATTGTCCTTGGCTTTCTTTCAAGAGACGCAGTGTGGCCCATAATCGGGCCATATCAGAGGCCTTCCGAGAAAGTTCTATTGGCTGAAGGACCAGCAAATGTAGGCCGTGCCTTCCCTCTGGGAAAAACGGACGCTGGCACAATCGATTTTTCGGGGTTTGATTTAGCGGGTCTGGTAAAGACCTGCTAAATCGAACTCAGAGGGAGCCCCCTTCGGCAGGAGTACCATCCTGCTCCTGCAAGGAGTAAAGGAAGCCCACGAGAGAGTTTGGTTCTGTCAGCCTCCCGCTCTGGGGACGGTGAGGAAACTCAAATCAAGGTAAGTCGGCTCCACTTGTTATCACCTACAGTCCACAACTCAAACCCCTCCAACGCATTATACACAATCTGCAACCCATCTTGGAAAATGATCCCTGACTGTCAGAGGCCTATGGGGAAAAGCCCATTCTTGCTTACAGACAACCCCCCAACCTGAAACGAATTCTTTCCGGTAACCATGCTACACAACCACATCATAAACATCCAGGAACCCAGCCCTGCAATCAACCGTGGTGTCAACCCTGCCCACATATCTATACAAGCAAATTCATTACTGGAGCCAACAACATAAGCTACCAAATCAAAGGATCATTCAGCTGCACATCCAGTAATTTGATCTATGCCATCAAATGCCAGCAGTGCCCCATGACTATATATATTGGACAAATTGGACAGTCCCTACAGGAAAGAATCAATAAAAGAAGTGGGCTCATGATACCATCTACATGTTTTGTTAGTCTATAAAGTGCTACCAGACCATTTGTTGTTTTAGTTTATAGCTGGAGTTGTGATTCTTGATTCAGCCTTCCCCTTTAGCGTAGACCTGGCCTTGGGGGGAGTAAACGCATTCATAACCTAACGGGACTCTAGCTTGCTCCTAACAGGCAAACTCCTTCTCAGAGCTAGATCTTCTGCTATTGATGGGAACAGGGTATATCTGTTTACTCCAGCTAAGGACCAGGCAGTCGGGAGGTGCGATTGCAGTTGACAGTGCGATAGTTTTGAGCTAGCTCGCTCGAGTAACAACAGTTGTGAATTCACAGAGGCACAACCTGGGTCTGCCCACTTGAGACTGAAGGTTCACAACTGAGCCTCTCCTGTCCATAGGCTGCAGTGGCGTTGGTGTTGTTGTCACTCGGGCTTGCTTTGATCTTGCCCGGCCACGGCTGCCCGGCTGCCGGTTGCAGTTGACTGCGTCCACATTCTGTTGCCCCAGAGATGGACAACCTGCACACTGCGTGTCTGACTGTTCCTTCCTCCTCTGCCCACCGGAAGGCCGTCACGTCGCTTGTCTCCTACTGGAATTCGCTTCCGAGGAGCCGGCGGGATGTCGAATCCCCACCACGCATCGTAAAGGGGAAGAAGATGGCTCGCAAAGCACAATGACCCGTGGTTTTGCCCTTTTCCTTGTGCCCGTGATCTGCCTCTCTCCGCACGAGGCTTGGAACCAGCGTTCCGCCATTTTAAAAGTGGAGCTTGTAATGGGGCACTGGCCCTTTAAGGCCGGAGTAGAGCATTAATTGGCTGCCATATACCCTGGGGAGCAGTTAGCGTCAGGGCGGGGGGAGGGGAGGGGGAGGGCCAGTCCAGATGAATGGTCTTGTAGAGTGGACGGGGTAAGGCAAGTGCAGATGGGAGGGGGAGGGCCAGTCCAGATGAATGGTCTTGTAGCGTGGGTGGGGTAAGGCAAGTGCAGATGGGAGGGGGCGGGGCTACTCGACCCCCTCCCCCACTCCCGGTGAGCACCAAGAGACTATTAGTTGACCGGCTGGGTGAGCCCAGTTAAGTGGGTAGCTGCCGATCACGTGGAGGGAGCTGGAGCGGCCTGGCAGCTTGCTTCACCCCACCACACTGCCAGTCCCACTTCGTCCCCTCAGGGGAGGAAGGGGACGGGGTGGAGGAGGAGCAGGAGCAGGGCTTGGAGGAGGGATGAAGTGGCAAAGGGAGTGGTGGGGGGCCTGTGGTGGTGGCCAGGGAGGTTTGCCCTGGGCCCCACTCCTGGGACACTTGCAGGGGGGCTGCCCCAGGCCCCGCACCCTCCTCAGGACAGCCCTGCCTGCTGCTGTGGAACATCTTCTCTTTCCTCTTCCCCTGCATTCGCCAGTCACCGCGTGGAGGCCGGATCCTGCAAACACGTGGGCACATATTCCTTGTCCCTTCTATGAAAACCAACGGGAGCTCGCCCTGGGCGTCCGGACTCTGCTTGGGAGTCTGTGTTCGGAGGCTGGGCCCCGTCGCTTGCTCGTTCTTTGCGAAAAGGGATAACTGACCACGGGAGTCCCGTCAGACGTAGCTGGAGAAGCGGTCTCGATAGAGCTGAGCCCATGCAAACTATGGATCCAGATCAGCCCAGCGTGACTCGAGCCCATCTTTGTATTGCCAGCAGCTGACTGCTTGGATGGTGTTGTGGGGCGAATCGAATCAAGCTGTCTTTCTGCCCCACACCCGCCCCGGATCCCTGGCTGCCCTCAGACATCATGCCCCTGGGCTGGGCTGGAACAGCTGACAAGTCAAAGATGAGGGAAACCATTGTCGGCTCCAGGCTGGTCCAACACACCCTCTACATGGCCAGGTGCCGCCGGCACACCAGGTGTGAGCCACCTGAGGGTCCCCCCAGCATTCGGGAGAGTTGTTAGCTTTCGGGGGGCTCTGTGCTACCTCAGCCAAATAAAGCAACAGGAGAAATGGCCGGGGGTGTGGGGTGTGACATGTGGATCTGGCTCAGCAGTATGGCACATCCCAGCTTGGTGACAGGGATTTTGACAGAGGTGTCAAAGAGGGCACAAGCCCCCTTGAAAGCATGCTTTGAAATGTAGCTGGGGTAACTGATTCAAAGAAAGCAAGAACTCCTACCCCTGCTCCCCAAACTTCCCTATGGATCCAAACCTACGCTGCTCGAAAGGCTGGAAAGTGTGGTTCTCCTGCCCCCCATGTTTGGTAAAATCCCTCTGTGCTTCCTGAGCCCAGTTCTACTCTCGTGAATCAAAAGCGACCCCGCTGACTTGGTCGACTCACACCAGCTGTATATGGATGGTGTTGGCCAGCAGGAATTGGCCCGGTTGGACCCAACCGGGAATGGAACTGGAAAGGCTGGTCTGCCACATGAGACTCTTTTTGTGGCATTCAGAACATCAGAACGGCCACACTGGGTCAGAGCAAAGGTCCATCCAGCCCAGTGTCTTGTCGTCCGACAGTGCCCATGCCAGGAGCCCCAGAGGGAGTGACCAGAACAGGGAATCATCAAGTGATCCATCCCCTGTTGCCCATTCCCAGCTTCTGGCAAACAGAGGCTAGGGACACCTGTCCTACCCATCTTGGCTAATAGCCATTGATGGACCTATCCACCATGAATTTATCTAGTTCTTTTTTGAACCTTGTTATAGCCTTAACCATAATATCCCCAGGCAAGGAGTTCCACAAGTTGACTTCCCAGCTGGGACTAGGTACCATTAATCTCACACTGAAGCCTCCTTTGGCAATTCTGCACCCTGAAGAAACTGAGGTGGGGCCTGATCCGGTCACCACTCAAGCCAATATAAAGACGCGCAGTTGCGTGCTGGGTCAGACTCGCCGTCGGGGTGAAGACTGGGCTCGTGCCTGAACTCAGGTGTTTCCTGGAGCAGAACTTCCAACCCTTGGCCTGCCTGCTCATATCCAGGGGAAATGCTGATGCCTTCTTAACTCCTGTGAGGCGAAGTTAAGTTAAGTTTATGAGACACAATGCTGGACTGATAGCGTAAGGCTCTCATGTAAGCTGCCTTGGTGGTGAATTGCTTGGATAATTTGTAAATGGGCCGTTAGAAGTTGTGTCTCACCGCCAAGCTGCTCACTTATAAGATGAAAACTTAAAAGCTTTCAGTGTAAAGAATGGCGGGATAAAATAAATTATTAGCACGGCGTATCTGTCAGGAAGGGAGCAAAGAGAGTGAAAAATACTCGTTGCTGAACATCTAATGCTGGCAGTAAAAAGCAGATTCATTACGGAGGGACCATTAGATGCTGAGATAACGAATAATCAGAAATCATTAGACGCTGTCATTTTCCTAGCCCGGTGCTCTCCTCAGCATGGTGCTCCTCTAACTGCCTCGTTAGCACGTTTGACGGGATAGGTGTTGTTGCAGATGATTAGATGAGAGTGGTGAACTGAATCAGGATTTCTCACCAGCTCCTTCTCCGGGAATCCAATGGATGGTTTCCTGTGATTGTCACAGTCCTCCTGGCCCATAGAATGAGGCTTTAGAGGGAGGTGGGGGTCTGTTAGGTTAATCCGTTTATTCCGTATTGGCCAGGGTAAACCTGTTAGCACAACTAGAAACCCGCTGAATTACCCCCAGATGAAAAACTGCCCCATGGTGTGTCACACTCACATGTTTCATCTTCTTTTACACTTAAGATGGCCAACTCCATGGGGCATGGGCGTACTGTGGTTTGTACAGTGCCTGGCGCACTGGACCCTGATCCTGATTAAAGCCTGAATATAAATATTGCTGAGCCGGGGTAAACCGAGGCAGTTCTATGGACTTTAACGGAGCTATGTTGATTCACACCAGCTGGAAACTGGGCCTCCAGGACCGGACTTCTCCATTGCCTCAACATTCACACCAAAGTGTTGTGCCAGCATGGCCACATTTGGCCTCCATTTCTCACAAGGGACCAGACTGCACTTGAGGTAAAGCTGTGGAGAACTGGACACCTTTCTTGTCGATAATTTCACTCAACTCTGACTTGTCAGATGTTCCTCCCCCCACGTCCTGTCTGATATTTAAAAAGCAATATATACGTTTGTTCTTTTTTAGAGAGACCATCATTTACTTGTTTTATGTGTGTGGCAAACATTCATTTTTAAAGCTGAAAGAACATAAAACGGTCAGACAGGGTGTCAAGGCTGTTCCCCATTCTGGCACGACGAATGCAGAAGTTGGGGGCCCGCAAGAACACTCCAAAATCTTGTCTCTACAGGCTCTGGTACAAAAACTCCCCCCCCCCGCCCCCCCGGCAAATCCTAATACCCAAATTTTGGGGAATCCGCTGCCACCACCCAAGTAATTCCAAGAAAAACCAGGGAAGAGACCACCTGGGAAATCTCCTTGCTAAGGTAAAACTCTCCCCCTGCGCCAACCTCCGTCTTACTTGAAGTTGGGAAAAACAGAGGGAATCCACAGACAACAATGGACTCTGCCCTTGTAACTAGGTGCTGAGCCCTAAGGATGCAACAATCAACCAATCCTGGTTAATTAGAAAAGAAAACAATCCTTTATTATCAACACAAAACTACAGTTGCAAGCATAGTAAAGTGGCTGGATGGAAAGAGTCACCAATTGATATAGCTACTCAGTGAAAGTCCCTGGGCTAAAAGCTTAGTTACAAAAGAAAAAAACCAAAACACTTAACCAGCTCAGACATTATTTCCACATCCCCAACCAAGGAAAACAATAAATCCTGATGGACTAGCTAAACTTTTCCCTACTTACACTTTGTAAGAAGTCTGTTCTTGGAGAGAGCAGTGTCTCCCATCTCCCTCAGTACTTGGAAGAAACTGCTCTGCCTCTCAAACAAGGAATGGAGAGAGAAAACCCCTCTCTTCCAGTTTGAAATTCCTACCTGCATTGTTATTGGCTGACCACCCCATACCTGGTTAGGTACAGGAGACATTAATTAACCCCTTAGTCACTAGGTGCTGGTCAGCACTCCTGATTATGACACAAAAGTCCTTCTAGCTCGGTATCTGTCTTCCAACAGTGGCTAATGCCAGATGCCCCAGAGGGAGTGAACAGAACAGGGAATCATCAAGCGATTCACCCCCTTTTGCCCATTCCCTGCTTCTGACAGAGGCTAGAAATACCATTCCTGTCCATGCTGGCTCACAGCCATTGATGGACCTCTTCTCCAAGCTTATTGATTGCACTGAAAGACCCAAAGAAATGAAACAAGCATTCACAATGAAACTTAATTGGAGTGATAACCCCCCAAAAAACTTAATTAAAACCTATTGTAGCCTCTTTGCCTTTGGAAGGCAAAACATTCAAGTTTCTTATTTTTGTTTTACTCTCAGTTTTGAAGTGTGCAAGATACCCACTTACTCTGCTTTGAACAGGCAGACAGACCCAAAGTGGAGGAGAGAGAGAAGAAATACAGCTTTGGTTCATATTTTTGGAATACTGGATGGCTAGACGGTTACAGATGTATGCTTTGGTTGACATCTTGACTCTAACCCTTGTTGCTTGGATGTTGGATTATATTTTGATCAAGGATGTAATTGGACTGAGTTCTTTTTCCTTAGAACAGGGTGTGGTCATTTGATTTGTGCTCTGTGGATGCAGTGATGTTGATTTCAGCATTGAATAAAAAACACAAAGAGTGAAAGATAGGTGAGGAGAAAAAGTAACACAAGAGGGCAGGGTTGCAGAACATAGATTCATAGATGATTAGGGCTGGAAGAGACACATCTGAGGTGTGTCTACACTGCACCGTTATTTCGAGATCACGAGTGTTATTTTGAAATAACAATGTGAGCGTTGACACAGCCATTCTGTTACTTTAAAATAATTTCAAAATAACAGACAGCTTATTCAGAAAACTGTAAATCTCATTCTACGAGGAATAAGGCCTCTTCCGACATAGCTATTTCGAAATAAGGCGTGTGTAGACATTCCACTGCTGCTATTTCAAAATAGCCCCTCCACAGGACCATTCTAAGTTATTCCTCCCCACTGCCTCCTGGGGCTCTAAATCAAGGTAGCACGTCTACATTAAGGAAGCCAGCCTCGGACTCATTTTGAGGCTTCCCTGCAGTGTAGACGTGCTCTCTCGAAATAAGCTATTTTGGAATAACTGTTCCAGAATAGTTTATTTTGAAGTAAGTGTGCAGTGTAGACGTACCCCTAGTCTAGCCCCCTGCCCAAAGCAGCACTAACCCCAACTAAATCATCCCAGCCAGGGCTTTGTCAAACCGGGACTTGAAAACCTCTAGGGATGGAGATTCCACCACCTCCCTAGGGAACCCATTCCAGTGCTTCACCCCCCTCCTAGGGAAATAGTTTTTCCTAATATCCAACCTAGGCCTCCCCCACTGCAACTTGAGACCATTGCTCCTTGTTCTGCCATCTGTCCCCACTGAGAACAGCCTCTCTCCATCCTCTTTGGAACCCCCCTTCAGGAAGTTGAAGGCTGCTCTCAAATCCCCCCTCACTCTTCTCTTCTGCAGACAAAACAAGCCCAAATCCCTCAACGTCTCCTCGTGAATCATGTGCTCCAACCCCCTCCTCATTTTTTTTGCCCTCTGCTGGATTCTCTCCAGTTTATCCACATCCTTTCTGTCGTGTGTGTGTGTGTGTGTGTGTGTGTGTGTGTGTGGTGGGGGAACAAACCAGGCTCTGTGTGTGTGTTTGTGTGCATGGTGGGGGGACAAACCAGACTGTATGTGCTATAGGGGTGTCATTTAAGCATCACACCTAATGAAATGAGGATTGGGTGTCCTGATATGACAACCCAAGAAACTACAGACCAGTTAGTTTAACTTCTGTGCCAGGGAAGATAATGGAGCAAGTAATTAAGGAAATCATCTGTAGACACTTGGAAAGTGGCAAGGTGATAGGGAACAGCCAGCATGGATTTGTAAAGAACAAATCATGTCAAACCAATCTGATAGCTTTCTTTGATAGGATAACGAGTCTTGTGGATAAGGGAGAAGCGGTGGATGTGGTATACCTAGACTTTAGTAAGGCGTTTGATACGGTGTCACATGATATTCTTATCAATAAACTAGGTAAATACAACTTAGATGGGGCTACTATAAGGTGGGTGCATAACTGGCTGGATAACCGTACTCAGAGAGTAGTTATTAATGGTTCACAATCCTGCTGGAAAGGCATAACAAGTGGGGTTCCGCAGGGGTCTGTTTTGGGACTGGCTCTGTTCAATATCTTCATCAACGATTTAGATATTGGTATAGAAAGTACGCTTATTAAGTTTGCAGATGATACCAAGCTGGGAAGGGTTGCAACTAATCTGAAGGATAGGGTCATAATTCAAAATGACCTGGACAAATTGGAGAAATGGTCTGAGATAAATAGGATGAAGTTTAATAAAGACAAATGCAAAGTGCTCCACTTAGGAAGGAACAATCAGTTTCACACATACAGAATGGGAAGCGACAGTTTGGGAAGGAGTACGGCAGAAAGGGATCTAGGGGTTATAGTGGACCACAAATATGAGTCAGCAGTGTGATGCTGTTGCAAAGAAAGCAAACAAGATTCTGGGATATATTAACAGGTGTGTTGTGAGCAAGACATGAGAAGTCATTCTTCCGCTCTACTCTGCACTGGTTAAGCCTCAATTGGAGTATTGTGTCCAGTTCTGGGCACCGCATTTCAAGAAAGGTGGAAAAATTGGAGAGGGTCCAGAGAAGAGCAACGAGAATGATTAAAGGTCTAGAGAACATGATCTGTGAGGGAAGGCTGAAGGAATTGGGTTTGTTTAGTTTAGAAAAGAGAAGATTGAGGGGGGACATGGTAGCAGTTATCAGGTATCTAAAAGGGTGTCATAAGGAGGAGGGAGAAAACATGTACATCTTGGCCTCTGAGGATAGAACAAGAAGCAGTGGGCTTAAACTGCAGCAAGGGAGGTTTAGGTTGGACATTAGGAAAAAGTTCCTAACTGTCAGGGTAGTCAGACACTGGAATAAATTGCCCAGGGAGGTTGTGGAATCTCCATCTGTGGAGATATTTAAGAGTAGGTTAGATAAATGTCTATCAGGGATGGTCTAGACAATATTTGGTCCTGCCATGAGGGCAGGGGACTGGACTCGATGACCTCTCGAGGTCCCTTCCAGTCCTAGTATTCTATGATTCTATGATATTATAATAGGATGACTTTCAGGATCCCCAGGTAAAATCAAAGTTCTTCAGCCAATATGTAGGCCTGCTAGCCTTCCTCTTGGGGTGGGGGTGGAGACAGAGATGGAATCCTTTGGACTGGTCTATTCCTTTTGGTTGGGGGGTCCAGGAAGAGGTGAGCTGGCGGAATGAGTTTGGGTGACATTTGTTTTGTTGTTGCATTCAAATCTCTTTTTTAAAAGCCCACCAAAAGTGGCTGGCGTAGTTCATTCCCTCATTCTTTTGTCCACCATCAAGACTTGCCACGTCGATTTGGATCTATCCATTTCCAGTCTCATAGATTGTTTCATACGCCCACAGTGCTTGTGTTATATTATTAGGCTTCTTTGTTTGTTTGTGTGTTTGCACTGACGCAGTTTCGCTGTCTGGTTTTCTTGCCCTTGATCATGACGTTCATTATTGCAAACGACCTGGCTGTTCAAGGGGTAACTCTTTGGGGAGGAGATCTTGTCCTTTCTTTCTGTGCAAGGTTTGATGTTTAATTTTCCTGCCCATCATTTGGCTAGAATTAATCTGTTGTAGACAAACATTATTTTTCCTCGGCAGGAGAGGAGCAAACAGGGTTCTCCTGTTTTATTGTTTTCTTTTTGTTTTATCATGGCACAGATAGCTTTGACATTTGAGACGTTACTGGGGATTTTGATTACTGGGGCCATACATATTAATGGGCTAGCACTCATCTCGCCATCCGTCAACTTCGGGACAAAACACGGACAGACCCAAGAGTCCTGGGTGGTTTTGAATGTCTCCTTAATTGAATAGCTCTCCACATGCCTTACATACGGTGCTGCATAAACAATATGGATTGTGTCCATATAACAGAACAGTGTTTCTCAATCAGTGGTCTGAGGGGTACGTCAACACAACTAAAATTTGGAGAAAACTGAATGTTTGTTTTAAGTTTTACAGTGCTTTATTATTTTTGTACTTTGTATACCCAAAAATTGCATCACCCGCCCGGCTATAATTAAGTTGTTTAAACAAATGTGTTGCAATGGTAGAATTTTGTGTGTGTGTGTGTGTGTGTGAAAACTGTAGGTAAAGGGGTACTTATATATATTGTGGCAGGGTGTTGCCCTGTACTGGCCCTTTAAGGAGCTGAGACCTGGAGTCAGGAGGAAGCCCAGCTGAGGCAGCTAAGGAGGGCCCAGCTGGAGGCCATATAGAGCAGCTCTTGGGAGGAGGAGAGAGACCTGCCTGTCTGCCTGCAATGAGAGAGGCTTCTGCCTAGCAAACCCAGGCTACCCGGCCCGAGGCCCTAGGGGCTGCAAGGAGGCAGCCCTAAAAGGCCGGGCTGCAAGGAGACAGACGCGGTTTGCAAGGAGGCAGCTGCGGTAGGCTGAGGGAGTTTGAGCCAGGGAAGCACCAGGACATAAGTCCGCAAGGCAGGGTTGCAGGAGGCAACTGGGCAGGCAGAGTGGGAGAAGAACTGGGGGTCCTAGGGAGTAGGGAGGACCCTGGAGGAGGAGCGGAGGAAGAACAATGACCCCCCCTGGAAGGGGGTGCGGACCAACATCAGAGTGGCCACTGCTGGAGGCAGTGTCCTGAAGAAAACACCTCACCCAAAGGGTTGCGTCGGTGTCGGAGCAGCCAAAGCCACCCTGAGGGAAAAAGCCGTGCTGAAAGTGAGTTGAACCCGCTACAATATATATATATATATATATATATATATATTTTTAAAAAGGGGTACTTTATAAAAAAAGGTTGAAGAACACTGACATAGCACACCTTGGATTGTCAACAGGCCCTGAGCCGGAAAACCCTGCATCGGGAAACTGAGCCAGGTTTCACAGCTCCGCCGCAGTGGCAGACTCAGCACAATACATGGCGCAGCCACTAGGGGGAGACAGAGAACTATGCTGTGGAAACACGGACATTGTAGAAGTGGTTCTTCCCGGGAAAAGAGGAATGTCTGGGTTCCAGAGAGGAATGAGCCGCCCACACTAGGAATAGCACAGCTTGGGGTACGTGGGTTCCAGACATGACTTTATGCATAAATGGGCACCAGCAGCTGGCAGAGAGGGCCTGGTGTAGGAGCTTGCCAGTAGCAGCTGGGCCATCCTCTGAAGGAACCAGCAGGCCAAGTGGGTGGCTGGGGGTGAAGGAGTCAGGCAGGGTTTGCCAGGAATGGGTTGATGCCCAGGTATCTGAGGAAAGGCAAAAGAAAGCAAGTCTCTTGGAGCAACATTGGACACAGCCGGCTGCTGTTCCCCAGTCCTCTCACACCGCACTTTTTGCACTGTGCCCTTCTCATTTGCCATTATCATAGGCAAATCGCCTAATTGAATAGACTAACGAGCTGCCAGGGAGCTGGTTGTGCAGTCTGTGCCTTGACCTGTCTGTGACAGGAGGTCAGACCAGACAGTGGTCCCGCATGGGAATGTGTTTTGACCTCAGTAGGTCAGATAGGACCTTCCACTCCTTTGGCCGTCTTTGGCTTGCACCCCTACCTCTTTCCCTACCTCTCAACATGGCGGGGAAGCTGTTCTCTGGCCAACGGACCCCATGCCAGGAGTCAGACCATGAGTGGAATGCATCAGCTTGCTCACCACAGTGAAACATCACGAGTCATGGTAGGCACCATGTGTGGTCGCCAGTCAGCTGCGGGATGGTAAAATATTTCAGTCACTTCCGTCCTGGCAGGTCTCCACAGTAAGGCACAGTGGGGGGACATTCCTGTATTCCAGCAAAGCTCTCAGACATATAGCAAAGCCTCCTCCCCTCTCTTTTTAAGCACTAATTTCCCCCTTTGAGAGAGAACAATATTTATATGGGCACTGGCAACTGATAGCTTGCAGGACTGATGGGAAATCAGCAAGGTCATAAAATCCAGCTTCTTTCCAGGGTTTCTTTCCAGGGGGCAGCTTTTTCCTCAAAGAAAAATAAAGGTAATTATTGACTAGATTCTCTCCCCCCCCGCCCCAGATCAACAGCCATAAATTGTTGTTTGGAATTAGTTGGATGCTAAAAAAAAGAAAAAAAAAGCTGAGGAAGGTTGTTGATCTTAGAAGGCCGTGTGTCTCGGATGCACTGACAGAGGGGTGTGCTCATGGAATCTAGACAAGGCCTATAGAAGACAGGGTGCAGGATGGGATAGATGGGAACGGGATAGTGGCAGGTCACTGGGGAGTCCCTAAGGCAGTGTTTCTTAAACTGTGTTCTGTGGCACACCGGTATGCTGCGAGGCAGTCGGAGGTGTGCTGCGGAGAACAACAGAATTCAAAATGGCCACCATTAAAGGGGTAGGCGACCTTTTTTTTTTGGGGGGGGGGGGTCAATAACTTTCCTCTGACCCTTTTTTCTCAATAACTTTCCCCCTGACCCTTTTTCCCTCACGACCTTTTTTTTTCCCTCAACAAAAAATCCTTGGTGTTCCTCATAAAAAGATTATTGTTTGGTGTTCCTTGGTCTTAAAAAGTTTAAGAAACACTGCTCTAAGGGGTCAGCTTCTCCGTGATGCTGAGAGGGAGAGAAAGGAGCCTGTGGTACAAGCCAAAGATGGCACATAAGACCATAAGACTGGCCATACAGGGTCAGACCAAAGGTCCATCTAGCCCAGGATCCAGTCTGCCGACAGCGGCCAGTGCTGGTGCCCCAGAAGGAATGAATGGAAACAGGAAATCATCAAGTGATCCATCTCCTGTGACCCACTCCCAGTTTCTGACAAACAGAGGCTAGGGACACCATCCCTACCCATCCTAGCTAGTAGTCATTGATGGACCCATCCTCCATGAATTTATCCAGCTCTTTTTTGAATCCTTCACAATATCTTCTGGCAAGGAGTTCCACAAGTTGCCTGTGTGTTGTATGAAGAAATACTTCCTCTATAGTCCTATATGGCCTACTGAAGAGGCCTTTTCCAAAACACATTCATAGCTTCTAAAGCCACAAGGAACCGCTGTAGGCATCTGGTTTGACCTCCTGACACAGGCAGGTCACAATGCAGACTGCACAGCCATCTCCCTCGCAGCTCATTATCATATTCCATTAGGTTAGGAATGATAGGTTCTAGGGGAATGCCACAGCCAGGCTGAGCTAAAGGAGACCTGATTTAGGTTTCTAGCTCTGCCAGCCATATAGTGCCTGATGTATTCCTGCAGCTCCAAAAACCAAGCACATCCTGTATATCAGCTTAAATGGTCGTTGTGTGACCCTTCTACCAGGCGGAGTTGGCACAAAAAGGTCTAGGTTTAACGTCTAGGGCCTGGTCTACACTAGAGAAGAAGGTTGACTTAAAATACACAAATCCAGTTACGTTAATTATGTAGCTGGAGTCGACGTATCTTAAATTGCCACCCACATAGCAGGAGGTTGACAGGAGCAAGCAGACTGCTTTCCTTATTCCTTATGAGGAGAAGGCGTACCAGTGCTGACAGGGGCGCCCTCTGAGTTTGATTTAGCAGGTCTTCACTAGACCCACTAAATCGAATTCCGGAAGATAGACCCCGGCAGCGTCCATCTTCAGTGTAGTGTAGACATGGCTTAGGGTTTCTCTTAGTGACACACAACAGAACCAATTCGAGCCCCCCACCGTGGTAATCTGGGTAAACTTACTACCCACCGTGGGTGCCAATCAGAGGCAACGCTTTCCCCCTTGCAAGCGCCGAGTCTGTGTGCGACAAAATGAAGAAAACTTTTATCCAAAGGGAAAAGAATGTCCAGCATCAATTTGGGAAACACCACAACCACAGTTCCAAAGCTTGGGACCAAAGGCAAATGCGCACCTCGCACATGCCATTTCCTTTGCCTCAGTTTCTCATCTTGCCCTATGGAAGTCTGACGAACACAAGTCCATCCACACACCACTCCCTTCTCCCTCCGCGGCAACAAGATGGCGGGCCTTGTGAGCGAAGACCCCGAGTAAAAAGGTCCATTCAGCCTCTGCAACTGCCTCCCAGTGCCTGCTGTCTCTTTGCCAGGAGAGTGGGAGCTATCGAAATGTGGGTGGGGCCCGATGCCTGACCCATGTCCCTGTCTTCCTGCCGTCCATTCCCCCCAAGGCCCTGCCCTTGCGTCACCCTTTCCGCGGAGGCCCTGCTCCCTGGCCATCTCTCCCCACCATAGGGTCATGTTACTCCTTAGACAGGAGGAGAAGCCAAAGGCCCATGCTAGGGTTTCGTGGGCCTTCATAGAATCATAGAATACTAGGACTGGAAGGGACCTCGAGAGGTCATCGAGTCCAGCCCCCTGCCCTCATGGCAGGACCAAATACTGTCTAGACCATCCCTGATAGACATTTATCTAACCTACTCTTAAATATCTCCAGAGATGGGGATTCCACAACCTCCCTGAGCAATTTATTCCAGTGTTTAACCACCCTGACAGTTAGGAACTTTTTCCTAATGTCCAACCTAAACCTCCCTTGCTGCAGTTTAAGCCCATTGCTTCTTGTCCTGTCCTCAGAGGCCAAGATGAACAAGTTTTCTCCCTCCTCCTTATGACACCCTTTTAGATACCTGAAAACTGCTATCATGTCCCCCCTCAATCTTCTCTAAACTAAACAAACCCAATTCTTTCAGCCTTCCTTCATAGGTCATGTTCTCTAGACCTTTCATCATTCTTGTTCTTCTTCTCTGGACCCTCTCCAATTTCTCCACATCCTTCTTGAAACGCAGTGCCCAGAACTGGACACAATACTCCAACTGAAGCCTAATCAGCGCAGAGTAGAGAGGAAGAATGACTTCTCATGTCTTGCTCACAATGTTACCTCAGTTTGTATGTTTATTGGTTGTGTGGATGGGAATTGTGAAGCAGTGTGGTTGTGAGTCTGTACTAGCAGGGTTAGATCGAATTAAGGCCGGATTAGATCAAACTAAGGCAGTTGGTTCGAACTATCTATACTTGGTTTGAACCAAGGAAGTTTTGCCAGTTGGAAGTTTCCCGCCTTTTGTGCGTTGCACACGGTACTAGTGTTTTGCACCCCATTCTAATCCTTTGCACTCGGTTCAAAATGCTTTGCACTCGGCTCAAAATAGCTGCACACGGTTCAAAATGTTATGCACCCCACCCGCAAAAGAGTGCACTCGGCATCATTGGAATCTTCCCGCCTTAAAGAGCATAAATACCCCAGTTGAAGGCCAGTTCGGGTTCCCGGTCCTTTTTGGGTTCCTGGTTGCGTTTGGGTTCTGTGGAATGTCTCTCTGTAATAGCATGAATGGTAGAGTGAGTGAGAGGGTGTAAGAGTGTGAGTATAGACAGCGTAGCGTTTGCGTGAGTGGAGGGTTCTATTTTTGGGTTTTTTATGCCTGTGGAGAATTCCTGGGTGAAAACCATTTGGATCCCATTGGATTATTTCTGAAGAGCGGAAGGCCTTCGACTATAGTCCATATCCCGTCCATCATCAAACCAGAGGACCTGATCCTGAAGTTACATCGAGGGATCTCCTCACTGTTCCTCTGCCACGGCTTGCAAATAGCCAAGGCATAGAGGTCGTGAGCACCTCAGCTGTTCTGTGCCACGTGAATGTAATGTATAGTCCTATTGTTTAGGGGTCTTTACTATCTACTTTGTCTTTGGGGATAGGGAGGATTATAGAGTTATTGTCATATGCTGTTCTGTATTTTAAATTTATAATATATGGTTTGGCCCTAAATTGAGACTCGGAGTTTTATTTGGTAAACCATGCGCCGGTGATAGATACGGCCACGAGTAATCGGCCTCCGGCGATCCCTCCTTCTGGGACTTGGGATATTTACCATCTTCACTACAAGTCAGGGCGTGTCCAATTAGGTTTTAAATTAATCGTTACTGCATCCCAGGGTAACAACAACACACCTGTTCATGCATCCCAGAATCATGTTTGCTTTTTTTGCAACAGCATTACACTTCTCCCCACAAAATGCTGCTGGTGGTTGATATAACAGCCAGACTTCATCCTGGGATTCCTTTCAATTCAAAGGTGAATTACTTGGGTCTCTGAATGCACTCCATGGTAGTAAGCATGGTAAAACACTACCAATGAGCGGGAACCCTCCATCCCTGCACAGACCTGTGTTCCCTGTAAGCTGGGCGCCTGTGCAGCCACTCAGGAGAGATTCCAGTGGTGCCCAGTGGATCAACAGAGCGCCCACAGCTGTTTTTTTTTTGTTTCTACTAATTGTGGTGGTGCGCATTCGCCCATGCCTTGGCGCACATAAAATTATTCCACACATGGATTGAAAAAATCTGCACATGGAGAGAAAAGTTTAGAGAGAACACTGTCCCAGACCCACAGGTGATGATTTTTTAATAACAACTCAATATGCTATTTTCTCTCAGGGATTATCAAGCCTGCCCCTCACAATCTTTAATGGGCTTTGTCCGCTCTACATTTTGAGGTAGCAAAGCCCCGGGGATGGGAACAGAGGCACAAAGAGAATGAACTGACTTGCCAGAGGTGGCATGAACAGTCTGTGGTATAGATGGGGATCAAACCCAGCTCTCCTGAGGTGCAGTCTAGCATTTAGTCAATAGCCTATCCTACATGTGGCACACTGCTGTGGGTGCGTGCTAGCCTGGAATTCCGGCATCCTCGTTCAATTCCCCACGTGGCTGCTGGCTTCTGTGGGACTGTGGATGTGTCACTTCGGTTCCTCAGTTTCCCCTCTGCAAAATGGAAAACATAGGACTTTCTTGCCTCCCCAAAGTGCCAGAAGGGCATGTACATCAGAGTGTGGTGTGCTCGGATACTGCGGTGACGTGAGGACATATAAATTCTTTAGATTCAAACCATCAAGCTGCGGTGGTTCAATCCAATGTCCTCCGCCAAAGAGAGACGAACACACTGCACGAGTGCATTGTCTGAAGCTAATTAGTACCATTGCCATAATGAATCCCATATCTACAGAACATAAATTCAGCCTGTGTCAGGATTCACCACAGGCTCCCATGGCTTCCCACAGGGCCGGTGCTCTTCCACACTTGGCACTTTTTCTTCCTCTGTTATTTGGGACCACCAACATCCTCCAGGTCTGTCGTTCTGCTTGCGCCCTCTGTAGGCAGCTGCAGCAGCTGCTTCAGACCAAGGAGGGGATGTGAGAGAAGGAAATGGAGTGGAATATAAGATGTTTCCTAACCAATAACCATATTATTGTATCCCAAATTGCTCCATAGACGTGATTTTTTTTTTTGGTATTGCAGAAGAAATGAGACTTGAGGAAAACAGACAGCAGGCTCTCTCACAGAGAGAAAACTGTTGTTTGTCATTTTAACCAGACTGACCAGTCTCTCAATGACCTTAAAACATGCATATTGCTTCAAAGAGATTTTAACTCCAGACTTCAAAGAGAAGCCTCAGAACTGTCATTCATGCTTAAATTTGACACTTTACGTATGGGTCTTAACAAAGATGCTAATTATCTCACCCCTAGATAGCTTCCCCAATTATCACCCCTAATGTCATTACCTCACAGACACTAACCTTCCCCCCTCACCCCCCCTCCTCTGTTCTTAAATCTGATTCGTCAATTTTATATGTGTTCACTTTTTTTTGATTGTATCCCTTTGGTATATATGGTTGTGCCAATTTTCTTCCACAAATTGATCTGAGGAAGTGGGTCTGGCCCACGAAGAAAGCTCATCACCTCATAAACCATCTTGTTAGTCTTTAAAGTGCTGCATAGTTCTGTCTTTTGTTCCTGTTCAGGATATCACCTTAGCACCGGCTTAAAGCTAAGCATATGTTTAAGTCCATTTAACTCTCGTGAAAGGCAAGGGTATGCTTCCAGGCTGGCCTGAATGAAGAATAGGGGCAGGGAACTGGCAGACTGGAATGCAGAGGGCACTGTATGGGTAAATATGGCTGCCACAGTTCCTCCACAGCAGTGGCAAAACTTGATGGGGGGGGGAAGGGAGAGGCTGGGTTGCCTCGCGCCCCACCCTGGAATTTCTTCCCCCCCCAGAGGGGCACACCCCCCCAGTTTGGGAACCCATGCTCCACAGCCTTGGGCCCTCAAATACACACCCCTGTTACATGAGCTTAAGGAGCGATTCCAGTAGGTGGCAGTAGTAATTAAACATAAGAACATAAGAACGGCCAGACTGGGTCAGGCCAAAGGTCCATCTAGCCCAGTGTCCTGTCTGCCAGCAGTGGCCAATGCCAGGTGCCTCAGAGGGAGTGAATAGAACAGGGAATCACCAAGTGATCCATCCCCTGTCACCCATTTCCAGCCTCTGATAAATAGAGGTTAGGGTCACCATTCCTGCCCATCCTGGCTAATAAGAATTGATGGACCTAATCTCTAGGAATGTAACTAGTTCTTTTGTGAGCTTTGTTAATGTCCTGGTTTTCATAATATCCTCTAGCAAGGAGTTCCCCAGGTTGGCTGTGCGCTGCATGAAGAAAAACTTCCTTTTGTTTGTTTTAAACCTGCTACCTAATACTTTCATTTGGTGACCCCTAGTTCTTATATTGTGGGAACAAGTAAATAACTTTTCTTTCTTGACTTTCTCCCTACCTGTCATGTGGTATATACCTCTATCACATCCCCCTTTAGGGTACGTCTACACTGCAGCCCTATTTCAGGAGGGCCAAGTTCTGCCCTCTTTCCCGAGGTTGTAAATCTGGAGAAACTCCAGTGAAGGGGAATAGCATGCAAAAAAGCCATTGAGGTCACCAAGTTACTCTGGTTGAAGTGAAAATTGAATTTGACCAAGGTAATCTCAAGTCAGAGCTATTCCACATCTTGACATCTGACTCACTATTCCGACATCCCTGTTAACCTCGTTCCACGGGGATTAAGGAACGTTTTGGAATAGTGCTCTATTTTGAAATTTGGTGCTGTGTAGATAGTGCCAAATTTAAAAATAAGCTATTTCGAAATATGCCCGAAATAAGTTACACAATTTGCGTAGCTCAAATTGCACAGATTATTTCGAGCTACAGGTGCAGTGTAAATGCACCTTTAGTCTCCTCTTTCCGAAGCTGAAAAATCCCCGTCTTTTTAATCTCCCTTCATAAGGGATCCGTTCCAAACCCTTCATCATTTTTGTTGCCCTTTTCTGAACCTTTTCCAATGCCAAGAGATCTTTTTTGAGATGAGGTGACCACATCGGTACGCAGTATTCAAGATGTGGGCGTACTATGGATTTATACAGAGGCAGTGAGATATTCTCTGTCTTATTCTCTATCCCTTTTTAATGATTCCCGACATTCTGTTTGCTTTTTGACTGCTGCTGCACATGGAGTGGATGTTGTCAGAGGACTCTCCACAATGACTTCGAGATCTCAAGTTGGGTTTTTTTTGTAACTTTCATTCAATAAGTTTAGCAGAAGCGGCTTGTGGTTGGGAACAACCCAAAGACTGTGAGCAGAGTTTGGAAAAACAGCCAGCATCAGACCTGGGAGAAAATAACTGTGAGAGAATAAAGAGTCGCAAATTAAAAAACTGAGCTCATCAAAGTGCAGTCCAGAGGCCGAGCAATCTAAACGCTTGCCCAGCCCTCCACGGGCGGGCTTTCTATTTGCCAATCTGCATCTCTGAGATTGCGCTTTCAAACCGCTGCCGCATATGGGCTTCAAAAAGGAAGCACAGGAGGGAAAAGAATCACAATAAATTCTCTTGGAAACAATGATTCTTTTAAGATGATTTCTGATGCAGGACTTGTAATTAGTTCCAGGACTACAAAAGCTTAATTGGAGTTGCATGGAATTGTTTTCCCCAGCAATAAGAAGCACACGTGTGAGAATTCCTTCCCTGATTCTGGTTTGAAGCTCTGGTATTGTCAGAGCAATGGGGAGATAGCATGTAATGATGTGTTAAAAGGAAAGGGCCAAATTCTGCCCTCTTTCCCGAGGTTGTAAATCTGGAGAAACTCCAGTGAAGGGGAATAGCATGCAAAAAAGCCATTGAGGTCACCAAGTTACTCTGGTTGAAGTGAAAATTGAATTTGACCAAGGTAATCTCAAGTCAGAGCTTCTTGGGCCCTTGCTGGTGCTTCATGGTGTCCTAGAGCTTCAAGGTACTGGTTCCTCTTCTTGGCTTTTCCTGGCAAAACTCTTTTCAACAACAGCTAAAGCAATACCCTTTCCTAACACCACTCTCTCACTTTCCATCTCAGCAGTTGTAAATTTGGAGATCTGTTTAGGTCTGAAATTCACAGTGAATTCTGAAAAAGATCTTCTCTAGAACATAAGGTTGACAGGTGTGATTTTAGGAAATATGCGCACGGGAGTCGATTAATAGATTCTGAGGTCCAAACGGACCATTTTGATCATCCAAGCTGTATCAACCAGGCTGTAGAACCTCCCCCAAATCATTCCCAGAGCAGACCTTTAAAAAAATACTTCCAATCTTGATTTTAAAATGATCAGTGATGGAGAATCCACTGCAGCTATAGGGACAGGTCTGTTGCATACTGGGTTGTTGTAGATATAGATCTTGTTGTTATAGTAACTGAGTTAGGTCACTAGGGGTCAGCCCAGCCAGTTTGGGCTGGTTCTAGTTAGTCCTGTGTTAGGGAATAAATGGACACTTGCAACTGCTCAAGCTCTCTGTGTTTCCAGTGATTTCTTCCTAAACTGTGGAACTCCAAACGATATAACAAGGTCAGACTGATTTGAGAAGATCTTGCCATTTTAAACATCAAAAGTGGTGTTCATAACACAATTGTGAAAACTAGTTCTTAGAAAAGTGACTGGATTTAGCTTACCTTAAGCCAAGCCACCGTGGTGTCTACACTGCAGGAGGCTGATAGGAGCACATGCTCCTATTGGTTTCCCTTACTCCTCGTAGAATGTGGTGCACCGGACGCCATCAGGGGCTGCCCTGAGTGTTCTATTTAGCGAGTCTACATTAGACCCGCTAAATCGAACTCTAGAAGATCGACCTCCGGAGGGTTGATCTTCTCCATAATGTAGACATGCCCTCGGTGTAACAGTGCTCATAACACCCTGTAACAAAGAACATGTCGATAGTGGAGCTGGAGGTATAAGTTCATACTTGGACACACATACTCACTCCAGCTTTGTGTTTATGTGCTAAAAATAGCCACGTGACCACAGCTGCGTGGGTTTCTTGTCTGAAACTCTAGGCATGTACTTGTTCTGATGCTGCTGCACGATCTAGCCTTGAACAATTCATCCGCAGGCCATTCAAGAACCCAGAAGGGATAGAGACAAACTAATCCTCTAGCCTTTGGGGCTATTTGAAACTGTCTACAGTGTGCTGAATTCCTGCTCCAGATTTTGGGGCATGATCAAAACCAGACCAGTATTTTGTGGCTGGGGAGTCCACCTTCCCTGGTGGACCAACTTGGGCTTGATTCTACTTTGATTGGACGTGCCTGGAGAACTCTTAAGCAGCAACCAGGCACTGTAAAACCTTGACTCTTAAATCTTCCCACATGTTGGTGACATCAGACCAGCTGGCCTCATCCACATAACGTATGGCAACACTAAAACAATTGTTAAGGTGAACGGGAGAAAGAGAGGCCTTCTTTTAATTAATCACTCTGTCAGATGTTTGAGAAGTGCAAAGTTTGTTTGGCTTTGGAAAGCACCGAGTGTTTTCTGCAGGCTGATGTCATAGGGCTGTTTGTAGAGCTGTGTAAAGTGTGTATGTGTGTAAATGAAATAGCAGTAGTGTGAACACTCCAGTGCTGCTATTTCAAAATAATTGTTCCCCCAGAGTAATTTGAACTAATTACTCTCCAGTGCTTCTTGGGGCTCTAAGTCCAAGGTAGCGTGTCCACATTAACAAAGCCTGCCTCGGACTGATTTTGATGCTTCCCCATAGTGAGGACATGCTATTTTGAATTTGTTAAATCGAGAGTTATTAAATCAAATTGAGTAATTTTGAAATAGTTTCCTAGTGTAATCTTAGCCTAAGTGTTTAATGGTGTCTCTATATTCTACCATATCACTCATGTTAGAAAAAAATTAAGAATATCAACTTTATTAGTACTACTTATGTACATTGTTCCTGTCTATCCATGTGTGACGGGGTGAAGGAACCCCACACAGCCGGGAGCGAAACCCGGGAGGACGGGGCGAGCGGCCAGCTGGCTCTCCCCACGGCAGTGGGGAAAGCGGCGGCAGCCGACCTGTGCCGGGGCAGTAACGGCGCCTGCGCAGTAGGCACAGGCCCAGAGGACACTGGCACATGCGCCCTGCAGGCGGACCGTAAAGGGGTCCGGACGCCCATAAGAGGGGGGGGGGTCTGATGCAAGAGGGGGAGGCGATGGGCGTGGAGGCAGGTGAGGGACCACCAGACAGGAGGAGCGACACCCGAGCGAGGACCTAAGGGAGGGTGAGGAAGTGGCCCAGGGTGGGCAGAAGGAGAACTGCCTGTGGGCCGGCGAGTTTCGGCAGTTAGCTCCATCAGCCAGTTGGGGGAGGTGACTGCCCCCCACCTTAGGGCCCTGGGCTGGGACCTGGAGAGAGGGCGGGCCCAGGTACCCCTCACACCCCTTTCTGGGTGCTGTGCGCTGTGGGGATCAAAAGTAACCCCGGCCCGGGATCACGGCTTAGACCGGGGGCGAGAACAGTGGAGAGAAGGCGACTCCTTTCGTGGACTCCTTCACACCATGATAATAACACAGCTCCTTGGAATACAGAAACAACCAAGCACTCTTGGATCAATAATGCTCAAAAGCAAACACTTTCTAAAACGAAAACAAAATGTAGCCCCTGGATTTGCCATGTTCTTCTAAGTGTTTTCAGGTAAAATGACCCAGTTCAGTGTTTTGCCGCCCAGACAGTGCAAATACAACATTGAAATCATTAAACAAGCATTCAAGTGCAAAACAATGAGGAGCGTTAACAATATTTAAAGTAGCAACAAAGAGAGGACATGAAATGAATTATATGGTATACAAATATGAATGGCAGTTACAGTCCCATAAATAAAAAGAATGAAAGCAATACATAAAATTAATATGTGAACAAATTAAATGATCCTTGACTGAGTATAAACATGGCATAGGATCAGATACAGCTTGAAAATGAACACCAAAATTATTTAATGGCATTCAGACAAAATGTAAACTCCAAAACATGCAATAATATTATAAAGCACATGAAGAAAGCACGTATATTAGGGAAGAAATACAATTTAGTACTTACCAGTCAGGAAAGTGGATAGGGCTGCTCATAGAAAGGCCAGGCCCATGAGCAAGGTATGGGGAGGGAAGCGCCAGGTGCCAGGAAGAGGCGTGGCCTCGGGTGGAAGGGGAGGGGCTGGGGCCTGGCCTCCCCCAGCCAGCCCTTCAACACTACCTGGCCCACACTGTCTGGGGCCTTGGTGATTATTTAATGGGCCCACGGCAGCTGACCCCTTCTGCCCCCTGTTAATCCTGAATTTACTGCATCACTGTCCTGACCTACTACATCCCCTATCAGTGGCCCTGTGTGCCCAGAACTGCTTCTGGCCTGACGTGGTGTTGCCACATGGAGCTAGACTGTGGGTGTTGGCAGGACTTATTACGACAATGTCCTATTTCAAGTCATTTGCTGCATCCGTTCCATTCTTCTCTAGTTTTACTGCGTTGGCGAAGCGTTCTGTGGAAAACCTCTGTTCAGTGCCAACTTGGCAAGCCTCAAGCCCCACATATATTTGATGCAAATACTCTTTGGAGTCCCTGAAGTTGTGAGGGAGGCTTCCATGGTCCAGCCGTCCTGGTGGCTTGTGTTTTCTTGGGTGTGTCGGATTGTTTAAATAAAGATTTCTTGCCTTATTGACTGCTGTTGCCCGGAAGTGATTGTGTGATGAGTCGGTACACATCCCACCCAACATGCCTTGCAACATGCCAACTTTGTTCATAATGCTAGCCAATGACACAGCGGGGCTTTTAATTTTTGCATTTTCTTCTACATGGATTTCACGATAACTGTTCTTGTAAGGGACATAGGAAAAAGATTGAAGTTGCTTTGAGAATTTACTACATTTTGAGCCAAATTCACCTGAAGACTGACTAAATCCATCCAGGCACTTCAGCAAGGCCTCGTAGTTGTTGAGCAGTGCTGATTGTTCATATCTGTCCCGTTCGGCACAATGGACATACAGACGGATCCCCCTTGCTCCGAAGATCCCTGACTGCTGCTATATGCTTTTGTGACTCCCTCAAGGCCTTCATGAGATCTTGTACCGTCACGAACGCATCATGGCATTCCGGAATCTTATGCAAGCCATCCTACATTGCCAGGCTAAGACAATGTACAGCGCCGTGCACACATTCCTTTCTCGCCGCTTGATCCTTCACTCTGCCTTGTAAATTTACCAGACACATTCCTGGTTCCATTGTGACACTGCCCCCAGCAATCAGACAAGGGCACATCACACCCGAGAAATGTATCTGCCACAATTTTGATAAGAGAAGCAACATCCATCGCGCCAATGTGGTAAAACCCAATAATCTCCCAGTCTTCACTAGAAAAGAACCTTAAAGAAAAATTTACGTGCCCTTTTCTTGACCAATCAATAGCCTCATCCATCACAATGGCATAAAACATAGGAGCCTTTATCTTTTGCCCAATTTGTCTTACTACCACCATTTGGATTATTTTGTTAACTACCTCGTGTGATAGCCCCTTGTATTTTGTGCGACGATGCCCCGTCTCATTTCCTCGGAATCTGTACCTCGTAGCAACAGGAGCTGCATCCAATTTGAATCACTCCCACTGTGTCCACGTAATGCTGTTCGGTGTTGAGCAAGGTACTGAACGCTGGGGAAAATTTTGTGCATTCCTAGCTGATTAGGCTTCTTTTGTGTAACAGGCCAACATTAGTGCAGAAACATTTATCAGCAATTGTCGAGCAGTATACTTCATCACCGCTCCTTTGTGATAGGAGGATTTTTCATGTGATGGAAAGGCCCACTGTTCAGTGAAGAGGGAGAAACAATAACAGGAAACTTGGAAATGGCAGAGGTGCTTAATGACATCTTTGTTTCGGTCTTCACCAAGAAGTCTAATGAAGGAACGCCTAACATAGTGAATACTAGTGGAAATGGGGTAGGTTTAGAAGATAAAATAAAAAAAGCACAAGTTAAAAATTACATAGAAAACTTAGATGTCTTCAAGTCACCAGGGCCTGATGAAATGCATCCTAGAAGACTCAAGGAGCTGGTAGAGGAGGTATGTGAGCCTTTAGCTACCATCTTTGAAAAATCATGGAAGTCGGGAGAGATTCCAGAAGACTAGAAAAGGGCAAATCTAGTGCTCATCTATAAAAAGGGAAATAAGAACAACCCAGGAAACTACAGACCGGTCAGTTTAACTTCTGTACCAGGGAAGATAATGGAGCAAATAATTAAGGAATGCATCTGCAAACATCTGGAAGAAAATAAAGTGATAGGTAATAGCCAGCATGGATTTGTAAAGAACAAATCATGTCAAACCTATCTGATAGCTTTCTTTGATAGGATAACGAGTCTTGGGGATAAGGGAGAAGTGGTGGACATGGTATACCTAGACTTTAGTAAGGCATTTGATATGGTTTCGCATGATCTTCTTATCAATAAACTAGGGAAATACAACTTAGATGGGGCTACTGTAAGGAGGGTGCATAATTGGCTGGATAACCGTTCTCAGAGAGTAGTTATTAATGGTTCACAGTCATGCTGGAAGGACATAACAAGTGGGGTTCTGCAGGGGTCTGTTTTGGTGCTGGTCCTGTTCAAAATCTTCATCAGTGATTTAGATGATGGCACAGAGAGGACGCTTATTAAGTTTGCAGATGATACCAAGCTGGGAGGGGTTGCAAGTGCTTTGGAGGAGAGGGTCATAATTCAAAATGATCTGGACAATCTGGAGAACTGGTCTGAGGTAAATAGGATGCAGTTTAATAAGGACAAATGCAAAGTACTCCACTTAGGAAGGAACAATCAGTTTCACACATATGCAATGAGAAGGAGTACTGCTGAAAGGGATCTAGGGGTCAGAAAGGACCACAAGCTAAATATGAGTCAACAGTGTGACGCTGTTGCAAAAAAAGCAACCATGCTTCTGGGATGCATTAATAGGAGTATTGCGAGCAAGACATCAGAAGTCATTCTTCCGCTCTACTCTGTGGTGATCGGGCCTCGGTTGGAGTCTTGTGTCCAGTTCTGGGCACCACATTTCAAGAAGGATGTGGAGAAATTGGAGAAGGTCCAGAGAAGAGCAACAAGAATGATGAAAGGTCTAGAGAACATGAGCTATGAGGGAAGGCTGAAAGAATTGGGCTTGTTTAGTTTAGAAAGGAGAAGACTGAGGGGGGACATGATAGTGGTTTTCAAGTATCTAAAAGGGTGTCACAAGGAGGAGGAAGAAACATTGTTCCCTCTGACCTCAGAGGCTAGGACAAGAAGCAATGGGCTTAAATATCACTGGAGATATTTAAAAGCAGGTTAGAATCATAGAGCTGGAAGAGACCTCAGGAGGGCATCAAGTCCAGCCCCCTGCCCAAGTGAGGGCCAATCCCAACAGGTTAGACAGACATCTCTCAGGGATGAGATAGACATTGATTGGTTCTGCCGGGAGGGCAGGGGACTGGACCTGATGACCTCTCAAGGTCTGTTTCAGTTCTAGTGTTCTATGATTCTACATCTAGTCTTGTGCAGAGAGAGAGAATGAGTTCGCTCTATGGCAGCAGTGGGCAATCATTTTTTATGGGAGCAGGGGCACTGCAAGAATATGGTAAATGGTTACGGGCCGTACTCTCCCATGATATTCATGGAGGAGGTGCGGGGCCTGGGATGGAGGCTGGGTGCAAAAAGGAGCTTGGGATAAGGGATGGATAAGACAGGGGTGTGGGATCCGAGAGGGAGTGTGGCTGAAGGAGGGGATTGTGACCTGGGGCAGGGGACTGTGCTGCAGAGGGCTTGGGTTACTTGGGGTAGGAGTGCAGGAGGATTGCAAGGGGGCAGGGGTTTGGAGTGCAGAGTATGGGCGAGGGTAGAGCTGCAGGAGTGGGGGGAGAGAGGCCGGAGTGCCAGAGGCAGGCTCTGTCTGGGAGATGCTTTCCTGGGCAGCTTCAGCCAGTTCCCTGTCTTCCATGCCCCCCTAGGCCGCTGAAAGCAGCTGGCTGCAGGGCCCACATAGAATCATAGACTCATAGAACCATAGAGCTGGAAGAGACCTCAGAAGGTCATCAAGTCCAGCTCCCTGCTCTAGGCAGGACCAATCCCAACTAAATCAACCCAGCCAGGCCTTGGTCAAGCCGAGACTTAAACACCTCCAGGGATGGAGACTCCACTACCTCCCTAGGCAACCCATTCCAGTGCTTTGCTACCCTCGTAGTGAAATAGTTTTTCCTAATATCCAACCTGGACCTCTCGCACCACAACTTGAGACCATTGCTCCTTGTTCTGCCATCTGTCACTACTGAGAACAGCCTCTGTCCAGCCTCTTTGGAACTCCCCTGCAGGAAGTTGAAGGCTGCTATCAAATCCCCCCTCACTCTTCGCTTCTGCAGACTAAACAGACCCAACTCCCTCAGCCTCTCCTCATAAGTCATATGCTCCAGCCTCCTAATCATTTTGGTTGCCCTCCGCTGGACCCTCTCCAATGCGTCCACATCCTTTTTGTAGTGGGGGGCCTAGAACTGGACACAATACTCCAGATGTGGCCTCACCAAAGCCGAATAAAGGGGAATAATCACTTCTCTAGATCTGCTGGCAATGCTCCTCCTAATGCACCCTAATATGCCATTAGCCTTCTTGGCTACAAGGGCACACTGTTGACTCATATCCACCTTCTCATCCACTGTAACCCCCAGGTCCTTTTCTGCAGAACTACTACTTAACCGGTTGGTCCCCAGCTTGTAACTATGCTTGGGATTCTTCCGTCCCAAGTGCAGGACTCTGCACTTGTCCTTGTTGAACTTCATTAGATTTCTTGTGGCCCAATCCTCCAATTTGTCTAAGTCACTCTGGACTCTATCTCTGCCCTCAAGCGTATTTACCTCTCCCCCTAGCTTAGTGTCATCCGCAAACTTGCTGAGGGTGCAATCCATCCCCTCATCCAGGTCATTAATAAAGACATTGAACAAAACCGGTCCTAGAACCGAACCTTGGGGCACTCCGCTAGAAACCGACCGCCATCCTGACATCGAGCCGTTGATCACTACCCACTGGGCCCGGCCTTCTAGCCATTTTTCTATCCATCTTACTGTCCATTTATCCAATCCACATTCCCTTAACTTGCTGGCAAGAATATTGTGGGAGACCGTATCAAAAGCCTTGCTAAAGTCAAGGTATATCATCACATCCACTGACTTTCCCACATCCACAGAGCCAGTTACCTCATCATAGAAGCTAACCAGATTGGTCAGGCACGACTTGCCCTTTGTGAATCCATGCTGACTATTCCTAATCACTTTCCTCTCTTCCAAGTGCCTCAAAATGGATTCCTTAAGGATCCCTTCCATGATTTTTCCAGGAACCGAGGTAAGACTGACCGGCCTATAGTTCCCTGGATCGCCCTTCTTCCCTTTTTGAAGATGGGCACTACATTTGCCTTTTCCAATCATCCGGGATTTCTCCCGATCTCCACGACTTTTCAAAGATAATGGCCAAAGGCTCTCAATGACATTTGCCAACTCCTCAGTACCCTCGGATGCATTAAGTCCGGACCCATGGATTTGTGTACGTTTAGCTTTTCTAAATAGTTCCTAACCTGTTCTTTACCCACCACGGGCTGTCCATCTTCATCCCATCTTGCGTCACTTAGCACAGTAGTCCAGGAGCCGACCTTGTCCATGAATACAGAGGCAAAGAAAGCATTGAGTACTTCAGCTTTCCCCACATCATCTGTCACTAGGTTACCTCCTTCATCCAGTAGGGGCCGCACACCCTCTCTGATCACCTTCTTCTTGTTAACATGCCTGTAGAAACCTTTTTGTTATCCTTCACATCCTTAGCCAGTCGCAATTCCATTTGCGCTTTCGCCTTCCTGATAACCCCGGCATTCTCGAGCTATACATTTAAACCCTCCTGGTCATTTGTCCTAAGTTTCCACTTTTGTAAGCTTCCTTTTTGTGCTTAAGTTCACCAAGGATTTCCCCCGTAAGCCAATCCGGTCTCCTACCATGTTTGTCTCTCTTGCTATGCATCGGGATGGTTTCTTTCTGTGCCTTCAATAAGGCTTCTTTAAAATACTGCCAGCTGTCCTGGACTCCTTTCCTTCATGTTAGCATCCCAGGGATTCTGTCCATCAGATCTCTGAGGAGTGAAAATCTGCTTTTTTGAATTCCAAGGTGTGTATTTTACTACTCTCTTTTCTTCCTTTGGTCAGGATCCTAAAATCTACCATCTCATGATCACTGCTTCCCAGGTTGTCACCCACCTACACTTCCCCTATTAGTTCCTCCCTGTTTGTGAGCAGAAGGTCAAGCTGCGCACGGCCCCTGGTCGGATCCTTCAGCACTTGCGTCAAGAAGTTATCCTCAACATTCTCCAAAACTTCCTGGATTGCCTGTGTACTGCCGTATTGGTTTCCCAACAGATGTCAGGGTGATTAAAGTCCCCCACGAGAACCAGGGCCTGCGATCCGGAAGCTTCTCTCAGTTGTCCGAAGAAAGCCTCATCTACCTCATCCACCTGATTCGGTGGCCTATAGCAGACACCAACCACAACATCACTGCTGTTGTTTGCTCCTTTAAACTTAACCCATAGACTCTCAGTAGGTTTTTCTCCCTCTTTATACTGGAGTACAGAGCAATCATAGTGCTCTTTTGCATATAGTGCAACTCCTCCTCCTTTTCTACCCTGCCTGTTCTTCCTGAACAGTCTATACCCTTCCATGACAGCGCTCCAGTCATGCGAGTCATCCCACCAAGTCTCTGTTACCCCAATTAAATCATATTTCGTGGACTGGGCCAGGGCCTCCAGTTCTTCCTGTTTGTTGCCCAGGCTTCTCGCATTAGTGTACAAACACCTCAGATAACCAGTTGATCGCCCTATCTTCTCCATTCGAAACAGGGGTCCTCCTTTCTTGCTCGTTCCTCTCTGCATTTCTTCCTGGTATCCAAGGAAGCCATGTGCGTCTCTGAAGGCTGCGAGCTTGAGGGGAGGGTGGGAGGTCTTCAAACAGGCAGCTCCCATTGGCCAGAAACTGGCCAATGGGAGCTGCGAGATTGTGCTGGGGGCAGGGGCAGCATGCAAAGTCTCTCCCTCTCCCTGGGCTTGCAGCATCCAGAGATGCATGTGCCCCACAGCTGGCTTTTCTGAGCACCGTGCGGGGGCAGGGCAGGCAGGGAGCCTGGCGGAGGCTCCCCCTGGGCCGCGGGCTGAATCCAGCGGCTTGGCAGGCTGCATCCAGCCCGTGGGCCGTATTTTGCCCACCCCTGCTTTGCAGGCTATGCTGAGCGCCAGCTGGCTTTTAGCTCATGCAATGAGCTCCAGAGGTCCCCGGCTTGGTTCCACCTGTCAGTGTTACATTAACCTAATTTATTATTAGAATTTTTTCCTAATGTGTAAACTAAATCTCCCTTCTTGCAGATTAAGCCCATGACATCTTGTCCTGCTCTTGGTGGGAATGGAGGATGACTGATCACTGTCCTTTTTCACAATCTTTTATATCTTTACAGACTGTTGCCTCGGTCTTGTCTAAACTAAACATGGCCAGTTCCTTTATCCTCCCTGCCCCGAGGTTATGTTTTTCTGAACCTCTTTCTGGTTTTGTTGCTCTCTCTGTGGACTCTCTCCAATACTGTGCTTAGAATCCTGGAAATCTTACCTCCATCTGCTGCTCTGCTCATTGTGTACAGTGCTGGTTGTTAAACAGAGAGACTGAACTGTTAAATAGAACGGCCCCGAAGTTCTAGACTCCAGTGTCAATAGGATTGGACTCCTATTGTCTTCATCTGTGTTCACCTCAAATCTATTATGCTAATGAGCTAACCTGTCTGCTTGGCAGTTCTCTGAAAAGCAAAGCAGCCTGAATTTGTACCTTGTTCCCAAATGGTGTTACTCAGGAGACAGAGCAACACTTGTAAATGGAAAATCGATACGCGGAGGAGGACCGGCACAGAGGAGGTGTCGTGGCTGGGATGCCAAGCTTGGATAATACAATGAAATAGTTTATTACAGTCTAGGATTAATCGTCGGCTGGGGATTCAAGTGGAATGTGCCATGTGGTGTTTTAACTTGAGCTGTGTCTGTTTATTCAGTCAAAGGGAATTGTGTAAGTCATTTGAGTCGACTTGATTGATAGATTTCTTTGCAGAGCTGACTGATCTATATGGATGATTGTGCTATATGCCAGTGGTGGCCAATATTTTTTACTGGGAGCCACTTCAGACATGTTTGAAGTGGCCCCGAGCCGCTCCAGAAGGGGTGGGGCCTCAGGCGGAAGGGGCGGTGGGAGGAGACTTTTGCACACTCCTCCTTCTTCCCCCAGGCCAATCAGGACTTGGGAGGGGAGCGCTCGAAGTCTCCTCCTGCCCTGCCAGGAGCACGTGGTGCTCGTGCTCGTGGCAGGGCGGAGAAAACTTCATGTGCTTCCGTCCTGGGGAATGGCAGGGCCTCTGCAGGCCGGATGAACCCGCTTGTCAGGCCAGATGTGGCCGGTGGAGGCCCTTTTGCCCACCTCGCATATATGCCATAGGCCAGAACCACAAATGTGTAACACTGTGTTCCTTTGACTAGGTTCCTTGGTAAACCCTAGCCCAGCAAAGTTCAAAGGCTGGGCTGATGATGTGAGGTTGGAACTAGGAACCATAAACTCCTCCAATCCAATCCACACTCTAAAATTGCCCGGTTTCTGGGTAAACTTAAAAACAGCAAATAGTCTAGCAGCACTGTAGAGACTAACAAAACATGTAGCTGGTATCACGAGCTTTTGTGGGCACAACCCACTTCTTCAGACGAATGGAGTTATTAAAGGTCAGGTTTCTAAAGGAATAGCGGATGCGTGGGGAGAGAAGGAAAAAGAAGGTTTCTGGGTAGTCATTCATCAGAGAAGCAGCAGCAATGTTAAGAGGAGGCTAATCAGAGCTGGTGAATACATTTGGGGCATGTTGTGCTGCTTTTCTTATGACCAATTTTTAAAAATTTTCAGGGCACCTGAAATGACTTGCTGGAGTCCTTTGTGTGACGACCTGTTTCCAGTGATACCTGGAGTGCATTGAAGTATCAAGGATTCACCTGAAGGTGTTACCAGATTTGCCCAATACTCTGGGGTATGCTCATTTATCAGGGTTACTCTTATGGGACTGGGGGAAGGTTAACAATTCTATCAGTGTGCTGTTTGTGCTTACTTGTGCTCTCATATGGAGCTGAATTCTCCCTGCTGCCAATTCCCCCTCCCACTGGAGCTCTCCTGCAGGAACTAGGTTCCTCAGGATGGGTTACCACCTTAGCAACACACACAGACACTCACACCCACTAACAGAGCACGTCTGAGAGGACTGGGTAATCAGCACTCACAAGCTGACCCCTCATATGTCCCTGGACTCAGCTGGCTGGGTTTCACAGCAATGCCACACTGCACCCTCATGTGCCTTTGGACTCAGTGGGCTGGATTAAACAGCACTTTAAGATGCCATCCTCATAAGCCCCAGGTTCAGCACTTCCCTATCCCCACTTTCACCCCACAATCATTCACTGGCAAACCACATGATGAGCAAACCCCACAGGATTTTGGGCACTACAGGGATCTTTAGCTTGGGTACAAGAAGCGTTGTTGCAGAGCGAATGGGGAGGCCAAAACAACACCCCTTGAGGAAGAGTGAGCAAAAGAGAAAGAAAGAGAGAGAAGCAACCAGCTTAACAATGAAAGTTATTTATTTCTGAGTATTGCATAGATATCAAAAAGTTACAATATTAAATCTAACAGTTACAATATTAAATCTAAATTGAAACTGATTACAAATGTTAGGTAATCATATAACAGTTTACATAGGGCAGGGTCAGGAGGCTATGCTTAGAGAAGTAGTTGATGGGAGGGAGAGAGAGAGAGAGAGAGAGAGAGAGACCTCACCACTCCACGGAGCTTGCACTGATCGGGGGTCCCAGATGATGATGGTAGCCAGGGGTCCAGAGAGCAGGAGACAAGCAGAGCAGAGCCCCCAGCACAATCAGTCAGGAGATGAAGAAGTCTCAATGGAACTGATGCAGTTTAAATCCAGGTATCAGAACAGTTTTTCTTGGTGCAAGGATAATAGGAGTTTTGTAGAGATAGTTCAAAGAGAAAGAGGAGAGACAATAGAGACTGATCACCCCTGGTTATGGGCGATGTTCCTTGAACGAGCTCACAATGCAACTAGGCAGTTTCAGTATTTTAGATGTCAATAGGATCGTTACTAGAATTGGTCTGATAATGACTAATTTGGGGGTGAACAGGCCTAGTTTCATTAGCATCTGGAGCAGGGATTTCCCATCAGGCAGTGCTTCTCTGCTTTCGGTGTCTCATAGTTCACTGCGGTTCCTGCCTTGGAAGAGCTGCTCTCCATTCTGTATGCTAATGAGATGTCCCTCTGTTCCATCTTTAATGCAAATGAGGCTGGGGTGTTTCCTTAATTGTATCACCCTTGTCTGAAGCAGTTGAGGTGTGTCTTCCCTGGCCTTTTTATTGCTTTGTCTGATTCCAGCAAAGGCTTAGGGAAAGGGGGATGGTTTTCCATGAATGTCACTCCCTGGCTCCCAAAAGCACAAGGCTGACAGGTGACCATGTTCTGGTTCCCCAAGAATCACAGAGCTGGTGGGTAACAAAGGTGGGACTATCAGTAGAGCGGGTAGGTTTGTTGGAATTTTACCTTCTTTCCTCAGAACCTGCCGGGTTCTGGTTTTTGTTGAAATCAAAATGTTCCAATTTTGATGACGTTTCCCTGGAAACCAAGCAGGGTTCTGACAGACCGGGCTGGGCCAATTTGGAATCCAGCCTAGACTCCAGCCATCTCTCCCACAGGACCCCCTCCGGAGCCCAAACGTCCTGGGTCTGGGGCAGCCCACCAGGGAGACTGCCCGGGAGCCGGGGTTCCATTCACGTGTGTGGAAAACTTTGAATGTGTTTGGTTTCTGCCCCTACTTGGAATGAAACCCAACTCTGAAATATTGAACTGCTCTCGGCGAGGGGCGTGCTCTTCTTGGCCCAGCTCTGCTTGGGCATTTGGGTTGGAAACGCAGGTCAGATGGCCCAACGGAAGGGGCTGCTGAACCAGACTGACGCGGCTACCCCGCTGAGACTGGGAAGACCAATATTGATGTGTTTGAAGCTTTGCTTTGGCAATAGCCTGTGAGCGCTGATGCACTTCCAACCCGCGCTAACACCACGGCCCCCGACTACAGCCCCTTCCTCCCATCGCCCTTCAGGGCAGTACCTGGAGAAAGGAACACCTGCCCTCAATTCCATGGGAGTAGCTCCCACTGAAGACAAGAGGCCTCATTTCCACATAACTAATGGCCAGGCCATGAAGGGGAGACAAAGGGGCAATTGACCCAGAACCCAGAATTTCAAAGGGCCTGAAGCTTTCTACTGTGGTAGCAGCGACAGCAGCTGGAGCCCCGGTCCCCTTTGAATTGCTGCTGGAGCACCACACCACATGGCTCTGAAGGCTGGGAGGGGTGCACCAGCAGTGCTAAGGGCTGACTGTCCGTGGCCCCACCCCTTCCACCCAAGGCCCCTCCCCTTCCACACAAGACCCCTCCCCTTTCATTGAGGCCCTGCCCCTTCCACCCAAGGCCCTGCCCCTTCCACCGAGGCCCTGCCCCTTCTGGGGCTTGTGGAGGCTGTCGGCCCTGCTGCTAATGGCTGAACCCCGCTGTGAGAGAGGCCTTAGAAAGACTCACAGGAGATTAGACAGACATTTAACCTTGACAGTTCTCATGAACAGTAAATGAAAGCGGCAAAGGGGTGGGGGGGGAACCTCTTTTATCACACCCACTTCTGGTGGTGAAAGAGACCCACTTTCGAGCACCACAGAGTTTGCCCGAAAGTCGCTCTCCTTCACCCCAGAAGTTGGTCCGATAAAAGCTATTCCCTCACCTACCTGGTCTCTCTCAGATGTTGGGACCCCCATTCTTGCCCTTCCAGTGCCATTAGAGTATCCTCAATCTGCTCATTCAAGCATTGGTTCATTCATTCATGAGGCCCATTTCCTGGCATTTATACCACAGGGGCTGACACCAGTTGGTTGCTGTGAACAAAGATGATCTTGCACTTAAAGCGTTGGGACTAAGGCCCGGGGAATCTGAAGCCAGTTCCCAGTTCTGACACAGAATCCCCGAGTGCCCTTGGTCATGTCACGTTTGGTAACCTTTCCAGAGGCCCATTGAGTCTCAGGCTCTGGAGGTGCTTTTGAAAAAGTTGCCCATCAATTAAAAGTGTGTATGTGTGTGTGTGTGTGGGGGGGGGGATGACTGATCATTCCTCTCTCCCATCCCTTGTCTATTTCTCATTGTCGTCTCTTCCATGTGGCAGCTGTCTCGTGGCACATGTGCGCACAGGCAAGCCCAATAGGGGCTTGCTCTTGGCCTCTGTAGTGCTGAGCACGCACGATAACATAGGAAGGAGGAGCGATCGGATGCCTTCAGGTGCCGGCAGTGATGCAAAGCACTGGAACCCTAGCAGAATTCTCCTCCTGCAACCTGTGAGCGTTTTCCTACGTCTGTTCTGTATTTTCCCAAGCCTCTCTGAGCCGGTCTGTAGGGGGACGTATGCAGGGAGTTTATCTGATGGGAAATTCCCCAGCTGCAGGGCAATGGGCCTTCCCTCTCCCACTCTGACCGCTTGCTACCTCTCACTGAGAGTGCCAGGGTTCTCCTGCCTCTCCTGAGACGGGGGGGGATGAGGGGGAAGGTCGCAAGACAGAGTATTGACTGTCAGCACAGTGGGACCGGGCCAGCAGGGCATCAATGCAGGTATTTGGAAAGGCTTTAACGAGACCTTCCTCCTAATTAACAGGTCCCCAGGGGCCCCGATCTGGCTCCCCTCCCTCCACCTCGACTCAGATTTGACGTTGGAAAGGAGGGTTCATTACAGTGTGAAAAACCCTTGTCCCTTGGAACTGATTAGGGTTTTCATGTGAACGCCAGTGTAAGATACCAGACAAGATTTCTGCCTGCCAATTTAAAGGGCCAGAGCATACACACACAAACACACACACACACACACACACAGCCTAATTCTGATGGGAAAGAGAGATAAATGTGAGCTATTTATTTTAGAAGAAACATTTTGTTCTGTCCCTAGGACAGCTACTCTGGGCTATACAAACTCCAATGTGATTCCTTTTCCATTTTGGGAAGAGGCCTGGATGGACTCCAAGGCTGCCCTGGCATGGCCCTGTGTATCTATGCTCGGACCAAGAGGCCTTCCTGTCTAGGTGCCATGTCAGGGAAGTCCTAGTTGAGACTAGAGCCTTCCTCAGCTCTGCCACTGACTCAGCTTGTGACCTTGTTCACATCACTTAGCAGGCTCTGGTTTTTCCGCACAAGTGAAGGTTTGCTCAGTGAATGACTGGAGTGCACAGGATCTTTGAAAGTAGGGTTTATTTGTGTTTAAGGTCTGCAAAGTGCTCTGTGATGATCTTGCATAGATTCATCTGTAAAGAGCTTTGAAAGGATCTCACAAAACTAGGAGGTGGGGCAACAAAATGGAAAATGAATTTTAATGTTGATAAATGCAAAGTAATGCACGTTGGAAAATATAATTCCAGCTATCCATACAAAATGTTGCGGGTTAATTTAACTATAACCACTGAAGAGAGAGATCTTGGAGTTATTGTGGATAGTTTCTGAAAACTTCCACTCCAGCTACGTCTACACTACGAGTTTTCTCGGCAAAAAATATGCTAACGAGGGACTCATTTGCATGAGTCATGATCTCATTTGCATATTTTCTGCCAATCTGGTATTGCGCTAGGGGTTTTTATGCAAAAACAAACAGTGTGGATGTTTTCTTTTTCTGCAAAAAAACCCTTTTCCCGCAAGATCAGTAAACCACATTCTGCCTCCCCAAGCTGCAATTTTTGTGTGTTTATGTCTCTTGATTTTTTTTTTAATAAAGACACAGTGAAAAACACAGAAAGGTAAATGACTTACAGCTTGGCTATGTTCCTGAACACGGCCTGCTTCATGGGTTCACCGGTAAAATTATGTAGTTTTACAACTCATCAAAGCTGCAAGACTAGACAGCGCAACCCCAGACAATACTACGCTTGTTAGGCTCTTCTGGTAAGATGGGTTCTATACCTGAAGACCAAATATTCTTTGCTTCCTTAGTCCATAGTAATGGGCAAGCAGGACCCTATGATGGGGTGGCTGCCCCACACAGGTAACAGAGGGGTCAAAGCAGCCCTCAGGGTACGTCTACACTGTGGGGTTTTTCCGGTATCCCGGAAAAACTCCACCACATCCAAGGAATGCATTTGCTCTTCTGCTTTTTTGTGTGGAAGAGCAAATGTGCTTTTTCGGGGAGCCCTGTATATCTCTTCCTATGAGGAATAAGGGTTCCTCCAAAAGAGGAGGCTTCTCCATCATTTGGCTCCAAATGACAGAAAAGCCATCAGAAAAAGCTATGCAAATTGTGGAGTGCAATTTGCATAGCTTTTTCTGAAAGGAAAAAAAAAGCAATAGTGTAGACCTAGCCTAAGAGAGGCTGTGCAGAATCCCAACAAATGAGAAGAGAGCTTATTGAGACAGCTAATAAGGAGCAGGTTTGTTGGAGGAGGGCCATCTAAAAAGGGCTGTGAAGCTGAGCAGGAGGTAGTCTTCCCCTGGAGTGCAAGGGAGAAGGATGGTCAACTAGCCAGGAGGAGCACCTCAGAGAGAGCAGTGCCGGGCAAGGTCAGGAGAATGAAATGGCTGACAGACCGAAGCCCTGATACAGCGGCATGGAAACAGATGATGGGTGCTGAAGGAGATGCAGCATGCGGCTGCTGCCCAGAGGCTCCCTGGGTCAAGACCTGGAGTGGTGGCAGGCCCGGTTCTCCCCCTTGCCCCGGAGCAGAGTGGCTCGTAGGGACTGCAGCTTACCACTGTGGAAAGTGGCTACAAAGACCTGAGTAGGGCACAGCCAGAGGGCCGTGCCCAGAAGTGGATGCTGTGATCCAGAGAGTGACACCAGTTCCAGACTGGTGGTTCCAGCGAGTAAAACACCACTTGGGGAAGATGCACCAGAGAGCTAATTCCAAGAATGGACACCAGGAGGCACTGAGTGATGAATCATGCCTTGTTAACAGATCCTTAAAGCAGGGGTTCTCAAACTTTGTGATACCGCGACCCCCCGGGGGGTCGGGACCCACAGTTTGAGAAATGCGGCCTTAAAGACTTATTTCTTGGCTCCATCCTTCTCTATCACTGGGGAAATCTAGCCAGAAAACTAGCTCTGTAACCCATAGCTAGAGCTAATGAACTTTGGGTAGACATCTGTAAGTTTCAGTTCTTCTAGCCAGTAAACTATGCGTAATGCCAAAAGATCTGGCCCTCTGTCTGAACTGTTATTGACAGAACAATTTTCTCTCTCGTACTATTGATCCAATGTTGTGGGTTACAAACCCTGGCATAAATCACATTTCCCCAGCAGAAGATAAAGGAAGACAGTAATGAACTGAACAAAAAACTGGGCTCAACTGAGCAAAAACTTATCTGGCTGTGCAACAAGTGAGAAACAAGTTACTTTGTGCTGCATTCCTCCTCACAAGCAGCTTGCTCTGTAAATCCGGTCTCTCCATCTGGCTCACAGAAAGCCATAGCGTGTACTTCACCTCCACTTCCCATGGTCACGTGTCTCCATTTGGACCATGCCAGACTGCTTGTAGCGAGGAGATGGCTTTACATGACCAACAGGGCCTCAGTCTCCATGGCAACCCATCACGAGCTGGTGAAGGCCAGTAGTGATGGCGTTTCTCATGAGGCGCACGGTTGTCCACCAGGCACTAGAAGTAGATTGGTGTTGTCTAGTATTAAGTCAGGATTGATAGAAAATAGTGCAGAGACTGCTAAGCTTTCTGGGAAGTAAACACCAGGTGTGGCTATGAATTAGCCGTGAAAGGATTTGCCAGTCTGCTGAACTGGCTCGTTCCCTCTTGATTCACACACGTGGAGACCCAGGTCTGTTCCCTGGATGCTGTGTTTGAGAAATCCTGGCCTGAAACCAGGGCCCTGTAAATTCCATGGCTGCAGCCTTTGATTCATTCCCCTTGGACCAGCAGCTGCAGAAGTCCTCCTCCTGGCCACAGAAATCCACTTGGTTTTGTGGCGGTGCTTCTGGCTTCCTTTCAGTTGGCTGCCATGTTATACTCCAAACCCGACCTTCCTGCTCTAGTCACGGGGCAGTACGAGCTGTTCTCAGTGGCTGGGCTCCGTCACCAGAGGAATGACAACGAGAAATTTCCCTGGCAGTTGGGTCTTTTGCTAGGGCACTGAGACCTGGACGAGGCAGTTCAAAACCCATTTGTTTTCTTTCTCTGGGAGCTGAGCTTGTGTCTGCATGTTCCTCACGTTCAAAATCTCCCACCCAGGGTTGCAAAGCCCCATCCCTTCTGTTCCTTCCTCAGCTTCTTGCCCTGGTCCGTATCCTGTCCCCTTCCTGTCCTGCCCACTTTGAATATTAGTCCCTCTTTTAATTGCCACCCACGGCGGCCTTCAATAGAAACGAGCTCAGAGATAAACAAGTGACTTAATTACTGTTGTAATGTGCAGCTAGTGCCCTGAATCGAAGCATTAAGTTGTTAATGATATTTGCCTCTCAGAGAAACTTACGTCTAAGAATCAGAGGGGCAGCCGTGTTAGTCTGAACCTGCATAAACAGCGAGAAGTCCCGTGGCACCTTGTAGACTAACAGATTTATTGGAGCATAAGCTTTCGTGGGCAAAGATGCATCTGACGAAGTGGGTCTTTGCCCACGAGAGCTTATGCTCCAATAAATCTGTTAGTCTAGAAGGTGCCACAGGACTTTTCATTGTTATGTCTAAGGGTATGTCTACACTTGCACCCTCTTTTGAGAGAGGGATGCAAATGAAGTCATTCGAAATTGCAAATGAAGCCGGGATTGAAATATCCCATGCTTCATTTGCATATTCACGTTATAGTGCTATTTCGAAATAGCGCTATTTTGAAATAACAGATGTCGTTAAGAAGCAGTTATTTCAAGAGAAAACCCTTCTCTTGAAATAATGCTTATTCCTCCTACAATGAGGTTTACCAGTTATTTTGAGAGAAGGGTTTTCTCTCAAAATAACCGCGTCTTAACAGCGTCTGTTATTTCGAAATAACGCCATAACGCGAATATGCAAATGAAGTGCTGGATATTTCAATCCCGACTTCATTTGCAATTTTGAATGTCTTCATTTGCATCCCTCTCTTGAAAGAGGGTGCAAGTATAGACATACCCTAAGAGTTTCTTTCTTTGTTTTGTTTTAAGGCGAGATTCTCATGCGCAAGACAGGAGAAAATTAACATGCGATCTGGGATGTAATGGTAGGCACAGCTCTTTAAATTCCCCAGCTTCCTTTTATGAAGGAAGCAAGCACCGTCTCTCCTGCCTCCACCATCTGACTAGATTAATACAAGAGGGGCATTTAGTGTAGGATCAGTCAAGTGGAGGAAGGAGGCAGCCCTGAAACGGGTGCTGTTTCAGAATAGCTACCAGTCACTGTCAATCCTGCTATCCCAAATTGTCTTTGCTGCTCACTGCTCTCTTCTGATCTATTTGCCTCATAAGAACATCAGAACGGCCAGACTGGGTCAGACCAAAGGTCCATAGCCCAGTATCCTGTCTGCCGACAGTGGCCAAGGCCAAGTGCCGCAAACGGAATGAACAGAACAGGTGACCATCAAATGATCCATCCTCTGTTGCCCATTCCCAGCTTTTGGCAAATGGAAGCTAGGGACACCATCCCTGCCCATCCTGTCTATCAGCCATTGATGGGCCTAGCCTCTAGGAATTTATCTAAACTCCTTGCTCCTCGCCAAACAGCATCGATTCACCTGGGGGAATAATGGCTTTTTCAGCTCGTTGAGAATGTCAAAGGATTAAAAAAAAGAAGTCTCTTTCAAATCGAACAAAATGTTTTGTATCGACAAGATCAAAAAGTTTCATTTCAACCATTATTACCCTTAAAAAATAATGAACATTTCGAACTGGAAAGTTATTTGAAAGGGAAAAGATGGAAATGGTTTGAAAAATGTCAAAATGAAATGTTCCGATTGTTTTCCCCTGAAAAATTTCTGTGTTTTCAAAAACTGTATTTTTTTTTTAATTTTTGGCTGAAAAACCTCCAGTTTAAAGGTATTTTAATCTTTAGGTACAAGTTAAATTAAGCCACTGTCACTGTTTCCGAAATCTCAGAGGGGTTGCCATGTTAGTCTGCACCTACCAACACAGAGGATTTATTTGGGCATAAACTTTTGTGGTTAAAAACCATTTTGTTAGAGGCATGGAGACTCCTAGTGCATGTGGCACCTTAAAGATGAACAGATTAATAAATCTGTCAGGCCGTTCAGTGCCACACGTCTCCTTGTTGTTGTCCCTTACCAAATGCTACGGATCAGCTAATGCAGAGGAGGGCAAGATACGGCTGGTGGGCTGGATTCAGCCCGCCAAACCATTTGATCCGATCTGTGGCAGTTCTCAAACTGTGGGTCAGGACACCAAAGTGGGTCGCGATCCCATTTTAGTGGGGTTGCCAGGACTGGGATGAGACTGGCTGGGGTCTAGGGCCAAAGCCGTAGCTTGAGCTCTGCCGCCTGGAGTCAAAACTGAAGCTCAGGGTGTGTCAGTGGGGCTGACTAGGGGACTCAGCCAACCCCTACTATAAGCTGGGAAGTGCTGGATTGAGTCCCTGGCAAGGAGGCAATGAAGGGAGGTAGTGTGGCCCAGGGGAGAGACCACAGGACTGGGACTCCAGGGAGCTGGGTTGGCTTTGATATTGGGTGACCTTAGGCAACTCTCTTCCCTGCTCCATGGCCTCAATTTTCCCATCTGTAAAATGGGACTAATGATGCTGACCCCCCCACCCTTCCGTAAAGTGCTTTGAGACCCACTGATAAAGAGCACTAGGTAAACACCAATTATTATCCTGCACATGAGCTCAGCATCTCCTTGGCTAGTGCCAAGCCCTAAGGGACACACTTGCGCATTTGGCTGATACCCCAATTTGCCCAGGGAGCTGGCAGGTGCCAGGAAAACTGAGCAACTGAACTGGGAATTGAGTCAGTCCTGGGGAGGTGCTCCGCCCAGTGTTACCAACCACACATGCTCTGCAGTCCCTTTGCTTTCCCCAGCGGTCTCCTGTCCAAATGCTGGCCCAGCTTAGATGACAAGATTTATTTTATACTAGAAGATCAATCCAGCATTGCTGGGCTCTTTGCTCAACTCATTCTTGTTTCTTTGGAAAACAACATGAAAATGTCCCGGCTTCATGTGAATCATTGCTCTGGGGCGGGGCGGGGCTGGGGAGAAGGGGTTCAGGGTGAGGACTGCCCCAGGGAGAGAGGGCAACCCCAGCCCTGTTTCACCACAGTAGTTTGGTGCCAGGTGAGACAGGCCCCTCCATGGGCCCTGCGCTACCAGTGGGCACAACTGGGGGAAGGGTGCATGTCTCCTGGCTGGGGCAGGTCCAGGTTCATCTGCCTCCTGCATTCTCCAGCCGGCGTGAGGAATGCAGCAAACAGTGCACTTTCCCCTCACTCCCTGATGAATGGGAACAGCCAGCAACGTCCCCATATGAAGGGCATCGATGGGGGTGGGCCACCCCAGCCAGCCCCTTTTGCCTGCCTGCTGATTTTGTCTCGTTTCCGTATGGGTTTATGAGACACAATCCCATTCCAGGCACATCCCATTGTCCTGGCATGACCAAACCCTGGACTTGCTTTAAGATACGCTACGAGGAAGCTGCCTGCCGAATTTGGCAGTCCTAGCTCTTACCAGTGAGGAGGAATTCTTGACCAAACAGACAGATGGATGGACAAATATATAGTGGATTGGCAATGTGGTAGCATCTCGCAGCCCGACTCCTGGTCCAGCACCCCGTTGCATGGGAGCTGGGCCAAACTTTTTGGTCCAATAGTTTATTCAACAAAAATGCAGCTCCAGTCAATCCCAAACTGTTGTGCTATGTCTGTACTGCGCTGTTTTTTTCAGGAAGAATGGCTCTTGCGCAAGAGGGGGGTTTTGAGCAAAAAGGAGCTGTGTGGACCAGTGTAGACGGCTCCTTTTTGCACAAAAGTCTCTGCGCAAAAAGCGGCCGCTCATTAATTATGCAAATGAGGCACGGTCATTTGCATATTTATTGCGCAAAACAGCGCCGTATAGACATAGCCTTGATGAATTGGATCTAGACAGCTCTGGCCACACGCCCAGGCTATGTCTAGACTATGAGTTTTCTTGGCAAAAAATATGCTAATGAGAGACTCATTTGCATGAGTTGTGATCTCATTTGCATATTTTCTGCCAATCCATTTTTGTGTTAGGGGTTTTTGTGCAAAAGCAAGCAGCGTGGACATTTTCTTTTTGTGCAAAAAAACCCTTCTTCCGCAATATCAGTAAACCTCCTTTTTTGGGGGCTTAAGGATCTTGCGGGAAAAGGGGTTTTTGCGCAAAAAGGAAACATCCACACTGCTTGTTTTTGTGCAAAAACCCCAGCAAAAACCAGATTGGCAGAAAATATGCAAATGAGATTGCGACTCATGCAAATGAGTCCCTCATTAGCATACTTTTTGCAGAGAAAACTCGTAATGTCGACATAGTCCCAGTGCCTGTGGGAGGAGGTGCTACACAAAGCTATGTCTACACTGCCTCTTTTGTCGGCAGAGAGTATGCTAATGAATCACTCATTAGCAACTTCTCGTGCTTCATTTGCATATTCTCTGCCTGAGGCTTTTTGCACAAGAATTTTTTGTGCAAAAACAAGCAGTGTAGACGGGTCTGTATACCTCCTTTTTTGAAGCATAAGGATCTTGTGCAAAAGGGTTTTTTTTTTGCAAAACGGACCCGTCTACACTGCTTGTTTTTGGGCAAAAAGCATCGGAAGAGAATATGCAAATGAAGCACGAGAAGTTGCTAATGAGCGCTTCATTTGCATTGCCTCTTCCACAAAAAAAGAGGCAGTGCAGCAGAGTTGTTGACTCGAGTCCCACGACTTGAACTCGAGTCTGACTTAAGTCACCTAGGTGACTCGACTTGAGACTCGACTTGGGTTCATTGTTTGTGACTTGAGACTCGCCTTGAGACTTGCTAATTTTGTGAAATCGACGTGGTGAAAAAATTGTCCGAAAATGCCGATATTGATGGCTTGTACAAAAGTGACTTGACATTTTTTAAAATTAAGACTTGGGACTCGACTTGGGACTGGACTCGAAAGTGACTTTAGGGACTCAAGACTCGACTTGAGACTTGAACTGTAGTGACTTGAGACTCGACTTGGACTTGACAATGACGACTCAAAGACAACACTGCAGAGTAGACGTAGCCAGATCGTAGAGTGTATTATCTCACAACCTTTAGCCCCAGGCTCTGCCTAAGCAGCGGGGCTGTAGGAGAACCCACGTTTGAATCCCTATTCGAGAATAGACCAGAATAGGACTCCTGAGAGCCACCAAAACTTCTGGAACATGACAGCTTTGTGTCCACCCAAACTGATTTATTTTATTTTATTTTTTTCAGAACGGCCCCCGAGCCAACAGTCTGGTACTTTGCTCTGCGAGGCACGGTCCAAAAATCACATCACATCCTTTTCTGGGATGGAAAGGCAGCTAATCAAGAGCTGGCAGGTTTTGCCCATAATAAAGAGACTTGATAATAGCAGTCCCACGACCCACATAGCATTACTGAGTTTTTCGGCGTTATGTGATTACCCACCAAACTCTATGGCCCGTCGGCTCTGTTGGCTGAGCGCTAGGATGTGATGGAGCGTACCAGGTGCATGCAAGGTCTAATCTAAGCCCCAATTAAGTCAGGAGACCTATTCATTGACTCTCCAGGCTTTGGTTCAGGCTCTGTATTATAAAGCAGAGGGAATACAAGCCAGGCTTGCAGGCGGATTTTTCTGACTTTCTGCCGGCAGCCTGTTATTGTGCTTGGCTTGTGTCACAAATTAATCTGTGTTAGGTTGTTTTCTTTTTTTCCTCTCGCTCCCTTTCACACACAAACATTTATTCTCCGCACACACGCATCAAAGCCCACTGATGACATCACGGTAACCACAAAAGGAAAAAAAAACTCCCGAGACCCGCGCACAGCCCCAATCAGGCTGGTTCTTGGGCTGTGTTTTAGGAATTTCTGGGAGCCCACAAGATTTTTTTCTCTCTTTTACACACCGGGAAAACAGGCCCGTTTGTTTATTTTTTTGGAAGACGCTGTTGCTAAAGAGGACCCTGTTGAGGTAGTTTTTAAAAAGCCATTTTAAAGATTTTTTTTGAGGGGGGTGGGAGGAACGGATCACAAGTGGAATGTGATTCCTTTCCAAATCTCTCCTCCCTCCCTGTACATCAGTTTGGTAGAGCAGGGTTGTGTGGGAGCGTGCATCAATGCCGTTTTGAAATCAGCATTGAAGCATTTTGATGAGCCGTATTAGGGATGGAGGGGGTGAAGCGGATAAGGGAAGTAACATCTATGTGTCTATTTATTGGGGCCATGTGTGCATTTATGGGGTGACTCCTCAGAAAAGAGACTCCTGGGGGGGGGGGAGGTCACAGCTTTAGAAAATCATGACTGGTGGGCGGAAAGTGAATAAGGAAGTGTTATTCGCCCCTTCACACAACATAAGAACCCGGGTCACTCAATGAAACCACAAGGCAGCAGGTTTCAAACAAACAAAAGGCAGCATTTCTTCACACAACGCACAGTCAACCTGTGGAACTCCTTGCCAGAGAATGTTGCGAAGGCCCAAAACAACGAGGCTCAGAAAAGAATTGGATACGTTCCTGGAGAATAGTCCATCGATGGCTATTGACCAGATGGTCAATGATACAACCCCACGTTTTGGGCATCCCAAAAGCTCTGACGGCCGGAAGCTGGGACTGGATGAGAGAGGATGGATCATTTGCTAAATGCCCTGTTCTGTTCATGTGGGAAGCATCTGGCTGTGGCCACCACTCGCTGCATGAGGAGGGGGAGTCTGGGTGTGACTCACTGGGGAAGTATGTCCGGTCTCTCACCTCCTGAGGCCCAAGGGACAGCACATAGCACCTTGGGCCTGGAAGGAGGACAATGGAGGAGGCGGGGCCGCCTGGTGCAAGTGAGCAGTGGCTGTCGGAGTGGGTTAGTCTCAGCTGGGTAGGATGAGGAGAGCAGACTGAGAGCAGGAAAGGGGGGTCCAGGGCCCGTGAGCCCTTTCCCCCCAAGAGGAATAAGGCTGTCTGCTCGCGGTGTCTGAGCTAACATCGCTCCGATGCTCCTCTGTGTCTCTGTGAACCAGTAAACCCTTCTACTCTACTGGCTGGCTGAGAGTCACATCTGGCTGCGGATGGGGGTGCAGAGTCGGGGGGGCTCCCCGACTCGTCATCACAGGGAGCAAGCGGGGAAGCAAGAAATGCAACTCTCAGTCAGTTTGTCCCTGCCATGTGCTGCCCCTCGCTCAGGGCAGGCCATGAGATCTCACCCCTCTGGAGAGCAAAGCACCCCTGCAAACAAGCTGGTTGAGAGGTCTGGCTTGATGTCATCAGTGCAGGACGAAGGGCTGTGAATGCTGATTCAAGCCTGGGCAGCGAATAACCCTCTTCTCCCCTTTAGAGAAGCCATCAACCGGGCCGGCCCTTGAAGGGGCGGGGCCTCAGGTGGACAGGGCGGGGCTGTGGGCAGTGCCGCTCCTCAGCCCTTAGAGCTGCCCCGGAGCACACTGTATGGTGCTCCAGCGGCGATTTAAAAGGCCCGGGCTTTAAGCGCTGCTGCTGCCACAGTAGAAACAGTTGCAGCCGGGAGCCCTAGACTGTTTAGAATCACTAGACCCAGGGGCCATGGCTCCTTTGCCCCTCGCCTACTGGGCCTGCTCCCCTCCCAGCTCTGGGGGCAAGTCCTTCCAGATCTTTGGGCCACATTCATGCTGGGATGGGCTTGGCCCATGGTGTCTTGGTGTCTCCACCTGCAAGAGGGGACGATACAAGAGATCGCCCCTCACAAAGTGTTTGGCGAGGGCTGGTGTTTAGGAAGCCTCGTTGCCCCTGAGAACAGCTGTGTCAATATTCAGTGTTCTGTTAACGCCTGAGACTCACGCAACCTGAGCGGTACAGAAAGCAGAAGCCGGAGTGCGATCGGTAACCAGGAACACGTTGAGCTCAGCCGAAGAAGCGGGTTTCTCCCACAAAAGCTCATGATGCTGGATATATATTTTGGTTCGTCTCTAAGGTGCCACAGGGCTGCTCGTTTTATGCAGAGAAGGAATACGGCAAAGGAAGTGCTCTCCCTTCCCCCGCTTTACAGATGGAGAAACTGAGGCACGGAGTGATTTCTCCCAGCATTACACAGCGCAAAAGTGTGGCAGAATAGGGACTCAAACCCAGACCTCTTACGCCTTCATCCAGCCCCGCACCAACAAGCTCATGCTTCCTTTTTTTATACATCAGAGAGTCCTCTGCTTTGGAGGATGCAGAAGCCAGACACAGAGCAGGGCTGAAGCCAACCACTTATTTTACAAAGACCTCCGATCACTCTCAGGATGAGGTCAGAAAGGGTGACCTTCTAATGGAAGAGGCCGAAGCGTGCGCCCCAGAGCCAGCTAATCTCCCTGACCATGATAATTGGCATTATCATTTCTGAGCTCTCCCATTAAAATATTTGTGGACGCCTCTCGTGCAATGAGAGGAGACCGATTCCCGCTACACGGTAATGGAATTCCTGTCGACTTGCCAGCGAGAGCCCACTAGGTCCCAGAAGAGGTGGGTCTGATGCATGTTATTACAGTACGCCTGATAGGAGAGAAGACGTATCCGTTACTTGTAATCCAGCACAATTGCTACAACTCACAGTGAGCTCCTGCAAACAGAATTGACCCTGGAGTCACTCCACCCCTGCCCGTGATGGCAGGTGGAAAACTCGGACCACTTCCTGACTGCCCGGCGTACAGCAAGAGGGGGTGACTTACCGCCAGGGGATTGCTGGTGGGAGTTCTAATCATAACGAGCTACCTTAGCGGGCACCGTGTGAATTTCAGAGCTGATCTGGATGAAAAAAGAGCAGCGATGACTAGTGGGAGGCCTGGCAAAGGGCTTTGTGAGGCCTGGTCTACACTAAACCATATAACGGCATGGCCATGGCCATCAGGGGCATGGGAAAAGCCACGCCCCTGGCCAGTGGGTTTTACCCACGAAAGCACATGGTTCGATATGTTTCTTGGGAGTCTCCAAGGTGCCGCAGGATGGCGCGTTGTTTTTAAAGTTACAGACTGACACGGCGACCCACCTGAGACTTTTCAACGCGGCGGTGTTGATGAAACCCGCGGTATAGGTGTAGCTATGCTGATAGAAGAGGGCCCAGCCAACACAGCTAATTTCCTTTGCGGAGGCGGTGTTCCTTCTCTTGGCAGACGCGGTGTTCGCACTGAGGTGGGGTGATACCCTCATAGGCTCGGTAGTGTAGACACAGCCTCAGTCAATGGCTTGAAGGAAGTCATGCCCATCTCTTAAAGGTGGAGTCTCTACTTCTAGATCCATGGCTTAGGAGTGTCGCTTTGCACATGCTCCTCCAAAAGGAGGCCAGACTCTGGCCTCATCTCCTTGTAGAAGTTAGGTTGGCATAGCTACGGTGCTCAGAAGGCACCCGCTGAGCGGTGTTGCTATGGCAACCTCACCCCTGGTTTAGACGTGACTAGGCCGGTGGAAGAATGCTTCCATCCACCTTGCTGCTGCCGTGTGGAGAATTGAATTATTACCTACAGCAATGGAAAAAATGACTTAAGACCATCAGAACGGCCAGACCGGATCACACCAAAGGTCCATCTAGCCCAGGGTCCTGTGTTCTGACAGTGGCCAATGCCAGGTGCCCCAGAGGGAATGAACAGAACAGGTAATCATCACGTGATCCCTCTCCTGCCATCCACTTCCAGCCTCTGACAAACAGAGTCTAGGGACACCATTCCTACCCATCCTGGCTAATAGCCATTGATGGACCTAACCTCCATGAATTTATCTAGCTCTTACTTGAACCCTGTTAAAGTCCTGGTCTCCACAACATCCTCTGGCAAGGAGTTCCACAGGTTCACTGGGTATTGCCTGAAGAAAAACTTCCTTCTGTATGTTTTCAACCTGCTGCCTATTATGCTTCCGTCACTGCAGGAACCTCTCTATGACGGTGCTACAGTGGCACAGCACCCGTACTGTAGTTGTGGGTCTGTAGCGCCGGCAGTGTGGACACGATCTAAAGTGTTTGCCTTTCACTTACCGTGTGACTGGAGGTGGGTGGGTGGTCTCATCAGCCAGGGAAAGGGAATAAAATTCCAGGCATTAGATCTTTAGACAAGGCCCTTTCCTCGGGTCTCAAAAGGTGGTCACAAAAAGCAAATCAACTGAGAAATACTGGGTAAGAGTTTCCAGAGGCTTCTGGAAACCAGGAGAGAAGATACATCCTTCTCCATTGACCCAGCTTCCCTTTGCTCTTCCCCAAACAGTCAGGGGACCCCTTAAGCCTGTACAGTCTTTACCTGGCCCACGGTAACATTTCCAAGAAAGGGAGTATCTTTTCCTGTGCCTTCTAGCCACAGTGCTGCCACCTGGACACCACCAAAGATGACCCTGGTTTTACTGCTGAGCTCCATGTGTGTGCTGAGTTTCTTGGAATTTGTACATGTTGGCCACCACGCCAACGCCCTGCCTAAGCACAGAGGAGTGGCTGTGTAACCCACACACCTAGTGTGGTTACTGAGCAATGCAAGAGGTACCAAGACCACAGCAACAGGTAATATCAAGAGACCTCTACAGCATGGGCTGGGAGCCAGCTGGCTTTTAGCTCAGAGGGTAGAGGCTCCTATACTCCACTTCAGAGGTCCCAGGTTCAAACCCGCCCAGTGACGGTTACAGCTGCTCTTCTGGAAGACAAGTTAACAGAGTCAATACAGGGGCAGTGGGACTGCATTTCTATGGCCTGCGTTATGCCAGGGGTTGAACTAGAGCAGTGGTGAGGCCCAGGAGACATTTTGTTTACCGTTGCCCACGCGCAGGATTTCCATCTGTGTAGTTTTTTTCCCCCTACCGGTGTTACTAAAATGACACACACATGAAGCAGGGGCCCGGGAGGTGAGGTGCGGTGCGGGCTGATTGTACACAACATTGAACTGAGGGCTGGGCACTCCCTCTGCATCCAATCAAAGTGCTGCGACAGTTCAGTCGCCACACCCTGCAAATTCTCGGTACTCAAGTGCAGTGAGCAAAACTGCCCTATCCCGGGAGACCGTCTTGATTACGAAAATCTTGCGGCCCATTAAGATGAAGGAGGGCCACTCATGCGGCCCCCCTCCCTCGCCTCAGTTGCCCCTCACTGGACTAGAGGAACGGATGTTCTTTGTGGCTTCATCGATTCCATTTAGCTGTCAATAATTCACACAGAGTGAATCATCAAGGAAAAGGAGCCAGAAGAAGGACATGTTTTTAAAGAGCATGAGGGAGAACTCACGTAGCGGAAAGGACATTGGGCCATGAGAGGTGGGAGTTTTAGGCTGTTCAGATACTGGGGGTCCTGCCTGAGGGTGTGGAAAGTTGAGCTGGTGAATAGTGGGGTCAATATGACAGCGGTCACTAAACATTGTGACTGGTGTGGGAAAAGTGAATAAAGAAGCATTAAGTTGCAGGCTATGTCTAGACTACAGAGTTTTGTCGGAAAAACGGCCGTTTTTCTGACAAAACTTGAGTGATGTCCACACTGCTGTCGCCTCAGTGTTCTGTACCTCGGTTTTCATGTTACAGGCCTCTATTTAGGCCTGCTGACTCCATGTTACTGACCCTTAACTTACTACAACTGCAAACGCGGTCTTTCGACAGTAACTCGAAAGATCGGAGGGCTTTTTGCGCAATTGGTAGCCCTCATTCTACGAGGAAGAAGCCTTTTTGCGAAAGAGCTCCCCACCCCCCTTTCCTGAGGGGCTGCCTTATGCAACATTCTCCCCCTCCCCGCCACGCAGGGACTACAGCCTGGAAGCGCCTTACCTCCATGAAGAGGGCCCCAACGGTGGACCTCTCCACGCTGAACTGGTTGCCCACTGACCGGTAGCTGTCGGGGGTGGCCAGTTTCCACAGGGCAATTGTGACCTGCTTCTCCAGGAGGATGGCGGACTGCAGGTGGGTGTTGCATCTCCGGAGGGTGGGGTGAGCCAGGCACGCAGTTTGAGAAAGGTGGCCTTCCGCCTGTGGAGGTTGTTGAGCCACTGCTGGTCTTCCAACCGCTCCAGGACCAGCCGGTCCCACCAGTACTGGTTTCCAACCTCCAGAACCTTCTCTCGACTGTGGGGTGCGGTAGACAGAGTGGAGCAACCGCAGCCACGGAGGGGGTCCCCAGAATGAGCTCGGGGTCCAGGTCCTTCAGGACCAGGAAGGCAGCATGGCCGCGTGGGGCCATCGCATGCCCAGGGGCAGCTCCGGCTCCATGGCACAAAGAATGAAGCTGTGGTGTCCAAAAAAGAGGGCGGCAACCACAGCTGGCACTGCGAGAGCTTTGCTGTCCCTCGCAGAGGTAGCAAGCAGGCAGCAGAAGCAGAGAAACGGCTGTCCAGGGGGGCCCGTTTAAGCACGTGTCTCTGCAATTCTCCAGCACCAGCACTCGGAAGCAACTGGTGACCTAAAGCCCTGACTGAAATGGTTCCGGGTGGCCTGGATGCTCTCTTTCACAAAAGCACATCCTTTTTTCCAAGCGCTTTTGTGTGTGGACACTCTCTTGTGCAAGAAGTTTTTGTGGAAGATCTCTTCTGAAAAAAGGTTCTTGCACAATAAGCCTGCAGCGTAGACGTAGCCTCAGAGGGGGAAAAGTGAATAAGGAAGCATTAAGTCTCAGAGGGGGAGCCGCGTTCATCTGTAGCTGCCAAAACAACAGAGTCGTGTGGCGCCTCAGGGCACGTCTACACAAGGAAACTATTTCAAAACAACCAAATTCGAATTAATAACTCCCAAAATAACAAAATCGAACTAGCGTGTCCCCAATATGGGGGCATCTTGAAATGAGTCCGAGGCCGGCTCCGGTCATGTGGATACGCTACCTCGACTTACAGCCTCAGGAAGCATTGGGGAGTAATTACTTCGAATCACTCTGGGGAGTCGTTATTTCGAAATAGCAACACCGGAGTGTCCACACTGCTGCTATTTTGAAACAACTATTTTGAAATAAGCGTTATTCTCTCAGGAAAGCAGGAGTCCAGATTTCGAAATAATCAGCCCGTGATTTCGAAATACTGGGCTTGGTGGTGAGGATGCTCCACTTCTTATTTCGAAATAGGGGGGATTATTTTGAAATCACTCCTGAGGGTAGACTAGGGCTAACAGATTTATTAGGGCATAAGCATTCATGAGTAAAACCCACTTCATCAGATTTATTCCTTCCCATAATCCAAGAGCCGGTCAAATCAAGAGGTGGTAGAGGTTTAAAACAAACAAACCAAAAAGGAAATATTTCTTCACACAACACAAAGTCAACCTGTGGAATTTGTTGTCAGGGATGTTGTGAAAGCCAAAACGATAACAGGGTTGAAAAAGAACTAGATGAGGAAGATGAAGGGGCTATTGGTAAAGACGGTTTAGCAACCACTTCCTAGCTTCTGCCTCTATGGATGGAGGCATGGATGATGGCATGGCTCACTTATGTCTACACTACAGAGGTTTTTCGGAAAACTGGCCGTTTTTTCGAAAAAACTTCGCTTACGTCCACACTGCAATCGCGTTCTTCTGAAAGACAATTGAAAGAACACGAGGGGTTTTTCCGACATTGGTAATCCTCATTCTATGAAGAAGAAGCCTTTTTGCGAAAGAGCTCTTTCGGAAAAAGGCGTGTGTGGACGGGGAAGAAGGAGTTCTTACGGAAGAAGAGGAAAGAGGAAAAAGCACAGGTGCCCTGGTGGCTACTCCATCCATAGTAATCACAGCTGAAAAACGCGAGAGCGTCCATTCAGTGTGGACGCTCTCTTTCAAAAAAGCAGGTCACTTTTTTGATGTGCTTTGGCAGTGTGGATGCTCTCTTTCGGAAGAAGTTTTTTTGGAAGATCTCTTCTGGAAAAGCTTCTTCCAAAAGAAGCCTGCGGTCTAGACATAGCCTTAGTGGTTACCTGCTTTGCTCATTCTTTCTGAAGTACCTGGCCCTGGTCCCTGTCAGAAGATAGGATGCTGGGCTAAATGGACCATCGGTCTGACTCAGTATACCCATTCTCAGGGCTTGACAAACCGCAACGAGATCTACTCGCCAGCCCCGCAGCGCGCATGCGCCAGCCTGGCACTGCGCATGCACGCAGCGCCAGTGAACAGGGCAAACGGGGCGACCGGCTGACATCTACTCGCCACGGGCGAGTAGAAACAGCGATTTGTCAAGCCCTACCCATTCTTATGTTCCCATGAGGAGGAATAGGGCTGAGAATTTTGTGACATTTTGAAAAAATTGCCTCATCTCAAACTCAGTTGGAAAAAAAAAAAGTCAAATTTTGATTCACCAAAAAATAGTAATAAAAATATTTTGGAGGGCAAGGCATACATTTTGCTCTGATCTTGTCAGAACATTTCATTACAGTCTTGATCTTTTAAAAAATATTTTACAGTGTAAATTAAGCGGCACTTCCAAACAAAAAGCCATTCTGAAACAAACAAACACACAAATAAAAGAAAAACCCTGAAACTTTTTGTTCTGAAAATGTCAAAAGGAGACTTTCTGACAATTTGAAGAGTTTTGAAGTCCTGGCTTGACAAGCCCTGGCTGGGATGATTGAGTTGGGGTTGGTCCTGCTTTTAGCAGGGGGCTGGACTCGATGACTCCTGAGGTCTCTTCCAGCCCTAGGATTCTATAATTTTTTCAAGCTGGAAAATTTGTCAAAACCGACCCTGTTTCACTAACAATTTTAGCATAAAAGAATCTGCATTTTTCAGTTAAAAAAAAGTTTCAAAGAAAATTTCCCAGGCAGCTCTAAGGAGAAAGTCCCTATGGACTGAGTCAGTGTAAATTGGCAATGATGCACTGAATTAATTTAACTGAACTGACTAATCCAGAGGATCAGGTCCCAGGGTTTGATCTGTGGATGGATCAACATCAGACACATCAACATGAGACACATGGAGTGTTTTTCTTACCAATGTGTGTGTCTATGGCATGCAAGCAACACATTTACAATGCATGTACCACTGAGCAAAGAATTTTGGCAAACCCCATAAACATTGGGGTGCTCCAAGGTCAGCAGCAGAAAGACCCGGACTTACAGAGGGAAAACAGTACAGGTACATACAAAATGATGGGAATTAAATTAGCTGTTACCACTGAAGAGAGAGATCCTGGAGTCATTGTGAATAGTTCTCTGAAAACATCCACTCCATGTGCACAAGAACTAGGGGGCCCCAAATGACATCAATAGGCAGCAGGTTTAAAACAAACAAAAGGAAATATTTCTTCTCACAATGCACAGTCAACCTGTGGAACTCCTTGCCAGAGGATATTGTGAAGACCAGGATTTTAACAGGCTTCAAAAAAGAAATAGATAATTTCATGGAGGTTAGGTCCATCAATGGCTATTACCGGGCTAGGCAGGAATGATGTCCCTAGCGTCTCTTTGTCAGAAGCTGGGAATGGGTGACAGGAGAGGGATCACGTGATGTTTCCCTGTTCTGATCATTCTCTCTGGGGCATCTGGTATTGGCCACTATCGGAAGACAGGACACTGGACTAGATGGACCTTTGGTGTGACCCAGTTTGGCCTTCGGAAAAACAAGCATAAGAACATAAGAACGGCCAGACCGGGTCAGACCAAAGGTCTATCTAGCCCAGTGTCCTGTCTGCCAACAGTAGCCAAAAGGGCCGGACTTAGGGAAAATGGCGCCCTGGGTGAATTTGTGTGTTGGCGCCTCTGCCCCCCCTCGCCTGGGCATGGTGTCCCCCAATTCCCTTGGCTGCCTGAACCCCCATTCTGCGCCCCTTTGCCATTAACTCCTGCCTCTACTGCACCCTAACTCTTACACTGTGCCCCTAACTCCAGCATTTTATCACCTTCACCCCAACCTTGGCACATCCCTCCCACCTGCATCCCAATCCCCACCCTGCATTGCCAGTATTCCTACCCCACTGCCTCCCTGCCCAGGAACACCCAACACCCTATGCTCAGTAACCCCCATGCCCAGTGGCCCATCACCTGAAGATCACCACAAATCCCTGTGCCCAGCGCCCTCCTACCCACAGACCCCCTGCACGGCCCAGCTCCCCCAAACTGCCCAGCACCCCATATGCCTGAGGGCAGTTGGCACCCAAAAAATGAATATTCTGTGCAGAAGATTTTAACATTGTCACTAAGTAAATGTGGAGTTGCAAGTGCAGGCTGCTGGCTGCATGAAAGTGGGGAATCACACCGCCCCCTACTCCCCCGCCCCCCAACTCCTCCCCTCTAGAGACTTGGCAGGGAGATCCTTCTGGGTGCCTGGCAGAAGGCCACAGGGAAGCATTGTACATGATGTCCGACACATCAGCCATGAGCTAAAATCCATTTGAATGACAAAAAAAAAAAAAAAAAAAAAAAAGCTGGTGCTAATGAGGCCAGCCCTCCTCCAGACCCTGGCTTGCCATGCCTCTGAGCCATCACCTCCCAATGGCCTTTTCACTTCCCCCTCAGCCTGATGTGCAAAGAGGGGTTTGGAAGGGGGAGTCGAGTAAGAAAAGGACGCACCAGCACCACCCCCAGGGAAAAAAACGTCTCTTTCCCCTAAATAAATGATTTCAAAAGCAAGTCCATCTTCCTGCCTAGACTGATGGCAAGTCGCTCCCTCCCATGCGTTCTGCAGCCCTGATGTTCTGCTCCAGGTACGCCCCCGGCCCCTTTTGTTTTAGTGTCCATATGCCACTATGGCTAGGTCTTCAAGGCCGCTTTTTTTGGGAAAAAGTGACGCAAAAACGTGCTCTGCATTTTGCGTAGCTTTTTCCGATTATTTTGTCGGAAGAGGCTTTTCCGACATTTAGCCTGTCTAGACTGGGCCGAATGTTGGAAAAAACCCTCCTTCCAAAGCCCCCGTATTCATCATGGAACGAGGAATACAGGGGCTTCCAAAAGAGTGTGTTTGCTCTTCCACTTTTTTTGAGGAAGAGCAAACACTTTCTCTGTACATGGAACGGTTTTTCCGGGATTCCTCTGGTATCCCGGAAAAACTGTGTAGTCTAGATGTAGCCTATGTCAACAAGAAATTGACACTGAAACGAAAGAGGGGATTGTGTGCCTGGAGCTAGGGATGTAAGTGACTAATCGACTAGTCACTTCCCCGGCCTTGCTGCCTCTGTCAGAAATAGGCAGCAAAGGTGGTGGGGGGGAGAGAGGGAGCTGGCTTAAAAGCCGGCTCCCCCCAGCTCCAGCTCCATGGGAGGGAGGGAGGGGCGCAGGGGGGGCATTCCAACTTTGAAATGTACAAGAGTGGGGCTCTTGTACATTTCAAAGTGGAGGCACCGCATGAGGCCTGGGGCCAGCTAAGCTAAGTCCCTTTCAAAGGCGGGACGCCGCACGGCGCTTCCACCTTTGAAATGTAGCAACAGCTGGGCAGGCTCTTGCTGCCGTTCAAAGCAGACGCTCCCTTATCAACTAATTGAATAGTCGATGGAAATTCCATCGACTATTCGATTAGCTGATTCATCTAATTTTAACATCCCAACCTGGAGCACAGAACACAATCAGAAATCTTTTCCTTTAGTTGCCTTACCACATTTGCAAAGGAAATGGTACTATGTGGATACATATTGTAAATCTATGTACTGACAAATAGTGGAAAAGCCTTAGATTATGTCTATACGGTGCTGTTTTGGGCAAGAAATATGCAACTGAGGCGAAGCATGGAATATCACCATGCCTCATTTGCATAATTAACGAGCAGCCGCTTTTTGCGCAAAACCCCCCTCTTGCGCAAGAGCCGTTCTCCCTGAAAAAATGCCTCTTGCGCAAAAAGTGGCCGTTCATTAATTATGCAAATGAGGCACGGCGATATTCCACGCTTTGCCTCATTTGCATATTTCTTGCATAAAACAGCGCAGTATAGACATAGCCTTAGCAAAACATACAGCTGCACTGAAGTGGTTAACGTACACTTAAGAACGCTATAGGTGAGGCCAGTAAGCTGTCTTTAGAACAGGGCCGGCCCAAAACATTTTGGCACCTGAGGCGGGGAGCTCAAATGACGCCCCCATACCCCCTCGCTTAGGCCAAAACTTTGAAAGGTCTCAATTCTGCCCTCCTTCCTCCAGCACAGCACTGCACCATCTCTGTGCATCTAGAGCAGAGAGAATACATAGGCACCAGCAGCAGACACAATTTCCTACACTCTGGGTCCTAGTGGCACCCCCCACAGTCTGGCACCTGCTGCAGCCGCCTCAGTTCGCCTCATGGTAAGGCCAGCCCTGCTTTAGAAGCAATAACTCACGGCATTAATTACACAACAGCGGCATGTGATGTGCTTGCAAAAATTAACAAAATAAATAAATCACCACTTTCTCCTGCCAGCGCGAGAACAAGAGCCGCACCCCATCTCAAACCCGCGCTATAAGTGCTTCCCACAAAACCCACATTTAAAGGCATCCGCATTCATTGTCAAGACAACAGTTAAAGAAATAAGACACTCCCAAACCTAGGAGGAAAACAATCTGGGCTTGTGAATGATGGGCCTTTCATGTAAGAGAAACATACGAACAAGAACCTCTCAGGAGTAAAAGCATGTTGTAGTTACACCTGGGCAGACATTTATGTTGGTAGGACTTTACGGGTGTGTCTAGACTACAGGGTTTTGTGGACAAAAGTGGACTTTTGTCGACAAAACTATACCTGCGTCTACACTACCGCCGAGTTCTGTCGACATAACGTCGACAGAACTCAGCAGTTTTGTCGACGGCGGTAAACCTCATTCTACGAGGAATAACGCCTTTTGTCCACAGAGTTCTGTCGACAGAAGGTGTTATTGCATCTACACTGTGCTTTGCATCTACACTCTCATGTTGACAAAGCAGCTTGCTTTGTCGACAGAAATGGATGTAGTCTAGACGCTCTTTGTCGACAGTATCTGTTGACAAAACTTCTGTCAACAAAAGCCTGTAGTCTAGACGTACCCTAACTGAGAAGTCTTATGGGAGCATAAACCGAAGGTAAGCATGCATGAGTCTAACTCCAGCAAAGCAAGCCACTAAAGCATTTTTTCAATGCCATTTCCCCCCCTCATGTAACTTAACCTGCATGGACACAGAATACGTAAAAGCCAAACTCTGAGGGTTCACTTCACCTTTAATCTCTCTAGAACATGGGTTCCCAAACTGGGGGGCGTGCCCCCCGGGGGGGCATGAAGAAATTCCAGGGGGAGCGCGAGGCAACCCAGCCCCCCCCATCAAGTTTTGCTGCCCCAGTCAGTTCCTTTTTTTGCTCAACAAGTTTTGCTGTTGGGGGGGTGGGGGGGCGTGAGGGTTTTTCAAAAATCAAAAAGGGGGCGTGATGCCGAAAAGTTTGGGAACCACTGCTCTAGAATAACGCCTCTCTGCCCCCACATGCTCTTTGTATCATGAACTGCAACGAAGAAGAGACAGGTTTGGGCTTTTTTTTTTTTAATTACTGAAAAATAGCAAGACAGGCCTGGCCCTACCACCAGACTTTTCACATGAAAGGAAAGACGGGGCATAGAAGGGGGCACTTTTTGGGCAACAAGAAGCAGCAGAAATAAATCAGACTCCCTGTAGCGGCATGGAGGGTGGGAGGGCGGGAAAAGAAAGAGCAAACCCAGGCATGGGGCTATCTCCAGCTACAAATAAAGCACGCCCTGAAGAGATGGACCAGAAAGACACAGGCTGGGGGAAGAGAAAGAAAAAACCCACCACATGTGCTGCTGAGGGGCTTGCAAACAGCTGGGCACAGGCACTTATAGGGATATTGCATTGAGATGAATTGGCTAATCGAATAGTCGATGCAATTAGTCAATAAGGGCTAATCAAAGGCAAAAGCCCCCTGCTGGCCCCTGTGGTGTTTCAAAGCAGCAGCAGCTCCACACTGCATTGCTGCTTTGAAGCCCCTCTTCTTTTCCCCCCCTTGCTGCCTCTTTCTGATACAGCATGGGTTCCCAAACTGGGGGGCGTGCCTTCCTTAGGGGGCATGAAGAAATCCCAGGGGGGGCGCGAGGTGACCCCCGCCCGCCCTGTCAATTCCCTCCCCAAGTTTTGCTGCTATTTTTGTTTTTCGGCCCGGTCAGTTCCTTTTTTTTTTTTGCTCAACAAGTTTTGCTGCTATTTTGGGGGAAGGGCATGAGGGTTTCTCAAAAAGCAAAAAGGGGGCATGATGCTGAAAAGTTTGGGAACCGCTCTGATAGAGGCACTAAAGGGCAGGGGGAAAAGCAGCTAGCATGTCAATTATCTAGTAAGCATTTGCATATCTGATAGTTGACTAGTCATTCACCTCCTTAGGTGTAACCACCACCAGCCAGATTTGAACCTGGGAAGCTGAGGATGGGTATGTCTACACTAGCCACCCTAGTTTGAACTAGGGTGGCTAATGTAGTCATTCGAACTTGCAAATGAAGCCCAGGATTAAAATATCCTGGGCTTTGTTTGCATGTTCCTGGGCGCCGCCATTTTTAAATGCCCGGTAGTTCGAACTCCCTGCCCGCGGCTACACACGGAGGACTTTGTTAATCTTTAAAGTGCCTCTAGTGCTTTGTTAATCTTTAAAGTGCTACCAGACTATTTGTTGTTGTTTAAGTTTTTCCTGTTACAGACTAACTCGGCTACCCCCTGAAACTGTTTATCAATAGCCGAGGTTGTGGAATCCTCATTCTATGATTATAGTCTTCACTTTCCTATTGTTTGTCTGTGTGATCTTTGGTTTGTAACTGTTTCTGTCTGCTGTATAATTACTTTTGCTAGGTGTCAATCAACTAAGGTGGTGGCATATGATTGGTTAGATAATTCTCTTACAGTAGGTTATGATGGGTTAGTAAAATTATACTAAAATCATTGTTTGAAGTCTAGCCTTCAACTTCCTGAAGGGAGGTTCCAAAGAGGCTGGAGAGAGGCTGTTCTCAGTAGTGACGGATGGCAGAACAAGGAACAATTGTCTCAAGTTGTGGTGGGAGAGGTCCAGGTTGGATATTAGGAAAAACTATTTCCCTAGGAGGGTGGGGAAGCACTGGGATGGGTTCCCTAAGGAAGTAGTGGAGTCTCCATCCCTAGAGATTTTTAAGTTTCGGCTTGACAAAGCCCTGGCTGGGTTGATTTAGTTGTGATTGGTCCTGCCTAGGGCAGGGGGCTGGACTTGATGACCTTCTAAGGTCTCTTCCAGCTCTATGGCTCTATGATTCCATGACTCAAGTTTCACTATATAAACTGGGGTCCAAGAAGGAGACCAGGAGGGGAAACGGGAAAGAGGGAGGAAAAGAGGAAAGGAAGAAAGGAACAGCAAGAAGAAGAAGAAGGAGGAAGGACATGGGAGAAGAACTCACCTCCAAGACACAGCCTCGGACCAGAGCTGCCAGGCCTCCTTGGCATGACCATGACATGCAGCAGCTAAGATCCAGAGAGACTGACCTTGCCTGGCCAACAGGAGAAGTCTGCCTGCCTTGATCAGGATTGGTGAGCATGACACTGTGTGCTTAGCATGGATATTCTGCATGCTTGGGAATTGCCAACCAATAGAAAGCAAGGATATTACTGTGTAAGGCTTTTTCGGTGGCAAAAGATCCTGCAAACCCACAGGAAGTTACGCTCTGAGCCCTAGGAATTGGGTAAAAGCGGGTGTCCCTAAAGTGTGGAAGGGATAAGGAAATTTGTGCAGCTAACATCTTCTGGCTTTAAAGTCCATGTAATTTTCCATGGTAGATTCTCTTTAGCTTTTACATGTACAAGGAACACTTGGTACATCTACACTGCATGGCTATTGTGGGAAACCGCAGGTATCCCAAAATAGCTACCTGGCATCTACACAAGCTGCCCATTATTTCAAAATATTTTTTGCAATAACAAGCATGCTATTTCGCCATCCCAGTAAACCTCGTTGCACGAGGGATAGGGGATGGCTTGAAATAGCGCATTCTTTGAAAATGTGGCGCTGTGTAGATGCACCTAATTTCAAAAGAAGCTGTTTCAAAATCAATTTGAAAATAAGAAAATAAGATTTGCTATAGTGCAAATAGCGTATCTTATTTTGCGGTAAGGGTGCAGTGTAGACACACCCACAGGCACTAAATGTCCTTGCACAAAGAACTCTACATTATACACATGGAATTTTTTTCCCTTTGGGTCAGATATGAAGTTATCTGACAGCACACATCTGACGAAGTGGGCTACAGCCCATGAAAGCTTACACCCAAACAAATGTGTTAGTCTTTGAAGTGCCACAGGATTCCTTGCTGGTTTTTTTCAAATAAAACTGGAGCTGCTCCAAACTCTGGCCCCACCATGGGATCAAGTATGCTCACTCGCGGCTCCGACATGTGCCACTGTTCTGCTGGGCATGAGCAGAGACCTCACTGTCCAGCTGATCTCTCTCCACTGCTAATGTCTCCAAAGCACCAAGACAGTCCCTAGCAAGTTCACCAAAAGAAATCCGATGCGGCTTTTAATTAGCAGGGAGGTAATTACGGGATTCGTAAGTGACAGCTCCCCCCGATTTTCAGGACCGGCTTCTGTCCCGGGCTGTGAGGACTTTTTGTTCCGATCCATTTAGCCTCCTGAATTGATCTAACCATTCAACCCTTTCCCCCCCTACTTTGGCTTGTGTCACAAAGTGTGTGAATTACCAATAATTGTTGAGCAAGCCGTTTGGGAGGCAGACGTTTCAAGCCATTAGCCCAGCAGATGCGTTTTTGCAGCATCGACAAACACACGCCCCAAGCCAACTATAGATAGATTTCCTGCCTTTCAAAACGGCGTATGTCAGCAATTGCAAAGAAAGCCCAACAGGAGGGTGCTGGTTTATGCTCCACTCTCATGGTTACCCCCTCCTGGCTAGCCTACTAGTTTGGCTGCATTTGGTAATAAGCACACTAATTGCTATCCCTCATTTCGTGGCAGTGGTCTACAAACGTTAGGCACCTTGCTGGCTTTCAGCATCTCCCCTGTCATGCTGGTGTAACCCGTGCACCGAGTGTGGTGCACTGTCCCATGGAGTGGCACTTAGACCACGTATAGTGAGAGCTACGAAGAAGGGAGCTCTACAGCCTAGGTTGAGCGCCAGCTGGCTTTGTAGCCGAAGCTGTAGAGACTCCTACACTGAGGTCCCAGGTTCAAATCTGCTGGTGGTGGTTACAAGTGGGAGCTTGTCTGGGGTCTCCACTGGGTCTCCTAAGCTCTGGCTGTGTAGTGGCACTTAGACCTCTTACAGCCTGGGATAAGAACAAGGGAGTTCTACAACCTAGCTCAAATGGTAGATGCTCCTATACCAAACTCCAGAGTACCCAGGTTCAAAACTGACTGGTGGTAGGGCTGGATTGGAACAGAATGGGTTAACATGGAGCTTAGTTATGGGGTGAGCTTCAATAGAATGGACTGCAATTTATTGGGATAGAGAGGACTAAGGATGGTGTCCCATGGAATGATGGGATACTTCTAGGTGACTCTCCACCCGGCTGCGGTGCAAAGCAAGAGGGTTCAGACTCTGGGTCCTATCTTGACTTCTCGGTCCTTGCAGGCTCCTGGGGGTCTGGGTTGGCACAACTGCAGTGTAGACGTGAGGTGGGGGGTCAGACGTAAGCGCCGGTTTAGACTGCAGCGTAGACCAACCGTGGGCCCAGTTGCTGCCTGTGTAGGGTTGCTGGGTGTCCGCTATTTTCGCTTCCTGGCTGAGGAAAAAAAATCAGAAAATACCGGACATTTTAGATGTCCGGTATTTCCTGAATTTTTTTTACCGAACAGGAGGCAAAAATACCAGACTATCCGGGTCAATACCGGACACCCGGCAACCCTACCCATATTTCAAGGTGACTTTTAATAAAGTTTGTTCTAACCCAGCTCCTCCGCTATCTGGAGGTCCTCTTTAAATTCTGCCAAGAGCTTATTCATAGAGGTGGCGTTGCAGGCCATATCATCCCTCCTTATACATTAGTTTCATGGTGGCTGGGGAAGTTTTCTTCCCATGTCACGCTAACAGAGATCGACTGATGTTCTTCACAGTTCTTTTGACACCAGGCTCCCATCGCAGACAATGGTTTTAATTAGCTGGCTGACTAATGGCAGTAGAATAGTCAGGAATAATTAGAGGGTGGTTATTGAAACACCTTTTTTTGCTGATGGGTCCTGAAAGCGCTTTGCAAAGAGGGGCATGCGGCTAGCACTCTTGGGGGGAACTCTGGCATTCCTCAGTGCGCAGCAACACAACGCCACGACGGAGAAAAGGGACAGTTGATGCGTCAAACAGCCGTTTGAAACGATGGGAATATTGGAAGCAGGCCAGCCATAATTACCCACACTGGGAGGTACACCAGGCTAGCACTCTTGCAAACACCGCCAGGAGGCCTAGAAGGCTGAGGCTCTGTCTACACTACAGAGTTTTTGTGGAAAAATGGCCGTTTTTTGCAAAAACTAGTGGAGCATCCACACCTCAAGCACGTTTTTGCGTGAGAGACTCGAAAGAATAGAGGTTTTTTTTGCACAATTGGTATTCCTCTTTCTACAAGGAAATCCCTCAGCATCTCCTCATACGTCATGTGCTCCAGCCCCCTCATCATTTTGGTTGCCCTCTCCTGGACCCTCTCCAGTGCATCCACAGCCTTAATCCTGTCCATGCTACAAACTCACATAGGACCATGCCGCCCACGGTGAGTTTATACCCACATCCTTGGGCATGCAAGCATTCTTGTCCTATACACACCTAGAAACCCACGTTTCTGGGGTTTATAGGTAGATGGGAGGGGAGTTCTGGCACAACCTTTGTCCAGTTATGTTGCCAGAGTAGACATGACCTGAGATATGGAATCTACCCATGACCAGCGTTCCCTCTATTTTTTTTACCCATGTGAGGAATAAATTTTGTTGCGTGCACCAAAACATGTGCAGATGTGCACCACCATATACAGCCGGTCCCCGACTTACGAACGAGTTACGTACCAAACACTAGGTCGTACTCGATCTGTTTGTAAGTCGGATAACATTCACTTACATACGGCCGCACTGTTCGAAAGTGCAGATTTCGTTCGTAACTTGGGTTCCGGCTGTATAGGAGGTTGGTCGTAAATACGAACAGTCGTAAGTCGATGCGTTTGTAACTCGGGGACTGACTGTATTGTTTATTTTATTGCCCACGGTCCATGCACTACCTGAATTCTATACAGGGTGGAGTCTACTCAAGAAAGAATCTGAGAAACAGAATGGGGGCTGGCAGTAGTCCACATCCGAAAGCCTCTTCCCCCTTCCTCTTTTAGCTGAAAGATATTGACCAGCCAAGCCAAAGAAGCAGACAGCAGCTTTGCCTAGCCCCCTTGATGAATAATGCAAGGGGCATGAAGGTGAGAGCAAGAGAGAGTTAATTTGGTTTCAGGAGTGAAAAGTAGGCACAGCTGTTCCTTGTAATAACACCCTCCAGGTGCTTGCTGTACCATATGAGAGCATTAATGATTAATCAGAGACTCAATTTACATGAAGTCTTTTCAAAGTCATTTATCCAAGCACCTCACACGGCGGCCCAGCGAGTGGGGAGTTTTGCAGTTGGAGTCTTATTTTGGCAAAAGCCGTGTTTTAAAATAAAATAGCATAAAAAAAAAGACCCCTTGGAAAATCATCCCTCCTGTCCTGTTTGATGACTGCAGATCAAATTGTCTGCGTTATTACTACTAACACCTCGCTCTGCTACAGTGCATCCGCAGATGGCACCTTGCTTTAGAAAGGGCCTTTTACAAATGGGGAAACTGAGGCACAAAGAGGGGACAGTGACTTGCCCAAGGTCACCCGGCAGGCCGGTGGCAGAGCTGTGACTAAAACCCCAGGCTCGGAAGGCCATTCATTGCTCTAGCCGCTAGATCACGCAGCCCCTTAGAAGAGCTGTGACTAAAACCCAGGTCTCCGAAGGCCGTTCATTGCTGTAACCCATGGGTTCCCAAACTAAGGGGCGTGCCCCCCTAGGGGTGTGTGAAGAAATTCCGGGGGGGGGGGGCGCGAGGTGACCCAGCCACACCCCACCGGTCAATCCCACCCCAAATTTTGCTGCTATTTTTTTGGGAGGGGGGGCGTGATGCCAAAAAAGTTTGGGAACCACTGCAAGTCTAGCCACTAGGTCACACAGCTCCAGTAGTTAGCTACCTGGATGGGTAATTTCCTCCATATTTTTAATAGCAGTTTCTTATTTGAAAGGTGATGCCAATGTCACTCTAAAGCATTTAACTGATCCATTATTCCTCAGCTAGGTGCAGCTGCACTTGGGAGTATTAATTTTGTAAATTCCTGTTCACCCGCTCCCTTGATGCGAGGTTCCCCCCCCTTGTAAAGGGGTGTGGTCACGGCCAACACCCTGGTCCCTGAATCAGGGAACCCTGGTGCTAACGGGCTTGAGTTACACAACCAGGGCACTATTTGAGGGGCACAAAGGGGGGCCTGCCACACCCGCTCCTCAGTGGGTTACACATGTAGATTCTCATTTACATGAAATCTTTTTAAAGTCATTTATCCGAACACCTCACGCAGTGGCCCGGTGAGTGGGGAGTTTTGCCGTTGGATTCTTTTTTGGGTCAAAAGCCGTGTTTTCAAATTGAAATCGAATAAAAACAATGGTCCCTTGGGAAAAAAAAAAATCACACACCCTCTGTCCTGTTTGGTGACTGCAAGTGAAGCTGTCTGATTAATACTAACACCTGCCTCTTCTGCTGTGCAGCCATGGATCAGAAATGGCTTTAAAAGTGCATTTTACAAAGGGAGAAATGGAGGCACAAAGGCAGAGGGGGAAAGTGACTTGGCCAAGGTCACTTGGCAGGCCAGTGGCAGAGCTGTGACTAAAACCCAGCTCTCCAAAGGCTGCTCGTGGCTCTAGCCACTAGATCACACAGCCCCTTAGAAGTGGCTGGCGGTGCAGTTAGCTACTGGGATGAGAAGATGGGATGGAAGTGAAGCTGCACCTGGCTGAGGAACAATGGATCAATGAAATGCTTAAATTACAGTATAGGGACTTTAACATCACCTGTCAACTAAGAAACCTCCATGAAAAAGAATAGCAGGGTTGAGTCTCCTCTGACTGACTCCAGTTTTACAGGTGCATAACTCCAGGGGTTGCAGAGATCAACAGGATTACAAGCCATAGGAGAACCCACCTTGTCAAATGGATCGTTATCAGTAATAGCAGTGGTAATAGCTATCAGTGGTTCTTAGTTGAGCTGGAAGGGCAAATCAAGAGGGGTAGCTCAGGGATCGGTTCTGGGCTTGGTTCTGTTCAACACCTTTAGATAATGGCCTAGAGACAGACTTATAAAGTTTGTAGATGACACCAAACTGGGAAGGGTTCCAAGTGCTGGGTTGGATATTAGGAAAAGCTATGTCCCTTGGAGGGTGGGGAAGCACTGGGATGGGTTCCCTAGGGAGGGGGTGGAATCTCCATCCCTAGAGGTTTTGAAGTCCCGGCTTGACCAAGCCCTGGCTGGGATGATTGAGTTGGGATTGGTCCTGCCTTGGGCAGGGGGCTGGACTCGACGCCTCCTGAGGTCTCTGCCAGCCCCTGGGATTCTGTGCGTTGGAAGGTAGGGTGACAATCCCAAATGAGCTGGACAAACTGGCGAAACGGTCTGAAGGGAACACGACGAAGCTCCAAAGGGACAAAGGCAAAGCTCTCCACGGAGGCAGGGCCCACGTGGGAAATGAGCGCCCAGGAAGGAGCGCTGCCGAAAGGCGCGTGGAGGCCCCAAAGGGTCACAAATGAAATACGAGGCCACAGCGTAACAGGGTGGCAAAGAAAAGCCAACGTGTGTCTGGGACGTGTCCCCAGGAGTCTTGTGAGCAAGACACGAGCAGTCACTCTCCTGCTCTGCTCTAGGTTGATTTAACCTCCGCCCTTGCGCCGGGTCCGCGTCTGGGCCCCACGTTTCACAGCAGGTGTGGTCAAGGGAGAGAAGGCCCAGCCGAGAGCCATCTGTCAGGGGAGCTGCCAACACTGGTACCAATCTGCGCCCCCTTGCACAACATTAATCTTACTGTGCACGAGCCACTAAATAACACCTCCATTGGGGCTTCCCTATTGTGGCCGAACTCAAGCCAGCGTCCTGGAGGTGACTGATGTTTGTATCCATTGGGGCCATCGGGTCCCTGACTTGTCATTATCTGTGTTACAGGGGCAGCTCGGCAGCCCAGCCTACACACGCCAGGGGCTGTACATACGCAAGCAGGGCCGGATTAAGGGGGGGACTAGCCGGGCAGCTGCCCGGGGCGCCAATCTATGGGGGGCGCCTGATGGCAGCTGTAAGGGGTGCTGCGTGCCCGATTGCAGCTGTAAGGTGCTCAGCGCGCCGGTGGGCGGAGCCACGCATGCGCTGTGCACCCGGGGGCGGAGCCACGCATGGGTCGCATGCCCCCTGCCCAGGGAGCAGGAATGGCTCAAGCCGGCCCTGTACGCAAGGTGGAGGACGATTGCTGCCCTTGCAATCCCATCCGCTGCCAGGCCTACATGGAGATGAGGGGGACGGGGATAAAAAAACCCCTGTCCCTTCAGGGCTCCAGCATGGAACACAAGAGCCCAGGCGCTTCCAGGCGAAATGGAGGCGGTGAAATGTGTCCCTCCCGTCCCTCATCCTCAGCTGTGCATGTGTGTGTGTGTGTGTTTGCGCAGAGAGCACGTCCCCATTGGCCTGGGAGCGTGGGTGTAACAGGAGTGGGCAACACAGCATCCATGGGCCAAATCTGGCCCACCAAGCCGGTTGATCCAGCCCGCGGCTGGCCAGCTGCTCCCGCACCCCCAGGGCAATCAAGACCTGGGGGTGGGGGAGCACGCAAAGTCTCTTCCCCCTGCCAGGGGTGTGTGGCACCAGAGGGAACCATCGTCTGTTCAGAATGGCTGGCGGTTCCCTGTAGGCACCTGGCAGGGTGGTAGTGGGAGGGGGGAGACATCGCCCGTTCCCACGTCTCCAGGTCTGGGGATGGGGGGAGCACTTGATGTTTCCTCCCCCTGCCAGGGGTGCACGGTGCCTAGAGGGAACCACCAGCAGTTGTGAGGCACCGCACGCCTCTGGCAGGGCAGGGGCCAAAGACTTCACATGTTCCCCTGCCCCCAGGGCAATCAGGGTCTGCAGGCAGGGGAGCACACGAAGTCTCCTGGTCCCGGCGGCCCACGACCACTTCTGAAATTTGTGAAGCGGCCCCCACCTGCAAAAACGATTGCCTGCCCCTGAGGTAGAATGCAGATCCCAGCGTTCCACGCACAGTGGACGTGGGGGCTGTATACGCGTGCGTGTGTCAGTATCGTAAGGAAGCCAGGTAAGCCAATTGTTTGCCTCTGCAGGCTCCTTTAACCGTCCCGTTTCTCTTCCCCCCTCTCTTCAGTCAGCCTGCTGTGCACACGCCAAAGGCACAAGGGGACGCCAAAGTGACCTTGGGTGGGAATTAGATTCTCTCGCTGCCCTTCGTACCTTTGAATGGGATTCATTGGTGCATGGCGGGAAGACAGAAAGAAAAGAGGCACGAAGTGAAATCATTAGCAAAACAGAGCAAGGAGACACACACACTCATACACACACTTTTGTGCAACGGGTGCTGTTTAGCAAGGTCTTTGGCCGTGCAATGTGCTAGAGAAGTCTGAAGTATAATCAGACTGCCCTTTGCTCTGAAGGAGCTGGCCCCTTGGGATCCAGTTGAACAGATGGCTAATGGACAAGTCCCTTTGGTCTGAGCCAAGCTAATGAGGTAGATGACGGATCGCTGGGATTGTAACATGCGAACATTAGTATCTACTGTTACCAGGAAGAAGGAAATGAGTAATTCCCAAATGTATAACCTAATCAGGCATGTGTGTGGAAGGAAGATGGCCATCTAATTGGGTTTGAGCCAAAGGGTAATGCAATCAGATGCTGATGCGGACTGGTCATTTGTCACCTGCTGCAAACTGGTGACCGGAGCAAGGTCCAAAAAAGCCTTTCACTCAACATGGCGGTTCGTCTACCACCTTCCTCTCCCACATCCGCCCGGACTGAATGCACTTCGTGGGCGCTGCTGAGCCACATTGTAATGACACACCCATCTTTGTGTGCGTGTGAAACCTCCCTGCCAAACTGACGCTGCCACTTCATGCCTCTGACGACGTGAGCGGTAGCCCCCGGACGCTTTTGCCCAACTTCGTTAGTTGTTAAAGGTGCCACGGGACTCATTTGTCTTTGTGGAAACAGAGGCAGCAACGCAGAGTGGCAGAGGGATCCTTGGAAGTGAGGCGGGAGCACACTGGCTGCCGGCCCCGCCCCCGGGGACTATAGAATAGTCAATTAACCAATAAGAATTCACGAGATTATAGGAAACCCCGACTTGCGACGTGATTGGTTCCCAGGGAAACGTCGCAAGTCGGGGACGTCGTAACTCGAACCCTCATTGACGATAGGCGCCGTGAACCATCGTAAATACGGGCCAAGGACATAAGTCGGGGGTTTTCGGCCCCTTCCGCACTTTAAAATATAGTTGTAAGTGCGGGGGGTCGCAACTGGGGCAGTCACAACTCAGGGGTTTCCTGTACTTGACTATTTAAGTAACTGATATTTAACATCACTCGCTAGAACTATGTTGCTCAGGGGTGTGAAAAATCCACTCTCTTGAGTGATGTAGTGATTCCGACCTACTCCTGGTGTAGACAGCGCTACGTCACCTGGACAGCTTCTCCCGCCAACATCGCTACTGCCTGCCTGGGAGGTAGACGATGCTCGTGGGAGAAGCTCTCCCATTGGTGCCGCAGTGTCATCACTAAAGTGTCATCACTACACTTGTGCATGAAGACAAGTCCTTACGGGGTGAACAGCGAGGTGACAACAGTTGCAGATGATACTAAACAGCTCAAGTTAGGGAAGACCAAAGCAGACTGGGAAGAGCTTCCAAAGGATCTCACCAGACTTGGTGACTGGGCAACAAAATGGCAAATGAATTTGAATATTGATCAATGCAAAGTAACACACGGTTGGAAACATCATCCCAACTAGATGCATAAAATGATGGGGAATAAATTAGCTATAACCAGGGGCGGCCCGTGAGCCTAGGCAAACTAGGCAGTTGCCTAGGGCACCACCGGCCCGGGCGCCCGATGATGACGTCATGGCCATTGACGGCCATGCAGGCGGGGGCGCCGATCGCGCCTTCTGCCTGGGGCGCCAGCTGCCACAGCCGGCCTCGGGCCGCTCCTGGCTATAACCACTCCAGAGAGAGATCTTGAAGTCACTGTGGAGAGTTCTCTGAAAACATCCACTCCGTGTGCAGCAGCAGTCAAAAAGCAAACAGAATCAGGAATCATTAAGAAAGGGATAGAGAATAAGACAGAGAATATTTTATTGTCTCTCTAAAAAACCATGGTACGCCCACATCTTCAATATTGCATGCAGATGTGGTTGCCTCATCTCAAAAAAGACATCTTGGCATTGGGAAAAGCTCAGAAAAGGGCAACAAAAATGATTAGGGGTTTGGAACAGCTGCCATATGAGAAGAGATTAAAAAGACTGGGAGTTTTCAACTTACGAAAGAGGAGACTAAGGCCGGGGGGGGGAGGGAATATGATGGAGGTCTATAAAACCATGACTGATGTGGAAAAAGTGAATAAGGGAAAGTTATGTATTTGTTCCCATGACATAAGAACTAGGGGTCACCAAATGAAATTAATAGATAGCAGGTTTAAAAAAAACAAAAGGAAGTATTTCTTCACTCAGCGGACAGTCAACCTGTGGAACTCCTTGCCAGAGGATGTCATGAAGACTAGGACTAATTTTGGGTGCTTTGCTATTCAGTTGGGCAGCACTGAAATCTTTCCTGACTGGCCGCACAAGCACACAGCTTACAGGGAACACTCACTGTTAAGGCCTTGGCCCAGGACCCGGTGGAGTAGGGTAGGTCCTGCTACCCCCTGCTCTTAAAGGCTTGAGGGTGGCAGACTTCCCACCATAGGCCAGAAGGCCCACCTTTGTCTGCCATCTGCTGGGGTTAGGACAACAAGCTGTTTGATGCTCCACCCTGCCTGAGGGCCTGACCCTTTAAACATCTCCTTAACTCTGCCCTGCCCAAAGGCCAGAACATACAAGCTTTGCTCTGCCTGATTGTTACAGGCTGGGGACCAACTGGCTAAGTAGCAGTTCTGTAGAAAAGGACTTGGGGATTACAGTGGATGAGAAGCTGGACATGAGTCAACAGTGTGCCCTTGTAGCCAAGAAGGCTAATGGCATACTAGATTGCATTAAGAGGAGCATTTCCAGTCGATCCAGAGATGTGATTATTCCTCTTTACTCGGCTCCGGTGAGGCCACATCTGGAGTATTGTGTCCAGTTCTGGGCCCCCAATTACAGGAAGGATGTGGACGCATTGGAGAGGGTCCAGCAGAGGGCGACCAAAATGATGAGGGGGCCGGAGCACATGACCTACAAGGAGAGGCTGACGGAGTTGGGTCTATTTAGTCTGCAGAAGAGAAGAGTGAGGGGGGATTTGAGAGCAGCCTTCAACTTCCTGAAGGGAGGTTCCAAAGAGGCTGGAGAGAGGCTGTTCTCAGTATTGATGGATGGCAGAACAAGGAGCAATGGTCTCACGTTGCGGTGGGAGAGGTCCAGGTTGGATATTAGGAAAAACTATTTCACTAGGAGGGTAGTGAAGCACTGGAATGGGTTCCCTAAGGAAGTGGTGGAGTCTCCATCCCTAGAGGTGTTTAAGTCCCGGCTTGACCAAGCCCTGGCTGGGTTGATTTAGTTGGGATTGGTCCTGCCTAAAGCAGGGGGCTGGACTTGATGACCTTTTAAGGTCTCTGCCAGCTCTATGGTTCTATGATTCTATGATTGCCGGAGCCTACAGACTGTCTGGTGCTCTTCCTCTCCAAGAGGGTCAGGGCTCAAGCACCTGATTCCCTAATGCCCCTGATACTAGACAGTGATCTCTATTTATTAAACAGACGTGAGTTTATATCCCACAGATCAATTTAGGAGCGTCTAGCACAGGGATGGGCAATCATTTTTGAAAGGGAGGCCACTTCACAAATTTCGGAAGTGGTCACGGGCTGCCCCGTAAGGGGAGGGGCCAGGAGACTTTGCGTGCTCCCCTGCCCACAGACCCTGATTGGACTGGGGATGGGGAAGCATGTGAAGTCTTTGCCCCCTGCCAGAGGTGTGCGGTACCTCAAAACAACTGGTGGTTCCCCCTAGGTGCTGCATGCCCCGACAGTGGAAGGAGACTTCATGTGCTCACCAGAGCTGAATAAAGGGGAATAATCACTTCTCTAGATCTGCTGGCAATGCTTCTCCTAATGCACCCTAATAGGCCATTAGCCTTCTCAGTTACAAGGGCGCCCTGTTGACTCCTATCCAGCTTCTCATCCACTGTAATCCCCAGATCCTTTTCTGCAGAACTGCTGCTTTGCCAGTCGGTCCCCAGCCTGTAACAAATGTTTGGGATTCTTCCGTCCCAAGGGCAGGACTCTGCACTTGTCCTTGTTGAACCTCCTCAGATTTCTTTTGGCCCGATCCTCCAGTTTGTCTAGGTCACTCTGGACCCTAGCCCTGCCCTCCAGCGTATCTACCTCTCCCCACTAGCTTAGTGTCATCCGCAAATTTGCTGAGGGTGCAACCCATCCCCTCGTCCAGGTCATTAATAAAGATGTTGAACAAAACCGGCCCCAGAACCAACCCTTGGGGCACTCCGCTAGAAACCGACCACCAGCCAGACATCGAGCTATTGATCACTGACTCTGTTCGCCGCAAAAATCCATTTCAAGCCACATCTGCATGACTCCTCCCACCTTAGAGGGTCACCAAGGGGAGGGGCTTCTCTGTCCAGTAGGCTGGAAGGCCCAGGCCCTCAATAATATTTAGATGCCTTGCTCCTATTGAAATCAATGAGAGATAGGAGCCTAAGTAGTTTTGAGTGTCAGGGCCAAATAGCTTAGTGGCTATTCAGTAACCCCTGGTTTACACTAGGGCGTTATTTCGAAATAACCCCCCTTAGGTTGAATTAATAAGCAGAGTGTCCACACAACCCCGCTATTTTGAAATCTGTACTCCTGCTTTCCTCAAGGAATAATGAAATCGTTATTTCAAAATAGCAGTTGTGTGGATGCGCCAGTGTCGCTATTTCGAAATAACGACTCGCCGGAGTCATTTGAAGTAATTATTCCTCAGTGCTTCCTGGGGCTCTAAGTCCGAGGTAGTACGTTCACATTTACAGAGCCTGCCTCGGACTCATTTCAGGGCTTCCTCGTGGTGTGACCACCCTAGGTTGGTTTTGTAAAATCGGGCTCTATTAAGTCAAATGTAGTTATTTCAAAACTGTTTCCTAGGGGACGCCTACACTGCACGGCTATTGTGGGATACTAGTGGTATCCCAAAATAGCAACCCCGTGTCTACGCAAGCCGCCCATTATTTCAAAATATTTTCCGAAATAAGGGGCACGCTATTTCGCCCACCCGGTAAACCTCGTTGCCCGAGGGATAAGGGACGGCTCGAAATTGCATGTTATTTCAAAATGTGGCGCTGTGTAGACGCGCCAGATTTCGGAAATAAGCTATTGCGAAATAGATTCGAGCCAAGATACGCAATTGGCGTAGCTCACATTGCGTTTTTTATTGCGCGTTTAGGGTGCTGTGTAGATGCACCCCTAGTGTAGACATGTCCCAGCTCTGTCAGTCATGCAGGGCCCAGGCTGCATTCGCACTTACGCAGCCTGTCGCCCTCTAATACCTGCTTTCTCCACGAGGTAACTGCTTAGTACCACTGCCTGCTGCTGAAGTTACCCCCTTGCTGCTGGCGACAGGGATCTGTGCTGCCTTGCTGAAAGTCCTGGCTTCAGGCTGCGAATTACTTTTCTTTTTTGGTAATCTGCCAAAAAATGTTTGCAGACGAATGGGTGTGCGCGGGGGGGAGGACGGAGGACTGAGAAGGCGTGTGTGTGTGAATGGGCGTAGGAGGGGGTGTGTGAGAACGAGTGAAGGTGGGCGTACATCGGTGGCAGGTATCACCGGCAAGGGAAGATGTTGCCTTCCCACACCGTGTGAAGAGGCCCCGTCCCTGCTCTGCCTCTAGTAGGCCCACTCCTGCCTGCGCCCCGAGGTTGGGACAGGCAAGCCGGGGCCGCTCTGGGAGCCCTGCACTGGGGCTGGGCTCAGGCTGCAGGCTCAGTGGGAGGGCAGGGGCTTCGCAGGCTGGTTCTCGGGTGCTCCAAGGCCGGGGGTAACCGGGGCAGGGCTGCACCGCTCGCCGGGGTCTCCAGGACCAGGAAGCAGGGGCAGTGACCATGCTGGGGGGAGGGGTTGGGATGGTGCACCCCACCTCCCATCCAGCCCTCCCACCCTCACCCTACTCCTGCACCTTTCTTCCCGCCCAGGCCCTGCACCCCCGCCCCACTCCTGCACCCCACCTCCCATCCAGCCCTCCCACCTCACCCCACTCCTGTACCTTTCCTCCCACCCAGCCCCCACACCCCACTCCGCTCCTGCACCCCACCTCCCATCCAGCCCTCCCACCTCACCCCACTCCTGCACCTTTCCTCCCGCCCAGGCCCTGCACCCCGCCCCACTCCTGCACCCCACCTCCCATCCAGCCCTCCCACCTCATCCCAATCCTGCACCTTTCCTCCCGCCCAGGCCCTGCACCCCGCCCCACTCCTGCACCCCACCTCCCATCCAGCCCTCCCACCTCACCCCACTCCTGCACCTTTCCTCCCACCCAGCCCCCACACCCCACTCCGCTCCTGCACCCCACCTCCCATCCAGCCCTCCCACCTCACCCCACTCCTGCACCTTTCCTCCCGCCCAGGCCCTGCACCCCGCCCCACTCCTGCACCCCACCTTCCATCCAGCCTCCCACCCTCACCCCACTCCTGTACCTTTCCTCCCACCCAGCCCCCATACCCCCACTCCGCTCCTGCACCCCACCTCCCATCCAGCCCTCCCACCTCACCCCACTCCTGTACCTTTCCTCCCACCCAGCCCCATATCCCCACTCCGCTCCTGCACCCCACCTTCCATCCAGCCTCCCACCTTCACCCCACTCCTGTACCTTTCCTCCCACCCAGCCCCCACACCCCACTCCGCTCCTGCACCCCACCTTCCATCCAGCCTCCCACCTTCACCCCACTCCTGCACCTTTCCTCCCACCCAGCCCCACACCCCACTCCGCTCCTGCATCCCACCTCCCATCCAGCCCTCCCACCCCCACTCCGCTCCTGCACCCCACCTCCCATCCAGCCCTCACCCCACTCCTGCACCTTTCCTCCTGCCCAAACCACGCACCCCAAACATGTTTCCTGGCCATCCCCACTCACACACTGAACTCCTCATTTTTGGCCCCACCTGAGAGCAAGGGGGGGGGGGGGAAACCAAGACTACCAGCCTGCCCCCCCAGGGCTCTCGTGTGTGAGGGGAATGCGGCACCTACACTTAGGAGAGGATGAGCCAGAGGCTCAGCTGGTGTAAACTGGAGGCCTACACCAGCTGGGGATCTGCCCCTAGGAAGCTTTGCTGGCCTTCTCTACTGAGGTCTCGTTTTAAGGAGTGAGCTGGCAATCCACCCTGTTTGATTTAAGACCAGGCAGTGCAATAGAGAGCAGGGTGAAAGTCTCCCTGTGCTGCCCCTCTCTGCACTGCTCTTCCTGCCGGCTCAGTGGGTCTTTGCGCCTTGTTCCTGTCCTAGCCCTCCACGGGGTGTGTGTGTGTGTGTGTGTGTGTGTGTGTGTGTGTGTGTGTGTGTGTGTGTGTGTGTGTGTGTGTGCGCGCGAGCGCGCACATTATTCCTGTGCTAACCCTCTAAGGGGGGTGTGTGCGTTTGTGCACATTATTCCTGTGCTAACCCTCTAAGGCTACGTCTACATTGCAGTTTCTTGCGCAAAAACATATGCAAATGAGGCGTGGCGATGAATATCGCTGCACCTCATTTGCATACTTAATGAGCCGCCATTTTTGTGCAAGGGGCTTTTGCGCAAGAAGGAGCAAGAGGGGTTTTTTTGTGCAAGAAGGAGAGTGTAGACGGCTCCTTCTTGCGCAAAAGCCCCTTGAGGAAAAATGGCGGCTTACTTCAAAATAGCACGTCTACACTGCAGGGAAGCCTCAAAATGAGTCCAAGGCCATCTTCCCTAATGTGGATGTGCTACCTTGAATTAGAGCCCCGGGAGGAATAACCTAGAATGGCCCTGGTGAGGGGCTATTTCGAAATAGCAGCGGAGCATCTACACACGCCTTATTTCGAAACAGCTGTTTTGGAAGAGGCGTTATTCTTCATAGAATGAGGTTTACAGAAGCCAGAATAAGCCGTCCGTTATTTCGAAATTATTTCGAAATAACGGAATGGCTGTGTCGAGGCTCGCATAGTTAGTTCAGAGTAACGGCCGAAATACCTTTGCTGTGCAGACACACCCAAAGGCTGTGCGTGTGTGTGTCTCCCTTTAAGGGAGAGAAGAGGGCAGGTTGTTAAACGGGGGAAGGAGTGGGGCTGCGGAGCTATGGCCGCCTGAAATGCGTGTCGCCTGACTAAACAGACTCTGGCTCCCCTGAGGAGTTGGAGTGCGTCAGGTTTGCTGCCATGGCGCCTCCTGCTGGTCACACTGGAAATTCGCTCTTTCCTCAGCAGGAAGCCCCCTTGTGGCCAGCATCTCGCAGTGTCGAGGTGGAGCAGAACGTGCCCGGATGGAAAAGACCAGGGGTCTCCAAGGTTTTTTAAGCACAAGGTCACTCTTTGAATTTAAATGAACTCCGGGGTACCTGGGCCCCGCTTCCTTCCCCGGCCCTTCTCCATGGCCACGTCCTGCTCACTCTGTGGAGAAGGGGGTTCAGGGATGGGAGGGGGAGGGGGACACCCTGATATCAGCACCCCTTTCTCTGCCTCCCCCAACCTGCACAGCAAGCAGGAGGCTCCCGGGGACGGGGGCAGCGCCAAGGCAGTGGGCAGGAGCAGCAGGGCCGTGTGGGGAGGGGCGGCCGAAATGCCGGCACTCGAGAACCTCCCAATCAAACCAGTCAGGATCCACTGTCCGAGGCTCTAGGATCAGCCAATGGATCCCGATTTGCTGGTTGGTGTCCGTCAGGAAAGAGAAAAAGGAAGCAATAAGGCTGGGTTATCCTTGGTGAGCGCAGCCCACAAAACCCAAACCCGTGCAGACCCAGTGGCTGCAATATTTGGGACTACTTCACCCTTTAGCACCCAGTCCCAAACCCGGGGAGAAAACTGTGCAATAGTCTCTTCTGTTTTCGCTGCTAGTGGAATTGCAGATGCAAAAGTGGGGGAGGGAAGAGAGGGGAGAAAGCGATTCTGCTCAGCTGAGATTTACAGTTTAGCGAGAAACCTGCTAACCCCCGAGGAGGCCAAAGATTAAGCTTTGGATAAGCTAGTAAACCGTTTACAAAACCCATATTCCAACCCGCCACCTGGCGCGATAGCAGAATGATTGAAGTTTAACTCTCGGTTGAGGAAACCCAGGGCGACAGCAGGGAAATCAAGGGTGGAACAGACGCCGCTCTCTTGAGACTGTCATTACGGTGAGACGCTGACACCAATTAGCGACCGATTCGTTGGCGCTAACCATGCCCAACTGCAAAGGCGCTTGCTGTCTGAACCACAGTTAACATGGGCAGCAGCTCGGAAATCGGCCCCGGTTGGGGAATCGGCAAATAAGAACATCCGGGGGTGTGACAGGGTGGGGATTCACCGTCACGGTGCCTCCTGCTGGCCACACCGGGAAGGGGCTCTCTCCTCGGCAGGGCGCCCCCTTCTGGCTGGTGTCTTGCCCGCCGTCGCTCTGCCCATGCTCCGTTCCAGACCCACGGCGCTCCCCGGATCACGGCGTCCTCTTCAGGAGACTGCGGACGCCGACTCCGGTCTCTGGCCCCCCTTCCGTATTTGCAGTCCTCAGCCTCACGCCTGCTACGGTGGTCAGCTGCAGCCCCAGTGTAGCCCTCCTCAGGGACAAGCCACAGCCTATAAAGGCCACTCCTCAGTGTAGCAAGGTGCAGTGAAAGCGGGGAACCAGGCCCTTCCACTTCCCTGGGTCTCGGCCCAAGGACCCTCTGGCAGCCACCTAACCCTGCCCTCCTTCTCTCCCCTCTATGGCCTCCTATTCCCTGGGCCACTTCCTCATGATCCTCACATCCTCCTGGCCCTTGTATCCAGGCCCGGCAGGTGTCAGGCTGCAGCCTCCCTCTCTCTAGCCCCACTGAGCCTTCCCAGCACTGCTCTGGCTAAGGCACTCTTGGGAACTGGTCCTGCACCTTCTCTGGTCAGACTCCAACAGCCCTCTGTTCTGCTGAGGCGCTCCTTATATACAGGGCTGCCTCAGCAAGATGCTCTCTCATTGGCTCCCTCTCAGCCCCTTGCTGATTGGCCTGGGCTTTGCACAGACTCCCTCCACACCTGCTTTAACCCCTTCTGGCCAGCTGCCCCACTACCAGGAGTAGCATGCAGGAAACCCCAGGGACTGTGCCCCCATTTGCAAGGCAGCCTGGGAAACGGCTCCAGTGAGCGAGCGGAAAGTGTTGTCAAACACATGGCCGGCAGATTTTACAGGGAAAAATGTCCCAGTTGTGGGCTGACTGTGCACGTTCAAAGAGCGTGTGGAAACAGAACCAGGGCACCCGGGCCGGTGATTAAAAGCAGCCCCCTTTCATGGACCTTTCATTACTCCAGGAGGCGGGACGTGTGAAAAAGAAGAGGCAGCGAGGAGCTTCTAGCCTAACAGAAATAAATATTCCTCCAGCAGGCCCCATTCTGTTTGGACTGACTGCACAAGGGGGAAAAGTACGATTTGAGCTCACCGCAGCACCCAGAGGCACCAGGATGAGCCGAGCAGTGTATGAGGCATCGTGGTGCAATAATGAACCACCTCCCTTGCAAAAATGCCGGCTAACATGAAAACCAGGGACTGGGGGATGAAGTAAAGACCCACTGAGAAGAAGGTTTGCCACAGGCATTGGCTCGGTAGAGGGTGGTTGGCTTCCCTGGGTTGGAAGGGTCTCCTGAAACCAGAAGGTGACCTAGTTCTGGAACCTGTTTTCAATACACACAAGGAAGTATTGAAAGATGAACTGGACGTTCATCAAATAACTCGCTATGCTGAAATGCCCCTTAATCCTCATAAGAACGGCCATACTGGGTCAGACCAAAGGTCCATCTAGCCCAGTGTCCAATACCAGATGCCCCAGAGGGAGGGATCACAACAGGTAATCCTCACATGATCCCTCCCCTGTCACCCACCTCCAGAGAAAGAGAGGCTAGAGATACCTTTCCTACCTATCCTGGCTAATAGCCATTGATGGACCTAACCTCCATGAAGCTATCTAGCTCTTTTTTGAACCCTGTTAAAGTTCTAGCCTTCACTGCATCCTCTGGCAAGGAGTTCCACAGGTTGACTGTGTGCTGAGTGAAGAAAAACTTCTTTTTGTTTATTTTAAACCTGCTGCCTCATGGAGTGAGGATTACCGGGATGGCGGACTAAGCTGCCTGTTATTTCGAAATCTATTTCAAAATAACGGGCTGTTTCAATAGATGCAGAACAGCTATTTCACGAAACTTCTGGTATCCCAAAGTAGCTCTGCAGTGTAGATGTACCCTAACTGTGAAACAGCCACGTGAAGCTCTTGAGCCGTGGTTTGGCCACGCCGGGACTAGATCACATTGCCTAGAAAGAAAGGGCTAGGAACGTGGATAGATGGGAATAAAGCCCCAGACTGTTTAGCTGCAGCCTGGCATCCCTATACAATTACCAGTGTGATGGGAAGGGTGGTCACAGATGACCCCTTGGGGGCACCTCCTGGAGGGCTGACACAGTCCCTGCCACTCGCCTTCCTGCTCTCTGGGGCTTCTCTCCGCCTGGTCCTGCTGGGCCAGCTCCGCCGGTCTCTCCAGCCAAGGCCCCGAGCTGAGATCTTCCCCGGCCCCACGAGAAGCAGTGCAAACACTGAACCTGTTCAGGTCCAAGGAGAGTGCAGTTTTGGGCCTGGCCCCCAGGATACCACTCCCCACATGGGATCAGAACCCCAAATGAAAGGGGGAATGTGCACACTGGCTGCCCCTTCAGGTAACAATTATTTATGCTGGGCTTGATAGAAAGTAAAAGGGATTTTATTAAGTATAAGCAGTCGGATTTAAGTGGTTTTAAGTGAGAACAGGCAGAGTAAAGTAGATCACATCTTTTTCATCTCAAAAAAGATATACTGGCATTAGAAAAAGTTCAGAAAAGGGCAACTAAAATGATTAGAGGTTTGGAACGGGTCCTATAGGAAGAGAAATTAAAGAAACTAGGACTTTTCAGCTTAGAAAAGAGGAGACTCAGGGGGATATATAAAATCATGAGTGGTGTGGAGAAAGTGAATAAGGAAAAGTTATTTACCTGTTCCCATAATATAAGAACTAGGGGCCACCAAATTAAATTAATGGGAAGCAGGTTTAAAACAAATAAAAGGAAGAAGTTCTTCACACAGCGCACAGTCAACCTGTGGAACTCCTTGCCAGAGGATGTGGTGAAGGCTAGGACTATAACAGGGTTTAAAAAAGAGCTAGATAAATTCATGGAGGTTAAGTCCATCAATGGCTATTAGCCACAATGAGTAAGGAATGGTGTCCCTAGCCTCTGTTTGTCAGAGGGTGGAGGTGGATGGCAGGAGAGAGATCACTTGATCATTACCCGTTCGGTCACTCTCTCTGGGGCATCTGGCATTGGTCACTGTCGGCAGACAGGACACTGGGCTGGATGGACCTTTGGTCTGACCCGTCTGGCCGTTCTTATGTTCACAAATCAAAACTAACAAGAAATGCTTGGCTACTTCTAACGTTAAAATCCTCCACGCAAACTTACTATAAACTCACCCGAAAGCTGTTTCTGTTCCAGCTGCCTTCAAAACCAGGGCCGTCCCTCACCCTGGGGTCTTTAGTTCACCCTCCTTGGGTGTGTCCAGCCAGCCTAAAGACCTCGATTCCAACTTTTCCATTGTTTTTAAAGATTCTCGTTTTGCATGGGGAGTCACCTGGCTGCTCCCTACCAACCACTGCTAAGCCTTAAGGTCAAAAGGCTATTTGCGTAGGATTGCCCAGACACGGAGCCCTCGCTTGATGACTTTCATTCACATATTTAAAGCCCATCAAGTAGTCCCTACTCCATATGTCTAATTGTACACACAGGGATGATGTACACACCAGAGTTGGGCCACGTCTACACTGCCAGTGTTTGCGGCAAAAAATATGCTAATGAGGGACTCGTTTGCATGAGTCGTGATCCCGTTTGCATATTTTCTTCGGATCCATTTTTGCGCTAGGAGTTTTTGCACAAAAACAGGCAGTGTGAACGTTTTCTTTTTGCACAAAACCCCCTTTTTGTGCAAGATCCTTATGCCCCCAAAAAGGAGGTTTACCAATCTTGCAGAAAAAGGGTTTTTTGCGCAAAAAGAAAACGTCCATACTGCTTGTTTTTGCGCAAAAACCCCTAGCGCAAAAACGGATCAGCAGAAAATATGCAAATGAGATTGCGTCTCATGCAAATGAGTCCCTCATTAGCATATTTTCTGCAGCAAAAGCTGGCCGTGTAGATGTAGCCTAAGAGAAACAGATCCAGTGGATTAAGACATGAAGATTGATCGGTTACATGAAGCAATTTGCTCAAAGCACCTTTGAGTTATGAACATTTATGTCCGTAAGTCCATTTCATAAAGCAGGGAGGGCAGTTGAACCCTCACACCCAGTTTATTATCCCAGCGGCGAAGTCCCTCTAATCTTATTACCAGCATACAGATCACACTTCTAGCTGCCTCCGTTCCATCCGCAGTGCCCAAGTGCAAAGGGCAGACTGCTTGGCATTTTTGCCTCTCCTCACCATTGTGCCTAGAATTACAGAGGCTCGGTCTGCTCGCTGACAAGGTATTCACAATGTCAAGAGCAAGGCCTAAAAATAAGCAGAGCGGTAACACGATCATGACACGCTGCCCCCGATGAGGCTGGAGCAGCGTGCGGCTGCTAATAAAGAGGCGCGGCAGAATCTGATGATTTGATAGATCATATTGATGTTCAGTGGTAAGTATTTTTTTCCTATCAACATGTTCACAGTTCTGGAAAATTACAGGGGAGCGGCTTAGCCAGGGGGTGGGTTAGACCATAACAATTTCATGCCAGTGGAGGTGGATTTTTAAAAAGTGAAATCTTGATTACCGCGAAACACAAATGACCCGCTTCGCGTGTCAGAGCAGACAAAGCCAACATCCTGCAGCCACACGCCGGTCACTTCGCAAGCAGCCCGTTTGTTTCCGCTGCCTCGCTGTAAATTTCAATCCTCATCAAGGGAACTGCTTTTTCATCAGCTTGGGTGTGCAGGGGGAAATTGACATTTACTGACATTTACCGATGGAAAGAGAAGGCTTCCGGGCCTGCAAGTAAACTGCTCACTGGGATTGCACTGTTTGGTCCCTCTGGGTGGATTTCGTTTTCTCGGCGGAAGCTTATGCTTCTTATAGTCTCTTTGATTTTCTAATCACAACCAGCAACTCATCTATCCTCTCTGATACCATGGTGACAGGAAACGCTCTGGATACCTAGCTTGCGGCTAGCTAGGCCCCTCCCAGCTCCACCTTTGTAGCCATCTGGCACTGAGGGCACATCTACACTGCAGCGTGATTTCGGTATAACTGACGTTATTTCGAAATAACAAAGTGCGCGTCTACGCGGCAAGCTGTTATTTCGAAATCATGCCGAGCTGGAGGACTTCTTACTCCGACTCCTGTAACCCTCATTTCACAAGGAGGAGGAAGGGCAGTCGGAGGAAGAGTGTTCCCCCTTCCACTTCCTGCAGTGTAGACAGCGCCACAAGCCGAATGAAGCTATTTTGACTTACGCGCTATTGATGTAGCTGAAGTTGCGTAGCTTAATTCGACGTTAGCCCTGCTATGTAGAAGTACCCTTACTGACTTCAGGGTCAGTACCCAGCTATCCACCCCTTTTGAGGGGGATCTGCCCCTTCCTGATCCTCACCCCTGTGGCCTCAGGGATGGCACAATCTGCAAAGCCCCCATCCTTCTTCCAGCATCATCAGCAGTGTGTGTGTGTGTGTGTGTGTGTGTGTGTGTGTGTAATTGCTTTCTCTGCTACTGCCTTTCTTTGTCACTGCCTGCCTTGTACCCAGCATAAAGGACCGAGGTGCCCCACAGTACAGTGGCCTCGTATGGGGAAGGGATGCAGCTCCCCCTCTGCATTTAAAAGCCTCCCCCATTCTGCTCCATGGCCCTTTCCCCCACTCGGCTGGTGCAAGGAGTGTCCCTCCCTTCATAAGAACATAACATAAGAACGGACACACTGGGTCAGACCAAAGGTCCATCCAGCCCAGTACCCTGTCTGCCGACAGTGGCCAATGCCAGGTGCCCCTGAGGGAGTGATCTGAACAGGTAATGCTCAAGCGATCTCTCTCCTGCCATCCATCTCCACCCTCTGACAAACAGAGGCTAGGGACACCATTCCTTACCCATCCTGGCTAATAGCCATTAATGGACTTAACCTCCATGAATTTATCTAGTTCTCTTTTAAACCCTGTTATAGTCCTAGCCTTCACAACCTCCTCAGGCAAGAAGTTCCACAGGTTGACTATGCGCTGTGTGAAGAAGAACTTCCTTTTATTTGTTTTAAACCTGCTGCCCATTAGTTTCATTTGCTGGCCCCTAATTCTTATATTATGGGAACAAGTAAATAACTTTTCCTTATTCACTTTCTCCACACCGCTCATGATTTTATAGACCTCTATCCTATCCTCCCTTAGTCTCCTCTTTTCCAAACTGAAAAGTCCCAGTCTCTTTAATCTCTCTTCACGAGGGACCTGTTCAAACCCCTCATCATTTTAGTTGCCTTTCTCTGAACCTTTTCTAATGCCAGTATATCTTTTTTGAGATGTGGTGACCACATCTGTACACAGTATTCAAGCTGTGGGCGTACCGTGGATTTATATAAGGACAATAAGATATTCTCCGTCTTATTCTCTATCCCTTTTTTAATGATTCCTAACATCCTGTTTGCTTTTTTGACTGCCGCTGCACACGGAGTGGACATCTTTAGAGAACTATCCACGATGACTCCAAGATCTCTTTCCTGATTAGTTGTAGCTAAATTAGCTTCCCAACTCAGTTTCTTAACCATTGACTTGACAGAATGGTGAATGCCGAGTCAGACCAGAGCACTGTGGTCCAGAAAACAGCATCCCCTTCCCATTGGCCTAGCCCCCCCGGATGGGTCACTCAGTGGGCCAAGCACAGGCGTGAGAGCCAACGGGATGTTAACTCAACCATCTCCATATGCCCTGTCAGCCTCCAAAGAGGAAGGGGCGTCCCAGTGGTTGGGGTCCTATCTGGATTCCAAGGTTCAGTTACTTGCTCTGTGTCACAGCTCAATCCTCCAACTTGACACTCTGCATGCAGAATCGGGGGGCTGGCTAGCGGACTAACCACTGCAAAAACCTGGCTCTGTGATTCCCAGAGACAAACTTATTCAAACAAAACAAAACACCACCACCACCACAACAACAAAAAGACAAGACTGGTTCCGCACTGCCACCCCCCAAGCGATTCCAAGAAAACATAAAAATAACCCTTTTCGAGGGAAGAGATCACTGGGAATCTCCTCCCTAAAGCAAAGCTCTCCCCCCTGCCCCAACCTTTGTTTTGCTTGGAGTTGGGAAAACCAGAGGGAATCCACAGACAACAATGGACTCTGCCCTTATAATTAGGCACTTAATCCTCAGGATACAACAATCAACCAATACTGGTTAATTAGAATAAAAAGAAAATTCTTTTATTATCAAAAACAAAATTACTGTTGCAAGCATGGTAAATTGTCTAGGTGGTAAATAGCCACAATTTGATATAGACTCAGGGAAAGTCCCTGGGCTGGAATCCTTAGTTACAAAAGAGAAAAACAATTAGCCAGCTCAGACATGATTTCCAAACCTCAAACAAGGAAAACAATAAACCCTGATGGACTATCTAAACTTTTCCCTACTTACACATTTCAAGAAGTCTGTTCTTGGAGAGAGAAAGCATCTCCCATCTCCCTCAATACCTGGGAGAAACTGCTCTGAATTCAAAGAGAGAGTGAAAATTCCTCTAGTTCCAGTTTGAAATTCCTACCTGCATTGTTATTGGCTGATTGCCTGACCCGGCCCCAGCTGACACTTTTGCTAGGTATCCGAGTTAACCTCTTAGTCACTGGGTGCTGGTCAACACTCCTTCTGCTCATGACACTCCGCTACAGCCTTCCCATGCGACCTTGAGCAAGTCACTTAGCCTCTGCATGCAACAGGAATAACAGCTCTGCCCAGCCTCACAGTGCGCAGGGGGAGCAAAGTGGGGGAGCTGCTTAGTTGCCACCACGGGGGGCCCTCTAAGTACCGTAGAGAGGTAAGAAGTGCAGGGAAATGTGCTCTGAGTAGTGTCCGACAGGACTAGATTTCTAGCTGCTCTGGGTCTCTTTAGGGCCAGGCTGCAGCCCCTGAGCCAGCAGGGCTGGTTGCATGTCTGTGGAGGGCCTTGTGTTGTCTCTGGATGCGGATCCCCTGGGACTCATCGTACTGCTGGCCTAGTAGCCGTGAAGCGCTAGGGCTGCAGTTGGCAGTGAGGCTGCTGCGGAGGCCTGGCAGAGGCTGAGAAAAATCCCCCCCGGCATGTGTAACTCCCGCTCTCTTGGCAGGCCCCAGGGACCCCTGGGGCTAAAAGCAGGAGGAGCCTGCAGAGCCGGGACGTGTAGCAGGCCCACAAGCCCGCCTCAGGACCATTAATGCACCCTGAGCGGGGGGCTACACGAACGAGGCCTAAAGGCAGGGGGGGCTGCCGGCCCTGATGGGCCACTGAGATGCACCGTGCTTGGCTGCTTACACCTGAGTACAGGGCCAGCCTTAGGGAAATGGCGCCCTGAGGGGAGAGCTCTCTGGACGGAGCCCCTCCGCCACAGTGGGGGCACAAAGGGAACAGAAGCAGGGAGGGAGTGGGCAGGGTGCAGCCTTTCTTGCTGCTGGGGGAGGTTCCTGGAGATGGGTCATGGCCCCTGAGAGGAAGAAGAAATCTCATCCCTCCCGAGTAGGGTTAGCAGGTAGACCCCCCCAAAATACCGGACATACTTGATCGTGAGGGGGAGGGACAGGCCGGGAGGGGGCAGGGCGGGCTGGCCGGGAGGAAGGGGGTGGAGGGGGGTCGGGGCTAGCTGGAAGGAAGGGGGTGGAGGAGGAAGGTTGGGGCTAGCTGGCCGGGAAGGAAGGGTGGTGGGAGGTGGGGCTGCTGGGGGCACTGCAGGGCTGGCCAGGAGGAAGGGGGGGAGGCGGTATTTTCAGAATTTTTCTACTGGACAGAGGGCGCAAATACCGGACTGTCTGGTAGAAAACCGGACACCTGGCAACCCTACTCCCGAGCCTGGCTGGGGCTAGCAGATGGAGCCTGATGCTTAGTAAGAGCCTCCATCTGGGGTCCCACCAGCACTGCCCCTCCTCAGGTCCAGGCTCAGGCGATAAAGGGCCCTTGACTGGGCTCTGTGTGTGTGGTGGGGGTGAGTTGACCAGGGTGCCCTGGGAAGTTGACCACCCATAAGACCAGTGCCGCCAAGTGGCCATAAAACTCCTCTGCTTTGGTCGTGTTTCACACTCGTTTTGCAGCTGTGCGAATGACCCCCCCCCATCATCCCGCCCAGGTGCCAGGTAGCTGGAGCAAGGGGCAGGGAGAATGTGGCCTGCTTTGCTCCCAACGGACTTGGCTGACCGAGCTCCCTTGAAACGAATGATCTGCTCACGCTGGGGCTAGTGACGCTACCGAGCCTCCCCGTCCCGGTGCCAAACGCCGCTCCCGGTGCAGCGCTCGGCCCAAGACGCCATCAGCTGCAGCGCTGCAGGACACGGCACGGCATGCCGGCAAGACACAGCCCGTATCCCTGGGCCCAGCACGTCCCTGTGGCTGGCGAGCACACTGTGGGTTTAAAAGGCTTCCAGTCCCAGGGGGAGGTTTTCACCCCCGCTTCGGGCTGGTACAAAGCCACCGCTCAAGGGGTGGCCTGGTAAAGAATCCGTCCCTCTGGTTGTGTCTGTGTGTCAGGGGCGGGAGGGGCCCGATGTCCATACCCCATGGGGGCCGGGGTGTCTGTGTGGAGCAGAGCGTAGGTCAACCAATGATGCCACGTACGGGGTTGCCTGCTCATTGGGGCTGGTGTAGCTGCATTCTGCGGGTGCACAGGTCAACGTGCGCTAGGGAGGTTAGAGTAGAACCAATTCACCGTTCAACCCGGGGTGCACTTATTTTTGCAGGGGGGGGGCACTTCACCCATTTTGATAATGGCCTCAGGCTGGTTCCAGCCCCCAGAAGGGGCGGGGCCTCAAGTGGAAGAGGCGGGGCCTCAGGCAGAAGAGGGGGCCTAAGGCGGTGGAAGGGGCGGAGCCTACGGTGGAAGGGGTGGTTCCCTCTAGGCCCACGTGCTCCTGGTGGGAGGAGACTTCATGCGCTCCCCCCGCTCCCAGGTCAATCGGGGCCTAGGGGTGGGGCGGGCACAAAGTCATTCACTGTTCAAAATGGCTGGTGGCTTTCTCTAGGCTCCATGTGTCCCTGGTGAGGGGGAAGGAGCTCCAGCCACTTGGAACAGCGAATGACTTCACACAATCCCCCGCCCCCGGGTCCCGGTTGGCCTGGAGGGATGGGGGCGTGGCAGGGCAGGCCGCGGGCCAGATCAAACGGCTTGGCGGGCAGAATTCATCCCCCGGGCCGTATCTTGCCCCCCTCTGGTTTAACCGATCAGCTGATGCTTGTTGGTTAACGGGGTTAGTTACACTCAACTACCGGGGAGGTGGCATTTCTGTGGCCGGGCAGCGACACCTCCTCCCCGGGAGCTGCCGGCTTCATTCCGGAAGAGGAGGCTTTGCCGCCGCACAAAGTCGCCTCCCGGGGAGTGGAGCCGGCAGGGGCTGGCGGCCCTGCTCCCAGGAAACCTTTGCTGTGCATCTGCAATGTCAAACTAAGCTTTACACAGCAGTGCGGGTCACTGCTAGGTTTGTTAGCGGTTCCACGGTTACCGTATGACATGATTTTTTTACACCCCCAGTGTGTGCCGGGTCTCGGGGGTGTCTAGCAGGGCGTGCGTGCTGCATGCAGAGAGTGAAGACCTGCACGTAACGGGGCTCATCCAATCCAGCATCTTCTCTGCACTGCTGGGACAGCTGGCTACCCCTCCCAAAGCCGCCGGGGAGCATTCAGCCCGGGAAACCACAGCTTGCAAAATAAACGTCTGCATTTTACAACGCAGCCAGAGTCAACCAAGAAAACGAGTTTGGGGACCAGAGTGAGCAGGGCTTGCGCTCTGGTTATTTTCTTTCCTTGGGTTCCCTCTCTGCGAAGGCCGGGGTGGTGGGTTCTCTGGCCTCCTCCGGCAGTTTACAACACAGAATTTGAATTCATCGGCTCTTCCCAAAGCCTCAAACTTATCCTCAGCTTCAACCCTCACCAGGCGACGAAGGACGGCGAGAGAAAGGACCTATTGAGAGCAGAGGCCTGTGAACAGCCTCGCAGATCAATTTGGGTTTGTTTGGCCACGCTGCAAACACATCCCTGGCTTTCAATGGCATTACGGCCTGCGGATGCCTACAGCCCCTGGGTATCTCAGATTAACATGTGAGGACCGCCAAAAAGGTTTGTTTTACACCCACAGCACTGGGCTCGTACCCCCCAGCAATTTGGTAGGAGGAGGGAGAAAGGGGCTGCTGGGATTAGGGAAGATCTCACTTCTGGCTAGGTAGCAGTTTGGCAGAAAAGGACTCGGGGATTCCAGTGGCTGAGAAGCTGGATAGGAGTCCACAGGGTGCTCTTGTAGCCAAGAAGGCTAACGTCATATTGGGGAGCATTAGGAGGAGCATTTGCTTTGGTCTACAAGGTTTCGTTTGGTATTCTATCGTACCACTTTAGCTGGAGAATGTGTCTAAGGCATTTATTGACAAACGTCTGAATTCTCTTAGGGTACGTCTAAACTACAGGCTTTTGTCGACAGAGGCTTTGTCGACGGATACTGTCAACAAAGCTTCTGTCGACAAAGAGCGTCTAGACTACATCCAGTTCTGTCGACAAAGCAAGCCGCTTTGTTGACATGAGAGTGTAGACGCAAAGGACCGTGTAGATGCAATAACGCCTTCCTTCGACAGAACTCTGTCGACAAAAGGCGTTATTCCTCGTAGAATGAGGTTTACCGCTGTCGACAAAACTGCTGAGTTCTGTCGACGTTATGTCGACAGAACTCAGCAGTAGCGTAGACGCAGGTATAGTTTTGTCGATAAAAGTCCACTTTTGTCAACAAAACCCTGTAGTCTAGACACACATGTTGCTCTTAACGCCATGCCTCCGAGCCACTTGGTTTCCCTCCCTTGCCCAATTCTCCATCATACCACTAATCCCCTTTCCTCATTCCTGGATTGTGTCCATGTAGGGGTACCAAGGTAGCTAGGGAGATGCGCTTTAGAGTCCCGGGGCCTTGCCTGGTACAGCGTGGGAGGTAGCATGTTGCTTTCATGGAATGGATAACAAGAACATGCCCTTCACGATTCAACTCTCTGCTTAAACATCACATGACCTGGTACCTGGAGGTTGCAGGCTGCATTTCCCTGATCTTCCCGTGCAGTCGAGAGTCGCCCCGACCTACATGGGAGATGACGTGAATCACTGGAGCCATAAACCAGTAGCAATCTGGATGCAAAGGTTGGTTACGGTGTGGAAGCCCAAAGAGACAAGAGAACTTGTTTGGTATGGACAGCCCCGTGTGTTCAAAAACCATGAGTCATAGGGTGACCATATTTCCCTATGCCCGATATGGGACACCAAGGGGGGGAGCTGCTGGCACTCAGGGCTTCAGCCCCACAGTGGAGGGGGGAGGAAATGGGATGGGGTGGGGGCTGAGCTCTGCGGCCGGGGACACCCAGGAATGGGGCTTCAGCCCCACAGCGAGGGCTGCCTGAGAACAGAGCTGGGGGGAGCGCTGGAGAATGGGACTGATAGCCGCGGGAAGGAGGAGCACCCGAGAATGGGGCTGATTGACACATGGGGGAGGCAGCTTGAGAACAGGGCTGTTTGCCAGGAGGGGGGGCAGCCTGAGAACGGGGCTGAGCCCCATGGCAGCTGGAGACCACCCGGGAACCAGGCTTGAATTCCACAGCAGGGAAACGACTTGAGCCCTTTGGGTGGGGTGGGGGCCACCCAGGAACCAGGCTGCACTTTGTGGCAGGTGGGGGCCACCCAGGAACTGGGCTGAGCCCTGGGACAGGGAAAGGGCTTGAGCCCCACAGCAGGTGCGGCAAGAGGCTTCAGACCCACTGTGATGGAGAAGAGTACTGGCCAGCACCCGGTGACTAAGGGGTTAAACTCAGGTAGCTAGCATGGGTGTTGGCAGGGGGCCAGAAGAACCAATGGGGATACGGTGCTGAAATCTGAATTGGGTATAGATACCTGGTCTGCTTTTCCTTTGTGCGGATTTCTAAGCCTACGTCTAGACCAGTGGTTCTTCAACTGTGTTCCACGGCACACCGGTGTGTCATGAGGCAGTCGGAGGTGTGCCGCGGAGAACAACAGAGTTCAAAATGGCTGCCCTTAAAGGGGCAGCCGACCTTTTTTTTTTCAATAACTTCCCCCCGACCCTTTTTTGGTGGGCGGGGATCAATAACTTTTCCCCGGCCTCCCTTTTTTGTTGTTTTTTTTTGCTCAACAAAAAATCCTTGGTGATCCTCAGTCTTAAAAAGTTTAAGAAACACTGGTCTAGACTGCAGCTCTTTTCCGGAATACTGAAAGTATCCCTGGAAAGCTATGCTGCGTCCAAGGAACATGTCTGCTTTTCTGAAAAATTTTTTCCGAAAAGCGGACGTGCTCTTTCGCCATCCCTAGGAACCTCATTTTATGAGGAAGAAGGGATGGATCGAAAGAACAGGTTTTTCCAAAATTTGGTGCCGCGTAGACGTGCCAAATTTTGGAAAAGCCTCTTTCCAAAGAAAAACAGAAAAAGATGCGCAAGTTCACAATTCACGTATCTCTTTCCGACTTTTCTTTGTAGTGTAGACGTAGCCTAAGAAAACAGCATGAGAGAGCAGATGCAAGGATCAGAATTAGCATGGCAATAAGAAATATTGGACTTGGGAGTAAACTGGACCTGGAAGTACAGACCCACACGGATCGGGAGCAGAGGGGAAAGTGGATCTAGTCGTGATCAGGGCATTTTTCTTTATTTGGGTTGTTTGGTTTAAACTGCTCTGTGTGAAGCTAAGCCTTCCCTTTTGCACGCACCATCAAAGAGTTGTTCCCAGAGATGTTCTCTTTGTTTTAATTGGTTTTACTTAGTTTCTCTGTAACATCTAGCAACCAAGTCTGCTTTAGCAAGTAGATCCTTGATTAATAAAAATCACTTTTTTTTTAAGGTGATGAATTGAGTCTTGAGTCCTGGAAAGCAATAGGAGGGCTGTGTGAGTATTTACCTGCCTCAGACTGGGCAGTCAGGTACCAGAGACTGATGCTTGTTTCTCTCTTTTCTTTTTTCAAGCTCTTTTGGGGCAAAAGTGCTTGGGGTAGCCTTGGGGAAGGAATTCAAGTGTTCCCTCCAGTGTTTTAGGGTGAAAACACTTGATGATGGCAGTTTCTTGGGGTTTTTTCTCAGTCTGTGACTCTGGAGAGTTTTTTTTTTGTAAGGAGAGCCTATAGACAGGGCTGGTCCTAACCGACGGGCAGCCCCGGGCAATTGCCTGGGAAAATTTGTCGAGCAAAAAAAAAAAAGTCCGAAATGCGGTCACGGCCCTTTTAATTGCTGAGTGTCCCGAGCGGGCTTCCGTCCAGCTCTGTCAGCGGCCCCTTGAAAATGGAAGCCCCAGGCGACTGCCCAGCTCGCCCACCCCTAAGACTGGCTCTGCCTATAAAGGCAAGGTATTGAAGGTCTTTGTGAGCCCCCTTAGAGGGCTAGAGTGGGGAACAGCCTGACACCCGCAGAGAGGGCCGCCTGGGAACGGGGCTGCAGCCTGTTGTGGGGGGCACTTGAGAAAGGGGTTTCAGCCCTGGGGGGGAGGGCACCTGTGGTCGGGGCTTCCACCCCCGGTTCCTGAAAGGCTGGTACATGTTCCCTCTTCTTTAGCGTGCACAGGGAAGGAAGCTGCTACCTGGTTTCTCCCTCGGCACCTGGCCTCATTCCACACACGACACACTGGTGCTTGCTTTACCGCCAGCCATAAATAGGAGGCTGCTGCATCTGTGCTGACTAGAGAACTCAAGGACCAGAAGGGGGCAGCAAATACGGGACATTTTGCCCCTCTTTTAAAGAAAAGTCAGGACGCCTGGGAGAGAGCTTAAATACAGGGCAGCCCCGGTGAAAACGGGACGGATGATCACCCTAGTGAGTCAACACCCAACCCCTTAAAAACCAGGAGAGTCAAATAATTATTGTTGTACTTCAATGTCGTACTTCAGTGTCTCAGTATCGTCTGGTCAGGGTTCTTGGGGTTGTCCCGGTGTGCTCCTGACAGGACCTCTACTCCGGTGATGATAAACTTTTGGCTGCATGCGTCAATGTCAGTGTTCCCTTTATCTAGAGTGTTAGACCCCGTGCACTTGGGTCAGCACAGGAGATCTCTGAGAGCCCCCGGAAATGACAGATGCAGGCAAGGGTAAAATCATCGAGCAGGTTTATTGTCAAATGCGATGCACTAACAGTTGTCAGCAGAAATTCTCAATGCTAAACCACTGTGCATTTGGCCCGCATTGACAATGTACCAACACATAGCAGGCCTATTACCAAATAACAGATATTAACAGCAGTTTGCCAGTGTTAAGCCACTGTGCATTCTGTAAGTGTCGGCAATGACACCTGCCATTTCAGGTGCCTAGTGCACGCGCCCCCCCCCCCCAAGGTCGGTTGGAGCTTACCCTTTGCGGTGTCCTTTTATAGACAGGTACAAACAAGGGCACGTCTAGACTACATGGCTCCATCAACGGAGCCATGTAGATTAGGGGTTGTAGGCAAAGGGAAATGAAGTGGCGATTTAAATAATCGCTGCTTCATTTAAATTAAAATGGCTGCCGCGCTGTGGCCGATCAGCTGTTTGGCGGCACAGCGCTGTAGTCTGGACGCTCTGTGGTCGACATCAAAGGCATTTGTTGACCTCCCCGGTAAACCTCATCCCACAAGGCATAATGGGGTGGTCGACAAATGCCTTTGATGTCGACCATGAGCATCCAGACTACAGCGCTGCCGCCAAACAGCTGATCGGCACAGCACGGCAGCCATTTTAATTTAAATGAAGCGGCGATTATTTAAATCGCCACTTCATTTCCCTTTGCCTAGTAAACAAATCTACATGGCTCTGTCGACAGAGCCATGTAGTGTAGACGTGCCCCAACTGACATCACTTCTTTATGTACCAGGTTGCCACCCTTAAACATATTAGTTTGCCACCTCCTGACGTACCTAGATACAATCAATTACCTTGTACATGGTGGTTTGATCAAAACATCCCTATCCATCATGCTGTTGTCCCAATTCTGTGCTGAACCTGGGTCGGTATGTCCCTGTTATCTATGGGGAGTGTACTGGTACCGAGTAGGGTTGCCAGACGGTTTAATCAAAAACACGGAACACCCTCCCCAAAAAAACACAGGGGAAAAAATTCTGTTGAGAAAAAAAAAGGGGGAGACCAAAGTTGTTAAGCAAAAAAACCAAAAACCGCTGCGCCTTTAAATGGCCCCACGCTCCTCACTCCCCTGCCCTCACCAGACGTGGCAGGGGAAAATTGTCCTCACCAGGCTTCCGTCCGAGGGAAACAAGAAATACCGGACATTTTACATGTCCGGTATTTTCTGTTTTTTTACTGGACGGGGGACCTGAATACCAGACTGTCCGGGTGAATACCAGACACTTGGCAACCCTAGTACTGAGCTGTTTCTGCAGCGAGATGTTCTGTTACCATCCTCCTGGAATGTTTATGTGCATGGCCTGTGCCTAGTATCTCCTAGGTATAGGGGTGCCAGATGGTTTAACCAAAAATACCAAACACCTCCCCCCCCCAAAAAAGGGGGAGACCAAAGTTGTTGAGCAAAAAAAAAAAAAAACCCAGCATGGCCCCTTTAAGAAATGCCTTTGAGGCTTTTTAGCCCTAACAAGGTTGCCAGAGGCCATCTTGTCTCCCTGCTCTGGGCCAGACTGCTCCCCTTCGGAACCAGGTAAGCACCCGGTATTTTTGCCTCCTGTCTGGGAAAAAATCAGAAAGTACCGGACATTTTAGGTGTCCAGTATTTTCTGAATTTTTTTACTGGACAGAAGGCAAAAATACCAGACTGTCCAGTTCAATACCGGACACTTGGCAACCCTACCTAGGTATGTGTGTTTCTGTAATATCAGCAGCCCTGGCCTTGCCAAGTTTCTGTGAGCAGGTCCTGCCTTTTACTCACAGCTTAGCTTTGCTTTATGTTAGCAACCCTTTGACTGTTGTTCAGGCCTTAGGCCTCACACCAGGCCTCCATTGTCAGGCCCTCTGATTACTACAATTATCATAATAATACATCTGGGGATCTTTCTGTTTCCGATCAAGTTTGATGTGGCCACCACAAGCTGGGAGGAGCCAGCTGCCAACAGACCTCAATGGTGCCACATGTTCCTGTTTTGAGAAGTGTCTGGCCCTGGAAGCTGAAAAGAGAGAGAGAGGGAAGAAAAAAGGCCTTTCTCCCAGCAGAAGCGGAAATGTCTGGAGCTATGGTGGGCGGATCTGTGGTCCCCAGATTGGACCTCTGAGCCATCTCAGGACCCACATGGAAATCCGTGGTAGAGATTGTCCTCGAATTGAGGGCTTGCCAATGATGTAAGTCACTTTCTCCATCCTTTTCTCTGTGGCCACGCGGGTTAGAAATAGACGATGGGTCTTCAGTGACAGCTGGGATCGTCTCGCAATCTGAACACTGCTGGAATTGAGGCTTTGAGGGGAAAAAAACCCACCAAAGAGTGTGAGAACTGGGAACACTGAGCGCTTAAGGACAGCAATAGATACTTGAGGGAATTTGAAAGATCGGAAACCCAAAACCTTCGCCACAGAGCTCGCCCTGGGAGACGAAGCCCATCAAATGTAGATCGCGTTACTTTTTACGTATGATGATTATTATTTTTGTCAGCTTCTATCTAGTGGCAGGAAGCCAGGACATCCTACCCGGCACAGTGAGGAAAACATGTTTTCTTTGCATGCTAAGTCATTTCCCTTGACAAAAGAATCCAGGATCTTCGGAAAAGAGGGCTCAGGTTTCTCCAGAAACTCCTCTAAGCATCTGGAACGTTTCAAAAGGGTTTATGAAAACAAAGCTGTCCCTGGATCTCCCGCCCCACTCGGGCAATGGGTGGAGGTTTTGTCTTCCTCTGGATTTGGGTCAGGTATGTCTGTAAGCTCCTTTCCCCTTCCTCCGAGCCTCATTCTGAATTTTTGGGTTCACATGAACCTCCATTGGCAGCCGAAGCCATCAGATTTCACCTCGACAGCCATGAATAATCCCAGCATGCCTTCCAGCTGGGCACACGTTTGCTTACACGCTGCTAGTGAGCAAGACTGACAGCCAAGCAATGGGGCCCTTCCCTAGGCAGGAGAACGCACCTGTAACTGCTTTGCACCCTTTACACCATTTTATTGGCTGCAGCTTCTCCTAGGTCTCTGCTTCCTGGTTTTACTTTGGGCACATGCAGCTGACCAGCTAGTGGTGCAATTAACGGGGGTGCGCATTCTCCCACGATAGGACCACAAGGCCTTGTCTACACTACCGTGGGCTGTCAACCAAAGACACGCAACTCCGGCTACATCTCGGTTTGGCGGAGCACCAGAGTCGACAGGAGAGTGCTCGGCACTCGATTGATCATGTTTATACTAGGTGCTATAAATCGACCTCCGATGGATTGATCGCTGTCTGTTGATCCAACCCATAGTGAAAGGATCTGAGTGGCTGGACCTTCTACACTGAGGTTTAGTGCCTCTGAAATCCTCCCATCTACTGGCTGAGATGTCCTCGTCATGCTTGATTTTATACTCACTGGAATAGTGACCTACATTGATCCTGGCTCCGCTGCCTGTGTAGCATTGACTAAAATCCCAGGGTCCTGTCCCAGGAGGCCCTGGGCTCAGCGTAAAACCAGTGTTTGGTTTCTTCCATCATTCTGACTAGTTCTTTACCAATGGTTGCAGATGTTCTCTCCCGACGTCATGCAAAATCCTGGTTGTCATTAGACCAGCTGACCATACTATACCTCACAAGCCAATATGGATTCATTTCTGGCGTGTAGCAAAGGGTTTATGATCCAATCCGTTCTGTGCATTCTGCCTACCTCTGCGTAAACCAGTTGATGAGGCTGGTCGCAGTTGCACTGGGGAATTTATTCTTCATGCCTTCTTAAATGATCCCCTAAGAGGAAGGATGGTTCATCGGTTGGGGGCATATGTGTAGAACTTGTGAGAACTGGAGTTGAGTCTGCTCTGCTACCGGCTTCCTGCATGACCCTGGGCAAGTCACTTAACATATGACTGCACTGCAATAAAACACCCTGTGGTGCTGAGTATCAGAGCCCAGCTCAGTAGACTGGGGCTTGGATTGTAGGGCTAAAATGTACATTGCAGATGTCTGAGTGAGGGCTGGAGACTGGGCTCGAAGACCCCCCTTCCCCTGCAGGGTTTCAGACCCCAATTGTAAACATCTACTCTGCAATTTTCAGTCCAGCAGCCCATGTCAGCTTTCCACGGCCAGACAAGGCCATGCCGTGGGTCTTTTATTGTAGTGTCAATGTACCCAGTCCGGTTCAGATCCTCCTATGGGAGTTAGGCACCTAAAACAGCTTTGGGGATTTGGCCTCAGTATCTCTGTGCCTCAGCACCCCACAGCAAAAATGGGGCTCCTAGCACTTCCCTTCCTATTAATACATTCATGAGCGTCAGGTGCTGAGATACAATGGAGAGGGGGCCCAGACAGAGGCCCAAAATAGATGTGTTGAATAGCGTTATTGGCGGGGAATGATGGTCACGCTCCACACCATAGGTAGTTGCATTTTAGCAGCTGAAGAGTGATCTCCCCACACGTCTTTTGTGAAGTAATTTGGGATCCACCTGCTGCTTCAGTAAATAACCCATCGTCACTCCAGCCAGGGCTTCTCCTCCAAAGAATTTATATGGGAGCAGATATAAAAGACAGCTGTTTGCACTTGGCAAACATAAGCCCATGTACTTTTCCAAGGGATAGCATTTCCAAACAGACATCGTTTGGGGTTTATTAATTTTTTTTTAATTTCACAAAGGTTAGCTGGCTACGGCAGAGCTCAGTTTTCCATGACAGATGATGGGACTTTGGAAGCTAATATTACTTGTTCATCCCTTTAGTGTCCCAGCAAATGGAGCACAGAGAAATGGAAAAACTCACCACAGAGCATTTGAGCCAAGAGTGAAAACCCAAATGTTTTGGAACCGTTCATCACTAGGCAGGCGAGGAGCTGAGATTCTAGGTACTTGTGGAAAAAGCAAAGGCTTGTTTTTTTACTGCTCCCCAATAACTTTTTTGTCTATCCTTTTTGTACACCTGTCGTGAGCTCTATGGGCCAGGAAGTTGTGAGCTCTATGGGTCAGGGAAAGTCTTGTTAATCCCTGTTCTGTATAGCACCTATCATCCTGGGGTGGGGCCATAATACACTATCAAAAAGAAAGAAAGAAAGAAAGAAAGAAAAGTCATCAACAGGAAGAAATGAGAACATGACTACAAAGTGGTGTGGAGAGGGTGAATAAAGAAAAGTTATTTATTAGTTCCCATAATAGAAGAACTAGAGGACACCAAATGAAGTTAATGGGTAGCAGGTTTAAAACTAATAAAAGAAAGTTCTTCTTCACACAGCGCATAGTCAACCTGTGGAACTCCTTGCCAGAGGAGGCTGTGAAGGCTAGGACTATAACAGAGTTTAAAGAGAAGCTAGATAATTTCATGGAGGTTAGGTCCATAAAAGGCTATTAGCCAGGGGATAGTAATGGTGTCCCTGGCCTCTGTTTGTCAGATACTGGAGAAGGATGGCAGGAGACAAATCGCTTGATCATTGTCTTCGGTCCACCCCCTCTGGGGCACCTGGTGCTGGCCACTGTCGGCAGACAGGCTACTGGGCTAGATGGACCTTTGGTCTGACCCAGTACGGCCATTCTTATGTTCTTATGTTCTTACGTAGTGTAAGGAACTGCCTCTTTACTGGATAGCATTGGACTGTTGCTCATAGGTCCTATACTACTAATAGCTAAAGGAGAGTCCCCTTGAATCTAAGTAGAGATGTAACTAGTATGTGTGTGTGCATGCGTGTAACCCATGCACCCAGTGTGGGTCACTGTCCCATGGAGTGGCACTTAGACCACTTACAGCAAGAGAGAAGAACAAGGGAGCTCCGCAGCTTAAGCTGACAGCCAGCTGGCTTCATAGCTCAAGGTGTAGAGTAGTGGTCTCCAACCTTTTTACACCCAAGATCACTTTTTAAATGACAGAACAAGCCAAGATCTACCGCCTGCCCCTTCTGTGAAGCTCCACCCCTTCCTTGAAGTCCCGCCCTCTCTATTCTCCTCCTCTCCATTACTTGCTATCCCCAACCCTTATACTGCTGCTTTTTTCCCCAATTCTTCTGTAGGAAGAGGTTTTTCCAACATTTGGCCTGTCTAGACTGGACCAAATGTCAGAAAAACCCCTTCTTTTGGAAGCCCCTTATTCCTCGTGGAAAGAGGAATATAGGGGTGACTGAAAGATCATGTTTGCTCTTCCACTAAAAGAAGCAGAAGAACAAACGCATCCCTGGATGCAGAAGAGTTTTTCTGGGATATCTCCGAATCCTGAAAACTCCTGCAGTCTAGCCGTAACCTCGCTGGGTTGAGACAGGATGTGTAGGCTGGGGTGGGAATGAGGATTTGGGTGTGGGAAGGGGTGAGAGGTGCAAGCTCTGGGAGGAAATCTGGATGCAGGAGGAGGTGGATAAGGGGACGTTGGCTCGGGGAGGGGGCTCCAGGCCGGGCAGTGTTGGGGTCAGATTTAGGGTTAGGGTACTAAGCAAGCCACAGGCTTCTGGATGTGAGGGTTCAGGAATTTGGGTTGGAGTATGTGAGGGGCTCAGGGCAGGGGGTTCCAGTGTATGATAGGCTCAGATGCAAGGTCCGGGGGAAAGGGGAGTGCAGGAGTGTTATGATGCTGTGGCCAGATGGGGGCTTGGCTCCAATTGGGGGTTTGTTGGCCAGGCTTCATTTTTAAATAAAATATTATGTCAAACACAAAAAGTTTCTGCATTGTCTTTATTTCTGAGAAGGGCGGGGAACCTGTTTTGAGTTGGGGTCACTGACCCACAGAAAAGTCAGTTGGGGCCACACAAGTGAGATGTAAAAAAACCCTCCTCCAAGTCCCCCCCCCAGCCTTACTAATGTGGCCCCAACAGTGTTGGTGGGAGCAGGGGACATGGTACTGGGGAAGGGTGCTAGTGGGTGCTGGGGCAGGGGACAGGGTGCCAGTGGGGACAGAGTTCTGTGGCTGGGGGAAGGGGAGAGGGAACAGGGTGCCGGGAGGGCAAGGGACAGGGTGCCAGTGGGGACAGGGTTCTGCAGCAGGGGGCAGAGTTCTGTGGCTGGGGGCAGGGGAGAGGGAGCAGGGTGCTGGAAGGGCAGGTAACAGGGTGCCAGTGGGGGCAGAGAGTCCCCTGCACCCGCCTCCTCCCATGATTCCTCCCCAGGAGAGAAGCCCTGTCGCACGCCTCCTCCGGGCCCGACTCCCCCCTCTGAGCAGGCTGGGCTTCCTCCAGCCTTGGAGGCCAGGTCGGGAGCTTTGACCCCCAAAGCCCAGATAAAAGAGGGTCCCAGCCAACGACACTCAGCCATCTCAGCCTCAGGCCTGGGAGCCTTGCCAGGGCACTTCCATCGTGAGGGACGGCACGGGCCTGTGCTGTTCTCAGAGGCCCAGCTCATCTCGTAACCCTGCCCTCCCAGCCGAGGGCTAATATGCTCTCTTCACGCCTGCTGCCCAGGGACTCATCACACCCTGTCCCAGCCTGAGGTGGCCTGGTCTAGGGCAGCCACCTCCTGGACTCAGAAAAAAACCGGGCTTCCCCCCTCAGCGTGACTCTCCTCTTCCTCTTTCAAGCACCCCCTCTCCAGCTTGGTCCACCACCCATTAGGCCCCACACCCCAGGAGCCTCAGCCCTGGAGGGTTCCCCCACCCCGGGGTCCTTGCCAGCTCCACCTCATGCTCCCTCCATGTCCCTGTTGGTGACTCTCAGTCTGTCGATCAGTCCCGGGTGCTGAGAGGAGAAGGAACCTCGTCCACAGGATGCCCCAAACCTGGCAAGTGGCAACCTGCCATAGGAAACTGTCCCGGTGGCAACCCTAGCCAAATGTTAAGGAGTTCAACAATTTAGAGTTGGCCAGTGGCCCGAGGATTAAAAACCCCACATCTGTGGGCCTGACTAGTAGGTTGCCCTCCATTACGTCCCCCTGTGTGGTAATGGAGGCCGAATTGCTCCTCTGTGCTGGGCCTGCCTTGAGCACTTTCCCTTTCCTGAACTCCAATTTACAAAGTAGGGGTGGGCAATAATTTTTGAAGGGGGGCCACGTCACAAATTTCAGAAGGGGTTGCGGGCCACCCCGGAAGGGGCGGGGCCAGGAGGCTTCCTGGGCTTCCCCGTCCACAGACCCTGATTGGCCTGGGGGTTGGAGAGTGCATGAAGGCCATCCTGCCAGGGGCTCCTAGAAAGAACCGCCAGCTGTTTTGAACAGCTGGAGGTTCCCTCTAAGCGCTGTGCACCCCTGGGCTATGTCTACACTGGCGGGTTCTTGTGCAAGGACATCTTGCGCAAGAGTTCCTGCACAAGAACACGTCCACACGGCCATGTGCTTTTGTGCAAGAGCATCCATGGCAGTGTGGACGCTCTCTTGCACAAGAAAGCTCTGGTGGCCATTTTAGCCATAGGGCTTTCTTGCGCAAGAAACCCCTGCCGTACGTCCACATTGCCTTCTTGCACAAGAGGGCTTACACTTGTTAGAAAAGAGCATAGCTCTTGTGCAAGAAGCCCTCTCTTACCACGCCATACTGTACATCTTCTTGTGCAAGAGAGGGCTGGGGTGGATGCTCTGCAGGTTCTTGCGCAAGAACAGCCATTCATGTGCAAGAACCCGCCAGTGTAGACATAGCTCTGGTGGAAGGAGGAGACTTGGCATGCTCCCCCGTCCTCGATTGGCAGGGCGGCCACAGGCCAGATCCAGCCTGCAGACGCCGGTGTGCCCACCCCAGTCCCGTGGGTAGCATGGTAGTGTTAGCCCTCATCTGTTAGGGGAAACAGGCCTTAGCTTCACCCTGTAGTGGGAACAGCAGGAACTGAACCAGGATCCCCTAGATGCAAAGGGCACGTGCTACTACAATTAGTTCTAACAGAGCCTGCACACCTGCTGAGTGGGGTGTATTATTCCCACCTCATGGTGTCCAGACCATTTACAGAGAGGAAAGAGCTAGACTGGTCCACAGCCTTAGCTGCCAGCTTAACCACCACACGGTGGATTTGAACCTGGGACCATTGAAGCTTAGTCTAGGAGCCTCTATTCTTTGAGCCAAAAGCCAGCTGGCGCTCAGCCCGTGCTGTAGAGGTCTCTTGTTCTTATCTGTTTCTGTGGTCTAAGTACCACTGCATAGGTGAGTGAACCACACTAGGTTACATGAGCTTTTAGCTCAAGCTGGCGAGGCTCATGCACTAAGATCCAGCAGGCCTGGGTTCAATTCTGCCTATCGGCCTTACCCAAACGCTGGAGGAGTATGGTAAGGCTATGTCTACACAGCAGTGTTATTTTGGAATAACTGACTCCTGTAACCCTCATTGTACAAGGAGGACGGGAAGTTGGGGAAAGAGGGCTCGCTCTCGAAGTAACTGCTGTGTAGACAGTGCCAGCAGTCGAAATAAGCTATTTGCATAGCTTATGTCGAGGTTAGCCCTGCTGTATAGACCTGCCCTAACAGACTCATCGCCTCATGGATCAGGCACCGAGATGCCCCGTCATCCACACAGTTTCCACTAGCGCCCCTCCAGGCTGGCGTCTCGTGCCGTACTGACTGGTGCTCAGCAGGGTCGGGTTGTCGATATTGTGTCTGTGTGTCCGCAGCCACGTCTCGTGGCCTTCAGCAGAGCGGTGTCGCCAGCCTCCTGGACCGTAGGCATTGTTGGGCTTCAAGAAAGCAGCTCCGTGGCTGGAGCAGGCTGGATTGTGGTGTAGGGTCATCTGCTGTAAAGGAAAGGAGGTGAAAAAAAGGCCAGGGGGAGAAATGCTCCACCCATGGGTTCGGCTGTTACCCAGCATGCTTCCCACTCACCGACATGGAAGCAGGGCTGGCCTTACCATGAGGCGAACTGAGGCAGCCACCTCGGGTGCCAGACTGGGGGGGGGGGGCGCCACTAGGACCCAGAGAATTGAGACCTTTCAAAGTTTTGCCCCAAGCGAGGGGGCATGGGGGCGTCATTTGAGCTCCCCCGCCTCAGGTGCCAAAATGTTGTGGGCCGGCCCTGAGTGGAAGGCTCCGGAAGGTTTGTGTTATACTTGTGCACAGTCACTTGAGCAATGGATCCTCGCCATTGTTAGGCACCTATCTCTCACGGACATCAATGGGAGCAAGGCACTTTTGTCCCATTGTGGCTCAGAGTCTAGCTGTCTCTGGCTATGCTGGGTGGGGAGGCAGAGTTGTTTTCCTAAAGGCTACAAGCTGGCCATGGAAAAAGGAGATGCACTGTCAGGGAGCAAGCTTTGGGCCCCGCTATGGAAGGGCCTTGTTTGTGGCAGCACCTGGTTTCAGGTGGGCGAGGTCAGGAAAGCCACACGCTCACACAGCAGAAAAGTCCTCTGCTTAATCCGGGCCCGGTGAGTAATTTACACGGCACTCAAGGAATGGGACCCAAAGTGAGCCTTAAAGGCAGATCTTGCTTTATTTTCCTAGGCCCGTACCGGCGCAGCACAACACAATTGCCTTAGCATCCCTCTCAGACCCAGCTGGAGTCCTGTGTAGAGGAGGCACACCGGCCGGCGCAGAAGGTTGTTACTATGGTGACCTGTAGTGCGATTTCCTCTCAGCTTCATTGACGGCAGGAATATGGACATCCTCTTTATTTAGCTTGTCTGCTCTCCAGCAGGGGCATGTCCGCACTAGGAAACTATTTCGAAACAACCAAAATCGACTTAATAACTCCCGAAATAACAACATCGGACTAGTGTGTCCTCACTACAGGGAAGCCTCGAAGTGAGTCCAAGGCTGGCTCCGTTCACGTGGACCCACTACTTCGACGTAGAGCCCCAAGAAGCCCTGGGGAGTCATTATTTCGAATGACTCTGGGGAGTCGTTATTTTGAAACAGCAGCACCGGCGCAGCCACACGACCGCTATGTCGAAATAACGATTTCGGAATGAGCATTACTCCTGATAAAAAAAAAGAGTATAGCTTTCAAAAGAAGCAGCCCGTTGTTTTGAAGTAACGGGCTAGGTCGTGTGGACTCTCTGCTTATTAATTCGATCTAAGGGGGGTTATTTCGAAATATAGCCCTAGTGTAGAGCAGGCCAGGGTAGATACTGCCTTTTACTATGTGCTTGTACAGTCGCTTGCACAACACGGCCCTAATCTTAGTGGAGGGGTCTCTGGGAATTTCCATAACTCGAATATAATCATTTGAGGACAGACCCACATCATAATGAAGCCTAGCCGAGCAGGAAGACAGGCACAATATTGTGTGTCCCAAATAGACACCTCTTGCTGGTCAGGAATTCTGGTAATTGGGACAAAGGTCTGCGAAGTAGGGCATCCCCCCCCATCAGTTGGATTCTACTGCGTTTGTGGGTATTACTCACACAGAAGAGCATTTGCTCGTCTCGCAGGCGATATTTTCCGCTAAGCTTCTGGAGCATTCCAGAGACGCAGCTCTGCTTTGTTCACACCCGGCTTGCTGAGGGCCTGGCATAGCTCTGAATGGAAAGAGAAGTCCTAGAGGAACTGATCGCATACGCCACTCGGGTGGTCGGCGTGCCGCTTTCAGAATAGCCCTCGTAGCCACATTAGGAGAAGAACAGAAGCAAGAGGCACTGAGGGATGGAAGGGAGCCCGGTGGGATGGGAAGGAAGGTTTCCCCTTGTTTCAGTAGATTGCTGCATCTTCACGTCACCTCGGTTTTGTCTGTTTCCACCAGCCATTGCTTTAGCCAGTTGAAATGCAGGGCCTGGAACCTGAGAGATGGTGGGGCATCCTCCAGGAATGGAAATTACTCAGCTCCCAATCCTCACAGGCACTGAGGCTATGTCTACACTGCACAGTTATTTCGGAATAAGCTATTCCGGAATAGTGATTCCGAAATAGCTTATTTCGAAATAGCACGTCTACACTGCAGGGAAGCCTCAAAATGAGTCCGAGGCCGGCTTCCCTAATGTAGACGTGCTATCTCGATATAGAACCCCTGGAGGAATAACTTAGAATGGCCCAGGGGAGGGGCTATTTCGAAATAGCAGCAGTGGAGCATCTACACAGGCCTTATTTTGAAATAGCTATTTCGGAAGAGGCGTCGGAGTAAGCTGTCCGTTATTTTGAAATTACTTCGAAATAATAGAATGATTGTGTAGACGCTCGCATAGTTATTTCGGAATAACAGAACGGCTGTGTGGACGCTCGCATAGTTACTTCGAAATAACGGAACGGCTGTGTAGACGCCTGCAGCGTTATGTCGGAATTACTTCGAAATAATGGAATGGCTGTGTAGACGCTCGCATAGTTATTTCGGAATAATGGAACGGCTGTGTAGACGCTTGCATAGTTACTTCGAAATAACGGAACGGCTGTGTAGACGCCTGCAGCATTATGTCAGAATTACTTCGAAATAATGGAATGGCTGTGTAGACGCTCGCATAGTTATTTCGGAATAATGGAACGGCTGTGTAGACGCTCGCATAGTTACTTCGAAATAACGGAACGGCTGTGTAGATGCTTGCAGCGTTATTTCAGAATAACGGCCGTTATTCTGAATTATCTTTGCTGTGTGGACACACCTTTAGGGTCCTAAATTCCATGCCGAGCCCTGTTGCCTTCAGTCAGGCATTCCCAATGGGTCCCCGACAGGTCTGCTGCCCCGTCAATGAGGACAAACTTTCAGCTGCGTGCGTGCGTGTGCTCCCCAGTCTCATGAGTTAACCATGTGCAATGAGTCAACACGACAGGCTCCGAGAGAGCCCTCAGAGATCATAACATCAGATAAGGATCGAAGGCACCCGGCCAGGTTTATTGCCAAGTGAGGTACAGTAGGGGCTGTCAGCAAACAGACTCACCACTGAGCCATTACACATATGTACCCCATGACAATGGACTAGCTCAATCAATTCTATGGATCCAGTATTGCCCCCTTGGCTAGACAAAGACAACTCTGGGGTTCACTTTTATACACAGGTACAAGTAAGTTTTCTCGTGGCGGTGTAAACCAGCTCCCTCTTCTGATGGAACTCCAAAGGTGCTTGCAAGAATGGAAACCTACTGTCCAAAGGTAGCTCTCCTCTGGGATCACTGTAGCATGTTCTTTCATGTTTCTATTGAAGTTACCATATTGGGTCAGACCACTGGTCTATATAGTAGCCGATCTTACAGAATCATAGAACACTAGAACTGGAAGGGACCTCGAGAGATCAAGTCCAGTCCCTTGCCCTCCCGTCAGGACCAAGCACCATCTAGATCCTTCCTGACAGATGTCTATCTTCTCCCCCAATTCTTCCGAAAATTCATCCGTCGTGCAATGAAGCAATGGCATGAGGTCCTTTCTCACTTCAGTGTGGACACTGAAAAGTCTGGGGAGCTTTGCATAGCAGCAAGGGTTTGCCCAAATGTCCTTGGTCATACATGTCCTGTTCCCCTTCTGTTGGGAGAGAGATGCAGGAGCTCAGCACTTTTGCAAATCAAGCCAACCATTCCATGCAAATCTATCTATATAAGTGGACTGATTTTCAGCAAAACCAGGGCCCACAGCTCCCACTGAAGTCAATGGCAGTGTAGCCTGACTAAACAGAAGAACAGACAGAGTGGGTCAGACCAAAAGTCCATCTAGCCCAGAGTCCTGTCTGCTGACAGTGGCCAATGCCAGGTGCCCCCAGAGGGAGGGAACACAACAGGTAATGATCATGTGATCCCTCCCCTATCACCCACCTCCAGAGAAACAGAGGCTAGGGACACCATTCCTACCCATGGCTAATAGCCATTGATGGATCTAACCTCCATAACTCTATCTAGCTCTTTTTTGAACCCTGTTAAAATTCTATCCTTCACCACATCCTCTGGCAAGGAGTTCCACAGATTGACTGTGTTCTGAGTGAAGAAAAACTTCATTCTGTTTGTTTTAAATCTACTGCCTATTCATTTCATTTGGTGACCCCTTGTTCTTATATTGCGGGAATATCTAAATAACTTTTCCTTATTCACTTTTTCCACACCACTCATGATTTTATAGACCTCTATCATATCCCCCATTAGTCTTCTCTTTTCTAAGCTGAAGAGTCCTAGCCTTTTTAATCTCCCTTTCTATGGGACCCGTTCCAAACCCCTCATCACTTTTGTTGCTCTTTTCTGATCCTTTTCCAATGCCTAGATATCTTTTTTGAGATGAGGAAACAACATCTGTACACAGTATTCAAGATGTGGATGTACCATGGTTTTATAGAGAGGCAATAAGCTATTCTCTGTCTTATTCTCTATCCCTTTCTTAATGACTCCTAACATTCTATTTGCTTGACTAAAGACGTCAGAAATTTGCTCTGCCCATTAGCCTAGCAAGTATCATCTGAAAAACATCACCGAAATACAGCCACTTCTGGGGAGAAGTGTTACAGCCAACCAGCGCACACGGCGTATCATCAAACAGTGGGGGAAGGGAACGGTTTTGCCCAGCAACGCTTTGTTTCTGCACAAACCGCAACGGTGCAGCGTATGGAATGTCCTGGCCTGTGCAGAGACAGAAAGCGGCTCTAGCGCGTTGGAGTCAATAGAGCTACATGGATTTGCACCAGGGGGAGGTTCTGCATGCACATTTAAGCTGATGGAAGACAGGTCCATCATGGCATCATGGAAGACAGGTCCATCAATGGCTTTTAGCCAGGATAGCAGGGAGGTGTACTTAGCTGCTGGGGATGGGAGACTGGGGAGGGATGATTTGAGTCCCTGTTCTGTTCACTCCCCCTGGGGTACCTGGCATTGGCCACTGTCAGCAGACAGGACACTGGACTAGATGGATCTTTGCTCTGACCCAGTCTGTCCGTTCTTATGCATAGTGAGGGCTGCAAAATACAAGTGTCTTACGGGTTTATCTTCAGCGAGAGGCACACAAATGAAGACCCTGAGACGTTCACCACATCAATAAAGATTTCTTTTTATTTTAATTCCCTTTTTTTTTACATACACCTGTGTTGTTTTTCATTTTTCCTTTCGTTATTTTGGTCCATACAGAAAAGGAAAGGCGGAGGAATGTAAACCATATGCATTACCGAAGACATCACAAAGCCGTCTCCCAATAGTACATAGAAATAAATCACAGTTTTGTCCTTTATACGTTTTTTTTCCCCCTCTGATGGGAAATGGGATGTGAAAACCAACACACAATGTGAGAGCCCCTTGGCTGACGCCCACCCCTTCCCCTCCTGCTCTCATCAGAAAAAGGAGCTGGCATTTCGAGAGGAGGACACTGCAGGCTTATGGAAGCCAGGATCCTCGCTCCTGTGCCCATAGCTGGTCGCCAGCGGCCACCCCACACTGTTGACTTAGCATGCTTAGAAGTAGCAATGGGATTTAGCAGCAGGGAAATCACTTCCCATCCGTTTCACCCAGAAAGACAAGCAAAGGGCATGGGGATTCTGCAGACTGGGGCTACATTTTCGGCCCAGACACCTGCATTCCCGTTGTAGCTTCTCATGTGGGCCTATGTCCATGGGCCTTGAACCTCAGCCGGCCTAAACTGGTACGCCCTGTGCTTTTTTTGTAAAAGGTGCCGGTACTCCAGGGGAAAAGTTGCTGAGCTCTGACTGGATCTGCCGGTACTGCGTCTGGAGGTGCCGGCACTGCGTATCGGGCAGTACCATCACAAAAAAAGCAGTGGGTACGCCCCACGCCAAGGGGGCCAGAGTTATACCCGTGGCAGATTTGTCCTGTGGTGTTTTTCTTTCTTTTGAGTAGAACCCTTCCTGGGAGAACTAAGCCGTCAAATGACTTGTATCACACCACACGCCCCGCCCTGGCTCCCCAGTCCCTGTGCCCTGGCACCTGAAACATTGCTCATTTGGTGCTGAAGCAGTGTCTTAAGAACCACCCTCTAACCCCAGTAGGGGTCAGGGGGTTTTCTCAGAGGCCCTCTCAGTAACACATAACCAGAAAAGGGCACGGACAAATTCTGGCACGTAAAACCCGGCCCGTTGTTTAGAAGCAGGCCCGTCCTCTGCTCATGGTTCCGTTTACATACAAGGGGGTTCCCCAGCCAAGTCATTGTTTCCCCCTCTGTTTTAGGTGCGCACGGACATTTTGACAAGCGAGTCCAAGCTTTGCAGCTCTGCCAAACGGTCGTTGTTTGGCTTCCGTTCAGAGGAGGTGGGCCAACTCCTACAGGAAACCAGGTGACAGGAGCCAAACCATTTCGCCCAATCTCTTTCCTTCCAATGCTCTCCCGTCCGCCTGGCCCGAATCACTTGTCTCCTCCCTGCCCCTGAATGCCTTAACTAGACATCTGGCCTGGCTGAAGTTCTGCCCCGTTTCAGACACACAAGGCTGGACCGTCTGCCTTGCCTTGCCCTACTGCTCTGCGTTCTGGGCTACTTCACAGCTTGCACCAACTAGTATGCGAAAGCAGAGGAGGTCGGGGCAGGGTGTTCATGGGCACGCCGAGCGTGACACCTTGCCCCGTTGAATTCAGGGGGGCCAGATGTTCCTCTGAAATGGACGTCAATGGCGCCATGCTGAGAGCAGCCAGCTAAAAGTCTGGCTTCAAATGGCTGACCCCAGGCAGTTCCAAGAGAGGTGGAGGGGTTGAGCAGTCCCAGCAGCTCAGAAGGGGGGTCGAGAGGAGCACAAGAACATTCCTGGATCCCTCTCTTGTGCTCAGACCACTGCAGGAGACAGCTTTTTGATCTGCGCGGGAGGACGGAACGGGAGGTTGCAAAAAGTGATCTCTGGCCGTGTGGGGGAAGAAGAGAAAGAAGAACAGAAATAGTCCAAGAAGCTATTTGATCTCCCAATGAGGCCCCTGTTCAGAACAGAACTCCCTCGTGGTACTCTCCATCTCTATGCAGAACAGCATTTCAGCACAGGTTTAGGATTAGGCACTTTGCAGAAGTGTTGTGTAGGGACATTCTCCACAACTGGTGCCGGACTTAGATGCTTCTCTGGTCACTGATTCTGTTTACCGAAGTGGACTCTTGTGTTAATTTTACGCATTGCTGCATTTTCACCTGCTCATGTTTCCTCGTGCCAGAGTCAGACTGGGAGCTGATGTCTAACCTCATGCAACCTCCTTAAACGGGACTGTATAGTTAATGGGGCTAAATTTGTTCCGCTATGTTCTTAGAAGCAATGGCTTTCGCTTCAAGAGAAATTCAAGAACTTAACCTATAGAGGCTGGCATTGTTTCTTATTAAAAACCCCAAACGTTAGCTGACCCAGTTAAAACAGAGCACCGATAGCTATAGTAACTAGAAATCGTAAAACGGCTAAATCAATCTCTAATCATCTGCCTAGAATTTTCACAGGTAGAGGCATTGGATTAGCAGCAGGAAACAGGATTTTATATGAGCCTCCAACAGAGGGCTTGATTCTGATCTGTTTTACATGGTGTTTTACTTGTGTAATTCCATGTCCTCAGTGGAATTACACCTGGTATACAACAGTGGCTGGGGGAGATCAGAGGTAGGCCCTTTTTTCTAACTGTCTGGCCCCGGCAGCCAACTATGAATGGCCAATTGCCTCCGTTTATTACTTTTAGTCCATCCACTGTGGAGAACTCCCTTCTGCTCAAGAAAGATGGGATGGCCAAGCATCACGCAGAAATCACAATAGCAATGGCACTGAAAATAACCTGGCGAAAGAAATACCTAACTACGTATCAACCTGGCTCAGTGGAAATAAGTGTTTAATTACTATCTGTTCCCAAGAACAGCATTCGCCTAATAAACGCACCCTTCCAAAAACGAGAGACTGATTTGGCACAGCACAACTTCATTTTTTCACGGCTGCAACGCCACAGAAATTGACGGGAAATTGGAATGCTGCCGTGCTGAATTAAGCCCATTATGTCTTCTTTCAGAGAGTCTGGGTTGGCTTTGTATTAAAGCTGTAGAATGGGCTGCTGGCCAAAGCATGAAACCGAGTCCAGATTAAAAAATATTCCTGCACGAAAACCTAACTTCTTAATATCTCTCGGCCAGCTGAATCTGTAACTGCAGCGTTCTAGCCAGAAAACTAGCTAGCGAAGGTATTTGGCAGTATTTTCTGAACAAGGCCACCTGATCAAGAAGCCCCTTTGATATCATTGGTTTCCAACCAATAGATGGTTGTAAAGTTAATTAATTTGGGGGTGAGGGTCAATTGCAACCCATTACCAATGTCTCAGACTGTTGTTGCAAGGTTGCTGTGTCTAAGCAAATTGGGATCGAAATTCGAATGAGATGCTGGGATCCCAGAAGTTACTTCTATGAAATGGAGTTGGGTCAAATTCTTAATGGGCAAGTGTCTCCGTCCAAAATGGTTCTAAGTGACCGTTTTGGCATTTTCGACGTAGACGCCATGGATCAAATGGGCCATCGAGACCAGACGTGCCTCCCAAGCCTTTAAGCAAATGTCCATCAAGGGAAACAATAAGAAGCCAACCCCAAGCTCTGTCTCTCTTGTCAATGAAGCCCAAGTCAAAGCCAATCTTGTGTGTCCCTCACCAGGATTTTATGAACAGGTAGAAAGGATCTATGTTTTAGTCTCTCGTGTTCTGTCACATGGATTTGTAGCAACTTAACCATGCCGAAGTCTTAGCTAACAGCTCTGCCCTCTAGCCAAAATGCATTTTGAGGTCTAAGGAAGTCAGAAAGTGTGTCTGCATGGCATGAACAAGAGCCCATGGACTTGTTTAAAGAAGGCAGGATTTGCTGTTTTGGGAAGAGGATGTTCTTTTAGGCCAACCCTATTAGTGGCCCAATAGGTCCAACCTTTTAATTTCAAGAAAGCTGCCACACAGTCCAGATTGCTAAAGAGGGATGGACATAGTCTCTCCTTTTATTCATGCTAGTTACAAACCATCGTGTTTTCCAGGCAAACCAAAAGGCCATGACATTCCTACAGGACATTATATATTCCTGCGGGTCTTTTGCAAACCCAGCGCCTTGGTAATTTATTGCATTTCTCATTTCAAGACACCCCCCTAGGGCCTGGTCTATACTGTAGCGGGAGGTCAACTTAAGATATGCAACTACAGCGATGTTCATTACGTAGCTGGCGTCGATGTATCTTAAATCTCGTTTCTGCGCCGGGCACACAACAGGAGGTCGATGGGAGCAAATGGTCCCATTGGCTTCCCTTACTCCTCGTGAAGAACAGGACAACTGGCGCCAATGCAGGCACCCTCTGAGTTAAATTTAGTGGGTCTTCACTAGACCCACTAAATTGAACTCTGGAAGATAGAGCGCGGCAGCGTCAAACTTCTGCGTAGTGCAGACATGGCCTACAGGAACAGGCTACAAACCCTCCTCTGTGTGCAGAGATGCATTAGAAGCTTTGCAAGTATGGCATCAGGATGGGGATTTTGTGTGTGTCCTCGACTTACTCTGTACAACATCGGAGCCCCTCACAATTATCGGCCAAATTAAAGTCAACTGGCAATCGCGGTCCAGCAGAAGTCTCGTCTAGGAATGTCTAGTGTCCAAGACACAATACTGTCTCTCTCACCCAGCATGTGCAGTTTGCTGGCACGATGAAGATCTAAGACAACATCAAAAATGTTTTACCCATCTGCTGGGCAATTACAGGTTGCAGATGGGAACATGGCACCTGCATTTACAGAGGACTTGAAGTTTAGGAGACAGATGGGGAAGCCTTCTGGTGCCCTGCAAAGTATTTTGAGCTGGAAGAGACTGCTCTGATTTTCATTAGCTTTGATCAGAGCTCAAAAGCACAAGAGTCAGAACAGGAGACGGGGAAGAGAGGGTCATGCTTCTCCGTTTGCTTAGAGAATCGGCAGTTCAGGGAAAATAATCTTTAATAATGTTAATTTTGCTTAATCCCGCTTTATTCCCTCTCCTGAAGAGGATACCTCCCTCCACACCTGTTATGTATTTCTGAGGTCATATTCTCATTTACACTAGCTGGGATCACAGATGACACAACGTTCAGAACAATGGCTCCAAATAATCTATCTACTCTCCTTCCTAAGGGTTCCTGGTATCTAATTCCAGTTCGTCGGACACCATCATTCTTCCACTCTACTCTGTGCTGATTAGGCCTCAGCTGGAGTATTGTGTCCAGTTCTGGGCACCACATTTCAAGAAAGATGCGGAGAAATTGGAGAAGGTCCAGAGAAGAGCAACAACAATAAAGGTCTAGAAAATATGAGCTATGAGGGAAGACTGAAAGAATTGGGCTTGTTTAGTTTAGAAAAGAAGAGTCTGAGAGGGGACATGACAGTGGTTTTCAAATATCTAAAAGGGTGTTACAAGGATGAGGAAGAAAATTTGTTCTCCTTGGCCTCTGGACAAGAAGCAATGGGCTTAAATTGCAGCAAGGGAGGTTTAGGTTGGACATTAGGAAAAACTTCCTGGCTGTAAGGGGCTATTTCTAAACTACAGGGTTTTTCCGGGATACCGGAAGTATCCCAGAAAAACTCCACCACATCCAGGGAACACGTCTGCTCTTCCGCTTTTTTTTTGTGTGGAAGAGCAGACATGCTCTTTCGGAAGCCCTGTCTTCCTCCTCCCATGAGGAAGAAGGGCTCTTCCAAAAGAGGAGGCTTTTCCAAAATTTGGCCCAGTGTAGATGGGCCAAATTTCGGAAAGCCTCTTCTGAAAAAACTATTGGAAAAAGGTACGCAAATTGCAGAGTGCAATTTGCGTACCTTTTTCCGATAGATCATTGTAGTTTAGACCTAGCCAGGGTGGTTAAACACTGCGATAAATTGCCTAGGGAGGTTGTGGAGTTTTCATCACTGGAGATAATTAAGAGCAGGTTGGATAGACACCTGTCAGGGGATGATCTAGATGGTGCTTGGTCCTGCCGGGAGGGCAGGGGACTGGACTCGATGACCTCTCGAGGTCCCTTCCAGTTCTAGGATTCTATGATCAGCCCACCCTGAAGTAGATGCCAAATGAATGAAAACATGATCTTCAAATAATGCACTAGAGTCAGCAACTTGATGGAGGGAACCTTGATTTAGCCCATGGACAAAAAGAGGTGACACAGAACTAAGTTCTCTGAGCAGTGCCAGACCGTACAGGCGTCATAACAGCAACCCACCTGAAATACCTAGGGCATGAGCATTGGGAATATGCCTCACACCCTTTCCTTCCAGAGCAAAGGCTTCTGCTGAACAAGTGGCAGGCACAGGCAGATGTGCTGCTCCTGAAAACTCCCCCCACTAGAGGACAGAGTGGCACACCGGGCATCTTCACATATTACTTCAACAGACCCTCTAAGGGCTGACTCATACAGTGCTTGTGTAACCCCATACTCCTAATGGATGTAATTCACTGCCCCATGTAGTGGCACTGAGTCTGCTTACAGAAAGAATCAGGGAGCTCTACAGCCTTAGTGGAGCGGCAGTTGACTTTTTTTAGATCAAGTGGTAGATGCTCATGCAGAAAGCTCCAAAGGTCCCAGGTTCGGTTCTGCCTGTCAGTGTTACACTTGCTCTGTTTTCACACATTGCTTTCTCAGGAGAAACTTCCGTTGTTCTGAATGAGAGTTTTGGCCAAGTAAGGGCCAGACGGATCCATTTACTCTCAGGCCTGGTCTACATTAGACCAGGAAGGTCGGCTTAAGGTACACAATGCCAGCTACACAAAATCCATAGCTGGAGTCGGCTTACCTTAAGCTGAGGCTTGGTGGTGTCCGTACCACGGAAGGCTGACGGGTACTCCCATCAGCTTCCCTTACACTGTGCAAAAGGAGGAGTACCGGACACTGATGGGAGCTGCCCTCAGCATTCGATTTAAGGGTCTATACTAGACCTGCTAAATCAAACGCCAGAAGATCAACCTCCAGAGTGTCTTCCGTTAGTATAGACGTGCCCTCCTTGAGTAGTACTGACAGAAGCTACTGACTGATTCATGGCATAAAGTGTTAATTAGTGAATGTGAGGAAAGCTCTCAAAAGTTACAGCTGGTTAAAAGAACCCGTGAAAGCATTTTCCCCCTTAATTTTTGAAATATCGAAATTTTAAATGATTTCAGTCACATTGATAGCCAGTCAAAAACAAGAGACTATGTTTTTCTAAAATGTCATCACATTTTCCCCATTTTTAAAATCTAAAATTGTTGCCAATATTTTGAAAGTCTAATGTCCATCGACACTGTCAAAAATTGACCCAAATGATGGACTGTGGAAAGTTCACAAGAGTCGGCTTTGAAAAAAGTAAGAACTCCAGGAAGATGAGAAGAGATAAAGTGGAGGAATTGTGGGGGGGAAAAGACACTGTCTCTCAGGAACAAAGAGGAAACAAGTTTATGGTCTACAAACCCTCACACAGATTAGGATGTTATAGGATGTCCCAGATAGAACTCAACTTCTGCCTCTCAAGAATCACATGAAGGAGAAGAGCAACGTCTCTGTTTTTCATTGAAGAGGTAGATTAAACTGGGGAGCATAGATTGCATGGCTTTTAATGTAATGGAAGAGAGAAGGAGGAAACAGAAGAGCAAAACTGGGACACAAGATTGATGAGAACCCTGAATGGGGCTCAAACTGGCCGACCATTTTTCAGCATGGCTAAGCTGACAAATAAGACATCACGGAACAAACATCAAGGAGGAGTGCAAGCTAGCTCAGATAAAAAGGAGGACAGTTGTCCCCACTTAGAACCTTCTGAGAATTGAAGCTTATTTTTCTTGCTGTGGTTCTGAAGCTATTAGGTATTTCCGCCCCCCCAGCAGCCAGTATCTGACCTGAACTAGAAACGGTGACCCAACAAGGAAGAATGTTCTTCCAGTGCTAGTCGTGGCCACCAGAAGTGCCAGAGAAGAACAAGCCTTTCCAACAGATTATCAACCCAGTTTGGATGGATTCACATTCACATCCTCATTGGAGTCGTGCACCAAAGATGAAATTAGCCCATAGTCCAAATGTGATCTCTCCAAAGTGAATCACAACTTCCAATTTTGGAGGCTTTGCAAGGTACTGTTGGCCTCCTCCAAAGCGTACCTTCCACTGATTTCATTCATCATTGTATCAAGCCCTATATACCCTGCCATCAGTTCTCTGTAGCTCTTGCTTTCGGCACAGGTAGGATTCGAATAGGATTCAATAACAGTATAGTAAGATTTGCCTTTAAACGAGACAAATTGCATTTTTATGTTCTTAACTCGTACATGCAATTCTTTTCATGCATATGAACACTCAAAGGAAAAACAAATTACTTATCAGTACATACAATTTGCATTGGAAATGATCAAGAATAAATTTCCCTCCCCATCTCCACTTTCCATGTAATTTTTGGCCATGTTTAGCAATTGACAGCAAGTTCTCGTCATTGAATCCAGTGACAAATTTACATTTATTTATTATACATGTCATCTTTACAAATAAATTAATTTCATGGCTCTTGATAATTCCTTGAACTTTGCTAACTGATTTCCAAACACGTTATGAATCTCAAGCTGTCTTCAGCCAACACGAGTGAATAACGAATCACCAGGCAGGAAGCGTTGCTAAGTAATTTCTTTCTTTGAGTGATTCAGTCACCAGTTGAGCACTTGGTAGGTTTTAAGCAAAACATGTGTCCCTTGGGAACTGGAGGGGGGCAGATCGAAAGGGTCCATGCAAGGGCTGGAAAGTCAGAGCCAGCACACTGAATGCATCACTCTCTTGAATGGGCATCACACGTCGACAACTTGACTGAATGAGATGCTAAGTAACTCAAGTGTACACGTGCAGATAGGCGGACTGACAATAATTTCGTTTTCCTCCAATTCCCTCCAGAAACTATGCCAGCATCTATGTCGAAGATGCAAGCAGTAAGCACTTCACACTGACCCAGATTTCACTGGCTTGCTCTCAGTGCTAGACTTTCACTCAGTCCATTTTTCCTTGCAAGATTACTTAATTTCTGCATAGTATTATAAAAAAAACCCACAACCCCACAACCAAACTGATTCACCCTTGGGAGACCTGATATTTCAATAGCTGCCACTCGGTGGTAAATTGCTAAGAATACTTGGACTTCTTCTCACCACACAAAACAAAAACAAATGTCAAAAATAAATATCGTCACCTTCCAAGATTTGCCTTATTTATACCTGAAATGAGGGGTGCGGTTCCTTCAGAGACCCAGAGGGGGCACTTTCTTGGGCATCACATTCGCTATCCCAGGTTCTGATCTGAAGCCCATCTAAGTCAAGCGTCTTGCCAAGGACTTGGTTGGGCTTTGGATCAGGCCTTAACCTGAGAGGTGGTGCAAAGGCAAGTACAGGACACTTAAGGGGGGAGTCAAGCTACCCACAGTTCTTCCTAAAGTCCTATCCGATTCCATCAACACTGGAACTTTGGGAATGAAAGGCCCGTATGTCCTGAGAAGAACAGTGGGTTCATTAGCACAGCTCTGGGGGCACGGATCTATCTCTGAGCCACCAGCCAGCAAACTCCACCAGCTCCGCTGTGAAAGAGCGGAACAAAGAGTTGACTATCAGAGAGGTGTATCGGTGGGTCTCCACCGGGTCTTTGTGTTCTGCCATGACACCTCTTTCTGACTGTTTCGACTGTAGCCAGGTGATACCTACAGTGGCTCAAAATGATTCAACATACTGGAAGCACTTCCCAAATGTATTATTATGGGCAGGATGGAGGCTTTGAAATCATAGCTCGCCCGGGGCCACTGGGAACCCAAGAAGGGATGGCATCTGTCTCAGCCAGATTTCCCCCAAGGAAGCCGTGAGGACACACACATTGGAATGGCAGCTTTCATTGTCCTCTCGTGGCTCTAAATCATGCAAAGTCATCAACAAAGCTATAAGGTGATTCACTCAGCTAGTATGAAATGGCTTGAGTGAGGCAAGGCCAATTTTCAGCAGCCAAAGATCTAACCCCTACATTTTACCGTTTGACTGCTGCTTAGATGGCATGTCAGATGAAAGTACAACCATGCTGGAACAGGAACAGCCTGGTGACCATAGGACAACAACCGAATCCACCAGCAAGGGAAATGGTAGATGGTGAAAATATTTTCCCAATCCCTTTTTGGGCCTTTCATGCAGACTCTGTCTTACCGTTTTCCCTTTTTGGCCAATCACCGTGATGCCTAGACACTTAATCTCAATAGGTCATTTCAATAACTTCCATGGAGCTACAATCGCACACAGCCATTTCTACCAGCTGAGGATCTGGCTTGCCGTGTGTGTGTGTGTGTGTGTGTATGTGCCTGCATGCACACGAGTGTATCATTGATGGTTAAACCACAAAAAAATTGTCAAGCGCAGCTATACACCCAGAAGTCTGGAATTCCAAACTATCCAAATACCTTGGCTCTGTCCGAGGAAAGCAGGAGTGCAGATTTCGAAATAAGCGGCCTTTGTTTTGAAATAATGGGCTTGGTAGTGTGAACGCTCTGCTTATAAATTCGACCTAAGAGAGGTTATTTTGAAATAAAGCCCTAGTGTAGACCAGGGCTAACAGTCCCTCACCGGATAGTTTGGCCTGTCCAGACCCAATGGGAAGCAGGAAATACAGAGGTCAGAATGAAAAATGATTTAAAGATATTAAAAAAACAACAACAATTTTCCTGAGAAAGAAAGAAAGAAAGAAAGAAAGAAAGAAAGAAAGAAAGAAAGAAAGAAAGAAAGAAAGGTTTGAGTTGACTTTATGCATACACACAGACACACACACCAAGGCATCTGCAAACTTTCCTTTCCATCTCGACCCTCTTAAAAGTGGACAGAATGGGCCTCTTTCTAAGGTTAGACAAGCTACATTCTGATACTTGCATTTTAATCCTAGGATTGTACTGGCTTCTCTTTTGTTCTTTGGGCTCTGGTAGAAGAACGAGGAGCCCATTATGCACTTGCATCTAGCAGCTGTGAGTCATTTACCACCAAAGCATGCTGCATCATCAAGGAATGAGAAATAAGATCGTTCTGGGAGATGAACGGGCACAGAATGACCCCCGAGTGTTGGATTTTATAACAAAGGGGCAAAACCATCAAACACCAGAGCTATCCGGGCTGTGTTCTTGAACTGGCACACACGGCCCCTGGCACTCAGCTTTGGCCCGAGTGACTGCTGGGTGGCTAGATTTCTGTAAAATGAATGAGAAAACCAAAATCTAACCAAGCAGTGATGGCAATGCCCCGGGGCAGCTTGCACCACTAGAAGAAAATGGCGTGTCACATTCCTCACCAGACAGTCTTGCTTCACTGGGTTGAATTCCCTGCATCTTTGTGCTGGGGACATTCTCCGAGAGGTGAAACTACAGATGTGTACATCCCCTTGTAAACTCTGAATATTCCCATTGTTCAACAGGTCACAAGACCCACAGGTCTGCAATAGACTGCCTTCATTAACACCTTGGAGACCAGACCACTGAGTAAATGTGTGTGATCAGCAGCCGGCCACATCTGTGGTCCGCTTTTCCCATATAATTTGTTCTCTTGTTCCACAGCACAGAGAAACTATATGAAAACCCTTGGCATCCAATGTGAGGCCTGACATTCTTGTGCCCACTTAAATGCTCTATCTGGGAAACATCTTCTTTGTTTACATCACGGTCTCTCTTTCTTCTTCAATAAGTACCGTGGGTCTGTCTCCATCGTAAAGTCCAGAGCCATTTAGGTACTCCTCTTCTTTGTTGTACTGCTCTGGCCCAGAAGAAGGCACAGAATTTTCAGAAATGGAGCCATTTTTGACATAGCCTGGCAAATTTCGGTGTCCGTTGAGGGCACCTGGTACAAGTCTCGTATTGAGATGTAGGGCTAGTGCCCCTCTGGTGGTTACATTAGTGATGCTGGTATGAGAAACCATGGGTCCATAACTGTAGGTTGTGCTCCCGCTTCGTGCTTTCCTTTTAAAGTCAAGGGCTAAAGTCCACCTGCTCCATGACTTCTTTATTTCAGCTTGGACCTGAAGATGTGGAGAGAAAAGAGAGGAAGTGAGGAATGGAGGGAAGCCTGGGGAGGGATGACATTGTCAGCTGGGTTCAGACGGAAGGGGTGTTTATAGAGAGAACTGGCTGGGGGAGTAGTAGGAGTACTAGGATGTAAGTGGGGGCAAAGGGTTAGTTAGGCTGGATATCCTGAGGCACGTCTTAGTAGGTGAGACTGTGGAACGATCTGCTGAGGGAAATGGTAGAAGTCCTTCTGCCTGCACCATTTACCACTCGCCTGGGTCAAATGCCAACCTGGGATAGACTAGAAGGCTTGTCAGGCCTTTCCTATCTCTTTGCTGGTATAAATGGGCAACCCCCCCTGACATCAATGGACTTTGGATTGACATGGATGGACATTGACATGGATGGACATGGATGAACATGCTCATTTACACCACCTAAAGATTTGGCCCACTATGCGTCTCTAATTGACTGAGGATCTCTCTCTTTCACATTCTTGCTTGTTGTGGAAGATGCGTGACCTTCGCTTCCAGATTTCCCATCTCAGCTGCCTATTCAATGTCCTCTCTGTGCTGAAAGCAACCACACTGCTGCTAGCCATCTAAAACTCTGAAAGGCTCAGCCCCATAGAAAGACACCTGGTCTTCCTGCACATTCTTTTCCAAAAGAATAGTAAGTTTCCAGTATAATGGGATCATTCAAACAGTTTGTTCTCCATTTGCAAGTCTATCCCCACTGAAAAACACCAACCAACCAACCGACCAACCAACCAACCACACAGCCCATAACTTAGAGCCAGTGTACACAGTATAGTAACCAGTGATCCCTTCTGTCTTTGGAATCTCCTACTCTTGAGTGACTGTTATCATGCCACATGGAAGTTGCTATCAGGGCATGATGAATGTTTCTCCCTTGGCCCTTTCTTAATTAGGCCACTTGTTTTGTTCTTTGTCCCTGCTCCCATTATAGCCTTAGTAGTTAAATCAAATGCTTGGTCTGAAATAACATGGAAATTTAGGGTGGCAGAAAGTCATTATTAGAAAAGAGAAGACTGGGAGGGGACATGATAGCGGTTTTCAAGGACCTAAAAGGATGTTACAAGGAGGAGGGAGAAAAATTGTTCTCCTTGGCCTCTGAGGCTAGGACAAGAAGCAATGGGCTTAAATTGCAGCAAAGGAGGTTGAGGTTGGACATTCGGAAAAACTTCCTAACTGTCAGGGTGGTGAAACACTCATAAATTGCCTAGGGAGGTTGTGGAATCTCTATCCCTGGAGATATTTAAGAGCAGATTGGACAGACACCTGTCAGGGATGGTCTAGATGGTGCTGGGTCCTGCCATGAGGGCAGGGGACCGGACTCGATGATCACTCGAGGTCCCTTCCAGTTCTAGTGTTCTATGATTCTAAGAGTCCCCACTTCTCTTCTGACTGCTCACCCCAATGTACCTCTCCACCCTCCACACTGTGCTGAAAGAGTGGGGGCATGGCCTCCCTGCCTCCAAGAATCTGCAAGGGGGGAGGAAGCGAGCAGATCTGGCGTTCCCCAGAAAGCACAGGGTTACTGCTGCGGGAGCCTCCTCCCCATGGACTGCCCTAAATGACTCAGCATGGGCCTGATTCCCCGCCATCTTGTCCCCAGTGTTTTCCCCTGTTGCAGAGGGGGAACAAGACATTACCGGATCGGAACTGGCATGTTTTATACCCCGTTTGCACCGATTCTTGTGTGGTAGCATGTTAGATCCACTTTGCACAGGGGGAAACGACGGTGAACGGCACAAAGCAGGGAGACATTTCTACAACAAGGGTCTAATTCTCTGCTTGCCAGGCTCAGTAGAGCTAACTCCAGTGGTCTGTCGATATTTAGACCCCATTTATAATGAAAGGGGACCATTAAGAACCAAAGACACTCACCTCTCCATTGCAAAAACAGTATATGATGGCCACAAAAAATCCCTGGAAAGAAGATGAAACAACATGTTCACACTTATCCTGCTGCATTGCAACCTCTCGTCCCTGACACGGAGAATAATGGAGCAACACCAGTTTATCCCAGCTGAAAACCAGGCCGGCTGTATAATTTACCACATAGTGCAAACGAGGAAAAGTCCTATTGTCTAGAGCAGGGTTTTTCAAACTTAGGAGAGTTGCTAGCTGGCTGCGAGATGCTTTGTTTACCTGAGCATCAGCAGGCATGGCCTCTCGCAGCTCCCAGTGGCCGCGGTACACTGTTCCCAGCCAATGGGAACCATGGGAAGTAGTGTGGGCTGGGTCACCACATCCTGCAGCTCCCATTGGCCAGGAATGGCGAACCACAGCCAATGGGAGCTGCGAGCAGCCATGCCCATGGACACTCAGGTAACCAAAGCGTCTCATCCCTTACAAGCCGCGACCCAAGGTTTGAAGCCTCCTGGTCTAGCGGCTCGCACAAAATAGGTAATTAATGATTGGCCTCCAGAGCTGTAGGCCAGGGCTCCATAAGGGGCCACAAGCAAGTTTCAGGGAGTCTGCCAAGCAGGCCTGGCATTAGACTTGCGGGGGCCCAGGGCAGAGAGCAGAAGTCCCACTGCACGGGGTTGAAGCCCGGAGGCCGGAGCCCAGCAACTAGGGCTGAAGCTGGACAACTTAGCTCTGTGTGGCAGGGAGCGCTGGGCAATTGTTCTGCTTGTTACCCCGTAATGCTGGGCCTGGCTTTGATAGGCAGAAAAATCATGCTTGTGGCACGAGGGAGCTGTGGAGGCTGTACTAAGAACATACATAAGGACATAAGAACGGCCGTACTGGGTCAGACCAAAGGTCCATCCAGTCCAGTAGCCTGTCTGCCGACAGTGGCCAGCACCAGGTGCCCCAGAGGGGGTGGACCGAAGACAATGATCAAGCGATTTGTCTCCTGCCATCCCTCTCCAGCCTCTGACAAACAGAGGCCAGGGACACCATTTCTATCCCCTGGCTAATAGCCTGTTATGGACCTAACCTCCATGAAATTATCTAGCTTCTCTTTAAACTCTGTTATAGTCCTAGCCTTCACAGCCTCCTCCGGCAAGGAGTTCCACAGGTTGACTACACGCTGTGTGAAGAAGAACTTTCTTTTATTAGTTTTAAACCTGCTACCCATTAACTTCATTTGGTGTCCTCTAGTTCTTCTAGAGATGCCTTTCTAGGATGCCTTTCTAAAGGCTTTGGAAGAGCGGCTGCTCCCCCCTGTCATTTTCCTGTTGTGGGAACCTCCCCAAACGTTCAGAAATGTTCCCGTTTGGTATCAGGACGAAATCGAGACCTTTCGGAATTTTTGGCAGCCGCCCGCTCCCCCCTCCTCCAGCGCTCACAGGAGATCTCACAGCCCACCCGATGGGGGCATTCCGCGGGGAAGTGGCAGGCGTCAGATCGAATCTGGAGCCAGGCAGAGCCGGGGTTGGCACCTCCCTCTGCGACAGCTCAGGTGAATACTCTCATCGCTGTCACTCTGGCGGGGGGAGCTTTCTTACACCCTCTTGTTGTGTACTTCCGCTTTGCACCAATACATATGCAGAAGTGGGGGGTAGAGGCTGACTGTATACACCAGCGTTAGGGCAATGATTTGGGAGGGGGCAATCCAGGATCAGATGAGACAAGACGCCAGCTTTGGGACCTGGTCATGCCTTCCCTCTGCCCCCATATGGGAAGTCCAGGGGTGCAAAGAATGCAGAATCTGCCCCCACCCTCGCGCACTTTGGACCCAGGGTTTGTCTCTGCCCAGCTCTGACTTCTCCGCCTCATGGTCAATCCCTTAAGATTCTAAACCACTGGTCAGTAGGGGGTCTTTAAAGGACGGGTGTGCAGAGGGCATGCAATGCACTGGTCATCAGACGGCTGCCCTCATTTCGGCTACAAGATCCCGATCCTGCACTCAGACCCCTGTGCTTATCGTCAACTTGAGCAGTCCGTCTTAGCAGAGCTGTTTGCAGCACCCAGCTGTTTACGCTCCCGCCCTCTCCCCCTCCCAGTCCTGTGGTGGGCCTGATCTTTCCTTTCCTTTTCCTTTTCTTTTTTTTCTCCCCCAGGGCTCTGTGCCCAGCCAAAGGCAGAGTGCCGGGGCAGGAGCTGCCTTCAGCTACAAGAGCCCCCTCGCCGTATCCTCTGTGGATGGGCAGAGAACGGGGGTGCGGAGCTGAGGAAGCGGCACGGGCCAAGGGACACGCTGGCTACCGCTTCCTGCTGCTCCCCTGCGGGGGTTGGTAAAATGTTAACTGATTGAAAAGGGGTCCGCAGGCTTGAAACGGTTTGGAACCGCTGGCTTAAAACACTAAACTGTTTTGCCCAACACATTGCCCCAAAGTACCCCCCAAATGCTTTGCAAATACACCCCGCACCCAAAGACAGGCATTATGTCTTGGGAGTATAACTTCAGACCTAGAATCATAGGGCTGAAAGAGACCTCGGGAGTCATCAAGTCCAGTCCCCTGCCCAAGGCAGGAGCAATCCCAACTCAATCATCCCAGCCAGGGCTTTGTCAAACGGAGACTTAAAAACCTCTGGGGATGGAGATTCCACCCCCTCCCTAGGGAACCTATCCCAGTGCTTCCCCACCCTCCTAGTGAAATAGCTTTTCCTAATATCCAACCTAGACCTCTCCCACTGTAACTTGAGACCATTGCTCCTTGTTCATCCATCTGTCCCCACTGAGAACAGCCTCTCTCCATTCCCTTTGGAACCCCCCTTCAGGATGTTGAAGGCTGCTATTCAAGATCCTTTCCCAAACACATCTGATGACCACCCATGGCCCCACCGAGCACCCCTAAAAATGCCCAGAAGATGCCCAGAACGTTTAACAGGGTACTGTACCTGGAAAGAGTTGAATAGCATTTCATAGTGCATTTGAACTTGCCAAAGAATCCCTGACACATCTGTATATGGCATCGCCATGAAAACTATATAGTGAACTCCAAACAGAGGCATGAGGACAAGGGTCGATTTCAGCAGCTTCCTGCAGGAACAGGAGAAGGAAAGAAAGACAGGGAGAAAGTCACAAGTCTGAATTAGCCTCTGGGCCCTAGAGCGGCCTCCTTAGGGAGGCTCAGGGTGGAATGGTGCAGGGGTTGGGGGAGCTTGCATTACTGCTGCCCAGGATGTGCTGGATTGGGATTATCCACTTTCTAGGCCCGTCTAAGCCAGTATCTTCCACCAGCCGTGAAAATCTCTGAAAATGAAGGCTGGGCTGCTTATGCCCAGATGGGACGAGGAGGAGGAACATAAGAATGGCCAGACTGGATCACATCAAAGGTCCATTTAGCCCAGTATCCTGTCTTCTGACAGTGGCCAATGCCAGGTGCCCCAGAGGGAGTGAACAGAACAGAGAATAATCAAGAGATTCCTCTCCTGTCATCCATTTCCAGCCTCAGACAAACAGAGGCTAGGGACACCATCCCTACCCATCCTGGCTAATAGCCATTGATGGACCTAACTTCCATGAATTTATCTAGTTCTTTTTTGAACCCTGTTAAAGTCCTAATCTTCACAACTTCTTCTGGCAAGGAGTTCCACAGGTTGACTGTGCACTGAGTGAAGAAAAACTTCCTTTTGTTTGTTTTAAACCTGCTACCTATTCATTTCATTGGGTGACCCCTAGTTCTTGTGTTATGGGAACAAGTCAATAACTTTTCCTTATTCGCTTTCTCCACTCCAGCCATGATTTTATAGACCTCGATCCTATCCCCCCTCAGTCTCCTCTTTTCTAAGCTGAAAAGTCCCAGTCTTTTTAATCTCTCTGCATATGGCACCCCTTCCACACCCCTCATCCTTTTTGTTGCCCTTTCTAAACCTTTTCCCATGCCAAGAGATCTTTTTTGAGATGAGGCGAGCACATCTGTACGCGGTACTCAAGATGCAGGCGCACCATGGATTTACACAGTGTTTCAAGCTGTGCTGTACTTGTAGCTTCTGGGGGCACTGGCATTAGTGGGGCACAACATGGAGGAGGTCAGCGGAGAGGGTAGGCAGCACGGGAGGGTAGGCAGCAGAGCGAGTTGGGGGCACGGGAGAACACAACCCCATCCTATGGAAAGGGGCAGCTTGCCTGTGATCAGCTCGTGTTTCCCTGGAGCGTAACACGCTTGGGGTTCCGCAAAGCGAAAGTAAGGGTTCCGCGAGGAGCTGGCACTCCCCCGCCCCCTCTTAAAGAGACAGCCTTTATTTTTTGCGGCAGGACTTTTTTTTTTCTTTTTGCTCAATGAAACACAGTGGGGGCCTTTTTATTTTTTAGGCAACCCTAGGGGTTCCATGGCCCAAATAAAATTGTGAAACACTGTCCTAGAGGGAAGCACAACAACACCTCTACAGGACCACGCGCCTTCGCTACAGCTCCAGGCCTACAGTTTGGCTGGATTTCTCCTTCGGATACCTAAGGGAGCAGACACTGACTGGAAATGATGCTGATCGAGGAATAGACACTCCTGCCAGTGAGGATAGTGCTTGCCAAAGAGAGGCAGCGAGCGAGGGGGCAGTGCCGCCAGGAGGCCTGGTGCTTTTGCCATCCAATGCCTGACAATTAAAAAACAACAACAGCTGAGGTCTGTCCAAGCCACAATTAATGGCAAGCCTCCCTGAGCGAGAAATAAACAAACAGATAAGTCCCGGGTGTGACATGGCAGCCAAATAAGCGTGGCGTTTTAAAGCCAAATTCCAGACCCGCTTCCAATAGAATCCTTGAGCCATGGGATTGGAGGAGACCTCGAGAGGTCATCTCCTCCAGCCCCCTGCCCTCACGGCAGGACCAAGTGTTATCGTTCTTCTGGATACTCTTCTGGGACAAAGCCAGTACAGGCGACCTCGGAATCCCACTTCCCAGTGATATCACCCTGAATTATTTTGCTTTCTCTCCTCAGGATGTTGTGTGCTGCATCATTTGAACTAGAGCCTACAAACGCTCTGGGAGTTCTCTAGCTGTGGAGGTCTCTTGGTTATTTACTTTCCCAGTCTAACTTTGACTACGTTGCAAATATGCTTCAACGGGGGGAAGGAATGAAGAAAACCCCAAACAAGCAACAAAGCCCAGGGTGAAACTTCAAACTTCCCATGAATCGTGAGCTTTGCTTGAGCAATCGCATTTTTACTTCAGCAAATGTTTCCAGGAGGGTGTAAAGAGCAAGCCAAGGTTTCGAACGTGAAGGAAAAAGTATAAAAAGGAAGGGTGGCCTTTTACAGTACAGCCAAGGCCTTTTGCTTTATGTTCTTGGTTCAAAGTCAACCCAGGGCAAAAGGGCTTGGAAAATCATTATTCATTATTTGGGTTATGGTATCAGGACCCTATTCTGCTTGGCTTTGTACAAACATAAAGAAGAGACAGTCCGGGGGACTCTAAACAGATGCGTCAGTAGGGTTGGCAGGTGTCCGGTATTGAACAGGACAGCCCGGTATTTGGGCCTTCCGTCTGGTTCAGAAAATACCAGACATGTGAAATGTCTGTTATTTTCTGTTTTTTCCTGGCTCGGGTGTCTACCAGGCGGGGGGACGATGGAGTGGCCCAGGAAGACTTCAAAATGACCGCGTTAAAAGGGCAATGCCTGTTCTGCTCTTAAAAGGGCAGCTGGGGGGGGAGGGAAAGGTTTCGGCCCCGCTCAGTTCTTTTTTTTTTTTTTTTGGCTCAAGTTTTGCTGCTGTGTTTTTTTGTTTTGTGTGGTTTTTTTTTTGCTCAACAGAATTTTTTCCCGGTGTGGGGTTTTTCTTGGGGGGGGGGAGGGCGTGTTCGGTATTTTTTGTTGAACCATCTGGCAACCCTACGTGGCAGGTAAAAAAAATGGAACGTGCCCAACGTCACAAGGTAGAGTCAGGACTAAAATGGAGGTTTCCTGGGTGGTAGCCCAGAGCCTAGTGACTGGATGAGACACTCTTCCCACCCAACGGCTGTTGGTGGTCTCCTCAATAGATGGTGGAGGTGTCCACAACACAAAGACCACTGTCATTGCTAGCCCTCGATGGCCATGAGCTAAACTGACCTTGGAGACTAAACTCACCTCTCAGCCTTTCACCTGGTCCCTCCAGGTGTGGGTGAGGGCTCCTGAGGGGAACCGTGACGGAAAGTCTGCAATGCCCCTCGTTCAGCCTGCCATGCTCCCCCAGAACTCCCCCCAGACGGCTCGGTGGAAAGCAGAAAGAGCCCGACAGTGATTGAGGCTGTATGGACACCGGCCCTGCTCTGGAGGCGGCTAGGGGACTTCGATCTCCCAGGTTGTCAGGCCCGTTCCAGGCTCCTTGCTGTCTCGGGCCAGAGGGAAAGGGGACTCACCTGTACTGTTGTCTCGTATCGCACCTCCCTGCGTTGGTCTCCCGTAGTTTGGTTGCGAGGACTCGGATAATATTGATAAAGAGAATAAAATTTACCTGAAAAAGAGGAAGATTTTTTTTTTTTGAAATCACAAAACCAAAACCTGTGGTGCTACCCCGAGCAAGATGGCGCCTTTCCCCAGAGCCCCAGCCTCACGGATGTTTCCAGAGAGACCCCTCAGCTCCTGCCGGGGGAGGTGAAGGTACCAAGCTCCTTCAGGAGGAGCTCTGCTATCAGCATGCTTAAGCCAACGTGCCAGGGAACTAAAGAAGATCTCCCTGCTTATTCCTGCTCCCTAGCAGACCCCATCACGTCCAGCCTTGTTACGGACTCATGGAGGTAACAGGCTCATGTGACCTGATCCATCTAGGCACTGGCAGCAAACTTCACAATTCCTGGTCTGTCATGTTTATTTAGAGTGCACGTTCTTCCAAGCAGAGACTGCCTCTTATTCTGAGTTTGTACAGGCCCTAGCACAATGGGGCCTTGACACAGGGCTGGCCTTACTATGAGGGGAACTGAGGCAGCCGCCTCAGGTGCCAGGCTGTAGGGGGGCACCACTAGGACCCAGAGTGCAGAAAATTGTGTCTGCTGCTGGTGCCTATGTATTCTCTCTGCTCTGAAAGTTAAGTGTTACTTAAACTTTTTGAACAAGGCATTTTAAGTTGTTAGTTCTCCTTTATTGGGGTAGGTAGCAGAGCAGTCCCATGAGAGGAGGAGAACAGGAAGAAGGCAGAATTGAGACCTTTCAAAGTTTTGGCCCAAGCGAGGGGGCATGGGGGCCTCATTTGAGCTCCCTGCCTCAGGTACCAAAATGTTGTGGGCCGGCCCTGCTTTGACAGATGACAGAACGAGGAGCCATGGTCTCAAGTTGCAGTGGGGGAGGTCTAGGTTGGCTATTAGGACAAACTATTTCCCTAGGAGGGTGGGGAAGACCTGGAATGGTTTCCCTAAGGAGGGGGTGGAATCTCCATCCCTAGAGGTGTTGAAGTCCCGGCTTGACCAAGCCCTGGCTGGGATGATTGAGTTGGGGTTGGTCCTGCTTTGGGGAGGGGGCTGGACTCGATGACTCCTGAGGGCTCTTCCTGCTCTATGAGATCCCAAAGGTCACACACGAAAGCCTGAAGCAGAGGCAGGAATTTCACTGAGAAATCTTGGCTGCTACCCAGCAGCTTGGCCATGAGGTCATCCTCTCTCTCCTGCTAACCATGGCCATGCCATTGGGTCACCTATGGCTTGTGCTTGTTTCTTTGCTGTCCTTCCCCAGAGCTTCTACTTCCTAATTGCTACTGTAGCGCCACAGAACTTGTGATCCAAATCTCAAGGAAACCAGAAAGGAAATGCCTCTTGCTTTTCCTGAAGCACCAACAAAGCTTAGAAGGAAACGCAAACAACGGAAAGACTTCTAAGTTACCAACACAGGGGACTTCAAGCCGCTTAAGCCCAGAACTGAGTGAAAGCTCATCCAAAAAATGCAAGACTTTGGTCCAGAAACAGACGACATGCCAGGGCAGAAATTGAAACAGCATCCAGCCAAGTGTGCAATCGGGAACCCACCAAGACTAAACAGAAACAATCCACAAAATCTGTTTGCATGATAAATAGCCTTGTTGAACCTCACGCAGAAGCATTCTCTGTACAAGGACAAACATCCATTCGGCTCGTTGTCATCTCTTAAGTGGGCTTTAAACGAAAGGCAGTGGGCCTGCTGACAATCAACCGCTTGCACTATCTGGACTGTGTCTTCTACCCTACTGTGTTATTTCCAGTGATCCTTGGGTGGGCTTGACACTTGGCTCCTTCCAACGCACAGAAGGAATCCACAGAGCCAGGTGGAGAACTTCCGTTGAAACAAAATTGGAACGAGGAAAGAAAATAAAAAATAATGCCCCCAGGCCAGCTCTGCTAATTACACATATTCACTTCCGAAGGTTCCATATACAGAGAGCCAATGTTACCTCCATCTTTTTGTTTTCAACTGTGTGCAGAATAAATTTTGTTCTGTGCACTGAGGCATGTGCAGATGTGCACCACTGGTAGAAATATGTGCTGCCGGCTGCAGGCACTCTGCTAATCAGCTGGGCAGCATTGGAATCTCTTCTGGGTGGACGCCCTATAGCTCAGCTTAGAGGAAACGCTACAGAAGGCCTGAGTTCTTCTTACCCACGCTGCTTTATTGCATGAGTCATAGGAAGAATCCTAGAATCCCAGGGCTGGGAGAGACCTCAGGAGTCATTGAGTCCAATCCCCTGCCCAAAGCAGGACCAACCCCAACTAAATCATCCCAGCCAGGACTTTGTCAAGCTGGGACTTGAAAACCTCTAGGGATGGAGATTCCACCACCTCCCTAGATAACCCATCCCAGTGCTTCCCTACCCTCCTAGGGAAATAGTTTTTCCTAATATCCAACCTAGACCTCCCCCACTGCAACGTGAGACCATTGCTCCTTGTTCTGCCATCTGCCCCCACTGAGAACAGCCTCTCTCCATCCTTGTTGGAACCCCTCTTCAGGAAGTTGAAGGCTGCTATCAAATCCCCCCTCACTCTTCTCTTCTGCAGACTAAACAAACTCAAATCCCTCAGTCTCTCCTCATAGATCATGTGCTCCAGACACCTCATAATTGTGGTCGCCCTCCGCTGGACCCTCTCTAATGAGTCCATGTCCTTTCTATAGTGGGGGGCCCAGAACTGGACTGGCCTCACCAGAGCCGAATAAAGGGAAATAATCACTTCTCTGGATCTGCTGGCAATACTCCTCCTAATGCAACCTAATATGCCATTAGCCCTCTTGGCTACAAGGGCACCCTGTTAACTCATATCCAGCTTCTCATCCACTCTAATCCCCAGGTCCTTTTCTGCCAAACTGAGTCATAGAATCATAGAATACTAGGACTGGAAGGGACCTCGAGAGGTCATCGAATCCAGTCCCCTGCCCCCATGGCAGGACCAAATACTGTCTAGACCATCCCTGATAGACATTTATTTAACCTACTCTTAAATATCTCCAGAGATAGGGATTCCACAACCTCCCTGGGCAATTTATTCCAGTGTTTAACCACCCTGACAGTTAGGAACTTTTTCCTAATGTCCAACCTAATGTCCAAACTGCTGCTTAGCCAGTCGGTCCCCAGCCTGTAACAATGCTTGGGATTCTTCATTCCACGAGGAGCAACAGTTAATCCGAACTAAGGACTTAGTTCGGATTAACTTTAAACTGCTGCCTGTAGCCGCGGGCAGTTCGTTCGAACTAAGGGGGATTTAAAAATGGCGGTCGACGGAACATGCAAATAAAGCCCGGGATATTTAAATCCCGGGCTTCATTTGCAACTCCGGTTGCCTGATTTGCCTACCTAGCTTGAATTAACGAGCTAGTGTAGACATACCCTCAGAGAGCAGGAGGAAGGGGGGATATAGGGGAAAGAGAGGGGATAATTTATGCAAATTCAAACATAACTTACCACAATAGATGCCAGAATGGGCACCTGAACAATCCATTTCAAATTGCCGGCACTCAAGTCCCAGCACCTAGGAAGAGATTGGCAGAACATCAGTAAACGCTTACCTGGCCTGGCAAATAGTCTTGCTTTCCTATTTGCCAGCCAGTGCCCAAGGCATCTACGGAACCATCCCCAACCCATCCCGAGCCGTCCCTTCCCCACCCCATCTGGGCGTCAAAACAGTCCTCCTTTTAGCCTTACCATCAGCTTTAAAATCTTAGGCCCGGATCCTCAAAGATACTTACGTACTTAAGAGGCATTGAAATTAGAGGAAGTTGAGCATTACAAGTAGATCCTCTCTAGTCCGGCACTCTCTGGTCCAGCAACCTCCGTGGTCTGGCATAATTAGTTAACCAGATGTCCACTTAGCATGGGTGTGGCCAAGTTACCCGCAGTCCCATAAAGTTTGTTTATAGCCCCCAGTCCTGCCTTCTGTGCTGTGATTTAGCTCTAATTTACCCTTAAATGTCCTCTAACAGCCCAGAGAACAGTGACAGTGTTGGTCATGCTGGTAGACAATATTGAACGCCCATGGTTCGGCAAATTCTCTGGTTCGGCACCGGTCAGGTCCTGAGGGTGCTGGACTACAGAGGTTCAACCTGTACTCTCGGCAGATTTCAGGAACTTGCTCCTTTTTCATTGCGAAGGCTTGCCTCTAATCCTCTTTGAACTGGAATTCTATGCCCCAGTCCATAATGGCTGGGTTCAGCAATCCCCGGGATATGTTTCCTTAGGCAGAAGTTGCACAGATATGTCTAAAGATGGGATTTTAAACCAACACAAAGCCCTGTGGGGTCACATGTAAATGGATTCAAACTGGATCTATCCACTTGGCTTGCACTTGCAAATGTACCACCATCCATTACACAGGCTTAAAATAAAGTGTCCACGCAGGGCTTTAACTTGATTGGCTTTAAAGCTTTGCGTGGAGACGAAGCCCATGCGAATGCTGCAGTGCTAGAAGCTGCTGCCCAGGAGAACAAAGCTGTCTCTTGAGAACAGATACTTAGGTGCTCAAGAGGCATTGAAATCAGTAGAAATTGAGCATTACAAGTAGAACCTCTCTAGTCCGGCACTTTCTGGTCTGTCAACATATGTGGTTTGGCATGATTTTAATTAGGATAACGGACCCGCCAGAGAGAGAGCAGTGCACTGGGTTCTGGTGTGGCTTAGGGGGTAGGGCGTTTGCCTGAGGAGTGCAGCATGCTGGGTTCGAGTCCCACCCTCTCTGCCTGCCATGGATGAGACTGGGTGTCCACTTAGCATATGCCCCACAGTTCTCCTCTGCTGAGGAGACCCATCTCTGCCTGGCAGGAGGTTAATTCTTCTAGCCAATCCCTAGCCTCTCATTTCAGCTGCTAATAAGGGGAGGGGCATTCATTGAGGGGTTCCTGAGGTGGTCACCTCTCCACTGTGAACTGAACCAATGCCTCCAAAGATATTTCAAAGAGGCCACTCAGTGGACGGGATGTGCTCCAGCAATCTAGACGGGAAAGGGCCTGTTGCCCTCTGTGGGCATCATATGGCCAGCCTCTGCTTAGTGCAGGGGTTTGAGGAGAGGGAATAAAAAGGAACTCCCCAGGAAAGCGGAAGGCTTTGACATGGAGGAGTGTTTGCCTGTGACCATGTTGTTCTCTGCCATGTGCATTGGGGAATGCTGGGAGGCCACCCTTTGCCTGCAGGCTACTGAACACAGATGGAGCTGGGTTGTGGATGTGTATGATGAATGCAAACTATGCTGCACAGCAGGCGGTCAGGTTCGGTTCCATTTTAAAACCTGTCGTTATTGCATCTAGGACCACAGCCACCCTGCACCCGGGGCCCAGAGAGGCATTGCCTGAACAGGTGACACATTTCAGAAGTTGGTGAGAAGCCTGTTTTGCGCACACTGAAGTTGGCAGTGGGCTGGGGAGGAGGGGGGCGCCGAGTGTCGAGTAGCTGCCTTGTGGGATTTGGGCTGGCTAGCGTGTTAGGCGAACATAATCTAGGTATGCCTAATTCTCAGCGCAGGAGTGCATGGAGAAAGTGACCCTTCCAAGGTCCATTTCAGCCCTGCGTCTCTAAGATCATAGACTCATAGACTCATACAAAAGTTTTGTTTCAGCTAGACCAGACTAACACGGCTACATCTCTATTACTATTCTACAGATAGACTCATGGAATCCTAGGGCTGGAGGAGACCTCAGGAGTCACCGAGTCCAACCCCCTGCCCAAAGCAGGACCAACTAAACCATCCCAGCCAGGGCTTGGTCAAGCCAGAACCTCTAGGGATGGAGATTCCACCCCCTCCCTAGAGAACCTTTCGAGGAGGGGGCTGGACTCGATGACCTCCTGAGGTCTCTTCCAGCCCTAGGATTCGATGCTTCTGTGACTGATGATCTGGATCTTTTGCCTGACAGCAAAAAGGAACTGGTAAGTGTGGCAGCAGAGAGGGTTGAAGACCCACCCAAATCTTTGGCTGAAGACACAGATAAACATGTGGCAGACAGGGCCAGCTGGAGCCATTCCTGCACCCCGGGCAGCGGGCGCGTGACGCATGCACGGCTCCGCCCCCGGGCGCACGGCGCATGCACGGTCCCGCTCCCCGGCACGCTGCGCACCTTAAAGCTGCAATCAGGTGCGCGGCACCCCTTACAGCTGCCATCAGGCGCCCCCCATAGGTTGTCGCCCCGGGCAGCTGCCCGGCTAGTCCCCCACTTAATCCAGCCCTGATGGCAGACGACAGTCATGCAGGGAGGAAAGGTGGAAGAGGAGGTAAAGAGAAAGGCTGACTCAGAAGAAAGCTGTGTACATGGGAAACACATCTAGTGCCACCGGGGAACAGAAAAGAAGAACCCATTGTGCACGGGCGGTACAGAAAAAGATGGCAGGAGTCTTGTGAGCCTGGCTGTTAAGTAACAAACTAAAAGGAAAAGCAAGTGCTGCATGCGTGTGTCCCTGCCTGCTCTCTGGGTTGGAAATGGCATGGCTTACAAAGGCAGAAGAACGGAAGATACAGGTAGTAGACAGTAGTATGACGAAGAGAGCAGCAAGCAAGTGGAGGGTTACGGAGTGGAAGAAATTAGGGGAAAGACACATTTGGGACTCAGTGATGGGGGGACAGCACACATCTGAGAGGGCCTGGTCATCTGATAAGAATGGGCGGCAAATGACTAGCAAAGAAAGCATGGGAGGAAAGGCGTGGAAGATTGAAGCTATGACAGAAAGACCGTCAAGAGAAGTTTTAAGATGAGAAGATTAAAAACTCCAAGACCTACCCCCCATGCCAGGAACCAGAAAAAGTGATGAAGGATCCTGGGGTGCCTCCAACCTTGTGTAAAGAGGAAAAGGAGCTGAGAAGTGAGTGAAAGCACAGTACTGATCTCTGCTAGATGGAAATGGAACTACTCAGATGTGTGTCATAAGCCCTGTAATGCACAAGCAAAGGGAAGATTCTCTTTCAGCTCAAGGGACAGAGGTCTGTGCTTGTGGAGTGGGAGAATCACGCTTCTGTCTCTGAGCTTGATGCCGACTTCCAAGAGGTCCCAACGTGCCAGCTGTGAAGTTGTAGGTGGCCTCAGATTGGTTAAATTATTTAAAACTAAAGACAAGCCAGGAGAGTTACGACAGAAGTAGAGAATTTCTTTCCCGGCTCAGTGCATTTCCTGCCTGCACTGTACGAGTGCTTCAGATTTGCAACTCTATCTAGTGCTTTTCCCTGGGGTCTGTAATTCATCCACAAACCTCTCAGTGCCAAAAATGCAGCTGAGACATAACAGCAAAACAAGAGAAAAACAGCACAAAATCCAACCACACTTACTCTGTGTCTGCTAGCGTGGCCCTCACGCTGGCCCACCCGGTGACAATCACAGCCGGAAGTCCTGAAACAAGAAAGTACTCGTCAGTAAATACAGCGTATAGCACGCTCCGTCACTGCAACCCAACGGCAGGGGAGCAAACACGAGGGAAGGAATTTAGAAGACTTCCCCATGGTTCAAAGATAGTTTGGAGGCTAAGGGCCTGGTTTCACGACCAACTTCAGGGAACCACAGAGCTGGCGTGAGCCATGGACCTATATCCTATGTGTTGGTCCTATTCAGAACACCAAATCAGAGTTCTGGGAAAGTTTGGATCCAGAGACAAGCATGACCGAGGACTATTATTATTTATATTTCAGGAGCAATGATCTTGCATGAGACCTTAACTGAGATTCTGATTCCATTTCATAAGAGACGACAGCCCCCGCCATCTAACTTGGCATGAAGGACAAACGGTAGGAGATGGGAGACTGACCAAGGGTCATGTAGCAGGGCAGAGACGGGACCAGAACTCAAGCCTCATGATTTGCAACCTCTCTTGGATAGAAAGTATCCTACCCTTTACATAGCCATCAGGTGCATACAAAGATTGCAATCCCCCCAAACGCTCTACCTTCCACTGCTTCTGAGCTCTGGAGAACTTCTCAAAAGTTTGAGAAGCTGGTAAGTTGCCTCAAACTGTTAGCTCTCCAAGGGCGTGTCTACACGAGGAAACAATTTCTTAAATTAACTTAATAACTCCCGATTTAACAACATTGAAATAGCGTGTCCTCACTACGGGGAAGCCTCAAAATGAGCCCGAGGCAGGCTCCATTCATGTGGACATGTTACCTCGACTTATAGCCCACTGGGGAGTCATTAGTTGGAATTGCTCTGGGGAGTCGTTATTTTGAAATAGCGGCACCAGAGCGTCCACACTCCCGCTATTTCGAAATAACGATTTTGAAATAAGCATTATTCCTTGAGGAAAGCAGGAGTGCAGATTTTGAAATAACAGGTTTGGTAGTGTGGATGTGCCACTTATTAATTCAAGGGTTAGTTTGACGTAAAATGTGGAGCAGGGCCAAGTAGGGCAGATCAGTTTGGATATTCATTTTCGTTCATAGCCCTTTGGCACCAGAGTCAGATGGGATTCTAGCAGGGAGTTGGGGAGAGTGCTTGTACTACCGTTTTGGGTTATAGGTCGCCTGAAGGCACTAGGGTGTGTGTGGCCACAAAGTTCACGGAGCCCTCTCGACCAGCCAATCTCTAGCCAATCCCTAGTCAATCCCGTTTCAGATTGGCTCAAACGGGAGTCAGCAGAAATGTCACGGAAGAGACCACCTTTGTGATATTTCCAGGCTGATCTCCAGACCAAAGAGATAAGTAGAGCTGGTTGAAAACTTTCCAGTGGAACAGTTTCCAATTGGAACATGCTGATTCAACCCAAAAAAAATTAAAAATAAAAATTGAACCATATTGCAGGAACATATTGAAATTATCAAAACTTCTCTCCACATTTTTGGGCTGACTTTTCTAGTAATATAATACCGAATCACAACAAAATAGTTTTGAATTTTTGAATTTGCCAAAAATCTGAGTTTTTGACTTTTGGGGCCTGATTTTGGACAAAAATTTGCAACATTTCTGCATATCCCCAGAGACGGAAATATCCAGTTTTGGCCAGTTCTAGAGACAGTGTTAACCATGGAGGCTAGGGGGGCTGGGAGATTTTGATGGACAAGTCATTCACATTGCCAGAGGTCCTTCCTCTAATTGAATGCATCTTGACATTTTACTCATCATTTTTGATCACCAGTTTGATCAAAGAAATAATTTTTCCTCAACTGGGCTGGAGAAAAAAGGTTTCTTCCATCGTAAGAAGCCCGCCACATGAATGACCTAAAGCTAAGGCAACTCTGGGGAAATAAGTAAAGCCTCAGGACCAAATTTATCTCTGGTGTAACCATGCTTATTTCACTGGATTTACACCTGGCATTAATTTTTGTCTATAAGAGCTAAGAAAATACTGAAAAATTAAATATATCTTTTCTTCTAAGTCCAGTTCTGCTTTCTTCTTGCATCAAAATCCCCCATGGACTTCCCTGAAAATGTAGGCCTGGCCTACAATAACTTCCAAAAACAGTAGTACAATAACCCCATTCAGAAAACAAAGAGGATGGTGATCATTAGTAATTATAACCTCTGTGTAGAGTCTATGGTTTGTGGGGCCGGCTCAGGAAAGTCCTTATGTATGCTCTTAACTTCAAACAAGGAGTTCCTTAAAGACTAAAACATTTATTTGGGCATCGGCTGTCGTGGGCCACAACTCATGTTGCCAGATGCGTGGCCGATGGATCTGACAAAACAAGTTCCAGTACTCAAACGCGCCGACCCAGTGAAGTCGTAAGTCAGAAGCTGATGCCGAACTACAATGTCTACACTGCTGTTTTTAGTACATCGGCTTGAGCCCAGTGGGTTTGGTTACCCGGGCTGAGAAACTCACATCCACCTACACTGGAGACATACCTTGTAAACGTGATTCAAAACCCATCAAAGCCAACGGGTTCCACTAATGTTAATGGGGTTTGGATCAGGCCAACAGAGTTTTATAAATACTAATACAACATTAATAGCAAGTTCTTATATAGCTCTGGTCAGCAATGGATCTCAAGACACTCCTCCAATGAGGTAAATACTGTTATCCCCATTTTTTCAGATGGGGGAACTGAGGCACGGAACAGGGAAATGACCACCCAAGGTCACTCACGGGCTAATGTCAAATCCAAGAAGAGACCCAAGCTCCCCCAAATCCTGTTTCAGTGCGCTATTCTCTAGGCCTCCCTAAATAGAGTAAATACATATGCAAACTTTATGGGCCAAATTCTATTCTCAGCTGTGTAAGCTTGAAGTTACTATGCTGAGTTCAATGAAGTTATGCTGACTTGATTCTAGAGCGTGCTGACATTTTTCAAACAAAATATTTTTAAACATACCCCCCCCCCATTTTCTCAATATTAGTCATTTTCAGCAATATATATTGAAATTTTCCACTTTTCAGGGAAAAAACCCCGCAAGAAACAAAAAATTTTAAACAATTTTTCCTTTTCTTTCCTTCTTCCCCCATGCTTTCTCAGTGGCAAAATGGAAAAAAAGGAAAAGAGGCCAGGGGTGTGAAAAAAAGAGGGAAAGGAATAATAGAAAAAAAAAAGTGGGATTATGGGGAAAGGAAAATGAAAAATGTAAGTACAAGGGGTCCTCACTGTAAGTCCAAGATACGTTCCAAAAAACTTGGACTTACAGCGAAACAACTTAAAGTGGGGAATTTTTTTCCTGCGGCAGACTTCCATTTAAGCAAATTGGGGGAAGTGTTTCACACGACTTATAGCGGAGAATGGGAAGACTTACAATGCATCAGTTCCTACAAATGTCAGTGACTTTAGGGTGGAACGGATGTATACCGGGGTGACTTATAGAGGGGGACCTCCTATAAATAAGTTTGAAAGCAAGCACTTTCAAAATACAAAATGGGACATATTTTCAAATGAGTTCCCTTCTTCAAATCTGTAAAAGGATAACTATTTTCACTTGATTTTGCATCATTCCACCCCCTCCCCTCTTATTAACCACCTCAATTTTAGACTGGTGTAATGGGGATCAAATTTGGCCTTGTAAGTTCTTTCCAAAGGCCATAACAATTTGTTCCAGTTAATTTTTTTAAAAATAAACCTGTACTGTGATCGTAAGAACCTCTACCCTTGGGTTCCTACAGTGTCTTTAACTCCAACTTTTGCCAGTTCTCAATTGGCCTCTCTCTTCCGTAGTTGGGCTCATCATGTAGATGCCCACGTTGAGAACCCTTGGGGTGGGTTTTTAGTGGTGCTAAGTTCATGGGTGTTCTGAGGTGCTCAGCCCAGTCTAATACCTAGGCCCAAGCGATCTACAGGCGGGTATTGGAAAATATCAACACCCAGATTTAGAAAACGTGGCCCTACGGGTCAGCCTGCAGGTGGCGACTGTCGTGAAAGTCACGAATGAGGAACCGTTCTGGCTGCCGGAGAACCAGCCAGAAAGGATAAGCCTCTCAAAAGCAAGTTGGTCTCCCCCGTGCAGCCGCACTCATGTGCACCCCACTCCCCAGCCCTGTGCACGTAGCCAGCAGAGGTCCCACGGGGTGGCGATGCTGCAATTGACTTCTACAGTATCCACATTGTATGCGCTGTGCATGTGCCATCAATACACACAGTGTGTACAATGCAGGTTCTATAAAGTCAGGTCTCTCCCCTCGCGCTGGAAAAAGGGTGCCCATCTCCATCCCTAGAGGTTGGGGTTGGTCATGTCTTGGGCAGGGGGCTGGACTTGATGACCTCCTGAGGTCTCTTCCAGCTCTATGATTCTATATCTCAGGCCAGGGCAAAATCATACCCACACTTCCTTCTTCGAAAGACTTCATAGGCATGCCAGGATGAATGTGATCTGGCATAGGCCTATAGGGGTGACTCCGTACCATGGGTGGCGAGCCTAAGGGGTAGGGGCTGGATGTGACCCCCCCAGCTTGCCTGGATCCGGCCTCTGGATCCGGCCTCGGGGTTCCCTCCCAGCATTGGGGCTGAAGCACACAAAATCTACTAGCCTGGGCCCCCCCAAGGCTCTAGTGCAGTGTTTCTTAAACTGTGTTCCGCGGCACACCAGGCAGTCCGAGGTGTGCCACGGAGAACAACAGAATTCAAAATGGCTGCCCTTAAAGGGGCAGGCGACCTTTTTTTTCTCGATAACTTTCCCCCAACTTTTTTTCCCCTCAATTACTGCCCCCCTTTTCCCCCGACTTTTTTTTATTTTGCTCAACCAAAAATCCTTGGTGTTCCTCTTAAAAAAAAAATTGTTTGGTGTTCCCTAGTGTATGAGGGGAATGTGGGAAGTGTCTTTCTCCTGCTCAGTCAGCGGCCACCTCAATGAGGGCTTTTTTTTTTTTTTTTTGCTTCTCACTTGTGTGTGGCCCCCCGACTGATTTTTCTGTGGGTCAGCATCCCCCCAACCTCCAAAATAGCTTCCCCACCCCTGCTCTATTCCTTGCTACTGCGCTGTCTTCTGAGTGATCGGCAACACCCAACCACGCGTTGTCCATTTGGGCATGTCTACTCAAGGAAATCATGTCGAAATAACTAAATTCAAAATACTAACTCCTGAAAGAACAAAATCGAACTAGTGTGTCCTCACTATGGGGGAGCCTCAAAATGAGTCCGAGGCCGGCTCCATTATGGTGGACGCGCTACCTCAACTGAGAGCCCCCAGGAGCACCGGGGAAAAAGGACTTCGAATGACTCTGGGGAGTCGGTATTTCAAAATAGCGGCACTGGCGTGTCCACACGACCACTATTCGAAAAAATGATTTCAAAATAAGTGTTATTCCCCGAGGAAAGCAGGAGGGCAGATTTTGAAATAAGCGGCCGGTTATTTCGAAATAACGAGCTTAGTAGTGTGGATGCGCTGCTTATTTTTTCCAAATAAGGGGTTTTTTTTCGAAATCACTCCGTAGTGTAGACCAGGGCTTTAGGACACTCCCCACAGAACAAAGCCGAGGGGAGCCTGGCCTAGTAGATTTTGTGTGCTCCAGCCCTGTGGAGGGATGGCTGGGGGGAGGATGGGCTGGAGCACCAGCGCAGGTTCTCCAATGCTGGGGCTGGGGATCCCCGAGCCTCGGGGGATCCAGGCAAGCCAGGGGCCGCATCCAGCATCTGGAGACAATTAAAATGGGACTAAAATACAGTTGAAATTGTCTGATTGTCTGCAGTTATGGGTCATGGTCGCACTTCCTCACACAACAGCTGCAGAGAACCCCCGGAGGTTGTTGGCAAATTTACTGCCACTGCAGGTTGGATCTCTCTTAGCCAGCACCCTCGGGATAGGGTTGCCAGATGATTTAACAAAAAATACCAAACACTCCCCCCCCCCCCAAAATGGGAAAAAATTCTGTTGAGAAAAAAAGGGGGAGACCAAAGTTGTTAAGCAAGAAAAAAAAAGGGGTGCTGCACCTTTAAATGGCCCTGTGTTCCTCACTCCCCCGCCAGACGCGGCAGGGGAAAATTGTCTCCCCCGCCAGATGCGGCAGGGGAAAATTGTCCCCGCCGGGCTTCCGTCTGAGGGAAACAGGAAATACCGGACATTTCACATGTCCGGTATTTTCTGTTTTTTTTTACCGGACAGGGGACCCAAATAATGAAAAGTCCAGGTGAAAACCGGACACCTGGCAACCCTACCATGGCACCTGACCAGTCCTGAACCAGGGAATTTCCCAGCCTAGAGGTGGTTCCTTGCCACAGCCCACAGCTACCAACTCTGACAGCTGGGGGGTGGAAGAGATGGAGGGACTAATGCAGCCCCTGCCAGGCTGCCTGCTGGACTCCAGCAGCCCGTGCTACCATGGGCTGCCGGGGGCTGGCTCTGGTCCTGGTCAGGCTGCCAGGGGCTTGGGCTCCGGTTCCAGCCCCGCAGCAGCCTGCGGCCTCTGGCCTCACTTCCACAGGCTGTCAAGGACTCTAGCCCCAGCCCTGTGCTTTCATGGGCTGTCACCGGCCTGATCCTGCACTGCCAGAAGCTGCCCCAACCAGGTCCCAGTGCCTCAGGCTGTCAGGGGCTGCCACCAGCTCCTGCCCCATCCCACTGCTTCAACCCTGCCCCTCCTGGATTGCCTTCCTGCCACTAAGCTACTGGAGTTCTCTGGTCAAGGAACATCCGTGGTCCATTGCTAGACCAGAGAATTCCCATTTTGGGAGGTACAACCTGTAGTCAAATATTTTTTTTCTAGATGTCTGGAAGAAACAAGTTCCTTCTGTTGTTTCTTTACTACAGTAAGCGCCAGATTCTTCAGTACTGACCAGAGCGGAGTGACATTTTTCAGCTGGAATTTTTTTCCATGAAAAATGCAGATTCGGGTTGACAAAACCGCTGCAAATTCATGTTGAGTTCACCAAATTGTTTCAAATGAAAAAAAAAAAAAAAAAAAAGACATCAACCAATTCCTCCACAAATCAATCCATCTAATGTTTTTTCTTTGACACAACTATTCATGTTTGAATTTTTCTCCTGTTTACTTTTAAAACAGTACCCCCCCCCCCAAAAAAAATTAATAAAAAGAAAGCTTAAACTCAAAGAAAACATTTTTGTTTTAGGCTGAATGAAACATTCGGGGCAACCCCAAAAGGAATTTTTTCCCAACCTTTTGATCTACTGAAATATTTTTTTAAAATCTCTTTTTTAGTTCAATCCAACACAATTTTTTTTACTCGACTTTTTGAAACTGCCAGTGAACTGAAAAACCAAACGATTCACTCAGGTCCATGATTGAAAAGGACTTACGCCAGCTGAAGCTCTGAACTGAAAAGTCTCATCCAGATAAATCATTGGATATAACATCAGAAAGCAAATTGGTGTTTTGGTTCCTTCAGCATAAACTGATTTATGATGAATGCTTTGGATTTTCTTAGAAATCACCAGGGCATTGCAAATCCTCAGATGTTTGTTGTTATGTAAGCAAAGGATCTCAGATCTCGGAGCAAACTTTTCCCTTTTGTACCTACGCGAACATCAGAATTATTTATTACGGGTTCTTCTTCACTGTGGTATGGGCATGATCCAATGCCCACCGCAATGAATTGACGTCTCTCCCTTGACTTCAGCGGGCACTGGACTCGGGCCCCTTTGTGAATGCCCAAAAGTTATCAATGCCATGTGTGTCTGTATATATGTATTTTTGATCATGCTAATCCAAATAAAGCAAAACCAAATGCCACTGGAAGGAAATCATGCGTACTCATTCCAGAGGAATTTAATTAAACAGCCACAAATGTTTGGAGTCACATGGCTAATTGGTGTTGTGACAGGTGTGGCTTTAGCATTGTGGGCTGCTCAGTAAGTTGATTATACTTTGGCAACAACTGGAAGTGTTAATGAAGGGATCCAATGCCAGCCTGACTATTTTCCCTTGGCTACTTTAGCAGTGTTGCTAAATGCATGGTGTTATTTCTCCCTCCACCTAGGATTTGCCCTAGAAAATCATTTTCTTAGCTCTGTTCTGCACCAACCCTTTCATTTTAATAAGGAGCAGCAGAATCAATTCAATACAATTGTAACCCCTAGGGGGTGGATTTGAACCTGGGAAGCTTAGCAGAGTTGCTACTACAGCTTGAGCTATAAAGGGAGGTGGCTTTTAGCTTAGGCTCTAGAGCTCCCTCATTCTTCTCTTTTGCTGTATGTGGTCGATGTGCCACTACATGGGACACTAGGGGCACATCTAAACTACGGGGGGTTTTCGAAAGGAGATATGCAAATTTGGTGCTAATTTGCATATCTTAGAATCCCCTAGAGCTGGAGGAGACCTCAGGAGGTCATCAAGTCCAGCCCCTTGCCCAAAGCAGGACCAACCCCAACTAAATCAACCCAGCCAGGACTTTGTCAAGCCGAGACTTAAAAACCTCTAGGGATGGAGATTCTACCACCTCCCTAGGGAACCCATTCCAGTGCTTCCCCACCCTCCTAGGGAAATATTTTTTCCTAATATCTTCTTCCTATTGCTTTTTCAAAAGCGGATTTTTCAAAAATGAAAGTAGTCTGGATGCATTTTTTTCAGAAAAAACCTGTTTTTCAAAAAAACGAGTAAACCTCCTTTTTTTAGGAAGAGCGGTTTTTTTCAAAAAGGGTTTAAAAAAACCAAACGTGTCCAGACTATTTTCACTTTAGAAAAACCCGCTTTCGAAAAAGCGATTGGAAGAAGATATGCAAATTAGCACCACATTTGCATATCTCCTTTCGAAAAAACCCCTGTAGTCTATATGTACCCTAGGGTGTGGGATACATCATTCTCTCAAGCTGTGTCTAGATGACAAAGTTCTATTGGAAAAAGATACGCAAATTGTGGTTTGCAATTTGCGTACCTTTTTCTGCTTTTCTTCCGAAAGAGGCTTTTCTGACAATTGGCCTGTCTACACAGGGCCAATGATTGGGAAAAAAGCCTCTTTCGGAACATCCCTTCTTCCTCGTAGAACGAGGTTTCCAGGGATGCCGAAAAAACTTATCTGCTTTTCTGAAATTTGTTTCCGAAAAGCAGACGCGTTCCTTGGATGCGGCAGCACTTTTCCGGGAGACTGCCGGTATCCCAGAAATACTCTGCAGTCTAGACGTACCTTCAGGTACAAAAGAGACACGAGATTCAGTCAGTAAAGATCACTTGTCCCTCCAGGACTTTGAAGAGTTTTTAAAAACGTGAGTCCTAAGGAGTCTCCGGCTACTAGCAGTCGGAAGATGAATTGTCCCACAGAAGATGTCTGGCCAATGCATCATTTCTTCAATTTTCACTAAGCACAGCTAGACTTCAGGCCTCTCGACAGGGGTGGGTTGAGGGAGGACAAAGGGGGCACCTGCTCCAGAGCCCTGCTTTGGCCAGCTTTGGGCGGAGGGTGGGAGGTGCTGTACAGTCTGAGTCTGCACAGGTCTGTCTTCCCGCACCCAGCTCCACCCCTTCCACCTGAGGCCCCGCCCCTTCCTGGAGCACAGAGTCACTTCCCCCTCCCCTCACATTGCCTAGGACTCAGTTAGGCTGTCAGCCCCCCTTGCCAAGCTTTCATAGCCTTTGGGATGGCAGCACCTCGGGGTGGCATCTGGGTCCCCTGTATCTTAAGGTGCAAACTGCTCTGCCTGAGCTCCAAGGCCAAGCTCGGTAGCAAAACGGTAGCAGGCTCGTCGACCGCTACGTGGCTGAGCCACCACTAGAGGGGGACAGAGAGCCCCACCGAGCAGGCGTGACACATGTCACACCTTGAACGGTGACTCTCAGCTGGCTACTTGGGGGACCCACTGGTATAGAACCCATAGGTGGAAATGGCCAGGTACATCCAGCGCCCAGGGAAGGCTGTGGCCTATAATATAGTCTCCCAGGCTTTGTCCAGCACGTTTTTTAATAACGAGATCTCTGCTCCTTTGCTTGAGGAACTCAAAGAGATCTCACCCTTTGCACATTTACTGCCCCCCATTATATCTGGTCATACCCCTGCGCACCACCGTAACCATTTCCTCCTCTCCCTCGGCGACCCCTACCCCAACACTTGCAGGCAATTATAGCCCCACCCACAAACGATCCACACCTCCTTCGCCCTGGCACTGTTGCGCCAAGCTAGCGGCGGTGCCAGAGGGAAATGAAAGCAACATTCTCTTCTGTGAGGCTGGCGTGTGAACAGCCGTCCACTAAGGGCTCGCCCCCACCTCTCCCCTTCCTCCCCACGCCAAGAAAAGATCCAGGCCTACAAAAAAAAAATTTGCTTCCCCACAAATTGCAGGTTTCCATTTGCATGCTCGGACGCTCGAGAAATCCGGTGGCTGGAGCGTCTGAGACCAGAGGAAGGAAATTGGAGCGTAGGTCTCCCCCTGGAACCAAACTCCCAAACCCTGGGGGGCACTGCCCATTCCTACAGCCCTTTTCCCCAGATGCTGACGGAGGCCCTGCCCAGCTGTGAGAGGGAAGGGCAGATTTTGGGGACCCGGAGGCCCTGCCCGTGAGAGGGGAGGGTCGGATTTTGGGACCCAGAGGCCCTGCCTGTGAGAGGGGAGGGTCGGATTTTGGGGACCCGGAGGCCCTGCCCGTGAGAGGAGAGGGCCGGATTTCTGGGACCCGGAGGCCCTGCCCGTGAGAGGGGAGGGTCGGATTTTGGGGACCCGGAGGCCCTGCCTGTGAGAGGGAAGGGTCGGATTTCGGGATCCGGAGGCCCTGCCTGTGAGAGGGAAGGGTCAGATTTTGGAGATCCTGGAGGCCCTGCCTGTGAGGGGAAGGGTCGGATTTTGGGGACCCGGAGGCCCTGCCTGTGAGAGGGAAGGGTTGGATTTTGGAGATCCGGAGGCCCTGCCTGTGAGAGGGAAGGGTCGGATTTTGGAGATCCGGAGGCCCTGCCTGTGAGGGGGAAGGGTAGGATTTCGGAGATCCGGAAGCCCTGCCTGTGAGGGGGAAGGGTCGGATTTTGGGGACCCGGAGGCCCTGCCTGTGAGAGGGAAGGGTCGGATTTTGGAGATCCGGAGGCCCTGCCTGTGAGGGGGAAGGGTTGGATTTCGGAGATCCGGAGGCCCTGCCTGTGAGGGGGAAGGGTCGGATTTTGGGGACCCATGTAGGGGAGTACAACCTTTTATGCTGCCAATCCCAGGTTAGGGTGGTTCCTTGTGCTTTGCTGCACAGCGGGGATTCAGGGGATGGGATGTCGGGGGGGGATTGGTGGATCAGCTACTATATCAATCCACCTGCCCTCACAATCCACTATATCAATTCACCTGCATCTCCATGGCTGTTTTGTGTCCTGATGAAGCTTCCTAAGTATGGCAGGGAGATGGTTTGCGGACAAGGACAGATGATAAAGGCCTTCAAGGGCAATGCCTCAAGCAACACCACCCAGCCCATGAACTCTGTCTTCATCCCTTCTTTGGCCTGTTCAGAAACCCACACAGTCCCTGCCCCCCAACCGCCGGTTTAGAAAGCCCCGGGCACAGCGGCGACTCACCCCAGCCAAAGAGCGTGAAGCCCCAAAGGTACTTCTTCTCGGAGAAGAAGGCCATGAAGATGAGGCTATGGAGATAGAGCCCTTCCACCAGGATCCAGTAGTAATTGGTCGCCAGGAAGTAGAGGAAGAAGGTGACGGCTACCTTACAGCCCACCTGCCGTGACCACAGAGGGAGAAAGGGAGGTTAAAAATGTGGTGTGAACCCGAAGCTGGCATAGTCACGGGCTCGCGAGAGCTCAAAAACCAGCTGGAGAAGAAAACGGCAGCTGTGCAAGTTGGCCAACTTCATTCTAGGGAGGGCAGCAGCTTGGGCCCTTACGGGGACCGAGGATTCTCTACCCATAACCTCCCTTTTTGCCTCAGTTTCTCCTCCCATCCCTCATCAGGTTAGCCCAGAAGCGCATCAGGGCACAGGTGCCATTGTGGAATGTTTGTACGGCACCTCGCTCAGGGGGCTGACGTTGAGACTCTTCTCATAAAAACCATGAGAAAGAGGAACATCGCGTAGAGCTGGATCCTCACTTGGTGGAACTCCATTAACCTGAGGGGAGTGATGTTCATTTCCACCAGCTGAAGAGGTGGCCCGTAAGGTTTGCTGTAGGACGGAAGTCAGCTCATGCCATCTGGCATAAGATGGAATTGCTCTGGAAGAGCCAAGGGGTATGTGACGGAGGGGTATAGTCCTGTTGGGTTGTCCTGAGCAGTTGGATCTGGCCCCACTGAAGTGACTATGGATTTGTCTCAGTGTCACGGCAGACTCTGACCTGGGGCTCGGCTCCTGACTGTTCAGGAGAACACGGGTGAGAAGAGAAGCCGGTGCCCGCACTTTGGGCTGCAACACACTTGCTAGAGGAGAGAGGTCCTGAGATGTGCACTGTAGAATTTACCATTCATTAAATTTGCTGCAGTTCGTTAAATAGAAACCATCTCCTCCCAGTTATCCAGTGCACAAAATTGCGCCGCGAACGCAGCAAAGGAGATGGATTCTTTGCAAATGTGGCATGTTTTTCTTTGCGCCGATGAAAGCGCGTGTAACCCCACACGTCTGCTGGGTGGGGTGGACTGTCTCACTAGTGGCACGGAGACCACTTACAAAGATATGTCGCCCTAGGAAGAACCCAATTTGCCATTTCAGGCCTTAAGCTAGTATAAATTGGCAGAGCTTCCACGGGAAGTAGATCTATCTCAGGGTATGTCTAGACTGGCGTGTTTTTCCGGGATACCTCCAGAAAAACTCTACCGTGTCCAGAGAATGCGTTTGCTCTTCCGCTTTTTTTGTGGAAGAGCAAACGCGCTCTTTCCGGGAGCCCTGTATACCTCGTTCTACGAGGAATAAGGGTTCCTCCGAAAAAGGAGGCTTTTCCACCATTTGGCCCTGTCTAGACAGGGCCAAATGGTGGAAAAGCCTCTTCTGGAAAAGTGATCAGAAAAAAACTATGCCAATTTGCGTAGCTTTTTCCAACAAAGGACTGTAGTCTAGACCTAGCCTCAGAGAACCAAACCTCCAGGACAGGGACTATTCCTTAGCACAGCAGTGGGAAAATATCAGCCCGTACGCGGGCTGGATCCGGTTCACCAGGGTTAGCTTCTGGTGGTCCTCTGCCACTGTATTTGCCTGCACTTCCGTTGCTATGGTGATTGCAGCTCCCATTGGTCGCGGATCACTGTTCCCGGCCAATGGGAGCTGCGATCTCCCGTATCCGTGGAGATGCAAGTCAATATAGCAGTCGTGGCCCACCTGGCAAATTGCCACCATCTTATTGCCCGCCCGCTTAGCACATTGTGGGGTTTGCCAGGAACACATAAATAACAAACAGGAATAAGCTACAAAGGGATTAGCCAATTCCGATGAAAATCAACATGTAGAGGTGACATTGGAATCTATTTTTCTAATAGCGACCGGTTCCTCTCCCGGCCTTTGTCAAGAGTCAATTGCCCACACAGCCAGGGGTGCGCTGTTGTAATGGGAAGAGGAAAGCGTAACACAAGTGGCAATGAAGTGATCCGTTTAATGATCTAAAAATCTTCATCCTCGCTCAGGGCTGGGGAGCTGGATCACAGACTGGAAGGCCTTTCCAGACACAAAGTCTCAAGTCTCTTGCATTAGGCCAGAGCGTCAAATGGCCTAGAAACAGCCGCGGAGAGAGGGCTGTTGTGGTTTGTACAGAGAGGAGCTGCCGACTTGAAAATCATTTAACGAGGCACTGTGGTGGGAGAGCGACACGCTGAGAAGCCAACGTGCTGACATGTCTGGTGGAACGGAGGCATGGAAATCATTCAGGAAGGGCGTGTCTCCGCAGCCAGGAAGAGTATGTGTATGCAGCCCACGGCACTGAGTCTCTGAAGCCGGGGCAGCAGACTTGGGCCTGCGCGGCTGGGCTAAAATAGCTGCCCACTTTTGGATTAGGGATCGGGCTGGAATGTGGCCACTGAAAGCCACCCCGTCTTGAGGCTCCGGACCTCCGAGTACCAGCGACATCTCTACGGCTCCATAGCATGAGCCCCGCAAGTCCACATCTGTCAATCTAGACTTGCAGGCTCACTTCTGTGGGCTGTGTAAATGTACCCAACGGGGCCCTGGGGTTGCTATAAAGAGAGGTGCCCATCTTTCCACATAATGGTGCTGGGAAGGGCCCCAAATCCTAGCTCTGGTGTCATAAGAACATAAAAACAGCCATACTGGGTCAGATCAAAGGTCCATCTAGCCCAGTAACCTGTCTGCCGACAGTGGCCAATGCCAGGTGCCCCAGAGGGAGCGAACCGAACAGGGAATCATCACACGATCCCTCTCCTGTCACCCATTTCCAGCCCCTGACAAACAGAAGCTAGGGACACCATTCCTGCCCATCCTGGCTAATAAGAATAGATGGACCTATCTTCCATGAATGTATCTAGTTCTTTTTTGAAGCCTGCTGAAGTCCTGGCCTTCACAACCTCCTCCGGCAAGGAGTTCCACAGGTTGAGTGTGCGCTGCATGAAGGAAAACTTCCTTTTGTTTGTTTTCAACCTACTACCTATTCATTTCATCTGGTGATCCCTCGTTCTTATGTTACATCCCCTGGGATGAGTGAAGAACTTTCATTGGCCAGACAGGTCAAAAGGTTCTCCTGGGTCAAGCCAGCTAGTAGGGAGAGGGGCTGTGGAAGATGTTGTGGTTTGCTAGCTGGGAAAGAGCGGTCAGATATCTTGGTTTCCCATGGAGAAGAGGCAGGAAGTGAGTAAGCCCCCAGATCACCACGGTTCCCAGGGTGAGTCACACCAGAGGGGAGAGGATAGAAGTAACCGGCCCTACAGCAATACTCACAAACTGTGACTTATCCGCCGGGGGCCTCGGTAATGGACTTCAGGTCTTCTTCAGACAGCCGCTCCATCTCCTCCAGCGCCGACCCGGAGTACAGGACCGCGTCCTTCACAAAGATGCTGACCGCTCTCAGCATGAAGGAGACAAACAGGTGCATGTGGATGTAGTTCCTTGTGCAGTGCAAACGCCTGGAAGGGGAGGGTTAAGACATAGGACTGGAAGGGCTTACACTGGCTCATCTGTGCTACCCCAGCCGCCCGCCTCCTCTCTGGCCGGCTGTGTCCCTGCAGGGACCCAGCGCGGTCCCACTCCAATGCAAATTCATGCCTGGCCATCCCAGCTCTCCGGGGGACTGACTGAAGATTGAAATAGCCACAGAAGCTACCAACCTTGCAGTCAGGTGGGATAGGGTGCCATGGCGAGAATTAAGTATGGGACATGGGTTTACAGGTTCCTGAGACATCACACCAAGCAGAGGAGATGTCCAATTATGGTCCGAGAGCCTGTGGTCAGTTCCAGCACAAGGATGTGAATACTTAGATCCTATCTGACTAGATTCCCTCTTCAGCCTCAACGAGATAGAATATTCCACTGCCTGTGTGTAGTGTTGCTGGGCACTGCTAGCCAGCGGCCGAGCTCCACCCCAGAGGTGGCTGCATTGCCGTGACAGGTGACGTGTTTGTTCCCTGAATATAGACTGTAAAGGGCTTGGAGACTCCTCAGCAGTGTAAGACGTGATATTGTTTAGCTAGTGCTGAGAGAGCCTGTGAGTTTATATCCTTTGAAATCCCCAGCTGATGACATTATAGGTTTTAAGGGGGAAAGGGGTCTGCAGAGAATTTGTTATTCCTTGCTATTCTGCTCTATCAAAAGCCTCTAGGCCCACTGCAACACAAAGAGTGTGAAATGGAGAGGCACGGGAGTGCGTCAGTGCAGGATTTCTTCCTGCCATTGCAATGTAATTAATGAGTCTCCTGATGCTACGGGAGCCAGAATAGAATCCAGCTCCCGCTTGGGTTGGGCAAAGAGAAATCAGTAGAAAAGCTGGTTGGGAAATGGATTTGCTGGCCTGTGAAAAGGCCATTCTCCCTCCCCCTCCAAAAATAGCTAAATGAACTTCTGGGGGAAAAAAAGGTGGGACAATCAACAATTTTATTTTTACCCTTTCGAAATGATTGGAAACCACCAATTTGAGGGCCAAAGGGAGTATACATTTCCACACCCCAAGGGGTAATAATAGTAGTGTAATATAATATATGGAGATATACCTATCTCCTAGAACTGGAAGGGACCTTGAAAGGTCATTGAGTCCAGTCCCCTGCCTTCACAGCAGGACCAAGTACCACCCCTGTATTCTCAAATCCATCCAAGTACCTCCTCTCCATTCTCAGTGCTGAACGGGTCATAATGGGAGGCCTGATGTGTTCAAATTAGGGTTGCCAGGTGTCCAGTATTGGCCCAGATAGTCCGGTATTTGCGGCTTCTGTCCGGTAAAAAAAACCCTAGAAAATACCGGACATGTAAAATGTCCGGTATTTTCTGTTTTTCTCGGATGGAAGGCCACTTGGGACATTCTTCCCCTGCCACGTCTGGCAAGGGCACGGGGAAAATGGGGATTTAAAGGCGCAGTGACTCTTTTTTTTTTGGCAGCTTTTTTTTGTGTGGCTCAACACATTTTTTCCTGCCATGTTTGGTATTTTTTGTGCAACTATCTGGCAACCCTAGTTCAAATGGGTTCCCCCCCTCAAACTGAAGTGTCAAAAGCGATGCAACTGGGTTGTGTCAAAACCGCATCTTCCCACAGAAAACTTGCTTTGACCAAAACATTTTGACCAGCTCCAATAAAGAATATATTTTAAAAAACTCATATTCTGGCTCCCTGCAGCAAGTCAGCCTAACTCTGGGTGACGAGAGAGGACACTTCTCCTAAGCGAGTGGAAGCTTTTTTTTTTTTCCCTGTCACTTCTCTGAGCACAACTACTCTCTATCAATGATCCGCAGAAGGAGAGAGCATCAGGCCAGTACGTCATCAAAATTTTCTTTCATGGGGCCAAATTTACAGCATTCAATCTTCTAACAAGAAGGTTGGGCCACAAGAAATCTGATGAGGTTCAACAAGGGCAAGTGTAGAGTCCTGCACTTGGGACGGAAGAATCCCAAGCATTGTTACAGGCTGGGGACCAACTGGCTAGGTAGCAGTTCTGCAGAAAAGGACCTGGGGATGACAGTGGATGAGAAGCTGGATATGAGTCAACAGTGTGCCCTTGTAGCCAAGAAGGCTAATGGCATATTAGGGTGCATTAGGAGGAGCATTGCCAGCAGATCTAGGGAAGTGATTATTCCCCTTTATTCGGCTCTGGTGAGGCCACATCTGGAGTATTGTGTCCAGTTCTGGGTCCCCCACTACAAAAAGGATGTGGACGCATTGGAGAGGGTCCAGTGGAGGGCGACCAAAATGATTAGGGGGCTGGAGCATATGACCTACGAGGAGAGGCTGAGGGAGTTGCATCTGTTTTGTCTGCAGAAGAGAAGCGTGAGGGGGGATTTGATAGCAGCCTTCAACTTCCTGAAGGGAGGTTCCAAAGAGGCTGGAGAAAGGCTGTTCACAATAGTGAAGGATGGCAGAACGAGGAACAATGGTCTCAAGTTGAGGTGGGAGAGGTCCAGGTTGGATATTAGGAAAAACTATTTCACGAGGAGAGTGGTGAAGCACTGGGATGGGTTACCTAGGGAAGTAGTGGAGTCTCCATCCCTAGAGGTGTTTAAGTCTCGGCTTGACCGAGCCCTGGCTGGGTTGATTTAGTTGGGATTGGTCCTGCCTAGGACAGGGGGCTGGACTTGTTGACCTTCTAAGGTCTCTTCCAGCTCTATGGTTCTATGATTCTATGAACAAGCCCCCTGGGTCTCCGATAAGAAGCAAAGCATTGACCATGCGAGAGACCCCGAAGGGATCATTGCTATGCAGGGGCTGCCCAGTGTGTCTCAGAACAGCTCAAGTTAACCCCAAGCGCCGTCCCTAAGCAGTCTGAGCTTGTGATCTACGCACATGGGGCTCCGTTTCCTGTGTAGGCCACTATAACGACCTGGAGAGGCCTGTGTGTTGTTAGAGCCCAAGGCTCCAGGGCTGCATGTAGCCCAAGGTAGCTCTGTGCTTCTTCGGAGCCTGTCTGCAGCCAGGCCTTGGCAGCTAGAGGCGCAGAGAGGTTACCCTCATGGCTGTTGGCTGACACTGCCTGTCATGATCACGAAGTCCCCAGGGGCAGCCCAAGAGGAGGACAGATGTGTCCGTGGTACAGACTCGGAGCTCAGGATTTCTGGGATCCCTGCCCAGTGCCAGCTCTGGGGGTAGGTTACAGCCGCTTGGTGGCTGCTCTAAATGACACCAGCTGGCGGGGCTCCTCAGAGGATGGGGATGGCACGGTCTAATTGCTCTCCTCATCCAGAGGAGCTTGCTGGAACACGGACCAGTTCCAGGGGTAGGGGAATGTTGCCTCCACCCTGCTGGAGTGCCGGACTGCTGGGCATCTCAGCTTGATTTCATGATTTGCTGTGGTGCTGCTGGGGTTGGCCAGCCCTGTTTTTGCTGGCCTCTTGGTTCCACCCCCAGGGCTGTGTGGGTACTGAAAAAAGTTTTCCACACTTGGCCAGCAAAATGGCTAAGGCCTTTCCTGGCAGGGAGAAGGCGTCGGATCCAGCTTCCCCCAGCCAGCTTCAGTGCTCATCGTCTATTTCAGCTTCCTGTGCGCCACAAGGGAACTAGAAAATCAGCAGCATCGCTTCCCCGGGTTCCCTTTAACTCAGGAGAGGGCAAAGACTGGCCCATGAGCCGGATGGAGTCTGCCAGGGATAGCTCCCGGCGGAGCCTCACCGTTATATTAACCCGCACGGCTGCAGGTGCCAGGGAACACGGCTCCCGTTGGCCGCGGATCACCGTTCCTGGCCAATGGGAGCGGCGGGAAGCAACGTCCCGGTCTGCACCGCTTCCCGCTGCTCCCATTGGCCGGGAAAGGTGATCTGTGGCCAATGGGAGCGAACCGTGGCCAACGGCTGCCATGTTATTGCCCACTCCTGCTTTAGCTAGCACCCCTTTCACAAAGAGAGGCATTAGGTTATAACCGCTGTCGGCTTGCTGTGAAGACATTGGGTTTTTGGGGCTTTCTATCCAACTCCAGGCCTGATGATAGGAGGAGGGGCAAAAGGGGCATTTATCCCAGGGGCTGGTGATCCAAAAGGGCCAGGGCTTCTGACCGCCACTGCTAGTGTGGTAGGAATGGCTCTGAGGGCTGAGGGGGGCAGGGGGAGCATTGTGGTCCGGGTGGCACTGAGGGCTAGCTGCTCCGGCCCCGCCCCTCCCACCCAAAGCCCCTCCCCTCCTGCCTAAGGCCCCACCCCTCCCACACAAGGCCCTGCCCCTTCCAGGATCACAGCGCCAGGTCCCCACAAACACACCTTGCCCCAGGTCCCTTGGAGGCTGTCGGCGCCCCTGCCCAACCCCAAGCAGTGGATCCGAATGGCAGCACCCGCCATCCCAACCCACAGCTATGAAAACAACCCCCGGGGCCTTGCAGATGAAACGCAGCCACGAAAGGGAGGAGCTCCAAGACTGAGGAAATCCAAAGTGTCTCCCAGTCCTCCCCAGGTGGCCGGCGCAATTTAATCCCTCCCTCCCATGAAAGGCAAAAACCAGAGCCGCCTACCTGAAGTACCCCAGGATAAGGACAGCAACGGTCAGGGATCCCAGCGAGATGGAGTAGCCAACCGTATAGATCAAATAGAGGCGATCAAAGACTTCCTGCAGCACAAAGGATGGGGGGGAAAACACAGTGCCAAATGAGAATGAATTCTGCATTAGTGTCACCCAGCAGTGCTAGCAGCATAAAGAGTCAGGCGGCCGTATCTGCCGAGAACAGGAACACAAAGGTCAACGAAGCAGTCACCCAGGGGACGTGGATATCAGGCGGTCTGGGTACATGGGGAGCAAGCAAAGTACTACGCCTATTTCCTAGTGAACTAGAGCCACCCTGAATGTGGCAGGGGTGTCCGTCATGGTTTGCATGGAGGTGTGTCCTATTGGATTTACACAGCGCCTTTCACCCTCAACGATCCCAAAGCGCGTTGGCCAAACCCTGACATCCGTCATGAACTCTGCTTCAAGCAAAGCTCCCACTCTTTTTATCACAATAGTGGCATGGACGTTTTAGCCCACTGATGTGCAGCCAGCTCAGGGGTGGAGCGCACCAAGAGGCGGGGAGGAGAAATGTAACCCAGAGATGCTACTGTTCTCCCAGAGGTGCCGGAGGATCTTTTAGGCTTTGGTTGGTGAAGTTTCATCCGAACTGCCTCCTCGCCTGGATTGCTAGAGCTCCGCCTTGCATTAGGGGTACGAGCTAGGTACCTATGAGCTCTTTTTCGCCTCTGATTTTCATGTCACAGCTTCAAAGATCCTTCTAGGTCATGGAGTTGCCCTTAAACAGCTGGGGGGCTTAGCTCCACGCTCCCAAAGAAGGAACGCGTCAGCTGGAGGTTTGACTACCAGCTGCCGCAGCATTCAACCTGTCTACCGACACAGCAGACTGTCCTTTCGTCTTCGAAAAAACCAACCAAGTCAGCATCTTTCTCCCCTCCCTGCCCCCTTTCCCCCCGAGTTTCAGTAACATTAGCAATGTTGGGCTCAGAATGACAGCTCTGATTTCGATCCGGGGGCTGGGAATGCCACACTGGAATGCTAACCTCAGGCCCTATTACATCAGAATACCCAGCTCTGGGAACGTTTTCCTTGTGGTTTCCTCCGATGGCGCGATGGGTTTGCCAACATTCTGGTTGCCTTGGAAAGCAGTGGTTGCAGCAGGCAGGACAAGCAGATGGAGCATTTGGAAAGAGGAGGGTCCACATCGCGCAGGGCCTAAGTGGCTTTTCCCCCAAACGAAGGTGGGTATCCTTGCTGGGCTAACACATGTGCGTGCACCCACCGCCTTGGCTGGCGCTCGAAAGGTGGCTCGTGGTGACGAAGAATTACTATGCCGAGCGGAACAAAATCCTCTCTCCTGCCCCATTCAGAATCTTCCCTGGGAACGCCCACGTTCCTAGCAAACAATGGCTGCATTGTAGCCCTTCAGAGCGTGGGACCGAAAGGGATTTTCTGCCTGCCCGGTAGATGTTCCATGGCGCAGGGTTAATTTCTCTGTTTAGCCACAGGGACCTTCTTTGAAATGACGCTGAGCTAGAAGTGCCAAACACGCATGCACACGTATCTATGTAACCCACACACCTGCTGGGTGGGGTGCACTGGCCCACGGAGCACAGAGACCACTTATGGAGCACAGAGACCACTTATGGAGAGAAAAAATGAGTATGGGCTACAGTCTTAGCTGAGACGCAGCTGGCTTTTAGCTCAAGCTGTAGTGGCTCCTGCTCAAAGGTCCCCAGTTCGGTTCCGCCTGCCGGAGTTACGTGCACACAAAGAAAACAAAATCAAGTTCAAGTAACACAGAGGCATCATGGGATAATAGATTAAGAGGTTCACAGGCTGGTCTGAGTGGCTTATTGAGCCAAACCCCTGTAGGGCAGAATACAGTCTCCTGTCGGTGGGGTTGGGGTGGCAGCTCCCAGGCTACGTCTACATTGCCAGTTTTTGTCACAGAAAATATGCTAATGAGGGACTCATTTGCATGAGTCACGATCTCATTTGCATATTTTCTGCCGATCCATTTTTGCGCTAGGAGTTTTTGCGCAAAAACAAGCAGTGTGGACGTTTTCTTTTTGCACAAACCCCCCTTTTCCTGCCAGATCGGTAAACCTCCTTTTTTGAGGCATAAGGATCTTGCGAAAAAAGGGTTTTTTTGCACAAAAAGGAAACGTCCACACTGCTTGTTTTTGCACAAAAACCCCTAATGCAAAGGATCTTGCAGATTATTTTATTCATGCTTCCCCCCCCAAATCACAAGGGTTTTATGCCAAACTCAGAAAAAAGCAAACAGGGTGGGACATACACCTGTCAAAATTGTAAGGTGACAAAAGCTATCAAGGTATATACTACTACTATTCAATGTGAGGGTCTGTTTAGTTGCCTCCAGGTTCAAGCCTTCATGTTTTGAAGTGTTGCTCCATGATCATCAAAGCTACAAACTTAGCCTTTCCCCCCCCAGAATAAAAGCCAAGTGTCTCACCTAATCCCCTGACTCCGGGAGCTGGCGCTTTTAGAAAAGCCCCAGAGATTGTGATCAAACTGCAGTGGTTTGGGAAAGGCCAGCTCTCGCTGCCAGTAGATCCCAGCCCAGAGCTGGAGAGGCAGTGTCTCCCATTGTGGCATTGGGTCTGGCATTTATTTGGCCACGAAAGCGGTTTCACATCCGTAGTTACGTTCTTGCATCCTGGAGCACGCCTTGCTTGTCTTTGCCAAGGCTACAAAATGGACATTGCTCTCCTCCTAGCAACAAGGGCCTCACCTAAGTGCTGGGTGGTGGAGGGAGGGAGATCGGATGGGTCAGGGAAGCTTCTTCTCCCCCTGGGCCACACCGGTGCCACATTAAGCATTGCCTTGGTCATGCCGAAGTGGGGAATGAGCATGCTGCTGCAGGCATGGCCGAAGCAAGCTTGCTTCAGTACGTGCCGGCACGGAGAGGGGATTGACTGCTTTCCCCAGTGCAATAGCAAAGTCCGGAGGGCATCTGAGTGTGATTCAAACAGGGCAAATCCCAGGCTGCTGGCTTTCAGGGGCTGCTCCTGCCCTCTTCCCTCCCCAGCAGTGCATCCAGTTGTGTGTTATCCCAGAAGAGGGAGACATCCTGGCCCTGTCGCTGTCGAGTCTGCCTGCTCCTTTGTCACTTACACGGGTGTACCTGCCTGGTCTTCTTTCCAGCCAGGGAGCCCTAACATTGACCTGACCCTAGGCCACGGGTGGGCAAAAGGGCCTCCACGGACCGGATCTGCCCCAGCAAATGGGTTGATTCAACCTGCGGAGGTCCTGCAGCGTCCCCCACCCCCAGGCCAATCAGGGCCTAGGGATGGGGGAGTGCACGGCACTTAGAGGAAATTACTGGGCAAGGGAGCTTTACTATTGACTCTGTCTGCTAGGCCACACTGCCCTGAGGAAAGGGAGCGGTACTATTGACTCTGGCTGCTAGGCCACGCTGCCCTGTGGAAAGGGAGCGGTACTATTGACTCTGGCTGCTAGGCCACGCTGCCCTGTGGAAAGGGAGCGGTACTATTGACTCTGGCTGCTAGGCCACGCTGCCCTGTGGAAAGGGAGCAGTACTATTGACTCTGGCTGCTAGGCCACGCTGCCCTGAGGAAAGGGAGCGGTACTATTGACTCTGGCTGCTAGGCCACGCTGCCCTGAGGAAAGGGAGCGGTACTATTGACTCTGGCTGCTAGGCCACGCTGCCCTGAGGAAACGGAGCGGTACCATTGACTCTGGCTGCTAGGCCACGCTGCCCTGAGGAAAGGGAGCAGTACTATTGACTCTGGCTGCTAGGCCACGATGCCCTGAGGAAAGGGAGCGGTACTATTGACTCTGGCTGCTAGGCCACGCTGCCCTGAGGAAAGGGAGCTGTACTACTGACTCTGGCTGCTAGGCCACGCTGCCCTGAGGAAAGGGAGCGGTACTATTGACTCTGGCTGCTAGGCCATGCTGCCCTGAGGAAAGGGAGCGGTACTATTGACTCTGGCTGCTAGGCCACGCTGCCCTGAGGAAAGGGAGCTGTACTACTGACTCTGGCTGCTAGGCCACGCTGCCCTGAGGAAAGGGAGCGGTACTATTGACGACTCTGGCTGCTAGGCCATGCTGCCCTGAGGAAAGGGAGCGGTACTACTGACTCTGGCTGCTAGGCCACACTGCCCTGAGGAAAGGGAGCGGTACTATTGACTCTGGCTGCTAGGCCACGCTGCCCTGAGGAAAGGGAGCGGTACTATTGACTCTGGCTGCTAGGCCACGCTGCCCTGAGGAAAGGGAGCGGTACTATTGACTCTGGCTGCTAGGCCATGCTGCCCTGAGGAAAGGGAGCGGTACTATTGACGACTCTGGCTGCTAGGCCACGCTGCCCTGAGGAAAGGGAGCGGTACTACTGACTCTGGCTGCTAGGCCACGCTGCCCTGAGGAAAGGGAGCGGTACTATTGACTCTGGCTGCTAGGCCATGCTGCCCTGAGGAAAGGGAGCGGTACTACTGACTCTGGCTGCTAGGCCATGCTGCCCTGAGGAAAGGGAGCGGTACTATTGACTCTGGCTGCTAGGCCATGCTGCCCTGAGGAAAGGGAGCGGCACTGTTGACATAAAACCTTAGGACACATGTGGGGTTAAGCTCCAAGGGAGGGAACATCCCTTTCAAGACAGGGGATGTTCACCATGAAAAGCGACCATCTGGCTAACTGAAATCATTCCGGATGGCGGATGTTTCCCGACCACCCTCTGTGCTTTTCCCATCGTGTGTGGCATGTGACTACGATTTTGCTGGGAGCAGAGAAACGACCGTACAATAAACAAGCGGCGGCGGAGGAAGACCGGATCGGCTGGCTCATGATTCTGTCCTGTGATGGGCCTTTCATGTTGCTGGCCACCAATTTCCTCTCCGACTAGGCCACCCTTCTCCCCCTGCAAGGAAGGATGGTCCTTCCCAAACAAGCGCTTCCGAGGGGTAGCCAAGTTGGTGCTACTAGACCAGTGATCACCAACCTTTTTAAGCACGAGATCACTTTTTTGAATGTAAGTGCAATCCAGGATCTACCCCAAACCCAAATACTCTGGCCCCGCCTCCTTTGTGCCCCTTCTCCAAGGCCCCGCCCCTGCTCACTCCATCCTCCCTCCCTCCCCCATCCTTCCTCACTTTCATCGGGCAGAGGCAGAGGGTTGGGGTGCCAGGCTCTGGTCTTGGGTTAAGGGCTTTGGAGTGTGAGAGGGGCTCTGAGCTGAGCCAGGGGCAAGGAATGGAGGTGCAGGAGGGGGTACATGACCATGACAGGGATTCAGGCTCCAGCTGGACACTGCTTACCACAGGTGGCTCGTGGGTGGCGGTGCAGTGGGGCCAAGGCAGGCTCACCCCTGCCCTGGCACTGTACCACTGTCTAAAGCAACCAGCAAACTCCCTCCATCCCCAAACCTGTTGTGCCCGCCCCCATTCTCTGGAGATAGAATACAGGGTGGGCAAGGGGGCACTCTGACATCAGCACCCCCTCTTCACCACTGTCCTGACTTTCACAGCAAGCATGGGAGGGAGGAACAGCTCCAAGGCAAAGGGCAGGAGGGGTGTGTCTAGACTACACCTCTCTGCCGACAGAGAGCTGTAGATTAGGCACATTGAAATTGCTAATGAAGTGGGGATTTAAATATCCCATGCTTCATTAGCATAAAGATGGCCGCCGCTTTTTTTTCGGCACAGAGCTTTGTCGGAGAAAAGCGGCAGTCTAGAGGTGGATCTTTGGAAAAATAAAGCCTTTTTCAAAAGATCCTGTAAACCTCATTTCACGAGGATAAGGATCTTTCAAAAAGGCTTTATTTTTCAAAGATCAGCTCTAGACTGCCGCTTTCTCCGACAAAGCTCCATACCAAAAAGCGGTGGTTATTTTTATGCTAATGAAGCACGGGATATTTAAATCCCCGCTTCATTAGCAATTTCGATGTGCCTAATCTACATCTCTCTGTCGGCAGAGAGGTGTAGTCTAGACACCAGTGTTGTCTTCAAGTCGTCATTGTCAAGTCCAAGCCGAGTCTCAAGTCACTACAGTTCAAACCTCAAGTCGAGTCTCGAGTCCCTAAAGTCACTTTCGAGTCAAGTCCCAAGTCGAGTCTCAAGTTTTAATTTAAAAAATGTCAAGTCACTTTTGTACAAGCCATCAATATTGGCATTTTCAGACAATTTTTTCACCAAGTCGATTTAACAAAATTAGCAAGTCTCAAGTCGAGTCTCAAGTCACAAACAATGAACCCGAGTTGAGTCTCAAGTCGAGTCACCTAGGCGACTTAAGTCGGACCGGAGTTCAAGTCGTGGGACTCGAGTCAACAACTCTGCTAGACACACCTGAGGTGCACAGCAGTGGGGGGAGGGGCAACTGACGTGCCGGCACTTGATAGCCTCTTGGCCAAAGCTGTCACGATCACCAGTCAGAGGCTCCAAGATCTACCAGTCGATCCCGATCGACTGGTTGGTGACCACTGTACTAGACTACTTGTTGTTTTTGAAGTTCTTCCCACACAAGGTGTTCCTGGGAGTAACCGTGTGTGTGAAGGGGATTGGGTGAGAAACAAGGCCCCTTTGCTTTTGGTTCCTGGGTGGAGGAGTTCCTGGCCATGCCCGGTTGTCCTTAAGGGTTGGCTTGTAGTGAGTTTCTAACTCCTTGCAAAGGGGACCCTGCCCTTCGCTGGCCTCCTTACGTCTCTTCCGATGAGGGATCGAAAGGGAAACAAATGTCCCAATGCATTTTCTAGGGGTCCTTCTGGCAGGGTGGGTGACTTGAGTTCACTCTTATGGGCTCTCTTTGCATTTCCTGTAGGGCTGGGGCACAGTTTTCCTGGAGTGGGGTTCTCCCTGCAGCATCGGGAGTCGCCCCATCTGTTTCCTGCTCGGGGTGCCGGCTCTCCTTACAGCTGACAGCTTCCTGCTCCCTCTAAGGCCTCTTCCCTACCGAATGGGATTGACAAGGCCAGAGATGGGACTAGTCCGCCGTCTTCCTCACCAGTGTGAGCTCTACACATTCTGCCACAGGGCTGCACACACGGATCTGCTCTCTCCCAAGAGATCTGTCCTCATCCCAAGTTGGGCACATTTGCAGGATATCTGGGGAAACGTCTGCAGCCAGCGAACAGAAGAACGGCCATACTAGTTCAGACCAAAAGTCCATCTAGCCCAGTATCCTATCCGCCAACAGTGGCCAATGCCAGGAGTTCCAGAGGGAATGAACAGAACAGATAATCAAGTGATCCATCCCCTGTCACCCATTCCCAGCATCTGCCAAACAGAGGCTAGGGACATCATCCCTACCCATCCTGGCTAATAGGCATTGATGGACCTATCCCCTATGGTCTTTTTAGAACCCTGTGAAAGTCCTGGCCTTCACAACAACCTCTGGCAAGGAGTTCCACAGGTTAACCATGCCTTGACTGGAAAAAAAGCTTCTTTTTGTTTGTTTTAAACCTGTTCCCTATTAATTTCATTTAGTCACCCCTAATTCTTGTGTGATGGGAACAAGTAACTAACTTTTCCTTATTCACTGTGTCCACGCCAGCCACGATTTTATAGACCTCGCTCATATCCCCCCTTCATCTCCTCTTTTCTAAGGTGAAAAGTCCCAGAAAAGGTCCCTGTGGCAGCACCCAGGTGATCTTCAGCTAAACAGAGGACATCAGTGTCCAGTCTATCAACCCAGCATCTTTCATCAGCACTCAGATTCTCCTTTAAAACCACACGGCAGCAATTGCTTCACTGGCTGGTTGTGACCTGGGACACTTCCCAGCATTGATTGCTTTGCTAATTAAAAAAAAAATCAGGTTCTTTGCTGCTCTCAGTGACATAATCCTGTTTATATCAGCCAGGGTGAGGAAGGAGAGACGCAAATGTTCTCCACTCTCCTCTCCGTGCTGCGTTGGCCAGCTGTATCATTACCCACGGTAGCTAAAATGAGAACACAGAGAACCTAAACAAATACCTATCTATAGTGAGAGAGACAGGGAGGTTTTTCTAACGCTTTCTAGAGTTTGGCATCTGTAAAAGTTCCCATTGGCTGTATTTGTCCGTCTGTCTCTGACTCTTCCCACGAGCTCAGCCGAGGATTGTTGGTTAAGTGCAGCTGTTACCGCTGACATGAAAATGCTGTTCTGCCAGCGAGGGAAAAAAAATAATAGAAAACATGCTCTTTGTAGAGATGAGGAGTCTGTCTTGGCAGAATCCATCTGCCTGACTTCTCTCCTTAGAGAGACGATGGAAGATGGCTTTACTATTTCAGGAGCTTCAGGGGGTAGCCGAGTTAATTCTGCAGACCCAGTGAATACTGGAAGGCTATACAGTCAACCTGTGGAACTCCTTGCCAGAGGAGGTTGAGAAGACCAGGACTTTAACAGGGTTCAAAAAAGAACTAGATAAATCATGGAGGTTAGGTCCATCAAAGGCTATTAGCCAGGTTGTTTGACAGAGGCTGGGAATGGATGACAGAGGAGGGATCACTTGATTCCCTGTTCTCTTCACTCCCTCTGGGGCATCTGGCATTGGCCACTGTTGGCAGACAGGACACTGGGCTAGATGGACCTTTGGTCTGACCCAGTCTGGCCCAGTTCTGATGTTCTTATTTTCTTATACTGCCCTCTCATAATCACCACCCTCATCCAACAAAGAAAAAGAATAATCATCTTAATTTTAGTTTGCAGCATTGTTGTAGGTCCAAGATAGGAGAGGGACAAGCTGGGGGAGGGAATATATTTTGTTGGACCAACTTCTGTTAGAGCAAGAGGCCAGCTTTTGAGTTTACAACAAAGAAGTAATCTGAAAATCTATAAGCTGGAGAGACCATTGTAGGAGTACGGAACGACTGCCACATGAGGAGAGATTAATAAGACAGGGACTTTCCAGCTTGGAAAAGAGATACTTAAGTAGGTACAGAATAGAGGTCTATAAAATCATGACTGGTGTGGAGAAAGTGAATAAGGAAAAGTTATTTACTTGTTCTCATAACACAAGAACTAGAGGTCACCAAATGAAATGAATAGGGAGCAGGTTTAAAACAAATAAAAGGAAGTTTTTCTTCATGCAGCGCACTGTCAACCTGTGGAACTCCTTGCCAGAGGAGGTTGTGAAGACCAGGACTTTAACAAGGTTCATGAAAGAACTAGATAAATTCATGGAGGTTAGATCCATCAATGGCTATTAGCCAGGATGGGCAGGGATGGTGGCCCTCGCCTCCATTTGCCAGAAGATGGGAATGAGTGATGGGGAGGGATCACTTGATGGTTGCCAGTTCTGTTCACTCCCTCTGGGGCACCTGGCATTGGCCACTGTTGGCAGACAGGACACTGGGCGAGATGGACCTTTGGTCTGACCCAGTCTGGCAGTTCTCATGTTCATCTCTACCACCCCACACTGGAGCCCATACAGGGTATCATTCAACAGTCACAACGGGGACCAGATCCTGAAAGAAATCTTTCCCAATGCCCCTCAACCAGCCCCCACCCTCTCCAGAGGCATCATCGGATGTGAACTCCCCACCGCCCAGCACCCACCAACTCGAAGCAGCATCAAACCCTGCTGGAGCAACAGATACAAACTCTGCAGTCCGGCTTCCACTGGTACAATGATCAATATCCCCTACAAGAGACCTTACAAGGTCCCCTACCCCCACCCGCAGCTGAAGGCCCCAATAACAACTGCGTGGGTGGAACCAGACAATTGCTGCACTCGCGAGTGAACTCACGCGGCAAATCGATCAACGACAAAAACCACGTATCCCCCGTGGGCAAACACTTTCCACAAAGTGATCACTTTATCTCTGTGACCCTGTAGTGCACACATAGGGTCCGTCTACACTGCATGGCTATTTCGGGATACCAGAGGTACCCCGGAATAGCTACCCTGTGTCTACACAAGCTGCCCATTATTTTGAAATATTTTTCGAAATAACAGGCGCACAATTTCGCCCTCCCGGTAACCCTCGTTCCACAAGGGTTAAGGGATGGCTTGAAATGGTGCATTATTTCGAAATGTGGCACTGTTAGATGCACCAAATTTCAAAATAAGCTATTCTGAAATAGATTTGAAATAAGATACGCAATTTGCATACGCAAATTGCGTATCTTTTTTCAAGTTTAGGGTGCAGTGTAGATGCACCCTTAGAGACTGACCCAAAAAATTATAGAGTATCATGAGCTTTCGTGGGCACAACCCACTTCTTCAGATGAGTGGAGGAAAAGGCACAGAGAGGTACAGGGACCCCAAAATTTGAAGTAGAAAAAGAGGGGAGCGGGAGAGGAGAAAGGAAAAAAAACCCTGTTAATTATAGTGTCTGTGTTAAATGAGGTTAATAGAGTGAGCTGTGTCTAATCGTAGAATCATAGAATCATAGAAATGAAAGGGACCTCTAGAGGTCATCGAGTCCAGTCCCCTGCCCTCATGGCAGGACCAAGCACCATCTAGATCATCCCTGACAGGTGTCTGTCCAACCTGCTCTTAAATATCTCCAGTGATAAAGATTCCGCAACCCTCCTAGGCAACTTATTCCAGTGTTTAACCATCCTGACAGTCGGGAAGTTTTTCCTAATGTCCAACCTAACACCTCGCTTGCTGTAATTTAATACTTACAGTACTCTGCATTCTTACAGTATCATGCACTTACAGCCCACTCTATTAGCCTCATTGAGCATGCACACATAATTGACAGGATTTTTCTTTCCCCTTCCCCTTTCCTCTGTTTCTGTTTTAAATTTTGAGGTGTCTACACCTCTCTGTGCCTCTGGCTCCACTCATCTGAAGAAGTGGGTTGTGCCCACGAAAGCTCATGATACTATATACAATTTTTTTGTGAGTCTCCAGGGTGCTACAGTACCATTCATTGTTTTTAGGGTTTTTTTTAAGATACGGAGTAACACGGCTACCCCTCTGAGACTTCGTATGTGAACATTCTTAGTCCTTTTCTTCAAAGGAATGTGTAAATTGCAGCAAGGGAGGTTTAGGTTGGACATCAGGAAAAACTTCCTACCTGTCAGGGTCATGAGGAGTAAGGGATGTTTTGGAATAGCACTTTATTTTGAAAAAAGTGCTGTGTAAACAGCGTCAAATTTCAAAATAAGTAATTTCAAAATTGACTCAAAATAAGCTATGCAATTTGTGTAGCTCAAATTGCATAGCTTATTTCGAGCTACAGGTGCAGTGTAGACGCACTCTAAAAGTTGGTTTTCTGCAAGAGGTGGACTTTAAAATGCTAGACATAGCTGGCCACGCAATCCGGAGCTGTCTCTTTCATCTGATCTGTGCCAAGTAACCCTGTTTTCTTCCTCATCGGACAGTCACACTACATCCTGGTCAATTTCATCTCCCTAGGCTCTGGATGTGAAATCAATATGGAAAAAAAAAAGAGCCATATGCATAGTAGGAAGAGAGCCTGAGACAAGTCTCAGAGGGGTGGCCGTGTTAGTCTGTATCTGCAAAACTGACGAGACGTCCCGTGGCGCCTTAGGGTGTGTCTAGACTACAGGGTTTTGTCGACAAAAGTGGACTTTTGTCGACAAAACTATACCTGCGTCTACACTGCCGCTGAGTTCTGTTGACATAACATCCACATAACTCAGCAGTTTTGTTGACGGCGGTAAACCTCATTCTACGAGGAATAATGCCTTTTGTCGACAGAGTTCTGTCGACTGCAGGCATTATTGCATCTACACTGTCCTTTGCGTCTACACTCTCATGTCGACAACGCGGCTTGCTTTGTCGACAGAACTGGATGTAGTCTAGACGCTCTTTGTTGACAGAAGCTTTGTCGACAGTATCTGTCGACAGAACTTCTGTCGACAAAAGCCCGTAGTCTAGACGTACCCTTAGAGATTGACAGAGTCATTTGGACATAAGCTTTCATGGGCAAAGATCCACTTCATCAGATGCATGACAAGGTGGGTATTTGCCCAGGAAAACTTGTGCCCAAATAAATCTGTTAGCCTGAGACATAAGCCCTTGTATCAAAGGCCTGGTATGAGGCAGGACCTGCTCACAGGACATGGCGAGAAAAAAGCTGATACTTCCAAAATGTACCTTCTGAAGTGTTAGTCACAGATCCCCTCGCACAGACCCAGCCTGAAACCAAGCGGTACCAAAACATCAACTATCAAGAATGGTACAAAAACATTCCCCAAGGAGTCCAGGAACAAACTGACCCTCCCGAAAAGGATAAGGTCAGGATGACAGTATGTAGTAGAGATGTTCTAATCAAGCCAACAAGCAGGTGATGGGTAATAACTCGCCACATCCGGGGCACTAGCATTGTCAATTCAGTTTGTATCAAGGTGTAGAGATACATCTCAGAAGGAATATCGGGGGGGATGGGAAGTCCTGCCGTTCACTGAGCTATATCCATTGTCACAGGCAAATATGTCTTAGTATCCTCAAAGAATCTGCCACAGGTAGCTCAGAAGCTGCTCGCTGTCACCAACAGACACCGGTCCAATAAAATTGATTTCCTCACCCGCCTTGTCTCTCCAGGCTCTAAGATGCAGCTTTTCTGATACATCCATGCAGCTAAACTGCTCAGCCACGCTGTCCTGGATTCCTGCAACGTCCTTCTCCGTGTCCAGGAGAAACACCCTGCCCAGAGCCCATCAGAATGCTGTGTAACCCACACACCTAGTGTGGTTACTGAGCAATGCAAGTGGTACCTAGACCACAGCAACAGTTAAGGTCAAGAGACCTCTACAGGATGGACTGGGAGCTAGTGGGGTTTTAGCTCAGAGGGTAGAGGCTCCTATACTCAGCTCTGGAGAGCCCAGGTTCAAATCCACCTGGTGGCAGTTACAGCTTTAGGAGAGGTTATTCCCCTAGCCGTCGCTTTGACGGCACCAACCCTCTCTCTGCATCCCTACTCTGGCTTCCTACTCTGGAGTGTGTCAACGGCCTGTCTCCAGGCTTCTTGAGCCTGATCTGAGCTGGAATGTAGCCCCTCGCTCAGAAGGACACGCAGGCCATGTCACGCTGGGACTATTCTGCAACTTTTGAGCACGCCCGTGATTGCGAAAGAGATTATGTGGCGCGAATGGCGTCGCTTGTTTCGAGGTCAGGGCGCAGTGTGTACGCCCCTCTATAAACAGAGGATCATAAAATCACAGATATGTAGAGCAGGGAGGGATCTTAAGATGTCATCTAGTCCGCTCCCCTGTGCTCGGGTTGCACCATGTACAACTAGATTCGCCCTGATAGGTGTTTGTCCAGCCTTTTCTTAAAAACCTGTAGTGATGGGGATTCAGCAGCCTTCCTCAGATGCCTGTGCCAGAGCTTAACTAGCCTTGGAGTTAGGAAGTTTTTCCTTATATCTCCCTGAAATCTCCCTCGCTGTGAATTCAGCCCATTGCTTCTTGTCTTACCTTCAGCGCCTGCCGAAAAGAACTGATCACCTGGCTCATTAGGAAAACCCTTGCCAGTGCTTAAATCTGTCATCGGACCCCTCTTCGGTGTGCAAGACTCACGTTTTTCAACCTTTCCTCGCGGGCCAGGTTTTCTAACCCGTGGATCATTTTTTGTTGCGCTTCTTTGGACTCCTGTCCTATTTGTTCACGTCTTTCCTACAGCGTAGGACCCGGAATCGGACACAGTCCTCCAGCCAAGGCCTCCCCAGTGACATTTTGTGTCTTTCCCACGGCACGCCTGCTGATGCATCCCACCATGAGGGGTAGCCTTTTTTTCACAACTGCCTCAGGGTACGTCTACACTAGCCCCCTAGATCGATCTAGGGAGGCTAATGAGGGTGACCAGAATTGCAAATCAAGCCCGGGATTTAAATATCCCATGCTTGATTTGCATGTTCCTGGCCGGTCGCCATTTTTAGAAATTGACTAGCCCGAAGTAACTGCCCGCGTCTACACGCGGCAGTGAAACGGGATTCCAATTTAACGCCCGAACTCGAATTAGTTAGCTAATTCGAATTAGTTACTTCGGGCTAGTCAATTTATAAAATGGCAACCGGCCGGGAACATGCAAATCAAGCGCGGGATATTTAAATCCCGGGCTTGATTTGCAATTCCGGTCGCCCTCATTAGCCTCCCTAGATTGATCTAGGGGGCTAGTGCAGACATACCCTCACATCATGGGAGCCTCCTCCCTTTGTAAGCCACCATAAACCGAAGATTCTTTGGCGCGCCATCAAGCCAGTCCCTCCCCGTGCTGGGCCGCCCGTTTGACTTTGCCCGCGTCTTTACTGAATTTCATCTGTCGAGGTCACGTTGAATTCTAATCATGTCCCCCAAAGTGCTTGCAGCCCCTCCCAGCCTGGGGTCATTGCAACCACCACTGGACAGATTTGAACTTAGGAGCTTAGTATAGGAACCTCTACAGCCTGAGCTATAAAGCCAGCTGACTTTCAACCTAGGTTGCAGAGGTCTCTTGATCTTATCTGTTGCTCTGGTCTAGGTGCCACTGCATGGGACAGTGAACCACACTGGGGTTACATCTACACTGCAGAGTTTTTGCGCAAAAACAGCTGCTTTTGTGCAAAAGCTCATGGAGCATCTGCACTACAAGTGTGTTTTTGCGCAAGAAAAAGTACAGTAGATTGTCAGAAGACAGGGCTTTTGTGCAAGAGTTATTCCTTTTCTCTGAGGAATAAGCCTTTTTGTGCAAGAGCTCTTGTGCAAAAAGGCGCGTGTGGACGGACTCCAGGGGTTTCTTGCACAAGAAACCCCTATGGGAAAAAGCACAGGTGCTCTGATGGCCGTTGTGTGAATGGCCGTCAGAGCTTTCTTGTGCAAGAGCATCGATGGCAGTGTGGACGCACGCTTGCGCAAAAGCACAGGGCAGTGTGGATGCACTCTGGTGCAAGAACTTTTCGCAGAAGATCTCTTCTGCAAAAAGTTCTTGTGCAAGAATTCTGCAGTGTAGACGTAGCTTAGGTGTGTGGGTTACATCATCTGCAAATTGTATAAGCATGCTCTCCCCTCCATAACCTGAGACATATAGTTCTCTCCTCCCCCCCCCCAACTCCCCCATCCCTGTAAAAATGGATCAGGCCACTTTGGGGATCACATGACAAACATGTGACTGCTTCTACAAACCCCTGTCATCTGCAGGTGAAGTAATTTCCCACTGTGGGGAAAAAAAACCCAGAGAAGGTTTGATTGTGACCTGCAATGCAAACCCTGAGAACCGTTCCAGAGGGCCCTGCCTGTCTAAGAACAGAAGTTCTTCGGGCGAGGTCGGCACGGATCCCCCCGTTCCCAGCATCCCCGCATTGCCTACCCGCTCCCTGGTTTCATTGGTCAGGAACTTGGCACACTCGCTGTAATTGGCCCAGGTGCGGTTGTTGCCTGGCACCAGCTCCCAGCTCCCGTTCATGTCACACCGCCGGTAGGCGTGGCCTGGCGAAAGGGACGAGAAAGCAGACAACGTGGCACTTAGCAGCTCGCAGGCCTGGCAGAAGAGAAGCCCCTTTCATGATGCATCAACCCCAGGTCCACCCATCCGTAGAGCTTAGCCACCCATCATCCGCCTGCCCTTATCGGCTGCCTCTGCTGTTTCCCAAGGAGCCACGCAGGGGCGGTGTTTGTTTCAGATTAGGTGATCCCAGAGCAGGGGTGGGCAATAATTTCTGACGGGGGGTACTCCAAGAATTTGGAAAGTGGTCGAGGGCTGCACTCTTCTATGATATTAATGGAGGAGGTGTGGGGTCTGGGATGGAGGTTGGGTGCGGAAGGAAGCTTGGCAGAAGGGACTGGGGTGCAGGAGGGAGTGCGGGGTGTGGAAGAGAGTTTGGGTGAAGGAGGCAGTTGTGACCTAGAGCAGGGGACTGGTATGTAGGATTTTGGGATTTGACCTAGGATAGGATACAGTGGGGGAGGTCTAGGTTGTATATTAGGAAAAACTATTTCCCTAGGAGGGTGGGGAAGCACTGGGATGGGTTCCCTAGGGAGGGGGTGGAATCTCCATCCCTAGAGGGTTTGAAGTCCCGGCTTGACAAAGCCCTGGCTGGGATGATTGAGTTGGTCCTGCCTTGGGCAGGGGGCTGGACATGATGACTCCTGAGGTCTCTGCCAGCCCTGGGATTCTAGGATTCTAGGGAGGGATTGTGATCTAGGGCAGGAGATTGGGGTGCCAGATCTGGGGGGAGTATAGGTACAGGAGGGGGCAGAGGGTTTGGGTATGTGGGGGGGCAGAGGGTTGGGGAAGGGAAGGGCTGGGGACCAGAGGCAGGCTCTGGCTGGGAGGCGCTTACCAGCAGAAACCTGAAGCAGACTGTCTGCTGCAGACTGCTCGCTACTCCACGTGGCTTCGCTCCGGGCATGAGAGGGAGTGGGAGGAAGAGGGGTGGAGGAGGAAGGGAAAAGGCTTCCTACACTGCCCCTGCTCCCAGCAAAAATTCTCAGCTCCTATTGGCTAGAAACTGAGAGATTGGCCAATGGGAGCTAAGATTTTGCTGGGGGGTGGGAACAGCACGAGAAGTCTCCCTCCCAGCTATCCAGAACAGAGAACAGCTGGCTTTTTAAAGTGTGAGCTGTTCTCTGCCTAAGGGTTCCAGCAAGGTGTCCGCGGGACGGATCCAGTGCCTTGATGGACCAGATCCGGCCCGCTGCCCACCCCTGTCCCAGAGGATCTCCCATAGCAACTGAACTTCGGATTGTTCTACACAGCAACTCTCAAACCTGAAGGCTATGTCTACCCTGGCGGGTTATTGCGCAAGAACGTCCGTTCTTCTGGAAAGCGACCACACTGCCCGCCTGCTCTTGAGCAAGAAGATGTACAGTACGGCGCAGTAAGAGAGGGCTTCTTGCGCAAGAGCTATGCTCTTTTTTAACAGGTGTAAGCCCTCTTGCGCAGGAGCTCTTGCGCAAGAGGGCAGTGTGGACGCTCGGCAGGGATTTCTAGCACATGGCTAAAATGGCCACGAGCGCTCTCTTGCTCAAGAGAGCATCCACACTGCCATGGATGCTCTTGCGCAAAAACACAGCTGGCACATGGCAGTGTGGACATTTTCTTGAGCAAGACTTCTTGCACAAGAACCCGGTAGAGATGTTCTTGCGCAAGAAGCCGCCAGTGTAGACATAGCCCAAGGGGGCACCCATCAAAGGGTGTAAATTAAAATATGGGATCTTGAATAAGAAAGAAAAATGGGTTTCAAAAGCCAATGGATACCAGATATCAGGGGGCTGTGGAAACCTGTAAAGATGTAGTGATGTGCATTGATCCTTGAAAAGGGTCAAACACCCCTGACTGGGTGTCTACCACCATCGGACTTGTTGCTCAGAGTGGATGCTGTGGGATTGCTGGATGGGCCCCCAAAGCCCAGTCTAGATATTGCAGCCATCTGGCCTATCCTTGTGGCAAAATAAGACGCCTCGGGACTGGGGGACTCCCGGGATACCGTCTAAGGGCTGAGTTGTAAACCCAGAACGCCATTCGATATGGAAAAGGCCAATGCCTGGCTTTCGGGTCCTCAGCTCCCTGCCTCCCTGCTTCTCGTGAAAAGGTTCCTCTAGCATTTGGGAAGAAGCTTCATTACCTTTGTGATTGAAGTCATAGATGTAGTCAGGACAGGGCATGGCCACCACTTTGCCTGGCACGCCTTCGGGCCAGCAGGCAATGCCGTCCCACTCAGGCAGACAGAGGCCATCTGTGGGAGAAAAACGGAAACAAGGAAGGTCACTGAGCCTGCTGCATTTAGTGGCATGCCCCCCAAATTCACCCCCTCCGAACTGCCAACTGCCTCATGGCCACGCATGGAGAGGGCTTTCTCCCGGTAGAGAGCTTCAGGGCACAAATAAATGCTTTTCCATCCTACCTGGCATTATGGGTGCAAGTCGTTAATAGAGAGAGCGCCATCTACCGGCGGATGAGAAAAAGCCACATGGTCAAGATGCTGGTAGGTTCATTAAAGCTACGGCAGCTACTGGCACACAGCTCCTCACATCTGCCAGCAGTGGTGGAAGAGATACAACTCATCCTGGCTTTTCTCAAAGGGTACGTCTACACTGCATCCCTCTTTCGAAAGAGGGATGTAAATTAAACATACTGAAATTGCAAATGAAGCCAGGATTTGAATTTCCCGCGCTTCATTTGCATAACCATGCCACAGCATTCTTTCGAAAAACGCTATTTCGAAAGTGAAACCGCGGTCTAGACGCAGTTCTTTCTAAAAGAAATGTCTTTTTCGAAAGATCCTGTACTCCTCAATCTTTCGGAAAAGGCTTTTCTTTTCGAAAGAACTGCGTCTAGACTTGCGGTTTCACTTTCGAAATAGCATTTTTCAAAAGAACGCCGTGACACGGTTATGCAAATGAAGTGCAGGAAATTCCAGTCCCGGCTTCATTTGCAATTTTGATATGTCTAATTTACATCCCTTTTTCAAAAGAGGGATGTAGTTTAGACGTACCCAAAGGGACAGAGTCCAGATAAAAGGGCTGCAGGCCGGGTATGCTCTGTGGGGATTCCTCTGAAAGCCACTTCCTCTGTTGGTTCGAAATCATCTATGAAGACCCGTAGGACAGCTCGCCTTGTCACCCATGCACTTGCAAATGGGGCCAAGGGGAGAGATTATAAAAGCTGGGGAACTGGGCAGTGAGAAAGGGGGATATGAATTGCTTAGGAGCTGGGGTTAGGCCCAAGTAGCTCCCAATAGACAGCTCAAATACACTGGTGCCTGATGGCAAGTTCTACTGACAAGTCTCAGAGGGGTGGTTGTATTAGTCTGCTCTGCAAAAACAACGAGGAGTCCTGCGGCACCTTAAAAAACTAACAGATTTATTTGGGCATCAGTTTTCGTGGGCAAAAACCACTTTGTCAGATGCAGTTGTCCTGAGTTATACCGCTGCCCTATAGGTACGTGTCGTCATGAATTTGGTTGTAACTTGGAGGATGAGATAGAATCATAGAATCCCAGAATCATAGCACACTAGAACGGGAAGGGACCTCGAGAGTCATCGAGTCCAGTCCCCTTCCCTCACGGCAGGACCAAGCACTGAGATCAAATGAGCAGGTGCCTTGTAGCATTTGTATCAATCCAGAGCAGCCGTATTTATATTTAAAAATGGTTTGGGGAGTTGCTCACATCTATCTGCGATATGAGTTTGCCCCGAAAGGTGTCACTGGATATGACTGGCGTTCCTTTCAGCCAGCCCTGCTCCCAGGAAAGTCAGCCGGAGTTTAGTCTTTGATTCCAATGAGGAGAGATGGGGTCCATTTTTTGGAAGAAACTAAACTTCATATATCTCACTCTCCAGGTAAAGTCTATCATCCTGCAGCCATCGTAAAGGGTGGAGACGCCATCTCTATGGCTGGAGATGGGGTAGTTAAAAAAGGGTGGGAGGGGGAAAACACATCAAGAAATTTCTTCCTCCCCCCTTTTGGAATTTGTTTTGAAAACTCAGGTCCGAACATTCATCCGTCCTATGTTTTTTACTTTGAAATTTATCAAGACTTGAAACAATCTGACCGGCTCTAATAACCACACCGACAGTAACATGAGTTAGGAAGGGACAAAACAATACAACTCTCTCCACGGTTCTGGAAGGGCTATGGACCTCAGTAGCTTTGAGGATCTGGACCACTAATCCTCATGTTTCAGGGCACAGGCTAATGGGGGGGGGGGGTCAGGAAGAAACTTTGCTTGGAGATAGATTATCACATAACGGCTGGGTTCTTACACCTTCCTCCAAAGCAGGTGCCAATGACCAGAGGAAGGACATATGACTCTATGGGGAAGTGGTCTGCTCTGGTATAGCACTTTCTATGGGGTTTTTTTTATGCTAATCACCTAATCACCTGTTGGTACAAGCAACACCCAAGGAAGCAAACTCCTACCCATGCTTAGAATTGCCGATCCTATCCTCTGCTGTTTGACACTGACTGCCTGTGGTAATCGACCAAGGCTATGGGCCATACTACAGAGCTTGCATAGGTGCAGCTGTGCCACTGCTAGTGTGGACATTCACTGCGAGTGTAGCCATATGTAAATAACAAGGCTGAAGCTGACACACCTTAGGCCGAGCTTGGCACCATCTCCATAGTGGGAGGCTGCCAGGAGAAATGCTCCTGTTGACTTCCCTTACTCCTCCCGACATCCAGCAGTTCCACCAGCACTGATGGAGGCACCCTTGGTGATAGATTTAGTAGGCCTTTACTAGACCCACTAAATCAAATCCCGGAGGATTGATTGCCAGAGCATTGGCCTTCATGTAAGTAGAAACGTAACCTAGTGTATGTAACCACCACCAGGCAGATTTGAACCTGGGACCTCTGGAACTTAGTATAGGTGCCTCTACCCTTTGAGCTAAAAGCCAGCTGACTTTCAGACCATGCTGTAGAGGTCTCTTGTTCTTATGTATTGCTGTGGTCTAGGTGCCACTGCATGGGACAGTGAACCACACTAGGGCTATGTCTACACTCGTGACTTCTTGCGCAAGAACATCTTGCGCAAGGGTTCTTGTGCAAGAAGTCTTGCGCAAGAAAACGTCCACACTGCCATGTGTGAGCTGTGCTTTTGCGCAAGAGCGCCTATGGCAGTGTGGACGCTCTCTTGCGCAAGAAAGCTCTGATGGCCATTTTAGCCATAGGGCTTTCTTGCACTAGAAATCCCTGCCGAGCGTCCACACTGCCCTCTTGCACAAGAGCTCTTGCGCAAGAGGGCTTACACCTGTTAAAAAAGAGCGTAGCTCTTGCGCAAGAAGCCCTCTCTTACCACGCTGTACTGTAAATTTCCTTGCACAAGAGAGGGCGGGCAGTGTGGATGCTCTGCAGATTCTTGCGCAAGAACAGCTGTACTTGCGCAAGAAGCCGCGAGTGTAGACATAGCCTAGGTGTGTGGGTTACATATACACAGCCCTAGTTTTCAGCATTCTCTTAAAAGTAGGGAAGGAAACCCTTGGGAATCTTCCTGCCTATCCAAAACTGGCTTGCAGCTAGATATGTCATATAAAGACCCAATCCTGCAAAGTCCTGAGCTCCAGTCCAACAAAGTGCTAAAACACATGCTTAATTTTAACTCCCGGAGTAATCCCATAATCAGCGGGATTATGTTCATCATGCTTATAATTAAGCACTTGCTTAAGTATTATGCTGGGCTGGAGCAGCTGGGCCTTTCAGGATCATGCCCCAAGAGCCCCTCTGTAAGGAAAACAAGCGCAGACAGACGGGCCCCAATCGGTTTTAATTTCAGAGCTGCAGGAGGCAGCTTTCCCTTCTTCAGCAATTACCACGCTGCAGATTGACAGACCCAGCAGAACTAGATTCTCAGCTCTGGATACAGTGTTTGGTCTAACGGCACTCTACAGGAGTCAAAAACAGAATGGAAGACAGCCTGCTCGCTCGTCTCTTCTGCGACAGTGTTCCATTATTAAAGACACAACAACATGTTCCAAGATCACAGAGTTGATGTCTTCCATTAACATCAAAGCCAGGCCATCAACCATCTCTCAGTCATTTAAGGAGTGTCGTTTATTCTTTTTTAATGCACATGCTTTCGTCTGATTAAGGTACAACTCAGGGTTCCTTTAAGAAAAAGTGGCTAATTTTCTCTCCGTTGGGTTTAGGAGTGTCAGAGCCTGATTCAGGGTGTGTCTACACTACAGAGGTTTTTTTGGAAAAACAGCCATTTTTCTGAAAAAACGTCACTTACGTCCACACTGCAATCACATTCTTTTGAAAGAAAATCAGAAGGACAGAGGGGTTTTTCCGACATTGGTAAACCTCTTTCTATGAGGAAGAAACCTTTTTCCGCAAGAGCTCTTTCGCAAAAAGGCATGTGTGGACGGGGAAGAGGGAGTTCTTTCGGAAGAAGAGGAAAGAGGAAAGAGCACAGGTGCCTTGGTGGCCACTCCGTCCGTAGTAATCACAGGTGAAATGCGAGATAGAGTCCATTCAGTGTGGACGCTCTCTTTCAAAAAAGCAGATCGCTTTTTTGATGCACTTTGGCAGTGTGGACGCTCTCTTTCGGAAGACGTTTTTTCAGAAGATCTCTTCCGGAAAAGCTTCTTCCGAAAGAAGCCTGCAGTCTAGACATAGCCTCAATATGCTGGTAATTTACGGCCTACAATGACACACAGTTTAACTTGATTTCTTGTCTTTGATTTAGTGCTGATGAAAGATAGCAGATTGGCAGCGATAGGAAAGAGAACCCCCCGGATAGGGTGAACAGATGTTTCCCACTCTGGCATGACATGCAGAAAACAGAGAGCTATATCTCATTGGTCCAAGTTAGGCTATGTCTAGACTGCCAGCTCCTTTCGGAAGAAACTTTTCCAGGAGAGAACTTCCGAAAAAACTTCTTCCGAAAGAGCGCATTCACACTGCCAAAATGCATTGAAAAAGCGATTGGCACTGAATGGACCCTATCTTGCATTTCAGCTGTGATTATTATGGACGGAGTGGCCACCAGGGCATCTGTGCTTTTTCCTCTTTCATCCTCTTTCGAAAGAACTCCCTCTTCCCTGTCCACACACGCTTTTTTCCGGAAGAGCTCTTTCATAAAAAGGCTTCTTCCTCATAGAAAGAGGTTTACCAATGTCGGAAAACCCCCTCTGTTCTTTCAAAAGAACACGATTCTAGTGTGGATATAAGTGAAGTTTTTTTGGAAAAATGGCTGTTTTTCTGAAAAAACTCTGTAGTGTAGACATAGCCTTAAAGAGAGAATGGGTATACGTACCCAATTTCCGTTAGCGGTATCTAGGCTGAAACGATGAACTTTTTATCAATAAGAGCATGTCTACACTAGGAAACTATTTCAAAATAACTAAAATCGATTTAATAACTCCCGAAATCACAAAATCAAAACAGTGTGTCCTTGCTATAGGGAAGCCTCAAAATTACTCCAACAACAACAATAACAACAATACGACAGAATTTTATAGCTATTGACTATTTTGAAATGAGCGTTATTCCCCAAGGAAAGCAGGAGTACAGATTTCAAAATAAGCAGACCGTTATCATATATATAGTAGCCCAGTGTCTGAGAGTCTGTAACGCTGAAATGCTGGCTGTTCCCTCTGGGGGGCGCTGTTGCCTGAAATGCTGGCTGTTCCCTCTGGGCGGCCCGTGCTGCATGGGGAGTGCGGGGCCCAAACGGCTGCTTGCGCCGCTTGCTCCCCCGTGGCGGCCCAGCTGAGCGGCACAGAAGTCAGCCAAGTGCCATGGCGGGAGGGGAAGGGGGTGGGGCGGTGACGTACATGGCCAGGGGGCCGGGCCTGGCCATGTACATTACCACCCCGCCCCCCTTCGCCTCCCGCCATGGCGCTCAGCTGACTTCGCGCCGCCAGCCAGGCCGCTGGGAGCCCAAACGGCCGCTTGCTCCCCCGTGGCAGCCTGGCTGAGCGGCGCAGAAGTCGGCCGAGCGCCACGGCGGGAGGCGAAGGGGAGCAGGGCGGTGACGTGCGGCGTGACAGCAGCTCCAGGCCCCGCCCCCTCGCCATGAACGTCACCGCCCTGCCCCCCTTTGCCTCCCACCGTGGCGCTCGGCTGACTTCTGCGCCGCTCAGCCAGGCCGCCGCGTGGCGCAAGTGACCATTTGGGCTCCGCGCTCCCCATGCAGCACGGGGAGTGCGGAGCCCAAACAGCCGTTTGGGCTCCGCGGTCCCCCGAGTGAGTGGCAGAAGGGGGAGGAGAAGAGAAAGAGAGAGACAGAGAGAGGCAGGAGGCGGAGGAGAGCTGAGAGACAGAGAGGGGGAGGCAATAGGAGAAGGAGAGAGAGACGGAGCGAGAGACGGGAGGCTCAGGAGAGAAGACCAACGTGGAGGAGAGACCTGAAAATCCTGTCTTATGACAGGCTAATTGGCTAGTTTTAAAATAACGGGCTTGGTCGTGGGCACGCGCCGCTTATTAATTCGACCGAAGGGGGGTTATTTTGAAATAAAGCTCAATGTTGATTTCACCAGACATAAAAAATATCCACCAACAAATAATCAAAATTTACAGATAGTCCAAGTTTAAAACCAAAACCAAAACGCTGCTGCTTGAGAACGCAAGGAAGTTTGCATTAAGGCTATTTCCTTTGCATATGTTGACGGGATGTTGACGATTTGCGTTTTCACAGTTATAAAGCTTTCACTTTTGGAATCTCAGTGTCTACTGAAATTGACACGATTGCCTGTCCCCATTTAACGTCCCGTAATGGAGACATCTTAAACGGATAAAAAGGGAATACACTGCGGAAAAGCCATCACTTGATGCCACTGTGAAAAGGTACATGACAATGTTTTTAAAAAAATAGATATTAGTAACCGAAATGATTTTAAAAAATTAAAATCAAATTCCGCCAAGCCTAATTGTACGGCAGCTTCTCTTGTGAGGTGTTTCTTCACTGGGAATCCCTCGCTTTCTGCAGGTAAGGGATACTGGTCCTTCCTAGAATCATAGAATCCTAGGGCTGGAAGAGACCTCAGGAGGTCATCAAGTCCAGACCCCTGCCCAAAGCAGGACCAACCCCAACTCAATCATCCCAGCCAAGACTTTGTCAAGCTGGGACTTCGAAACCTCTAGAGATGGAGATTCCAGCCCCTCCCTAGGGAACCCACCACTTCACCACTCTCCTAGGGAAATAGTTTTTTCTAATATCCAATCTAGTCCTCTTCCATTGCAACTCGAGACCATTGCTCCTTGTTCTGCCACCCATCACTACTGGAGAACAGCCTCTCTCCATCCTTGTTGGAACCTCCCTTCAGGTTCAAATCCCTCCTCACTCTTCCTTTCTGTAGACTAAACAAGTCCAAATCCCTCAGACTCTCCTCATAGGTCATGTGCTCCAGCCCCCTCATCATTTTGGTCACCTTCCACTGTACCCTCTCCAATGCATCCACATCCTTTCTGTAGTGAGGGGACCAGAACTGGCCGCAATATTTCAGATGTGGCCTCACCAGCCCCAAATAAAGGGGAATAATCATTTCTCTAGATCTGCTGGCAATGTTCCTCCTAATGCAACCTAATATGCCATTAGCCTTCTTGGCTACAAAGGCTCACCATTCACTCATATTCCAGTTTCTCATCCATTGGCATCCCCAAGTCCTTTTCTGCTAAACTGCTACTTAGCCAGTCAGTCCCCAGCCTGTAACAATGCTTGGGATTCTTGTGTCCCAAGTGCAGGACTCTGCCCTTGTCCTTGTTGAATCTCATCAGATTTCTTTTGGCCCAATCTCCCAATTTGTCTAGGTCACTTCCTAACTAGCAAAGACCTGGTCTACACAAGGACCTTAGTCCAAAAGAGCCCCAAAGTCAAATCTGTAGGTGATGTGTCCACACTACCAAGTCCGTTATTTCGGAATAAGGGACCATGGAATTCGAACTCTGTACTCCTGCATTTCACGAGGAATAACGCTAATTCTGAACTTGTAAGTCTGAAATAACGTTTGTGTGGAAGCTCTGGTGCTGTTAATTCGAACTAATTGGCCTCCCAGGGGTTTCCCACAGCTCCCCAGAGTGCTTCCTGGTGCTCTGAGTCTGAGGTAGTGCATCCACATGAATGGAGCCTGCCTCGGACTGATTTCGAGGCCTCCCCGTTGTGAGGACACACAAGTTCGAATTTGTTACATCGGGAGTTCCTAAGTCAAATGTAGTCAATTCGAAATAATCTCCTAGGGTAGACACGGCCAAAGTGTGCAATTGTTCTCCAGCAAGTGTGTTCAACCGAAATGCTGGAGACGGGTGTGTGATGGTGTGTTGGGGAGCCCCTGACCCTACACCCCCATCCTCAGCAAGATGTGACTCTGCCAGCCAGTAGAATATGGAGGGTTTATTGCTTCTCCAGGATATAGCACAGCATAGGCGCCATGTGGACATAGGAGTTGGGGCAGGCAGCCTTAGACCCCTTGGGGCAGGGGTACACAGGCCCCTGAACCCCCCAGCACTTGGCTTAGTCTGTTCTCTTCATGTTTGTCCAGCCAAGACTGCCCCTTCTCCAAACCACAGAACACACCTCCCCGCAGGTAGCCACACCCCTTCCTTTGTTTAAACCCCTTCTCATGGCCAGGTGAGAAGCTACGTGCTTGTGGTCAGGGGCGACCCCCTGCTGGGCAGTGCTTACAGACAGAGGCCAGTAGGGGGTCACCCACAGCACACACAGCAACCAGTGAATGCCCAACACACCTCCTCCACAGGTAGCCACAAGAGCAGACAGCCCCGCACTACGTCACAGGGAGACACTACTACACAGAAATCAGACTGCTGAACTGAACATCAGAACTCCTGGATTCTCTCACCTCTGACTTGCTGCAATTTTGAATTGCATAATTCAGGGGTCAAGGCCCAGATGCACAAAGTCGCCTCATGTTCAAAAAGATCTTATCATTGGTAAACATTCAGAAAAGGGCAACAAAAATGATTAGGGGGCTGGAATGGCTGCCAAATCAAGAGAGATTAAAAGGCTGGGACTTTTCAGCTTAGAAAAGAGGAGGCTAAGGGAGGAATGATAGAGGCCAATAAAATCATGACGGGGTGGAGAACGTGAATACGGAAAAGTAATTTACTTGTTGCCATGATACAAGAACTAGGAACCATAAAATGGAATTAATAGATAGCAGGTTTAAAACAAACAAAAGGAAGAAAAACTTCAGTGCACAGTCAACCTGTGGAACTCCTTGCCACAGGAGGTTGTAAAGGCCATGACTTTAAGAGGGTTCAAAAAAGAGGTAGGTATATTCATGGAGGATAGGTCCATTGATGCTTATTTGCCACGATGGGCAGGAATGGTGTCCGTAGCCTCTGTTTGTCAGAGGATGGGAATAGGTGACAGAGGATGGACCACTTGATGATTCCGTTCTGTTCCCTCCCTCTGGGGCACCTGGGATTGGCCACTGTCAGAAGACAAGATACTGGGCTGGAGGGACCTCGGGTCTGACCCAGTGTGGCCGTTCTGATGCTCTTAAGTATTTAGGCTCCTCATGTCCATGGAAGTTGGATCAAACCCTAACTATCTGTATGCCTCCGTTTGTCTATCTGTGACACTGATACAATAGTACTTTGGTTCCTCGCTGCATTTAGAGCAGTGTTTCTTAAACTGTGTTCCGCGCGGCACACTGGTGTGCCGCGAGGCAGTCGGAGGTGTGCCACAGAGAACAACAGAATTCAAAATGGCCGCCCTTAAAGAGGAAGGCGACTTTTTTTTTTTGCTCAATAACTTTTCCCTGACCCCTTTTTTCCCTCAATAACTTTTCCCCTGGCCCTTCCCTCCCCCCGACCTTTTTTTTTTTCTCAACAAAAAAATCCTTGGCGTTCCTCATAAAAATAAATTATTGTTTGGTGTTCCTCAGTCTTAAAAAGTTTAAGAAACATTGATTTAGAGCTTAGGAAGTAGTATGTATGAAGAGGTTTGAGACTTTCGTATGAACAGTACTAAGTGCAACGTATTTTCATCGTCTTTAAAATCATCTGTCAACATTAATTAAAAGTTGAATTCAGCGATCCTTCTGCTTGTGCTGACAACAGAAAGAGCCTGAATTGAATACACATAGAAAATATTTTTTAAAACATAATCATCAATCATGCCTGACCTGAGTAACTACATGAGAGGCTGTTATTGGAGCTTTTGTCTGACCTGTCACCATTGTCCTTTTAATGGTTTTTTACCCGAGTCTGTTTCAGGTGACATTTAGGACCAGTTTCTAACCTTCACTAAAAGTTTTATTTTAATGTGGCTTTATTGTGCAGATGAAACATGATCTATAACAGCTAGGTATTTATTGTTGTTGTTTTGTAAAGCAACAAATATGCAAGCTGGTTAAAAAAAGGATGAAAAAAAATAATATTTTTTTCCAAAAGTTCTTTTCATGTTGCAGAGTTCAAAAGGGACGACTTCTTTGTTTGGTTTTGGATTTTTTTCTACCCCTTTCCCTCTCCCTCCAAACACATTTTAGTCTTATCAATGTAATTTTTGTTTTGTTTTCTCTCCACTCCTTCCTTCCTCTTTCTGCAGTCATTTAAAATGATTTTCAAAAAAGACTGAAAAGAAGAGAGGGAATAAACAAAAATAAAATAAAATAACGAACATTGCAAAAATATGAAAAAAAGTCATCAGTCGATAGGTTGTCACGGCAAGTGTTTTAAAAGACCATTGCTCAGTTGGAGAACTTTTCATGCAAAAGTTTCAACCACCTGCTTTGGAGCATTGCAAAAAATAAATGCTAGTTTCTCCTAAGACATCCCATTTTTTTCAGAACCACTGTAAAATACTAAATACAGGCAAAGAAAATCAGTGCAGGCCCACTGAGTCCAACACATCTATGCCAATTTGCACCAGCTGTGGTTTGTTTTAATGAGGGACGCAGGGAAGAATTTGGTGAAAAGATTCATGTGACAACATGGGGTCACAGGACATTGCTGAAAAAAAGTCTTTGTTGAAGCTTTTCCCCCAGCCACCTGGACGGCAGGCCGGATGACAACGCCAGGGGACGTGCAGGAACTGTGGGGTTGGTGTTTTACACACACACTATAAAACTGATGAACAAACAGCCTCAGTAAACAGTAAGTCCCAACGCCTGCTTTCCACAGGGTGTGGGTTCTGACAGCTTGACAGACGCTTCCCATGCTGGATGCTAGCCCGCTACCTTTGGGAGCGTTTCTTCTCGTACCCATCCCTAGTGTTGTTTCTTCCCCTCGGCGGAGCAGGCTCCTGGTTGAGCCTCGTGGTCTGGGACTCTCTGGTCTGGAAATATATCGGCAGGTCCACAGAGGTTGGGGGCTAGAGAGCCCCAGCAGCAGAGGTTGCTGGTGGCTCAGAGTGGAGCCGGCCGGCGGGGCCAGCAAGGCAGCGGAGCAGAACAAGGAGAAAGGCCCAAAGCACGTGGTTCCTGGCTGTCTGCATGGCCCTTCCTGGGTTCTGAGGCAGCTCTGCCCACGGACGTCCCTCAGCCCTGCCCGGCTACACGCCTTTCTCCTTCGCTGCCAGGGCTCCTCGTAGCAAGTTACCTCCGCCTAGGCCTGCCTTGTCCTGCTCTAGTCCATACGCCTCTAAATCACCCCTGGCCGCTGTCCATGAGGAAGGCCGGGACAGCGCTCGCCTGCACTCGGCCTGGGTCCATCAACTGCAAGGAGCCACCCTTTCCCACCGAATCTGGTGTCTTTTGCCTCGGAATTGGCCTCAGCACTTTCCCGAGATAATATCTCTGAGTCTGAGGCCGCACTGAAAGGGGGCCTGGCAGTGGAAGGCCGGGAGAAAATGTGCCACTCCTTCTGTCTGCTACGAAGGTGGCTGCTAACACTCCCCGGCTTGGCCGCACTCACAGCATTCAGCTCCGCTCCAGGCCTACTGCCGGTTCGGTCCATTCTCTTTGCAGGACAACTCAAGCGTCCCATGTACCGTGTGGCTGGGAAATCACCTTGTTCTGTGGCGGGCATGAGGAAGTGCCGCCGTGATGCTAATGCCGCCACGCCCTGATGTGTGATGGGATGTGATGCAGAGGTGAAAGGGGCCTCAGCCTCTAATGCATGTGCTATGCTTCATTAGGGTTGCCAGATACGTTCACAAAAAAATCCCGAACACGGCAGAGAAAAAATTAGTTGAGCAAAAAAAAAAAAAGTCACCGCACCTTTAAATTCCCCCACTCCCCCCCCACCCCCACTGAACACAGTAGGGGAAAAATGTCCCTGCCAGCCTTCCGTCCAGGAAAAATACCGGACTTGGGCAGCGGTGGTGGAGCCTTTCACCAATTGGTTGCTGGTTCCCATCTTGCCCAGGTCACATGTTGCCCATATCGGCTGCTATCTGCCCATTTGAGAGCTTCTGCACAATATATTTGGTGGCTTTTGAGAGTCCAGATTCCCCCTCTGCTCCAGGATGGGGCCTGCTGAAACGGGACATGAAACCTTGCAGGCAGGAGGCAACCCCCACCGAGCGGAGGGTAATCATAGAATCCTAGAATCCTAGAACTGGAAACTACCTCAAGAGGTCATCGAGTCCAGTCCCCTGCCCTCACGGCAGGATCAAGCATCGTCTAGATCAGGGCTCCTCAACTTTGGAAGCCCAGGGGGCCACAATGATACTCACAGCACATGCTGAGGGCTGCAACTTAAGTGTGGTTGCATAGACACGCAAATATATATGCAAATATATGCAAATAGCTTCTTTCACACTGATGGCATGGATACAAAGATTAAGGCAAGACTACACAACACACAGACTCCATTTAAGTCAATTCTGCTGATATTGATAAAATGCAATAGTCACCCGATTTCCACCCATAGGACAGCACTTTTAATGAGCAATGACAGTCCATTATAGTGACTACTATTTTGTTTTGGCTCTCACCCACGGGCCGCTTGTTGAGCCCCACGTAAACCCAAACCGCACCACGGGTTGCAAAGAAACGGGCCTTGGACCGCATGTTGAGTAGCTCTGATCTAGAGTCTAGACCATCCCTAGATGATCTAGAGTCTAGACCATCCCTGATAAATGTCTGTCCAACCTGCTCTTACATATCTCCAGTGATGGAGATTCCACAACCTCCCTAGGCAATTTATTCCAGTGTTTAACCACCCTGACAGGTAGGAAGTTTTTCCTAATGTCCAACCTAAACCTCCCTTGCTGCAGTTTAAGCCCATTGCTTCTTCTCCTATCCTCAGAGGCCAAGGAGAACAATTTTTCTCCCTCCTCCTTGTAACACCCTTTTAGATACTTGAAAATCGCTCTCATGTTCCCTCTCAATTTAATGCCCCAGCTCCTTACCCTGTTGTGCGGTGACTGAGCTTCTGCATTTTGCTGTGACATTGGGGGTACATTTAGACTACGGGTCTTTTTTTGAAAGGAGATATGCCAATTCGGCGCTAATTTGCATCTCTTCTTCCGATTGCTTTTTTGAAAGCGGGTTTTTCGAAAGCGAAAGTAGTCTGGACGCAGTTTTTTCGGAAAAAAACCCTTTTTCGAAAAAACCCCCTCTCTTCCTAAAAAAAGGAGGGTTACGCGGTTTTTCGAAAAAGGTTTTTTCCCTGAAAAAAACGTGTGCAGACTACTTTCACTTTCGAAAAACCCGCTTTCGAAAAAGCGATCGAAGAAGATATGCAAATTAGCACCGAATTGGCATATCTCCTTTTGGGAAAAACCCCATAGTCTAGACATACCCCCGGGAGGACCTTCCCCAGCTCTGAAGTAACGAAGAAGCCGGTCCCTCTCCCTCTGTCTCTCCACCAGGAGCTGGTCCAGGCAAAGCTATTACGGCCCTCTCCTCATCTCATTCATCTCCAGCGACGACGCCACCGCACGCCATCACAGCGGGTGGCGGCAAAGCATTTCAGAACCCCACATGCCCCAGGAATGTTGAGCGCCCCCTTGTGGAGGGGCCTTGCGGAAGGCCCCGCGCCGCTCCCGCTGGGGGCCCCGCGGAAGTCAAAACAGCGGGGGAAGGAGGAGGCCTTTGCGGGGGGAAGCCCGTGGGAAGCTGCCGGTGGAGCGACAATTACACGCCGAAGCCTTCACGTTTGCGCCGCTCAGCCCACTTAATAAGGGGGGGCCTCCAATGAGGGCCGGGCACGCTCGCTTGGTAGATCTCCTACGCCTTCCCTCTCTCCCCCCCTTCCCGCCCGCTCTTTGTGCAAGCCTTGCATACATGTGGCGAGCACATTAAAACCATCTGTGCGGCTGCTTGGCAGCAGAGAAAATGCAAACAAGGGCTGGAGGTGTTTATCTAGGGGTATGGAATATAAATCAGCCCGAGTTATTTTGGCACCGTGCGAGGCACCAAGGGAGACCGCATCTGGAATACGGCCTCCAATTGTGGTCACTCTATTACGGGAAGGACATTCAGCGGATTGGAACCAGGCAGGGAGGAGCAACCAAAAAAATGACCCAGGCCTTCAGGGAGGGGGTCCGGGTGGGACGTGCCTCTGCATGGGGGTGTTTGTCTGGGCCGGCAGCTGCACAGCCAGCTGTGTGTGTCTGGGAATAGGTGTCGGTTTGGGGGGGGGGGGAACCGCGCGGAGGAGTGTCCGTGGGGACGTGGCTGGGCTCTGTGTTTGCACCGGGCGCTGGCAGGAGGCATCGCCCGGCGTGGTGAGCGAGTGTCCCGGTGCAGCCGGATCTCTGGGGGAGCGTGCGTGCAAGCAGGCGCGCTCACACCTGTGTCCTTGGATGGGCGCCAGTCTGTGCCGGCATCTGGGGCTGCCTGCAGGCTGCGGAGCCGGGCCCACGTTTTAAAAAGTCTCCCTGGTCCTGTTCCGCCTGGCAGCTTTATGCTTTCTAGGGTTACTTTGCTCAGTCCCCCCCCCTCCCCATGGGAGCCCCTTTCTAGATTCCTGCTGGGGTCCCCTGCTTCTTGGCTTCTCCTGGTAATGTTCCATTCGCACATCCATGTAGGCTTCCGTGACACAGTAATTTCATGGGACAATTTCATATAATCAGCCCCCGGTTCCAAAGTGGGCCAGACCCGATCCCCAATTCATCCCAGAGGGGTTGTGATGGCGTGTTGGCAAGAGGGCAGCTGTCAGCACAGCCGTGCGTGTGCCTGGAGGCGGTGTGCGCCTGTACCCGTGCGTAACAGTGTGTGTGGGGGCGGGGTGCATCGCCGTGTGTGTGTTTCCATCAGGCTGGTGCGAGCGTGTCCGCTTTTGCACGCGTGCGTCTTGGCTGGCTGCCTTCATCGCTGGCGTGGGCAGCACCAGGCAGGCGGTGAATTGGGCTCGACACCAAAAGGCCCGGCATGTTACAAGCGAAAGTGCACACCACAGAAGAGCAGCTGGCCTGCATTGTGCCAATCAGCGGGCGAGAGAACAGGAGGAGGATGGGACTCAAAAGAGCTGCAAAGACCTTCTTGCGCAGGCTCTGAGACCCAGCGAGGGGGGTGCATCTCACCGCCCACGCGGGAACATCTGTAACGCTGAAGGGCGGAACCGAACCTGGGACCTTCGTGCAGGAGCCTCTCCAGCTGGAGCGAAAAGCCAGCTGGCGTTCAGCTGAGGCTGCAGCGCAAGCTTGCCCATTCTCTCTGTGAGGGGTCTCAGTGACGGTCCGTGGGACAGTGTGCCCCACCCTGTAGGCGTGTGGGTGACACAGACACTCTTGCTACTTTAGTGGCCAAGGGCAAGCCTGCAGACCCAGGCTCTGAGACAAGCCGCTGTGGATTGTTCGCCACGGAGACGCACCCTGAACGCCCCTGTTCATGCCACAACTACCTTCAACACCTGGGATTCGGTTCCCACTTTCCCTTGCCAGGATCCTCCCCGTCATCTGGAGTCTCTTGACCCCAGAGCTCTTCCCGGAGGCCCGGCCCTGGGAGGGAAATGATTGTTAGCGATCACAGGACAGCCGGCAAGACCAAGCGAAGCACCGCAGCTCACCCACCTGCTTTCACGGCATCTATTGCCCCGGTAGGGCTACCCCGGCAGCTAAGGGTTCATAGTATTGGGCTTTTACGCCCTGATTCTGGTGAGCAGACCCCGCTCCTGCCTCATTGGGCCTCCGGCGGCAAATGCTTACGAGGAGGGCCTTGCGTTGCCATGTTCGTCACACCGCCCTGCACAGGGACACCACTGGGCAGTAAATGCATAAGTGCGTAATACGTCACTAAATGTCACTGCTCATTCATCGGGTCCCGTCCCCCGGCCACCTCGCGCTCTTCAGGGCTTTCATTCTCACAGCACCCTCGGGCCGGGATAGGAGCCCCATTGAGGGAAAGGGAAACTGAGTCACAGTGTGAGCAAGGGTTTCTGTGAACAACTAGACAACTATCTGATAAGCAAATTCTTATTGGATAATCGACACACGGATCGACTAGTTGCTTCCCTCCCCCCCTCCCCCCGCGCTACCGCTATCAGAAAGAGGCAGCAAGCGGGGGGAAGAAGAGAGGGTGTTTCAAAGCAACAGCACCCCGTGGAGCCCAGATATCGGGCTCCATGTGGTGCTGCTGCTTTGAAACATCACATGCAGCCAGCTGGCCCCAGGTTGCATATGGCGTTTCAAAGCAGCAGCGCTGCGGGGAGCCGGGGGTCAGCTGGGGGCTTCCCTGTTGACCCAGGGCTCCATGCGGCGCTGCTGCTTTGAAACGTTGCGGGGAGCATGGGGCCAGCGGGGAACTGCTTGAGTCCCCTGCTGGTCCTGTGCTACCGCGGCACCTAACATCCAACCTGGACCTCCCCCACTGCAACTTGAGACCATTGCAGGAGCATAGCGAGGGAGGGCGGGGGTGGGGGCAGTTGCCCCCGGGCGCCACGCTGGGGGGGTGCCAATTTAATCCCCCTCCGCTCCCCCTGTCATCCCTCGGCTCACCTGCTCGTCCTCCACCCGCCAGCACCGGCAAGAGCCTCCTCCCCACCTCTCCGCCCCCAGCCCGACCCTCCTCCATCTCCGCCAGCAGGTTAGTGCATGCGGGGGCCTGGCCCCAAACGGGAGGAGGTGGGGAAGACGCGGTACAAGCTCCCCCTCTCCTCCCAGGGTCGGGCTCAGCCATGCGCCAGGTTTGGGGTCCTCTGCGCGGCGGCGGCGGGGGGAGCGCAAAGTTTGCCTTTGCCGCTGGGTGCATAACGCCCTCGCTATGCCTCTAGGGTTAGGCCATTGCGCCTTGTTCTGCCATCTGTCCCCACTGAGAACAGCCTCTCTCCATCCTCTTTGGAACCTCCTTCAGGTGGTTACAGGCTGCTCTCAAATCCCCCCTCACTCTTCTCTTCTGCAGACTAAACAAGCCCAAATCCCTCAGACTCTCCTTGTAGGTCATGTGCTCCAGCCCCCTCATCATTTTGGTCGCCCTCTGCTGGACTCTCTCCAATGCGTCCACTTCCCTTCTGCAGTGGGGGGCCCAGAACTGGATGCAATACTCCAGACGTGGCCTCACCAGCGTGGAATAAAGGGGAATAATCAGTTCCCTAGATCTGCTGGCAATGCCCCTCCTGATGCTCCCCGTTAGGCACTGTCCAAACACAGATCAAAGAGATGACCCCAGCCCCAAGGAGCTGGTGATCTGCATATAAGATAAGCCGTCCCAGGGGATGCGTCATATAGATCTTTACCAACGCCCCGGCATAGAACAGCTCTGGCGTGTTGATGTGCCTTGGTTGCTCTGCTGGAGGAGGTTCATTTTGTGATGCTTCCCTGTTACTTCAGAACGTTCTGCTCCAAAGGCCACTGAAGTCAATGCGCTTCAGAGACCTTTGGATCAAGCCCCGAATCATGAGCGCTCAGATCACGCAGGCAGCAACGGCTGGCGGGGAGAGACCCAGCAGAGACGAGGGATGCATCGGAGTTGGCGGGACTTTTAAATCTGTGGCTCTCGGGGCTGTCTCTCGCTGACTTCAGCATCTCCTGTGCCCGGCATGCTTGGGCACCCTTGGTAGAAAAGCCACAGCCGCAGGCCTGCCGATGGGAGGGGCAAAGGGAGCGTTGCCCTGGCGAATCCAAAGGGCCCAGGGCTCCTGGCAGCTACTGCAGCAGTGACCGGAGCCCCAGGTCTTTTAAAGTGCCACCAGAGCCCCGCACGTCACACTCCAGGCGGCGCTAAGGACTGGCGGGGAGAGGCACATCGCAGTCCCAGTAGCCCCGCCTCTTCTGCCTGAGGCTCCGCCCCTTCCGGGAAGGTAGAACCGCCCCCGCGTGCGGAAGGGCCTGGCCATTCCATCGGTCCCCCTGCACAGGCCTGTGCTATTTCATTGCTAAGACGGCCTGGGCCAGCGGGGAGGGGGTGAGGCAGCCAGCTCCCACACTCTGGAGAAACAGGCATGGTTTCTTGCCTAAAAATAACCCCATCTCCCTGGCAAATAAGCGGGTTATTAAAAAAACAAACCTCGGCAAGGCAAACTGCAACTCCTAGAAGGCTGGGCTCACCACTGGCCTTGCCTAATGACAGGCTGGTATAAAAGTCTCCCTTCCTCCCTCCGCAAAATGTCCCTTCTGGTTTTCCAGCGCTGGGTAAGACAGGCTTTTAATTCATGGGGGCTGGATGCTCATCGCTGGGGATTTCGCTTCAGGTTTGGGATGGTATCAGCTCGGCCACCGCTGCAGAAATATCATAGTCATGCACACATACAAGGGCTTCCTGGGGTTGTTGTTTCTGTTTGTTGCAGCAGGGCCAACAGTCATTGTAGGCTTGGGGCCAGAGGCATGTCTCCATGGCCCTGGAAGGGGCAGGGCCTGGAGCAGTATCTCCAGGCCTGCAGCAACTGCCCCCCTTGGGTTGGTGGGTTTTCCTTCCTCAATGCAAGAGCAGCACCTAAGGAACATGCATGCAGAGACACAGCATGTAGAAATGTAACCTCCCCCAAGGGATTTGAACTTGGGACCACTAGAGCTTAGAGTAAGAGCCTCTACAGTGCTCTGTGTTCTTACCTGCTGCTTGTGGTTGCATGGGTTTATAAACCAGTCTCCAGTAGAATTGGGGTGAATATGGACAGGGTCTAAGCAGAGGTGTGGCATCATTCCCAGCATGTTTCTGTAACCCACACACTAGCGCTAGTTCTACACTACGTGTTTTCTCGGCAAAAAATACGCATACGAGGGACTCATTTGCACAAGTCACAATCTCATTGGCATATTTTCTGCCGATCTGTTTTTGTGCTAGGGGTTTCTGCGCAAAAACAAGCAGCGTGGATGTTTTCTTTTTGCACAAAAAACCCTTTTTCCGCAAGATCGGTAAACCTCCTTTTTTGGGGCTTAACGATCTTGTGGAAAAAAGGGGGTTTGCGCAAAAAGGAAACGTCCACACTGCTTGTTTTGCGTAAAACCCCTACCGCAAAAACGGATCGGCAGAAAATGAGATTGCAACCTATGCAAATGAGTCCCTCATTTGCATATTTTTTGCCGAGAAAACTTGTAATGTAGACATAGCCTACATGTGTGATTTACAGAAACATGCTGGGAATGATGCCACACCTCTGCTTAGACTCTGTCCATATTCAGCATCACCCCAATTCTAGTGGAGACTGGTTTATAAACCCATGCAACCACAAGCGGCCGGTAAGCATCCCCACCCCCTTTGGCGAGGCTAACCTGCCAGCCCCACCCTTTCTGCCTAAGATGCTGCGACCCCGAGACCCTTGTGCCCTTAACCATCCTGACAGGAAGTTTTTCCTAATGTCCAATCTAAACCTGCCTTGCTGAAATTTAACCCCATTGCTTCTTGTCCTGTCCTCTGAGGTTAAGGGGAACAATTTCCTCTCCTCCTCCTTGAAACACCCTTTTAGATACTTGAAAACCTCTGTCATGTCCCCTCACAGTCTGCTCTTTTATAAACTAAACAAGCCCAACTCCTTCAGTCTTTCCTCATCGCTCATGTTCTCTAGACCTTTCATCATTCTTGTTGCTCTTCTCTGGACCTTCCCCAATTTCTCCACATCTTTCTGGAAATGCGGTGCCCAGAACTGGACACAATACTCCAACTGGGGCCTAATCAGAGCAGAGTAGAGCGGAAGAATGACTTCTTGTGTCTTGCTCACAACACTCCTGTTAATGCATCCTAGGGTGATATTTGCTTTTGCTGCTACAGTGTCATGTTGTTGATTCATATTTAGCTTGCGGTCCACTATAACCTCTAGATCCCTTTCTGCAGCACCCTCTAGACAGTCGTTTCCCATTTTGTGTGTGTGAAACTGATTGTTTCTTCCTAAGTGAAGTATTTTTCATTTGGCCTTATTAAACTTCATCCTGTTTACCTCAGATACTAGATTTACCCTGAGACTTGTTTACGCCTGGGTACCTGTAAGCTGGGCTAAAGGGAGAAGCAAAACATCAAAGCTACATCTACATTGCGCTCTCTTGTGCAAGAACATATGCAAATGAGGCGCGGCGATGAATATTGCCGTGCCTCATTTGCATACTTAATGAGCCGCAATTTTGCGCAAGGGGTTTTTGCGCAAGAAGGAGCAGTCTACACTGCTCCTTCTTGCGCAAACCCCCCTCTTGTGCAAGAGCCATTCTGCCTGAAAATAAGCGGCAGAACGGCTCTTACGCAAGAGGGGGGTTTTGAGCAAGAAGGAGCAGTGTAAACTGCTCCTTCTTGCTCAAAAGCCCCTTGCGCAAAATGGTGGCCCATTAAGAGTATGCAAATGAGGCACGGCGATATTCATCACCGTGCCTCATTTGCATATGTTCTTGCACAAGAGAGCGCAATGTAGACGTAGCCAAAGTGAACCAGGTTTTAAATCATGGATTTAAAAGAAGCCATTCTTCTACAACGGAATTTCGCCACCCAATTGTAGAAAGAGACTACAGAACTGGAATTCATCTACAGATTTGACACTGTTACTCTGGGCGTGAATAAAGACATTAACAGGTTAACACAGTATAAAGCCAATTTCCCCTGCCTGTGACATCCACATTTTCACATCAAAGGCTACAAATGGGACACATCCAGCCCATTTATTTAGCTTTTTTAACACGGGTCCTACCATTGACAGGAACATCTGCTGTTATACAGATCGTGGATTCTGTTATTTCCACTCCAACTCATCTGATGAAGTGGGTTTCACCCATGAAAGCTCATGATATGGTATATTTGTGTGAATCTCTAAGGTGCCACAGGGCTGCTTGTTCTTTTTAAAGTTACTAACACGGCGACCTCTGTGTTTGCACCCGAGCAAACAGAAAGGGCCTGACTGGCTCTTCATCAGAGAGATACCAAAACCCAGCTTGTGGGAGTCAGAAGGGGAGTCACACCGTTCTGCCCTCTGTGATGCTTTCATAAGAACACCAGAACAGCCACATTGGGTCAAACCAAAGGCCCATCTAGCCCAGTGTCCAGTCTGTGGACAGTGGCCAATGCCAGGTGCCCCAGAGGAAGGGAACAGAACTGGGAATCCTCACGTGATCCCTCCTTGGCATTTGCCAACCTCTCTTGAGCTTCTTGTTTCTAATAGGATGGGAACCCATGGGCCTTAATGTCTATGAGTCTCTCTTCTTCCCCGGACCTGTTTAGGACAATGGTGATGCGGCCCTTTTCCTAGACCACTGATTCCTAGTTGCAGGAGCACTAATCAATTTTCCAGGGCCACCACAGAACCGTAAAATCCTAGGGTTAGAAGAGACCTCAGGAGTCATCAAGTCCAGCCCCCTGCCCAAAGTAGGACCAACCCCAACTCAATCATCCCAGCCAGGGCTTTGTCAGGCCAGGACTTAAACACCTCTAAGGATGGAGAATCCACCACTTCCCTAGGGAACCCATCCCAATGCTTCGCCACTCTCCTCCAGAAATAGTTTTTCCTAATAGACCTCCCTCACTGCAACTTGAGACCATTGCTCCTCGTTCTGCCATCCATCACTACTGGAGAATAGCCTCTCTCCATCCTCTGTGGAACCCCCTTTCAGGTAGTTGAAGGCTGCTCTCAAATCCCCTCACTCTTCTCTTATGTAGACTAAACAAGCCCAAATCCCTCAACGTCTCCTCATAAGTCATGTGTTCCAGCCCCCTGATTATTTTGGTTGCCCTCCGCTGGATTCTCGCCAATTGTGGCCACGTCCTTGCTGTAACGAGAGCCCAGAATTGGACACAATACTCCAGATGTGGCCTCACCAGTGCTGCATGAAGGAGAATAATCACTTCCCTAGATCTGCTGGCAATGCTCCTCCTAATGCACCCTAATATGCCATTCGCTTGCTTGGCTACAAGGGCGCCCTGTGGACTCCTATCCAGCTTCTCATCCACTGGAATCCCCAGGTCCTTTTCTGCCGAACTGCGGCTGAGTCAGTCGGTCCCCAGCCTGTAGCCGTGCTTGGGATTCTTCCGTCCCAAGGGCAGGACTCTGCATAACACCATTCAGCGCTAAGACCGCACAAAACTCCGCCCAGGCCCTGGAAGGAAGCCAGGCTGGGTAAAGCGTAGAAGGGATTGAGAGAGAGAATTAGCCACATACCGTAGGTCCGTTTGCCTCCATTAACATACGGACATGCTGCCTGACTAAGGCAGTGATGGGAGGAGAAACACAGAGCACGTTCAGCCCTGGTGCCTGTTGCTTTTGGGCTGTGCCCCGTGTGGCAAAGCACCGTTGCCTTCAGGCCTCATCACGCAGGCTGGAGAGGCAGCACAGATGTGGATTTAATGGAGACAAGCCCATCAAACCAGAAAAGAGAAGGAGAACACGCCAAGTGGAACAGAGCGGAGAATGAACCCCTCCAGCGTCCAGAGGGCCGAGCTGGCGGAGCACAGCTCTTGTTTTGAGATACTTATCGCTCCCAGGGCTGGCTGCTTCCCAGGGGAAGGGCTAATGACATCCAGGCGTGGACGGGATCCTTGCGACTGAGCTGGGCAAGCTTAGGAGAGCCCCTGGGGAGCATTTGCAGAAGCCGGCCGCTCCAAACCGGGCTCTCGGTCCCTGAGTGCTGGGCCCTTTCTGGGCGGAATTCACAGATCTGCCAGGGGCAGCAGGGTGGCGAAAATGTGGGTGGTGCCCAGGGTGCCCAGTGCCTGCACCCCTTCCCCAGCCAAACTCTCCCCTCCACCCCTGCCTAAGGCTCTGGGAGGGGAACTGGGTGCTGGGTGCAGGCGTGGGACTGGAGCGGCGCATGGCATGGGGACCCCGCTCCCAACTCCCCTTGGCTGCAGGGACACACCGGCAGGCAGCTGGGGTGAGTGAGCAGCCGGAAGCTGCTCTAGCCCCACTGCGCAACGGGGCTCCTCCTGGCATTTTAACTCACCCAGGGGCCGGGAGAAGAGAGGACCAGGGGGGTGCAGGGCCATGCAGCAAATTTTGATGGATCCCATCGCCAAGCCAGGAGCATTCCTGGTGCCGGCGCATCACGGGCCCATATCACTCACGATAGTTGATGTTTTCATCTTGCCATCATCAACCCCCAAACCAATAGTGCCTTCCAAAAAAGCAGGCCACTGACAAAATGCTAATCAGTACTTCATTTGCATACGCTCTGCCGGCAAAAGCCAGCAGTGTAGACATAACCTCACTGTGTGGGGGGCTGCCAAATCCGAACTTAGAGGAAGCGAATAGGCACACACAGCCAGAGGCAGAATGAAGGCTCCTTGGCTAGACTGTGTTTGACACCCCCAGTCCCTAACTCCATCCCATCCCTCGCGGTTTGACGCTAAAACTCCCCCTGCACAACCCGTTCTTCCTGGTGCTGTTATGAGCTTCCCTTGATGAAAGACAGAGCAAGGGGAGAATGAAGGGAAGGGACAAGAAAGCAAGAGGAGGAAAGAAGAGTTGCTCAAAAACGGGAGGAAATGTTCACTCCACGTCCTTCCTTTTTATTCTCGTCAAAAAGTTTTAGTGAAAAATTCTGTGGGCAATCCAAAGACTGCAAATAGTTGGCCAACTCAAGAGAGGAGTTTAATTCTCAGCCCCTTAGGTATGACAGTAACAAACTCTATGGCTGTGTCTAGACTGCAGAACTTTTCCGGGATACCAAAGGTATCCCGGAAAAGCTCTGCCGCGTCCAAGGAAGGTGTCTGCTTTTCCAGAAAAAAAATGTCGGCAAAGCGGATGCGTTTTTTCGGCATCCCTGTAAACCTCGTTTTAAGAGGAAGAAGGGATGTTCTGAAAGAGGGTTTTTTTTCTAAAATTTGGCCCCGTGTAGATGGGCCAAATTTCGGAAAAGCCTCTTTTGGAAGTAAATTGGAAAAAGATACTAAATTTGCATACGGCAAATTGTGTTTCTTTTTCTGATTTATCTTTGTAGTGTAGACATAGCCTTAAGGAACATCTAGAAAGAAAGAAAGAAAGAAAGAAAGAAAGAAAGCATAGAAGGGCTATGTCTAGACGGCATTCCTCTGTTGACAGAAGGATGCAAATCAAGCACATCGAAATTGCTAATGAAGCCGGGGTTTAAATATCCCATGCTTCATTAGCATAAACATGGCTGCTGTTTTTTTTCGAAATGGATTTTTTTCGAAAAAACCCCGGCAGTCTACACGCGGATCTGTTGAAAATAAACCTTTTTTCGACAGATCCTGTATTCCTCAAAAAATGAGGTTTACAGGAGCTGTTGAAAAAGGGTTTATTTTCAACATATCTGCGTTTAGACTGCCGTTTTTTTCGAAAAAACTCCATTTCGAAAAAAGCGGCGGCCATGTTTATGCTAATGAAGCACGGGATATTTAAATCCCTGCTTCATTAGCAATTTCCGATGTGCCTAATCTACATCTCTCTGTCGACAGAGAAGTGTAGTCTGGACACAGATAGATAGATAGATAGATAGATAGAGTTTTGCTATTTATTTTCATTCTACTCCCACCTAACAATCTATGTATTGTACAAAAGAAATCTGGGAGCATTTTTAGCCCCTGATTTATGCAATGGAACAGCAAACTCTAAACACAAACAGGTACAGGAATAAAATTGATATACTGAAAGAAAGAAAGAAAGAAAGAAAGAAAGAGAAAATGGGACTTAGGGCTGGTTTACACAAAAAAGTTAGGTCAACCAAGCTCCATTGCTCATGTGTGTGAAATATACACACCCCTTAGCGACATAGGCCTACCTAACCCCAGTGTAGGCAGTGCTAGGTGGATGGATGAGTTTTTCCCCTGACCTAACTATTGCCTCTCCAGGAGGTGGAGTAACTACAGTGAGAAGAGATCCCCTCTCTATGCTGAAGACTGCAGCAATTCCATCATTTCCCCTTGCCCGAACCCAGCTCCTGCAGCCCCTCGCAAAGGTGCCTTCTGCTGAGCACAAGCCAGGATACAAGAGGCAAAAGGCACTTTTATCACCTTGCCGAGGACACCCGCCTGAGTCAGCTGTCAGGCCAGGCTGCCTGGAGGGGCGGCTCTTTTCCTGCCCTGTCACGTTACTGGATTTTGAGGGGAGCAGCCAGATCACTGCTGCACCCATGGGGGGGGGTTCCCCAAAAGTTGGTACAAAGGGGGCCATGTGAGGTATCAAATGAAAGCTTACTTTCTACTGATTCTGTATATGCTATTCATGTAATTGTATAATGTCTGGGTTTGAAGTTATAAATATGTACTCTGTGTTGATGCTGAAAGATTCTCTGTCTGAGGCAGAGCAATGGGCCAGGAATGTTTGCCCATGGACATGCTAATAAGCAAAGCTCCAGGGAACAATGGACCTCTGGAGGCCAAAGACACACCTGGCCACTGGCCATGTGACTCTCTCCAGCTTGGAAGAGCCAGGAGGGGATATAAATATGCCATGTGGCCGACTCCATCTTGGTGCTCAGCTCAGCTCTTCATCCCAGATGCAGGGTTGCAGGGATCAACGAGCCAGAAAGAACTGTGGACCCATCCTGACATGGGATGTACACCAAGGACTTTTAAGCCAGCAGCTGTAACATCTCTGCTAGAGCCTGCATCGAGAACTGGGAGATTCGATGCATGTAATGTATGATACTTTAACAACCTTACTCTCATGCTTTTCTTTCTTGTAGTAATAAACCTTTAGATTTTAGATTCTAAAGGATTGGCTCAGCGTGATCTTGTGGGTAAGATCCAGAGTGTAAATTGACCTGGGATCTGTGGCTGGTTTCTTGGAACCGGACAGAACTTGTTCGGGGAAGGTGAGATTGGGTCCTAAAACCCCTCACCTGTGTATGAGGCCCGGGGCCGTCTGGGGCACGGATATTGCTGGGGTGTCGGAGTTTTGCTCGTGAGGCTTCTGGCTGGCCAGGCAGGCAGCTGAAGCGCTCTGGGGGACTGGTTTGTGGCCTGGCACGAAGGGATGCTGAGAGAACAAATGGCAGCGTCCCGTGTTCTGTGCAAAACCCCACTGCAAACGCCCTGCCCCCAGCATGCCCTGGCCTGTCAGTGTCCCCACCTCAGCAGAGCCCCCCTGCGCACACCCTGCCCCCTCCCTCAGCCCTGTCAGCCCCACCTCAGCAGCCCCCTGCTTTCCTGCCTCCTCGGCCCTGTCTGCCCCACCTCCAGCATGGCCCCCACTGCGCCACCCTGCCCCCTCCTCGGCCCTGTCTGCCCCACCTCAGCACGGCCCCACTGCGCCTCCACCCTGCCCCTCCCTCTGCCCTGTCTGCCCCCTCCTTGGCCCCTGCACATACCCTGCCCCTCCCTCGGCCCTGTCTGCCCCACCTCAACCTTGCCCCTGCACATACCTGCCCCCCCTCCTCGGCCCTGTCAGCCCCACCACAGCATGGCCCTGCGCACACCCTGCCCCCTCCTCAGCCCTGTCAGCCCACCTCAGCATGGCCCTAGCACACCCTGCCCCCTCCCTCCCAGCCCTGTCAGCCCCACCTCCCAGCACAGCCCTCGCATACCCTGCCCCTCCTCTGCCCTGTCAGCCCCACCTCAGCACGGCCCCACTGCGCATACCCTGCCCCCTCCCTCTGCCCTGTCAGCCCCACCTCAGCACAGCCCCACTGCATACCCTGCCCCTCCTCTGCCCTGTCAGCCCCACCTCAGCATCGCCCCACTGCGCATACCCTGCCCCCCTCCCTCTGCCCTGTCAGCCCCACCTCAGCATGGCCCCACTGCGCACACCCTGCCCCCTCCCTCAGCCCTGTCAGCCCCACCTCAGCATGGCCCCACTGCGCACACCCTGCCCCCTTCCTCAGCCCTGTCAGCCCCACCTCAGCATGGCCCCACTGCGCACACCCTGCCCCCTCCCTCAGCCCTGTCAGCCCCACCTCAGCACGGCCCCACTGCACACACCCTGCCCCCTCCCTCTGCCCTGTCAGCCCCACCTCAGCATGGCCCCACTAGCCCCACCTCAGCACAGCCCCACTGCGCATACCCTGCCCCTTCCTCTGCCCTGTCAGCCCCACCTCAGCACAGCCCCACTGCGCATACCCTGCCCCTTCCTCTGCCCTATCAGCCCCACCTCAGCACGGCCCCCTGCACACACCCTGCCCCCTCCCTATCAGCCCCACCTCAGCACGGCCCCCTGCACACACCCTGCCCCTCCCTATCAGCCCCACCTCAGCACGGCCCCACTGCGCACACCCTGCCCCCCATTGCGAACTCCCTTTCCCTTCCGTCTCTGCCCTGATCCCCCACCCACAGGGTTGTAAGTGTTCTCGTCTCAGGACGGCCCCATTGCTCCCATGCTGGCCCCTATTGCTGTCAGCTGATACCACCTCAGAGTTTGGGTAACTATTTGTGGGGGGTCTAGATTCCTGCCTGTTTGATCTGTACTTTGCATTTAATAAAACCATGTATCTGGGGGCACACACATTTCTGTGTACCGATCGTTCACCCCATGTAGCTGCTGTGTTCCGCTTTCCCCCCCTTCCCCAGTTTATTCCCTGAAGCACCTGGAAAATTGAGACTAATTACCATTGCTTTCATTTAACTCCAGGTACCAATCTTGCTGAGGACAGGATTAAGTATTCTAGTGAGATAAACCCCTTTGCCCCATTCCGCCAGCAAGAGGAAACCACACAAGTCATAGTTTTATAGACCTCTATACTATCCCCCCATACCTGCAAAGGCATTTAGGGACCTAGCCCAACAAACCCTGAGAGTTCAGAACTTGCCAGAGATCTGCGTCCACACTGCACCTCTTGCTCAATTCTGTGTCATAATAGGCTCTTATGAAATTTGCTTGCTGTCCCCCACTCCTAGGGTGGGTGGGACTTGAACCCACCACTCTGCTCTCCCAACTCAAACACCCCATCTGCTAGTCCACTGCAGAGCCCACACAGTTTGCTTGTAATTCAACAATGGCCACCCCTTCCAGTGCACGGTGCTGGTACTGTCCAAGCAACCAGGGCAACATCCCTTGTGCGGGAAGAGCTTACAATCTAAATGGACAGCACTAAGCATGAAGGGAGGTGGCTTGAGGAACATCACACAACATGGGAGTCACATCTCCAGACTCCAAACCCAGGGTCCAACCCTCTGGTCAAGCCAGTGCCCTACCTGAACAAAGGTGGCAGCTAGCCCAGGATGCATCTACACAGCAGGGCGTAACTCAAAATAAGCGACGTCAATTGCGTCGCTTATTTCGAAAGAGCATAGTTCGAAATTGGGAGCGTCTACACAGCACTGATTTCAAAATGGAGCCCTCTTCCCCCGACTTCCCTTAGGGTGCGTTTACACAGCACCCCGAACTCGAAATAAGACACGCGATTTGCGCTATGCAAATCGCGTGCCTTATTTCGATTTTATTTCGAAATAGGCTATTCCAAAATTTGGTGCCTCTACCCGGCGCCCAATTTGGAAATAAAGCGCTATGTCAAGCCATCCCATAACCCTCGTGCAATGAGGTCGACAGGATAGTGAAATAGCGTGTCCGTTATTTTGAAAAATAATGGGCGCATTCCTTGGACGCAGGATAGCTATTTCGGGATGCCTCTGGCATCCCGAAATAGCTGTGCAGTGTAGACATACCCTCACTCCTCGTACAGTGAAGGTTACAGGCATCGGAGTACGAAGTCCTCCAACTTGACGGTACTTCGACATTATTTCGAAATGACTGCCTGGTGTGTAGATGCGGACTAAGTTATTTCAAAATAACGTTGCTGTGTAGACGTGTCCCCAGAGGAGGGCAACTCACGTAGCAAGCTCTGTCTCGGGTCTTTTGTGGTCAATTAAGGTTAGACTCAAAATTTGGCGGTCTGCACCTTTAATCATGCAGCCACACCATCTGAACAAAGGCCCTGATCCTGACACAAACCAGCCTAGCATGCCAGGTAAGACACAGCCTTAGCTTCAGCCAGCACTCCCCCTGCTATGAAATCTGCAAGCCTTTTTAACTTGCCTGGTAGCTCCTGATTGGTTAGTGTCTTTTCCAGCTCTTCTGGCCCGTGGAGGACTAAGTCTTGTTGGTGTCTGAGTGTTTGGGGGTTTATTCCTCTCTAAGCTGGGCAGTGCCAGGGTGGTGATCAACGTTCCCTCTAATCTTTTCCATCCACTTGCAGATTTTTTCCCATCCACGTGCGGAATAATTTTACATGCACTGAGGCATGCAGGGATGTGCACCATCACTAGACACACAAAACCTAGCTGTGGGTGCTCTGCTAACCATCTGGGTGGCATCTCTCCTAAGCAGCTGCAGAAGTGCGCAGCTTACAGGCAGTGGGTGGTGCCCCGAGCCAGAGAAGGCCTGGTACTTCCTGTCACAACCAACCATGGGCCACGCTCCCAAAGCAACATTCCAGGTGGGACTTTCAAAAGCATCTAAATCCCCTTGCACTGAAGACCTGTTGAGTTGTGCCCCATAGGGGCTTCGGAGAATCCAGGCCTCTGTTTTAACTCATGCACTGAGCAGGATTTCATGTTGACTTCAACGGGAACCGGGCCTCAGAAAGGGATACGTACACACAGGCTAAGGGCAATGCTATGCAATGCTGTGCCCCAAGCGGATGCAGTGAGGTGAGGGTCTACAATGAGAGAGTGTGGGTCAGCCTGATAGACCATGGGCTCTGCACACCAGTGTGGTGCACGGGAGGTCAATGCACAGGCAGGGGGCTCATGGGAGGAGGTTAAAAACTGCTGCAAACATGTTCAAGTAGCAATGTATAAGAGCCCTGCAGAGGCAATGACCTCCTGGCGGGGAGGGGGGCAGGCAGAGAAAGCACCTGGCTAAACCCCCTATGGATGTGTAGTGCATCTCTAACCACCACTGGCAGGATTGGAACACAGGACCTCTCGGGAGGTCAGTGTAGGAGCTACTATAGCTTGAGTTATTAAGCCAACTGGCGCCCAGTTTATGCTGCAGAGCTCCCTTGTTTGTCTCTCTTGCTTGTACGTGGTCTAAGTGCCACTCCGTGGGACAGTGACCCACACTAGGGCTACGTCTAGATTACAAAGAAAAGTCGGTGCCAAATTTTGGAAACGCCTGCTCGTTCGAGCCATCCCTTCTTCCGCGCACAATGAGGTTTACGGGGATGGCGAAAGAATGTGTCTGCTTTTCTGAAATACATAGCCTAGGTGCGTGGGTTACACATGGAGGTGTTACCTGGGCAATAGGTGGAACCGGTCTCGGAGGCGCAGAGAATGAGGGTTGGGGATTTTGCGGCTGGAAAGGCGGAGGCCTGAACGAAAGGGAGCGCTGGATTTGCATGACTCCGTGGGGCAGGCCTCGCCAGAGAGGGTCGCCCGGTAGGCCCGGGGCGACGAGGCGTCGGCCCCCAAATGGCTCCTTGTTCTCAGATGCAGAAGGGTCTGCCACAGCTCCACTGGTTCACAGCTGCGTGCTCCTGGCCGGCCCTAGATTTAGTCGCCCTTAGGAAAGTGTTTTCTCCCTGCCCCCTCCTGCCGCCTGACCTGGAAAGCACGTGGCACGGAGCGGCTGAGCCCCCACGCGTGGCTCGCCTGCGCTCAGCCGCGGACACTCACCGTGCACCTTGAGTTTCAGGTGGCGCTCGCACTTGGCCTTGGCCTTTAGCAGCAGGAAGATCTGCTCCTCCTTGGTGATGACATCGTCAGCATCCACCTGCGGGGAGACAGAGGCGGGGGTGGGTCAGCAGCCGGAGGCGGAGCGCCGGGGGGCAACGGGGCTGCCTCAGGCCCCCTCACCCTGCGCAGCCCTGGCGCCCCTTCCCAGAGCTCTGGGAGGGGCCCAACCTTCGCTGCCCTGCTCCCAAGCCGCTCTGCCGCCCTCTTTCGCCGGGGCAGCTTGGGAAGGTTGGGGACGGCGACGCTGCAGCCTGGGTAGACAGAGCCGAGGCAGCTTTGCTCTGGCGCCTTCCCGTAACGCCGCCACAGAACAGCCCAGTCACTTGAGGACACAGCCAGGGCCCCACAGAGTTGGCCAGGCCCTGGGGCAATGGAGGAGGGGCTCAGCCCTGGGAGGGGCCTAGGAAGGAAAGGTCAGGGCTTTGGTTGGAAGAGACGGGGCTTTGGATAGAAGGGGCGGGGCCTTGGATGGAATGGGCGGGGCCTTGGAAGGGGTTGGGCCTTGGATGGAAGGGGTTGGGCCTTGGATGGAAGGGGCGGGGCTTTGGATGCAAGGGGCGGGGCTTTGGATGGAAGGGGCGGGGCTTTGGAAGGAGCGAGGCCTTGGATGGAAGGGGTGGGGCTTTGGATGCAAGGGGCGGGGCTTTGGAAGGAGCGAGGCCTTGGATGGAAGGGGCGGGGCTTTGGATGCAAGGGGCGGGGCTTTGGAAGGAGCGAGGCCTTGGATGGAAGGGGCGGGGCTAGGTGCAGCCAGCCCTCAGTGCCACCCCGACCACACTGCACCTCCCCCATCCAGCCCAGACGGTGCCAGGCGGAGCTCCAGCAGTGATTTAAAGGGCTTAGGGCTCCAGGCGCCTCTCCTGCCCAGAGCCGGCTCTAGGCACCAGCAAATCAGGCACGTGCTTGGGGCGGCACTTTGCCAGGGGTGGCATTTCAGGTAAGCAGCCGGTGCTGCCCCTGGCAACGCCCAGCCCCGCCCCGCTGATTTAAAGGGCTGCAGCCCAATGCGCCCCAGAGCCTGCTGGCTACCCCATCTCCTCCCCTGCTCCTCCCCTCCCCCGGCAATGCCTAGCCCCGCCCCGCCGATTTAAAGGGCCGCGGGAGATGCCACGGCTGCTCAGGCAGCACTGGCACCATGTGCGCTTGGCCCCAGAGCCTGCTGGCCGGCCCTGTCTCCTAGTCCTGAGTCCTGCTCCTCCCCGGCGGCTGCTACCTCCTCCAAGAGCCTCTCCGCTCCAAGCCATCAGCCACCCCTCCGCCTGGAAATCCCAGGTAAGATGCCCCCTTTCCGCCTAGGGTCGCCTCCTGTCCAGTAACAAAATCAGAAAATACCGGACACCTGGCAAACCTACAAACACTCAGCCCACTGGCCCAGCCCCTGGCCTCTCCCCCCAGGCCCCAGCCCCTGACACCCTCAGCCCCACAGACCCTTTGAAGTCTGTTCCTAGTATATTTCTCTTGTTCATGTTTGTAGTAGAAGTAGAACCAAACAAGGATCCAGCACACACACACACAATATTAACTGTTCTATACTCTTCAAAGAGCCACACATGCTGTTTCATAGATATTTCTTTAAAGAATTAAACTTCGTTAATCTGGGTAAACTTTCGTGTTTGATGTCTGTAAGGCAAGCTTCATTCCATATATAGTTGTATTGGGCACATACAACTCTCCACTCCCTCTAACACCTCATAAACTTGAATATATAATGGCTACTAACAAGATGGACACACAAAAATAATGTGCACATGCACACCCACTGATCTTAGTTTATCTGATAACATAGATGTGTTAGAGCCACGTAAGGAGCCACTGCATTCCAAAACAAATCTAGTTTAACAATACAAATATTTATTGATTTAGTTTAGATGTCTTATGTGCTATAGTTATCATAATTGGTTGACAAGTACGTTAAAACAGAGTGGTATTGTTAGCTGATTGTAATTGGTTTGAAGATTGATTAAGTATAGCCATAAACTACTTGAGTTTTAGATGTGCCACAAGTTCTCCCTTCTATTTTTGGTACTTAGTTTATATTTCCTTAACTATTTGTGTTAATAGTTTTTCATGCATTCAAACCACAATTAAAAAGTAGCCTATTTCTATGAGAACAATAAAGTAGAGATTTAAGGTACATTTCCCACTCTTGAAAAAGAGCTTTGTGAGAGCTGGAAATCTTGTCTCTGTCACCAAAACAAAGCAAAAAAAATTGCGAAGTGCAAACGTGTAAAAGCCAACAAAAAAAGGGGGGGCCGGGCAGCCAAAAAATGTTTTGCTTGGGGTAGCAAAAAACCTAGAGCCGGCCCTGCTCCTGCCGCTCTAGTGGCGGAGCCACAGGCCCATTTAAATCACTGGGCCCTGGGGCAACTGCCTCCTTTGTCCCTTCTGCCCCCATGGGTGGGCCTGGCTACACGTTGTTGCTGGAGCTAGCCAGACCCACCTTAGTTCGGTTCAATGCCGTTAAACCTATTACTTTTCAGGAAGAACGGCATTGCGCAAGAGGGTTTTTCTTGCGCAAGAAGGGGCAGTGTAGATGCTCCTTCTTGCGCAAGAGCCTCTTCTGAAAAAAATAGTGGCTCATTAGGTATGCAAATGAGGCTCGGCGATATTCCACGCTTAGCCTCATTTGCATATTACTCGCACAAGAAGCCGCTAGTGTAGACATAGCCTAGGTGTGTGGGTTACACTAACACCAGTGGGCTCAGCCGGACACAGCACGTCTCCCCTCCCAGCCCCTGGGCGTGTAGGCAATGGTATTAAACGGGCTGGGCTCAGTTTCACTTTCACAGGACGTCAGGGCGAATTCGCCTCCTGAAGCTTAAATGCCTCCCAGTCCATTTCCTTTCTCTGAGGATCCTGGCTGGTCCCAGCCCTGCAGCCTTCAGCGGCTGAGACTTTACCGGCAGCAGAAAGGAAAATGAGGGAGACGTGAGACAAGACCACGGGCCTTAAGAAAGGTCTCAGCAGATGAAGCAGGTAAAGATTCTACAGCCCAAGGATCTGCAGTGTGCGAAGTAGGGAGCTGCTGTCCCATCACAGGATGGGGAGGGGGTCAGTGAATTGGAGACAAATCAACTAAGGGGGGATTTTCAAGGGTGCCAAAGGGGCACCTGTAATGCAGAAAAGGCTGGCCCAGTGGGCGGGACATTAGCTTAGGACGTGCAGGTCTGAGTTCGAGTCCCTCCCCTGCCACAGACTACCTGCATGGTCTTGGGCAAGTCACTTAGCTACTGCGTGCCTCAATTTCCCATCTGCACAATGCGGATGATAATAATCCTCTATGAGTGCCAGTACAGTAAAGCTTGCGGGTTGCTGAGATCCCACAGTAATGGGGGCTGTACGTGTGCCTTGGTGACGCATGGCTGGCTTTCAAAAATCCTCAACTTAAACAGTATGGGGCTGAGGACACACAGCTCTGATCCCACCCAGCAGAGGTATCTCAGCCCTGACTGCTCTCTAGGCTGTAAATCTGCTCTCTCAGCCCCCTGTGACCGCTTCCTGGCCTGCCCCCCGCTAGATTTCATCTTATTCCATAATTAGAATCCCCATTGATGCACTCAGAGACGCCGCGCACAACTGTCTCGAGGTCTTGCGCAGAGCTAGACACACGGAAAGGGAGAGATTCCTCGGCGGGATGCCAATGTCCGCAGCACTGCACTGCAGGACAAAGCGATGAACAAACCCCCCATTGAGTAATACTTAAATACAGGAACACAGATAAATATAACACCGGGAACAGCTGAGCTGGGATTCCAGCCTTCCAGCCCCACGCTTCAAAATACCAACGGAGTTAAAAATACAGCAGGCTCCTGCCTCTTTCAGTCCCACAACCTGTCCTCATTCATACTGAGCGAGTCCAGCTTCTTTCAGGCAGGCCCTGGGCCACATGGCACCTGCCTCAATCAACATCCCAGCCAAAATCCAAGCACAAACATTAACAGCCAGGCTGCCAGTCCCTGCCCCAAGTTCAGAGGGCTCCGGAAACTGAGCCTGTAGGCTCTGCCCGCAGGAGGCTGAGTTAATTCCTGTGTGTGCCCACTGCAAAGCCTGTCCCGACCCATAGGGTTGCCAGGTGTCCGGTATTGAACTGGACAGTCCAGTATTTTCGCCTCCTGTCTGGTAATAAAAATTCAGAAAATACTGGGCACCTAAAATATCTGGTATTTTCTGATTTTTTCCTGGCCAGGAGGCGAAAATCCCAGGCTTTCCGGCTCAATATGGAGGCAGCTTGGCAACCCTAGTGCTTACCGGGGAGCTGTCCAGCCCGGCGCAGGGAGGTAAGATGGTGGGTGGCCGCTGGCCGCCTGTTAGGGCCAAAAAGCCTCACCACGCAGTTTTTAAAGGGGCCACGGTCCTTTTTTTTTTTTTTCTCAACAAAAGTTTTCCTGGCTTTTTTGTTTTGTTTTGTTTTTGTTTTGTTCAGTATTTTTTCTGAAACCATCTGGCAACCCTACCAGCACAGCCTGCCATCTCTGGGTTACCCCGAGCAGCCCTTCCCTTTGGGGCCTGCTGCTGGAGTCCCTGGGCAGAGAGGGGAGCAGTTTGCACCTGGCTGTAGTAAGATGAAGGCCTAAAACAACAGCCCATGTAGCACAGGCCTGGTGTGAGGCGTGAGGCCTACCTACCAATGGGCAAACCATGGCTACCATGAAGCGAAGCTAAGCTCTGAGCAAGAGGCAGGCCCCTGCTCACAGAACTTGGCTGGAACAGGGCTGAGAGAGCAAACCACTCATTGGGAGTAAGCCCAGATGTAGACCAGTCATTGGTGCTGGCCATACGTGGAAAGCACATGGTACCACCAGCTCGTTAAAAAAGACCTTGGTACCCACACTCCCAACAGATATCGACCCAGGTTCAGGAAAGGGTCTGAACTGACAGCATGCTGGGTAGAGATGGTCTAATCGAACCACGAGGCACAGGGTGATGGGTTTCTTCCTACCTCAGTGCAAATTTTCACAGGACGTGCATGCCCCGGAAGGGCTGTTCCCTACCGGTGAAAGCAAGAAAGCCTTCTGACTTGGATGGGGGGTCCAGGTTGACCTCCCTGGTCTGGCACCCTCCAGACTGGAGTGGTCCCGAACCTGGGAGTTTGCCAGAGCAGAGGAGGCCGATGCTTCGCTGCTGGCACTATTGTTGGGCTCCCCTCTGGGCTGTGGGGTTCCCCAAGCCGGGGGTCCCTGAGGCTGGGCCTCCCTGGCCACTGCCAGCTCTGCTGCTGCCGGGGCTGGGCCTCCCTTTTCTGCTGCTGGTCCCGCTGCTGACGGGGCTTCCCTTCTCTGCTGCTGGTCCCGCTGCTGATGGGGTTTCCCAGGGACCAAAGATGTTGCCGGACCAGAGAGGTTCAACCTGCACAAGCACCATGAGAACTGCAGGGGGCAGAAGAGGCCCAGGACCTGGAGAGGTGTAAGGAGGCTGAAGATCAGCACAGGGGATGCACTGGAGCATCTTTCAGGGGCCACAGCAAAGCTTCCAGGCTCAGGGTCCCCAAAGCTTCCAGGCTCAGGGTCCATCTGCAGAGCAGCTGGGAGGGGGGACCCCACACCCATGAGCTCGACCAGAGCGGGCAGCTCAAAACAGCAGGGTGGCCACAGCGGCATGGAATTGGTCCTGCCTTGGGCAGGGGGCTGGACTTGATGACCTCCTGAGGTCTCTTCCAGCTCTATGGTTCTATGATTAGGGTCTCCTACTGGGTCACACACAGGCGGCTTGTTCAGGCCACCACGGCCACATGGCTATTTCCAGCATGCTAGATGGAGCAGAGCTAACAGGAGTCCTTGTACTAGGGCTGGCAAATACAAATGCACCTTCAGACAATCAGCAATATTATAGGTGAGAGAGAAACCATCCCTGAACCTGCTGTTGGTCCCTTCCCCTCTATCTAGGGCTGTTCGGGAATTTTTCAGCAAACCATTTTTCCCATAGAAAAAATATTGATTCATCAACAACCAAGCCTGGGCATGAGAAAAGGTAAGTTGGGAGGAATTTCCTGACTTGATACCTCTGGGAAGAAAGTTCTGAAATTGTCAAAGCATCTCATTGTGACCTCTGCTAAATAAAACATCCCGTTGCCCAGCCCGAAACGAGTATGCGTTTAGAAATTTGAGCTCATGAGTCAAGCAAGTCATTTTTTAAAAATGGGTTGACATGGCAATGAACAGTTTCGAAATGACCAAACAAAACATTTCGCCTGATCCAAATCGGAGGAAAAAAAGCCAGTTGGTGGCTCATAAAGATTTTGACATTGGGCCGTGATTCAGAATAGGAAAATCTTTCAGAATTTCAAATAGTCCCAGGATGGAAAAACCATTTTCTGTTCAGCTCAATCTTGTGCTGCTATTTGTCTTTTCAGACAACTAGGGAGTGTCTCTTGTTATGTGTTTGTACAGCACCGAGCACAATGGGACCCTGATCTCTGTTGCAGGATACAGATGCTACTGCAATTTAAATCGTAAAGCAGGCACAGGTGTTTGTAAACATTGGTTTTGAAGCTGAGGTTCATATTTAACGTGTGACCCAGAATCTCCCCTTTCAACAGAGTATTTCCATCAGATTGAGAATAATGGAGGGGGCAGGGCAGAATAAACAAAATAAATAAATAGACATTTATCCCTTATGCAAGAAAGGGAGAAAAGCAAAAAGGTCCATGAGCCAGCAGAGACCTTAACATGTGGTGCTTGGTCCTGCCGTGAAGGGCAGGGGACTGGACTTGATGACCTCTCGAGGTCCCTTCCAGTTCTGGTATTCTATGATTCTATGTAGCTCAAATGTACCTATGTAGTTCTTAAATCTACCATGATGGATGAGATAGAGAAATCGTAGATAGAGAGGGTGAGAGAAACCAGATTAGGGAGGATAAAATCCACAGTAAAATCCTTCCTCCATAAGTGGCAGATGCTTTCAAAAAGTCTTAGTGTCAATGCAAAGTAGAATCATAGAATCCTAGGGCTGGAAGAGACGTCAGGAGGTCATCAAGTCCAGCCCCCTGCCCAAAGCAGGACCAACCCCAACTAAATCAACCCAGCCAGGGCTTGGTCAAGCCGAGACTTAAAAACCTCTAGGGATGGAGATTCCACCCCCTTCCTAGGGAGCCCATCCCAGTGCTTCCCCACCCTCCTAGTGAAATAGTTTTTCTTAATATCCAACCTAGACCTCCCCCACTGCAACTTGAGACCATTGCTCCTTATTCTGCCATCTGTCACCCCTGAGAACAGTCTCTCTCCATCCTCTTTGGAACCCCACTTCAGGCGGCTGAAGGCTGCTATCAAATCCCCCCTCACTCTTCTCTTCTTCAGACTAAATAAGCCCAAATCCCTCAGCCTCCCCTCATAGGTCATGTGCTCCAGTCCCCTCATCATTTTGGTCACCCTCTGCTGGACCCTCTCCAATGTGTCCACATCCTTCTGTAGTGGGGGCCCCAGAACTGGACACAATACTCCAGATGTGGCCTCACCAGTGCTGAATAAAGGGGAATAATCACTTCTCTAGATCTGCTGCTAATGCTCCTCCTAATGCACCCTAATATGCCATTCACCTTCTTGGCTACAAGGGCATTCTGTAGACTCATATCCAGTGTCTTATCCACTGGAATCCCCAGGTCCTTTTCTGCAGAACTGCTGCTTAGCCAGTCGGTTCCCAGCCTGTAACAATGCTTGGGATTCTTCCGTCCCAAGGGCAGGACTCTGCACTTGTCCTTGTTGAACCTCCTCAGATTTCTTTTGGCCTGATCCTCCAATCTGTCTAGGTCACTCTGGACCCTATCCCTGCCCTCGTTCCAGATGGCTAGTGGGTCTGCATTTAAAGCATTGTTACCTGGGTCATGTTCTCCTGTCAGTTACGCTGGTGTAAATCCAGAGTGACTCCAGCAAAACAAATGGTGTTACACCAGAATCTTGCCCGACATGTTTAAAGTTCAGTGAGATGTTCCTAGGGTCATTTTAGATGATGGTTAAAACTAGATGGGAGATGCACAAACCCGATTTGATTCTCACTGCTCAAGATGATTCTTTCTTTCTTTTCCTTTCTCAGTTTAGCCTTATTTGTTTTTTGTAGTTTATTTAGGCCAGGTCTACACTGGCGGAGAAAACTGATGCAAGATGCGCTATTCCAGCTATGACAACTGCGTAGCTGGAGTCAACGTACCTTGCATCAATTTTCTGGGGTGGCCCCACAGCGGGAGGTCAATGGAAGAAACTTTCCTGTCTTCTTCCCTTATTCCTCACAACTGTGAGGAATTCTGGAGTCAACAGGGGCACCCTCAGTGTTTGATTTAGTAGGTACTTAGCAGACCCACTAAATCAAATGCTGATAGATTGACTTCCAGAGCATCGATTCTCTGTTTAGTATAGACATGGCCTTGGAGGCCCTAGTAGTGATCAGCCCCCCACTGTGCTAGGCATCACATGGATCATAGAGAGACAGTCCCAGTGCAGAACTTACAGTCTTAGTCGATAAGACATAAACAAGAAGCTTTGTTATCCCCCTTTTGCAGTTCAGTTAAGTGAGTGGCCCACAGTCACAGAGGAAGCCTGTGGCAGAGATGGGAACGGGATGCAGATTTTCTACATCCCTGTCTTGCCAACCCCCAGCTTTCAAAAATCATGAGCCAGGCCCCAACAAATCATGAGATTGTCTCAACCATTTAAATGGTGTTTAAAAAGACATTAGGCATTTTTCTGATACCCTTTTGAGGGCTATTCCCATAGCGTGCCACCTTTTTCAGCTTTTCTTCACTACCATGAAGGCTAGAAACGTACTTTTGTTTTTAGAATGAAAGCAGAGATGCTCAGGGAATCACATAACTCCAGACGCTGGGGCTTTAAGGCAAAACACCAACTCTTATGAAATCCCCTGGCAAAATCGCAAGCATTGGCAACACCACAGGCCAGGGGCTCGCCACAAAACCATCCATGCCTCTCCATTTGGATCGAGACAGTAAATTGCTGACTTTTGCCTGCGCACGGGTTGTCTCTTTCACGTCTGGGTTCTCCTGCACTGGGACTATATGCTTCCCACAGGACAGTGAGGGCACGTCTACACAGCAGGGCTAACGTGGAATTAAGCGACGCAACGTCAGCTACGTCAATTGCATAGCTGAAGTCGAAATCACTTAATTCGGCCTGTGGTGCAGTCTACCCAGCAGGAAGTCGAAGGGTGAACCCTCTTCCTTCGACTTCCCTTATTCCTCGTGAAATGAGGGTGACAGGAGTCGGAGTAAGACGTCCTCCAGGTCGACATTATTTAGAAATAAAGGCTTGTAGTGTAGCCACACACTATGTTATTTCCGAATAATGTTAGTTATTCCGAAATAACGCTGGAGTGTAGACCAGGTCCTAGACTAAGGCTACATCTAGACAGTGAGGTTATTTCGAGATACCAAAAGTATCCTGAAATAGCAATTCTGCGTCTTTAAATGTGCCCATTATTTCAAAATATATACATTTTGAAATATATTTTGCAATATATTTTGCAATAGAGCGAATAACAGGCGCTCTATTCCAGTATCCCTGTAACCTTCCATTCCAAGGGATTTGTCAGAAGAGCGCTTTATTTCAAAATCTGGCATTGTGTAGACAGCGCCAAATTTTGAAATAAGCGATTTCAAATTTCGAAATAGCGGGCGCATTTAAAGATGCGGAATTGCTGTTTCGGGATACTTCCGGTATCCTGACATAGCAACGCTGTCTAGACGCAGCCTAGAAGGTCAAAATAATGTAGTCACGGTGGGTTTTGTGAGACTTCCCTTTTGACGCGCCGTCCTAAATTGTGCTCCACAAACGTTTGAGAATGGCTCTGCTAAAGAGATCAGCATCCTGTAGGCCCACTTTTCCCAGCCTGAGTGCCCCGAAATTTAGACACCTACATCAAATTAATACACTAGGGTCTACAGCTGCAGAAGGAACTATACAGCTCATCTAGTCAGGCTTCCTGTATAACACAAGCCATAAGACTCCCTACATTAATTCCTCTTTGAACTGGAGCAGATATTTTAGACCCAATCTTGATTTAAAAGGTGGCAGGGGTGGAGAACCCACCGTGTCACGGAGTAAAGTATCCCAATGGTTAATTATCTTTCACAGGAATGCCCAACACCGTAAGTGGTTGGCTGCACGAAAACACATAAACATACCTACCTTGTCTCAACGCAACATTTCAAAGCACTTTTACAACAGAGCGCCAGACATAGAACCCACGTTTCCTGAGTCAGAAGTTGGTGTACTTGCTGCTAGGCCATACTGCCTCCTCCTACTGACTCATCTCCATTTCACAAACTTACATCTAGATTCTGGTCTTCCATCCTCTCTGTGTCGCATCTACATTTGAGTCTCCGTGCTTCAAAGGGAAACCGGAGGTCATGGATCCGTGTTCACGTCACACTTTCCATCAGCACCCAGACTGGGCTGGGGAAGTGACTGATCCAACCAGAGGACCAAATCCGATGATGAATCCTGCTCACATGGAGCATAGGCTAAGAAGAAGAAAGGAAAGACCCCAAAGTTTGGAGATCTTGGAGTCATTGCGGAGAGTTCTCTGAAAATATCCATTCCATGTGCAGCGGCAGTCAAAAAAGCACACAGAATGTTGGGAAACAATAAAAAAAGGGATAGAGAATAAGACAGAGAATATCTTATTGCCTCTGTTCTTGAATGCTGCATACAGATGTGGCCGCCTCATCTCAAAAAAGATATATTGGCATTGGAAAAGGTTCAGAAAAGGGCAACAAAAATGATGAGGGATTTGGAATGGCTGCCATATGAAGAGAGATTAAAAAAACTGGGACTTTTCAGCTTAGAAAAGAGGAGACTAAGGGGGGGATATGACAGAGGTCTGTACAATCACGGTGTGGAAAAAGTGAATAAAGAAAAGTTATTTACTTGTTCCCATAACGTAAGAACGAGGGGTCACCAAATGAAATGAATAGGGAGCAGATTTAAAACAAACAAAAGGACGTTTTTCTTCATGCAGCACACAGTCAACCTGCGGAACTCCTTGCCAGAGGATGTGGTGAAGACCAGGACTTTAACAGGCTTTGAAAAAGAACTAGATAGATTCATGGAGGTTAGGTCCAGCAATGGCTATTAGCCAGGATGGGTAGGAATGGTGTCCCTAGCCTGTTTGTCAGAGGCTGGTGACAGGAGAGGGATCACGTGATGCTTCCCTGATCTGTTCATATCCTCTGGGGCACCTGGCATTGGCCACTGTGGGCAGACAGGATACTGGGCTGGATGGACCTTTGGTCTGACCCTGTGTGGCCGTTCGTATGTTCTAATCTCTTGCCTTGTCTATGGTACAGACCTGCACAGATCATGACTGCTAGTGATCGGAACAGCTGCCCCAACGCAACCCCCCTCACTGCAACAGGAGACATCATGAGAAGCCATGATTTGCGTCAACAGATCTCAACCCACGCCGTGGTCATTCCAAAGCTCCCATGGCGCAAGACGATTGCCGGTGGTGGACGAACACTGAATGTCCTTCGCGAGCTAGCCAGAGCTCAATCGGGGGTGGCGTGTCCCCTACTCAGGCACTGTGCCTTTTGGGGTTTGGCTCCCAACAAGTGTCAGCCACAGGGCTGCAAATAGCAGTGTCACCCGCCTTCCTCGTGCAAAGGCACTACAAGATGTGCAGAAGCCCAGATCTAACCCGGTAGGCCGTAGGAGCCTGGCCGCAGTGAAAGCAACCTCGGGACCATTGTGGGCCAACAGATGATCAGACGATTTTAGGAACTAACGTTTGCACTTCACTCCCTTGGGAAAAACATGGCGTCTCCTGCCCAAATGCTGACCCGACTGTGCTCACGATGAGCGCAAAGCCACTGATGATTTGGGGTAGTATGGGAGGGGAGAATGGGGTTCGGCAACTTGCAATAAATGACCTAGACTGGTATTTCTCCCCCTCCCTCCGCCAATGGCATTTGCCTCTTGGTTCCACGACACCTCCTTTGGCCAAAAAGTCACTTGCAGGGGAGGAATCGTTTTGGCGTGAGCACCGTGACGAACGGCCCAGCGGGAAGGGGGTAGGTGGAGGAGGCGAAGATAGCGATTCTATCCAGAGCCTGCCAACGAAAAAGTTTCTCCTTGCCCCCAGAGGAGGCCACGGGGGTAATTATGAAAATGGTTTCTGGTATTTCTATTCCATTGGCCCATCTCCCAGCCACTAAAGCAAACCCCAAGTCTCAGCGGAGAGGTCATATTCATCCTTGTTTATGGGACTCATTTTCAGAAATAACACTATCCTTTTTGTGAAGCTGCCCTGGCAGCCGGTCAGAAACGGAGCAAAAAGCAAACAGATTCCTGGTGAGGGTTTAAAACGTGGCGACGGTTCACAGTGCTGCTACGGGGCTGCGGGGGACGTGCTGTCCGGACCACGAGTAATTGTTTTCCGGGAGCAGAGGGGGAAATGAAACAATCAGCACTGGTAATTATAACCCCCACTCCTCCAGAGGTGGATCCAATCCGAGTGAGAATACGGTGGGATAGCTAATGAGACGGAGCTGGGGTGCGGGGGGAGAAATGTCACTACAGATTAGGTTCTACGCAGCAGATCAGACTCTCGCTGAGCCAACGGCAGCTTTTCTACTGACTTCAGATCAGGCGCTATCCCCTCACCAAACAGAAATACTGGCATGACTCTGGGGTGCTATGCTATGCCCTGAGCAGCTCACAGTTGACAAAACTCAACACAGCTTCTCAGTGGCCTAGCCCAGTGTTTCTCAACCTTTTTTTAAATATAAAGTACCCCTTTAAAAAAAAATACCCGCAGTACCTACAGTTTTCAGACACACACAATTTTTTTCTATCATTGCAACACATTTGCTTGAACAACTTAATCGTAGTCGGGCAGACAATGACATTGTTGGTGTAAAAAGTACAAAAATAATAAAACGCTGTAAACCTGAAAACAAAAATTCCGTTTTCTCCAAATGTCAGTTGTGTTGACGTCTCCCCTCTCCAGACGTCTCTCGAGTACCCCTCAGGGTACCACCGGTGGAGAAACACTGGCCTAGCCAAAGCAGACAGGATTTCTCTGCATTTTCACAGTAGATTTGTGGCCAACCGAGCGTGCAGTCACGACTTTGGGGACCAAGTTCAGTAACATGCAGGGCTCGTGTATAAACCAACTGGCTTAGGGCAAGACACTTCTTCCCATTGCAGCTGATTGGCTAGGGCAGGGCTACTCAACGTACAGCCTGTTTGTTTGCGGCCCGCGCCGCGGTTTGGGTTTACATGGGGCTCGACACGCGACCCGCGGGTGGGAGCCAAAACAAGAAAAAGGAGTCAATATAATGGTGTTCTGTTGATATGCATTTTAGTAGTTAAATTCCTGGACTGTCATTGCTCATTAAAAGTGCTATCATATGGGTGGAAATCGGGTGACTATTGCATTTTATCAATATCAGCAGAATTGACTTAAATGGGGCCTGTGTGTTATGTAGTCTTGCCTTAATCTTTGTAGTCATACCTGTCAGTGTGAAAGAAGCTATTTTCATATATTTGCATATATATTTGCAAGTATATGCAACCGCACTTAAGTTGCGGCCCTTGGCATGTGCTGTGAGTATCATTGTGGCCCCCGAGGCTTCCAAAGTTGAGTAGCCCTGGGCTAGGGGATAATAGCCTACCACTGCCACCTGTCAAGGGAGAAATACCTTTAGTTCAAGCACTATAAGGGTATGTCTAGACTATCTGTCTCCATCGACGGAGCCATGTAAACTAGTTTACCCGGCATAGGCAAAGAAACGGGGATTTAAATAATCCCCTCTTCATTAAAATAAACATGGCCACCACGCTGTGCCGATGATCAGGTGATCCGGCACAGCGTCGGCAGTCTAGACGCGGATCGGTCGGCTGAGGAAGCCTTTGCTGACCGATCCCTTATCCCTTGTGAAACAAGGCTTATAGGATCGGTCGGCAAAGGCTTCCCCAGCCGACCGATCTGCGTCTAGACTGCCTCGCTGTGCCGGATCAGCTGATCATTGGCACAGAGCGGTGGCCATGTTTATTTTAATGAAGTGGGGATTATTTAAATCCCCGCTTCTTTGCCTATGCCGGGTAAACTAGTTTACATGGCTCCGTCGGCGGAGCCATGTAGTCTAGACATACCCTAAGAGTGCATCTACACTGCACCCTTAGCTCAAAATAAGCTACACAAACTGCATAGCTTATTTCGAGTGCATTTCGCACTCGCTTATTTCGTAATTTAGCGCAAAATAAACCGCTACTCCGAAACGTCCTTTAATCCTCGTGGAACATGGTTTACAGGGATGTCGGAATAGTGAGCCTGTTATATTTCAAAGTAATGGGCTTGTTCAAAAGACGCAGAATAGCTATTTTGGGATACCGAAAGTCTCCCGAAATAGTGCCGCGGTGTAGATGTTCCCTAGGTCTGTACATGTGTCTCAAAGGTCCAAGCGCACAGGGCGAACTCAGGCTAAAGTCATTCTGGTCTAGATCACGATGTTGTTAGTAACATCTGTTTGAGGACAGACCACTGACATTGATAAAAATAGGAAACATGACCAAGATTGGTGCATGACCTTTAGTGGGTGAGATTCCCTTGCGGCCCACTTGAAGTTTCACTGTTTTCCACCAGCTGATCCATCATCACCATAAAAGGAGGTGACAGCTGATGTGACACTGTAATTCGTATTTATCTTGGCGGGTGCAACTATTTCTCTCTTATCTCTGAGAGATGATATGAGTGAGTGATAGGCTCTGCCTTGGGCCCCGTTTCCTAGAATCCACGCTCCATGCTTAGTTACGAGACTAGCTTCTTTTTCTCTTCATGCAGATGTTCCTCAGGTTTATTGGCCTTATAAACCTCTATCTCCACAGACCATTTTGCAGCTATCTGGGTTACGAGGGAATGGGATTGATTTATTTTATTTTTCTTTTTATTGCTCTTTCGCGTGAACCAAACGAGAGGTGGAGCTTACAGGGCTCCAGAGAGGAATCACACAAGGGAACACGCAGCTCCTGCCCCTTCCAGACACTGGGAAGGTGTTGAGAATGCTTTGAAACTCTAGTATACAAGTTGGGGTGGCCGCATAGATGTTGTTTGAGCTTTTTGGTCCTTGTTTTGACAAGGTCCCAATAAGTTTGGAGTCTTTTAAGAAAAGTCCTATTGCATGTATGCGTAGGGAGATGTTATCAAATCGACCTTCCAGGGTTCGACTTAGTGTGCCTAGGAAAGACCCGCTAAATCAAATGCTGAGGGTGCCTTCTTTGATTGTGGTACCCTTCACTGTCCTGAAGAGTAATGGAAATTGACAGGAGTATTTCTCCTGTTGACCTCCAGCTGTGGGGCCTCCCCAGAAAATTGATGCAAGGTACGTCAACTCCAGCTACGCATTCACATAGCTGGAGTTGCGTCTTTTGCATCAATTTTCTCTGCCAGTGTGCACCTGGGCTTATCTAAACTCAGAACATTCAGACATTGGCGGCTGCCACATCTCTGCTTGTCTCCGCTCTTTTGGCTGGATACTCAGCAGGTATCACTGCCTCACGACAATGGTGCACAACCTCTGGTGCAAACCTGGCCCATGTTGGTAACGATTAAAGATCTCATGGTGCTTTTCACGGGGGATGGACTGCAAACGAAAGCTTTTCACAAGGGATGAAAGCTTGCACTCCGGTGTACGCTGCTTCCTGACACACCTCTGTGACTTCATATGGAACCGGCCTTGTTCTTTATGTCCTGTCTCAAACTGTGGCAGGGTGCTGTACGACGCAGTTATGACAGTAATTGTCACCCCAGAGATGACTGCATTTCAGTGTCATGTGACGTACAGCAGCAAGACCTACATAGGAGTGACGGGGCCCGAGCATTGACAGAGGAGTCCTGGGAAAAAATGCTGGCTAGAAAAAGCTTCTGCAGTCTTGGCAGGCACTGCCCCTCTCTGCTCTGCTTATGATACCAGCCCCTAATTCTGTCTCGATTCCCCCCCCCCCCCCCCCCCCGGATCCAATAACAGCTCTGTGACTTGCAGCTATTGGTTGCAACCACCAGGGGGCAGATTTTCACACCGGCCATTAACATCAATGCAGGACATGAATCCGGAGACACGTCCCCTTATTATCTCTGTACACGCAGCTGAAATTAATCGGTTTAGATGCCTGCTGCCTGTCTATCTACCTCTCCCACAGGCAGAACACTGTTCGCTAACTCGAGCCACTTCCTTCACCCTTGCGGGCAAAACACTGATTTCTCCCCTCTGATGGGCATACAAAATAGATGGCCGGATGGGGCAGATTCACCCTTCCTGTCATTCTATTGAAGTCAATGAGTTTAACTGGGCATAAATGTAGCTCCGTATGGATCAGAGCAGCTGGGCTAAATATCTCTGCCAATTTACTGTAAGTACTAAGACTTCATGTGTGTGATTTTGCTGCACACCTGTTGGAAACTGATTCCAGCAGCAGAGCTAGAACACCGATTCTAAGGTCCAAAGGCACAGAATCCTTCCGCCCAAACAACAGAAGAATCTCCCTCTAGCAGTATAGGGCATATGAAACAGAATTGAGCAGTTCCAATTCCTTCCTGTAGAGGGCAGTGCTACCTAATCACTCACCAGCATGCCAGCATAATGTGAAATTCAAGACATAGTCCATAGACTGACTACGTTAATATCAGCATGTTGCTTGTGTTTAAGGCCTATTGCACCACAAAGTGTGTGTCATCCTTGAATAACCACATCAAATAAACCACAATGCAGCTTTCCTAGGTAAGGTTGCTGTATACATAATAGGCCTGACATAAAACCATAGCAAGCAAGAAATTGAAAACTCAAGCCAGTAAATGGCACGGGCCTTCTACTGTTTTGACCCAACTCACACATAGACCTAACCATTCACCCCAGTTACTATTTACCACAGATCAAGTTCCACAACCTTAACTCTGCCCCTGAAGAATGCCAGCTTTTCCAAACTACCTGCTCTGAACAACCACGATTGGCCCTTCAGCACACAACCCCTCTTTTATCATCTTACCCTCGCCAATGTTAATAATAGGTGTCAGAATTGGGAGAAGGGTCTTGCAAAAGGTTGGCATCTCTTTGGCTTCTTTGAGTGTCACTTTGTGGGGGCGAATGGCCAATGTTGTCGCATCGTCCCATTTTGACAGTTTCTAAACAAAAAGTTTAGATGGTTTGTTTTCCGTTCAAGATGACGTCTTGTTCCGAAATGTAACTCCATGTATACTAACCCCCAAAATTTTTCCGAAAAAAACTCACTTACGTCCACACTGCAATTGCGTTCTTCTGCAAGAAAATCGAAAGAACAGAGGGGTTTTTCCAGCATTCTCATTCTACGAGGAAGAAGCCTTTTTGCGAAAGAGCTCTTTCAGAAAAAGGCGTGTGTGTGGATGGGGAAGAGGGAGATCTTTTGGAAGAAGAGGAAAGAGAAAAAAGCACAGGGGCCCTGGTGGCCACTCCGTCCATAGCAATCACAGCTTAAATGCGAGAGAGCGTCCATTCAGTCTGGACACTCTCTTTCGAAAAAACAGATCGCTTTTTCAATGCACTATTGCTGTACATCCAATAATTTGATCTATGCCATCAAATGCCAGCAATGCCCCACTGCTATATATATTGGGCAAACTGGACGGTCTCTGCGGGAAAAAATCAATGGACACAGTTCGGATATACATAAAGGGAATATACAGAAGCCTGTTGGTGAGCATTTCAGCTTGCCTACTCACAGTCTGACAGACATGCAAGTAGCTGTCTTATCACAAACCAGCTCTACAAGCCAAATACACAGAGAAGCCCTGGAATCCCAGTTCATCCACAAATTCAATTCACATGCTAATGGACTCAGTCGCGATATGGGCTGGTGGGGACTTTACCTACTTAATAACCACTGAAGGTGCTAACAGCTCCCTGAGTGGTATCCTTCCTGTTTTAGGAATCTATCTATTGACTTTGATTTTTATCTGCTTAGGTTTCAGTACCCATTCTCCAGATACTTAATGATGCCCTGTCTCCCACCCGCCTCCCTTTTTTCTTTCTCTCCCCTCTCCTATTTATTTTGAGTTTTCATATTCCCCACTCATAACTCCGGTCATCTGAAGAAGTGGGCTGCACCCATGAAAGCTCATGATCCCATCTACATGTTTCGTTAGTCTATAAAGTGCTACCAGACCATTTGTTGTTTTTTATTGCAGCGTGGGCGCTCTCTTTCGGAAGGTGTTTTTGCGGGAGATCTTTTCCGAAAAAAGCTTCTTCCGAAAGAAGCCTGCAGTCTAGACACTGAGTGAACTGGTCATGTCATCAAGGCAGCCAGGCATGTGGGGGCAGTTAAGAACTTGCCCGAAGCAGCAGGCTTATCTGGGCACCTGCAGCCCATGAAGGCCTGCCGGGGTAGTTCAAAAGGCTTTTACTCAGGAAGGCAGAAAAGACAAGGGCTGAGAGGAAAAGGTGCGCTGCCGGAGAGCTGAGGTCTGCAAGGAGGGATGTGTGCTGTGCACGAGAGACTCGCTCAGGGATCAGGGAGAAGGTACTGGGGGGAGCATTTGGGGAAATGGCCCAGGGAAGAGGCTACTGGACTGGGGCTAGGGGAAAAACCCTGCCAGTTGCCGCTAGCTAGGGTCCCTGGGCTGGAGCCCGTAGAGTGGGCGGGCCCGGGTTCCTCCCAGCCCTCCCCACACCACTACAGAGTCTGCCCCTGGAAAGGGAGACCAGGACTATAGAGGGGCTGCACCCCAATCTTTGGACTTTCCTAGGATGAGGATGGCTCAGGAGGCTGTGACCTTGGCCTCTAGTAAGAGACGGTGTGGAGGGTAACAGCCAGAAGTGTAGCAAGGGTTTTAGGTGCCCGGGGGCAAAATTTGCGCCCCCCCCACCCGCTGCTGCTACATCGCTGAGCCCGACCCTGGGAGGAAGGGGGGAGCTTGTACTGTGTCTTCCCCCGACCCCTCCAGTTTGGGGCCAGGCTCCCACACACTAACCCGCCGGCGGAGATGGAGGAGGGTCAGGCTGGGGGCTGAGAGGCAGGGAGGAGGTTCCAGCTGGCGGTGACGGGCGGAGGAGGAGCAGAAAAGCCCAGGGATGACAGGGGGAGCAAAGGGGGACTAAATTGGTGCACCCCAGCATGGTGCCCCAGGGGCAACTGACCCCCCCCGCCTCCTCCCTCGCTATGCCACTGGTGACAGCGAGCCTCGGAGGTAAACCACACCCGCCTAGAAACGCAGGACCCTCAGGGTACAGAGCTTTGCCACAACAGGGATCACTGAGAAACTGAGTGGCTTTCGTGGTATAAGATCTCAGACTTGGATGATCTCTTCTGGCCTTCACTGACTTCACCCACTCTTTTTGATGTAAATCATTTTCAACATGCAAAGCAAAGAGATACTGCCTTTGTGTGGAATGCAGGGGATTTGGGGGCAGCCTTCATCCAGCTGTCCCGGAGGGGAGCTGTCACTTCAAGACCCCAAACCATGGCATCTCAGCTCCCAGGGGGCAACAGAACAGCTGTCCGTTGACCTGAGAGCTAGCACTGAACTGTCGTACATTTTAATCGGTCCTAAAAAGAGAGCTATGGGAAACAATTGCCAGACCTCAGGGAGATCTGAGAGCGACAAATGGCTTGAGGGTTGTTATTCCCTCTCAAAGGCGAAGAAATGTGTAGGGACACCTGTTTAATATTGGGAAAAGTGATCTGTGGATCACGGCAGTGAATGGGAGTTTTTCCAGCAAAAAAGGCAGACTTTGGGTGGAAAAGCTGGAAGCCTCAAAACAGAAAATCGTCAGGTCTCCAGTGAAACGTCATTGTTCAAATGTCTGCACATTTGGTTTTGACAAAACATACTAAAATGTTAATTTCTGACACAAAGTCAACATTTTCCTAGAGGAAACGGAAATATTTTCGAAAGCTTTTTCGTTTTTCAACAAAAAGCCACATTTTCCATGGAAAACACCCTTTCTGTGAAAATGTTAGGGGAACCCAAACCCCATTTTTTCATCCAAAAGCAGTTTTGAGGGAAAACTTGTCCAACAAGCCCTAGTGTGTAATACAATTTCAGCAGGGTCAGCTGAAAATCATCCAACCCTGGGTTTAGTATGAATTGATTTTAACTAAAACAAAATGTATCAGCTATTGTATATCCTGCAAAAACACAAGGGGAAAAGGTGAAAGAAGGATTTAGATTACTATATTGGTGGACTTCTGCATCCTCTGCCTTAGGCTACAGTGAATGCTAATTAATTTGGTCTTTTGTTAGAGGAAAAGTCAGTTTTCTAAAACTTTATGACTTTGTTTAACATGGGTTTTAAATGCTTATCTGCATGAGGAATTATTCCAGAATAGTTATTCGAGATTAACCTGTGTAGACACTCTGGTTCAGGAATAAGAATGCCTGAGTCCAAGTTATCTTAATCCTCTAAGGTCTAGTGTACACTAATCTAAGATATGCAACGTATGTACTTACCGCGGTGTCTTCCATGTAGTAAAGTCTGCAATGCTCTCCCATCAACTCTGCCTACTCGTCTCATCCTGGTGAAGTACCAGAGTCGACGGGAGAGCGCTCGGAGTTTGATTTATCGCACCTCAGACACGATAAATCAACTGCCAATGGATCGATCGCTGCAGTGTCGATCCACCATGTAGTAGAGACACGCTCTAATTCAGAATAAAGCATTGATACTCCAGAATAAGAACACCCACAGGGAGAGTTAATCCACTTCACTTTCACACCCTACTTTATTCTGGATTAATTGTCACGTGTAGACAAGACCTCAATGACTAACAGCTCCTATAGAAGGATAACACCTTCCCTTTATTACATTGAGCTAGAGTTGAACTGGTGACCTATTACCCATTACCAGCTGCCTAGATCAACCCTCGCCTACTAGGATCCTCTTAACAACAAAGGAGTACCCCCAGGGCAGGCTAAATTGTTGGTTTCCTCTTTGGCATGGCTGATGCTAATCCCCCGATATTCTGGCAGTGAGGTCACATCCCTAAGGCAAACAAAAAAATCACTGACAATGCAAAGGCCTTTTGGAATTCATGAATCAAAGTCTCAAGACTGGATACTGGAGGCATGGTGGTGGCTGGATCTCCCAGCAACACCCACAGGTGGGTGTCAGTCCAGCACTAGAGCACCAGCTGTCTCAATCTTTTCTTCTCCCCCAGACATGGGATACGGAGCAGCCGTTCGGCTGAAAAGGACCTGGGGATGACAGTGGATGAGAAACTGGATAGGAGTCAACAGGGCGCCCTTGTAGCCAAGAAGGCTAATGGCATATTAGGGTGCATTAGTCGGAGCATTGCCAGCAGATCTAGGGACGTGATTATTCCCCTTTATTCAGCAGTGGTGAGGCCACATCTGGAGTATTGCATCCAGTTCTGCCCCTCCCCCAATTCCAGAAAGGATGTGGACGCATTGGAGAAAGTCCAGCGGAGGGCAACCAAAATGATGAGGGGGCTGGAGCACATGATTTACGAGGCGAGGCTGAGGGATTTGGGCTTGTTTAGTCTGCGGAAGAGAAGAGGGAGAAGGGATTAGATCTCAGCCTTCAACTTCCTGAAGGGGGGTACCAAAGAGGATGGAGAGAAGCTGTTCTCAGTGGGGGCAGATGGCAGAACGAGGAGCAATGGTCTCAAGTTGCAGTAGGGGAGGTTTAGGTTGGATATTAGGACAAACTATTTCCCTAGGCGGGTGGGGAAGTGCTGAGATGGGTTCCCTAAGGAGGGGGTGGAATCTCCACCCCTAGAGGTTTTGAAGTCCTGGCTTGACAAAGTCCTGGCTGGGAAGATTTAGTTGGGGCTGGTCCTGCTTTGGGCAGGGGGCTGGACTCGATGACTCCTGAAGTCTCTTCCAGCCCTAGGATTCTATGATTCTAAATTGCAGGTTCAGGTTGGATATTAGGAAACACATCCTAACTATCAGGGTGGGTAAACACTGGAATAAATTGCCTAGGGAGGTTGTGGAATCTCCATCACTGGAGACATTTAAAAGCAGGTTAGACAGACACCTGTTAGGGATGGTCCAGATGGTGCTTGGTCCTGCCATGAGGGCAGGGGACTGGACTTGATGACCTCTTGAGGTCCCTTCCAGTTCTAATATTCTATGATTCTACTTCCTCTTTTCTCCTTCCTCTCTGCTTTGTCCAGTCAGCTTCCAGGGATTGTCTCTGGTTTTGCGTACTGTGCCTAGCACAGAGGGGCCTTGATTTTGGCCGGGGTCGCAAGTGCACCAGGAAGTGCTCCAGTGAGCTTCCAGTGAGTTTCAATGGGAGGCTTGCCTGCGAAAGGAGCGCGTGATCAAACGGCTCCAGTGGGCGGCGGCTGCGGCGCTCAGACGGGCAGAAGTTCAGCCTTTCGCTTGACGGGCTGACGGATTTCCCAGCACAGCTGCTCCCGGTGACAGTGACCATTGTTATTTTTTTTGCCTCCCCAAGGCGTATTCCTTTGCTTTTGGAATGAACTGCTGAATGCTACCACTGAATAAGTACAGAATCATCCGGGGAGCCTTTTTGGCTAGTGATCCTGCCCACCATCTGCTAGCCAGCACCGGCTTAACTTGCTCGCTACGACCAGTCTTCCTGATGTCTCCAGCTTCAAAACTGGGCATGGCGCATCTGCCCGGGCAGCAGCCATGCACTGAAATGGACGCAACAGAGACTAGCAACTGGATTAACGGGGCCTGATTCCAAGATGCCAAGTCCGGCAAGGACCATCTTGATCACCTAGTACAACCACCAGAGAACTGCCCCCAAATTTAGGCTGGCAATGAGTTGTACATTTTTAAGAGTGGGGGCAATTAACTGCTGGCACGGGGTAGATTCTCCATCCCTGACAATTTTCGAATCAAGTCCGTGTGTTTTCCCAAAAAGATCCACCCAGGGAAAACACCCAGACTTGACTTGAAAATTGTCAGGGATGGAGAATCTTCCCTGTGCTAGCAGTTAATTGCCCCCACTTTTAAAAATGTACAACTCATTGCCAGCCTGAATTTGTCTAGCTTCAACCTGTTGGGTCATGCTAGACTGTTCTCGGCTACGTTGAGAAGCCCACTATTAAATATTGCCTCCCCTCATGTAGGCCTTTATAAACTGTGATCAAATCCCCCCCTCTCCCCGGATCGTCTCTTTGTTAAAATCAATCGATTGAGCTCTTTAGGTCTATCACTAGAAGGGAGGTTTTCTAAACCTTTCATTGTTCTCACAGCATTGCTCTGAACCTCTCCAATGTCTCAGTCGCCTTCTTGAGTGGCAGGCACCCGAAACGGGACACAGGATCCCAGCAGTGGTCGCACCAATGCCAAATACAGAAGCAAATTAACCTTTTCCTCTCCTGCTCAAGAGCCTCCATCTCTGCTTCCAAGTTCTTTTGGACACAGCGATGCACTGGGAGCATATGTTCATTATCCTCCCCCCTGACCCCAAATCGTTATTCGGGGCCCTGCTTCTCAGGACTGAGTTCCCCCTCTCAGTTACTGAGTTCATGCACTAAGGGAAGAGATGAAGAGAAAGGTGGAGTTCAACTGTCTTCATTGCTCCCTGTCCTTTGAGCCCGTACGGGCATTTCTGATGCTTAGTATAATTTAGAGAAAGCCTCCACTATGCTCCAACTCACATTCTGTTCTCCCGGCTCGCTAGGAAGCAGAGCCCCACTGTGCATTCTGGCCACACCCCCTGCTTGCCCTCGATTGCCCCCTGCAGGAGATAGTTAGCTCCATGTTCCCCCAGGAGAATAGCCTACTACTGCTGCCCCATTAAAGAAGCTATTCCTTTAGACCGAGTGGTAGAGGTCTGCTCTTTAGCACAGACATGGCCGCAGGTTCAATCTGTACTGATGACCTTCACTGTGGTGCTCGTTTCATTTCCAGGATTGAGATGAGCCCTGGAGTCTGTGGGGCTCATTGGTAGGGCACCTCCCCACTGAAAACAGAGTTGGGGTTTCTCCATTTGGAAGTGCCCCCTTGCATAGGGTGCCTTCTGCATCACTTGGAGCCTTTACATCAAGATGGAGGTGAGAGATGTTCTACCTCAGCCACAAGACAAGGGCTCGCCTCAGGAATCCCTGGGCGAAATTCTGTTGCAAGCTCACTTCAGGTTTTCCCGAAAACGAATTAATTTGGAACTCAGAACAGTCATATGGGCTTTACAGTCCATAACACAAACACCAGTCCTTCACGCAGACCGAGGCAAATACTCTCAAGGTTAGGATGCTGATGAAGCCAGCTTACTTGGTTTAGGGTCGGGACAGCAAGTCTGCCATGACTTCACCCAGAACGGGTCCCTCGTGGAAGTGGTCAGTCTTTTTATCTGGCCTGATGGAGCCTGATTGGCCTATGCCTGCTCCCAGCCCTTCTAGGCACTGGAGAACCAACTCTCGCTGGTTCTGTCTACAGCTGAACATGGAAGGCCCCTATAGGCAGCCCCTGGAGGTCTGGACTCACTGCTCTTCCCTGCCAGCAGGACAATTATTAGGATGGGGCCTCCCACCAGGGGGCAGCAAATGCCCGGTATGCCCCTTCACAGGGCCCCACTGCTCTGTATAAAACACAAGCCAGTCTTCAGGAGCAGGGATGATGTCTTAATTCTACCCCACCCCCTTTTAACCTGCCGTGATCTCGTCCAAACCCCAGGCCAGAAATCAGGGCTGGCGCCTTCATCCTGCTCTGGGGCAGGCTGGAGGTTCGGGGCCTGGCGGGTGGATTGGGAGCCTGGGAGCGGGAGCTGGGCAGCACAGTGCAGGTATTCTCTGCAGCTCCGGAGCACGCGGCATCGCTAATAGCAAAAGAGGGGCTGGCACGCTGCCAGCCTGTCTAGCCGGTGCCAGGAAAGCAACTCTGAGTACACAGCAAGCTGGCTCCGCTCCTGGCGTTACATTCAGGGCACTTTCCAGCTCGCCCGGAGCAGCAACAGCATCGTCCTCCCTGTCCGTGTGAGACCGTGCAAGGATCGGGAGGCTGGGGCCAAAAGCTGTGCAAAATCCTCGGTGGGCAATCAGCTACCAGCCCTGGGCTTCCACCCCAGTTGAGTTCCCATGCAAAGCCAGGCCTTTCCTGTCCTGCTGTGGCTGGAGGGAGAAGGAAGTGAACTCTTTGCAAAGGAAGGCAGTGCAGTCTAGTGGATAGAAGCTAGGACTGGCCTTTAAGAGACTTTGGTTCAGCACCTGGCTCTGTGGCAAATCTTTGCCCATCTCTGCTCCCCCTCTATAAAATATTTCCCAGCCTTTAAGATCTGATATATGAGAGCTAAGTGCAAGCTGGCACTCTCTGGTCCGGCAACCTCCGTGGTCCGGCATGAAGTTAGTTAGCCGGGTGTCCACTTTTCATGGGTGTAGCCAAGTTTCTCATGGTCCCATAAAGTTTGTTTCCAGCCACCAGTCCTGGCTCTCCATGTTCTGTGCTGTGATTTAGCTCGAATGTACCCCGAGATGTCTTCTCAGAGTAGGTCTACACTACAGAGTTTTGCTGGAAAAAGGGCCGTTTTTCCGACAAAACCTGAGTTACGTCCACACTGCAATCATGTTCTTCCAAAAGAAAATCGAAAGAACAGAGGGGTTTTTCCGACATTGGTAATCCTCTTTCTACGAGGAAGAAGCCTTCTTCTGAAAGAGCTCTTTCGGAAAAAGGCGTGTGTGGATGGGGAAGAAGGAGTTCTTTCGAAAGAAGAGGAAAGAGGAAAAAGCACAGGTGCCCTGGTGGCCACTCCATCCATAGTAATCACAGCTGAAATGCGAGAGAGGTTCCATTCAGTGTGGATGCTGTCTTTCGAAAAAGCAGATTGTTTTTTCCGTGTGCTTTTGTGTGTGGATGTTCTCTTTCGGAAGAAGTTTTTTCGGAAGATCTCTTCTGGAAGAGCTTCTTCCGAAAGAAATCTGCAGTCTAGACATAGCTTCAGAGTCTAGCAAGCAGTGGAAGGGTGGGTAATGCTGCTAGACAATATTGACTTCCTGTGGTCCGGCACTGGTTAGGTCCCAAGGGTGCCAGACTAGAGAGGTTCAACCTGTATTAGTGGGGGTTTTATAAGGGTCGCTCAGCACTTAGGTAATATGGGTTAGGTTCCAATCAAGGACACGCTGCCTAAGAATTTAGCTCCCCTCAGTGTCTCCCTGGGGCAAAAGACACAAGACAGGAGTAGAGGGGGGTGGGAACAAACCACAAAAGAGAAAGCATCTCCTTCCACAGCATGCCCCTGTTTCAGAACTGACACCGGCACGGGAGGAAAGGGGCGTGTTTCATGCAGGACGCAAAGGAAGTCTAACCATGTGGCTTCTGGAAGCCAAATTATCTTCGTGCTTGTCACGGATGTGACCAGCCCAATGGCTCCAGAGCTAACATGCTACCCTTCTTTCTTTGGCCCCTTGGGGCTTTGCTCCCCAGGAGCCATAGGAACACGGTCAGTGTCACGAGTTCTGGGGTCCATTCCCAGCTCTGACACAGACTTCTGGGGTGGCCTTGGACAAGACACTTAAACAGCTCCCTACCTCAGTTTCCCTGCAAGTGAGGATAACCAGGGTGACTAAGATTTGTACATTGCCTAGGAGCACTGAGAAGGGAGAGCGACATCTGCTCTGCAGCCTGAGCCGAGAGGCAGTAGGCTTTTAGCGCATGTGGTAGAGGCTCATGGCTTTAATTCCTGAGGTCCCATGTTCAATCTAGCATTCCCTGTAAGCTGAGTTCGGGGACGGCCACCCTGGAGAGACTTAAAGGCTGCCCAGCTGCTTAGCACATTGCTCATAGCTGTCATCAGGCGTTTCTATGGGTGGTTCACTTCTGCACATGCGCTGGTGCAGAACAACATTGATTCTGCACAGGGATGGAAAAAATTAGAGGGAACATTGGTTCAATCCCACCTGTCAACGAACGGGGTCTGCCGGCTTTACAAAGCTTTAGTTAGCCTCTCAGCTAAGGCTGTGGAGCAGACTTGTCAGTGGTCTCATGGCTGCTGTGACACTTAGATAAAGGTGCTAGAGAAGGGCAGATACTGGACCAGAAGGATGGGGGACTTTACTGCCTGGCCCTGCCGCAGACTCTTTCCTTAGTGCCTCTATTACTGTTACCATTTAACCCAGGGGGGCTTTGATCCTGACTGAGACCCTGAGGTGCTACCTGAACACAAACACCAGCACTCTGATCTGAGTGACCATGTTGGAAAGGGTTGGGTCAGGGTTCAGGGTTAGATTAGGGTTAGGTTAGGGATCAGGGTTAGATTAGAGTCAGGTTAATCATAGAATCATAGAATACTAGGACTGGAAGGGACCTTGAGAGGTCATCGAGTCCAATCCCCTGCCCTCATGGCAGGACCAAATACTGTCTAGACCATCCCTGATAAACATTTATCTCACCTGCTCTTAAATATCTCCAGTGATGGAGATTCCACAACCTCCCTAGGTAACTTATTCTAGTGTTTCACCACCCTGACAGTTAGGAACTTTTTCCTAATGTCCAACCTAAACCTCCCTTGCTGCAGTTTAAGCCCATTGCTTCTTGTTCTATCCTCAGAGGCCAAGATGAACAGGTTTTCTCCCTCCTCTTTATGACACCCTTTTAGATACCTGAAAACTGCTATCATGTCCCCCCTCAATCTTCTCTTTTCTAAACTAAACAAACCCAATTCCTTCAGCCTTTCTTCATAGGTCATGTTCTCTAGACCTTTCATCATTCTTGTTGCTCTTCTCTGGACCTTCTCCCATTTCTCCACCTCTTTCTTAAAATGCGGTGCCCAGAACTGGACACAAGACTCCAACTGAGGCCTAATCAGTGCAGAGTAGAGCGGAAGAATGACTTCTCGTGTCCTGCTCACAACACACCTGTTAATGCATCCCAGAATCATGTTTGCTTTTTTTGCAACAGCATCACACTGCTGACTCATATTCAGCTTGTGGTCCACTATAACCCCTAGATCCCTTTCTGCAGTACTCCTTCCTAAAGGTTAAGGTTAGGGTTAGGGTTAGGTTAGGATTTGGGTTAGGGTTAGGTTAGGGTTTAGGATTAGGTTAAGGGTTAGGGTTAGGGTTAGGTTATGTTAAGGTTTTAGTTTAGGGTTTGGTTAAGGTTCGGGTTCGGGTTTAAGATTAAGTTAGGGTTAGGGTTTAGGGTCAAATTAGGGTTAGGTTTAGGGTTAGGGTTAGGTTATGTTAAGGTTTTAGGTTAGGGTTTAAGGTTAAATTAGGGTTAGGTTAGGGTTTAGGATTAGGTTAGGTTTAGGGTTAGGGTTAGGGTTAGGATTCCTGCCAAGAAAGATTTGGTTCGGGCCTGGGGTGGAAGGAGCCGGGGAAGAGCTTGCTTTGTTAGTCAGAGGGATTAGCTTGAGCTTCACTGTAACGACCAGTAATGCTGCCCTACGGATATTTGTGAAAGAGGCAATTGGGAGCAGAGTTTCTGCCTTTCCATCCCTAACAGCGAGGCTGGTATTCTGGGCAGATGCAGTTTGGTTTGCTCTGGGCCTCAGACTGTAGCCTGGGGTCACAGCTTCCATTAGTATTTGAATAAATAAATGAGTGCGTGGTGAGAGGGCGGGGAAATGAAATGTAGCGGGTAAGATCGAGACCCTGATGCAAAGCACTGCAAGATAGGCCCTGTCTCCACTTACTGGGAAATCGATGCTGTGGAGATCGGTCCCACGGGGTTTGATTTAGCAGGTCTAGTAAGAACCCACTAACTCAATCGCTGATCGCTCCCCCGTCTACTCGGGTACTCCACTGGGTCGCGAGGAGCAAGAGAAGTCGGCAGGAGAGTTTTTCCCATTGACCTCCCTCGAACTAAGGTTCATCGGTTCCAGCTCCGCTATTTGTGTCGCTGCAGTCATGTATCTTAGTTTGACCTTGTCCCCTAGTGAGACCTGGCCTCAGTGTCTGACTTTCAGGACTTCCAGGGGGCGACCCAATTCAGGACGATGAGATCTGAACTTCTGAATCGATGGGGCAGAGAACCAAAATCAATGATACAGCAAGTCCCTTCCAATAGAACATAAGAACATCAGAACGGCCACACTGGGTCAGATCAAAGGTCTACCTAGCCCAGTGTCCTGAGTGGCCAATGCCAGGTGCCCCAGAGGGAGTGACCAGAACAGGGAATCATCAAGTTATCCCTCCCCTGTCTCCCATTCCCAGACAAACAGAGGCTAGGGACGCCATTCCTACGCATTTTGGCTAATAAGAATTGATGAACCGATCCTCCATGAATTTATCTTGTTCTTTTTTGAACCCTGTTAAAGCCCTGCTCCTCACAACATCCTCTGGCAAGGAGTTCCACAGGTTGACTGTGCGATCCTATAAATCCTTTCCAATCCTATAAACAAGAAACAAGTAGGATCCCCCTGAAGAATGTAAGGTTGATAATGACAGGTCAGGGAGCGTCTACAGTGCAAGACATGCAGGTGCTGACTGTATCTGCAGCAAATCAGAGAGGTGTCTCTTTACTATGCATGAGTCGACCCAGGGGAATACATCTGCACCGCACGCTCCCTTCCTCTAGGGCGAGAGGAGAAACAACACCTGCCAGCTGCTATTCCTGGAAAGCCGCGCAGGGCGCCCAGCCATACGACAGCTGTCCATAAAAGCGAGGCAACTCGAGAGCGCCATTCACTCAGTTCTTTCCACTGCTGGGATGCTTTTGTGTGGGTAGGGGATACTGCCGAGGAGATGAAGCAGTTTCCATGTAGCCTAGTACTAGGCCCTGCATAAACCTGTGGGTTTCCACTGATGGGTTGCCTGGAGGGTGGAATGTCGGGCCCTGGGGCTCATGGCTGCAGGGGGAGCAGGTGAGCAGCGGGGCGGCTAAGGCAGCTCCCTGCCTGTCCTGGCACCGCAGACTGCGCTGCACCCCACCGCAGACTTAACATCGTCTGATGCTCTTGGACTTTAAGGCAGGAGGGAGGGATTCTCTAGCCAGGCCAACAGGCTCTTAACACATTTTAAAGGCAGAGACGCAGTGCGGTTAGCTCCCAGAGCCGGGAGCTAACCCCGCTGCAGCTCTCCCGCTTATCGACTAATCGACTAGTCAATGGAAAATCCAACGATTAGTTGATTAAACAAAATTTAACATCCCTACTGTGGGAAACTGCTACCATGGGGTACAGCACAGGTAGGCACTGTCCCTATGGATTTATAGACATGTTTTAATGCCCTTTTCCCCTCCTTCCCTGCCTGCATAGGATAGACTCTGGATTCTGTAATTCCTACTCCAGCTCCTCTGAGGAAGTGGGTTTTTACCGCGCGAAAGCTCATGATCCTCCATATTTTTTAGTCTCTAAGGTGTTCGTTGTTTTTAAAGTGACAGACTAACATGAGTACCTCCCTGAAACGCACTCCAGTCCAAGTCTCGGAGGGATCTCTGCGTTAGTCGGGCTCTTTAAAAACAATGAGCCATCCTGTGGCACCTTAGAGACTTACACAAATATAGATATAGGATCATGAGCTTTCGCGGGCAAAACCCACGTCTTCAGATGAGTTCATCTGTCTTGCCCGCGAAAGCTCATGCTCCTATAATTATTTGTGCCACAGGACAGCTCGTTGTTTTCACTTTCTAAGGCTATGCCTACACTACAGTTTTTTCAGAAAAACAGCCAGCTGTCTTGACCCGCTGGATAAGGAGCTGATCTTTTTTCATGTACAAATGCGATTCATGAGAGCATCAGAAAAAATTAGGGACGGAGCAGAGAAGTATCGTATCAGAAGGTAGGACCCATGTAGGGGAGTCAGAGAAGACTTTTCTTTCTTTTAACAACACCTGCACAAAGAGAACAAATAATTCCCACAACCCTTTGCAGCCTTAAAGGAACACAGTCACAGAAATATGGGTATTTTTGCATCACGGCTTGTTAAGCGCCCAACCTTGCAAGGTGATAGGTGCCCTCGACTCTCACTGGAATCCAATCCAGGCTCTAAATGACCGTGTTTACACTAGATTAACACAAATGCTCAGGCTCATCCCAGAGCAGCGTGGGAACGAGTCAGTAGCACCTCTCCCCCTGGCCCGGAGAGCGTAATCAGAACGCGAGTTGCTTGTTCTCGATTAAACAGACATTTGATCAAAACCAAACCCTCGCACGGGGCTGGCAGATGGAAAGGACTTTCGGCATGTGCTGGCTTGGGGGCCCAATGCAACTTGCACGGAAGAGGGAACAAAATCCCCTGGACATCACTACCAGCTGGTCTGAGCACCTGGAGAAGCTCTGAAGTTGTGTGGCCTGAGGACACAGGGCCCAGTGCCAAGACCCTGCTGCACATCATCTGTGAGATGCAACTCACCATGGGAGGAACTTCTCCCCCCTCTGTTTCCATCCAGCGGAACCCTCTAATCAATAGGGTCCACAGTCCCACTGAGTGGGACATGGCCTGCACGCTGCTTGCCCGCATTCCTCACCAACCAGCTACTCTGATAGCACCTGCCACTGGGGTTCCGAGGTGGCCCCCTCAGCAGAGAGATCAGACAACCCAGGACCCCAGAGGCACCCAGAGAGAAGCTGAGGCTGCTTCCCCGGCACAGCACACAGGTCTATGGAGTCGCTGAGATACCAGAAGGTTTCTAAGCTCTCAGCTGGGCTGACATCCCACTCTTAGAAGACGGAAAAAAAAAATCACTCTGGCTTTGCCAGCATGAATACAAACCAGGCAAAGGCAGAAACACAATTGCCCTAATAGAATCAGACTGTTTCCCATTTACTTACAGCTCAAGCCGGTTAGTCTTTTACTTCCCTTTAGGCCTGCCGATGGGGTGGGGGTAGGGCAAAGGGGAAACTGGCCCAGGGCCTGGTGATTCTTAAGGGCCCAGGGTCCTGGTCGCCGTGCTGTTACTGCAGCAGCAGAGCTCTCAGGGCCCCGGCCCTTTAAATCGCCGCTAAATGCCATATGGCATGCAGGGCAGCATGGTGCACTCCCAGTGGCTCTGAGAGATGGATGCCCCTGGCCTTGCCCCTTCCTCCCTCAGTTTCCCCTGCTATAAGGGGGGCTGAGGAAAGCGACCTCCTTTATACAGCACCATGAACTCACGATCAGGTAGCGAGGGAAAGTATACAGCATGCCTGCGTTCCTCGCACTCCTGGCTGGGGAGGGGAAGGGGCAGAGAAGTCATTGATGCAAGCTATGTACATTCCTTTCGCTCCTTGATAGTGAGGGGAAGAGAAAGAAGAGCAAATTGTGCCCTTGTACAAGCGGCTTCCCCCTCCTGCCCCCCTGTAATGGCACTCTTGCAGATGCCCCAGAGGGAATGAACAGAACAGGGAATCATCAAGTGATCCCTCCCCTGTTGCCCATCTCCAGCCTCTGAGAAACAGAGGCGAGGGACCCCATTCCTACCCATCCTGGCTAATAGCCATTGATGAACCGATCCTCCATAGATTTATCTAGCTCATTTTTTAATCCTGTCATAGTCTTGGACTTCAAAACATCCTGTGGCAAGGAGTTCCACGGATTCACTGTGTGTTATGTGAAGAAGTACTTCCTTTTGTTTGTTTAAAACCTGCTACCTATCAATTTCATCTGAGGATCCTTAGATCTTGTGTTATTGGAAGGAGTAAATAACTCTTCTTTGTTCCCTTTTTCCACACAAGCCATGATTTTATAAACCTCTATCATTTCCCTCCTTAGTCATCTCTTTTCCTAGCTGAAAAGACCCACTCTTATTAATCTCTCTTCATATGGTAGCTGTTCCAAACCCCTCATCATTTTTGTTGCCCTTTTCTGAACCATTTCCAAATCCAATATATCTTTTTTTGAGATGAGGCAACCACATCTGCACGCAGTGTTCAAGATGAGAATGTACCATGGTTTTATATAGAAGCAATAAGATCTCTTCTGTCTTATTCTCTATCCCTTTTTTAATGATTCCCAGCATTCGGTTTGCTTTTATGACTGCTGCTGCACACTGAGTGGATGTTTTCAGAGAACTATCAGCAAAGACTCAAATATCTTTCTCTTGAGTGGTAGCAGCTAATTTAGTCCGCATGATTTTGTACATATAGTTGGAATTATGTTTCCCAAAATGTCTTACTTTGCATTTATCCACATTGGAGTTCATCTGCTGTTTTGTTGCCCAATCACCTAGTTTGGTGAGATCTAGTCTGCTTTGGGCTTACATATCTCGAGCAGTTTTGCATCATCTGCAAATTTTGCCACCTCACTGTTTAGCCCATTCTCCGGATCATTTATGAATATGTTGAATGGGATGGGGCTAGGACGGAACCATTTAGGACACTGTTAGTTGCCTCTCTCAACTGAAAAGTGACCATTTATTCCTCCCCTTTGTCTCCTATCTTGTAACTGTTAGAGAAGAAACAGGCGACCCAGGAGTGGATGGAGTAAATGGAACCACTTTGTTGCCTATGCATGTTTACCTCAGGACATTCAACACATAGGGTTGCCAGGTGTCCGGTATTGACCCGGACAGTCCAGTATTTTCTGATTTTTTTTTACCGGACGGGAAGTGAAAATACCAGACACTTAAAATGTCCGGTATTTTCTGATTTTTTTCCCTGCCAGGAGGCGAAAATACCGGATACCTGGCAACCCTATGACACACTCAGCAACAGGGCCCAGCCCCCGGGCCCCTCCTGGGCCCCCTGGACTCCTACTTACTTGTTTCCACAGGGAAGCTGTCTTTTGGCTCGATCAGGAAAACAAGATGGCCGCTGGCAAAAAGCTTCAAAGGCTTTTCTTAAAGGGGCCATGCTGTTTTATTTTTATTTTTTTAATATTTTTTTTTTTGCTCAACAACTTTGGTCTCCCCTTTTTGTTTCCCAACAGAATTTTTCCCCCCTTTTTTTGGGGGAAAGGGTGATCGGTATTTTTTGTTAAACCATCTGGCAACCCTATCAATACGATGTTTGAGTGGCCACAACCTGGTGTTAATCACACCCTTTTATCTATTTTAGTATGTTAATTTACATGTTTATCACTACTTTCCCTAAAGTCTTATTTAGTAATGGAACTCCCATAAAATGAATATTAATAAGCAAATAATGAATACAATTATACCCGGCCCTATTTACTATTTATATTCTTTTTAATTAAATTAACACATTTCTATGCTACAAACTAAAAGTTTACAGAGCTAGCAAGGATTTTAACCCTGAAAATACTCTATACAGTGCCAATGAGGATAAGCAAAAGCCACAACAAACTAGAGCAGCTGCATGCTTATTTATTTTCCTAGGCTGCAAAACGAAGGGAAAAAACACTAATGCAACAAGGCCATTTCAGACCCCCAACCATAACCAGTTACCAATCCATGAGAGACCTTTCCCTCTTATCCCAAAACAGCTTATCCCAAACAGCCTTTGGTGAGGGACCTTTTCAAGACTTCCTGGAAATCTAAGTACAGTATATAATGATCTGAGGTAAATAGGATGTAGTTTAATAAGGACAAATGCAAAGTGCTCCACTTAGGAAGGAACAATCAGTCTCTCACACACAGAATGGGAAGCGACTGTCTAGGAAGGAGCACTGCAGAAAGGAATCAAGGGGTCAGAGTGGACCACAAGCTAAATATGAATCAACAGTGTGACGTTGCTGCAAAAAAAGCAAACACGATTCTGGGCTGCATTAACAGGTGTGTTGTGAGCAAGACATGAGAAGTCATTCTTCCGCTCTACTCTGCGCTGATTAGGCCTCAGTTGGAGTATTGTGTCCAATATTAGGGGTTTGGAACAGGCCTCTTATGAGGAGAGATTGGAGAGACTGGGACTTTTCAGCTTGGAAAAGAGAAGACTAAGGGGGGATAGGATAGAGGTCTATAAAATCATGAGTGGTGTGGAGAAAGTGAATAAGGAAACATTATTTACTTGTTCCCATAATATAAGAACTAGAGGCCACCAAATGAAAGTAATGGGCAGCAGGTTTAAAACAAATAAAAGGAAGTTCTTCTTCACACAGCGCATAGTCAATCTGTGGAACTCCTTGCCTGAGGAGGTTGTGAAGGCTAGGACTATAACAGGGTTTAAAAGAGAACTAGATAAATTCATGGAGGTTAAGTCCTCCATGAATGGCTATTAGCCAGTATGGGTAAGGAATTGTGTCCCTAGCCTCTGTTTGTCAGAGGGTGGAGATGGATGGCAGGAGAGAGAGATCACTTGATCATTTCCTTTTCTTTTCAATTCACTCCCTCTGGGACACTTGGCATTGGCCACTGTCGGCAGACAGGGTATTGGGCTGGATGGACCTTTGGTCTGACCCAGAATGCCATTCTTATGTTCTTATATCCAGTTCTGGGTACCACATTTCAAGAAAGATGTGGAGAAATTGGAGAAGGTCCAGAGAAGAGCAACAAGAATGATGAAAGGTCTAGAGAACATGACCTATGAAGGAAGACTGAAAGAATTGGGCTTGTTTCGTTTGGAAAGAAGAAGACTGAGAGGGGACATGATAGGGGTTTTCAGGTATCTAAAAGAGTGTCACAAGGAGGAGGGAGAAAAATTGTTCTCCTTAGCCTCTGAGGATAGGACAAGAAGCAATGGGCTTAAACTGCAGCAAGGGAGGTTTAGGTTGGACATTAAGCGTATGTCTAGACTACATGGCTCCGTCGACGGAGCCTTGTAAACTAGTTTACCTGACATAGTCAATGAAGTGGGGATTTAAATAATCCCCCGCTTCATTAAAATAAAAATGGCCACCGCGCTTTGCCCACAATCATCTGATCCGGCACAGCACGGCAGTCTAGACGCAGATCGGTCCACAAGGGAAGCCTTTGTTGACCACTTCCTTATGCCTCGTGAAACGAGGTTTACAGGAGCGGTCGACAAAGGCTTCCCTTGTCAACCGATCTGCGTCTAGACTGCCGCGCTGTGCCGGATCAGCTGACTGTCAGCACAGCGCGGCGGCGGCCATTTTTATTTTAATGAAGAGGGGATTATTTAAATCCTTGCTTCATTGACTATGTCGGGTAAACTAGTTTACATGGCTCCATCGACGGAGCCATGTAGTCTAGACACACCCTAGGAAAAACTTTCTGCCTGTCAGGATGGTGAAACACTGGAATAAGTTGCCTAGGTAGGTTGTGGAATCTCCATCTCTGGAGATATTTAAGAGCAGGTGGATAGACATCTATCAGGGAGGGTCTAGACAGTGCTTGGTCCTGCCGTGAGGGCAGGGGACTGGACTCAATGACCTCGCAAGGTCCCTTCCAGTTCTAGTGTTCTATGATTCTATGATATCCATTGGATCCCCCTTGTTGACATGTTTGTTGACCCCCCTCAAAGAACTCTACTAGATTGGTCAGGGATGATTTCCCTTTACAGCAACCATGTTGTCACTTCCTCAGCAAATTATTTATATCTCTGACAATTCTCCTCTTTACTGAACTGTAGTTTCAACCAGTTTGCCCAGGACTGAACTTCGATTTAGTGGCCTGTAATTGCCAGGGTCACCCTTAGAGCTCAGAGTTCTTCTGGGGATTGTCTCAAATGCTGCATTTGTGCAGGTCCCTGGAGCTTGGGGACTATAATTTTTTCTGGGGCCTGTAGCACTAATGTCAAATCAACTTACAAGACAGGGAGAGATCTAATTGAAATCACAGGGAGACAGGAGGGAGATGGAACGCAACCAGCCCACGGACATTAGGACTAACATCTGGGCATCAAAATGCAGTGGGGGGTTTTAAGAAAACCCCTCATGACCTTGGCTTATACCAGCTGTGTCCGACGGTGCTACAGGTATTCTGAGGACAAGAGAAAAGGGAAAATTGGCAATTAAAAGACATCAGCATTTATGTCTCATTGGCTCTGTAAACAATTCCATCTCTTCTCTCCTAGAACATTATTCATGGCTTTCCTTAATGTCTGTCAGGGGCCCTTGGATTCATTATTAATCAAGGGAAGATATTGCTTGTCTTAATGGAAATGCAATAAATGTAACCTGTCACCACCAACCTTAATGGCTTCCCGGCTCTTGCTGAGATGAATAAATAGCTGCATTCAACTGGTTGAAAATGTTCCTAGTCCAGGAAGGATTGGGCATTCCATTTCTCACATGTTTTGGGTTCGGGATAGCATAGTATTATACTGCGTGCCAGAAGCATTCCTTGGAATGACTGTGCCTGATAAGAAGATACATCTGATGGCTTAGAATCATACAATCGTACAATCCCAGGGCTGGCAGAGACCTCAGGAGTCATCGAGTCCAGCCCTCTGCCCAAAGCAGGACCAACCCCAACTCAATCATCCCAGCCAGGGCTTGGTCAAGCCAGGATGTAAACACCTCTAGGGATGGAGATTCCACCCCCTCCCTAAGTAACCCATTCCAGTGCTTCCCCACCCTCCTAGGGACATAGTTTTTCCTAATAGCCAACCTAGACCTCCCCCACTGCAACCTGAGACCATTGCTCCTCGTTCTGCCATCTGCCACCACTGAGAACAGCCTCTCTCCATCCTCTTTGGAGCCTCCCTTCAGGAAGTTGAAGGCTGCTATCAAATCCCCCCTCACTCTTCTCTTCTGCAGACTAAACAAACCCAAATCCCTCAGCCTTTTCTCATAAGTTATAACTTAAAAAACCACCAATCGTCTAGTGGCACCTTAAAGACTAACCAAGCATGTAGATGGCATCATGAGCTTTCGTGGGCTACTTCTTCAGATGGCTGGAGTGTTAGAAGTCCAGATCATCTGAAGAAATGGGTTGTGCCCACGAAAGCTCATGATGCCATCTACATGTTTGGTTAGTCTTTAAGGTGCCACTAGACGATTGGTGGTTTTTTAAGTTTTTCCTGTTACAGGCTAACTTGGCTCCCCCCTCTGACGCTCATAAGTTATGTTCTCCAGCCCCTGAATCATTTTGGCTGCAGTAGCAGTGTTGACCGCCGGGCCCTTTTGAATCATTTATTTATTTAAAATGTTTTTGCCCCTCCTCTCTATTGAAAATATTCAAGGCAGCTTGCAAATATTTTTTTTAAAACACAATAAATAAATAGCTATAAAGCAAAATATGGAACCCCAAAAGGGGGGGGGGGACATAAAACCTGCTAAAATGCCTCAAGGGGAGGGACACACACACACACACACACAACACCAATACAAGCACAGGTAAAAAGCATGGCCTTGTCTTGGTGGCAAAACATCACCAGTGTTGGCACCAAGCGACTGTTCCGGGGGAGAGAATTCCATAGGCTGACAAGGCCCTGCTCCACAAGGATGTCAGCCGTATCTCCATAAGTGGGGGAACATGGAGCAGCGCCTCCCCCTCCGACCTCAGTCCGCGGGCGGGTTCGTATGGGAGGAGACGGTCCTTCAGATACCCCGGCCCTATCCCATTGAGGTCTTTGTAAGTCATAACCTTTCTATGCCTTTTTCCCTTGCCCCCCACGTCAGCAGGCCTGGCTGTGGTGGAATCTGTCAGTACAAGTCTTTAACTCAAGTCCGGGTGGCTTTCTAAAAGGCACGCGTTGGCTCCTCCCTCCAATGTGAGCTTCTTCCATGAGTTATTGGAATGGCCTGATACGGAAGGTCAGCCCAGATTATCACAAGGGCCCTTTCTGCCGATTTATGAATAGTTAATGCTAACAAACAGAGATTGTTTGGACGGGATATAAGATCTCGTGCTGAAGGGTTTCGACCGATTACAATGAGACCTTCATGGGAGGGAAGGGCGGAGGTTTAACCCAGACCTACCCGCGAAGTGGCTTCTTGCACCTTCCTCCAAAGCAGCTGGCCATTGGCCATTGTAGGAGACATGATGTTGTAGCAGATAAACCACTGATCTTCCTGCAATAACTACAAGGCATGAGACGTGACTTCTTACGATCCCGGCCATGAGGCATTCAGTGCCGTTGTCATGGTCTCATGACTTGCCATTTACTCCTGAAGGGGGGTTCCAAAGGGAGAGGCTGTTCTCAGTGGTGACAGAATGAGGAGCAATGGTCTCCAGTTGCAGTAGGGGAGTTCTAGGTTGGATATTAGGAAAAACTATTTCCCTAGGAGGGTGGGGAAGCACTGGGATGGGTTCCCTAGGGAGGGGGTGGAATCTCCATCCCTAGAGGTTTTGAAGTCCCAGCTTGACAAAGCCTTGCCTGGGATCATTGAGTTGGGGTTGGTCCTGCTTTGGGTAGGGCATTGGACTCGATGACTCCTGAGGGCTCTTCCAGCCCTAGGATCCTATAATTCTAAGTCTAATTACCCAGTGACGAGAGAGAAACAGCTATCAGAAGGCATCTCAGACATGCAGCTCCCCTGCCCAGAAGATGTCCTCCATAAAGCCAGTCACTGTCTATCAAGAGCCCACACCCCAGGTATCCTTTCCTACAGACAAGGCTGACAGCATGAGACAGAAGCCAGGGTTCTTTAGAAGATAAGCGACATCAATCTTAAAAGAAGGAGACAAGTCCAAATAAAACCACCAACTGTTTCCAGGTTTCCTTAACGATGACATTGCACTCGGCTTTATAAGAGGCAAACGCTGGTTGCCTAACCTTCGCCCGGGACCTGGCTAGTGTGATTAACAGCTGAGCTGAAGTACTGCCATGCCTTCTGGTTTGCCCGTGTGGTTAGAAAACAGCTGGTCCTTCCCTGTGTGAACGGAGAATGGAAATTGGCAATGAGCTCTCCTTGTTTTATTCAGCCCAGGCGGCTGTCCAAGGGCACTTAGCTTTCCAAGGCAAAATGCTCTGGTGATTTGATCCACACTGGAAGATCTGGGCTTGTCTTGCCCTCCAGTGGGAAGATTATGCTAATGACACTGCGTTCTCGGGAGACCATTCCCATTGATGTGCCTGGTACTGGTTAGTATGTACCACACCATGTTACCTGGTAATAAAGGCAAGGGTAAACCTGCATAAAGAGAGTTTACCCAAGTGGCTGGAAGTCTTCCTGCTGTGTGGGGTGTATTTGTGATGCTGTGCTCCCGGATTTTTATGGACACGTGTTTGTGAATATGAATATGCATAACACCAGTACGCTTTATGCAAAGTGCAGCATGTAACCTCATCGTGTAATTTGCTGTGTGCATACTCAGTCTGTGTACATGTCTCATTCTTGGATGTGAGGTTATCACTATGAAGTGAAACCTGTCCATTCAGGTAGGTTTTCTGGGGAAAGCCACTAATGGCACTTAATGGCCCGGTGCTCAAGGCAATGATCTGTGAATACTCTTGTCTTTCCTGGAAGGCTGGACTATGGTTGGTCCTGCCAAGACATGTGGCCAGGTCACCTGATGCTGGCAAGAAAGAAAGAAAGAAAGAAATGGGAGTGTGGCATCAGTGCTAATTAAATCAGGCTGTGTCTACACTACAAAGAAAAGTTGCATAAAGATACGCAAATTGCGAACCACAATTTGCGTATCTTTTTCCACTTTTCTTCCGAAAGAGGCTTTTCCAACACAGGGCCAAAAATTGGGGAAAAAACCCTCTGTTGGAACATCCCTTCTTCCTTGTGAAACGAGGTTTACAGGGATGTCGACAAAATGTGTCTGCTTTTCCAACATTTTTTTGGGAAAAGCGAACGTGTTAGAGATTTTCCGGGATAGCATCCCGGAAAAGCTCTGTAGTCTAGACTTACCCACAGAGTGGATGGGGCTCCTCTCCAACAGCATTAAGAAGGTGAGTCAAAGGTGTAGCGAGGGTGTTATGCGCCTGGGTGCAAAGGCAAAATTTGCACCCACCCGCCGCCTGAACCTGGTGCATGGCTGAGCCTGACCCTGGGAAGAAGGGGGCGGGGGAGCTTATACACATCTTCCCCTGCCCCTTCCAGTTTGTGGCCGGGTCCTCTCACACACTAGCCAACCAGCGGAGATGGAGGAGGGTCGGGCTGGGGGTGGCGGCAGGCGGAGGAGGAGCAGGCGAGCCGGGGGAAGACAGGGAGAGTGGAGGAGGACTAAATTGGCACCCCCCCTAGCATGGCACCCGGGGGCAACTGCCCCCCGCGCTACGCCACTGGTGAGAGTACCTGATTGGGAAATTACCTATTGTAATGTGAGAACCACTCCATGCGTTTATTTAGACCTTTGTTCAGAGTGTCAGATGTGCACATGAACTCCAGCTCGGCAGCCTCTCTTCACCAGCTGGGTTTGAAGTTTTTCAGCCTGGGACTGGCAACTTGCAAGTCTGAAACTGTGTGCCCAGGGAGGTGAAAATGCTCCTTCCTCCCCCCCCCCCGGCCACACTGGCTTTTGCAGGTTGCCATTCGTAATGTCGGATTTGTGCCCCTTTCGTCTTGTGCGTCGAGACAGTCCTGTTTGTCTGATGATCATGGCAGAAGGGCATTGTTGGCTGATCATGCAGACGGGCGCGTGAATGAGTCTTTGATGGCATGGCTCATGTGGTCAGGCCATGAACAGATTGTCCAGGGAGAGTGGGGAAGCTCTATCATTGGAAATGTTTAAGAACAGACAAACCCCTCAGGGTGATTTAGCTTTACTGGGGCCTGCCTCGGAGGGCAGGCTGGCCTAGTGGATTTCTCAAGCTCCCTGCCAGCCCTACACTTCTCTGATGCTCTAAGCTCATGCAGCCGTGGCTGCTGGTGAGACAGGGAGGGGGCGGAGTTATTTTGGGAAGGGGAGACAGTATTTCCAACTGTCTGAGACCTAACCTGGCCAAGAATAACTGACGGAAGTGTCCAAAAATAAAAGGCAGCTCAACCCATCTGGCAGCATCATCCCGGAGCATCTCCAGAAAGCATCAGGGAGTGCTTCTAAGGAAGCGTGGGGAGAGGAGAGGGTCTGGGGGACAGAAACGAGATGGGGGAAATGAGGAGTGAATAAAAGGCAGAAGGAAGGAGAGGCAGCGTGGTCCAGTGGGTAAAGCACTACGATTAGCACTCAAGAGGGTTCCAGTGAGAATTAAGCTTCCTCACCCTTTGTCTGCCTGGCCTTTTCTGGTAGGGCGACACTGGAGCTGGAGGGGAGATTTAGGGGGAGCAAACCTGCTAGCATACTAAAAATAGCACTGCAGCCGCATCGGCTCAGGCTCACGGACGCGTCTGAGAGCCCCTGCATGTACTTGGAGCAGCTAGCCTGAGAGGCCACAGGTCTCCTTCAGAACACCAGCTCAATCAAAGCTCAGGCAGGTATGTCTACATGAGCTGGGAATCACACCCGCTGCTCCAGGGTACTTCGATTGTAAGCGCTCTGGAGCAGAGATGGGCCGGACAGCACCCAGCACAAGGAAAGGGGGAATCTCCATCCCTAGAGGGTTTGAAGTCCTGGCTTGACCAAGCCCTGGCTGGGATGATTGAGTTGGGGTTAGTCCTGCTTTGGGCAGGGGGCTGGACTCGATGACTCCTGAGGTCTCCTCCAGCCCTAATCTTAAATTGCAGTGAGGCAGGTTGAGGTTGGACATTAGGAAGACTTCCTACCTGTCAGGGCGGTTAAACACTGGAATAAGTTGCCTAGGGAGTTGTAGAATCTCCATCTCCATTGAAAAGCAGGTTAGACAGACATCTGTCAGGGATGATCTAGACCAGGGTTTCCCAACTTATGGGTCGGGACCCAAATATGGGTCATCATTACATTTCAAAAGGGTCACCCAGTGTCTCCCCAGGTGGCTCTTAAGGAGCCATTCACACATTTTTTGAATTGCCCTGGGTCACCAAGTCTTCTTGAATTGTCAAAATGGGTCCCCATCTGGAAAAGGTTGGGAACCGCTGATCTAGACGGTGCTTGGTTCTGCCATGAGGGCAGGGGACTGGACTAGAACCTCTCGAGGTCCCTTCTGGCTCTAGCATTCGATGGGCACATCTACACAGCAGGACAAAAGCCGAGTTCAGCTACCCACCTTCAGCGACGTCAATGGCATAGCTGAAGTCGAAATAGCTTAACTCGGCTTTTGGCGCTATCTACCCAGCAGGAAGTGGAAGGAAGAGCCCTCTTCCTCCGACTTCCCTTCCTCCTCGTGAAATGAGGGTTACAGTAGTCGGAGTGAGACATCCGCCAGCTGGAAATTACTTTGGAATAACGGTTTGCTGTGCAGATGCACTCTCTCTGTTATTTCAAAATCATGTCGGCCATTCTGAAGGATGTACCCTCGGATTCTCTGTCACTAAGAAAGTCTGATCTTTAATAATTGTAACTGCCAGCAGGTGGATTTGAACCTGGGACCTCTACAGCTTGAGCTAAAAGCCAGCCAGCTCTTAGTCTAGGCTGTAAAGCTCCCTTGTTCTTAGCTCTTGTTGCACAGGCTGTAAGTGCCCCTAGGGCTCCATCTACACTGCAGGCTTCTTGCACAAGAACTTTTTGTGGAAGAGATCTTCCACAAAAAGTTCTTGCACAAGAGTGCGCAAGAGTGTGTTCCCACTGCCATGTGCTTTTGCGCAAGAGAGTGAAATTAATGGGTAGCAGGTTTAAAACTAATAAAAGTAAGTTCTTCTTCACACAGCGCACAGTCAACCTGTGGAACTCCTTGCCAAAGGAGGCTGTGAAGGCTAGGACTATAACAGAGTTTAAAAAAGAGCTAGATAAATTCATGGAGGTTAGGTCCGTAAAAGGATATTAGCCAGGAGGTAAGGAATGGTGCCCCTGGCCTCTGTTTGTCAAAGGCTGGAGAAGAGTGGCAGGAGACAAATTGCTTGATCATTGTCTTCAGTCCACCCCCTCTGGGGCACCTGGTACTGGCCAGTGTCGGAAGACAGGATACTGGGCTGGATGGACCTTTGGTCTGACCCAGTGTGGCCATTCTTATGTTCTCACTGCCCACAAGAAAGCTTTGATGGCCATTCACAGAATGGCCAGCAGAGCACCTATGCTTTTTCCGATTTTCTTGAGCAAGAAACCCCTGTTGTTCATCCACATGTGCCTTTTTGCGCAGGAGCTTTTGCACAAAGAGGCTTATTCCTCGTAGAAAGAGGAATAATTTGTGCGCAAAAAGCTTTGTCTTCTGACGATCTACTGTACATTTTCTTGCGCTTGTAGTGTGGACGCTCCGCACGGGCGTTTTTGCACAAAAACTCTGCAGTGTAGACGTAGCCTAGGTGTGGCTTACATAACAATAGAACGGGGAAGAGGAGGGGGGCTGCATGAGACAAGGAAGAAAGAGACAAAAGAGGTCGTGCGTGGTGACGTGGGAGCCGTGTCGGCTCCAGGATGTTGGAGACACAAGCAGGGTGAGGTCAGGGGCGGCTCGTGACTATAGGCCGACTCGGCCGTTGCCTAGGGCATTGCCTTCAACGGCGCCCGATGATGACGTCACGGAGCGCCCAATGATGATGTCACTCCATTGACAGCCGTGCAGGTGGGGGCGCCAATCGCGCCTCTTGCCTGGGGCGCCAGCTGCCGCAGCCCGCCTCGGGCCGCCCCTGGGTGAGGTAGTAGCTTTTCATGGCCTGGTATCTGCTGGTGGGAGAGGTCGGCCTTGCAGGTCTCTTTCCAGAAGCAGTCAGGCCAATAAAAGCCTTCGCCTCCCCCTCCTCATCTCCCTGCTCTTTTCTTGCCCCCGTGCCCCAAGAGCGGCACACCCCAGCGTCCTTCAACCCGGGATGTGTCGCTGCTCTGGTTTCATTTAGCCATGCGTGCGTGCGTGTGTTGAGGGGCGGGGTTGCGGATGGGCCGTAACCCTCTATTTTCCTCAATTGAAAACAAATGGGCGCTTCTCTGTTTTCCCTTCACTTGGTTTTATGAAAGCTTGAAATTAAGCCGGTGATGTGCTTCCTCACCAGCCCCCATCTCTCTTGGCCTAATTACACAGGCAGCGCTAATTGTGGGAGCTGCCATGCAGACGGACCACGGCATTCCTTTCCGTGGGGAAGGGGGACCGGAGAGCGACGTGCTTTCTCGCTGGGACACGAGTCTCCCGGAAAAATAATTAGAGGCTTGCAAAGGAACGGGAGCTGGCAAGGAGGCCACGTTCCAGCCTCTGGGAAGAGCTGGGTCTGGAGCATGGCTGGAAAAGCACAGAACAAAAGCCAGGCTCGAGTCGAGAGGGAGACAAAAATAAGCCAGGGAATTCAGAGGGAGGTGAGGACGATGGGTGAGGGGACTGGGAAATGACAGGTCTGGAACTGAGTGACAGGGGAGGGATCACGTGAGGATTCCTGGTTGTTTTCCCTCCCTCTGGGGCACTTGGTATTGGCCACTGTCGGACACTGGGATAGATGGACCATGGGTCTGACCCAGTCTGGCCATTCTTATGTAGGCCTTTTGAGAGTCCCACTCCTCGGCAGGGAAGGACTCTGCCTCTCTTGTGTAGCTTGTGGCTAATGAAAGCAACTGGCAAAGGAATGGCGCCGTTGTAACACTACAGTTCAGCACACTGGACCATTCAGGGCTCTGCCACTGAGTGCCAGTGTAGCCACCTCCAAGTGGATTTGAACCTGGGACCTCTGGAGCTGAGGATAGGAGCCTCTACCTTCTGAGCTAAAAGCCAGCTGGCTCCCAGCCCATGCTGTAGAGGTCTCTTGATCTTAGCTGTTGCTGTGGTCTCGGTACCACTTGCATTGCTCAGTAACCACACTAGGGCTGTGTCTATACTGGCGCGATCTTGCACCAGAGCTATGCAAATGAGGCTCAGCGTGGAATATCGCCGAGCCTCATCTGCATAACTAATGAGCGGCCATTTTTGCGGAAGAGGCTCTTGTGCAAGACAGAGCTGTCTACACTGCCCCTTCTTGCACAAGAAAAACCCTCTTGCGCAAAGCCGTTATGCCTGAAAATAATCAGCGAACGGCTTTGCGCAAGAAGAGGGTTTTTCTTGCGCAAGAAGGGGCAGTGTAGACAGCTCCGCTTGCACAAGAGCCTCTTCCGCAAAAATGGCCGCTCATTAGTTATGCAGATGAGGCTCGGCGATATTCCACGCTGAGCCTCATTTGCATAGCTCTGGTGCAAGATCGCGCCAGTATAGACACAGCCTAGGTGTGTGGGTTACACCAGCACAACCCTGGGCAAGTCCCTTTACCTCCAGGCCATGTCTACGCTACAAAACAATGTCGAGCACCCAACCACTGCAGTTACAAAATCACTTGTGTGTATACACACCGGGCTCCCCGTATCATTATGAATCCTCACCAGGAGTGCTTCTATCAACACAAGAAAACTTTTTCTGCTCTGCTCTGCGCTGACTAGGCCTCAGTTGGAGTTTGGGTCCAGTTCTGGGCACCACATTTCAAGAAGGATGTGGACAAATTGGAGAAAGAGCCAGGGCGGAGTTTCGGGAGGGCAGGGGGTAGAAGCTGTGTGTACCGGGACATGACTTGCTTTTCTTCCCATTCCCCCGACTATCAGGGAGTGAGGGGAAAGCATTTGCATTCTGTGCAGGCCTCTCACTCCTGACTGGTGAAGGGAGGGGGCAGAGGAGTAATTCACTGAATGCAAGTACTTTCCCCTCGCTCCCTGACACTCCGGGCAATGGGAAGAAAAGCAAACCGCATCCCGGTACACACAGCAGATGCCCTCCCCCTCTCCCCCCACTCCTGAAACTTTGCCCTTGAGAAAGAGAAACACAAATGATCAAAGATCTAGAAAACTGGACCTCTGAGGGAAGACTGAAGAAAATTGAGCTAGTTTAGTTTGGAGAAGAGAAGACTCAGAGAGGACATGATGACAGTTTTCAAGTACATAAAAGTTTTTTTACAAGGAGGAGGGAGAAAAATAGTTCTCCTTCACCTCTGATAGGATCGGGCTAGAAGAAGCAATGGGCTTAAATTGCAGCAAGGGAGGGTTAGGGTTAGGTTGGACATTAGGAAAAATTCCCTAACTGTCAGGGTGGTTAAACACTGGAATAAATTGCCTAGGGAGGTTGTGGAATCTCCAATTCTGGAGATATTTAAGATCAGGTTGGACAGACACCTGTCAGGGATGATCTAGACAGCACTTGGTCCTGCCATGAGGGCAGGGTACTGGACGACCTCTCAAGGACCCTTCCCATTCTACAAACCTATGATGCTGTGAGTCTATGACTGCATTGTCTAGGCAAGACATTGTGGGATAGCTCCTGAAAGCTAGTGACAGTGGACACAATCAATGCAGTGTCTACACCCATAATAACCTGCCTTGAAAGCCAGTGACTTTGACACAGTAAAATCAGCATCTACACCCACAGCAACCTACCTATGTCAGCTGTGACTCTACAATGTGCAGGGAGGCAGTGCAATTGTAACTACCACCCAGCAGACTGGAACCTAGGACCTCTGGAGCATCCCATAGGCATGTCTACAGCTTGAGCTATAAAGGGAGCTGGTTCTTAGGGGAGGCTTTAGAGCTCCCTTGGTCTTATCTCTCATTGCATGTGCCACTCCGTGGGTTAGCGCCCCACACTGGGGGCGTGGGTTACATTATCACATCCGTGTAGAGAGGTCTCACGGCGGCAGGTGCCAAATTTAAGTAACGACACTTGACAGCTCGGTCGGTGCAAAGCCTGTGAGCTCAGACTCCATCACCCTCTTGTGGCATTTCCAAACAAGCCCCTTTGGGCTTCCTGCCGGGGCTGCTGGGAGGCACATCACATAAAGATCAGCAAAGTCAACTCATTCTCCTGCTTCCCATCCATCCCCAGCGCTCCCTCTGGCAGGAGGCTTGTAAACGTTCCCCCTTCCCTCCCCGATCTGTTGTATCTTGTCCCGTGCTCGGATTAGAAGCTGTTTGAGGCTATGTCTAGACTGCAGGCTTCTTTCGGAACAAACTTTTCTGGAAGAGATCTTCTGAAAAAACCTCTTCCGAAAGAGAGCGTCCGCACTGCCCAAGTGCATCGAAAAAGTGATCTGCTTTTTCGAAAGATAGCATCCACGCTGAATAGACGCTCTCTCGCATTTCAGCTGGGATTGCTATGGACGGAGTGGCCACCAGGGCACCTGTGCTTTTTCCTCTTTCCTCTTCTTCCGTAAGAATTCCCTCTTCCCTGTCCACACACGCCTTTTTCCGAAAGAGCTCTTTCCTTTTGTTTGTTTTAAACCTGCTGCCTATTAATTGCATTTGGTGACCCCTCGTTTTTCTGTTGTGGGAATAAGTAAATAACTTTTCCTTCCTCACTTTTTCCACACCAGTCACGATTTTATAGACCTCTATCCTATCCCCCCTTAGTCTCCTCTTTTCTAAGCTGAAAAGTCCAAGTCTTTTCAATCTCTCTTCATATGGGACCCGTTCCAAACCCCTCATCATTTTTGTTGCTCTTTTCTGAACCTTTTCCAATGCCAATTTATCTTTTTTGAGAGGTGACCACATCTGTACTCAATATTCAAGCTGTGGGTGTACCATGGTTTTATATAGAGGCAATACGATATTTTCTGTCTTATTTCTCTATCCCTTTTTTAATGTTTCCTAACATTCTGTTTGCTTTTTCGACTGCTGCTGCAGAGAACTCTCCACAGTGACTCCAAGATCTCTGTCTTGAGTAGCTGTAGCTAAATTACTCCCCACCATAGTGTTTGTCTAGTTGGGATTATTTTTTCCAATGTGCAGTACTTTACAGTTATCAATGTAAAACAATGAATTAAAACATCACGCAACGAGCTTGTGAGATTAGCCCATGGACACTGTGTCTGCCCAGACTCACAGCCGGCAGCTACACACAAGCTGTCAGATAAAGCCCATAACCCAAAAGGGAGCAGACCTCACCACAAGCTGTTACTGGCCTGACAGATGGGAAAGTAATGTAAGATCTGGGTTTGTACAGCACCTCACAACAGGGGATCCTGCTCCGTCATACAAATAATTAATTAAAGGAAAAGGCTGTGCTGAAAACATTTCCCTAAACAGCAAAGGATGCAGAGCATCTGCTGTATCAATGCTCCCTCTCATTTTTTCCATCCATGTGCAGAATAAATTTATTATGTGCACCGAGGCATGTGTGGAGGTGCAGCCTCAGGAGAAACACATGCTGCCAGCGGTGTGCACTTTGTGAATGAATTAGTCAGTATTTGAATCTCTCCTGGATGGCTGCCCAAGCACCCAGAATAGAGGGGCTGCTGTGCCGTGTGTGCATGAGGTGTCGGTGTGCATTGCATGTGTAAACCACACCCCTAGTGTGGTTCACTGTCCTATGGAGTGGCACTTAGACCACATACAGCAAGAGCTAAGAACAAGGGAGCTCTACAGCCTAACCTGAGAGGCAGTTGGTTTTATAGCACAAGCTGTAGAGACTTCTACACTAAGCTCCAGAGGTCCCCAGTTCAACTCCCCTTGGAGGTGATTACAGCTGTAAAGTGTACAACTGTGTAGACATAGCATGCACCTAAGTTGGTGGTGATGTCCTTGTCTTGCAGTGAGTGTGTGTTATAGGTGTATATGTTTTACAGTTTGTGCTGGCAGGTACACACCAGAGTGTGTGGTTAGTAGCTGTGGGTGTGTAAAGTGGAGCAAGTGTAGTGTATGCAGTGAAGGCGTGTGTCTAGCAGGGGCAGGATATATTTGCCTGGAACTAGAATTTGCAAGAACAGAAAGAAGAACAGGAAGTTGCATGCGGTACAAAAATAAGTTGGGTAACCTTATTTTTGTGTTTCCTTTGTGTCCCTTTGCTCTCTGACTGCTGCCTCTGACAACATATCTTGCAGGCCACTTTTAACCTAGGCCACTGTTTTGCAATGGGCCGATCTGTGCCTGGTTGGACCACGCCCGTGGCTAGAGCACAGTACAGTGCCTAGCACAACGTGTGTGTGTGTGCTGTGATAATACAAATGACAAATAATAACAACAACACACAGAAGGAGCTACAACTAGCTAGAGAGGAAAGGGGAGTAGGGTTGCCAGATGGTTTCAACAAAAACACCGGTCACACTTGACATTAGATCACAATTGACATTCCATCTTATTTAGAAAATACCGAACATTTATAGTTTCTCATTTATATTTTCTCAGTTTGTTTCCCGAACAGAAAGCTCAAATACTGGACTGTCCGGTTCAAAACCGGACACCTGGCAACCCAAAGGCGAGTGAAGGGGTACATGTAAGGAGCCTTTCCGGAATGAACACAGGGAGTCGTATTTTGAAAATGTGAAACCCATGGGACGGCCGTCTTCCTTGTAAATTTCGTCCCTTCCCAATTTCCCCCCAACCCCTTTGCCATGTAAGCACAATGGTCAGGCACTCGGCCCCGGGGGCAAACCATCCAGCCGAGCCCATGTCCCTCCGGTGCATGGCTGAGTGTCCTCGCTACCCGACTTCGCCCAGTCACGACACAGCGCCAATGCAACGGCCTAACGCAGCAGGAATATGCTCACGCGGTGAGGGCTGTTTATAGAGCCAGCGTGCTGCAACCCCCCGGGGCCTCTTGGCTCTCCCCCGTGCTCCGAAGCTCTAAAGAAATCACCATCCCCTACCACATGCCTGGGGCTGCTGGGGTTTTGTCCAGAGAGGACAGCAGCCGCAGCTGGCCAAAGGGCCCATTCCTGCCATCCGGGGAGCTGCGGCCAGGTCTGGAGGACTACAAAAGCTTGTGCTCCGTCCAGGGTTGCCAGATGGTTGAAACAAAAATACCGAACATGCCCCCCCCCCCCTGGAAAAAAACACCGGGAAAAAATTCTGTTGAAGGGAAAAAAAGGGGAGGGGGGACCAAAGTTGTTGAGAAAAAAAAAAAAAGGACTCCAAGGACTTATTAAAACAGCATGTCCCCTTTAAGAGTGAGTGCAGGGATAGGAACAGGGGAGCGGTTGAGCACTAAGACCCCTAGGTCTTTTGGCCGGCAGCCATTTTGTGCCATTTTGTGCCGGCAGCCTTGGGCAACCAGGTAAGCATGGGGGCTGGGGTCGGGAGAGTTTGGGGGGGCCGGGAGGCCAGGTGCTGAGTGTTTGTAGGGTTGCCAGGTGCCCAGCATTTTCGCCTCCTGGCCGGGGAAAAATTCAGAGAATACCGGACTGTCTGGGTGAATACCGGACACCTGGCAACCCTAGCTCCTTCTCCCATCTCCCGGGGCCATATCCTCCTCCCCGCTTTCGTTGTCAAACCAGCTCGCATCTCTAGCTTGGGCGCTTCAGAAGGGACCTGACCCGAGCGGAAAAGGAAGCTGCCCGCGTCTGCAGAGACCCTGAAATGGGTGGTGATCTGAGCCAGACGTCCCAGTGGGCTGTTACCTTCAGGACTCACTGCTCTGGGGGACCCTGCTGACCCCACCCCAACAAAGGGCTCTGTCGTGGCAGACGGATTAGATGGATACCTCCCATCTTCTGAGTTAAGGCTCCCTCCATCTTTCTGGCAGGCTCCTGAGAGGACGGGGGGCCTGGCTGTCTTTGGGCAGCAAGAGGGAAGCCCCTTCTGCTAGATAAGGGTGAGCCCCGTGTAGCAGCCTTGATATAAGGGTGCAACAGTGCATTGGTGGCGGGTGAAGGCCCAGCTGGGGAAGGCAAGCCCCAGCCCCGCCCCTTCGTCCTGAAGCCCTGCCCCTGGAGCCAAGCCCCGCCCACCCCAGCACTATCCTTCCTGGCCCCCTAGAGGGCCAGGGTTGCTGGCCTGCAGCCCTGCCCCCAGCCTTCCCCGGCAGCTCCACCCCGACTGTGCCTTCCCTTGCGTGCACTACTGGCTGCCCATGCCACTGTGCAGGCCTCAGGCAAGTCACGATCTGCCCCCACAGAGCAGAGCCCAGCTCCCAACCAGGAGACGCTTTGCGGGGGCTGGTCCCAGTGCTGGGGGGCTGGCCCCGGGGCAGCTGCAAACTGGAGTGGGACTTGCCGTTCACTCTAAGACCCAGCCGTGATGGGGCTCTAGCCCTCCACCCTCGCTGGTGCTGAGTGACTGGAGAAAAGGGGAGGGTGAAGTTCGCCGGGCAGACCCCTTTCCCCCTGCAGCTGGCTGCGGAGAGGCGTTATCGCTTGCCCGGCCTGTCATCACGGAGCCGGCCCCTGCCTAGCGCTGTCGGTTTGGCAAAGCTTTTTCCAAACGGTCTCCCAAGCTCACAATGCAGGTCGCTCCTCCTGCAAAAGCAACCTCCCCCGGCCCCCAATACACCAGTGTGCACAGCCCAGCACTTCCCCGCAACCCTACAATAATAAAGCCATGTGGATAGCCCAGCACTTACCCCCGAGCCTAGGAAAACAAAGCCGTGTATGTCTGTTGTTGCTTTTTCTCCTAAAGGAGGGGAAGGAACGAAGCATTTTACAGAAGGAAAACGATGCGGCACAATGAACTCAAAGGCCTCAGGAAGCATTAATTACCCCCCCCCCGGCAGCAGCATCGGCAGTGACCTGAGGTAGGGAAAGGGCAGACGCACCGATTGATTCGTGTCCCTGCCCCAGCCCCTTTGCAGTAGCATCCCGAGCACAGCGGGGCAGCGAGGTGGAGAGACGAAGCTGGGTATTAATACCTGGCCTGAGGTTGAGGGAAACCCAGTGGGTCCGTGCCTAAGGATAATTGCAGTCGCACATAGAATCATTTCATCCTAGAACACCAGAACTGGAAGGGACCTCGAGAGGTCATCGAGACCAGTCCCCTGCCCTCCTGGCAGGACCAAGCACTGTCTAGATCATCCCTGACAGTTGCAAGGATGTGTGAGGGCCCAGCTGTCTGTGCAAATGTCTGTGCAAGGATCTGGGAGCGCACACCCTGTCTGTCCAAGTGTCTGTGCAAGCGTGGGTGAGTGCACACCTGTGAGCAAGCCAGGGGTGCTGGCGGACTCCTCCGGCCTCTGGACCAGGTGGGAGGGGCCCCCTCTGCTCTCCCAGAAGGGGCGGGGCCTCCAGCAGAAAGGGCGGAGCTGGAGGCAGCCTTTAGCACCGCCTGGACCACAGTGTGCCCCTTCCCCCAGCCCTCAAAGCGACCAAAACGCAGCAGCAGCTGGGAGCCCAGGCCCTTTGGAATCACTGGACCCCAGGGCAGTTGCCCCTTCCCCCCCTCAGCGGCAGGCCTGGTGCAAACATGTGAGTGCACGTGCACGTCTGTGCAAACATGCCTGTGCAAATCCGTGCAAGGGCAACCGTGTCCGTGTTAGCCTGTGCGTCTCTTTGTGTAGGCGTGTGCACCCCCCAGTGCCCGTGTAGATGGGCGAGTGCATGCGTGTGCTCTGCGCTCTCTCTCTCTGTCTTCTCCCTCTTCCCCCGCCCCCGGCCGCTTCACTCCAGAGTCAAGAGAAAGCTTTTCCAGTGTAGACGGCCACCACCAATGGCTCCGGAATTCTCTGTGCAGCTGTTTGTTCTGGCCCCCTTGCAGCCGGGTCTGGGAGGTTTGAAGTCAGTGGAACCACATCAGCTTTCCTGCGGGGTCAGATTTCAGAGGTATGCGACTGGGGATGCCCCCGCTGAATGTTTCCAGACCCCTTTCCAAAGCGCGCCGTCATTCCTGAGCCGGGGAGAGGGGAAACCTAAGACGCCATCGCAGGAGGGGAAAACGCAGCCGCCGTAAAAGTGATTTACGGCGCGGCGGGATCCCGTTACGGGGCTGGGTCTGTCTGAAACAATGCGCCCATTGTCCACCAGCACCCAACGGCTGGGCCGGGCCCGGAGGGCTTTCCTCCCGGCAAGATCTCCCGCCTCTAGGAGATAGGTGGATTGACCCCCGCCAGGAAACCCGAATGGATGGTGCCGCCTGATGCGCTGTTTCCCAGCTGTAAAACAAGGACGATAATCGAGCTCTTTGAGAGCTGCGGAGGAAACGGGCCAGAGAAGAGTTAAGGATGGTGCTCGCTCCTGCCCGCAAAACAGAACCAACGGGATCCAATTATGAATTACGGCCATGCCAGGAGGCCCCGTGCGAAACAGAGGCCCGGCCACACCAGGCGTGGTAGACACATGGTGAAACACAAGCTGGAATTCGGACCAAACGATGCCCTTTTCAGGGTGCAGAATTTAGCAATTCCACCTCCACCAAGGCGCTCCAAGCTTTTCCCCTCGGTTTGGTGTTTTGCAAAGAGAATCCCATCCAGCAGGAACCATCTGTTTAACGTTACCATTAGGGATGTGAAGGACTAGTCGACAGGATAGTCGACTAGTTGTTTCCCCCCGCCTTGCTGCCTCTATCAGATAGAGGCAGCAAGGGGGGGTAAGAAGAGGGGGTACTTTAAAGTGGCAGCACCAGGTGGAGCCTGGGGACAGACCCCGGGCTCCACACTGCACTGCTGCTTTGAAACGCTATGTGCAGCCCGGGGCCAGCTGGGGTATCCCCAGGCTGCACGCGGCGTTTCAAAGCGGCAGTGTTGCGGGAGCCCGGGGTCCCCAGCTGACCCCGGGCTCCACGCGGCGTTTTCACCTTTGAAGTGTTGCTACGCTTTGCCCTTATCGACTAATTGAATAGCTGATGCAAAATGCATCGATTGTTCGATTAGTCCATGGGTTCCCAAACTGGGGAGCACGCCCCCCTGGGGTGTGTGTGAAGAAATTCCAGGGGGGGCATGAGGCGACACAGCCCCCCCATCAATCCTCCCCCCAAGAAAGAGCCTGGTCCATCTGTCCACTCGGGCATCCGCTGGAATACGCACAGCTCTGGCTGGCTGGGCCAGACTTAAAAATGGCTGCCTTAAAAGGGCAATGCCTGCTCTGCACTTAAAAGGGCAATCTTTTTTTTTTTTTTTTTGCTCAACAAGTTTTGCTGCTATTTTTTGGGGGGGAGCGGGTGAGGGTTTCTCAAAAATCAGAAAGGGGGCATGATGTTGAAAAGTTTGGGAACCACTGGATTAGTCAATTAGTCGATACTTAGGATCCTTAATTAGCACTTGCATTTCGATTGCAGCAGCGACTTGTGGGCTCAAAGAGGAGCTGGCGCTGTGTGTTTGATGTTGCATGGATCCACGGCGAGAGACGGTCCCTGCCACACCAATGATTTACAGTCCTTGTCTGAGGAAAGCACGCCTAGTCGGGACGGCAGGGTAGCACATCTTCGAAAGCAGCCCCCGGTGAAATGCAGGGAGCTCAGCAGACAAAAGTGGTGTGAGCATCCCCATTTTACAGTGAGGAAACTGAGGCACAGGGCGGTTGGGTGTTTTGCCTGAAGTTGCGAGAAGCTTCTGGAAGAGCTGGGACTTGATCTCCAATCTCCTGAGCTCCAGACGTAATGGAGAGCTGAGACAAAACTACCTGTTATTTCCTAATGTCAGTGAAAGAAAGGACAAATCCCAGCCCCAAGCCTGGAACATCTGCTAAGGCCCAGATGGGCTGCCACCAGCAAGGCGGCCCCCCAAAAGTGGGTGGTACTGAAATGGTGTGCTTATTTCGTGTGCTTATTTTATGACATGCTGAAACCACAGCTGGGGGAGAGGTAGATACATTGGAGGGCAGGGATCGGGTCCAGAGTGACCTGGACAGATTAGAGGATTGGGTCAAAAGAAATCTGAGGAGCTTCAGCAAAGACAAGTGTAGAGTCCTGCACTTGGGACGGAAGAATCCTGAGCCCTATTATGGGCTGGGGACCGACTGGCTAAGCAGCAGTTCAGCAGAAAAGGACCTGGGGATGACAGTGGATGAGAAGCTGGATAGGAGTCAACAGGGAACCCTTGTAGCCAAGAAGGCTAATGGCACATTAGGGTGCATTAGGAGGAGCATTGCCAGCAGATCTAGGGAAGTGATTATTCCCCTTTATTTGGCTGTGGTGAGGCCACATCTGGAGTATTGTGTTCAGTTCTGGGCCCTTCACTACAGAAGGGATGTGGACACATTGGAGAATGTCCAGCGGAGGGCAACCAAAATGATGAGGGGGCTGGAGCACATGACTTATGAGAACAGGCTGAGGGATTTGGGCTTATTTAGTCTGCAGAAGAGAAGAGTGAGGGGGGATTTGAGAGCAGCCTTCAACTTCCTGGAGGGGGGTTCCAAAGAGAACACAGAGAGGCTGTTCTCAGTGGGGGCGGATGGCAGAACAAGGAGCAATGGTCTCAAGTTGTGGGGGGGGAGGTCTAGGTTGGATATTAGAACAAACTATTTCCCTGGTGAAGCACTGGGATGGGTTCCCTAGGGAGGGGGTGGAATCTCCATCCCTAGAGGTTTTTAAGTCCTGGCTTGACAAGGCCCTGGCTGGGATGATTGAGTTGGGGTTGGTCCTGCTTTGGGCAGGGGGCCGGACTCAGTGACTGCAGAGGTCTCTTCCAGCCCTGGGATTCTGTGATTCACTGTGAATCCAGCTGCTGATCTGGGAGCCGCTGCTGCAGTTGCTAGCTCCACTCCGGGCCAGCCACCCTGCGCGCTTGCCTTTCCCGTCTGAAGACTGCTGTGTCTGCGGGATACTGACACGTCCACTTGAGAAACAATAATGGGCCCTCTAATCAATGAGCTCCCTTTTCAAACGGCCTTTTCCCTAATGCTCCCTTTCCATTATGGGCTTCCGAGCGACCGGATCAGGGATGTTTTACCGAGCCCCTAACTACACCCTGACGAGACTCTTGTTCACAGCTCAGACTCCTGTCGCCGGCTACTAATGCCCGTGCTGTCCAGATGCCCAGACAAAGCCCTGGAGATGCTCGCGGGAACACAGGAGATGACATTTGTGCAGCGGGGACTGGATGCCTCTTGATTGCATGGAGCATCGCAGAGGGGCGAGCTGGCTCGGTAGGACTGGCAAGAGGGACAGTGATGCCCTAGGGACCCAATCCAACTCGCATGGATGCTTTTCCATGGAGGCTTAGACTGTAAGGCCCCCAAGAGGGCTGTTGGGATTGCAGTCTGTCTTACAGCGGGCTGCAAACCAGAGCACTTTCTCCACTCGTCCCTGCATCCAGTCCACAACTTCCTCTGGTGTCAGTGACTTGGGTCAGGCCCGGTGTGTGACCCTCGTCAGTTTCTACCATCATGACGGGCTGAGAAAACCAAGCTGTGGCTGTCGTTCTGGGTACAACCCATACCTCGAACCTAGAGAGCTCCCCCCGATGGTATCTGAAGCTAAAATTGCCTCCCCCACCCACCCAGAGGCCGATGCATTGTTTAAGCCCTGTGTACGCCTGGCACTTAGGGGGCAGTAGGCATCAAGAGACCACATCAGCAGTCGATAGAAATGGCTGCCCACGTGGAAAGTATTTGCCCGGCACCATGAGGAGACGTTGGGCTGGCCTTCCCCCACCAGGCTGTCCGCTGTGTATTCTTGAGCAGCTCCCAGGATGTGATCTGTGGGCTGCAGGCATGGACACGCCTCATGCCACAAACAGCTGATCCGGAATTTTCACCCCGCAGCTGATCCGGAATTTTCGCCCTGCAGCTGATCCGGAATTTTCCAGCCAAATGGTTCGGGGCTGGAAAAAGGCAGCAGCAAACCTTTGCGTGGGTCCAATGAAATGGTTTTTTCGGAAAGGTTCTGCTGGGCCAGGGTGGAATTTCTAGTCAAAATTAGCGAGAGAGAGAGCGCTCCCCCCAAATAGCCCCCTCGTGAGCTCTCACCAGAGAGCCTGGCAAAGAAGGATTTGAACCTGGATCACCCACACCCCACGTGAGTGCCCCAAACCACTGGGCTTATTAGCTCATCTGAGGGAGTGAACAAAACAGGGAATTATCACATGATCTCTCCCCGTCGCCCATTTCCAGCCTCTGATGCCTTTCCCAGCCAATGGGAGCTGTGGGAAGCCGTGTCCCAGTCCGCGCTGCTTCCCATTGCTCCCATTGGCTGGGAATAGTGATCCGTGGCCAATGAGAGCTGAGATCGCCGCTACCTGCCTCCGTGCAGGCCAATACAGCAGTGGCGACCCGCCGGGGCTAACCCCCCAGCATGGTGTTGTTTCCACCCCTGCTCTTGGTGTGCCTTTTCGTTCTGGACAGAAACCATAAGGGCCTAATTTTCCCAAAATGACTAATGGTTTGGGGGCTCAACCAAAGTCACCCGGAAAGGGCTGGATTCTCAAAACCCGGGCGCTCCACCCTTCAAAACCTGGGGTCCTTTACGATGCCTTGAGTTGACCCTCCCCCCAATTCATTGGTCCCTTTAAAAGATCTAAGCCAATCTGATTACAACTGTCCAAGCGAGGCCAACATTCATGGGCCAGGTGTAGAACAGACCATGACACACAGACGTGAAAAGCACATGCATACGGTCGACTGTGAAACAGTGCAAAATACAAGTCATCACCACTAAGACGGTAGGAACGGACTCACTGGCTGCTTCTAGTTGCTTGACAGCCCTCCAGTGATGGAAGGCAGCTGTCAATTTGGTTCCAATTGGCGCAAACCAGCTGGAGCATCTGGGAGGGGGCCAGGAATCGGACCCCCGGCTTGTGCCCAGGACACTGAAGGAATGTCTCCAAGACAGAGACATGCTGTATAACAGCATGGGAGCTACGGCTGTGAATATAAAAAAAAGTCCAGCCCTGAGGCCAGCTGGGGAAAATGTAATTACACAGTTAAAGGAGGAGGCCACTGACAGCTTCATAACAAACGATGAATGAGCTTGCGGGAGGCAAATTACTTTTGTTCTGCTTGAGAAAGGGAGACTCATTGACAGCTCCAATGTCTTCTTTTCCAGAGATGCACTCAGAAAAAACAGGAGCATCCGCTGGGCAAATAACAACAATTCACTGTTTCTGTAGTTCTTTCTGGGCTCAAGGGGTTCCCACATTATTTGTGAGTGTCAGAATTGCTGCGCTGCTCAGCTGAGTGCCACAGCGGGAGGAGAAGGGGGACGGGGCTGTGTATGTCACCGCCTCGCCCCCTTCCCCTCCCTCCGTGGTGGCTCGGTTGAGTGTTGCGCGCTCAGCCGGGCTGCCACGAGGGAGGAGGGGCGGGGCTGTCTACGTCACCGCCCCCCCTTCCCTTCTCCCGTGGTGGCCCGGCTGAGGGGCGCACCACTCAGCGCCACGGCAGGAGGAGGAAGGGCGGGCGGTGACGTACATGGCCCCGCCCCTGGCTGTGTACGTCAGCACCCCGCCCCCCTTCCCGTCCCACTGGGGCTCAGCTGAGCGGCGCAGCACCAGCGCCACTCAGCTGGGAGCAAGCGGCCGCTTGCCGCCCGGGGCCCAGCTGAGCGGCGCTCTTGCCGGGGCTAGGGTTGACAGGTGTCCAGTTTTCTACCGGACAGTCGATGTTGCGCCCTCTGTCCGGTAGAAAGGAAAATACCGACGGACATGTGCGATGTCGGTATTTGGCCTGTGCCTGGCTGGGCGCGGAGAAGCCTGGGGAGAGGCGAGGGCCTTGGCGGGCCACTGCTGGGAGCCTCTGGTTGTGAGCAGAAGCCGGGCGGGGGGGATGGCTCCCAGCCCCACTCCTGCCCCCACCCCCTCCCAGCTTCTGCTGGCAAGTAAAGGGAGCGCCTGCTGGGGGTGCGGCTGGAAGGACTCCGGCTGCGGCCAGTGGCTGCACACACCCCCCTCACCAGGTCTGCTTCCCGCCCCCCTTCCTCTGTCCCCTCCTCCCATCCAGCCCCATGGCCCTGATCCCCAGCTCTGCTTCCCGCCCCTCTTCCTGCCGGCCAGCCCCACAGCCCCGAACCTCCCCAGCTCTGCTTCCCGCCTCCTGGCCGGTCCCCAGACAAGCGTGTCCGGTTTTTTAGTGGGGTCTACCTGGCAACCCTAGCCGGGGCCCAGCTGAGCAGTGCCGGCGCTGCGCCGCTCAGCTGGGGGAGCAAGCGGCAGCAAGCAGCCTTTTGGGGTCCGCGCTCCCCATACAACAACCATTTCTTCTTAAGTACAAGAACCATTTCCAGATCAGCCTCCAGATCATTTCTGAAGCGTAAATTCTTGGCCTCAAGGAAACCTTGTGGCCATGAGTTCCGCAGGCTACGTGTGTGTTCCCAGGAGGCACTTCACTGAGCTGCATCCCCTTCGGGGGTGTGGCGCACAATCACGTGTGCTACCAAACAGTACGTGGAGGGGATTTTTTGGACAAGGGATACCCTAGGAAATATTTACCGATGTAAAAGTTTCATGGAGTTTGTAATGGGAACTTTTGCCCAGTGTCCCAGCCATTCCTCTGGGACATCTCTTCACAGCCTGACGGAGCCCATGTCAGCCCGTGTTTCTGTTTTTCCATTTCTCTCCGACCCCACCTAGCTCTCCCCCCGTAACGTTTTTCCTTCCCCCACGAGCAACAGACACAGCCATTTTCCCTTTAACTCAGGCCAACCCCGTGAGCGTGCAAGAAGGGATGGAAGTGAGAGAGGGGGCATCTGTCCTGAGCCAGCTTGTGCTGGACTCCCTGCGGAAACCTGGACTTCCCACTGCAGAGGGCAGAGTTAATTCGGGGCTGGGTATAGAACCCCCAACCCCAAAGGCCGAACGTGTGCACAGAAGAATACATCACACGCTACGTCTCACACAAACGCATCCGACTCTGTGTCAAGGCCTGGCGAAAACAATGCAAAGGGGTGGGGTTTTCAAGAGGAAGTTAGGGGCCCCACACCAACTAGATTTGGGTAACCGACTCCCTTGGGTGTCCCTGAGACGCAAAGGCAGAGGTGGGCAGGCGTCTCCAGAAACGGGATGGGTTTTTTCCCGCCCCAGCGTCTGCATCATTCACTTCCCTTCCTGCGCGCCTTTGCCAGCGATGGGGGGAAGCGGGCCGGCCCCGTGGCTGAGGCAGGAGGGTGGCAAAGCAGCCAGCGGGGTGAAGGACCCCCCTCGCATCCCACACGGGCAGCCGGGAAGCAGGCGGCGATTTGGACGGCGGTGAGAGCCAGCATCTAATGTCTCCACCTGCCCCTCTGCCCCTCATCCCGCCCTCCCGCAAAGAGGCAGCTGGGAGCTGTGATGAGCAAGGATGGGGGGCACAGGGAGAGAGTGAAATCCCGGGGCCGGCAGCAAACCCTGTTCCGAGCCCTGGGAGGTGGCTTGATGTAGCGATTCACAGGCCGGGTTCTGCACACGTGGCGGATTCACACAGTGGAGCAACACATCCCCCTCCTCTCCCGCTCCCTCCTTCCCTCCCCCCTCCCAGCTATCAGAGGATCTGTTCCAAACACTCGGGGCTGAGCCAAGAGTGGGGAAGACAGAGCCGGGCTCTGCTACGGGAGCTTCAACAAGGCCACCACTGTGCAGGCGGCTCCGTCATCCACGCGGCTCCAGTGAGGGGACTCCCGGAGGGAACACAAGGCAAGCAGCCTGGCATGTGACTGAGCTCAGAGCCAGAGGGGCAGGGGAAGGACTGACAGGGGACAGGCTCAGGGAAAGGAGGCAGCCCCCCCACCTGACCTTGTGAATCTGACAGGGCATGGAGTGGCATCTAGCAGACAAGGCACAGACCTGGGAGCTAGGAGTCGTCAGTGTCAGCCCACCCTCCACCACCGATTTGCTGCTTGACCATGGTCAAGTCCCTTAGCCCTGTCTGTAAAAGGAGGGAGGGAGGGAGAGAAAAAGCAAGAGAGTGAGAGAGATTTACTGCTTGACCATGGTCAAGTCCCTTAGCCTCTGTCTGTAAAATTGGGGAGGGAGGGAGAGAAAAAGAAAGAGAGGGAGAGAGATTTGCTGCTTGACCATGGTCAAGTCCCTTAGCCTCTGTCTGTAAAATTGGGGAGGGAGAGAGAGAAAAAGAAAGAGAGGGAGACAATGTGTGTATGTGTGTATGTAATACAACCTCTTATGTTAAAAGCAGCAGCCCCTTCTCCTTTCCACAGCATGACTGAGCAGCTCCCATTCCATGAAGGTTAAGGGATGTCTAGAAATGGCACGTTATTTCAAAATTTGGTGCTGTGTAGATGCGCCAATTTTCAAAATAAGCTATTTTGAAACAGATTTTAAATAAGATATGCAATTTGAATAGTATCAGAGGGGTAGCCCTGTTAGTCTGAATCTGCAAGAACGATGAGAAGTCCCGTGGCACCTTATAGACCAACAGATTTACTGGCGCATAAGCTGTCGTGGGAAAAGACCCACTTTGTCAGATGCAACTGACGAAGTGGGTCTTTGCCCACGAAAGCTTACGCGCCAATAAATCTGTTAGTCTAGAAGGTGCCACAGGACTTCTTGTTGTTCTTGCAATTTGAATAGCGCACATTGCGCACCTTATTTCGAGTTTAGGGTGCTTATTAAACTTCATCCTGTTTACCTCAGACCATTTCTCCAGCTTGTCCAGATCATTTTGAATGATGACCCTCTCCTCCAAAGCAATTGCAACCCCTCCCAGCTTGGTATCATCTGCAAACTTAATAAGTGTCCTCTCTGTGCCATCATGTAAATCATCAATGAAGATTTTGAACAGAACCGGCACCAAAACAGCCCCCTGCAGAACCCCACTTGTTCTGCCCTTCCAGCATGACTGTGAACCGTTGATTAATACTCTCTGAGAACGATTATCCAGCCAGTTATGCACCCACCTCATAGTAGCCCCATCTCGGGGTATGTCTACACTGCAGAGTTTTTCCAAAAAATCTTCACTTACATCCACACTGCAATCATGTTCTTTCGAAAGTAACTCGAAAGGACAGAGGGGTTTTTCCGACAATGGTAATCCTCATTCTAAGAGGAAGAAGCCTTTTTCCAGAAGAGCTCTTATGCAAAAAGGCGTGTGTGGATGGGGAAGAGGGAGTTCTTTCAGAAGAAGAGGAAAGAGGAAAAAGCCCAGGTGCCCTGGTGGTCATTCCGCCCATAGTAATCACAGCTGAAATGTGAGAGAGCGTCCATTCAGTGTGGATGCTCTCTGTTAAAAAAGCAGATCACTTTTTTGATGCACTTTGGCAGTGTGGACGCTCTCTTTCGGAAGAAGTTTTTCTGGAAGATCTCTTCTGGAAAAGCTTCTTCCAAAAGAAGCCTGCAGTCTAGAAGTAGCCTAGTTGCATGTCCTGGCCCAGGGTTAGTCTGTCCTGACCCAGGGCTTGTCTTGCCATGAGTCTGTCCTGCCTGGCAGGAAGCCAAATGTTTGTTCCTTCCTTTGGCCAGAGATCTGCTTATCCCACTGTTCTCAGGACCCTTATCTTCCTGACGCCTGGGAGGTGCTGACTCAGCTCCATCAGCCAAGCCAGGGAACTTGCCCACATTGGCCCCTATGTGGAATCCGGCCGGGCAGGCAGACTTGTTATGAAATAGGCAGATAGGGGTTAGCTCCATGGTTGTTGTACACCGGTGGGGTTCCCTCAGCTTCAGTGACACCCGCCTGGGTCATTCCGTGGTGTAAATCAGGAGCAACCCCCGCGAAGGCTGCAGGCCCGACTGTTTACAGTTTTCGCCAGGCTTGCGCCAAATGGGTGTGAAATGTATCAGCTGCCGACGGCAGCATTTTACAGGCGCCGTAACAAGGGCAGAAGGCAGAAGGCTGGGGAGAGGGAGCGTGTGAAATCAGCAGGGAAAAATCAGAGTAGGCACGCGGAGAATCAGGTTTCCATGGCCATGTCTATACTGGGAAACTCTTCTGAAATAACAACATTTGACTGAATAGCTCCTGATTTTAGAACATCGGAAGAGCGTGTCGTCTCTGCAGGGAGCCTCGGAATGAGTCTGAGGCCTGCGCCGTTCATGTGGACATGTGACATTGGACAGAGAGCCACGGGAAGCACTGGGGAGTAATTACTTCAAATGACTCTAGGGAGTCGTTATTTCGAAGTAGCGGCACCGGCGCGCCCACACGACCGCTCTTTCCAAATAACGATTTTGAAAAACGTGTGATTCCTCGAGGAAAGCAGGAGTCCGGATTTCAAACTAAGTGGCCGCTTAGTTCGAAATAACGGGCTTGGTAGTTAGATTGGACATTAGGGAAAACTTCCTACCTGTCAGGGTGATGAAACACTGGAATAAGTTGCCTAGGGAGGTTGTGGAATCTCCATCACTGGAGATATTTAAGAGCAGGTTGGACAGACATCTCTCAGGGATAGAGTTGCCAGGTGTCTGGTATTGAACCAGGCAGCCTGTTATTTGCACCTTCTGTCCGGTAAAAAAATTCAGAAAATACCGGACATGTAAAATGTCCGATATTTTCTGTTTTTTCCCAGCTCGGGCGTCCAACGGAAGGGTGGTTGGGACATGTGATGTAGCTCATGATGGCTGGGGCGGGAGGAGGGAAGGGCCGGGAATTAAAGGGGCCGTGACTGTATTTCGGCCCTGGACAGTTCCTTATTTTTTTGCTCAACAGAATTTTTTCCTGTTGTTTTCTGGGGGGAGGGTCAGTATTTTTTGTTAAACCATCTGGCAACCCTAATCAGGGATGATCTAGACGGTGCGTGGTCCTGCCGTGAGGGCCGGGGACTGGACCTGATGACCTCTCGAGGTCCCTTCCAGTTCTATGATTCTAATGTAGACGCTCTGCTTATAAATTCAACCTAAGGGGAGTTATTTCAAAATAAAGTCCTAGTGTAGACTAGGGCCATGTCAGAGCCTGGCATGGCATTCAGGGATCACCCGTGCTCTGGGAGCTGCAAGAGCTCTGGTTTGCTCTGTGTCTGCTTGCAGCTGGCTGTCTGTTACAACCACCAGAATTCACCGTTCTCAGCATCTCTTCAGATTAGGGGCCTGATTGCTAAGCGGAGTCCTCTGCCACCGAGCCCAGACCTTTTCTGATGGCTGAAAAACATCTTTGGGTCTGCGGGCCCCATGCTCGTGGCCACATCTCCATCCAAAGCAGGAGGAGACGTGGCCAAAAGGCCACAAAGCGGCGGCTTATCAGCTGAGTGCATGCAAAAAAGCTGGTACATTTCAAAAGTAGGGCAGCCCAACGCAACCCGCTGGCAAGCCACAAGAAAGCTCCCCGAGCGAGGTTCAGATAAGCATCTGCATGTTGAGGATGTTGATCTGCGCTGCATCATATCTCCAAACCTCTCCCTTCCCCCTCCGCCCGCCCCCTTCCCCTCGGTGCCAGGCAGACCATGGAGCTCAGGAACAAACCTGCAAAATGGCGCGAGGCCAATTTATTCCAGTTTACCTCTGACAGCCACCAGCCCAGGGGCTGGCCCGGAGAACCTCATGGTTTCTAGTATGAGGTTTTGCCAAGTCATAGCACAAAGAATATGATCTCAGGAACGGAAAACAAAACAAAACCCACCCTTGTGGGGAGAGGCAGATGAAGAAACCCAGTAATGCCTGCGAATGAAGCAACAATGCTTCACTACACTTATGGCTTCTCTCAGCACAGTTAGAGCGCGACTCAGGGTAGCAGGCATACGCAAGTCCTATTGGGTCGCACCCTGAAATCGTTCTCCGGCGGAGTGAAAAGGAGGAAACGAGGAACAGCCCACCTGGTCCAGCGGGGATGCTACCCAACAGGCGTGTCCCCGCCGGGAACCCAAATCCGACGAGCGTGACGGTGGCTGGAATGGCGCTGGCGCACCAGAAGGAACGACCACGCTGACACGTCTGCCCTGAGGGCTTTGGAGCTGGAGGGGCTTCTCTGGGTTGCTACTCCGTCAGCGTTGTTCCCAATCCACACCAGTCGGGGAATTGGGCCCATCTCCTTTCCAAAGTAGCCACCAGGCCGAGGCCCTTTGCTTTGAATCAGGGGCATCCAAACAAGAGGGCTCCATTTTTTTGCCAGCCCTAAGGGTAAGCAGCAGGGGGAGGAGCCAAGAGATGAGGGGGTGGGGCTTGAGGAGGAAGAGGCAGCACAGGGGCGGAGCCTCAGGGAAAGCCGGTGTGCAAGGGTGGAGCTTGGGGAAAGGGGCGGGGCAGGGCCACAGTTCAGGCCTTTTTAAGAACCATCCACCTGCTCCTGCTTTGAACAAACTCTGGGTTTTTATATCCCTCCCCTGTCTATAATCCCCTTCATACTCCAACTAGTTTGGTTCTTTGCCCCCCAACTCTTCCTATTGGGAGGCTGCTCCGGGACCTCCCTCCTCTGACCGTAAAAAACTTTCTTCTCACTCCCAGCATCAGTTTATTCATGGCCAGGGCCTCACCCTGGGTTCTTGCACCAACTCCACCCTTTAGCTTCAGCCGCTGTTTCCCCTGGCGATCATATGGCCTTGAAACATCGTGGGCCAGTCTGCCCGGAGAGCAGCTACCCAGGGAGCCGGCACGTGACTCTCCAATGCGGCACTTTGCCGCATGCTAACACCGGGTCTGTGCTACAGCCAGGTCGATGCAAGGCAATTTAGAGTAACCTAATTATGCCAGGACACATGGTGCAGCCTCGTCCCCGCGGCGTAAGTGCCGGACTGCACGGATGTAGCAACTTGAACTCCACGAGGGCTTACGCTGGCAGTGTTCAGAGGAGGCAGTGTCTGCATGGCTTACACTGTCTGCGGGCTGTCTTGTCAGTTTCATGACTCCAGCATGGAGCCCTGAAATGGACAAGAAAGCCGCTGCCTCCTGGCTCCCTGTTCCCAGCTGGGTTGGTGCCCACAGGTGCCCCACTTTGGGGTGGGGCAGCCTCCCGCTCCTGCCTGGTAGGAGGGAGCTGAAAACCCTGGCTCTGAGCTCCCCACATTGCCCCTTTTCAGCCAGCAGAAATGCTCCCACAGAAGGAGGGTAACGCGGCTCTCAGCAACCACAAAAATGGCTGTGGCGTCTCTACGTTGACCTAACATAGGTCAGCTTCGGGCTGCATATAGATGTGCCCTATGGACACAGCTACGGCATGGCACAGCCCCAGAGCACGGCGGAGCAGCCTGGCCGCTAGCAAGCGCAGCAACTCTCCTCGTAGAAAAGCCCTAGGAACCCACAAAGCTTCCCAGAGAGCCCCAGGCTGTGCAGTAACATTAGTTCATTGAGCCCTGGTTTACACAGGGGCTTTATTTCGAATTAACCCCCCCTTTGGTCGAATTTATAAGCGGAGCGTCCATGCAACCAAGCCCGTTATTTGGAAATCACGGACTGCTTATTTGGAAATCTGGACTCCCGCTTTCCCCAGGGAATAACGCCCATTTAAAAATCGTTATTTCGAAAGAGCGGTCATGTGGATGCTCCGGTGCCGCTATTTCGAAATAACGACTACCCAGAGTCAGTCGAATTAATTACTCCCCAGTGCTTCCCAGGGATCTAAGTCAAGGTAGCATGTTCACATGAACGGATCCTGCCTCGGACTCATTTTGAGGTTTCCCTGTAGTGAGGACACACTTTTTCGATTTTGTTATTTTGGGAGTTAAGTTGATTTTAGTTATTTCGGTAGTTTCCTCGTGTAGACGTGCCCTGAGAGATTTGCCTCATTTTACAACAGGCTACATCAAAAGTGCTAACGAAGTCAGTCCAAACTAAAATGTCATCCAATGGCTTGTTTATAAGAACATAAGAACGGCCATACTGGGTCAGACCAAAGGTCCATCCAGCCCAGGTTCCTGTATGTTGACAGTGGCCAATGCCAGGTGCCCCAGAGGGAGTGAACCGAACAGGCAATGATCAAGCGATCTCTCTCCTGCCATCCATCTCCACCCTCTGACAAACAGAGGCTAGGGACACCATTCCTTACCCATCCTAGCTAATAGCCATTTATGGACTTACCCTCCATGAATTTATCTAGTTCTCTTTTAAACCCTATTATAGTCCTAGCCTTCACAACCTCCTCAGGCAAGGAGTTCCACAGGTTGACTGTGCGCCGAGTGAAGAAAAACTTTCTTTTATTTGTTTTAAACCTGCTGCCCATTAGTTTCATTTGGTGACCCCCTAGTTCTTATATTATGGGAACAAGTAAATAACTTTTCCTTATACACTTTCTCCACACCGCTCATGATTTTATAGACCTCTATCATATCCCCCCTTAGTCTCTTCTTTTCCATGTTGAAAATTCCTAGTCCTAGTCTCTTTAATCTCTCCTCATATGGAACCCATTTCAAACCCCTAATCATTTTAGTTGCCCTTCTCTGAACCTTTTCTAATGCCAGTATATCTTTTTTGAGCTAAGGAGACCACATCTGTACGCAGTATTCCAGATGTGGGCGTCCCATGGATTTATATTAGGGCAATAAGATATTCTCTGTCTTATTCTCCATCCCTTTTTTAATGATTCCTAATTTAATGATTTATGCTGCTTTATGCACCAAACACTGAAATGTAAGTGCAATATTTATATTCCAATTGATTTACTTTATAATGATGCGGCAAAAATGAGAATGGAAACAATTTTTTTTGCAGTTCTAATGTGCCGTGACACTTTTGTAGTTTTATGTCTGATTTTTAAGTGATGCGAAACACTTTGGAGAGAAATCCGACTCCTGAAAAGGGTACAGTAACCCTGGCCTCTACTATACAGATTTCACTGGGGAGACCAGCATTTCTCGAACTGGGGGCTCGAAAAGGGGACTTCTGAGGGGGATTACCAGGTTATTTTAGGAGGTTGCAATATTGTCAGCCTCACTTCTGTGCGGCCTTCAGAGCTGGGTGACTGGAGAGCAGTGGCTGTTGGCTGAGCGCCCAGCTCTGAAGGCAGCAGCTGACCAGCAGTAGCAGAGAGCAAGGGTAGCAACACCATACCAGGCCATTCTTACTTCTATGCTGCTGCTGGTGGTGATGCTGCCTTCTGAGCTGGGCTCCCGGCCAACAGCTGCTGCTCTCCAGCTGTCTGGCTCTGGAGATAGTGCCTCAGCCAGCAATATTGCTGAAATAAGGGTGGCAATACCAACCCCCTTCTACAATAGCCTTGCAACCCCCACACACACACACATACCCTATTCTGAGTCAGGCTCACCAGTGAGGCTATGTCTACACTGCAGAGCTTTTCTCCCGGAAAAGCTCTGCCACATCTAAGGAACTGGCAAGGAGTTCCACAGGTTGACTGTGTGCTGAGTGAAGAACAACTGCCTTTTGTTTGTTTTAATCCTGCTGCCCAGGGGCGGCCCTAGACTAGCTGCCAGCAACTGGCGCTCTAGGCGAACCATGCAATCGGTGCCCCCACCTCCAAACCCCTCAATGATATTGCGCCACCATTTGGTGCCCCATTTAACTTGGCGCCCTAAGTGACCGCCTAGTTCGCATATATGGATGGGCTGCCCCTGCTGCTGCCTATTCATTTCATTTGGTGACCCCTCATTCTTACATTATGAGAGGGATCACGTGATGATTCCCTGCTCTGTTCACTCCCTCTGGGGCACCTGGTTCTGGCCACTGTCGGCAGACAGGACCCTGGGCTAGATGGGCCTTTGGTCTGACCCAGTCTGGCCGGTCTGATGTTTCCTCAGAAGAGAGGGGCCAGCTTGGAACGTGGGTCTGGTTTCTGAACCCAAAAGCACACGGGGGGTTGGGTTCGGCCTGTCTCCAAGCGCAGGATCTATCTCGACATTGGGGGAAAGCTCCCACTCAGGTGGGAGGGTGGGGGCTGTGTATTGAGGAGGATTGCTTGCCTCAGAGATTCACAGTAGCCTTCATTTTGACACCACTCCTTGGGCATCTGCTTGTTGGTTGACCAACTCTCCTTATTAGCCAGTGTAAGATACAGAGGGAAACCAAACTCCAGGGTCTCAATGGACTCCCCCCAATGATACAGGGCTGGGTGAACCAGCCAGTCTTTTCCCAAGTGGATAATGGGGGGAACTTGCCCCCCCCCTCTATTCTGGGTTCCAGCTCAGGGCCCTGCAATAGCAGCTGCCTAAATGTCTCCAGCTGCAAGACAGCTACAAAACCCCTGGGCTACTTCCCCATCACCTTCCTTATCACAGGCGCTTCGGACTAGGATCTGCTGGTGATTTCTCCTCCTACGTCCTCGGCAGCGCTCCCTCCGTCCACTCAGCTCCCTGAGCACTAACTTCAGAGAAGCTCTTTTTAGAACCAGTCTCAGCTGGATCTTTAATGAGCCCCAGCAGTTCTCATGAGCCATAGCCCACCTGACTCTGCAAGCCCACTTAATTAGCTCCAAGTGCTTAATTGCCCTGATTGATTCTGGCAAGTTCTCGCTGGTTCCGGACTAGCCCCTGCCAGCTGACCCTGGGAACAGAGATTTACTCAGTCTGAGGCGAATATACCTTCCTTCCATCCTGCTCTTGTACCCTTCTGGCCTGAGCCTGGGCCAGCCTTGATACCCAAATGCTCACGATCGGATTTCAGATATTCAAATCTGAGAGTCTGATCCCATGCCAGAGCAAACTCAAGGTGATTTTCATGCCATCCTGCCTTGCACCGATGCTTTAGAATCATCATGCATTGCACCTACAGGGTGTCACTCACCCGAGGATCCGTGGCCCTTTCAGAAAACCTGTGAATGAAGCCCCAGGGTGAGGCGATGTAGGAATGAGTGTGGCATACCCATTTCACAGATGGAGATGATGAGGCAGAGATGGGAGGGGTGCACTGACACATTTGCAGTTGCAAAGCAAGCCGGCGGCCGAGTCAAACGTAGGGTCCTCTCAGACTTGGGTGGCTAATCTGAACCATCCTCTGTTTGTACCTCCCTGTTCACCCATAATATTGAGTGCTTTCACCTGCGCCGTTGCGGCATTCCTTAAAAACAAACAACCAAACCCTTCGCCTGGGCTGGATTGTGTGTGCACCTAACCAATCTCTTCTGACATGCAGAGATTGTGGTTCTGAGCCAAGAAAGGTGACGCTTCTCTGTCAGGACTCCAAAAAAAAACTTTTCTGATGACTCCAAAGAAACTTTTCTGTTGATTCCAATGAGGCCTTAAACCAGGGGTAAAACATATATGGCACTATACCTATCTCATAGAGCTGGAAGGGACCTTGAGAGGTCATCAAGTCCAATCTCCTGCCCTCACAGCAGGACCAAGTACCATCCCTGACAGATTTGCCCCAGATCCCTAAATGGCTCCTTCAAGGATTGAACTCACAACCCTGGCTTTAGCAGGTCAATGCTCAAACCACTTCACAGATATGGGGGGATTGCAGCAGCTATTGGCTGTGGCTGGCCAGTGGGAGCTGTGATTGCCTATGCCCACAGAGGTGCAGGTAAATATCATGTCAATGGCCCACCAGCATCTAACCCTGGGGCACCACTGCCATTTTGCTGCCCTCCCCGGACTTACACTAAGCTCGTTTTCATCCCCGGACCTGACAATCCAAAACGTCTGTGTCTGTCTCTGGAAGGAATGATGTGGGGGATGGCCGAAAAGGGAACTCCGGGGAGTGACAGTCCCAGGATGCGCCTGGGAAAAGCCTTCTGGCTCTCTGGCACTGACTGAGCAATTCACATCTTGAACGTGTTCCGCACACACTGGCTCGTGGACGGGTTATTTTCAGCTCCCAGTCGGGTATGAAAAGAACTGGCCTGAGCCCGGGATACCACTGACACCAGGGAGGGTGACAGCAGAAAGAGGGTCAGCAGCCAAACCCAGCTCGGGCTGCATCCGCCACGGGGCCTGCACTGCAAGCAGCTCAGAAGGGGACGTGAGACAGGTCAGTTTATGATCCATTTCTGCTAGTTGTGTGTGCGTATGTGAGTGTGCATGTGTGTGCGTGTGTGAGTGTGTGTGTGAGAGTGCATGTGTGCGTGTGTGGGTGTGCATGTGTGTATGTGTGAGTGCATGTGTGTGCGTGTGAGTATGTGTGTGTATGTGTGAGTGCATGCGTGTGTGAGTGTTTGAGTGTGTGTGTGCATGTGTGTATGTGTGAGTGCATGTGTGTGTGGTATGCTTGGATGTGTATATGTGAGTGTGTGTGTGTGCATATGTGTATGAGTCCGTGTGTTCATGTGTGTGCGTGAGCATGCGTGTGTGTGTGCATGCATGTGTGAGTCCGTGTGTGCATGTGTGTGTGAGTCCATGTGTGCATGCGTGTGTGTGCGCACGTGTGCGTGCATGCGTGCGTGTGTGTGCATGTGTGTGTGTGTGCATGCGTGTGTGTGTGTGTGCATGCATGTGTGCATGCGAGTGTGTGTGTGTGTGCATGTGCGCCTGTGGCCAAACGCCTGGCTGCTGCCCACAAGAAGGGCTGTTCAGCGCCGCGGGACATTAAGGGGATGGTCATGAGCAGCTTCGCTCTGATCCTTTCCACAGTCTAGCCAGGGTCCCCTCCCATCTCTGCAGGGACCCGTGCAAATGCCTCCGTGAGGTGCACAAGCACATGGGTATTAGGGGTGGGCATACGCATGTGCATGGGTGAGCGTGATGGTGTGTGTGTGTGCAAGAGAGAGGGAGCGCTTAGCTGCAGCTGTGTGTCCCTGGGGGATATGTGTGCATCTGTGTGTGTGTGTGTTTCTGTGTGTGTGTGTGCGTGAGAGAGACAGCAAGAAAGAGAGCGAGGGAAGGAGAGAGCAAGAGTGCTTAGCTGCAGTTGTGTGTCTGTGGTGGGGTATGTGTGTGTGTGTGTGTTTGTGTGTGTGTGTGTGTGTGAGAGAGAGAGAGAGAGAGAGAGAGAGCTTAGCTGCAGTTGTATGTCCCTGGAGGGGTGTGTGTGTGTGTGTGTGTGTGTGTGTGAGAGAGAGAGAGAGAGAGAGAAAGGGGGGGGAGAGAGAGAGAGAACTTAGCAGCAGTTGTATGTCTCTGGAGGGATGTGTGTGTGTGTGTGTGCGTGGGTGTGTGTGTGTGTGTGTGTGTGAGAGAGAGAGAAGGGCGGGGAGAGAGAGAGAGAACTTAGCAGCAGTTGTATGTCTCTGGAGGGATGTGTGTGTGTGTGGGTGTGTGTGTGTGTGAGAGAGAGAGAGAGAGCGAGAGCTTAGCTGCAGTTGTATGTCCCTGGAGGGATGTGTGTGTGTGTGTGTGTGTGTGTGTGTGTGAGAGAGAGAGAGAGAGAGAGAGAGAGAGCTTAGCTGAAGTTGTATGTCCCTGGAGGGATGTGTGTATTTGTGTGTGCATATTTGTGTGTGTGAGTGTTTGTGTGTGTATACGAGAGAGAGAGAGAGAGAGAGAGAGAGAGCGCGAGCGAGCGAGCATGCAGCTGGAAACTGGCTTTGAAAACAGGCCACTGGCTGCCTGGGAGTGTGAGAACGCGAGCCTTTGTTTACCCAGGAAGCTTGCGGCACTTTAAAATCCAATTGATTTTGAAACCAATGTAGTGGCCCTGGTGCCAGCCCCGCCCATCTTACCCTCCCTTAGCCCCCGTCCGTGTCCTGAGCTTTCGCTGGTGATGCTGGTGTGCACAAGTGCCAATGTGTCCGTGTCTGTGCGAGAGGGCACAAGTGTGTATGTGAACGACTGTGTGTGCACGTCGGGCTGGATCCCCAGCGGGTGGAAATTAGCAAAGATCCAGGGAGCCCACTAAGAGCTTTGCTGAAGTCAAAGGCTCTCGCCCGAGCCGTGCGTACAAGAGAGAAGCTACATGGTTGAAGAAGCAGCAACCTAGATGCATCGGGGTTGTGTGGGGGGGAGGCACCCATACAAAGAAATCTGCGGAGAAGCCACGTCCCTGGTGCTGCTGTGGGAAGTCTGAACTCTCAAGGAAAGTGGGCTTCCTCCTTAGATTTTCTGAGGGAGGAATAAGGGTGGGCCGGCACTCGGACCACTGCTACACCCTATTCCAGTGGTACAAGGGACACATTGGGTTGAATTTCTGAGCAACCACCTGCCTGATCCAGGAGGGCAGACGGATGCTGCCTAGAACATAAAAGTCAGTTTGTCAACAAATACACTTCATCCTTCAAGCTAGAGGTAGTTCAGTGTTTCTTCTTTGTATTGCGGCGGCACCAATCACAAACTTCAGCCCCCGCTGTGCCAGGTGCAGTACGCATACAGAACAAAGACATCTTTAGGAGGTCGGCTTCACTGAATCTCTTGCCAACAGCTGTGAATTTCTGTCGCAGAGTTTAAGGCCTCACTTTTCAGAAGAGGCTAGTGATTTCGAATCCTAGGGTTGGAAGAGACCTCAGGAGTCATCGAGTCCAACCCCCTGCCCAAAGCAGGACCAACCCTAACTAAATCAACCCATACAGGGCTTTGCCAAGCTGGGATTTTTGGGCACTTTGAGAGGATCCTGATCTTCAGAAAACTCCCTTCCTGGAAATCAGGCCCTGTAAATGACTCTAGTGGGTACCTGGAAATTAAAGCAGCCCAAACCAAAACACGCTGTAAACAGAGGGCCTGATGCAAAATCTGGTGAAGTCAAGTGGCACTTCCTCCACGATTCATCTCTGCACACTAACTTTTAATCATTGTTACTGTGCATTGCTGAAGAACTGCCACGTTCCACCCCAGAGACAGCCGCACTGCAGCAGAGAATGAATTCATTTGTGGCTTGATGTTTTTGATGGAAGTTGCAATGTGAAAAAAAAGCATTTATTATAATAGTTCTCATGAGCCGGCTCATGGTCTTGACTATTCTGGCCGGAGGTATTCAAATTGCTGAGAATGAGTTTTGTTCCAGTAAATACGACAATATTAAGCGTTTCGGGAGGGGATTCCTTCATCCCTGCTCTGAAGATTTTTTTAAAATAGGGTTTTGATTGCTCCTGGTGAATTGTCTCTTTAATACTTACCATAGAACCATAGAGCTGGAAGAGACCTCAGGAGGTCATCAAGTCCAGCCCCCTGCTCTAGGCAGGACCAATCCCAACTAAATCAACCTGGCCATTTGCCCTACTTCATTTGCCCTAATGAAACGGTTGGAATGTTTGGATTGTTTGCATTTATTATTCTCACTGCAGTCACACAAAGGCTGTGTCTAGACTGGCCAGTTTTTCCGGAAAATCAGCACTTTTCTGGAAAAACTTGCCAGCTGTCTACACTGGCTGCTTGAATTTCCGCAAAAGCACTGACTTCCTACTGTAAGAAATCAGTGCTTCTTGGAAATACTATGCTGCTCCCGTTAGCAAAAGTCCCTTTGGCGCAAAGCTTTGTGCAAAAGGGCCAGTGTAGACAGCTCAGATTTGTTTTCAAAAAAGCCCGATCGCGAAAATGGCGATCGGGCTTTTTAGAAAGCGTCTAGATTGTCACGGATGCTTTTCCGCAAAAAGTGCTTTTGCGGAAAAGCGTCCGTACCAATCTAGACGCTCTGTTCCGAAAATGCTTTTAACGGAAAACTTTTCCGTTAAAAGCATTTCTGGAAAATCATGCCAGTGTAGACACAGCCCATGAGTCCTGGCTTTGTCTCTTTCAGGATTTGGAGAGGGTACAGAGATCTTTCCACCCCCTGCAGAGAAACCACTGCAGATGCCTGGGTTTTTCTTTTTGGACCGCGTCAGTTTCAGAGGCGGAGTGTAGGTCACAGAGATCAGTGCCCAAAAGAAGGAAAGGAGGGAACCTCTAAAATAGATCAATAGGGATTATGCCATCACTACAGATAATCTACCTCCCCAAGTGTTGGTAGCTAAACTGCGGAAAAACTCTAACCTCCACCAAGCACAGTAGCTCAGGGTGGGTGTGGATTTTTCGCCTCTCCCGAGTGATGCAGCTGGCTCAGTGTAATTCTGTCGTGTACACCAGCCCCAAGGGAGAGGAGAATCAAGTTGGTCCTACACTTACATTTTACACCAGCATCACTCAATCAGTCAGGAGTGTGAAAAGCAAATCACCCCCGTTCGCAAGATTTGCTGGGCCAGGAATACCCCCCCGCAGTGTGGATGTAACTCTGCCGATTGTGTCTATGCGAGGGCGCCCTGCCAATGCAGGCTCTGTCGCATAGACGTGGCCGCTCCATAAGGACACATGCTTACGGGGGGCAGCGGTACATTTGCCTCTAGTAGAGACAGAGTCAGAAAATCGTGGGGCTGGAAGGAACCTCGCGAGGTCTTCTAATCCCGCCACCTGTACTCAAGGCAGGGCAACATTATCTAGCATTGGCTTGTACAAGTCATTAATAATCGTTCCGAGTTCTCGTGTGAATTCATAGGGTCAAATTCCAATTCCATTAAAGGCCAAGGCTGCTTTGCCAGTTAGGATTAGGATTTGGGGCATAGATTTGGAAGCCAGGCGGTACCGCTGTGGTCTCGTCTGACTGTAGCTAAGCTAGGATGCAGAACCATGCAATAGTGCACTGCTTTGAAGGGGTGTGGCCAATGTCACACCAACAGGCAGGATCAAACCCACAACCTCTGGAACTTCATGCAGAAGCCTCCAGAAAAGACAGGGGGCGCTCGGCTAAGGCTGTAGAGCAGACTCCTCTCTCTTTGTGAGTGGTCTCAGGGCCACTCCATGGTCCAGGGCGCCCCGCCCAGCAGGTGTGAGGGTTACACCAACCCAGCGGGCCCAAAAGCATCACAAGTCGGGGCCCCCACCGTGCAAGCTCAGCTTTAACATCAGGAGACTTTGAAGACGAATACATCTGGAGAGCTTTTATCTGCCTTCTTGGTGTTGTCCCCAGGGCAACTCAACTTTGGAAGCCCTGGGGGGCCACAATGATACTCACAGCACATGCCGAAGGCCGCAACTTCAGTGTGGTTGCACAAACATGGAAATAGATATGCAAATATATGCAAATAGCTTCTGTCACACTGACCGCGTCAGTTTCAGAGGCAGAGTGAAGGTCACGGGATCAGTGTCCAAAAGAAGGAAATAAGAGAGCCTCTAAAGTAGACCAGTAGGGGTTATCCCATTGTAACCACCACCAGGCAGATTTGAATCTGGGATCTCTGGAGCTGAGTAAAGTAGCCTTTAACCTCTGAGCCAAAAGCCAGCTGGCTCCTAACCCATGCTGTAGAGGTCTCTTGATCTTAGCTGTTGCTGTGGTCTCGGTGCCACTGCATGGGTCAGTGAACCACACTAGGGCTATGTCTACACTGGTGGCTTCTTGCGCAAGAACATCTTGTGCAAGGATTCTTGTGCAAGAAGCCTTGTACAAGAACACGTTCACACTGCCATGTGTGAGCTGTGCTTTTGTGCCAGAGTGCCCATGGCAGTGTGGATGCTCTCTTGTGCAAGAAAGCTCCGACGGCCATTTTAGCCATAGGGCTTTCTTGCGCAAGAAATCCCTGCCGAGTGTCCACACTGCCCTCTTGCACAAGAGCTCCTGCGCAAGAGGGCTGACACCTGTTAAAAAAAGAGCATAGCTCTTGCGCAAGAAGCCCTCTCTTACCACGCCCTACTGTAAATCTTCTTGCGCAAGAGCGGGTGGGCAGTGTGGACTCTTTCCGGAAGAACCACCGTTCTTGCGCAATAACCTGCCAGTGTAGACATAGCCTAGGGCTATGTCTACACTGGCACGATCTTGCACCAGAAGTATGCAAATGAGGCTAAGCGTGGAATATCGCCGAGCCTCATTTGCATATCTATGAACCGCCATTTTTGCGGAAGAGGTTTGCGCCAGAAGGAGCTGTCTACACTGCCTTCTTGCGCAAGAAAACCTCTGCGCAATGCCGCTACGCTGATTATTTTCAGGAAGAACGGCATTGCGCAAGAGGGTTTTTCTTGTGCAAGAAGGGGCAGTGTAGACAGCTCCTTCTGGCACAAGGGCCTCTTCCACAAAAATGGTGGCTCATTAGATATGCAAATGAGGCTCGGCGATATTCCACGCTTAGCCTCATTTGCATACTTCTGGCACAAGATCGTGCCAGTGTAGACATAGCCTAGGTGTGTGGGTTACACCATCACTACAGATAATCCACCTCCCCACCTCTTCCTCGCATGAATACGACGATTAAAGCAAGACTACACAACACGCAGGCCCCGTTTAAGTCAGTTCGGCTGATATTCATAAAATGCAACAGTCGCCCGATTTCCACCCATCGGACAGCACTTTTAATGAGCAACGACAGTCCAGGAATTGAACTACTAAAACTCATCTCAACAGAAGACCACTGTGTTGAGCTCCGGGTAAACTGAAACCACACCGCGGGCCACAAACAAACGGGCCACACCGCGGGCCGTGTGTCACGGAGCTAAGGCTGGCTAATTCCCGCTTTTCTCCACGACCCCCCTGGTCAGAAACGTTTCTTTTCTCAAGGAAAGCGGAGAGTTGGGATTCCAGAGAAACAGCCATGCCGATCCCTCCGAAGCACATTGCAGCCAGACGCTGTTGCTGTACGGAGTCAAAACCCAACAACAAAGCCCAGCTCTCTGGCCTGGGGAAGTCTGGATGTGAAATGTACAGCTCACTCCCAGGACTTGTTCATGGTTTACACTCTTTTAGCTTTGAGGGCAGCCGCCCCGAGGCCAAACCTAGCTAGCTCAGGTCAGTCAGGCCACCGAAACGCCGCACGTCTTGGTTTGTAAGTCACGCCCCACGGAGTATTCCAATGCCAGGGCTTGTTTGCTTTGCGCTTTGCGGTTTAATATTTATAGTTCGGGGATAGCTGTTAATCCCAAAGTACAATAACCCAAAAAATTTATCTTTCATAAATATACTGGGCTCGGATCAGTGGCCTCCCAAGTGTGAACGAAAGAGAACATTTCAGGCTCTGCTGTGCACACTCCGGTGCTGCCTTTTTAATGAAGTTGGACAGCTAAGATTTACCGCTCCTCCAGAGGCGATTTTATTTTATTTTTTGGCAGCGTCCGGGGACAAACTAGGATGATCTGTTCCTTCGAGCTGTAAATTCTTTGGGGAAGAAGGCGATCAGTCAACGCTGTGATTAGTATTTGTTATTTGGATTACCATAGCACCTAGGAGCCCCTGTCCTAGATCAGGAGTTCATTATGCTAGGCCCTGTACAAACTCTGAACAAAGAGACAAACCTTGCCCAGAGACCTTGTAATCTAAGTAACTTAACCCTTCCCATTTCCAGATTCCACAAAGACATGGCTCGAATCAGAAAACCAAAGAGGTACAAACAGCACCCCCTTAATCAGTATTCACCAGACACACTGCGTCCTAGCTAATTTGTGCACACACAGCCAGACACGTGGCAGGCGTCTATCATCTAATGCAGTGGTTCCCAAACTTTTTGGCATCACGCCCCCTTTTTGATTTTTGAGAAACACTCACACACACACACACCCCAATAGCAGCAAAACTTGTTGAGCAAAAAAACAACAAGGAACTGACGGGGGCCAAAAAACAAAAATAGCAGCATAAGTTGAGGGGGGGAAATTGACGGGGGCGCTGGTTTGGCTCGTGCCCCCCCTGGAATTTCTTCACACCCCTCCAGGGGGGCACGCCCCCCAGTTTGGGAACCCATGATCTAATGACTCCTGCAAATCATGAAGCACCCTAAACAAACAAAAAAAAAAGCTATGGGAAAGCGAGAGAGAATCTATCCTACCTTGCATATCAGCTAACTTAGCAGCTTTTTACTTCCGATTTCTCAGCAATGCTGACAATATGAGTAGCGCAAAGAGCATGACGAGATTTTTCAGATCTCAACCCATCTGGTGCTGACAGTCACAAAAACTTGCCTGGCTCCTCAGCTGGCAGAAACCGGCCTGGATTTCAAGTAGACTGACACTGCTTTACGTCAATCCAGGAGGTGGCCAGTGTGCCTTCTCATTGCTCCCCATCAGGGTGCAGAATGAATTTTGTTACATGCACCGAGTCCGGTGGGGATGTGCACCACCAGTATAAACACATGCCACCAGCTGCGAGCATTCTGTTCATCAGCTGGGTGGCACATGAATCTCCCCTCAAGCGCCCAGCTTACAAGGACCACTGGATGGGACCCGGGCCCTTTTGACATGATATGGATCTGCTTTGCCATGGGAGCTGTGCAAGAGATTGTAAATATAGAATGTAGCGTGGTGACTTTTGGACAGAGCATCTGTTCTGATGATCAGTGCACTGAAAGTATTCCGTTTAAAAGCCAGAGAAGGGAAAACAATGGAAAGAAATCCCTGGGGAGGATTGTTTTTATAGTGGGCACGTTTAGGAAGTCTTTTTTGCTGGGATGTTTAAAATGCCAATAGGGTTAAAACGTAGCGCCTGAGGTCTCCACCTGTCAAGTGCTCTCGTGACACCCGTCACACGGAGTCTCTGGTGCAGGTCCCATTTCTATTACAAACCCTTTATTTTGGGGATTTGTGCCACTCAAACCACCTCCCTCCTGATGGAAATGGACCGTCCCGCAATGGTACTTGACACCGTGCAAGGCGCTGCATTTAGCCGTATGGAGTGGAAATCTATCCACCTCCTGAAGAAACTTGCACAAGTACAGACAGATATCATCTTTCTCTCCAAATGCAAACAGATGGGCATCATCTAGAGAACATGAGCTATGAAGGAAGGCTGAAAGAATTGGGTTTGTTTAGTTTAGAAAAGAGAAGACTGAGGGGTGACATGATAGCCGTTTTCAGGTATCTGAAAGGGTGTCATAAGGAGGAGGGAGAAAACTTGTTCATCTTGGCCTCTGAGGATAGAACAAGAAGCAATGGGCTTAAACTGCAGCAAGGGAGGTTTAGGTTGGACATTAGGAAAAAGTTCCTAACTGTCAGGGTAGTTAAACACTGGGGCTGTGTCTACATTGGCACCCCTTTCCGGAAAAGGGATGCTAATGAGAACCAAATCGAAGTCCTTGCTCGCGGCGCATGCATTACATAACTGCGTCGGCTCTTTTGCCGAGAAAAGCGCCAGTTTGAGACGCGATCTGCGAATAAACCCTTTCCGAAGATCTTTATTCCTACTTTCAAGCAGGATCTCTTTCAAGTAGGAATAAGAGATCTTCCGGAAAAGGGTTTATTTTCCAAGATCGCTGTTCAGACTGGCGCTTTCTCCGCAAAACGAGCCGGAAAAAAGCGGCAGTTATGTAACAAATGCCGCGGGGGATATTTAAATCCCCCGCGGATTTGCAATTCCGACTGGTCTCATTAGCATCCCTTTTCCGGAAAGGGGTGCCAATGTAGACACAGCCTGGAATAAATTGCCCAGGGAGGTTGTGGAATCTCCATCTCTGGAGATATTTAAGAGTAGGTTAGATAAATGTCTATCAGGGATGGTCTAGACAGTATTTGGTCCTGCCATGAGGGCAGGGGGCTGGACTCGATGACCTCTCGAGGTCCCTTCCAGTCCTAGTATTCTATGATTCATACCCAATGGACTGAAGGTGAAAAATCCATTGCAATCGACATACTGCACAGACTATGGTGAGAGATTATGCCGTACACTATCAAAGAAACTGAGGAACCACCTGATCAGCATCCTGTACAGCAAACAGGAAAACATCAAAAAAAGAGCTCTCCAATCTGGAGACTTTAATAAAAAACCAACCTTCCACCCAAACTTCCACACAGCTGGGCTTTACCAAAATAAGAGAGGAGATCTACATTCACACCTCCAGATCAGCTGCTGGAAGTGGGCCTCACTCTCCCTGACTGAATTAACCTCATTATCGCTAGCCTTATTCTGGCCTGCCTATTTATACCTGCCTCTGGAAATTTCCACTACATGCATCTGACGAAGTGGGTCTTTGCCCACGAAAGCTTATGCTCCAATACATCTGTTAGTCTAGAAGGTGCCACAGGACTCCTTGTCGTCCCGCAATGTGCGTCAATTCTTTGTGTCACCCAGACACACTGCAGGCACGCACGCTCCAGCCTATATTCAAATCCAAAGCTGAGGGCCAGCTCCTGCTCTTATTTCCAATGGTCAAACTCAGGAATAACACCCCCGAAAACAGTGTCATTTCTTTGGGCTTATGATCGAGAGCAGAATCCCACCCCGAGAGTATGTCCACACTGCATGGCTATTTCAAAATACGCTAGTTATTCTGGACTATCTTATTTTGAAATAGCGCGTCTACACTGCAGGGAAGCCTCAAAATGAGTCCGAGGCCGGCTTCCCTAATGTAGACGTGCTATCTTGATTTAGAGCCCCAGGAGGAATAACCCTGGTGAGGGACTATTTCAAAATAGCAGCAGTGGAGCGTCTATACACGCCTTATTTCGAAACAGCTCTTTCGGAAGAGGCGTTCTTCCTCGTAGAATGAGGCTTACAGATTTTGGAGTCAGCCACCCGTTGTTTCGAAATTATTTCGCAATAACGGAATGGCCATGTCGACGCGCGCATTGTGATTTCGAAATCACGCCAGGTATCTCGAAATAATGGTGCCGTGTAGACGCATCCTAAGGGCCTTATTTTGCCAGAGATTAGAACCCAAGCCTCTTATGTGCCGGCGACTTTGTGAACATCATCAGGCCTGATTCTGGGAGCCACGTCTGTTTTCCATTGCAGGGTTACTCCCGCAAGACAGTGCAGAATCTGGCTTGATGGAGTCACAACCGTAGAACGAGGAATATTTAGCCCGGAGAGCCCTGTTGCTTACCCCCTCACTGTGTCCTTATGCCTCCTGGCGGATTTCATTCCACCGCTGTGTCACTCAGGCTGGAAGATCCGAGCCGTAGGCGACAGTAAAACCAACTGAAAAGTTGTTTAGGCGGACTAGCTGTTTGCCATCAGCTGGAGGTGCCGAAGAACATGCTACACAGCACTTTACATGCCTCCCTTTGATCTCCCCTGCACTCACTCTTCCATGGTTCAGCTCAGGGGGGTCTCAAACTTCACTGCGCGGTGACCCCCTGCGGATAACAACAATTCCAGGAGCAAGGACTGAAGCCAGAGCCCACCCACATCCCTGTGCCCCAGGCGGGGCAGGGCGTGGAGGGCAAAGCCAAAACTCAAGGGCTTCAACCCCAGGTGAGGAGCCTGTTTTGTGAGCCCCACTGACAAGGGCTGAGCCGGACAATAAGCCGTGCCGCCGGACAGTCTAACGGCAGCCCTGCCGACCCCAGGACTGCAACCCATGAAGGGGTCCAGATCCAGTGTGAGTACACCCAGCCTCACTCAAAGTTGTAGGGACCGGGTTGGCCATCTAAGGACCTGTTTTAAAATGCCCAGGGCCGTGCCCTGAGGTCAGCCCTTGCAGGCTAAATCTCAGTGCAGTCAAAGCGATCCGGCTTGATCAAGCTCTGGCTGGGTTGATTGAGTTGGGATTGGTCCTGCCTTGGGCAGGAGACTGCACTTGTTAACTCCTGAGGTCTCTTCCAGCTCTAGGATTCTATGATCCGAACCTACTCCCCGGATGAACCCCGGCTTCTTATCCCCAGGCTTCCACGTAGCCCCTTATCCTTTGGAAAGTGATCAACTGAATTTGCTGTCCACTTGTGACCCAAGTCTGCTTTGCAGGGACATGAAAGGGCATGTGCCCCTTTTAGCAATGATTGGCCCCGAAGTCTATGGCCAAAATATTTCTCGGCCCCAATCCATTCCTATTCTGCCAGGCTCCCCAGAAGTGGCTGCGTCTCAGGGATTCCTGAAACCGACTGGGATCCTTTAGCTTCTTTCCAGCTACCCCAATCAGAGTAATGAAAGTCGCTGGATCCACACACGCTGATAATACCGCACGGCACTGCTCGCGATCGTTTCCAGAGCAGGTGAAACATCGACCCCCCGGACGCAGCGGAAGTCCCAGCTCTGGGTGGTAGCTTGCAGTTGGGCAGGGTGGCAGGTTTTGAACACTCAGGATCATAACCCCCGCGATCCTGCTAAGTAGGAGCAGAGAGGCATGCCGTGTTCCTTCCAAGGCAAGGGGTGAGAAGGGAAGGTTTGCGGTCCCTCGGACAACTTTCCTAACAGCCCTTGCTGGAGAGTTCGAGGTGTTTCGAACCTGCAGCGAGGCATGTGCCTAATTGCCGGGAACGGGCTGACACTGGAGCGATGCAGAAGTGGATCGGCCCCTCTGCATCCTGCTAGCGTGGCGGTTTCCAAGTGATGGGTCGTGCCCCAGGACTGGGCCCGGAGAGTCGGGCGCTGGGTCGCGGTGCTGCAGGGGGAGCAGATGAGCAGCGGTGGGGCTAAGACAGCTCCCTGCCTGTCCTGGCACCGCATCCCAGAAGCGGACGGCAGCAGGCCCAGCTCTTAGGTGTGTGTGGGGGGAGAGCGCACAGGGCTCCGTGCACTGCCCCTGTCCCGAGTACTAGCTCCGCACTCCCATTGGCTGGGAACTTGCTGCCGGCTGCTTCTGGGGTGCAGCCTGGTCTGCGGGGCCAGGAGAGGCAGGAAGCTGCCTTAGCCCCCCCCGCTGACCGGGAGCCGCTCAAGGGAAGCCCCTCCTGCCCCAGCCCTGACTCCCCAAAAGCCAGAGCCCCCTCCTACGCCCTGAAGCTCCATCCTTACCCCCACCCCGGAGCCCCCACTCCAGTCAAATTACGTGTCGGGTCTCAGCATCAACAGTTTTCTTCCACTGGGTCATGAGACAAAAAGTTTGACAACCGCTGCCCTAGCGTGAACAGGGCTGATGCTAAGGGCTAGAGAAAATGAAATCTCTCCTGAAGGGACAGTGGATTTGGTTCTTGTGACCTTACACAAGTGCCCCCCCTGAGTTCAGTGGACAGATTCCTGCTTTACACCAGCCTACCAGCAGAATCAAGCTTTCGGGACCAACATCTGTCCCATGTCGGACTCCCAGTCTCCGCACAGGTGCAAAGTGAATCCCAGAGCTGATGACCTGAGGTTTGTCTGTTTCTCTCTAGCTCTGGTCTTGGTTGATGGATAATTCACAGGTAAAAACACCCATGAATAATCCCCCAGGACTGAGACAGCCCCGTGGCTCGTTAACCCAGCGATCACAAGGCGGGTGCAGTGCCTGGGTGGCAGAATCCCGTGTCGGAAGCCGGGAAGGCTGGCATTGAAGGGCACAGCATCTCTTCTGTCTGTGCTCATGCCCAGCGTTTCAAGCAACACACAGTTATCAGATTCAAATCACGGGGCTCCACCAACACCGGCTGGGGTGGGGGGCATTGAAGTCAATGGGTGTTTTGCTCTTGACTTTAATGGGATGTGATGTTAGCAGGTGGCAGCACATAGTCAACTCTATAGATTTGGGGGTCTTTGGGCAGGGGGCTGGACTCGATGACTCCTGAGGTCTCTGCCAGCCCTGGGATTCTGTGATTCGAATATAACCCAACGTGGGCTGGAAGGCCCAGACCACGGTAGCTTTTGGTCATCTCAACATCGGCCCAAGAGAGCCGCTGAGCCCAACTTGTACACCCTGTTATAATGGAAACCACTTCGAGTCGGGGGGTTCTGCGGCACTGTCTGCCACCTGCCCGTGCAACAGGCCCCCGTCCTTAACCCAGCCCCCAGAACTTTCAGTGGAAACGCTGAGTGAGGGGCAGGGGCCGGAGTCCCATGCAAAGCCCTTTCCACTTTCTAAAGCAGACACGATCCTGGGGCGTGAGCTCCGGCCTCCCGACCCCTTCGCCCAGCGTCCAACGTGTTCAGGAATCACAATGCCGGAGGGTAGGTGAACTGTGTAATAGGCCTGTCACCGCATGAGGGTGGCTGCCGTGCACAACCCCTGATCTGTTAAAACATTTAGAAACAACGAGCAGCCCCGGGGCATCTTAGGGACAAACCAAAACACACAGGGGCCTGAGCTTTCGTGGGCAAACCCCGCTTCATTGCTTCATCCACTCATTTGCCGAAGTGGGTTTTACCCACGCGAGCGTGTGGTCCTATATAGTGTGATCGGCCTCTAAGGTGCCACAGGGCTGCGTGTGGTTTTGAAAGTTACGGACTATCCCGGCTACTCCTCGGAGACTTGAAGACATTTAGCCTTGTCCATAAGACTAAGTGGAGCGAGTCACCTTTGGCTGTACCACCCTGAGTCGCAGTTTTGTTCCACTCGGGAAGACAGTTGGCTAAATAGAGATGAACTCTTCCTACAATAGCAGTCGTGCCGTATAAAATCACACTGGTTCACACACAGATGGCACACAGCCTTAGACGGCATAGGGCTAATACTACTTTAATTCCCCTGAGCATAAACCATATGCCATCCATGCGCTGCCGGACTGCAAAGCAGATCCAGTACGCTACTGTACACAGACACTCATGGAGCGGAAAGCAGTTGTTTGCTGAAATTCAGCTTTCTCATGATTAAATTAAGATTCCCATTGTCATCCGGAACAGCAGGCCCCACGCTTTGTCTCCATTCATAGGAGAAAGGGGCTGATCACAGAATTGTTTCTGAGAGCCGGCCGAAGTCATTTGGAAGTGGGCAATGAGAATTCTCCCGAACGCTCAGTCATTTTCATTGCATCTCTCCTAGCAGCTTTCCGGCTCCCCCCGCCAGCTCTAGCTCCGCCAGCAAAAATCAAACATGCGTCTAAAAAAGCCAGCGCTTTGCCCGCTTCTAAATCCTGGTACAGTCAATTACTCATCCAGGAAACAGGCACAGCTAAAGGAAACAATTGCTCAAGAATGTGCAGGAGAAAGATTTAGCAACTTACCAGAGCATAGACAGAACTCAAGACGGAGCAGCAGAGGATCAAGCCCAGGTTGTGATAAACCAGATATGATCCCATAGCCAAGAGAGGTATCGCCCATCCACAATCTCCAGGGGAAGTAGACTGAGGGCGAAGGATCTTCCAGGGGTCCAGTTGTAGATGAGGTTTTCTTTCTTTTTTTTTTTCCTTCCCAGGTTTTTTTATTTGCTTGTTTGTTTCCACCGTTTTAGCCAGAGAGGCACATGACAAGAAGCCCCAGTGCTTTGCTTCGCTTCCTCATGGCTGGAAATCCAGGCAGTTTCAGCAATGTGGGGAAAGCGTCCATGTGAAGGGAGCCCCAAACACCCGTCTCAGGCAGCGTAGCAGTTCCTGGTGCTGTTTGTTTTGTGTGTGCATCTGTCTCAGAGCAGAAAAATCACATCCATATGTCAAAACTGCTATTCTGCTTCCTTTTTATGAGGCAGTGGGAAGTTCAAATAATTTCTTTGTCAAACGCAAACACACACACACACACACACTCACACATAGAGGTGGGGAGGGGAGGGGGAAGTTTTTAACCACTGCTTTATTTTTAGAGCTAGTAATTTTATCTTTTAGGCTGGGGGGAGGGTTTTTTTAAACTTTTTTTTAGGCAAGTAAACAAATCAGAAAGTCAGGGCTTTTTTTTTTTAAGCTAGAAATATTTTCACTGAGCAAGTACATTTATGCAAACAGGAGAGGTGCTGGGTATTTTTGCTTGTGTGTTCCAGTGCAGCTCTGTCAACCTTCCGTGGATGCCGTGTGTTTTAGTTACAAATACGATTTTTTAAATTTATTTTTTGCTTCTCTCACTCTCTCTCTCTCTCTCTCTCTGTCTCAGAGGATCTGCAGTTTCAAAAAGCCAATTGAGTAGAGGCTGAGAGCCTGAGCTAAAGAGCTACTGGGTTTTTTTTCTTAAATAGTTTATTTTAGATGCTGCAGTCAAAACTCTTTTCACTGACTAGCTGAAATTTTCCAAAATCCACGGGTTTCCATTTGTACAAACACACACACAAGCTGCTTGTCCTGTCCTCAGGAATCAAATCACCAAAGCCCAGTCCAGTAAAAGTTGCTGGGATTTTTTTTCCCTCTCTCTCCCTCTGACTGCTGCTGTTGCCTTTTAGACTCACCAAAGGAACATGCGGACTGTGGATTTACTTCCCCACCGACCAGAGGAGATGAAAGAGAAGCAGGCAGGACAATTTTCATTTGGGGGAAAATCGACCAGCCTCCAGACTCCTTTTCTATCTGAAGAAGTGGGTTGTGCCCAAGAAAGCTCATGCTACTAGCTATATTTTTGGTGAGTCTCTAAGTTGCTCCAGGACCATTCCTTGTGGCGTTTTCTTCGGTTTTTTTTTTTTTTTTTTTTTAAAGTTACAAACCCCTGAGATTTTTTTTTTGTCTATTGTTGACATCAAAACACATGGACCCTGCCGCTTCAACACACACACACACACACACACACACTCCAAAGATGAGAACTTCCTTTTATTCTGTACTGAAATCCCCACCCCTCCATGCACCCCCAACCCCAACACCCACCGCTGAAATTTACCAGCTTGTTAGTTTCAAGGCAGGAACGTTACTCCGCGCAGTCTGTCAGTTTCATTCATAAAGCGGCAAGAAAAGGCTCCGTCTCTTCTCTTAGAAAAAGCCTTGAGTTTTTTGGGGGAGTGAAGATAGAGCACAACCCTCCAGTCCTAGTATTTTTTTTACGGGGTCCGTAAAAGAATAAGGAACGAACGCCCCGGGGGTTATTTCTAGCCGGATGGGGGCATTTATTTTCTTGCAACTCGGAGGATCAAATGGTGTATTTTATTTTATTTTTTTTTTGGTTTGTTTTGCTTTTGCAGCAGGTTTCTGTTAGCGGCTGTGATGGTTGCGAGCGGGGAGCTGCAGGAAAATATCTAGCTAGCTCTTGGCGAGCCGGTGGGGGGAGAGCATCGCATTTTCGCGGTGCGCTTCTTTTTATTTTTGGAGAGGGGTGGAAAAAAAGTCTCTACGGTTGCTTTGCCCTATTTTTTTTTTTTTTTTTTTTTTTTACAGCTCCCCTTGGCTGTGAATGAGAGCCTTCAGCGGCTGGTATGAAAAGGGGTCTCTTTCCCTGCAAAGGCAGCGCGGGGCTTCCTGTGAGCGAGCCCGAGGAATAATCCTGCTCTTGATCCGCTCCCTCGCTGCCGGCCGGAGTGGATCTCAGGGAATGTCTGCGGTTTTGGAGCAAGGAGGCAGGTAGAAAACCCCGCATGGGCAGAACCCCATTGGCTGGGAATTGGCACCATGTGACCCTCAGCCAGGGAAGCGCAGGGCTGGCTGTCCACACCCCACCCCCTCGCAGCCTGGCCAGGAGCGCGCTGTGCGTCCTCCGGTGCCTTTGGGTACGCATGGGAACCCCGGGGCCCCCGCATAGGCAATGCTTCCAGGGCTAAAATCCTGGGAGGTAATCTGGCTGGAGAATCAGATCATCTAGGAGAATCTCTCCTCCCCCTACACACACACACACACACACACCCCGCTCCCGGATCGCTGGTGTTTTGCAAAACTCTGGCACGGGGCAGGGGCGCAAAGCGGGTGGACTCAGAGGAGAGGGGCGGGGTTGGCTGGGAAACCCGGGGCGGGGAGATAGTTTGAAGCGGATTGGGTGTTGATGTTTTCCCACTTGTGAGCTTTGGGCGAGGCCTGGAGAGGGGCTCCCAGGGCTGGCCCAGAAGCCATCTACTAAGGGGGGAGGAGAGAAAGATCCAACCCCTGGGCGCTTGGAATGGAAAGCCAGCGGCTAAAGGCGCTTTACGCGGGTCCTCCCCCCACCCCCCGCTGGCTTTTGCCCCAGCTCAGCCAGCTCGTGCGCAAAGCCCCCCCTCCCGCCTCCCCACGCTGCGCTCCCCATCCCTGGAATGAATCATACAATCATAGAACACTAGGACTGGAAGGGATCTGGAGAGGTCAGTGAGTCCAGTCCCCTGCCCTCCCGGCAGGACCGAGCATCGTCTAGATCAGTGTTCCCCAATTTTATTTAGCCACAGAACCCCTTTAAGCCGGAAAGAATTTTGCGGCACCCCTAATAACAGCCCTATCTATGGAGCTGAAAAATGTTTAAGTACAAGAAATCACGCCACTGTGCTGAAGTAAAGTATTCGCCAGCGCACTGCCAGCGCGCTCCCATCCGAGCAACCGGCTTGGCAGCCGAAGCTTCGACTTTGTCCGACACGGCGCTCGTGTATTCGTAATTCAGTCACCCACGTGACCCACGCTCCCGGAGAGTGAGTACGGGGATTTACGGGGGTATATAACAGGCGATCGTACCACTGATTGACTGCGAGCACGGTGCTGAGTCGTGACATCATCCCCGCTCTTGGGCTAAGTGGGCATTACGCAGGGACACCGATCGTGGCAAACACACATGGAAATTGTTTTCAATACAATTCATAAATGCTTAAATATTAAAAAAAAATTAATCATAAAATGTTATTGTAATGGAATTTTCTCCATTATTTCTACTTCACGGAACCCTGGGGTTCCACCATTTGGGTGGAATATCCTTTGATCTATATCAGTGTTTCTCAATCTTTTTTTTATAAAGTACCCCTTTTTCAAAAACAAAAATGATAAGTACCCCCAGTACCTACAGTTTTCAGACACACCATTTTTTTTTCTACCATTGCAGCACATTTGTTTAAACAACTTAATCGTAGCCGGGCAGGCGATGAAATTTTTGGGTGTAAAAAGTACAAAAAGAATAATGTGCTGTAAAACTTAAAATGAAAATTCAGCTTTCTCCAACTTTCAGTTGTGTTGATGTACCCCCCAGACGTCTCTCGAGTACCCCTAAGGGTACTCGTACCACTGGTTGAGAAACACTGGCCTGTATCATCCCTGATAAATATCTATCCAATCTGCTCTTAAATATCTCTAGTGGAGATTCCACAGCCCCCCTAGGCAATTTATTCCAGTGCTTCACCAGGACAGGAAATTTTTCCTAATGTCCAACCTAAACCTCCCCTGCTGCAGTTTAAGCCCATTGCTTCTTGTCCTACCCTCAGAGGTCAAGGAGAGCAATTCTTTTCCCTCCTCCTTGTGACACTGTTTTCGATTCTTGAAAAGCACTATCATATCCCTTCTCAGTCTTCTCTTTTCCAAACTAAGCAAGCCCAGTTCCTTCAGCCTTCCCTCCCAGCTCATGTTTTTTAGACCTTGAATCATTTTTGTTGCTCTTCTCTGGACCTTCTCCAATTTCTCCACCTCTGTCTTGAAATGTGGCGAGATCAGAAATAAGGCGCAGGTTTTCAACAGCGGGGAATGGCCATGGAGCCCTGACTCTCAGAAACAAGGGATGGATTGCTCAATAATTTGTCCTTGTTCTGTTTGTTCTCTCTGAAGCATCTGGCGCTGTTGGAAGACAGGCTTGGGGACTAAATGGGCCATTTGGCCTGACCCGGCGTGGCCATTCCTATGGAATAAAAGCCCCAGGGAAGCAATGGATTCCCCATCTCTCCGTGTTCTTGAATCGAATGAGGTGCTTTTCTAGAAGTTGTGCTTTAGCCTGACACAAGCTACAGGGCTCAGTGTATCAGTCAGGAGCTGAAATTCTGTGCTCAGGCCTCACGAGGGAGCGATGGGGAGGGGGCAAGAGGACAACTGCCCTCGGGGCCAGCGATTTAAAAGGGGCCCGGAGCTTCCAGCCATCGGAGTCCTGGGCCCTTTAAATTGCCACCGGAGTGCCGCGAGGTGTGCTCTGGGCAGCACTCAGGGCTGCCAGGGGGAGGCCCTGCCCCTTCCCCCCAAGACTCCGCCCCTTCCAGGGGCAACTGAAAAAATGACTTCTGGTGTCCTGCTCACAGCACTCCTGTGGATGCATCCCGGAATCATGTTGGCTTTTTTTTATAACAGGTCACACTGTTGACTCTTATTTAGCTTGTGGTCCACTCTGACCCCTAGATCCCACTCCTTCCTAGACAGTCGCTTACATAAGAACATAAGAACGGCCAGACTGGGTCAGACCAAAGTCCATCTAGCCCAGTGTCCTGTCTGCTGACAGTGGCCAATGCCAGGTGTCCCAGAGGGAGGAATCACAACAGGGAATCATCACATGATCCCTCTCCTGTCCTCCATTTCCAGACAAACAGAGGCTAGGGACACCATTCCTACCCATCCTGGCTAATAGCCATTGATGGACCTATCCTCCATGAATCTATCTAGCTCTTTTTGAACTCTGTTAAAGTCCTAGTCTTCAGAACATCCTCTGGCAAGGAGTTCCACAGGTTGACTGTGCGCCGCATGAAGAAAAACTTCCTTTTGTTTGTTCTCCTAGTCTTGCAACAGCTCTGTGCTTGGGGCTTTTTACTCTCGGGTGTGTTTGTTAGGCAGGGAAACCCCACATTGTGCATGTTTGCTGTGGCAGGATCATTAAAGCCAGATTTTGCCCCTCCCTCCCACTAGCATACCACAGGATCTATGTCACAGGTGCTTACCCCATGGCACTGAACGTCCCTGGCCAGGGGGCTGCTGGACTTGTTATACTGATCACTTGCTAAGTGCCCCTGGTGGTAGACCTGGTTTGGGGGACTGAAAACAAATAAAGATACTCCTACTCTGACACTCCTGGGAAGGGGCCAGGGGCCTGTAAGGTGCGGGTCCTCTAAAGCCGTGGTGTCCAACATGCTAGCCACTAGCCATGTGTGGCTCTTAGGCCGGTGGATTGTGGCTAGTTGGCTATAGCAGCTTCCAGTATAGTGGCTTCAAAACTGGTTGGACACCAACGCTCTAAGGTATTTAGGCGCCGAAGTCTCAATGGGACCAAGGCGCTTGTCTCCCTTGAAGGATCTGGCCTAAGCTCTCTGGGGCAAGGACTCTGTGTGTGTGTGTGTGTGTGTGTGTGTGTGTGTGTGTGTGTGTGTTGCACCAATCACAGCAGGACCCTGATCCCCAGTCAAATCCAAAGTACACATACGGGGTTTTATACACATCCTACAGGAGGGCCTGGAATCATGCAGGACTATTAGCCCCTTTTTACCCATGAGGACCAGTGCCACAAAAGACTGTTGGCTCCTAATCCCCTTGGAAATCCACAGGAGCCTAAATACCTTGGAAGATCTGGGCCTATGTGACTTCCCCGGGTTACAGAGGAAGACTCAGGCAGAGCAGGAAATTGAACGGGATGTCTGTGGTCTGCAGCCCTAGCCTGCTGGTTCTGTGCCCGTGTGTGTGTGTGTGTGTGTGTGTGTGTGTATAGGAACATCTCAGCAATTTGTGCTGGGGTGACTGTGTATGTCTGCGTGGGAGGACCTGCTTTGCCCCTGCATTGCTGTAGTTCCTTGTAAGCCGAGCGCTTAGGCGGCCACCCAGGTGAAATTCAGGTGCTGCCTGGCTGATTAGCAGGGTGCCCATAGCTGGCAGCCTGTGTTTATACTGGTGGTGCACATCTGCTTGCGCTTTGGTGCACAGAACAACATTTATTCTGCACATGGATGGAAAAAAAATTAGAGGGAACATTGCTCAGAGGGTGATGGACAGATTCGCTCCACTGAGGCAATTTGCTCTGCTGGGGTAAGCCCCAGTCTACACTAGGACTTTATTTCAAAATAACCCCCCTTCGGTCGAATTTATAAGCGAAGCGTCCACACGACCAAGCCCGTTATTTCGAAATAACGGGCTGCGGAATTTGAAATCTGCACTCCTGCTTTTCATCAGGAGGAACGCTCATCCTGAAACCGTTATTTCGAAATAGCGGTCGTGTGGACGCGCCAGTGCCACTCTTTCGAAATAACGACTCCCCAGAGTCATTCTCAATAATTACTGCCCAGGGCTTCCTGGGGCTCTAAGTTGAGATAGCCTGTCCACATGAACAGAGATGGCCTCAGATTAATGTTGAGGTTTCCCCCGTCGTGGGGACGTGCTAGTTCGATTCTCTTAAGTCAGGAGTTATTAAGGCGAAATTACTAATTTTGAAATAGTGTCCTAGTGTAGCCATGATCTAAATGCGGGACAGCTAGGCTCTGAACTTGTTTGTACATGGATATGCACCCCCCAAGGCAGGTGCCACTTGACAAAAAGCAGACCTGGCCACATTGTCGTTCTGGAGAGACCTCTGGGCTCTGGACTAAGTGCAGAATTCCTTTGGCAGTTAACCCTAAAATCCCTCTTGACCAAATAAGCATAAAGGGGAAGATCCTTCACTGGTGTAAATCAGTGTTTCTCAACCAGCGGTACAAGTACTTTTAGGGGTACTTGAGAGGAGTCTGGGGGGTACGTCCACACAACTGAAATTTGGAGAAAACTGAATTTTTGCTTTAAGTTTTGCAGTGCTTTATTATTTTTGTCCTTTTTACACCCAAAAATTTCACCCAGCTACGATTAAGTTGTTTAAACAAATGTGTTGCAAGGTAGCAAAAAAAAATGGTGTGTCTGAAAACTTTAGGTACTGGGGGTACTTATCTTTGAAAAGGGGGTACTTATAATTTTTTTTTTGAAAAGGGGGTACTTTATAAAAAAAAGGTTGAGAAACACTGGTGTAAATGACTGTCAGCAATGGAGGGCGGTCAGTTTCCTTCTGCTACGGATCTGGCCCAAATATGTCGAGTACAAATAGGCCTCCTCATCTGCTTTCTTTGACATTCACCCAAGCTTTGGGGAGTGGCAAAAGCCCAGTTGCTTGCTTTCCAGTTTCTTCTCATGCTTGGAAGGTGGGTTGTGTGGTTTTTTTTTTTGCACCGAAGCAAAGCATTCATCCTAGAAAAAGTACCTTCGGCCGTGATCCAGTTTCAGTGGGATGGGATTCGAATGGTGCCCACATCTACCATGCACACTGGATGCATTGATGTGCGGGGGGGAAGGGGGGAAAATCATGAGCTGCCACCAGCCAGACGTAAGCCAGCTTGCCAATTGCATCGTAACCCTGCAGTGTTGCAAGACTCCTTCCCAGAAACGGAGTCAAAGCCGCCGGGAGCTCCGTGGGGAAGCTGGATGGTTGGGCTTTGTTTTCACGTGGCTATCGATTGTTGCGGCTTCTGTGCAACGCGGGGGCCCAGAGGCGCTGGGGAAGGGGGGGTGGCTTTGCCAACGCGGAGCACTAGGAATGCACAGGAAAGTGGCGGGGCCGTGTCACTCGGCTCTTCCGGCTTTCACCTACGGCCAGGCATGCGTGCGGGGTTTGGTTTTGAAGGCAGACAAGGGGTCTGCTCCTTGGGAGAGAACGGCGCGGCCCTCGGGCCTGATCCCACTCGCCAATGCCCCACTGAGTTCAGTCGTCGCTGGTCGGAGCCCCTCTGGTGGCCGTCGGGTAGCTTAGTGTCTTCCTGCATGTTGCACGTACAACCTGCGCCCCTGCCCCGGGCTAGATTCGGCAGCAGCGTTTCCCGGGCAGGTGCGGGACAAAGGCAGGGAGACGGAGGCAGCCAGTGACACCGGCATAAACCCGGAGGGACGCCGCTGATGTTAATGTTGCTAGCTCCGATGGGCCAGGGGCCTGATTCACGCCAGGGTCCTGATTCTAGCCGAGCTAGGGATGTGGCACTCAGCACCGCCCCCGTGGGTGGGGGGTGGGAGAGACAGCTTCCACCCAGTTGGCCCCACCCACGTGCCGCCCACAGCCCCTCTCCCATTCAGGGCAAGTCTCCTGGGGCTGCCTGGGCTTCCCCTCGCTAAGGCAGGGCCCATGGTGCCAGTTCTCCTGGGACCAGGGAGGCTGGGATCGGGCACCGCATGTACTCTGGGGGGCCACCCACCGTGTGCCCCCTCCCTCCCCATAATGGAGCTGTGCACCTCCTCTTGGGGGGGAGGGGGGCATGGCCTGATGCTACAGTGGGTGGAGGGGTGAGGCTTGGTTCCCACAGGGACGCTGGGCAGCAGGGACGGGGCTATAGGTTTGCCCCCTCCAGCCCTCGGTTCCCCACCCCCACTCCTGAGCACACCTGGGTTGTTGGTGTTATCCTAAATTGCCAGCTGGGGAGAGAAAGAGATGAGATTTCTCCTCTCTGGGATTCCATCGTTTGCTTCCACAAAATGTGGGACTAAGCACATAATGCCCATACCTCACTCTTCTCTCTTGCCATGTACCGTCCATAGAATCGGTGCTGGGAGATCCACATGCCCAGGGAGACCCGGGAGAGGGTAGGTAGCCTTCCAGGCTCCAGGTAGGGTTGCCAGGTGGTTTAACCAAAAATACCGAAAAGCCCCTCCCCCCAAAAAAAACAACAGGGAAAAAATTCTGTTGAGAAGAAAAAAAAAAAAAGGAGAGACCAAAGTTGCTGAGCAAAAAAACCAGCATGGCCCCTTTAAGAAATACCTTTGAGGCTTTTTTGGCTTTAACAGGCTGCCGGTGGCCATCTTGTTTTCCTTCTCCGAGCCAGAAGACAGCTCCCCTGTGGAACCAGGTAAGCGGGGGGCCGGAGGGGCTGAGCCCAGTTGCTGAGTGTGTTGTAGGGTTGCCAGGTGTCTGGTATTTTCGCCTCTTGGAAGGGAAAAAAAATCAGAAAACACCGGACATTTCAGGTGTCTGGTATTTTCTGAATTTTTTTACCGGACAGGAGGTGAAAATACTGACGGTCCGGGTCAATGCCAGACACCAGGCAACCCTACTCCAGGAACCTTCCAAACAAACTGAGGGTCTCAGCGCAGAGAGGCGCCTCTCGAACAAAGTGCCCTGAAAGGCATGAAAGTAAAATCTCTGGGGGAGATCCACGGCCAGCTTAAGCAGCTGCTGGCAAACAACCGTCAAGCTAGCCCCCCAATCAGCAGCAAACTTGTGCCTCGAGTGCTAGAGCCAGACAGGAATGGTGAGCAAGACACGGGCTGCAGTCAATAATTTCCCATCCCCTGGGGCACTGGCCTGTTGGCGAACCAGATCCTTATGTCGCTGTCTTTCTTCAAGAGCCACATTTAGGGGCACGTCGAAACGACAGGGTTTTTTTTTTCCGAAAGAGGATATGCAAATTCTGCGGGAATTTGCATATCTTCTTCCAATCGCTTTTTCAAAAGTGGGTCTTTCGAAAGTGAAAGTAGTCTGGACGCGTTTTTTGGGGGGGAAACCCCCTTTTTCGAAAAACCGCATAAGCCTCCTTTCTTGAGGATGAGCGTTTTTTCGAAAAAGGGTTTTTTTCCCCAAAAAAACTGCATCCAGATTACTTTCACTTTCGAAATTCCCGCAGAAATTGCATATCCTCCTCCTCCTCCCCGTAGCTTAGACGTACCCTTGGCGTGTCCTTTCCGTCATGAGCAGTGGTGGCGGATGAGGCCAAGGGAGTGAGCACCACCAAGTGAACGGATGGCCTTTGCTTCCGTCCCGTTGCATTTTCATGACCTTTCGAGGCCAGGGGCATCTCTGCAGGGGTTTCCCCCCTTCTTCCATTTCCTTGGCAGAGGTGCTATGCTGAATCACGAGGTCTGAACCTGGAGCTGAATCTGAACTCACTCCAATGAGTCACTCCAGATTCGCAGCCTTGTAACAGATCAGAATCCAGCCCGGGAGCGTGCTCTGTTCATCCTCAGGCAGTCAGAAGGAAAGCGCAGTTTCCCTGGTACAAGGTGGCAGGATGCACAAACCATTAACATCCTTGGCAGCTTGAGGTCCCCCCGCATGGTCCCCAGGGGAGATGGTTCGGCCCATCAAGTAAGATAGAGCAGCCTGAAGGTTGCTCTAAGTTACATTGGCTTGCGCTGATGCTCTGAGATCACTGGAATGTGAACTGTTCAGGGCACCCCCTCCTCATCTTCCCTACACTGGACAAGGGAGACCAAAAAGGGGCAGCACCAGGCTGGCAAAACTCTCCTTGCTACCCTCAGATTTTCCCAAGGCAGGGAGCTTCAAGCACGGCTGGAATCTGTCCCGCAATTGTTTTCTAGTCACAGAGACAGGACCAAAGGCTACGTCGGGTTTGGCTTGTTCTCTTTTCCTCCCACGTCTGAGCTTCATTCTTGATTTATTCGCGCCAGTCTTTAAAGCGAGGTTCGAAGTCAAGAGAAGTTCTCTCCTCCCTCCTCCATCTCCTCCTGCACTATGAATCACGAGCCGGCTTTGTTTAATGATCCATGTGCATGCTGTGCATTGCCAGGAAACCCTTGGGGAGTCATGCTGAGAGGTGAAGAGGGGGTGCATCACAAAAATGCCTCCTCCCTTCCACCTCCCCTGTGCCCTGGGGGATATTCACTCTTGCCTTCCTGGGACAGTGGCTCAGCTGGCTTTGCACCATCGTTCTGGCTTTGGTAGCACAGATCGTGAGGCCGGCTCAGGATCCATTGTCGGGACAAACGTCAGCCTGTGTCCGCACTGAAAAAGTTTGGTGTCAAAAGTGCAGTGTTGTGGGAAGGCAGAGCTGATCCCTGCACATCTTGGGATTTCTTCCTAGCTCTGTGAGCTCTCCCAGCTGAGGAATGTCCAAGCGGCCCAGATGTCTCTCCAGCCCTCCCCCCGCAGCAGCAGAACAGGAGCAGGCCGGCGAAGCACTCAGCTGTCAGATACTTCCCGGAGCTTTGAAAGGGGAGGGGCCCACACCTGCAGGGCAGCAGAGATCACAGGCCACTGAGCAGAGCCAGCAGGGCCGGCATTGTGGGATACTGGTGGAAGCCAATTCTGTTGACAAACAAATAACAGAGTCCACACGGGCTCTTCGTCCACAATAAAGGGAGGGGAAAAGTCAAAAGTCTCTCGCTGGGGTGGAAGTTTTTTTGCTGCCAAAAACTGGGTGTTTTTTCCCTACAAAAGTCGCATGGGAGGGTAAACTCTCCTGACTTTGTCGCCAAAAGGCAGATTTGGGGGATGAAACAGGCCAGGGTAGACAAGGCCACAGAGGTGAGTCAGGAAAGAACCCCTGGGTTTTAACAGGAGCCGAAAAGAACCGGAGGAGTTGGAGGAAGTTTGGCGCTTCAGCAGCACCCAGCTGGAGACAACGTTCTATCGATGAGGCAGCAAGTTCAAAGCATGCCCTGGTCAGTGTGAGCTCTCATTGCAGACTGCCCCCGGAGGGGAGAGAGCACTGGCGTTCCCTACCAGCTGTCTCTACCCAGTGAACTCCTTCGGAGCAGCCAGCTCTGTTCATGGAACTCAAGGGAGGGGAACCTCAGGCCCGGGGGCCAGATTTGGCCCCTGGATTGCCTGCATCTGGCCCCTGAGGTTCCCCCAAGGGCAGCGGGTGTCATAGGAGGGGAAAGGCACTGACTTCCCAAACCACCAGGTTTGGCCCCGCCCACACTTTACCCTCAGGCCACCTGCTGTAGGTGTACTGGGGTGGAGAGTTGCTGCCCCCAGCACCCGCCCTCCCTGAGCTCTGGGGTTGGGGAGGCTGGGGCATGTGCCCTCCTCCCTCCCGGGTACTACGGGGCTGGGGAGACTGAGGTCGTGTGCCGCCCGCCATCCTACCCGCATGGTGCTGGGGGGCGGGGCCTGGGCAGAAGGGGTGGGGTTGGAGCCGGGGCTGGGAACCCCACACCTCCCTGCCTCCACAACTCCCCACAGGGCTGGAGCGCAGGCCGGAGTCAAACAAGTCAGGGCCAGATCCTAGCCCCTGGCTCTGCCTGGTGGGGGGAGGTGCAGTGAAGCGGGGCCTGGAGGTTTCCCCCCCAGAAAATCGTCTAGTCTGGGCTCCCCCAGGCTCTGGTGTGTGAGGCGAATGTGGGGGAGGGTCTTCCCGCTTCTCACTCGGAGCCCACCTCATAGTTGGGTGGGTTTTTTTGTTGCTTCTCACTTTTGTGCTGCCCCTGACTGATTTTTCTGTAGGTCAGCAGCCGCCGACCCATGTTTGGCCTAGATCGGCCCCTGGCGTCAATGAACCCAGCTTCAGAGGCGCTCTGCTAATGTACAGCCCCTCAAGATCTGTAAACAGAGTACAGGCCCCAGTCTCCCCTCACCGCCGACGCCGACGCTGTGGGTGCTCCGGAGCTGGGGCACCCATGAAAATGAAAGAGTAGGTGCTTAGCACCCCCCAGCGGGCCGTACTAATCCGATCTGCCCTCTCCCCCGCACCCAGCGCCTCCTGCCCACTGCCGATCAGCTGTTCCCAGTCAGCTGAGCGCTTGGGCGGCCACCCAGGAGAGATTCAAATGCGGCTGCCCAGCTGATGAGCAGCGCGCCCACAGCCACTTGTATGTGTTTCTCTGGGTGGTGCACATTGCTCAGTGCATACCACAAAATTTATTGCACACATGGGTGGGGAAAAATTGGAGGGAACATGGGTGGAGTGGGGACAGAAAGAGGCCTGGCGATGGAGGGATGGGGCGGAACAGGACAAGAAGAGGCAGGGTGGAGTGGTGGGAAGGGGGACAGTGGGGTGATGCAGGGGTGAAGCACTCCCAGGGAAATGGAAAGCCAGCCCGTATGCCCCTCACCACAGTGTGAGGCAAGAGCTCCCCAACCAGCAAGCCCTGGCTAAACATTGCAACATGTAGCTGCCTCTCTGATCCCCTCCCTCCCGACTGGAAAAGACCTCCCCGTAAGCAGCACAGCTAGGCCTACAGCGGTCGCCTTGATTTCCCCAGACCAGCTTCATAAATTACAGCAGTTCCACATTACAGAGGGATTCTGGGACTCGGCACTGGCCCACTCCACTTCTCAGGGTCTCCCAGCTGATCTTAGTTTGTGCAAGAGCCTGGCTTGTGTCTTCTCCTCCGCGCAAGAAGGATGGGGAGGTGGCCACCAGAGATAAAGGAACCTATCACTGCCTGCAGGAAGAACCCTTGCTGAGTCATTCTGGGAGCAATGAGGGTTATTTTTACAGCTGCCGAGCATGAAACTCAACCCCTGCTCTCATGCACAGTCATATCACCTCCGTCCTGCTATCTAGCTCCGATCAGCTTGTTCTGACAGGTGCATGGAGTGCAGGCGAGGGCCGTACCTGGATCTGCTGCGCAGTCTCCAACTCATAAACCCCGGGGCGCGGTGCTTTCGCTGCTCACCGGTCGGTTCTGATGAGCGCGCCGAGGGGACGGTTGGAATCTGCCAAATGTAGCTGCAAAAAACAGAGATGGTGCGAGATTGTTCCAGTCAGGTGCCCGGGCTGGCGCGCCTGCAAATGCAGCGTTTCCCAGGGTGGGGTGCATGTCTCACGGATGTTTACGTGCATTGGCCTTTCCATTCAAAACCGCAGAAAGCGGCGGAGGTGCCTTGGCCCGGACATTTTCCCACGCGAAATGGGCCATTTTACCTGCTGTTATGTGGCAATCGCAAGCGGTGGGGGGGGGGCCCCCCACGGGAATCAGGGCTCATTTTTGCCTTGACCGATAAACTCCTAAGTTTCTTCTCTTTTCATATTTTCATGTCTTGAGTGGCTAGCACAATGGGGCCTGACCCCAGGGCTAAATGCTGGCAGAATCCAGATTCCAGCTGGGCCCTGGCCCCTCACTCGACAGGCCCAATTGAAAGCTGTTTTCAACCACCCCCGAACTTTAGGAAAACGCTGAACCTTGGGCTAACAGGGAAGTGCATCTCAGCCCACGGGACGTTGGCCAGGAACCTCAGTGATCTCATAGCCTTGCAAATCGGGCCCCTCGGTCTAGACTTCGCCAAAGAATCAATGCACACAAAACAGACATCAGACAGTTTCACAAAGAAAAAACAGTTTCTTGCCATTTCAACCAGACTGGGCATTGTCTCAACAACCTGACTACCTGCATCCTGCTTTAAAGAGACTTTAACACAAGACTTCAAAGAGAAGCCTCTGAACTGTCATTCATGCTTAAATTTGACACTTTACGAATGGGCCTTAACAAAGATGCTAATTATCTTACCCATTATGAAGATAGCTTCCCCAATTATCACCCCTAATATCATTATCTCATAGACATTAACCTCCCCCCCTCATCCCTCCTCTGTTCCAAAATCTGATTTGTCTATTTTATATGTGTTCACTTTTTTTGATTGTATCCCTTTGGTATATATGGTCATGCCAATTTTCTTCCACAATTTGATCTGAGGAAGTGGGTCTGGCCCACGAAAACTCATCACCTAATAAACCATCTTGTTAGTCTTTAAAGTGCTGCATAGTCCTGTCTTTTGTTTCAGCAAGACCAGACTAACACGGCTACATCTCTATTAGTATTAACAGCCAGTCATCCTGGGGCAACTTAGGGACTATCAGAAATATATAGGGTCATGACCTGTCGTGGGCAAACCCCACTTTCTCAGATGAGCTGGAGAGCAATAATGGAAACGCAGCTTTTTATCATAGAAAAAGATTGGGTGGGGGGAAGATGCCTGCCAATTGTAGGGCCAGGGCTAATGAGGCTAATTAAGGGGGCTGGGAATGTCCTGTACTTAGCTTGTTCTACATGGTTGGAGGCTGCATGTCAGTCCTATGCACTGGCCTGTTTTTTTGTAACGCCAACAGGTGGAACTGAACCTGTGACCTCTGTGCATGAGCCTTTACAGCTTGAGCTAAAAGCCAGCTGCTTCCCAGCTAAGGCTTGGAGCAAACTTATTCCCTCTCGCCATGATTTGGGGGGGGGGCACTCCCTGAGCCAGTGAACCATACCCAGCAGGTGTGAGGGTTACACACAAAAAGAAATTAGCTTTTATCTAAATACTCACAAGCCGGTGGTTTTCTAAAGTCACCTGGGTGGGATTACAGCCCATCTTTTTCTTGTGAGTCATCGGCAAATTTTGTGGACTCCTTGATTATTTCAGGTAATGTGTCATGACATGGCCATTTTCTCACTGTCCTCCATGCACCGTGGAGATAAAGACTTCTGTAGTGAAGGGCATCTACTATATATTTCAGAGCATTTGTCTGTCTCTGGGTCTGTCTGTTCCCCAGCTGGAATGACATGCATCCCTCCCCCAGCTGTGCCTACTGCCACAACCATGGAGAGGTGCTTCTCATCTGGCCCCAAGCTGCTTTGGTGAGTGAGGGCTGGGGTTGTCCTCTCTCCTTGAGACAGCCTGTATCTTGAACCCCTCCTCCCCAGCCCTACCCCAGAGCAATGCTTCAAAGGAAGGAAAACAAAACTCGTTTACAAGTGCGACATGATCAGTTTGGACTTGAATAAAGAGATGGACTGATTAGTGCAATGCAAAGGCAATTTTCCCCACCTTTAATATTTGCATTTCCACATCCAAAGCTATGAATGGGACACATCCAGCCTGACTCAATTAGCTTCATTAACACTGGTCCTACACTTGACAGGTAACTGCTTTTGCTGTTATATAGACTCTGGATTTTGTAATTTTCACTCCAATTCATCTGATAAAGTGGGTTTTACCCACAAAATCTCATCTTATAATAATAACATAAGAATGGCCATACTGGGTCAGACCAAAGGTCCATCCAGCCCCGTACCCTGTCTGCCAACAGTGGCCAATGCCAGGTGTCCCAGAGGGAGTGAACCGAACAGGGAATGATCAAGCGATCTCTCTCCTGCCATCCATCTCCAGCCTTTGACAAACAGAGGCTAGAGACACCATTCCTTACCCATCCTGGCTAATAGTCATCTATGGACTTAACCTCCATGAATTTATCTAGTTCTCTTTTAAACCCTGTTATAGTCCTAGCCTTCACAACCTCCTCAGGCAAGGAGTTCCACAGATTGACTATGCGCTGTGTGAAGAAGAACTTCCTTTTATTTGTTTTAAACCACACAGATTGACTACGCTGTATGAAGAAGAACTTCCCTTTATTTGTTTTAAACCTGCTGCCCATTAGTTTCATTTGGTGGCCCCTAGTTCTTATATTATGGGAACAAGTAAATAACTTTTCCTTATTCACTTTCTCCACACCACTTATGATTTTATAGACTTCTATCATATCCCCCCTTAGTCTCCTCTTTTCCAAGCTGAAAAGTCCCAGTCTCTTTAATCTCTCCTCATATGGGACCCGTTCCAAACCCCTAATCATTTTAGTTGCCCTTCTCTGAACCTTTTCTAATGCCAGTATATCTTTTTTGAGACGAGGAGACCACATCTGTACGCAGCATTCCAGATGTGGGCATACCATGGATTTATATAAGGGCAATAAGATATTTTCTGTCTTATTCTCTATCCCTTTTTTTAATGATTCCTAATTTATTTGTTAGTCTCAAAGATGCCACAGGGCTGCTTGTTGTTTTTAAAACTTAATTGAGTTAAGGACCTGAGCAACGCCAGGTAAATCTAGTAAATAAGTAAAAACATGATCATTAAGCGACTAGACCAGAGATTGCCAAATCCCTGCTGATTCAACAGCACCGGGGTAAATTCCGTGCTGCCTTCTGATCTATCAGTCTTAGCCCCGTCTTGCACTTGAATTGAAACTCATTACGTTTCATAGCGTTTGAGGTCAGAAAGACTCGGCCGAGCACCCAATCCGATTGCCCTTATCTCACAACCCGTTCCATTTCACCAAGGTACCGTGATAGACCTTCGATTTCACTCAAGCTTTTCATCCCTTCTTATGTGACAGTTTCCTTGGCGAGCCAGGGAAACGCCTGTGGTCGGGATGAAATGCAACCGACGTGGGCATGGGACTGGTTGTTCACCGTACTGCAAGAGTCGTTATCGGGGGTTCAGTGTCAAATTGGGAGGATGTCTCTAGTGGGGACCACCGGGGGGGGGTCAGGCCTGGGTTTGGGGACCTTCAGTGGCGTATTCGTGACTTGGATAATGCTGTGGAGAGTATGCTTATCCAGAGCATAATCTCCGGTAATCCTTGGCCATTGGATGGCTCGGGGCAGCTGCACCGTGGCAACAGGAAGAAGAGGGTCAACACACCTGGCTCGTGTCGTTTGGGGGAGGGGACTTTGAGCAAGGGGGTAGGAAGAGGCAGCGTGGGGGGTGGAGCAGGGGCGAGGCTTGGGGAAAGCCATGTGGCTTTGTGGGCTGACGTGGGGGACAACACCACGCTCTGGGCATTGCTAAGGGCTGACTGCTTGAGGCCCCTTCCCGGCCACCTGAGACCCCGCCCCTGCCACCTGAGGCCCCGCCCCTCCTGGGGCATGGAGCTGGCCTCCCCCACAGCTTGCCCCCAGACTCACAGTGGCCGTGGGCCCCACTGGGTGTCCAGTGTTGGGGACCACTTTGAAGATAGGGACAAACTGGAGAGATCAGAGGAGAGCAAGAAAGACGATACAAGGTTTCATCTGAGGCCAGGTGAAAAAGCAGGGTGTGTCTGGTCTTGAGAAACGAAAACTTGAGCTGGGAGCTGATAACAGTCTATTTAAGGGCTGCTATAAAGAGATCGGTGATCAATAATCCTTCATGGCCACTGCGGGGAGGACAAGGCCTATATGGCTTACTCAGCAGCAAGGGAAATTGAGATTAGCTATTAGGAAAATTTCCTAACAATAGGGCTAATTAAGTCCTGGAACAAGTTATCAAGGGGGGTTGTGAAATCCCTGTGCTTGGAGGCTTAAGAGCAGCTTGGACAAACGCCTGTTGCCGACAGTCCAGGTGTACTTTGCCCTGCCTCCGCGCAGCGGGTTGAACGCGGTGACCTACATGAAGCCCAGAGATTTTTGGACTAAGACATTTCAGGCCTCTGGGGGCTGAGTAGCACGTCACAGGGAGAGACCGAGGAGGGAGGAGAAGGTGCTGGGCTGGGACACGTTTTGGGGGTAGGGAGGGGGCAGGGAAGAGATGAGTTGGGGTGAGGGAGGGCCTGAGGCAGAGTCGGGGGCAAACCCCTCTTGGGTAGGGGGGAAGCTGGTGCCTATGCTTGAGGGACTGAGTTAAACGTTCGGGCCCTCACTCCGGCACAGCGTGTGGGGAAAATTGATGTCTCTCTCTGGGCCTGGTGTGGAGGGGAGACCGCTGGGGTGGGGTGAGGGGGAAGGCAGGTCCCACACTCATCCTGCCATAAGAACATCAGAACGGCCAGACTGGGTCAGACCAAAGGTCCATCTAGCCCAGGGTCCTGTCTGCTGACAGTGGCCAACACCAGATGCCCCAGAGGGAGGGAACAGAACAGGGAATCCTCACGTGATCCCTCCCCTGTCCTCCATTTCCAGACAAACAGAGGCTAGGGGACGCCATCCCTACCCATCCTGGCTAAGAGCCATTGCTGGAGCTAACCTCCATGAATCGGTCTCGCTCTGTTCTGAGCCCTGTTCAAGTCCTGGCTTTCACAACCTCCTCTGGCCACGATGGTTGCTATCCCACGGGGCTGCACCCACACACCCACCTTAAGCCGTTGGCCGTCGCCACATGCAGACCGGGCGGGCTTCTCTGAAGGAGGGACCCTGATCACCTGCCTTCCCCCCATGTGGCCCCCGACTGATCTTTTTCTGTGGGTCAATGCCCCCCCGCCTCCACTAGAGAAAAGCGATTCCCCACCCCTGTGTTAGGAGCCCTGTGCGTGATGGAAGGAAATGCAGCCTGCAACAGGAGCTGAATTTTGAAACCCGGGTTGCATCAGAAGCTGGCTGCAACGAGAACCCACCACATCCGGATGTTTGCTCCATTCTGCTGCAATAGAGGGAGAGTAAAAAGACCTCATCTCCCCAGCCAGTGGAGGGGCTGCTTAGGGAAGTTTGATTACACGCCCCCCCCCCCTCCTGCCAGCCACCCAGCTTGGGGAGGGAACAGCAGAGATCTCTCTGCTCTGGCTGTCACCGTTAGCAGACAATTTCTCGGGAGTCATTAACAAATGGGGGAAGCTGCTCCCTACTTTGCCAGGGCTAGTGTAAAACCAGCCTCTACCCAGAAAAAATGAGAACATAAGAAGATTGTCTATACTGGTCCACCTAGCCCAGCGTTCTGTCTTCCCTCCCCTGTTGCTCCTTCTGACACACAGAGGCCAGGGACACCATTCCTGCCCATCCTGGCTAATAGCTATTGATGTAGACCTATCCTCCATGGATTTATCTAGCTCTTTTTTGAACTCTGTTATAGTCTTGGCTTTCACAACATCCTCTGGCAAGGAGTTCCGCAGGTTGACAGTGCATTGTGTGAAGAAATACTTCCTTTTCTTTTAAACTTGCTCCCTATTCATTTCCTTTGGTGACTTTCCAGTTCTTGTGTTTCTGGGAAGGAGTTAATAACTCATCTTCATTCACTTTTTCCACACCAGTCATGGTTTTATAGACCTTTATTTTATCGCCCCTTACTCACCTCTTTTCCAAGGTGAAAAGTCACAGTCTTATTAATTTCTCTTCTATGGCGGCTGTTCCACACTCTTACTCATTGTGTTGCCCTTTTCTGAACTTTTTCTAAAGCCGACATATCTTTTCTGAGGTGAGGCAACAAGAAGAGAAGAGCAACAAGAATGATTAAAGGTCTAGAGAACATGACCTATGAAGGAAGGCTGAAAGAATTGGGTTTGTTTAATTTAGAAAAGAGAAGATTGAGGGGGGACATGATAGCGGTTTTCAGGTATCTAAAAGGGTGTCATGAGGAGGAGGGAGAAAACGTGTTCATCTTGGCCTCTGAGGATAGAACAAGAAGCAATGGGCTTAAACTTCAGCAGGGGAGGTTTAGGTGGGACATTAGGAAAAAGTTCCTAACTGTCAGGGTGTGAAACACTGGAATAAATTGCCCAGGGAGGCTGTGGAATCTCCATCTCTGGAGATATTTAAGAGTAGGTTAGATAACTATCTATCAGGGATGGTCTAGTCAGTACTTGGTCCTGCCATGAGGGCAGGGGACTGGACTCGATGACCTCTCGAGGTCCTTCCAGTCCTAGTATTCTATGATTCTATGAGGCAACCACATCTGCACACAGTATTCAAGATGCGGGCATTCCTTGGATTTTTACAGAGGCAGTAAGATAGTCTGTATCCCTTTCTTAATGATTCCCAACTCTGTGTGCTTTTTTTTATGATTACTGCTGTGCATGGAGTGGATGTTTTCAGAGAACTGCCCACAATAACTCCAGGATCTCTGTCTTGAGTGGTAACAGCTAAGTTTGTCCCCGTCAGTTTCCGCATATAGTGGGGATTACGTTTTGCAAGGTGCATTGCTTTGCATTTCTCCATGGCAACACAGATCTGCCATTTTGGTTCCCAGTCACCCGGTTTTGCGAGAAAGGATCGATACAGGGTTGTTAAGTCACACAAAGTAAGAGGCAACTAGGCCAAACTCCAAAAGCCTGTTCTAAAGTTACTCGAGGCCCAAATTCTACTGTTAATCCTGATCTCCTCCTCCAAAACCTTGGGGTGGTAGTGCGTTGTCCAGCCGGGCTCCCCTTTTTCTGCCTGCTGAGGGGCTCTGGAGAGATCCCCCATAAAGATTCGGTCCCAGGTTCTGAGCCCCCTCCCAAGGAGAAGAAGCAATACTGTGGATGCACCCTAACAAAGAAAGAATGGAGACTGAAGCAACAGGGGTTGTATTAGGATAGTCACATGATTGCTGAAACTGCATGGCCCTGACATTAGCCAGGAGCAAAGGGGAGACTTTGTTCTCCCGTGTTGTTATTCCAGGACTTCTTCCCAGCTTGAAATCCACTTAAAGCAAGAAATCCCCAGTGACTCACAAGACCATATTGGCTCTGTTGCTTTCTTATCTCTGGTGCTTTCAGGCATCAGCAATTGTCTTATCAGACAGTCTCTATTTTCTCTCCAATCTCTCCAATCTCTATTTCTGGCTTTGCAGAGCAGAAATAACCCTTTAATATTTGCTGTGCTTGGGAGGCTGGGGCTGTTCTGAACCCTTCCTTTCAGACTCAGCATGCAGCTGGCTGGGAAAAGTCCATTCCCACCCCTTCGTATCATAGAATCCCAGGGCTGGAAGAGACCTCAGGAGTCATCAAGTCCAGCTCCCTACCCAAAGCAGGACCAATCCCAACTCAATCACCCCAGCCAGGGCTTTGTTAAGCCGGGACTTCAAAGTCTCTAGGGCTATGTCTACACTTGCAGCCTATTTCGGAATAGGGCTGCAAATGTAGGCATTCAGAATTGCAAATCAAGCCCGGGATTTAAATATCCCGCGCTTGATTTGTATCTTCGCCGGGCGCCATTTTTTTCATAAGTTCGACATGCCCGCGTTCGCTACCACGGCAGTGAAACAGGCGTTGAATAAAGCTCATTTCAACTACCTGTTATTCCTCTTGCAATGAGGTTTAACAGGTAGTTCAAAATAGGGCTTTATTTCAACACTGTTTCACTGCCGCTGTAGACGCGGCAGTTATTCCGGCTTGTAAATTTCAAAAATTGGAGCCCGGTTGAAGATGCAAATCAAGCGCGGGATATTTAAATCTCGGGCTTGATTTGCAATTCCGAATGCCTACATTTGCAGCCCTATTCCAAAATAGGCTGCAAGTGTAAACATACCCTAGGGATGGAGATTCCACCACCTCCCTAGGGAACCCATCCCAGTGCTTCACCTCCCTCCTGGGGAAATAGTTTTTTCTAATATCCAACCTAGGCCTCCCCCCACTGCGACTTGAGACCATTGCTCCTCGTTCTGCCATCTGCCCCCACTGAGAACAGCCTCTCTCCATCCTCTTTGGAACCTCCCTTCAGAGAGTTGAGGGCTGCTCTCAAATCCCCCCTCACTCTTCTCTTCCGCAGACTAAACAAGCCCAAATCCCTCAGCCTCTACTCATAGGTCATGTGCTCCAGCCCCCTTGTCATTCTGGTTGCCCTTCGCAGGACCCTTTCCAATGAGTCCACATCCTCTCTGAAATGGGAGCCCCAGACCTTGACAGAATATTCCAGATGTGGCCTCACCGGAGCCAAATAAAGGGGAATAATCACTTCTCTAGATCTGCTGGCAACGCTCCTCCTAATGCACCTTAATAGGCCATTAGCCTTCTTGGCTACAAGGACTCACTGTTGACTCCTATCCAGCTTCTCATCCACTGTCATCCCCAGCTCCTTTTCTGCAGAAAACTGCTGCTTAGCCAGTCGGTCCCCAGCCTGTAACAGAGCTTGGGATTCTTCCATCCGAAGTGCAGGACTCTGCCATCCACAGCCACAGCAGATTGTCAGGCCCCTCCATTCCTCACATGATTCTTTGCCGTTTTGAAATCCATTGTATTCACACCTCGGAGCCCGGAGCAGCCCTGGGAGTCAGGCCTTCAAAATCACGGTCTCTTGTGGCCAAGGGGATGCCTGTGGTGATTGCAGGCGTTTCTCACGGAGCAACTGAGTCAATTGGGAGAGGTTGATGTACATTGGGGCTACTCAACTTTGGAAGCCCCGGGGTCCACAATGATCCTCAGCACATGCCGAGGGCCGCAACTTAAATGCAGTTGCATATCCATGCAAATGTAGATGCAAATATATGCAAATACCTTCTTTCACGCTGACAGGCATGCATACAAAGATTAAGGCAAGACTACACACCGTGAAGGCCCCACTTAAGTGAGTTCTGCTGATGTTAACAAAATGCAATAGTTACCCGATTTCCACCCACATAACAGCACTTTTAAAGAACAACGACAGTCCAGGAATTTAACTACTAAAACGCATATCAACAGAAGACCATTACATTGACTCCTTTTTCATTTCGGCTTCACAACAGTCCAGGAATTTTAACTACGAAAATACATATCAAGCCAAATTGCATCGTAAACCCAAACTGCACTGCGGGCTGGAAAGAAACGGCCCGCAGGCCATATGTGGTTCACAGGCTGCACGTTGAGTAACCTTGATGTACATGCATGTAAGGCAAGAGTTTGCATTTCACTATGTCATTCGGACTGTTGGTTCCCCTGGTTAAGCCCTGAGAATCTGAGGGACAATAAGGAAGTGGCAAGAGGTGACTTTCCAGTCTGTGGACAATTCAGCAGGTCAGATGGGCTCCTTATTAAAGATGATTGCACCAGAATTCCACAACAAAACGGAAAGAGAAATCCTAAACCTCATTCATGAAGGACATTAAGGGTTAACTAAACACTGTGAATGGATCATCCACCTAGTGTGGTGGCCAGATATCAGCCAGGGCATCAACAACTATTGGCATATGAACATTGCAGAACTAATCGCCCAGACCAACACAACCCCCTCTCAGACTGACCTGGGGGAAAAAAATCTAATTGCAGATCGATGTGAATTCAGACCTGGTCGCAGTGGGCTATTTTCTGAGGTCTATAAACACAAAGTACTTGAAAGACCTAAGTTGTCGCAGTGTCATGAAGAAACCAAAGTGCACCTTGTCTCTTTCATATTCCAGAATCACCAGGGGCGGCCAATGGACCACAATTTGCTGCAGCAGAATTTAAGTCATTCCAAACAAAACATGATTGTGATCATCTTCCCATCAGCCTGCAGTACCACAAGTGAACGGAGAGGCCGAGAGAGCTGCAGAGACAGCTAAGAAATCCTTACAGAAGGAAGATCCATGCCTTGCTCTTCTGAAAAGTCTCAGAGGAACGGCTGTGTTAGTTTGTATCTGCAAAAACAAAGAGGAGTCTGGTGGCACCTTAGAAATGAACACATTTATTAGGGCACACGCTTTTGCTCACTTCATCAGATGTATTGGAGTGGAAGTTACAGAAGCAGCAGTTTATATCAGGAAGAAGTTGCTTGTGTTAATGAAACTAATCAAGTCAGAATGGAAATGGATCATTCACAGCACTCGGTCTGGAGATGAGCATTTCCAGGGAAGGGAAATTTCCTTTGTAATGCGTTAACTAGTTGAGATCTTTATTCAATCCTAAATTGATAGTGTTGAACTTGCAAATGAATTCTAGTTCCATCTTGACTTGGTTAGCTTCATTAATACAAGCAATTTCTTCCTTATATAATCTGCTGCTTCTTTAACGTCCACTCCAATGCATTTGATGAAGTGGGCTTTATTCCCAAAAGCGTATGTCCTAATAAATCTGTTTGGGTACGTCTACACTGCACACTTATTTTTGGAATAAGCTATTCTGGAAGAAATACTCCAAAATAGTTTATTTCAAAATAGTGCATCTACACAACAGGGAAGCCTCGAAATTAGTCTGAGGCAGGCTCCCTTACCTCATTTTAGAGCCCCAGGAAGCACTAGGGTGTAATTATTTTGAATGGCCCTGGGGAGGAGCTATTTTAAAATAGCAGCTGTAGAGCATCCACTCTTCCGGTTTTTCAGAATAGGCATTATTCTTCTTAGAATGATGTTTACAGAAATAGGAATAAGCCGTCCATTATTTCGAATTTATTTCGAAATAATGGAATTGCCGTGTAGAAGGTCCCATTGTTATTTCGGTATAACGGTAGTTATTCCAAAATAACGATGCCGTGTAGACATACCCTTTGTCTCTAATGTGCCAAAGGGCTCCTTGTTGTTTTGGCTCTTCTGAGTTACAGATCAACACCAGTAGCAGCTACTAGAGGTAGTCCAGTACAACGCCTGATGGGAACACCACTCAGACCTACCGATCCAGCTTTGGAAAAGAACCTACCTCCAAAGTGTCCAGATATTCAGAGTCACCAACTCTGATAAAAATAAAAAAAATGCCTGGGAACACTTTGACAACAGATGGCACTCAGAGAACTCACAGGTCTAGAACCTAGTGACTGCTCATATCAACTTGGATGGAGAAAAAGGATGGAGGACTTTAGTTGTTGTAAAGAAACAGAATTCAGAGACCGAGGATGACAGAGAAGAGTTCAACAGACACCATCAGCATCTGCAGTCTATTCCTCAGAAAGAACCATCACAGCAAATTCTACCGGTGAGGAATGCAGAACAAGGCAATGGTGATTTACTTGGGATTGGTCCTGCTTTGGGCAGGGGGCTGGACTCGATGACTCCTGAGGTCTCTTCCAGCCCTAGGATTCGACATCTATGACTCAGGTCCCAAAATAGACGGCCGGATGACAGAGTTGCCAGGTGTCCGGTTTTGAACCGGACAGTCCAGTATTTGAGCTTTCCGTTCGGGAAATAAATTGAGAAACTATCAATGTCCAGTATTTTCTAAATAAGATGGAATGTAGATTGTGATGTAATGTCAAGTGTGTCTGGTATTTTTGTTGAAACCATCTGGCAACCCTACCGGATGATCACGTTGTTGTGCATTCAGGGGCTGTTCTTGGCAATCTAGTGTGATTCAGAGACACGTAGACTGTTCTGTACTGAACTTCAACGATTGCGAGATAGGGTGTTTTTCGTAAATGAGACGGCAGGAATGTAGAATTTAAAAGGGGAGATGTAAGAGAATGCTAAACTGTATTATATGCTTCAGCCACTAGGTGGTGTTATGTAAGAAAGCCCTTATTTAAAAAACAACCTCTCTCACGGTTTATGACACCAAGATGGGAGGGGCTGCAAGTGTTTTGGAGGATAGGATGAAAATTCAAAAGGAGCTGGACAACATAGAGAAATGGTCTGGGGTATATAGGATGAAATTCAAAAAGGACAAATGCAAAGTCCTCCACTTAGGAAGGAACAATCCATTTCACACATACAGAATGGGAAGCAATTACAGTAGACTTCCGATAATCCGGAACTTTTGGGACCTAGGTGGTGCCGGATTATCGGATATGCTGGATTATCAGGAGGTATTATAAAATGGTTTTTTATATATTATATTATATATACAGTAAATACTGTATATAAAGTGTTTTTAACCCTTTTTATTGTAGCACAAGCACTGTCCAGCGTCACACAATGCCAGTGGCAGACTGACTTGGTCCCGTCCGGTTTCGCTTGGTTCAGCTGCTGCCGCTGCTGCCTTGTGACTTGTTTTTTGCTGAAGCTCACTCATTAGACTCTTGCCATTTTGATGCCGGACTACTGGGAGTGCCGTACAATTGGATGACGGACTATTGGAGTTTGACTGTATCTAGGAAGGAATACTGCAGAAAGGGATCTAGGGGGTCAGAATGGAGCACAAGCTAAATACGAGCCACCAGTGCGATGTTGTAGCAGAAAAAGCAACCATGCTTCTGGGATTATTAGGAGTGTTGTGAGCAAGACACGAGAAGTCATTTTTCTGCTCTACTCTGCGCTGATTAGGCCTCAGTTTGAGTATAGGGTCCCGTTCTGGGCACCACATTTCAAGAAGGATGTGAAGAAATTGGAGAAGGTCCAGAGAAGAGCCACAAAAATGATGAAAGGTCTAGAGAACATGAGTTACAAAGGAAGACTGAAAGAACTGGGTTTACTTAGTGTGAAATCCAGGGGCAGCCCGAGGCGGGCTGCCGGCAGCTGGTGCCCCAGGCGGAACGCGCGATCGGCGCCCCTGCCTGCATGGCCCTCAATGGTTTGACATCATCATTGGGCGCTCCATTGAAGGCCTAGGCGACGGCCGAGTCGGCCTATACGCACGGGCTGCCCCTGGTGAGCTCTCCCAGCGCTCTCTGTAAACAATCTCCACAAGAGTAGTAGCTAACAGAGCTGGGCGCCCGGTGCACACTGGCACTTTTTAGTGCTGTAACTTGCTGCGCTCAGAGTGGGGTGTGTTTTTTCCCACCTCTGAGCCAGAAAGTGACAGCGCTGTAAAGTGCCAATGTAGACTTAGCCCTAGATTAATGAGCAGGCTTATGCGTTGTAACTTCGCAAAGAAGAAAGGTGCATGCACACAAGTCGAATATGCACATTCCGGGGGATCACATGCTTTCGAGAGATCGGTCACTTGCCCGGTTTTGCATAAAGCATATTCAAGTGATGCATATTCATATCCAAAGCCACATTTTCATAAAAATATGGGGCGCAGTGTCACAAGACTTGTCTATCAACAAAAAACCTGGGTGGGTGGAGGATCGGATTGACACTTGGGGAGACTGGGGGACCACACACTCTGACATGGGAAATCACCCCCTCATGTCCGCTGGCTTGGAGTCTTTCTCCATCATCTCCTCTGGGCCGGGGAAAGAGCATGCTGAGAAGTCTGGCTCTGTTCTGTGCTGGCAAGGGTGACCTCGAATAGCATTTCTGTGTGGAGGGGCCTAGCCACCAGCGTTGGGCAGCTGAGAAGAAATGGAGAAGGTTGGGACTGTTCCTCTTTGGGCAGGGAGGATGAGGAGAGACCATGCTAGGGGGAATCTGGGGCAGGAGTACAGAAGTTATTTTATCCCTGTATTTGCAAGGGTCGCAGCCGCAGCTGGAATCCTGTGTCCAGTTCCGGCTGGGGTCCATAGTTCAGGAAGGATGCTGAGACACAGGACGTAGGTCAGAGAAGAGCCACAAGGATGGTTCAAAGGGTTAGAAAATAAGCGTTACAGCGATAGACTCAAGGAGCTCCATTTATTTGGCGTCACAGAAGAGAAGGCAAAGGGGTGATGTAAGCACAGTAATAGGGGAACAGATATTTGATAATGGATCTTTCGTCTAGCCAAGAAAGGTGCAACACTATCCAATAGCTCCGTGGTTGTCAAACTTTTTTTCTCATGACCCAGTTGAAGAAAATCGGTAATGCCCGCGACCCAATATAATTTGATGAGAATGTGGGCTCCGGGGTTGGGGTGAGGATGAGAGCTCCATCCAATGAAAATGAAAGGCAATGTCCTTAAAACTGGGGAAGAAACACTGGCATTTTCAGAATTCTCCTGTGGAACTCACTGCCACAGTATATAAAGGTTAGTCTCCTAGATGAGAATATCCAGAGCAGTGCTTCCTGTAAGCTGGAAACTTGGGGAGTGCTAAGGCAGCTTCCTGCCTCTTCTGGCCCCACAGACCGTGCTGTGCCCCAGAAGCAGCCAGCAGCATATTCCCAGCCAATGGGAGGGTGGAGCTAGTGCTCGGGGCAGGGGCAGTGCGCGCAGCCCTGTGTGTGTCCCCCCTCCACCTAGGAGTCAGGTCTGCTGCCGGCCACTCCTGGGGCGCAGTGCTACCGGGAGCCGCTTGAGGTAAGCGCCACCTGCCCCAGCCCTGACACCAAAGCCCCCACCTACACCCAAAGCTCTCCTCCTCAGCCCCACCCCGGAGCCCGCACTCCAGTCAAACAAAGTTGGGTCGTGGGCGTCACCGATTTTTTTCAGTTGGGTCATGAGAAAAAAAAGGGTGACAACCATGAAGCTATTGGATAGTGTTGCGCCTTTCTTGGCTAGACACAGGGTGAGGCTTGCCAGTTCACCAGTCAGCCGGTTAACCTCTTCCATCCCTAGGGATTCGGAGTGGTAGCCGAGTTAGTCTGTAACAGGAAAAGCTTAAAAAAACAACAAATAGTCTAGTAGCACTTTAAAGACTAACTAAGTATGTAGATGGTACATCCTATCACAAGGTTGATAATTAAAATACTCCAGTCATAGCTCAAGGAGCTCCTGCTGGCAATCTAACACCCCCCCACCCCAGCTCCCCATTGGACTCCCCAAAAGAAAAGCTCCCTTAAGGCTGACCACAATCTAGGCCATTCAAATATGATTGGGGGAGGGATAGCTTAGCGGTTTGAGCATTGCCTGCTAAACCGAGGGTTATGAGTTCAATTCTTGAGGGGGGCCATTTAGGGATCTGGTGCAAATCTGTCAGGGATGGTACTTGGTTCTGCTGTGAAGGCAGGGGACTGGACTCAATGACCTCTCAAGGTCCCTTCTGGTTCTAGGAGATTAGTATATCTCTATTATAATAATTATACAGTATCATGAGCTTCTGTGGGCACAACCCACTTCCTCAGATGAGCTGAAGTGGAGAGAAAAGGGAGGATGCTCACAATTTATAACAGAAAAAGAAGGGAGAGGGGGAGAAAAAAGTATTTGGCCATTGTAAAGCTGGTGCTAATGAGGTTAATCGAGTGGGCTGGAAGTGTGCCATACTTAGCTTTTGATGTCAATTTGTAACAATATGTTTTTTCGGTAACCACGTTGGAAGGCCTGTAGCCATATTGGTAGGCCTGAACCAAGCCTTCCTCTGCAGCCAGACTGAAGAGCAGCAGCCATTAGAGTAAAGCCTGGAGTCTCATACTCACATTCCATCTAAATTGCATTAAAATAGTGTCACCGCAGGCGGTGAGAAGGGGATCCTGTCCTAAGAGCCCCCCCACTGTCACCAGATAAAGAAACAGATCTCAAGATGGGTAAAGAAAACTTAGTTAACACCATTCTCTCTGGCACAAAACTGCTTATCAATTGAGGTTGTGGAATCCTCACTCTATGATCATTGTCCTCACTTTCCTATTGTTTGTCTGTGTGATCTCGGTCTGGTTTGTAACGGTTTCTGTCTGCTGTATAATTAATTTTGCTAGGTGTCAATCAATTAAGGTGGTGGGGTATGATTGGTTAGGTAACTCTGTTACAGTATGTTATGATTGGTTAGTAACATTATACTAAAATAATTGGTTACGGTCTAGCGAAGCAGGACTCAGGTTTCACTATATAAACTGGGGTCCAAGAAGGAGACCAGCTAGAAGAGCAAAAGGGAAACAAGAACAGAAAGGAAGACCAAGAAGAAGGGGGACGACCTGGAAGAAGAACTCACCTACAAGACCAGAGCTTCCAGGGTTATCCGGAGCTGCCAGGGTTATCCGGAGAGACTGACGTTGCCTGGCCAACAGGGGAAGTCTGCCTGCCTGTATCAGGATTGGTGAGCATGACACTGTGTGCTTAGCATGTGTATTCTGCTTTCTTGGGAATTGTCAATAAATAGAGAGTAAGGATATTACTGTGTGAGGCTCTTTCAGTGGCTAAAGATCCTGCAAACCCCCGCAGGAAATTCCACCCTGAGCCCTAGGAATTGGGTAAGAGCGGGTGTGTAAATTAACAGGGTTGCACCTTGAGCCCTAGGAACTGGGTAAAGGCGTGCGTCCCTACAGTGTGGAAGGGATAGAGACATTTGTGGAGGTAACAAATTAGGTGTTGGATGTAATGAAAGCAGGTTTTACAATGGGCCATCCAGTGCAGGTCTTTGGTCAGGCCCATGGAAACAGTTTCAAATTTACACTCTCTGTAATTGGCCAGTGAAATTCCTTTGTAGGAGAACGGCTGCTTTTAAATCCACGAGTGAGTGCCCAGGCAGGGTAAAATGTTCCTCCACAGCAGAAGTGGGGAACCTCAGGCTCAGGAGTCGGATGCGGCCCTCAGCTTGCCTGGATCTGGCCCCCAAGGCTCAGTGCCCCTCCGTCCCAGCATTGGGGAGCCTGCCCTGGTGTTCCAACCGTCTTGCTGTCCCACCCCACGGTTGGAGCACACAAACGCTATTAGGCTGGGCCCCCTAGGCTCTGGTGTGGGAGGGGAAAGTGGGGAGTGTCTTTCTGCTTCTCAGTCGGGGTCCACTTCTCCCTTGTGTGTGGCCCCCTGACTGTTTTCTCTGTGGGTCAGCAGTCCCCATCCCAAAAACAGCCCTCCCCCCGCACTCCGTGCCCTAAAAGAAAGTTTCTCTGTGGTACCATTTCTGATGTCTGACTTGTCTCCCTTTATCCTTTGTGCAGAGACTGTCCGGTTTGGCCAGTGTACATGGCAGAGGGGCTGTGCTGGCATAGGTCACATTACAGGATGTGCAGTTGTATGAGTCCCTGATGTGGTGGCGTACATGGTTAGGTCCTGAGAGGGTGTCACTTGTGTAGCTGTGTGGATGGAGTTGGCAACAGGGTGTGTTGTAGGGGTGGGCCCCTAGGTGAGTGTGTCTGAGGTGTGACATGTGGTTGCTAGAAAGGATTTGCTTCAGCTTAGGGCAGTGTTTCTTAAACTTTTTAAGACCAAGGAACATCAAACAATAATTTTTTTTAAGGGGAACACCCATGGAAAAGTTGTTGAGAAAAAAAAAGAGGCCTTGCCCCTTTAAGGGCGGCTATTCCCCAGGGAAAAGTTGTTGTCCAAAAAATAAAGCCCCCAAGGAAAAGTTGTTGAGAGAAAAAAATGGAGGCTTGTCCCTTTAAGGGCGGCCATTTTGAATTTTGTTCTCTCCGCGGCACACCTCCGACTGCCTCGCGGCACACCGGTGTGCCACAGCAAACACTTTAAGAAATGCTGGCTTAGGGGATTGTCTATAGGCGAGGACTGGCCTGTCCCCCAAGACCTGTGAGAGTGCGGGGTCCTATTTATATTTTGTTGACACCCCCCGTGCCACACACTGCACAGAGGTTTGCATATTGGCTGCCGCACATTTAAAACCCATCGGCCGGGGTGTGCGTCGGTCAGCTTTGTACCATCTCCTCAGCTGGAGGAAGGGTGGCCTCTTACGAGATTTGTCGTCCGTTCCCAGATTTGTTACCGACTTCCTCAGGGACAGTCAGCAAGTCTCGTGCTCTCTGTGCTTCAGGTCCCATCTGCAATCTCAATCCAAAACAGGAAACTCTTCCAGGGAAAGACCTTTTCTTATAGATGCACAGCACTCGGCTGAGTGGGTCCCTGGGCGTGGTTAGGGCCCCGATGTGCCGCGTCTCTCAGCGTGTTTTGCCGTTTTGTTAGCGCGTGCTGAAGTTCTGCACCATCCCCTCTCGATTCAGTGAATTAGATGAATCGTGCAGCGTTGGCCAACTCTGCCACATCATTAACTTACTTTCCCGGACGTCAAATCTCCAGTCCAGTTACCATCCACGTTAGTGTCAAAAGAACCTCAAAGGATTCTGAGATGCCTCAGAAAGTTAGCAAGCCTGTGGGAAGGACTCCACTCTACACCCCTCTCTCCCCATAGCTTATTTGAAACTCTGGTCTGGGAATCTTAGGCAGCCAGATTTGTCTCAAGAGACTGGTTCTAGGACCAGTTTTGTTCAACATCTTTATTAATGACCTGGACGAGGGGATGGGTTGCACCCTCAGCAAGTTCACAGATGACACTAAGCTAGGGGGAGAGGTAGATATGCTGGAGGGCAGGGATAGGGTCCAGAGTGACCTGGACAGATTAGAGGATTGGGCCAAAAGAAATCTGATGAGGTTCAACAAGGACAAGTGCAGAGTCCTCCACTTGGGATGGAAGAATCCCAAGCACTGTTACAGGCTGGGGACAGACTGGCTAAGCAGCAGTTTTCTGCAGAAAAGGACCTGGGGATGACAGTGGATGAGAAGCTGGATAGGAGTCAACAGTGAGTCCTTGTAGCCAAAAAGGCTAATGGCCTATTAAGGTGCATTAGGAGGAGCATTGCCAGCAGATCCAGATAAGTGATTGTTCCCCTTTATTCGGCACTGGTGAGGCCACATTTGGAATATTCTGTCAAGGTCTGGGCCCCCCATTTCAGAAAGGATGTGGACACATTGGAGAGGGTCCAGCGGAGGGCAACCAAAATGATGAGGGGACTGGAGCACATGACCTAGGAGGAGAGGCTGAGGGATTTGGGTTTGTTTAGTCGGCAGATGAGAAGAGTGAGGGGGGATTTGAGAGCAGCCTTCAGCCGCCTGAAGTGAGGTTCCAAAGAGGATGGAAAGTGGCTGTTCGCAGTAGTGATGGATGGCAGAACAAAGAACAATGGTCTCAAGTTGCAGTGGGGGAGGTCTAGGTTGGATATTAGGAAAAACTATTTCCCTAGGAGGGTGGGGAAGCATTGGGATGGGTTCCCTAGGGAGGGGATGGAATCTCCATCCCTAGAGGTTTTTAAGTCCCAGCTTGACAAAGCCCTGGCTGGGTTGATTTAGTTGGGATTGGTCCTGCCTTGGGCAGGGGGCTGGACTTGATGACCTCCTGAGGTCTCTTCCAGCTCTGTGATTCTATGATTTGTAGTACTTTGCCAAAGGTACCCCTGACAACTTGTCTCAGTGCAGAGCAGTGGTACTTTTGGTCTTGGCTGAAATCTCATCACAGAGGCAAGTCATAAAAAAGTGATCTTAAGGATTGAGGGAGACTGGAAGTTTCAGGTGGGTTATCCCTGCTGATTAGCTCCTCTTGAGTTTTCTTTTTATAGCACAGGGCTAAACTAAGGCTTGTCTACACAAGTTGGGAATCATGAGAAAAGGGGTAGATAATAACATGGAAAATATTATATTGCCTGATACAAATTCATGACTACTGCATGGAGATGTGGTTGCCTTATCTAAAAAAAAAAAAGATAAATTGGAATTGGAAAATATACTGAAAAGTTAAAAAAAAAAAAAGATCAGAGGCAAGGAATAGCTCCAACAGGAGGAGAGATTAATAAGATTGGGACTTTTAGAGGAGTTGAGGTTTTCTACTTGGAATAAAGACAAGCACGTGGAAAAGAGACCACTTGGGGGTGAGAGGAGAGATGTCTACAAAATCGTGGGTGGTATGGAGACAGTAAAATAGAAAGCGTTATTTACTCCTTCCCATAACACAAGTGCTAGGGGTTACCAAATGCAATTATTATGCAGCAGATTTAAAACAAACCAATGGAAGGATTTCTCTCTGCAGTGCACAGTCAACTTGTGGAACTCCTTGCCACAGGAAGTTGTGAAGGACAAGACTACCACAGGGTTCAAAAAAGAACCAGATAAGATCATGGAGGCCAGGTTCATCAATGGCTATTAGCCAGGATCGGAAGGGAGGGTGTCCCTAGCCTGTCAGAAGCTAGGAATGGACAACTGGGGATGGATCACTAGATGATTTCCTGTTCTGTTCATTCTCTCTGGGGCACCCGGCATTGGCCACTGTCAGAAGACAGAATACTGGGATAGATGGACCACTGGTCTGACTCAATATGGCTGTTCTTATGTTCAGAGGTATTTTCCATCACATCCCTTCATACAGAAGTCCTTTAATAGTAAGGTTTTTTTGTTTTTTTTTAAAAAAGGAAGCCAACTTGCTGTTGTGGAAATAATCTACTCCTTCCATAGGCATGGGAACTAGGGGTAGGGGGGGTGTTGCAGCACCTCTGGGCTCCCAGCCTAGCAGCTCTGGCTCCTGCCCTGCATGCCTGTGGCTCTGCTGCTGGCCTTGCACACTGGGGGCTCTGTGGCTGGCTCCGGGCCTGGGGTCCCAGCTGCTGGCCCTGCACACCCATGGTTCTGCTGCTGGACTTTTGCATTGGGGCTCTGCTGCTGGCTGTGGGCCTGGGGTCCCAGCTGCTGGGTCTGCGCACCCATAGTTCTGCTGCTGGCCTTTTGCAACAGGGCTCTGCTGCTGGCTCCGGGCGTGGGGTCCCAGCTGCTGGCCCTGCGCACCCATGGTTCTGCTGCTGGCCTTTTGCATCAGGGCTCTGTTGCTGGCTCTGGGTCTGGGGTCCCAGCTGCTGGTCCTGCACACCCATGGTTCTGCTGCTGGACTTTTGCATCGGGGCTCTGCTGCTGGCTCCGGGCCTGGGGTCCCAGCTGCTGGCCCTGCACACCCATGGTTCTGCTGCTGGACTTTTGCATCGGGGCTCTGCTGCTGGCTCCGGGCCTGGGGTCCTAGCTGCTGGCCCTGCATGCCAGGGATTTGCTCCATCGGGGGAGGGGGGGGCAGAACAAGGATAAAGGAGGAGTGTCAGCAACCCCCCCCCTCCTTAAAATGTTCCTGCCCCACTGCCTTGTTCTGCTACACCCACCCCAGCAGACCCTGTTGTTAACTCCCCGGGAGCACCCTCTGAGCTCCCAACTTAGGACTGTGACTTCAGAGGGGGTAGAAACAGGCGGCCGCTGACTCCCTGCAGGGGCCCTGGCACTGACAGCAGCGAGGAACTGTGGGGCACCACCGAGGCTGGGTGTTCACGACGCGGAACATCTGCCCAGAGCGTTCCCAGCGGTGTCAGCAGTTCTTTAACCGAGCCTCTTGGCCGGCAGCTACGCAAGCGAGCGGAACGAAGCCATTTCCGCTGGGGTCAATCAGGCAGGGAACTGCTGACCCATGCGCTGGCTCGGACGCTGGAGGCATGTGCCTCATTGCTGGAGCAGGGGCAGAGTCCACGTTCAGGAGTGCGGCGGGGGAAGGAGGCACAAAGTCGTGCTGGAGTGGCAGCGCCCAGGAAGCAGGGCTGCCAGACTGACGGCTTAGTCGAAAACAGTCCGTCCTGTGGATCGGGTAGTGGCTGGAGAGGAAAAAGACTCAGGTTTTGTCCTGGCTCTGCCCCTGCCTTTCCGAACAAAAGTCACGTTGCCTTTCTGTGCCTCCATTTTCCTATCTGTAAAATGGGCATACCGTTACCTTCCTTGCAAAGCAAGGATGGCTTAGTCCTTCTAGTATTAGTCTGGTGCATAAAAGACAGAGGTCAAGTGCCCGCTCCTCCACAAGCTTCCTGTCAGGCCTGGCCAAAGAGTTGGCGGGGCCTAAGGTGGCATGCTGACAGTGGGGCCTGGTGGCTGGATGCTCTAAGAACATAAGAATGGCCAGACTAGGTCAGATCAAAGGTCCATCCAGCTTCTGCAGCCTTGCCAATAGAGCCAGGCTGGAGCTCAGATGCCCACAGGGCAAGGTGGGGACAACCCGGATGGGGCAGTGGCTGGGCTGCAGGGCACCTCGGGTGGGTACCTATGAAGGTCTCCTGAGCGAAGGCCAGCGAGATGAGCAGCAACGGCAGGCCCGAGGCAATGCAGGTGACTAGTTTGTCCATAGGGTTGTTAGACAGTTTAACAAAAAAACACCGAACCCACCCACCCCCAAAAAAACTGGGAAAAAATTCTGTTGAGAAAAAAAAAGGGGGAGACCAAAGTTGTCAAGCACAAAAAAAAAAAAAAAAAGGCGCTGCGCCTTTAAATGGCCTCACTCCCCCACCTCCGCCAGATGTGGCAGGGGAAAATTGTCCCCGCCGGGCTTCTGTCCAAGGGAAACAGGAAATACCGGACATTTCACGTTTTTTTACTGGACGGGGGACCCGAATAACGGACAGTCTGGGCAAAAACCGGACACCTGGCAACCCTATTTGTTCAATGCCAGCTGGTACCCCTTGTACTTGGGCTCAGCACAGTACTGGGCCCTGAAGGCCCGGGGGCCGAGGCAAAGCCTAAGGCCAGGCCTTTTTTCCTGTGAGATTCTGGGCAAGTCACTTGATCGCCTCACTTCCCCTTTGGTGTTGTGAGGGTGACTCCGTGAAAGATCGCGGGGTGGCCCAATGGTACCATGAGGGCAGCCATCGAAACGCCACCAGTGTGTTACTGGGGCGACTGGGAGAAGAATCAGTAAGCTCTTTAGCACCAGAAGTGACCCATGCCTTAGCTAAGCTGAGGTACAGGGAACTCAACTGATAGGAAGCAGAAAGCACCTGGGTTAAACTCGGATGCCGGCTTGCTCCTTTGCAGGCCTCATCACTCTTGCAAGGAAGGATGTTCGGCTTTTTAATGACCGCTCATGGTCATGGCTGTGGTCTGGGGGCTGAGCAAGGGCTACTGAGGAAGGGACGAGCGCTGTTAACAGCAGCACAGACGCCCACTGCCTGCTGCCCCTGAAGGGTCCCAGCCCTCACCCAGCCTCGACTCCCCCTCGCCTGTGAAAATTATTGTCGACTTAAACCTACCCCACTGGAAGCTTTGAGAATGACTTCTTTAAGGCGGGGTCAGGACTGGTTGTCACAACATAACCGCAGGCAGAAGCTACTTTAACCACATTTGACTCAAAGCCCTAACGACATGTGTTAACAGGCATGTGGGAAGCAAGACTGGAGAAGTGATTCTTCTGCTCTCCTCTGCACTGATTAGGCCTCAACTAAGAACATAGGAACATAAGAACAGCCACACTGTCAGACCAAACGTCCATCTAGTCCAGTGTCCTATCGGCCAACAGTGGCCAATGCCACATGCACCAGAGGGCATGAACAGAACAAGGAATTATTACGTGATACCTCCCTTGTCATCCACCTCTAGAGAAACAGAGGCTAGGGACACCATTCCTACCCATCCTAGCGAATAGCCATTGATGGATCTAACCTCCATGAATCTATCTAGCTCTTTTTTGAACCCTGTTAAAGTCCTAGCCTTCTCCGCATCCTCTGGCAAGGAGTTCCACAGGTTGACTGTACGCCAAGTGAAGAAAAACTTCCTTTTGTTTGTTTTAAACCTGCTGCCTATTAATTTCATTTGATGACCCCTAGTTCTTATATTGTGGGAATAAGTCAATAACTTTTCCTTATTCACTTTTTCCATGCGTCATGATTTTATAGACCTCTATCATATCCCCCCTTAGTCTCCTCTTTTCTAAGCTGAAAAGTTCAAGTCTTTTTAATCTCTGTTCATATGGGACCCGTTCCAAACCCGTCATAATTTTTGTTGCCCTTTTCTGAACCTTTTCCAATGCCAATATATCTGTTTTGAGATGAGGCAACCATATCTGTACACGGTATTCAAGCTGTGTACCATGGTTTTATATAGAGGCAATAAGGTATTCACTGTCTTATTCTCTATCCCTTTTTTAATGACTCCTAACATTCCATTTGCTTTTTGACTGCTGCTGCTCACTGAGTGGATGTTTTCAGAGAACTATCCACAATGACTCCAAGATCTCTCTCTTGAGCAGTTGAAACTGTGTCCAGGTCTCGGTGCCACATTTCCGGAAAGCTGTGTCTCTCAGGGTATGTCTAGACTGCATCCCTCTGTTGGCAGAGGGATGCAGATTAGGCAGGTCGACATTGCAGATGAAGCGGGGATTTAAATATCCTCTTAATTTGCATAAAAATGGCCGCCGTTTTTGCTGACTCAGCACTTTGTTGGCAAAAAGAGGCAGTCTAGAGGGGGATCTGTCGCGAAAGAAAGCCTTTTTCGACAGATTCCTTATGCCTCCTGCAAGGAGGTTTACAGGATCTATCGAAAAAGGCTTTTTTTCTCTTGACAGATCCCCCTCTTGATTGCCTTTTTTTGCCGACAAAGTGCTGAGTTGGCAAAATGCGGTGGCCATTTTTATGCAAATTAAGCGCGGGATATTTAAATCCCTGCTTCATTTGCAATGTCGACCTGCCTAATTTGCATCCTCTTCCGACAGAGGGATGCAGTCTAGACATACCCCCAGAGATGTGAAAAAGACACACCCCGTAAAGAGGTAACTATGCTGAGCTAACCCTCCATGGCAACAGTGCTAGGTTTCCAGAAGAATTCTCCCATTGATCTAGCTAGTGCCTCTCAAGGAGGTGGATTACTGGCAGGAGTGGTCTTCCTGTCGGCATATGTGGTGTATACGCTGATGAATTACTGCAGTGCTGCTGCACCACTTTAAGTGTAGACGTATTCTTAGTTTCTCCTCGGTTTCCCCTGGGCATAATACTACTTGAGTCAACAGTGTGACACTGTTACAAAAAAAAGCCAACGTGATTCTGGGATGCATTAATAGGAGTGTGGTGAGCAAGACACGAGAAGCCATTCTTCTGCTCTACTCTGCGCTGATTAGGTGTCAATTGGAGTATTGTGTCCAGTTCTGGGCACCACATTTCAAGACAGAGGTGGAGAAATTGGAGAAGGTCCAGAGAAGAGCAACAAAAATGATTAAAGTTCTAGAAAACATGAGCTATGAGGGAAGACTGAAAGAATTGGGTTTGTTTAGTCTGGAAAAGAGAAGACTGAGGGGGGACATGATAGCAGCTTTCAAGTACCAAGAAGGATGTTACAAGGAGGAGGGAGAAAAATTATTCTCCTTAACCTCTGATAACAGGACTAGAAGCAATCTGCTGAAATTGCAGTGAGGGAGGTTTATGTTGGACATTAGAAAAAAAACTTCCTAATTGTCAGCGTGGTGAAATAAATTGCCTAGGGAGGTTGTGGAATCTCCATCATTGGAGATGTTTAAGAGCAGGTTAGACAGACATCTATCTGGGATGATCTAGACAGTGCTTGGTCCTGCCGTGAGGGCAGGAGACCGGACTTCATGATCTCTCAAATTTCGTGCCAGTTCTACGATTCTATGATTCCACATTCCAACACCCCCTTTCTTGCACAGGGTGTGATGGGAGATTGTTTTAACTTGGTGTCCTCGAGAGCCAGTCCTCGAAGCTCTAGATAGGATTTAACCCTTTATCACACTTACAGTCAAGAACTGCATTGCTGCTTAAATGGAAAAAAAATGTTGCTTGGCTTCATTAGTCAGCAGAGAGGAGATTCGTAGGTTCATATATCCCAAGGCCAGAAGGGGCCTTTGTGATCATCTAGTGTGACCTCCTATAAAACACAGGCTGTATATGAACTCTAATTTCCCCTTTTAAATGAGCAAGAGCTACAAAGAATGGATGAGACTATTATGGAAATTGTGCTCTTTGGCCTGCCGATGAAGGGGACTTTAACAAAATTGCCTTGGCTGAGCCTGCCTCAGAGAAGCCAATGAATAAACAACTTGACCTCCAGGCCTAAGGCCTGATCCTTTGCTGAGGTAAATCAGGGTGGCTCCATTAAAGTCTGAGGAGGGTTATTTTACACCTGTTCAGATTTATCTCCCTTTCCTTCTCAGCAGGATTGCATGGAGACCGATTGGAGACCCAGTTCGTCCGCAATATGCTTCACCAATAACGCTCAGCGTCTAATCCTCCCACGGGAATGTCTGACTCATTCCTCTCACAACCCCGGTGTAACAAGAGAACCCCGCGGAGCAGGTCACTCCAGACGCCTCTGTGGGAATGGAGGGTCCTCACCACTTTGCAACACAAAGGACCTCACAGGCTCAGGACTTCAAAGCAGAAGAAAGACCAGACGTGTGATTTGGAAACTGTTATCAAAGGGAAATTTCATGAGCTCCTCAGTGCTGCTTCGCTGACTCTATTTATAGCTCAGCGAGTCTATAACGAGGAGCTGGAAATGTTCTCCAACTCAAAATAACTAAAGTTCTGTCAAAAAAGTGTGCTCCAGACTGTTTTGCTCCTGTTCCGCTCCTTTATTCTTATGCTTGGCCTCGTAACGTTGTTGAAATGTCTGCGAGCCAACAACCGCTCTCTCCTCGTTCAACAAACAGCTTTTACGAGAGGCGGGTGGGGGGAGGGAGGGCGATGATGCCGTTGTGAGGTGAAGTGCACAGCCTTGGCGGACACAGTGCCTGGCAGCTGAACAGCGGTGTGCTCATGTCTCCCACTAGTGGCCAAAGTAAGCAAGGATCCGAGCGTGCGGCTTGTTGAGGGCTGGAGCTGGCCACAAGAGAGGAAATGACCTCTTTCCATTTCGCAAGGACATAAGAACGGCCATACTGTGTCAGACCAAAGGTCCATCCATCCCAGTGTCCTGTCTGCCCACAGTGGCCAATGCCAGGTGCCCCAGAGGGAGTGAACCGAACAGGTAATGATCAAGCGATCTCTCTCCTGCCCTCCATCTCCACCCTCTGACAAACAGAGGCTAGGGAAACCATTCCTACCCATCCTGATTAATAGCCATTGATGGACCTAACCTCCATGAATTTAGCTAGTTCTCTTTTTAAATCCTATTAGGGTATGTCTACACTAGCTCATTAGTTCGAGCTAGGTAGGCAAATGAGGGCAACCGGAGTTGCAAATGAAGCCCAGGATTTAAATATCCTGGGCTTCATTTGCATGTTCCCGGGCGCCGCCATTTTAAAATCCCCCTTAGTCCGAACTCTGTGCCCGCGGCTACACGCGGCACGGAGTAGGTAGTTCGAATTAGAGATCCTAATCTCTAAGATCCTAATCTCCTCATGGAACAAGGAGTAACGGTGGTTCGAATTAGGATCTCTAATTCGAACTACCTACTCCGTGCCGCATGTAGCCGCGGGCATGGAGTTCGGACTAAGGGGGGATTTAAAAATGGCTGCGCCCGGGAACATGCAAATGAACTTGCCCTCATTTGCCTACCTAGCTCGAACTAACGAGCTAGTGTAGACATAACCTTATAGTCCTAGCCTTCACAACCTCCTCAGGCAAGGAGTTCCATGGGTTGACTGTGAGCTGTGTAAAGAAGAACTTCCTTTTTTTTGTTTTAAACCTGCTGCCTATTAATTTCACTTGGTGGCCCCTAGTTCTTATATTATGGGAACAAGTAAATAACTTTTCCTTATTCAAGTAAATAACTTTTCTTTATTCAAGGTTCAAGCCGGCCCTATTTTCCATTTCTCGTGAACGTGTGTTATGTTCATGGCACCCCAGCAGGAAAAATAATTTGCTCTCGGCTGCCTGGATGGTTGCAACATAGTGCAACTGTATTACTTAAGCATCAGAACTGTGACACACAAGACCCAAAAACAGAGAAAGAGAAAGCAGGCTGCTCCATGCTGTCTTGCCGGAGGCTGGCTCCTTGCAGACTAACCACTGGAGCAAAGCCACAGATCACTTGCTTCCCTAGGGAGACCTCTGTTTTGCCATCTGGGTCTAACAATTTAAAGTTAGCATTTACAATTTTAACACAGTTTTCAACACACCTGTTGCCATGACATTTTTATCTTAAAAAAAATCAAAATCTCAATCAAAGATGTTTTCCGTAAATGGAAAGCTATTTTGAATGCTACATTGATTGCAGAAAACTAACTAACTAAATAAAAAGGATGATCTTGCAGAAGCCTTTGCAAAAATTGCAAGGCTTTGAAGCTGTCAAGAACGCTTCATGAAAAGGCCTGCTTTCTAAAAGGGCACTTTTGCTGGACCAAACATTTTGGGTGGACAATTTCTACCAGCTCAACTCACAGTAACACAGTTACTCCTGTCAGTGAAATGGAAGAATTATTCACGTTTGTGCGTGGAGTCCCAGGTTTCTACAGCTGTTGACAGCGTTGGTGACTGTTAGACAGCTGATCCTTTCACCTTCCTACTTCCCTGCTCCTTCTCACGTGAGCAGCGAACAGCAATATCCGAAGTCCAGAGATGCAAACAATTTGATGTTTATTGGGATTATCTTCCAGCCAGCATGAATCCAGTTTCCTTTCCGTTTCCCCTTGTTTTTTCCCACCCATTTCCTGTTTGTCTCTAAGGCTACATCTAGACTGCAGTGTTAAATTGGAAGAAGATACGCAATTTGCATATCTGTTTCCGATTTACTTTCAAAAGAGGCTTTTACAAAAGTTGGTGCATCTACACGGTTTGGAAAAAAGTGCTTTTTTGATACATCCCTTATGCCTCGTAGAAGGAGGTTTACAGGGATGGTGAAAGAGCGCCTCTGCTTTTTCGAAATTTTTTCCGGAAAAGTGGATGCGTTCCTTGGACGTGGCGTTGCTTTTCCGGGATATCTCCAGTATCCCAGAAAAGCAATGCAGTCTAGACATAGCCTAATATATATAGCAATATTTTCAGATATACCATAACCAATCAATCTATAGGTTGAACCTCTCTAATCCAGAACTCCCTGATCCGGAAACATCCGTGGCCCGGCATGATTTTCCTTAGCCAGATGTCCACTTATCATGGGCGTGGCCGTGTTTCCTGCAGTCCCATGAATTTGTTTACAGCCCCCAGTCCAGGTTCTTCGTGTTCTGTGCTGTGATTTAGCTCAAATTTACCTCTAAATGTCTTCTAACAGCCTAATAAGCAGTGAGAGTGTTGGTAATGCTGCTAGACAATAGTGACATCCCAAGGGTGCCCGACTAGAGAGTTTCAACCTGCACTGAAATGTAACTAATCAATCTTAACATATTGTAACAAGTTTACCTAACCAATTGTATCCCACTGCTTTAATTGTTTTGCACCCAGCAAATTAATGATACGGGAGACAGAAACAATCAAAGAACCAGACAGAACCAGATGGATAAACAATAGATGGGGAACATAAAGACAAAACAACAAAGGAATGAGGATTTCACACCCCCCAACTATTGTTAAGTGGGTCCTTGCCAGACAGAAAGCTATCAACTCAAGTTTCCTTTAAATCTTCAAGGTTATGTCTAGACTGCAGAGCTTTTCCAGGTATCTAAGGAACACGTACAAAGCTGCGTCCAAGGAACGCATCCGCTTTTTTGGAACAATTTCCGAAAAAGTGGACGTGTTCTTTCACCATCCCTGTAATCCTCGTTGTATGAGGAAGAAGGGATGTGTCGAAAGAGGAGGTTTTTTTGAAATTTGGCCCCATGTCGACGGGCCAAATTTCAATTAGCCTCTTCCGAAAGAAAAGCAGAAAAAGATTTGCAAATTGCGGTTCGTGTATCTTTTTCCCGACTTTTCTTTGCAGTCTAGACATAGCCCAAGGCTCTTCCCTTAATCTGGAGGTGATACATTGGATGGCCTTTCCAACTGCCCCAGAATTGCCTTACTTCAATATCCTCATTTACAGGGCTTGACAAATAATGTAATCTACTTGCCCGTGGCAAGTAGATTACAACCCGGAAGAGCCGGCGCAGAGCAATCTGCGCATGCGCAGAACGATCTGCACATGCACAAAACGATCTGCACATGCACAGATCGCAGAACCGAGCGGCTGGCGAGCAGGGCTCGCCGCGGCTTGGCGAGCCCTGCTCATTTACATCAAAAGTAAATTACGGGACACTTCCAGCCCACTCAATTAGCCTCATTAGCAGCAGTCCTACTGTTGACGGGTAATTCCCCCGCCCTTTTTCTGTTATAAATCCTGAGTTCCTCTTACTTCCAGTCCAGCTTCCAACTCATCTGAGGAAGTGGGTTTTGCCACAAAAGCTCATGATACTATCTATATTTGTGTTAGTCCCTGAGGTGCCAAAGGGCTCCTTGTTGTTTCAATATGACTGGCTTGGAATGTGCCAAGACGGATTGCCCAGTTTGTGAGTGCCCCTGTGGCTGAGCCAAAAACCGTAGTTCAAGAACAAGGCCTCAGACCATCATATACAGAGAGACAGTGATTTCGATTCTTTTACACCCCTGTAAGAATATATCCAAATGCCTAAAGCATAAGCCGTAAGAAGCAGGCCTGACTATCTAGATCCTACCAGGGACATATGTATTTGCTGACAGACTTGCCAGAGAGACACGGTCTCTCTTTTCCCAGGGATTTAGATTGTCATGCTTGTGGCAGCTCTGTAGGCAGGTCTCTGAGGCAGCCTCTCTGGACACGTCTAGACTGCAGGCTTCTTTCGGAAGAAGCTTTTCCGGAAGAGATCTTCCAAAAAAACTTCTTCCGAAAGAATGCGGCCACACTGCCAAAGCGCATCGAAAAAGTGATCTGCTTTTTTGAAAGAGAGCATCCACACTGAATGGACGCTATCTCGCATTTCAGCTGTGATTGCTATGGACGGAGTGGCCACCAGGGCACCTGTGCTTTTTCCTCTTTCCTCTTCTTCCGAAAGAACTCCCTCTTCCCCGTCCACACATGCCTTTTTCCAAAAAAGCTCTTTCAGAAAAAGTCGTCTTCCTCGTAGTAAGAGGTTTATCAATGTCAGAAAACCCCCTCTGTTCTTTTGATTTTTTTTTTTGAAAGAACACAATTGCAGAGTGGACATAAGCGAAGTTTTTTCGGAAAAACAGCCGTTTTTCCAAAAAAACTCTGTAGCGTAGACATAGCCTCTGAGGCACCATGCTGCTTTTTCATTTTCCAGAATCGAAAACGTTCCTTTGTAAACCACAAGTCCGTTTCTCATTGTTACACTCAGCGCATGTTTTGGAAGCTACCACAGTAGGGACATGTGCCTGCTTTCACAAAATCTGAATCAATACCTCTGCTCCATCCAGCTCACTAGGGGTTCGTCTACATGGCACGCTTATTTCGGAATAAGTTACACTGCAGGGAAGCCTCAAAATGAGTCCGAGGCAGGCTCCCCTAATGTGGACGCGCTACCTCGAATTAGAGCCCCGGGAACCACTGGAGAATAATTACTTTGAATAGCCCTGGGGAGGAGCTATTTCGAAATAGCAGCAGTGGAGCATCCACACTAGGGATGTGAACGATTAGTCGACGCACTAGTCGACTAGTCGCTTCCTCCCCCGCCCCGCCCTTGCTGCCTCTATCAGAAAGAGACAGCAAGGAGGGAGTATGAGGATGGGTACTTCAAAGCAGCAGTGCCGCAGACCCCAGGCTCCACCTGCGCTGCCTCTTTGAAACGCCATGTGGAGCTTGACGCCAAGCTCCCTGCGGCATTTCAAAGCGGCGGCGCTGCATGGAGCCCGGGGTCAACTGGGGACTCAGTTGACCCCAGGCTCCATGAAGCTCTGCCACTTTGAAACGCTGTGGGGAGCACGGGTCCCCCACTGACCTCGTGCTCCATGCTGCGCTTTCGCCTTTGAAGTGTAGCAACTGTTGCTACACTTCAAAGGCAGAGGTGCCCTTATCGACTAATTGAATAGTCAGTGCAAATTGCATCATCTATTCGATTAGCCAATTCATCGACATTTTACATCCCTAGTCCACACGACTGCTATTTCGAAATAAACATTTCGGAATAGGTGTTATTCCTCATGGAATGAGGTTTACAGAAGTCGGAATAAGCCGTCCGTTATTTAGAATTTATTTCAAAATAACGGAATGGCTGTGTAGACGCTTGCATTGTTATTTCGGAATAGCCACCGTTATTCCGAAATAACGCTGCTGTGTAGACGCACCCTCATTTACACTCCCCAAATTGTGTTTTACAAGTAGTGACTATCCCGTTGCTCAAAGCATGAGAGAGAATGAGGAGGGGGGGTGACAGATTACAGGAGATGACAGTTTGTTTTGGCACCACTAGTGAGTGACAGCTACTTTTGCTCACCCCGCAACCAAAGCTCCAAATGCAAGGTGCCTAGCAGAGCCCAGTGGGGGCAACTCCTAGCTGAAGTCAGTGGGATCATGAAGGTGTAAAGGAGAGTAAAATTTGGCTCTTAAAATCTGAGCGCAACCACAAAAGAGGAGAAAAATGGCATCGCCTCAGTTTCCTTATTGAATGTAGGAAAAATTTCAAGTTTCTTCTCAAAGTGAAATGAAACACAAACAGCATTGAAAAAAGCCCGTTCATTCTCTAAAGACTACTGCCATTTACCTTCCCTATTTTTCATTTGTTAAGCAAATACCAATGTTTCCCTTACATCCTGCTTCATCTTCCCAGCCTTGTTACATAGACCTTGAAATTCGAACTCGACAGAGCCGGCCCGGCTGGGAAGAAGCACAAATGACAAAGCTAAAAAAATTCTATTCTTTTAAAACTCTTCTCCAACTTGAAACAAAAGGCGAGGCACCCCTGAAAATGCACAAAAAACAATGAGACTGAAAATATGCGGTTGGATGACTCATGCAGAATTAGAGCGAGTCAGAGTTTCTCCAGTTTTCCCTTGGAGCATGTAAAAGCACTGAGGCCAGAGAGGTTTGCTGGAGATGGGGTTTTAAGGAAGATGTGATGAAAGCCAGGCAAAAATCCTGCCTGTGTTCATGCCAGCCCACCTGGTAAACAATTTCAAAATGAAATGTCAAACAAGCCACTCGGGTTTTGCTTTTTTCCGGAATGAATTTTTTTTGATGCCGTTGGACGGAAAAATTCTAAATTGTGTCTGTTTGTTCCAAATCGGAATCAAGCCACATTCTGAAATTCCAGTGTCCTCCACAACACAGAATCACAGTCCTCGGCACGGCTCTACCCTTAATCACATTCAATCCCACCGATGGGGGTGAGGGAGGGTAAAGGGGGCAAACTACAAGGGCCCAGGTCTCCAAGTCACCGCCACCGCTACCGCAAGAACAGTGCCGTGGACCCTTTAAATCACTTCCCAGAGTGCTTTGAGGTGCACTTGGATGGCTCTGAGAACTGTGGGAAGGGGGAAGGGGACATTGTGCCCTGCCCCTTCCTTCTGAGGCCCCGCCCCTTCTGGGAGTGAGATGCCCCCTCCCACTTTGCCCAGTGGCCCGGCCAGTCTGTTGGCGCCCTCTGGTCACATTAGAGTCGGTGAAAGAACAAACGTTTGTTTCACCTGCTGTCCAGTAAACCCCAATTTTGCACAACCGGGTACCTGGGCATTACATACTCAGGCCAGTGGAGATTTGGACGACAAGGCGAGAGGTGATCTCAAATACATGCTGAGCTACAGAAGGGGCTTGGTCTCGCTGGAGGCTGGATACGTATTGTGGCAGAGGGACCAGACAGAGGGGCTAGCCCGCACAGGTGGAACAATCCGAAAAATGGCAGACAGGAAGACCCTCTCCCGGTGTCTGATTGGAGCTTGCTGGGTCCTGGCCTACAAGCAAACAAAGGGTCTAAATCATGGGTTCCCATGGGTACCCAGCCCCCCGTCAATCTGTCCCCCCCCCCAAGTTTTGCTGCTATTTTTGTTTTTTGGTCCCAGTCAGTTCTTTTTTTTGCTCAACAAGTTGTGCTGGGGGTGGGGGTGGGGGTGTGGGGAGCGTGAGGGTTTCTCAAAAATCAAAAAGGGGGCATGATGCCGAAAAGTTTGGGAACCACTGGTCTAAATGATGAACCCATCGTCCTCCACCATGTCTGTGGGAGAGGAATGCAGCAGCAGTGAGGCTCATAGTCCGGATCAGCTGAGTCGGGGGTTGTGCTACGGGCATAAAGCTAGCAACCCAGGACAGGGCTGGATCTCCGAGCCCAGCCGCGCATGTCGGCCCTGCTGTCATTAGCCCCGTCGTGGGAGCCTGCGTCAGCTGAGCCGGGCTTTAGGACTTGCTGCTGTGGGCCTGTTTTTCAGCATGGGGAGTGACCGACTTGCCGGGTCCCTGGACAAGGTGAGGGGGTGCCGGCTCTGTGCTCTTGGAAGGGGTGGCGCCTCAGGCAGAAGGGTTGAGGTGTGGCACAGCCAGCCTCAACGCTGCCTGGGGTGCATCGTGCTGGCCCCCTCGCCCCTCAGCCAGCCCTGAGAGCTACTTGGAGCACTCCATGTGGTGCTCCAGCGGCGATTTCAAGGGCCCAGAGATCAAGCCAGCACCACGCCTGCAGTAGCGGCAATTAGGGTTGCCAGGTGTCTGGTATTCACCCAGACAGTCCGGTATTTTCAGCTCCTGTCTGGTAAAAAAAATCAGAGAATACCGGACACCAGGAGGTGAAAATGCCGGGCACCTGGCAACCCTACAAACACTTAGCGCCCGGCCTCCTCCCCTGCCCTCCGAGCCTCCCCCTTGCTCCCAACACCCCCACCCTCCCGACCCCAAACCCTAGGCTTACCTGGTTCTGCAAGGCTGCCAGCACAAAATAGCTGCCGACCAAGGGGAAGCAATTCTTCCCCTGGGTCTTAGTGCTCAACCGCTCCCCTGTTCCTATCCCAGCACTCACTCTTAAAGGGGACATGCTGTTTTATTTTAATTTTAATTTTTTTTTTTTTTTGCTTAACAAGTCTTGGAGTCCTTTTTTTGCTCAACAACTTTGGTCTCCCCCCTTTTTTTTTTCGTTCAACAGAATTTTTTTCCCAGTGTTTTGGGGGGGTCATGTTTGGCATTTTTGTTTTAACCATCTGGCAACCCTAGCGGCAATGGAGGATAGGAACCTCCGTCCCTTTTGATCCACTAGGCCTGGGGTAACTTCCCCCTTTGCTCCATCCCCCCTCTCCCCATAAGGCCTGGCGTGGACATTACTAGGAGGAGGGGGGGAAATGGTTCTCCTTGGCCTCTGAGGATAGGACTAGAAGCAATGGGCTTAAACTGCAGCAAGGAAGGTTTAGGTTGGACATTAGGAAAAACTTCCTACCTGTCAGGGTGGTTAAACACTACAATAAATTGCCTAGGGAGGTTGTGGAATCTCCATCACTGGAGATATTTAAGAGCAGGTTAGACAGACATCTATCAGGGATGGTCTAGACGGTGCTTGATCCTGCCATAAGGGCAGGGAACTGGAGTTGATGACCTCTCGAGGTCCCTTCCAGTCCTAGTGTTCTATGATTCTGTGATTAATATTAGGAATGGCGATTCTTAAGGGTGCAGGATTCTCTCTTTGGCTGTGTGCAAGGTGCTGTACCAACAGAACAAGGGTCTCTCTTGAGGGGTCTCTCAGCCGTGTGGGTTAGCCTGCACCAGGAGATTCAGTCTGGAACGAGAGAAGAGCTGGATTTAAAGCAAAATAGCCATGCAGCAAGAATTCCACAAGCCGACAAGCCGTTGTGCTATCAATACATGCACTTAGGCGCACAAGGGCAAAGTGCACAGCATTTGCCCTTCACAATCAGATTCACGGAGTATCGTAATCACACCCACTGACAAGGCTCAGACCCCGTTTAGAAACAGAAGACGGTTACCTTTGCAGTGAGTTAAATTTAGCATTTCAGAAAAACAACCCTTCAGAGCTATCAAGAGGGGTGGGTACAGCTGCTGATTGGCCATGTGATTTTATTACTGGAACCCTTGTCCCTCCGCACCCTATTCCTCTATTGCTTATAAGTCTCGCTGAGTGCATGCAGGGGCATAGGACAAGGGTTACAGCCGGATGATCAAGGCCAGCCATTGCCAGATGATAAAAGGAATAATTTCCCACACAACATACATTTGGCCTGTGGAACTCATTGCCACAAGAGTTCACCGAGGCAGGATTAAAAAAAAAAAAAAGAACTGTCGATGTTGAATGACAATGTTCACTGTTATAGGTGATAGGATAAAATCCAGCTCAGATTTTGGGAGGGAGATCAAGTCTGATGCTTCAGGGCTTAAGATGCCCTTTCACCATTGAGGATTAGGAAGGAACTGCCGGTTATCTGGGCACGACCTTGAAGGAAGTTTATTGCACCCTCTTTGAAGTAATTGGTGCTGACAACTGTCAGAGACAGAATACTGGCTAGAGAACAGGGTCTGATACAGTCGGGCAATTCCTGTGTTGAAGTTTAGATTGTAAGTTCTTTGGGGACAGGTCTCCATGTTCGTGCCTGACGCAATTTGGGGGGTTTCCATGATACCCCCACTCGAGGGAGGGTGTCTGCCACAGGCTCTCCTCCTGGCTGCACCCCTGTGGAGCCGAGACAGTCACTCAGACATTTTTGGGCAGTGTTTACCTCATGCTTTGATTTATAGGCTGTGCTGCCCCCACCTTTCACCCCCACAGTTACCCCCGTTTACACACCACAGGCAGGCGAGAGCGTCCGCTCTCTGCTTCTAGTCACTGCCTTTCCCGCGCCCCCTTTGCTCTCACTGCCGCCAGACTTTTAATCCCGGCTCATTAGCCTCATGGGTGTGGGCAGATTCCGGGCCCGTCTCCATTAATTGCCCTTTGCCGCCGGAGTGGCAGGAGTGGATTAGGGGTTCCCCTCCAGCACCCTGCCCCAGTGTCGTTCCCTTTCCCAACCGCCCTGACGTGGCTCGCTTCTTCTAGCTCTGTGGTGTGGACCTATCGCAAAGAAGGCCTCCAGGGAGGCACCCTCATTCCTCCCTGTGCTCGGGGGCCAGGGAGGTGGGGGCCGTGCGTGTGTACCCACTGCCCCTGTGGTGCAGAGGGGGAGGTGGCTTGGTTCCCGTGGGGGCCGGGCCTCTGCAGAAGGGGCGGGGCTGAGAGCTTGCCTCCCCCAGCCCTACCTTCACCCACCACCCAGGAATCATAGAATCATAGAATACTAGGACTGGAAGGGACCTTGAGAGGTCATCGAGTCCAGTCCCCTGCCCTCACGGCAGGACCAAATACTGTCTAGACCATCCCTGATAGACATTTATCTAACCTGCTCTTAAATATCTCCAGAGATGGGGATTCCACAACCTCCCTGGGCAATTTATTCCAGTGTTTAACCACCCTGACCAGGGCCGGCCCGAGCCATTTTGGCGCCCCAGGCCCGGGTACGCGGCGCCGCCCCCAGGTGCACGGCGCATGCGCGGGCCCACTCCTGGGGCGTGGGCCTGCCCCCCCTAGGGTGCACGGACCCGCCCCTGGGGCACACGGCGCATGTGCGCGCCCACCCCTGGGGCGCATGGTGCATGCGCTGCCCAGCCCGGCCCTGCCACCGCTGCTGGCACGCAGCCCGGGGTGGGCCATGCCTGGCCGTGCAGGGCCCTGCGGCCGTGGGGGGAAGGGCGCTGCTGGCCAGCACCGCGGGATGGGGGCCGGCGCCAGTGGGAGTTGGCGACGGCGCTGATGGCAGCTATAAGGGATGCTGCGCGCCCCTTACAGCTGCCATCAGGCACCCCCCATCGGTTGGCACCCCGGGAAGCTGCCTGGCTTGCCCACCCCTTAGTCCGGCCCTGACCCTGACAGTTAGGAACTTTTTCCCTAATGTCCAACCTAAACCTCCCTTGCTGCAGTTTAAGCCCATTGCTTCTTGTTCTATCCTCAGGAGCCAAGATAAGATGAACAAGTTTTCTCCCTCCTCCTCATGACACCCTTTTAGATACCTGAAAACGGCTATCATGTCCCCCCTCAGTCTTCTCTTTTCTAAACTAAACAAACCCAATTCTTTCAGCCTTCCTTCATAGATGAAGGCCTCATCCACACACACGTTGTCCCTCTTCAGTCTCTCCCTTCCTGGGGTGGTCTCAGTATAAATCCGTGGACCCACAGAAAGCGCATTCCCGCCCCAGGCAAGGAATCTGCTACTGCATAGCCGGCCTTACGGCATGAGAGAGAACTCCTGGCCCCACGGGGTGGGGGTCGCAGAGCTCCTGGTGTATGGGGGAAGATGAGTTCCTTCTACTGGGGAGAAGTGGGAGCAGCTACAAGATGTGGGGAGGGGACTGAAGGCTCACACTGGCATGGAGGAGGGATTGCGGGGAAGGAAGAGGACTGGACCATGGGGGGGTTGCAGGGAGTCTATAGGGGCGGGAGAAAGCTTGGGGGGGCCACGGAGGGATGCAGGGTGCCCATGGTTCGTTCAAGCATTGCTGAGAGATGCTACAAAGTGTGCGCCCCCTAGTGGCAGAACCACGGCGCACCACTGACACACCTCCCTTCCTGGCCTGCCACTGGCCTGGCACCCAGGGGACTGCCAACACCGGGGAGGTAGGGGGCTTGAGCGTTAGGCACAGACAGGATCTGCCCTTTATCTTCCCTGCTCCCAGGAGCATTCAAGCGAGCCGCAGCCGTGGCAGCTGGGAAGTCCAACGTCCACAGGTTCAAGGCTAGCCAGGACCACGGCGATCATCTGGTCTGACTTCCAGCAGAAGACGTGCCCCTGAGGAATTCCTACATCTCTTCCGCTGTTGTGAACGCCAGTCACTCATCCCACCCCAGTTCCCCAGCGGTCACATGGCTGCTGTGAGTTTTATGGGCTGCTGGTACCCACTTGGCTGCTAATCAGTGAGGCAGGGGGATGGGGGGAGGGGGGAGAAAGCCCAACTTATCAGAAATGAATGAATGGCCTGTTGTTTGTTAACTGCCCCCAAGCCTCACATGCAGTTAATGTTCAGCAGACCCAGTCAACAGGCAGGGTAATGACTAAATGCCCTGGGGCTATTTATTTTCTATTTTGTACAATAATTAATCGCGCCAAACCGAAATGCTTCCCCCCTGACTCTCACCCCAGCCCAGGCAGGAACAAGAAAAAAACAAAGTTGTTTCCTAGCTGTGGGGCCTGGGGAACATTCCTCGTCCTCTCGTGGGCTCGTCAGAAATCCATCTTTTCAAAGGGCTTCAAAAATGGAGCTGCGATAGCTGGCAGAAAGAGAGACCACTGCTGCCTCGGCTCATGCCAGCGCCTTTTGCATTGCTGCTGCACATGGGTGGCCGGTAATGGAGGCGAGGGAAGGCACAGCCTTCCCTAAACTGCCTGTGTGCCTGGCCACCAGGGAGGGCTGGGGCCACAGTGTGGCTAGGGTTGTCCAGTATTGACCCGACCAGTCCGATATTTTCACCTCCTGTCCGGTTAAAAATTCAGAAAATACCGGACACCTAAAATGTCCGGTATTTTCTGATTTTTTTCCCCCTGCCAGGAGTCAAAAATACTGGACACCTGGCAACCCTACACATACTCAGCAACCAGGCCCAGCCCCCACCTCCGGTCTCCCCTCCCCCTGCCTACCTGGTTCCGCAGGGGAGCTGTCTTCTGGCTCGGAGCAGGGAAACAAGATGGCTGCCGGCCAGAAGCCTCAAAGGCCTTTCTTAAAGGGGCATGCTGGTTTTTCTTTTTTTGCTCGACAACTTTGGTCTCCCCCTTTTTTTTCTCAACAGATTTTTTTCCCTGGTTTTTTTTGGGGGCGGGGGTTGGTATTTTTGGTTAAACCATCTGGCAACCCTAAGTGTGGCAGCCCAGCTTCCTGGCCACTGGGGTGGGCTGGGGCTGTAGCATGGCGCGCGAGTCAAGACGCGGATCGGTTGACAGGGGAAGCCTTTGTCGACCGCTCGTGTAAACCTCGTTTCACGAGGCATAAGGGAGTGGTCGACAAAGGCTTCCCCTGTTGACCGATCCGCGTCTTGACTGCCGCGCTGTGCCGACGATCAGCTGAGCCGGCACAGCGCGGCGGCCATTTTATTTTAATGAAGCCGGGGATATTTAAATCCCTGCTTCATTGACTATGTCGGCTAGCCTATTTTACATGTCTCTGTCAGCAGAGGTATGTAGTCTAGACATACCCTCAGTTTGTCCCTGGAAATCCAGTGTGAAAATGCTGCAGACAAATTCGTGGAGGTGGCTGGCACATGGGAGAGCCAGTAGGTTAACAAACAGCAGCTTGGCGTTTGGGATGCCCGGGGGAGGAAGGAGAGGCCCGGAGCTGTATTCAGTGGGGAGCTCTCTCTGGCCCATGCGTGACCGGGCCTCCCACAGGAGCCAGGTTGCAGGCCTAGGTGGCTGGAGAGGGAGACTAGGAAGTAAAGCAGCATTTGTTTGGCGAGTGGCGCCCTCTGTGGCCAGCTTGGGTGTTTCTAGACTACACCTCTCTGTCGACAGAGAGATGTAGATTAGGCACGTCGAAATTGCTAATGAAGCCGGGATTTAAATATCCCGTGCCTCATTAGCATAAATATGGCCACCACTTTTTTTTGAAACAGAGTTTTTTCGAAACCACCCCTGGCAATCTAGACGCAGATCTGTTGAAAATAATCACTTTTTCGACAGATCCTCATTTTTTGAGGAATACAGGATCTTTCAAAAAAGGGTTTATTTTCGACACATTCATGTCTGGACTGCCCTTTTTTCCAAGAAACTCCATTTCAAAAAAAAAAATGGCGGCCATGTTTATGCTAATGAGGCATGGGATATTTAAATCCCGGCTTCATTAGCAATTTCGATGTGCTTGATTTGCATCCCTCTGTCAACAGAGGGATGCAGTCTAGACGTAGCTCTTGAGTGGAGGCAGGCACCTCACACAGGTCTCTACCTCCATGAAAGACTTGGTCTCTCAGCATGGTTTGCCTCCTTCAGACTCCCCCCTTCCCCCGTGCTACAATGCCTGGCACCAGCTTCAGCCTGCCACCCAGTGTGAAGTTGACAGTCCCATTGCCCCGCACAGCTGCCCTCCAAACGGGACCCCTGACGACAAGAGGCTAAGGAAGAGCCGGTGAGCAGAGGGTAGCATTGGAAGGCCTCGCCTACACACCATGGCACCGGAAGAGGAGCGAGGTGAGGGAAGCAGCCAAGAGGGGGATGCCAGGAGGCATCGGATGCAGGGCCACTCATCCTAGTTCTACTTTGGCAGCTCTCCGGGTTGCAAGTCGTCCTCCTTAAGACCCCAGTGCGCATCAGTAAGCTGGTGCCGGTAGGCCTCAAGCAAACACACGTTAGTGCCCTGGAGGCCGCCCCGCCCCCCCTTTGTCTGAATTAGCATCACAGCGTCATTGCAAAGCAAATGCTGGTTTTTGTGAACTTCACGAGGGTCAAATGAGCCCAAGTCAATATTCGGAAGAATGGGCCTGGTGAGAACATTTTAATGCCTGGCTGTACCCCAGGCCTGCTGGGTGGGGTGCTGTGTCCCCCTCTACTGGCACCGAGGCCATCTAGAGCAGTGGGGAGGAACCTTTGTTAAGTTGAGGGCTGCTGACCTCCAGAAAAATCAGTCGGGGGCCGCACACAAGTGAGAAGGAAAACGAAAAACAAACCGCTCACGGAGGCGGAGAAAGACCCTCCCCACATCCCCCTCGCACACCAGAGCCTAGCAGGGCCAGGTTAGTAGCTTTTGTGTGCTCCAGCCCTGTGGTGGGGCAGTGGGGGGGCTGGTGCGCCAGCACAGGCTCCCCAATACTGGGAGGGGAGCCCTGAGCCTCGGGGGCCAGACCTAGGCAAGCCGGGGGCTGCATGTGGCCCCTGGGCCTTAGGTCCCTCACATCTGATCTAGCACGTGATGAGTCTGCTGCCGCTTTGGCTCATTGCCACTTGAAGGGAACACAGAGGAGCCCCCACAACAGCCGAGGAAGAGAGTTCGGACCATGAGAGGGTGACCCTCTGCCCGAGGGGAGACCGCTGAGACGTGCCGCACGGTAGGGGGCAGGATTACCTCTGAGCAATGCAGGCCTTGGTTCGTGGCCCTTTTATGGATATGACGGTTTTCTTTTCAGGCAGGCCGGCCGGCAGGAATTCCGGGCCCCAGAGCAACACATCAACGGGCCCTCTGTCCCCCTTCCTCGGAGGAACCACAAGCCACCCCCCTCCCTGCACAGAGAAACCTCGTGTACCACCCCTCCATCAGAGGATGCTCTGGTCAGTTGCTGCCCCATCCCCCACCTGCCTGGAGGTGCCCCTCCCACCTCCTTCCCCTCTCTGCCCCCCCAGCCACTCCCAGCCCACCTGTGTGTAACCCACACACATAGGCTATGTCTACACTTGCGGCTTCATGCGCAAGAATGACTGTTCTTGCGCAATAATCCGCAGTGCATCCACACTGCCTACCTGCTCCTGTGCAAGAAGATGTACAGTACGGCGTGGTAAGAGACGCCTTCTTGCACAAGAGCTACGCTCTTTTCTTACAAGTGTAAGCTGTCTTGCGCAAGAGCTCTTGTGCAGGAGAGCTTCCACATGTAAGAAAAGAGCGTAGCTCTGCGCAAGAGGCACAAGTGTGGATGCTGTCTTATGCAAGAAAGCTATTTTAGCTATAGAATTTATTGCGCAAGAACCCTGCCGCGCATCCACACTGCCATGGGGCTCTTGCGCAAAAGCACATCTCACACATGGCAGTGTGGACGTTTTCCTGCGCAGGACTCCTTTCACAAGAAGTTCTTGCGCAAGGAGCCACCAGTGTAGACATAGTCTTAGTGTGGTTACTGAGTACTGCAAGTGGCACCTAGACCACTGCAACAGTTAAGATCAAGAGACCTCTACAGCATGGGCTGGGAGCCAGCTGGCTTTTAGCTCAGAGGGTAGAGGCTCCTATAGTCAACTACTAGGTTCAAATCTGCTTTGGTGGTGGTTACATGTGCTCAAACTTTTTTCTCCCAGCTACCCCTTCTTGCATCCCTCTGCTCTTTTGCCTCCCCAGCCTGGTTCCTCCATCCCCCTCGGTCCTTGCTTCCCGCAGTCCCATGTCCGAATATACCCCCAGATCCCAGCTCCTTCCTTCTCTTCCTAGCCTGGCTCTCTCCTCCCCACTCATTCTGCCCCCTTCCCCGCTCCCGTCCTGCTGCTCTGTGGACCCGGGCAAGGGTTCAAAGTGGCAGAGAGCGCCTGCCCTTCCCCCCGCCTACGCACAGCCACCTCCGACACTCTGCTGATCTGAGCCCCGGGCTTAAGGTGGCACGATGCCCCCCACCCCGCTCTGCTGCTCCGTGGATCCAAGCTCTGGGGCTCCCCCCAGCTGCTGCCACATTGCTACAGCAGCACTATAGGAAAGGACTAGGGGGTTGGGGGCCCTGTGCAGGACCCCAGAGGAAGGGAAGAACACAGGGGAAAATGCGCCATTTGAAAGGGCCCCCAGGAGAGACGTCAGTATGGAGGCTAGAGCTTGGGAGGGCAACAGCCTGTCCGAGGGCCGGCTCCGGCCTGCCTTGGGCTTTGATCTGACCCGCGAGGCAATTACAGGCCCCGCCCCTAACTACAGGACCCGCCGGGGGGAAGGAGCTCAGCCCTGCCCCTCCATGCCCTGCACTGCCACTAGAGAGGAGGCAGTGCTGAGGCTGAGGCTCCTGCTGCTGCCACAGTGCCCCTGTGGGGCGGCCCCAGGCTGCCTGTGGAGTGGCCTGGGGCCACGTGGCTGCCATGCCTCTGGAGCGGCCCCAAGCCGCCGCGCCTGCAGGGCCTGCCCCAAGCCACGTAGCTGTGGCAGTGGCACCTCTGGGGCGGCCCGTGGCCGTGTAGCCTGCGGAGTCTGCCCCAAGCCACGTCACTGTGGCAGTGGTGCCTCTGGGGCGGCCCGTGGCCGTGTAGCCTGCGGAGTCTGCCCCAAGCCACGTCACTGCAGCAGTGGCGCCTCTGGGGTGGCCCGTGGCCGTGTAGCCTGCGGGGTCTGCCCCAAGGCACATCACTGCGGCAGTGGCGCCTCTGGGGTGGCCCGTGGCCATGGTGCCTCAGGACCAGCCCCAGATCGTGTGGCCGCAGCAGCGGTGTCTTCAGCCTCCAGGACCGTGTGGCAACAGAAGCGGGGCCACCCTCCGGGGTTGCCGGGACAGCGTGGCTGCAGCCGTTGCTGCAAGGGAGCCCGAAGCCAGGTAAGGTTCCCCCTGATGGCCAGACCCCCCTCACCCGAATCCCGTCACTTCCCTCCCCCCCGAGACCCAGCACCCCCAGCTTGCTCTGACACCCTCCCTTGTTCTTGTACCCTCTCTCCTGGCCACACACTGCACCCTCCCTTGTTCCTGCTCCCTCCACCTGGCCTGACACCCTATTCCCAGCCTGCTTCTGCATCCCAGATCCTGTACCCCATCCCTATCCTACTTGCTGGCAGCCCTGTCTCACGCACTGTGCCCCTCATTTTGTCCCTACCCCAGAGCCTAAGGAGGTCCATAAAATCCACTAACTCCAGAACCCTAGAAAAATAAATCTGGTCTATGGGAAGCCCTGAACCTCAGTTTCCCCCTTCCCGTCCCCTCACTCCGTGAGGCTGGGGCACCAGAGGAGGGAGGTGTCTCAGTTGGAGCCACATCAGTGAGCGCTGGGGTTTTTGGAGGAGTTGTTTTGCTTCTCACATGTGTGGTCCCCAACTGATTTTTTGTGGGTCAGTGACCCCGACCCAAAAAGGGTTCCCTGACCCTCCCATAAATAAAGAAAACATTGAAACCTTTTGTGTTGGACATAATATTTTACTTTATTTAAAATGAAGTTTGATAAACTAACATGAGAAAGTTAAAACACTTAATCTGTTTCATAATTTAAATTAAAATGTTCTTCTTAAGTGCAGCTAGTTCAGAAAATAAGGTCACCATACCCAGCAGGGTAGTTCTCAACCCCGCCCCTTCTGCCCGAGGCCCCGCCCCGTCTGGGTTGTCCCATGGCCACTTCCAAAATTTGTGAAGTGGCACCCCTTCCAAAATTATTGCCCATCCCTGGGCTAGAGGGTAAAGAAGTTTAAGGCTTGGAAGGATTCTATTTTTATCAGCAAATGTCAATTTCGCCAAAGTCATGCATGTGCAAACTGTTGAAAGAATATATCCATGGATATCAAAATGCTCACATGGGCAAAGTAACAAAAATGTCTCTTGAAATCATAGAGTTTGAGTTACAGCTATTTATTAGGTCACATCAACACTTGCAAGAAGATCGGCGGTCTGGAGATTGATCTTCCGGTGTTTGATTTAGTGGGTCTAGTAAGGACCCGCTAAATCGAATGCTGAGCATACCCCCAGCGACCTCGGAATGCCTCACAGTTGTGAGGAGTATGGGAAGTTGACAGGAACGTTTCTCCCATCACCCTCCTGTCCAGGAGTTGCCCCAGAAAACTGATACAGGGTACGTTGACTCCAGTTACACAATTCACGTTACTGGAGTTGCGTATCTTGCATTGATTTTCTCCGCCTGTGTAGACCTGGCTTTGGTACACCAGGTGTATATTTTTAAGGGTGAGAGTAATTAACCATTGTAACAATGCAGCAAGAATATCGGCAGATTCTCCATCACCGACAATTTTTTAATCAAGACTGGAGAGTTTTTTTCTAAATGATCTGCTCTAGGAATCGTTGTGGGACTGTTCTTCAGCCTGTGTCATACTGGATAATTCCCATGGTCCCTGATGGTTTTGGAATCTATATTTTGGTGTAGGATGTTGGAGACTGATTTGTTCAACATTTTCATTAATGACCTGGATGAGGGGACAGGTTGCACCCTCAGCAAGTTTGCAGATGACACAAAGCTAGGGGGAGTGGTAGATACACTGGAGGGCAGGGATAGGATCCTAGACACACCGGAGGATTGGGCCAAAAGAAATCTGATGTGGTTCAGTAAGGACAAGTGCAGAGTTCTACACTTAAGATGGAAGAATCCTATGCCCTGATACAGGCTGGGCACTGGCTGGGTAGGTGGCACTTGTACAGGAAAGGTCCTGGGGATTACTGTGGATGAGCATCTGGATATGAGTCAACAGTGCACCCTTCTTGTCAAGGAGGCTAACGACATATCGGGGTGCATCAGTAGGAGCACTGCCAGAAGTTCAAGGGAAGTGATCAGTCTCCTCTATTCATCACTGGGGAGGCCACATCTGGAGTACTGTGTCCAGTTTTGGATCCCCCACTACAGAAAGGCTGTGTACAAATTGGAGTGAGTCCAGTAGCGGGCAATGAAAAGGATTAAGGGACTGAGGTATATGACTTATGAGGAGAAGCAGAGGGATTTGGACTTATTTAGTCTGCAGAAGAGTGAGGGGGGATTTGAGAGCAGCCTTCAACTCCCCAAAGGGGGGTTCCAAAGAGGATGGAGAGAGGCTGTTCTCAGAGGGGGCAGATGGCAGAACGAGGAGCAATGGTCTCAAGTTGCAGTGGGGGAGGTCTAGGTTGGATATTGGGAAAAACTATTTCCGTAGGAGGGCAGGGAAGCACTGAGATGGGTTCCCTAGGGAGGGGGTGGAATCTCCATCCCTAGAGGTGTTGAAGTCCTGGCTTGACAAAGCCCTGGCTGGGATGATTGAGTTGGGGTTGGTCCTGCTTTGGATTGCCTGATGGTTTCAAAAAAAAAAAAAAAAAAAAACTGGACACACTTGACATTATATCACAATCTACATTCCATCTTATTTAGAAAAGACCCGACATTTCTATTTTTCTCATTTATATTTTCTCAATTTATTTCCCGAACAGAAAGCTCAAATACTGGACTGTCCGGTTCAAAACCGGACACATGGCAATCCTAGTCCTGCTTTGGGCAGAAGGTTGGACTCCATCACCTCCCGAGGTCTCTTCCAACCCTAATCTTCCATGCTTCTGTGTATTTGTAGTTTATTGGTTATACATTTTTAACCTTGACATTCACTGTCTGGGACCACGAAATAAATAGGCCCCTCCTTATTTCCTACAACGGTAGAAATTTTAAAATCAGTAACATGTACAGAAGTCACAGAATCAATACTACCCATCAGTAATATATATATAAAAAAGAAAACCTGAATTCTGCCTCACCCATATGTAGTCAAACATCCATTTGTTCGTTATAAGGAGCAGAATGGTAAGACGAGGCATGACCGACCATTCAAGCTTAATGAACTAGGTACTCCGGATCACTCCATCACTCTGTGGACCAATCAAATGTTCCGACTCATGGCCATTCCAACTAGGATGACCCTGGATGTCCTAGGATGACCCATACTTCGTCTGGGAACCGGTGGGCTACTGGCTCCAGCACTCTCCATAAAGAATCCAACATGCATTGCAACCGCATTTTATTACGGGTTTTTGCTCTCCCCTAGTGAACTGTGTTGCTCAGCTGTTTCCCAGCTCCAGTTTAATTGTCTTGGCAGCAAAGGGACTCCGTGCACACCTTGCTCAGGAAAAAGACAGCCTGGTTGAAACAAAAGAGCTGTCTTTCCTTTGTTGTAATTGAACTATAAATGCTGTTCGCACAGGAGCCATTTCAGATGTCGGACACCTACTCAGCTCATACCCGACCATGCCGGGAACCAGCCTCAGAATTGCAAAATGGTCCCTTTGGAGAAGGGGCATGAATGCCTCTGATTGCCTGTGGATGAAGCTTCCTAATGCATAAAATGACCGGCGGTCTTAGCCACATCTTAAATGTCTGACTAGTGCACGCGATTGGTTGTGGGAAACGACTTGATGCGGGAAACGTTCCTCATTAATGCGGCTGCCCCTTGGGTTTGTGTAACCCAGGGCTGCCTGGTGCCCCCGTCTCGTGGCAGCTAGATAAGCAAACGATTGATGAGTCTGGTACAACCTTGGCTAAGGGAACTGTATCCTTCACCCACGTTGGAGAAGCCCATGCGTTAAACTCCAGCCGGCCCAGGTTTGAGCCCAGCCACCAACCAGGCCCTGTTGATGTCATATGTTCTCAGTACCATCCCATATTGCCCTCGTCACCATAATTGCTGAGCCCTACCCAAAATAACCCTGGCACGTCAGGCAGTGCTAGGATCCCTCATTAACAAATGGGAAACGGAGCATGGAGCGACTAAATGACTTGCCCAAGATCACACAGGAATTCTGTGGCAGAGTAAGGCATTGCATCCAAGTCTCCAGCTAGCATCTGAACCACTGTACCATCCTTCTCTAAGGGAGAGCAGTGTTTGTTGCTAAAGGAAGTAAATACTCAATTGCTACACTTCATTCCTGTTGGTATTTCCCCAGAACCCGGGGTCAGCTGGGGAAGTAATCCCTGGGAGTAAGGGATTCGGGTGCAGGAAAGGGTGTGGGGTCTGGGAAGGAGTTTGGATGAAGGAGGAAGTTATGACCTGGGATTGTGGTGCAGGGGTTTGGGCTGTGACCTAGGGGCAGGGACTGGGGTGCAAGAGGGGTGCAGGAGTTTGGATTGCGACCTGGGGCAGGGGATTACAATGCAGGGATTTGGGTTGGGACCTAGAGCTGGAGGGAATTGTGATCTGGGGCAGAGGATTGGGGTGCAGGATCTGGGAAGGGGGTACGGCAGGGGTGGTCAATAATTTTTGGCCGGGGGGGGGCACTCCAAGATTTTGGAAAGTGGTCCAGGGTCGCACTCTTCCATGATATTCATGGAGATGCGGGGTCTGGGATGGAGGTTGGGTGCAGAAGGGAACTTGGGGTAAGGGACTGGGGTGCAGGAGGGAGAATGGAATCTGAGAGGGAGTTGGGATGAGGCAGGCAGTTGTGACCTAGTGCAGGGGACTGGGGAGCAGGGGTTTGGGATGTGACCTAGGGTAGGAGGGGATTGTGATCTGGGGCAGGAGATTGGGGTGCCAGATCTGGGAGGGGGTGTGGGTGCAAGAGGGAGACAGAAGGTTTGGGTATGTTGAGTGGGGGAGGGAAGGAGGGGTAGAGAGTTGGGGCAGGAAAGGGCTGGGGTGCCAGAAGCAGGCTGTGGTCAAGAGCCTTACTTGCCAGCTGCCAAACTATCCTGCCTGCCTGCCGAGCTTAAAATGTTTCCCAGCCAGCCTGCCTGCCTGGCCATGTGCTTCGTGAATAACTGAGCCCAGGAGAGGGGGCATGATTCTTCTTAGCTGCCTGTTACTCTAACAAGCAGCTCCCATTGGCTGGTTTCTGCCAGAAACCAGCCAATGGGAATGTGCTGGGGGTGGGACAGCTTCTAAAACTCCCCCCCTCCCGTTTTAAAACAGAACTGGAGCCCTGCAGCCACGTTTCAGCCCGGCGCGCGGGGCTGTGGGGCAAGCTGGAGAGCCTGCCTGGGGCTCCCCGCTGCCTCTGCGGGCCAGATCTGGTGGCTTGGTGGGCCAGATCTGGCCTGTGGGCTGTATTTTGCCCAGCTCTGGGGTATGGGCTCAGGAGGAGGGCAGAGAGTTTGGGTTATGTGGGGTAAGGGGGCAGGGGGATGGGGTGCCAGAGGCAGGCTCTGGCTGGGAGATTTACCTGTGAGACTCCCGGCCAGCAGCCCAGCATGTTTCTGAGGCAGCCTCCCTGCCTGCCCCGCCCCTTTACGAGCTGCAGGGGCCATGTGGAGGGAGTCTGAATGGAGGGGGTATTGGCGCTTGGAACAGGCAGCTCCGATTGGCCAGAAACCAGCCAATGGGATTGTTCTGGGGGCGGGAACAGCTCATGAAACACCACTCCCCGCTACTCACAGCTTATGGCACACCAACGGCCCAGCCGCCGCTTTTTGGCACTGCATGCGGGGACAGGCCGGACCTGGTGGCTTGGTGGGCCGGATCTGGCCCACCGAGCGTGTTTTGCCCAGGCCTGTACTAAATGATCCCTCCTCCGTTGTCCACTCCCAGCATCTGGCAAACAGAGTCTGGGGACACGTCAAAATATGGTTTTGCATCCCAGGCTACTAATCACTGACGGACCTATCCTCCACGAACTGATCTCGCTCTTATTTGAACCCTGTTCTAGTTTTAGTCTTCATAAAATCCCCTGGCACATGTTTCACATCCTGACTGTGCATTGTATGAAGAAATACTTCCGTTTTACAAAAAAATCTGCTGCCTATTCATTTTATTTGGTGACCCCTAGTTCTTGTGTTCTGGGGAGCGTAAATCACACTTCCTTATCTACTTTCTCCACACCAGCCGGGACTGCATAGATCTCCATTAGATCCCCTGTCGTCCCTTTTCCAAGCTGGAAAGTCCCATTCCCATTCATCTCTCCTTATAAGGAAGATGTTCCCCACCCCAAGCTTGTTCATTGCCCTTTTCTGGACCTTTTCCCATCCCAAAATATAGGATTTTTGAGACCGGATCTGCCCACGGCGTTCAAGATGGGAGAATCCCATGAACGTATGCAGTGGCAATGTACAATGTTCTGTCCCTTTCCTAATGCCTCGCAACGTTCTGCTCCGGGCTGGACCGCCGCTGCACAGTGAGGGTGTGTCTAGACTGCATCCCTCTGTCGGCAGAGGGATGCAGATTAGGCAGGTCGACATTGCAAATGAGGATTTAAATATCCCGCGCTTAATTTGCATAAAAATGGCCACCGCGTTTTGCCAACTCAGCACTTTGTTGGCAAAAAGCGGCAGTCTAGAAGGGGATCTGTGGAGAATGAAAGCCTTTTTTGACAGATCCCTTATGCCTCCTGCAAGGAGGTTTACAGAAGCCGTAGAAAAAGGCTTACTTTCTTGACAGATCCCCCTCTAGACTGCCGCTTTTTGCTGACAAAGTGCTGAATCGGCAAAACGCGGCAGCCATTTTTATGCAAATTAGGCATGGGATATTTAAATCCCTGCCTCATTTGCAATGTCGACCTTCCTAATCTGCATCCCTCTGCCAACAGAGGGATGCAGTCTAGACTTACTCTGAGTGGAGGTTTTCAATTCAGGGCTGGCCCCGTCCAATTCTAGTTCCTGGTGACATGGGAAAGCACAGATTGATGATATAAGACTAAGAGAAACCGTGCTGTTTGGGTCACGTTTTGTCCCCGCCCCCCATGTGTAGGATATAGCCCTATCTCCCTTTGCTGTATGACACCTCTGTTGCCCTCATCAGTCCAAAGTAAGGATGTTAGGGGCTAGTTGACTAGTCGACTATCCGACAAGCATTTGCTTATTGGACAATAATGTCAACTAGTCGACTAGTCAATTCTCCTCACCCCTTGCTGCCTCTATGAAACAATAGTGGGGGGACAAGGGGTACTTCAAAGCCCAAGGTGGCAACTGCAACTGTGCGGCAGGCTGCCCCATTAAAACGCTGCCTCTGCAGGGATTCAAAGGGGCAGCCCTGGAGCCGGGGTCAGCTGGGGATTCCCAGCTGATCCTGGGTTCCCCGCAGCATTTCCCCGGAACCCGGGATCAGCTGGAGAGTCCCCAGCTGACCCCGGGTTCCAAGGAAGTGCCGCATGGAACTCGGGATCATCTGGGGACTCCCCTGCCTCCCCTCTGAATGGCAGGGAGGCATTTCAAAGGGGCAGCCGCCCCGGCCGCTGCCTGCTGAAACTGCCCCTCGCGTGAGTCAAAGGGCAGGGCCCAGCATGGAGCCCAAGGTCAGCGGGGGACTTAGAGTCCCCTGCTGTCCCCGGCCTCCATGGCTTTGAAATGCACAAGAGCCCCCTGCTGGGAACTCTTGTGCATTTAAAGCGAGCACCCATGTGCCGCCCGAGTCAGCGTGGACTTTCTCCCGCTGGCCCAGGCTGTGCACGCTGTGAGTTTCCCATTCGTTTTCTCCTTTGAAAAGTGTCGACTAGTTGACGGAAATTCCATCGACTAGTCGACTAGTCAATTAACTGCATTTTAACATCTGTAGTCCAACGCATGTGCCTCCGCCTTTGGGTGCATGGCACATGTTTGGATTGGCATCAAAGATGACACCGAAAGATAATGAAGTAGGTGGCAGAAAGGTGTTGGGAGCGTTTCCTTGGTGAAAGAGACTGGGGAAACCCTAAATTGACCATGCCTAGCAGGAAGCGTCACTGTCTGGATATGTCTGCCCTGCAGCTGGGAAAAACATGTCCTGGAAGCAGCCGGGCAGTCACCACCAGCTCCACCAGGGCTGGAGCTGGCATCAGCTGAAGGTAGGGTGGATAAGGCATCAGCGGCAAGTAGGAAGGTGGGGTGGGTCCCAGTGGCCCATTGGGTGGCTCCCAGCAGCCTCATAGCAAGCCTCTCACCCCAGGGCATCCCCAGAGCTGGAGCTGCAGGTAGGCAGACTTGTGCTCCAATCTCCAGCCTGTGTATCAACATCCACATAGCTATTTTTGCACTCCCGTGCATGTCTATCTGCCTGGGCTGGCCGGCATGCTCCCAGCTGCAGAATAGAGATTCCCACAGTGAACATGAGAACTTAAGAATGGCCAGACTGGGTCAGACCAAAGGTCCATCTAGCCCAGTGTCCTGTCTGCTGACAGTGGCCAATACCAGATGCCCCAGAGGGAGTGAGCAGAACAGGGAATCATCATGTGACCCCTCCCCTGTCACCCATTCCCAGCTTCTGGCAAACAGAGGCTAGGGATACCATCCCTGCCCACTCTGGTTAATAGCCATTGATGGACCTTACCTCCATGAATTTAGCTCTTTTTTGAACCCTGTTATAGCTGTGGCCTTCACAATCCAGAGTCTATATAACAGCAAAAACTGTCAAGTGTAGGACCAGTGTTAATGAAACCAACTGAGTCAGGCTGGATGTGTTCCATTCAGAGCTTTGGATGTGGAAAGGTGAATATCACAGGTGGGAGAAATTGCCTTTGTAGTGCATTAACCAACTTGGGCTTGAAGAAAAATATTAACTGGTTTACGCACTGCAAAGGCAATTCCCCCCACCTTTGATATTCACATTTTCACATCCAGGTCAGGTGGAGCTCTGTTCCCAGCCCCGCCTCAGCCTTGGTCCCATGCCTGGAATAGAGGCTGGAGGTGAAAGTGGAAGACTGCAAACAGGGCCAGGCACAGAACAATAGAACAGAGACAAGAATAGAACTGAGGGTGGGGAGAGGCTGGGTGGGGAGGCTGTGGATTCTCCATCACTAGAGATGTTTAAGAGCTGGTTGGACAGACATCTATCAGGGATGATCTAGACAGTGCTTGGTCTTGCTGCCAGTGCAGGGGACTGGACTCGATGACCTCTCAAGGTCCCTTCTAGTTCTAGTATTCTAGGATTCTATGATTCCTTCCCTGCCTCGCAATGGCAGCTGGCCTGGTCCTCACAGTGCTCCCCACAGATTCCTCCATGCCCCCCCAAGGGAGAACATCCCACAGTTCAGGAATCTTGGCCTGCACACTAGCTCAAATCCAACCCCACTAAGAAGTGGACGAAAACAACCTGATAGCATTTTTTTCCTGTGTGAAATGAAGTCAGTCTTTTCAGTCCAGGACTCGGTGGAAAGATGTATCCATCACTGGTCACTTTCAGCGGTGGTCTGACTGAACACGGCTATTGAAGGGTTATCATGGCCTCTCCAAATTGAAAAGTCTCAGGGTACGGCTAGACTCAGGGGGGTTTTGGGATACTGGAGGCCGAAAAAACTCCGGCGCGTCCAGAGAATGCATTTGCACTTCCGCTTTTTTGTGTGGAAACACGCCCTTTCAGAAACCCCTGTATTCCTCATTCTACGAGGAAGAAGGGGGCTTTCGGAAGAGGGCTTTTTTCTGACATTTGGCTCAGTCTAGATGGGCCAAATGTCGAAAAAGCCTCTTCCGACAAAAGAATCGGAAAAAACTGACAAAAGAATTCTGACAAAAACTTGTAGTCTAGCCGTACCCTCAGAGGGGTAGCTGGGTTAGCTACACTGGGCAGCTATTTCAGGATACCAGAAATAAAATTGAAATAAGATACGCAATTTGCATAGTGCAAACAGCGTATCTTATTTTGAGTTTAGAGTGCAGTGTAGACGCACCCTTAGTCTGTAACTTGAAAATCAACAAGTAGACTGGTGGCACCTATTTTTGTTAGTCTCTAAGGGTACGTCTACACTACGTGCTTATTTCAAAATAAGCTGTTTCGGAATAACTCCCAAAATAGCTATTTCAAAATAGTTGTTATTCCTGTTTATTATTCTGGAATAAGAAGCCGGCTATTTCAAAATTTTGTTGTTCTCCAATTTGAGATCAGCACCAAGACAGGACTGTGAGGGGTGATTTTCAGTTTGCTCATGGTGTACTCATTTGGGGGAAAACAGAGGTTTCCATTGCCAACATCCAGTGCCAAATTCCATTCAATAACAATTGTACTGCATAAGGTATCATATTAATAAAAGCCAGTTCACAGCAGGTACCAGAAGCTGGTATTTATTAAAGCTCACATAGCAGAGGGAAGAACAGATAAATATGTCATTGGGGGAGCTGGGTGGGAAATGCTTTTCCCATCCCATAAGAATTTTCGACAGGACAAAAATGTCGAATCGGGACACAACCGTCAAAAATCTCAAAACATTTCACAAGCCAAAGGCTTTTCCGATTAGGTCATTTCAAACATTCCATGTCAGTGTTTTTACTTTTGGTTTTGACTGAGAAATGGTTTTTTTTCCCCCTATGAATTAACTTATTTGTAAAGCATCTCATATGGGAACAACTGAAGTTTTTCGTTGAAAAAAATGGCTGCAATGGGAGGTTTTGGCTATTTTGAAACATTTTTTTCCCTTTTTTTGAAATGAGAAATGGATATAAACCAGTTGTCTTCCCCCCACAAACAGTTTAATTTTTGAGAACTTGGCTTTTTTTTTTAATGAGAAAGTATTTCTTCGGAAAAATCCCTGCCAGGCACACATCCTCAAAGATATTTAGGTACCAAATTCCCACTGAAATTAATGTGAATTAGGCATCTAATACCTTTGAGGATCTAAGCCTCGATCTTTTTCTCCACTGTCCTACATCCAGAGCTGTGTCCGTGAAATGGTTGATATGCTGTGTTTGTGTGTATACGCTACGTCTTCACGGCCAGTTCTTCCGGCAGAAAATATCATTTGCCTATTTTCTGCGGATCCATTTTTGTGCTGGGGATTTTGCGAAAAACCAACCAGTGTGGACGTTGTCTTTTTGCACACAACCCCCTTTTTCCACAAGATCGGTATACCTCCTTTTTTGGGGCATAAGGATCTTGCGGAAAAAGGGTTTTCTGCACAAAAAGAAAACATCCACACTGCTTGTTTTTGCGCAAAATGGATTGGCAGCAAATATGCAAATGAGATCGTGACTCATGCAAATGAGTCCCTCATTTGCATAGTTTTTGCCGAGAAAACTTGTAGTGTAGACGTAGCCTATTTGATCACAAGGATCTCTGCGCTGCGTACCTGAAACCCATGCAATGGGAAAAGAGAACAAAAAACTCACACTTGACCCCTTCTTAATGTGAGGAGAGGACACACGGCGAAAGAATACAAGACCAATCCCCTCCAGAACACCGATTCCACCTCTCGTGTCATTGATTCTGAAGACAAGCTGCTACTGTAGGGAGCTGAAGGAAAAAACTGTCTAAAATGCTAATGCAGCAATAAATAACTCTGAAAAGTCAGTCCTGGCAGCTGTAACGTTTATAAAGACATGTTTAGTTGACAGATACACATGCACAGTGGCTTGATTATGTGCCTGGTTGAAAGGAGAACTCAGACGCCGAGGCACGTGTGTGGGGGAAGATTTTCAAAGGCACAAAAGGAAGGAGCCCAGTTTCTACTGCCTTTAAAATCCTCTCCTTTAATTCAGTGGACTTGTGTAACTGTGTAATTAGTGCACGAGCGCCCATTCTGAGAGGATAATGGATTTCCGAGGAGAAGGCTGGGAAGGCATTTGATAGCTCATATGGCAGAGGTTTGCACACCTAGGGGCATGTCTACACTAGGAAACCATTTTGAAATTACTTAAATCAACTTTGTAACTCCCAATTTGACAACATTGAAATAGCGTGTCCAGTCTACGGGGAAGCCTCGAAATGAGTCTGAGGCGGGATCCATTCATGTGGGCACCCAACCTCAGACTTAGAGCCCCAGGAAACACTGGGGAGTAATTTGTTTGAATGACTTTGAGGAGTCATTATTTCGAAATAGCAGCACCGGAGCATGCACATGACCGCTATTTCGAAATCATAGAATCATAATGCTTAAATTTGACACTTTACGTATGGGCCTTAACAAAGATGCTAATTATCTCACCCTATACAAAGATAGCTTCCCCAATTATCACCCCTAATATCATTACCTCACAGACTCTAACCTTCCCCCCTCATCCCTCCTCTGTTCTAAAATCTGATTTGTCAGTTTTATATGTGTTCACTTTTTTTTGATTGTATCACTTTGGTATATATGGTCGTGCCAATTTTCTTCCACAAATTGATCTGAGGAAGTGGGTCTGGCCCACGAAAGCTCATCACCTAATAAACCACCCTGTTAGTCTTTAAAGTGCTGCATAGTCTTGTCTTTTGTTTCAGCAAGACCAGACTAACACGGCTACATCTCTGTCACTAGGACCGGAAGGGACCTCGAGAGGCAGGACCCAGTACTGTCTAGACCATCCCTGATAGACATTTATCTAACCTACTCTTAAATATCTCCACAGATGGAGATTCCACAACTTCCCTGGGCAATTTATTCCAGTGTTTAACCACCCTGACAGTTAGGAACTTTTTCCTAACGTCCAACCTAAACCTCCCTTGCTGCAGTTTAAGCCCATTGCTTCTTGTTCTATCCTCAGAGGCCAAGATGAACACGTTTTCTCCCTCCTCCTTATGACACCCTTTTAGATACCTGAAAACTGCTATCATGTCCCCCCTCAATCTTCTCTTTTCCAAACTAAACAAACCCAATTCCTTCAGCCTTCCTTCATAGGTCATGTTCTCTAGACCTTTAATCATTCTTGTTGCTCTTCTCTGGACCCTCTCCAATTTCTCCACATCCTTCTTGAAATGCGGTGCCCAGAACTGGACACAATACTCCAACTGAGCCCTAATCAGCGCAGAGTAGAGCGGAAGAATGACTTCTCGTGTCTTGCTCACAACACACCTGTTAATGCATCCCAGAATCATGTTTGCTTTTTTTTGCAACAGCATCACACTGTTGACTCATATTTAGCTTGTGGTCCACTATAACCTCTAGGTCCCTTTCTGCTGTACTCCTTCCTAGACAGTCGCTTCCCATTCTGTGTGTGTGAAACTGATTGTTCCTTCCTAAGTGGAGCACTTTGCATTTGTCTTTATTAAATTTCATCCTGTTTACCTCAGACCATTTCTCCAATTTGTCCAGATCATTTTGAATGATGACCCTATCCTCCAGAGCAGTCGCAACCCCTCCCAGCTTGGTATCATCTGCAAACTTAATAAGCGTACTTTCTATGCCAATATCTAAATCATTGATGAAATAACAATTTCAGAATTTGCGTTTCTCCTCGAGGAAAGCAGGAGTATAGATTTTGAAATAATCAGCCTGTGATTTCAAAACAACGGGCTTGGTCGTGTGGATGTTCCACTTATTAATTCAACCTAATGGGGGGTTATTTTGAAATAAAGCCCTAGCTACGTCTACACTGGCATGATTTTCCGCAAATGCTTTTAATGGAAAAGTTTTCCATTAAAGCATTTGCGGTAAAGCACGTCTAGATTGGGCACGGACGCTTTGCTTGCCAAAGCACTTTTGCGGAAAAGCGTCGTACAATGCTGAGGCGTATTTTTCGCAAAAGCCCGATCGCCATTTTTGCGATCGGGCTTTTACAAAAACAATACCGCGTTGTCTACACTGGCCCTCTTGCGCAAAAGCATTTGCGCAAGAGGGCTTTTGCCCGAACAGGAGCAGCATAGTATTTCTGCAAGAACACTGACAATCTTACATGAGATCGTCAGTGTTCTTGTGGAAATTCAAGCTGCCAGTGTAGACAGCTGGCAAGTTTTTCCGGAAAAGCGGCTGATTTTCTGGAAAAACTGGCCAGTCTAGACACAGCCCTAGTGTAGCCCAGGGGCCTGGTGTAGAAGAACCAGGTTTCTAGTTCTGGCTCTTTCAGTATGGGCTTGATGAAGGTAGCTACCGGTTGTGTGTAGACTTGTATTGATTCTTCAAGGAGTCTACAGAAACATGTGAAGGAGGGATGGTTTTCTTGTCCAAGCATATTGTTTAACCAACTTATGCTCCGTGGAGCCAAGAGGTCAAATGGCAGAGGGGTAGATGCAGCTTTTATCTTTGTGGGTCGCTTAAGGCAAAATCCATGACAGTTTTACGACCTAGGGATATTTCCTATGAGGCCTTAAACCAGGGGTGGGCAATAATGTTCAATGGGGGGCCACTCTAAGATTTTGGCAAGTGGTCAAGGGCTGCATTCGAGGGAGTTTGGGATCTGGGACAGAGGTTGGGTGCCGAAGGGAGCTTGGGGGAGGAGACTGGGTGCAGAAGGGGGTGTGGAGTCTGAGAGGGAGTTTGGGTGAAGGAGGGGGTTGTGAGCTGGACCAGTGGATTGGGGTGCAGAGACTAGGAGGGGATATGGGTGCAGGAGAGGATTCTGGCCTGAGGGAGGGGCTCTAGGAGGGGGTGCAGGGTCTGGGAGGGAGTTGTGACCTGGGTGAAGGGGGTGAAGAGGGTTTGGGTGATGGCTTGGGGCAGGGAATGGGGTGCAGGGTCAGGAGGGGGTGTGGGTGCAGGAGAGGATTCTGGCCTGGGGGAAGGGTGTAGGAGAGGGTGCAGGGTCTGGGAGGGAGTTGTGACCTGGGTGAAAGGGGTACAGAGGGTTTGGGCAGTGGCCTGGGGCAGGTAGTTGGGGGGGAGGGAAGAAAGCAGGGGTGCCAGAGGCAGGCTGTGGCTGGAAGGTGGCTCACCTAGGTGGCTCCCAGCCAGCAGCCCTGCAGGAACCCGAAGGCTGCAGTTGCAAGCTGCTCCACATGGCTCTGCTCCGGGCAGGGTGAAGGAGTGGGGAGAAGGCTTCATTGGCTGCCCCTGCTGCCAGCAAAATATCTCAGCTGCTATTGGTCGGAAACTAGCCAATTGGAGCGGAGAGATTTTGCTGCGGGGCCGGGCAGAGCACAAAGCCTCCCTCCTCGCTCCCAGAATAGAGCAGCCACATTTAAAGCAGCCACCGCTGCGCTGTGCTTGAGGGTGCCCAGCGAGGCAGCCAGATCCGGTGGCTTGGCGGGTCAGATCTGGCCCGCTGGCAGCCTCTTGCCCACCCCCCCTTAAACTGCGAGGTCCTATTTGCTCTATACAGACATCAGAGACCTGAGAGAACTGTCCCAAGAAGTGAGGGAATTTGGCCTTGGCCATTTTTTTGTGCCCCTGCCTGAGAAGTTTTGATATGCAATACACTGGTGTAGTTCAGAAAGTATTAATAAATGACACACCCCAAGCCAACACACATACAGGTAGGACCTCTGTTCCCTGACTGTGGTCTAGCAACATCCAAGGTCTGGCAGGACCTCGGATGTTGCCAGAACAGAGATCCCCAGGAGCTGAGAGTGGGGGAGCCGGCTGGGAGTCTGCCAGCACAGTGGCTGGTGGCCAGGAGGAGAGCCAGGCCGGGGTTGGGAGCCTGAATGGGCGGGGTGACAGCCCCTGGGGACAACCTGGAGGCCAGCAGTAGGGGCCAGAATTGACCTCCTCTGCTCCAGAAAACTCTCCCATTTGGGACCGGTCAGGGGAATGGGGTGGGTGCCAAGCCAGGTCCAGCCTGGGTTTGAGTGGTGCCATTCCTGAGTGGTGCAAGCAAGTCAGCATTTGTGGTTGCCGATTTTGCCTGCGAAAATGCAGGTTGCTGCTTGTGTGTAATCAGATCTCTCCACATCTTTGGCCGCTGTGGGAAAATCTTGTCTGCTTTCACTTGTCCGCTCCTGCTGACTTCACCTTCCATCCGGAGAGGGAGTGACACACGATCTAGTCCCCCTCCAAAAACGAATGCACCGTTTTCCAGGCTGGGTGCGTCTATGTCACCCGGAAGGGTGATCGGTTGCAATTGGTAGCCCAGTCCCATGGCTTCTTGCAGGTAGACAGCGCATCCTTTCAGTCCAACGATCATTACCACTGGGTCATTACCACTCAATAAAATCTCTAGCGAAGCAACGTCGGATACACTAATATTATGAGTCCTCTGTTTTATACGAGGGGCCTTTCCCTGCAGCATTCAGTGTGATCGAACTTCCCATCGGCTTTCCCTTTCCATAAAAGAGCATAGGGGAAAGGCAGAGGCTAATAAGCTCATTTGATTCTCTTAATTACGGCCACTTCAAAAGAGCCTATTATGGTGGGAGAGTCTGTTGAACGTCAACCCAAGGTCACGCTGTATCTTGCCGGAGTTGGAATTGTAAACATGTCTGGCGTACACCAAGAGACACTGTCCAGCTCCCTTTGGGCTTCCTGTGGGGCGCCGAGGCAGAGTTTATGAGAAAGAAGCAAGCAGTTTAGAAAGTCAACGTTTGTGAGTTCCTGTTTGTTCTGTGCGGGTCAGGGGGGCAGAGATATATGGCTGTCATGGCGCGGTGGATCCCTTCAAGGAATAATTGCGTTGTCACTAGCTCTGGTAGGAAATGGCATTCTACTGCTGCCTGCCATCAAACTTTTGTAAGACTCCTTAAAGACCTACATGCTAAGCTCTGATCAGGAGAAAAAAAACACCTTTAGGCTCCATTTAAGCCAAGCGCTTAAGTACACGTTTAACTGTGAGCCTGTGTTTAAACCCCATTTACTTCAATTTAAGCATGATTTTAAATGTTTGATGAGAGGTCTATACTAGACCCGGCAGCTTGGCATATGGTATGCAGCTCCAGCTACAAATAGCTAGCTGGAGTCGGCTTCCCTTAAACTGAGCTTGGGGGCATCCTCACAGTGGTACTCCTCCTTTTATGAGGAGCAAGGGAAGCTGACGGGAGCGTTTGTAAAAGGAGGAGTACCAGATGCCGGTGGGGTGCCCTCTGAGTTTGATTTAGCTAGTCTTAACTAGACTCACTAAATCAAACTCTAGAAGATTGATCATGGCAGCCGTGATCTTCCTTTTAGTGTAGCCATGGGAGGTGCTTTATCTGAAGGAAGAGGGGCATCTTCTGTCAGCACCAAAGCACCCAGGTGCAGTCTCAGTAGGGGGCTGTTATATGTATGTGGCCCCAGCTCTCTACATAAATATTTCATAGTCCCTGAAAAAGGCAAAGGTTTTTTGAGGGCAGAATGGTCTAAGCGGACACATGCGGTGGAGGAATTCTACTGTCCAGAACGCTGGCTCCATCCTGGTCATTGAATAAAACAATGTCAAAGCCTCTAAAGAATTGTCCCAGAGTGGCTCTAGATGAGAGCCATCTAGAACAGTGTTTCTCAACTTTTTGTTATACAGTAACCCCTTTTAAAAAAAATTATAAGTACCCCCAGTATCTACAGTTTTCAGACACACACAATTTTTTTATCATTGAAGACATTTGTTTAAACAACTTAATCGTAGCCAGGTGGGCGATGACATTTTTGGGCGTAAAAGGTACAAAAATAAAGTGCTGTAAAACTTAAAACAACAATTCAGTTTTCTCCAAATTTCAGTTGTGTTGACGTACCCCCCAGACGTCTCTCGAGTACCCCTAAGGGTACTCGTACCACTGGTTGATTAAACACTGATCTAGAAGGCGGGTACTGCCCGTGGTAGGACAACTACAGTTTGTTTTCCTAACTCCAGCTCCCTCACTGCCTGGGATGAGCCATGTGATTTCAATTTGATGTGCAACATGCCGTTCTTTGTCATGCTCCAACTGGCAGCCAGGCCTGAGGGCTGTTTTCCATTCTTGAACCAAGGTTTCACTCCATTAAGGAGCCCCGCTGGGAAAGGCAAGTCGTCCAAAGTGGCCATGGCAACTGAGGGGCTCAAGATTTGAGGCCCAACTCTTCATCCAAATGTACGGAAATGAGGAGCCAAAATACCCTTGTGCCATAGAGCGTGTCTACAGGGCAGCAAAATGCCTACAGCTGGTCTGTGTCTAGGGCCACCGATGTGGCGGGGGAGGAGGGGAGGGAGCAAAGGCAGCAGTAGCCCCTGAGCCTGGTGATTCAAGGGGGTCTTACCACCACCGCTGGTACTGACATTTCAGCCAGATACCTGTCTCTTAAGTAACTAGGGCCCTACCAAATTCATGGCCATGAAAAACGCATCATGGACCGTGAAATCTGGACTTTTGTTTGCTTTTACCCTACACCAAGGGTGGGCAATAATTTCTGAGCATGGGCCACTTCAGAAATTTTTGAAGTGATTACAGGCCACCCCGGAAGGGGCGTGGCCTCAGGCAGAAGGGGTGGAGCCTTTTTTCCAGCTCTGGAATCATTTTTTGCACCATCTCGGATTATTCAAGATGCTTTTAAAAGCAAAGGCCTCAGAACTGGATGCAATAGTACAGTATTAGTGTCACTCCTGCTATATGCAGGGGTGAAATCATCTCCATTCATCCCTGTTTTTTCCAAGCTGAGCATTGGGACCTCATGTTGAGTAGATTGTCCACTCTGATCCAGAGATCCTTTCCTAGACTACACTTGTCTACACTAAACAGAAGATTGCCGCTGCCATGATCAGTTTTCCAGAATTTGATTTAGGGAGTCTAGTTAAGACTCCCTAAATCAAATACAGAGGGTGCCCCTGCCAGCATCTGGTTCTCCTCCTTTTGCAAGGAGTAAGAGAAACCGACGTGCACAACATTATCCCTCTTCTGTTCTTCTGGAATGTCTTCAGTAGTCCAAGCTTTATGAACGTCAACTGGCCAGGAATCCACGGAGACCCCTTTCATAATTCTTAGGTGCATAGTCTCTGGGTCTGTTGATCTGGAAATGTTTGCCCCTAGAAAAAGTTGTCTCACATCCTTCTCAGCTGCTGATAGACTGGAAAGTACCTCATCATCCTCGTGTGATAAAAAAATGTCCTGCATCCTTTCCAATAAAGACCAGAAATAGTCACTGAACACTTCTGCTTTTTCGGTACCATTATTAACAGTTTTACCATCTGCATCTGTTTCACTGCTCAGATTTGTTTTGTTCCTAATATATTTATAAGGAGATGGGCTTTTTTTTTCTTTAGCGCTGCCAGGCATGGATTTTTCTCTGATGGCCTTAACTTCCCTTATCAATTTTCTGTTCCTCAAGCCTTCTCATTCATATTGATTGCTGTTCTCTCCTCCTTTTTTCCATTTGTTATATGTTGCTTTTCTATTTCTAATTGCTGCCTTCATTTTGCCACGACACCATAATGAGTGGTTAGCCCACGCTGTCCTCTTTCTTGATTGTAGAACTGGAATAAACCTTTTTGCTCTCTCCAGGGCGATGTCTATACTAGCGAGTTCTTGTGCAAGAACTCTTGCACAAGAACACGTCCACACTGCCATGTGCTTTTGCACAAGAGCATCCATGGCAGTGTGGACGCTCTCTTGCGCAAGAAAGCTCTGATGGCCATTTTAACCATAGGGCTTTCTTGCACAAGAAGCCCCTGCCATGGGTCCACACTGCCCTCTTGCGCAAGAGAGCTTACACTTGTTAGAAAAGAGCATAGCTCTTGCACAAGAAGCCCTCTCTTCCCACGCTTTACAGTAAATCTTCTTCCGCAAGAGCGGGCGGGCTGTGTGGATGCTCTGCAGCAGAATAGACGTTCTTGCACAAGAACCCGCCAGTGTAGACATAGCCCAGGTGTTTTGCACTCAGAGTTTCTATTTCCCCGCTGGGAGTACAAGTTTTGCAGAGAAATTCTGCATAGGAATATAGGAATTGAACTATGGGATCAAAACATTGGTCCATCTAGTTTGGGATACCGACTCCAGTAGTGAGCAATGCTCGCTGATTTGTGTATAAGAACATAAGAATGGCCATCCTGGGTCAGGCCAAAGGTCCATCCAGGCCAGTATCCTGTCTGCCAACAGTGGCCAATGCCAGGTGCCCCAGAGGGAGTGAACCGAACAGGTAATGAACAAGTGATCTATCTCCTGCCATCCATCTCCACCCTTTGACAAACAGAGGCTAGGGACACCATTCCTTACCCATCCTGGGTAATAGCCATTAATGGACTTAATCTCCATGAATTTATTTAATTCTCTTTTAAACCCTGCTATAGCCCTAGTCTTCACAAACTCCTCTGGCAGGTTGGCTATGTGCTGTGTGAAGAAGAACTTCCTTTTCTTTGTTTGAAACCTGCTGTGTATAGTTTATTTGTGTATGATGTAAGAAGCTCTAAGCTGAGTATTGGTTCATGCCTTGTAGCATGATGTCTTTATGTCTAATTTAACAGTGGAGGGTTCTTGTTATTCATATAAATTGCCAATCTCATTAAACTCTTGGTATCAGGGATATCTTGTGACAATGAGTTCCACAGGCTAATGTCATAACCAATAAGATGAGCATTTATGTCCTATATCAGAATCATAGAATACTGGAAGGGGCCTTGAGAGGTCATCAAGTCCAGTCCCCTGCCCTCACAACAGGACCAAAAGCCATATAGATAATTCCTGATAGATATCTGTCCAACCTGTTCTTAAATATCTCCAGTGGTGGAGATTCCACAACCTCCCTAGGCAATTTATTCCAGTGTTTAACCACCCTGACAGATAGGAAGTTTTTCCTAATGTCCAACCTAAACCTCTCTTTGTCCAATTTAAGTCCATTGCTCCTTGTCCTATCACTCCAAGTCCTCTTGGCACTAGCTGTCCAAATCCTTTAATGTATCACAATTCTTAGCAGAGCCACTTTTGGTGTCCCTCAGTGGTCACCAATGGAGTTGCACCAGAGATGAATTTTGCCCTCTGCCAACATCACAGGCCAGATTGTGGGTGAAATGTATTGGCCTGTGATATTCAGGAGACGAGATGATCTAATGGTCTCTTCTGGTCTTAAATTGGTATAAATTCACATGCTTGCATTAACTCCATGAAGCACTTGGCCCCACAGCCCCAGGAGTGAGTTTATTGATTTCCTTTCTCAGCACAGCCTAGCCCTGTGGTTCCCAAACTTTTCAGCATCACACCCCCTTTTTGATTTTTGAGAAACCCTCACACCCCCACTTCCCAAAATAGCAGCAAAACTTGTTCAGAAAAAAAAAAAAAAAAAAAAAAAGAGAGAGAGAGAGCCCTTTTAAAAGCAGAGCAGGAATTGCCCTTTTAAGCTGGCCATTTTGAAGTCTGCCCCAGCCAGCCCAAGCTGCGCATGTTCTGGCGGATGCCTGAGCAGACGGACGGACCGGGATCTTTCTTAGGAGCGGTTGACGGGAGGGGGGGGAGGAGCGGGGAGGGTCTGGGTCTCCTTGCACGCCCCCTGGAATTTCTTCATGCCCCCCCAGTTTGGGAACCCATGCCCTAGCCAAAGGGAATGGTGCGAAAGCCAGCAGCAGCTCGCACACCCCTGTGCACATGTGCCCAGCAGGCGGCTGGTAGGCATCGCTTTTGTATATTTGCTACCTCTTCAGCGCCTCTCTTTCCATAGGGCTTGTGCCATCAGGAAAAATGCCGGCATATTTAGCCCAGAGACCACTGAGCATGCCCAGTGTTTGACAGTGAACCATTGGCAGGCACTTTTTCCCCCTTCTGCTTCCTACTGACTCTAATCAGCTCACGGATCCCTTAGTGCATCTCCACCCCCGGGCTTAGGAAAGAAGATTCGTGGGTTGAAGTGAGCACAGGGAGTTCTGTAGTGCCTCCTAATGGCTAGCCCCACAGAAAAGATAAGAAACGGGCTACTCATCCTAGTTAGGAGAGATTAATTTTTCATTTCAATGGCAGAGGAAAGTGGTTTTGAAGCAAAAATGTCAAGGTTCCGGGCCCAGCTTTCCCTGGGTGTGTGACTGACACAGCAATAACGGCATCTATTAGCCACACTTGAATTCAACACGGTACCATAACCGTAAAAACGGCTTATGTGTCTATTAATTCATCCCTACTCCCAATGCAGGATTATTCCCTGCAGTCTCTTCTCCAGGGTTCTGCCCTTCTCAGCTATAGAAATGTCATAAGGAAAAGGGTTTGATTGTTTTTCTTCACGGAAAGGAGCAGCTTTTCATTCTAGTACATGGAATGAATGAAATGGTTTCCCATTAATCAGTCTAAATTGTCCTTTGATCAATTTCATCCTCATTACTATAGAAACACTAGCCAAGTAGCCCGTCATAAAACGGGATTTTCAGGTCTCTCCTCCACATCCTATTCCCTTTCTATCTCAGTCTTCTCTCCCGAGCCTCCGGTCTCTTGCTCCGTCTCTCTCTCTCTCCCCTCCTCCTACTGCCTCCCCCCTTTCTCTCTCAGCTTTCCTCCATCTCCTGCCCCTCTCTCTGTCTTTCTTTCTCTTCTCCCCCTCCTGCCTCTCACTTTCTCTTTCTCTTCTCCTCCTCCTCCTGCATGGGGAGCGCAGAGCCCAAACGGCTGTTTGCGCCACTTGTTCCCACGCGGCAGCCCAGCTGAGTGGCTGCCTATGAACTCCAGCTGCCCCCCTGTACCATTTCCCTTCACCCCAGCACTGATCCTGCAGCCTCCCAGTTGTCCTCCACCTCCTCCTCCCCCTCGTTCCCCCGCCCTCCCCCCAGCCAGGCTCAGCGCCCAGCCCCCACTCACAGGTGCCGACTGGAGGACTGAGCAGTGGGCAGATATGGAGCAGGAGGCTAGAGAGAAGCGGCACTTTCCCATTAAAAGCGCCGCTTCTCTTCAGCTGACTGTGCAGCTGCTTGTGCTTCTCCAGCCCGCTCGTTCCTCCCATGCCCGCTCCAGGTTGTGGGGCGGTGATGTACACGGCCGGGCCCCACCATGGGGGTGCTGCATGGGGACCACGGCGCCCAAACGGCTGCTTGCGCCGTTTGCTCCCCCGTGGCGTCCCGGCTGAGCGGCGCAGAAGTCAGCCGAGCGCCACGGCGGGAGGCGAAGGACGTTACAGAGGCAACAGCGCTGCCCAGAGGCAACACCAAGCGTTACACCGTTACAGAGTGACAGACATTGGGCTACTATATATATGATACTGTGGAACATCCAGTACACCTTGACTCTAGCAAAGCTTTTGATACGGTCTCCCACAGCTTGAGCCTTTCAACTCCTGCTATTTAAAGGGCTTGCTGCTCCGGGCCTTGCTGCCATGGTGAAGGCGCGAGCCCTTTAAATAGAAGTGGTTGAAAGGGCTCATGTCCCTGGATCCCTGGCTCCCAGGCAACGGGCTAGCGTGGGGCCGGAGCTGCGAGCCCTTTCAATTGTCTCTATTGAAAGGGCTCACGCCTGCTGTGTAGCTGCCAGGCAACACAGCCACCCGGGAGGCGCGAGCCCTTTAAATAGAAGCAGTTAAAAGGGCTCGTGAGTCTCCGGCTCCCAGGCAATGCGCTAGAGGGTGGGGCCTGGAACAGCCGTGTGGGATGGATCAGACCCCTAGGTGGGCCACCTCTGCCCTACACTATACGGATTTCATGGGGGAGACCAGAATTTCACAAATTGGGGGGCCTGACCAAAAGGGTTTTGTAGGGGGGGTCACAAGGTTATTTTAGGGGGATTGAGGCATTGCCAACCTTATGTCCATGCTGACTTCTGAGCGGGACAGGAGGAGGGTGAGAACTGTTGGCCAGGTGCCCAGTGCTAAAGGCAGCCCCTGTCCAGCACCAGCCCAGAAGTCAGGGTGGCCATAGCATAATATGTTACCCGACTGCACTGCTGCCTTCAGCGCTGGTTGGCTGGACAGTGGTGGCTGCTGGCTGAGGAGCAACACCATACCAGGCCATCCTTTCTTCTGCATAGCTGCTGGTGGTCACTCTGCCTTTAGAGCTGGGCTCCCAGCCAGCAGCTGCTGCTCTCCATCTGCCCAGCTTTGAAGGCAGCAGAAAGGCAGACGTAAAGGTAGAAGTTCCACAACCTCCCCCTATAATAAACTTGCACCCCTCCTCCAAATATTTTTGGGGCTGGATCTTGAAAATTGGAGGGGACACGATAGCTGTTTTCAAATATCTAAAAGGGTGTTACAAGGAGGTCAGAGAGAAGTTATTCTTCCTGGCCTCTGAGGACAGGACAAGAAGCAATGGGCTTAAATTTCAGCAAGGGAGGTTTGGGTTGGACATTAGGAAAAACTTCCTGCCTGTCAGGGTGGTTAAACACTGGAATAAATTGTCTAGGGAGGTTGTGGAATCTCCATCTCTGGAGATATTTAAGAGCAGGTTGGACAGGCACCTGTCAGGGATGATTTAGGTGGTGCTTGGTCCTGCCATGAGGGCAGGGGACTGGACTAGATGACCTCTCGAGGTCCCTTCCAGTTCTAGTGTTCTATGATTCTATGAATTGGAACACCCTGATTTTTTTTCAGATTTAAATAGCTGAAATCATGAAATGTAGAAGTTTTAAACTCCTTTGGCTGTAAAATTAACACTGTGAATTTGCAAGGGCCCTACCAGTAACTTGTGTTTGTGTTTGGCTACAATATATCCTCCAGAAAGCTGTCCTGTCTGGTCTCAAAGACATTAAGTTACAGAGAATCCACCACTGTCCTGGATAGTTTGTCCCAACAGTGAATCACACTTTCTATTAAAGATGTGTGCCTTATTTTCCATTTGAATTTGTCTGGCTTCTATTTCCAGACGTTGGCTCTCGTTATGTTGTCCTTCCTGAGATTAAAAAACCTCCCATGAAGGTACTTGGAAGTTAAACCTCTAAGTCTTGAGAAACTCATCAAATTGAACTCTATACCTATCTCACCATAAGGGATTTTCTCCATCTCTGGAATCATTTTTTGCTCTTTTTTTGCACCATTTCAGATTATTCAAGATGCTTTTAAAAGCTAAGGCCCCAGAACTGGATGCAATAGTCCAGTATTAACGTCACTCCTGCTATATGCAGGGGTAAAATCATCTCCATTCATCCCTGGTTTTGCCAAGCTGCACATGGGGAGCTCATGTTGAGTAGATTGTCCACTCTGATCCAGAGATCCTTTCCTAGGCTACATTTGTCTACACTAAAAAGAAGATTGCTACTGCCATGATCAATTTTCCAGAGTTTGATTTAGGGAGTCTAGTTAAGACTCCCTAAATCAAACCCAGAAGGTGCCCCCTCCAGCTTCTGGTTCTCCTCCTTTTGCAAGGAATAAGGGAAGCCGACGAACACATTATCCCTCTTCTGTTCTTCTGGAATGTCTCCAGTAGTCCAAGCTTTATAAACTTCAACTGGTCAGGAATCCATGGAGACACCCCTTTTATAATCCTTAGGTGCATAGTCTCTGGGTCTGTTGATCTGGAAATGTTTGCCCCTAGAAAAAGTTGTCTCACATCCTTCTCAGCTGCTGATAGACTGGAAAGTACCTCATCATCCTCGTGTGATAAAAAATGTCCTGCATCCTTTCCAATAAAGACCAGAAATAGTCACTGAACACTTCTGCTTTTTCAGCACCATTATTAACAGGTTTTTTTTCTTTAGCGCTGCCAGGCATGGATTTTTCTCTGATGGCCTTAACTTCCCTTATCAATTTTCTGTTCCTCAAACCTTCTCATTCATATTGATTGCTGTTCTCTCCTTTTTTCCATTTGTTACTTTTCTATTTCTAATTGCTGTCTTCATTTTGCCACGATACCATAATGAGTGTTTAGCCCACGCTGTCCTCTTTCTTGATTGTAGAACTGGAATAACCCTTTTTGCTCTCTCCAGGGCTGTGTCTACATTGGCACCCTTTTTCGAAAAAGGGATGCTAATGAGACCAGTCACACTAATTGCTGGGATTTAAATATCCCCGCTTTTTTAGCTCTTTGCCGGCAAAGCGCCAGTCTAGACGGATCTTGCGAAATAAACCCTTCCGCAAGATCTCTTATGCCTAGGCATGAAAGTAGGCATAAGAGATCTTGCGGAAAAGGTTTATTTTCCGTCAGACTGGTGCTTTTGCCGGCAAAGCCCCGAGCCGGAAAAAAAGCAGTTATGTAAGAAATACCGCTGGGGATATTTAAATCCCCCGCGGATTTGCAATTGCGACTGGTCTCATTAGCATCCCTTTTTCGAAAAAGGGTGCCAATGTAGACACAGCCCAGGTGTTTTGCACTCAGAGTTTCCATTCCCCCACTAGGAGTGCAACTTTTGCAGAGAAATTCTGCATAGGAATAGCACTATGGGATAAGAACACTTGTCCATCTAGTTTGAGATACTGACTCCACTAGTGAGCAATGCTAGCTGATCTGTGTATAAGAACGGCCATTGTAGGTCAGACCAAAGGTCCATCCAGCCCAGTGTCCTGTCTGCCGACAGTGGCCAATGCCGGGTACCCCAGAGGGAGTGAACTGAACAGGTAATGATCAAGTGATCTCTCTCCTGCCATCCATCTCCATCCGCTGACAAACAGAGGCTAGGGACACCATTCCTTACCCATCCTGCCTAATGGCCATTAGTGGGTTTAGGCCCGGGGAGGGATAGCTCAGGGGTTTGAGCATTGACTTGTTAAGCCCATGGTTGTGAGTTCAATCCTTGAGGGAGCATTTAGGGATCTGGGGCAAATCTGCCAGGGGTGGTACTTAGTCCTGCTGTGAAGGCAGGGGACTGGACTTGATGACCTTTCCAGTTCTAGGGGATAGGCATCTCCATCCATTTATTTAACCTCCATGAATTTATTTACTTCTCTTTTAAACCCTGTTATAGTCCTAGCCTTCACAACCTCCTCAGGCAAGGAGTTCCACAGGTTTACTATGCACTGTGTGAAGAAGAACATCCTTTTCTTTGTTTTAAACCTGCTGGGTATGGTTTATTTGTGTATAAATTTCTCTTTCTCTCCCTGTCCCTGTTCTGTGGCTCTGCTTCCTCCGGACAGAAGCCTGTTAACTTAACAGTGACAAAGCCTGTCAGACCTATTTGCCGAACACTGAACCTGTGGAAGAGCCATTCAAGTGGTAACAAGATCATTTCACAGGTGTTTGCCGAGCCTAGAGAAATACTGTCAGTTTCTGACTTGACTGTGCTAGTCGACCGGGCCTGAAGTTCACATTTTGTTTAGGAGTGTTTCATTAGTGTATTGCTGAAGATGATAAAATCACATCTCTAAAAACTCATCATCCCTCTCTCGATCTGCCATAAGGCACAGGGACATCAGTTGAACAGTACTTTGTGGGGCCCCATAAATCCAAAGGATGGTCCTCGCTGTCTCTGACAATACGTACGTACAGCCCCTTCCACAATCAACCTTTTGCTCTCAGTTGGGGAGTCTCCAGGCATGACTGGAATATCGCTAGCTACATTCCCAGGAGGCAAAGTTGATGGTAAAAGATTGCTGGGAATCCGAAATGCTAGCACTTAAAAAAAAAAGAGAGTTAAACATAGTTGGGTACGTCTAGACTACATGGCTCCGTCAACGGAGCCATGTAAAATAGTTTACTCGGCATAGGCAATGAAGCGGGGATTTAAATAATCCCCGCTTCATTAAAATAAAAATGGCCGCCACGCTGTGCTGACTCAGCACTTTGTCGGCAAAAAGCAGCAGTCTAGAGGGGGATCTGTTGAGAAAGAAAGCCTTTTCGACAGATCCTGAAACCTCCTGCAGGAGGCATGAGGGATCTGTCAAAAAAGGCTTTCTTTCTCGACAGATCCCCCTCTAGACTGCCGCTTTTTGCAGACAAAGTGCTGAGTCGGCAAAACGCGGTAGCCATTTTTATGCAAATTAGGCATGGGATATTTAAATCCCTGCCTCATTTGCAATGTCGACCTGCCTAGTCTGCATCCCCCTGCCGACAGAGGGATGCAGTCTAGACATACCCGTTCTAGGCACTTTCACCAGTCTGAGGCCCAGGACTGTCAGCTCTCTGAGGCAGGGCCAGTGTTTTCGATAATACACATAATCAAATAATCATAGTCAGTCTTTGGCTTCACTTATCTTTAATGCAGACTCCTGCATTAAAAGTGCAGCTCTCGGGATTCTCGGGATTCTCTCCGAGTTCTCCCCCAGCATTCTCAGCTGCTGGGAGCAGCAGCATGAACAGCTCTGTGAGCTCTCCAGACTGAGGAATGTCCAAGCAGCACGGCCTTCTTTCCAGCCCTCCCCCTGCAGCACCAGTCTGGCTGCCGCTGTGTTCCTAGCAGGGCAGAACAGGCACAATCCAATGATTTGTTCTTTGTTTGTTCCCCAAATGGAACAGCTCACTCAGCTGTCAGATACTTCCCAGAGCTTTGAAAGGGGAGGGGCGCATGCCTGCAGGGCAGCAGAGATGACAAAAGGCTGAGCAGAGCCATCAGGGCAGGCATTGTGGGATACTGGCGGAAGCCAGCTCTCTAGACAAAAGACACAACAGAGTCCACACGGGCTCTTTGTCGACAATAAAGGGAGGGGGGAAGACAAAAGTCTCTTGCAGGGATGGAAGTTTTTTTGTCACTAAAACTGGCTGACTGCACCGTTCCCGGGGACTAGAGAATAGTCATCTAACCAATAAGAATTCATGAGGTTACTCGACTATTCAATTCACCAATAGTTAACATCCCTACTTCAGAGCTCAAGGCTCAGCATTTGCCTGGCTCCGATCTCTGAAAAGTAATTTCCTCTGTCTCTTCCAGCAGCCCGGCCACTGGAGTGGTGAGGTTCCTTGTCCTCAGCACACCCCTTGGAGACAGGGATGATCAGGCCTGCTGACGGGGGAAGAAGGCGAAGGGGGCAACTGCGCTGGGATCCTGGGGGTACCCTACTTTGACAGCGGCCAGAGACCCCGGCCCTTTAAATCGCAGCTGGAGTGCAGTGTGGCATGCTCCAGGCAGCACTGGGGACTGTCTCGTGCTAGCCCTGCCCCTTCCACCAAAGGCTCCGCTCCTTTTGGGGGCGTGGAGCAGGGCCCGCCAGCATTACCCAGAGACCCAGCGAGGCTTTTGGCCTCCCTTCATCCACATTTTACAAAGCAGGGAGCAAGGCGCAGGCCAGATCCTGGACAGTAGAAGCCAAAATGCCATTGAGGAACTGGGCTTTAGTGGACATTGGGAAAACTTCCTATCTGTGGTGGTGAAGCACTGGAATAAATTGCCTAGGGAGGTTGTGGAATCTCCATCCCTGGTGATATTTAAGAGAAGGTTGGAAGGACATCTATCAGGGATGGTCTAGATGGTGCTTGGTCCTGTCATGAGGGCAGGGAACTGGACTTGATGATCTAAGAACATAAGAACAGCCATACTGGGTCAGACCAAAGATCCATCTAGTCCAGTATTCTGTCAGTCAACAGGGGCCAATACCAGATGCCCAGAGGGAGGGATCACAACAGGTAATCCTCACGTGATCCCTCCCCTGTATCCCACTTCCAGAGGCTAGGGAAACCATTCCTACCCATCCTGGCTAATAGCCATTGATGGACCTAACCTCCCTGAATCTATCTAGCTCTTTTTTTGAACCCTGTTAAAGTTCTAGTCTTCACCACATCCTCTGTCAAGGAGTTCCACAGGTTGACTGTCCGCTGAGTGAAGAAAAACTTCCTTTTGTTCATTTTAAACCTGCTGCCTATTAATCTCTTGAGGTCCCTTCCAGGTCTAATATTCTATGACTTGGAAACTTGCAAAGGGGCAGGGAATTGAACCCAGCTCTCTGGCTGCAGTTATTAAGCTGTGCTTGTGAATTTCATTAACTTGCTTTTTCCTGCCTCTTATCCACCACCTCCCCAGCTGGATATGTTGCCACTTATCTCTTACTTGACATCTGCCTGCATTGAGCAACAGGCCAAAGGAAGAGCAAGGGATCAGAGCTGGGAGAGAAGTCTCGTGGTGGTATTCTGGGTGACAGGAGACAGGCTGCAGCGGGCCAGGGAGGCCTCAGAGGGCTCTCGGTTTCAAGAAGGACCAGAGGAATCATTCCTCGAATCTGGTGGCAGCAAACAGTCTTTGCTAAGTGCAGTCAACAATAAGTGCTTGGAGACTACACTGATGGGTCTTAGCAGAGGATGTGTCACCTTCCTAGGTCCCCGATGAGATACGGAGGGCTAAGCTGTACGGAGGAAGCCTCCCATCCTTGCTTGTGCCCTGCACACTGAGGGATAAACACTGCTACTGTGACAACAAAAACAGCAAGGAGTCCAGTGGCACTTTAACGACGAACAAATTTACTGGGCAGAAGCTTTTGTGAGCTCTAACTCACTTCCTCAAGAAAAGAAAAGAAAAGAAAAGAAAGAAAAGAGATGAGACTGTGACATCACTGCTAATAAAATCAGAGGGGACGTGTCTCACCTCCAAGAGCAATGAGAAGGTGAAAATACCACGACTGTGCTTGAGCTTGAGCTGATCATGACAGCCTAGGGCAGGGGTGGGGAAACACAGACCCAGTGGCCAAATGCAGCTCTTGGGTTGCCTGGATCTGGCCTCTGAGGTTCACCGCCTCCCCAGCATTGGGGAGCCTGCGCTGGCACTCTAGTCCCACCCCAGCACACCCTTGACTGGGCCCCCCTCAGTTTTGGAGTGCGAGGGGAACGTGAGGAGCGTCTTCCTCCTTCTCAGCTGGAGTACATCTATGCAGCAGCGTTATTTCACAATAACTGATCTTCTTCCATCGACTTCCTGCTGTGTAGACCATGCCGAAAGCTGAATGAAGCTATTTTGACTTATGCTGCACAATTGACGTAGCTGAAGTTGTGTAGCTAATTGCGACTTTAGCCCTGCTGTGTAGACGTGCCAGGGGGCCGCATCAGTGAGGTGTGTGGGTTTGTTTTGGTTTTTGGTTTGTTTTTTGCTTCTCAGGCTACGTCTAGGGTAAGTTGGAAAAAGATACGCAAATTGCGAACCGCAATTTGTGTTTCTTTTTCCACTTTTCTGTCGAAAGAAGCTTGTCTGAAATTTGAAGCTCCTACATGGCGCCAAATTTCGGAAAACCCTTCTCTTTTGACACATCCCTTCTTCCTCGTAGAATGAAGTTTACAGGGAAGGTGAAAGAGCGTGTCTGCTTTTCCAAAAAAATTTTCGGAAAAGCAGACACGTTCCTTCGACATGGCATTGCTTTTCTGGGATATCCCGGAGAAGCGCTGCAGTCTAGATGTAGCCTCACTTGTGTGTGGTCCCTGACTGATTTTTCTGTGAATCAGTGGCCCTCGACCCAAAAAAGGTTCCCCCACCCCTGGCCTAGGGTCACACCGCAGGGCTGTAATTACACCCACGCCTCATATCTCTTTACTAACTACAAGCTGCGGCTCTGAGTTCCTTCAGATTCCTCCTTTGCACTAAACCCTGTCTGTACTCACAGAAGCAAATGTCAGGCTGGCTAGAAAGAGAGGCTTTTTATGGCAATCCATCCATCCCGGCGGGAACTGGTGATTGTAGGGCCCAGACAGGAAAAGGCAGCACAAACTCATTTTCTGAATGTTGCCCTGATTCGGCTAGTAGATCCATTAAAATGCAACTAAGGGTGAGTTGTCATCCTCTGGGCATCAGAGAAACTTAGACAGCTGCAAAACAAAACCGGGAATTTGCCCATATGAGGGCTGCCGGCATTGAAAATACAGTGACTTCCACCAAAGCTTGAGGAGATTTTCACCTTCCTATGAGGCATCAGTGGGGAGATGCCAGAAGCAAGCAGCTGGGCTCACGGGAGAGACAATCTGACCACAGCAAGGAGTGTCCTGTGTAGTCTCACATAATATTCATGACTCTACCAAACTGGGAGATGTTGCAAAATTGGAAACGTCAAAAGAAACGATCCAAAGAGAGGAAGGAAAATGACGTTATTGAGCAGACTCTAGCAAACCAAGACAACTTAGGAGAAAAACAACATGATTGCAGCTGAGGGGACAACAATCGGAAACACGCTCCATGCGGAGGACAAACATGGAGGAAAGTTATACAAGTTGAACCTCTCAAGTCCAGCATCCTCAGGACCTGACCAGTACCGAACCAAAGAATTTGCCAAACCATGGGAGGTCAATGTTGTCTAGCAGCTTTACCAATACTTCCACTGCTTGCTGGGCACTTAGAGGACATTTAGGGGTACATTAGCGCTAAATAGCAACACAGCACACTCAGAGCCAGGGTTGGGGGCTGTAAACAACCTTTATGGGACCACGGGAAGCCTGGCCACACCCATGGAAAGTGGACACCCGGCTAACTAAAACCATGCCAGACCACGGATGTTTCTGGACCAGAAAGTGCCAGACTAGAGAGGTTTAACCTCTCCTGAAAATGACCTTGGTCTGAACAGTGATTTCATGAGGGGCTGGCAATGCAAATATAGCAGCAATACAAGTAAAAAGGCAATGGGATTCTAAGCGAGCTACGCAGACTATTTTTTTGCTTTTTTTCCACCACCTCCAAATAAGACCCAGTTTCAGGAAAACATATAGGTCAACCCGGATTTATTACATGAGTCAACCTGAGAACATATGCGGTTCCACGTGGGACGACTGAGAAAAGGCAATATTTCAAGAGCCTCTGCCAAAACCCTTTGATGTCAGCGGAAGGGCTCCTCATAACTTCAGTGGACTTTGGATCAAGGCCTAGCTGAAGAGAGGGAGTGTAAAAAGGGGAGGAGCAATTGGCTCCTTGTATAGACAGGAGTTTTCTAAGAAACGGAAGAAATTCAGTGCAGAAATCCAACACTTTCTGGGAATGAGACCCGGAAAGCAATTTCGAGTCTTGGACTTAGAGATGACTCATAACGGCCCCCAAGCCCAGTTAAGCCACAACGAGTTGTTTTTACGACAACACCCTGACTATATCTGACCCCGCTGACACTGGCCAGGTTTGCCGAGAAGGGGTAGCAGCAGAGAAGTCCAGGAGTTCAGACACTCAGACCCGCAGATGGTGTAAACAGGCCCCGCTCCTTTGAAACAAATGAAGCTGTGATGATTTACACTAGCTCAGGCTTTGTCCCGTAACGTTGATTGTAAATAGGTGGAAACAGAAACTCCTCAAGGCTGGATTATGGGGTCAGGGCTGGGCAAAGCAAAAAGCTGAGGGGGAAATGAAAGCAAAGGGATGGGAGACTTTTTGCCAGGGTGTTAACAATCCTCCAGCCACTCCCTGAGCCTGAAGGAACGGCTCGTGTTCCGGGTGGAAATTCTGGGAAAAGGAGCTGTTCTCACTTGCCTTCTAGATGGAAGAGAAGGAATATGTGGAGCGTACTCTAGAATGGTGCAAGACATTCTATCACTCCCAGGTTTCTGGCAGACACAGAAGCTGGTTTGGGGGATTTAGACAGATCCTAAGGACCTTGCTTTTGGATATATAACGCCAAGCTGCTCAGGCGCCGGCCCTGCAGTGAGTTTTGTGTGCACGGCAGGAGTCCGGGCGTGCGAGGCACATGGAAGAGCTGGAGCCTAAATATTTTATTTTTCCTTTCACAGACGGTACACGAGACTGCTCAATAGCTGCTGAGATTTATTCGTTACCTGGAAGCATTTGCTGAGTCTGAAAGTAGAGCTGGATTTAAGTCCCGAAGGATATAACTCGGATTTATGCAAAAGGTTTATGGCACTTTGTCCCCCTCTAGTGGCAGTGAGAGGTTGCCGCGCTTGCTATTGGCTGGGCGAGGAGACGTGCATTTTTTGCTCATGCATTCAACTCCAGAGGTTCCAGGTTCGATGCCAACAATGGCCAAGTCAACACTTGCATGACCCAATGCACTCTTAAGTCAGGCGTATGCTCTCGAGGACAGCGCTTATCGGTGGGTGAGTACAATGGAATTATAGTGATTCACATCACTGACCCCTGGGGTTTGTGCCAAGATTATCAAAAATAGCTACCAACGACTTAGGCCTCCAAATCCCTAGCTTGGGACAAGCTCAGTCTTTGAAAGAGGACAATGAAGCAGCATAAAAAACGTTAAAAAAATGAATGGTCCTGTAGCATCCTAGAGACTAACAAAAACTATATGTATAGAATCATGAGCTGTCGTGGGCACAACCCACTTTAAAAGTGGAGCAAAAGGAACAGAACCCCCACCTTTAAAGCAGAAACAGAAGGGAGAGGGGGAGAAAATAAAATCTCCACCAATTATAGAGGCAAATAGAGCGGGCTGCAGGTGTCCCAGACTTAGCTTTTGATGTCAGTTGGGTGTTGAGTATAACGGCCCATCCAGTTCATGTCTTTGTTCAGTCCCTGGGAGATAGTGTCACTTTTGCATATGAAGGCCAATCCACAGTATCTCTTTCTCTCTGTAGTTGGTTCCTGAAATTACTTTGTAGACGAATGGCTACTTTTAAACCCATTAATGAGTGCCCAGGCAGGTTAAAATGTTGCCCCACTGGTCTCTGTGTGGTACCTTTTCGAATATCTGATTTGTGTCCATTTATCATTTGGTGTACAGACTGTCTGGTTTGGCCAATATCCATGGCAGAGGGCATTACTAGCACTTGATGGCATGGATCACATTAGAGGATGTGCAGATGTATGAGCCCCTGATGGGGTGGTTTGTGTGGTTAGGTCCTGTGTTGGTGTAGCTGTGAGGACGGAGTTGGAACCGGAGTTTATTGCAGGGACAGGTTCCTGGGTGAGTATGTTTGAGGTGTGATGCGTGGTTGCTGGAAAGTATTTGTTTCAGGTTAGGGGGTTATCTCTAGGCAAGGATTGCCTGTCTCCACGCGCTATGAGAGTGAGAGGTCATTTTCCAGGATAGGTTGTAGATTGTTAATGATGTGCTGGAGGGGGTTAAGTTGGGGGCTGTAGGTGAGGACTAATGAAGCAGCATTCACCATAGCCTGTTGCTTTCACCATTTCAACCCTCTCTTGGCAACCTTTCCCTGGCTCTCCCTTCTCAGCCACATCTACCCAGAGACATTTGTCTTTACTTCAGGGAATAATGGGAGAGAACACCACATTTCTAAAGCCAAATCTGCCTCTTTTTAGAAACTATTTGCAAAGTGAGTGCACCCATAGCCAGCCTTTCAGCCACGTGCTTTCTGGGGCCTCCTCAAATATCTTCCCCCCTGCAACCTGTCCTCCTCCTTTCCAGTTCCAGGAAGGCTGCTGCAGTCTTTTATTTTCAAGGCCCTTCATCACCTAACCCTACCCTCCTTAGAAGTTCTCATTCTCCATCACGATGTCGACTCTCACTTCCAATTGGTCAGTGGTGCCAGCCTCCATCTGCTGCTTGTCACATTTCCAGACACGCACAACATACTACAGGCGACTCCCGCACTTACGACCTAATTGGTTCCTGGAGAACAGTCATAAGTCGAACCCTTATTTCTCATAGGCGCTATGTTATAAATGGCAGTTCCATTCCTGGAAGCCCATTTCATACCCTAAAAATACCAAAATTGACTATGGAAATGGAGGAAAAGAGCTCAAAAATTGCACAAAAATAACTAAAACCTGAAGACCGATGTGGTGGAGACGCACGCAGTTCAAGAAGCAGCTGCAGACAGGCGAGTCTGACTGACCTTGTGCGTTTCTGTTTTGGGATGATGCGTGGAGTCTGTGTCGTACGCCGTCGTAAATGAGAGCTGCAGACGTATACTGGGGGGTTTTAGGAGTTCTCGGGTAAAAAAAATGGTTGTAAATGGCTGTAAGTAGGGCAGTCGTAAGTTGAGGATCTCCTGTATTCCCCAAAGCTATTTCATTGTCCTCCTTCAAACGCTCCATTGCCATGAAGCCTATAAAACACTCTACAGTCGCTAGACTTCTGGTGTATTGAGATCACAGTCTACCCTGCTGACCCATCCTGTCTCATTCTTTCCTTGCACTGTCCCATTTGACTACATCCAGCTGTCATCTCTTGGCTCAGGCTTTGGTTGTGAGCGCTTCGTGCCAGGAACCATCTCTTTGTGCTGTTTTGTACAGCACCGAGCGCAATGGGGCCTGCTCCGTGACTGGGATTCCTTGGATAAGGCAGATAAATAAGGAACATAATAATCAGCAGTGGGGTAGGTGAAATGTCTGATATGGTGGGGTGTGCATGGAACAACCTGGGTGCCTGCCCATGTAAGCGGTAGTGGAGGTTTTTGTGCGCCGTTCGGTGCATGTACTGCAGTGCAATCCATATGCTGAGAACATTGCAGAACTTAGGGGAGGGATAGCTCATTGGTTTGAGCATTGGCTGCTATACTGAGGGCTGTGAGTTCAATCCTTGAGGGGACCATGTAGGGATTTGGGGCAAATCTGTCAGGTGGTACTTGCTCTTGCAGCAACAGCCTGGACTCAATGACCTTTTAAGGTCCCTTCCACTTCTATGAAATAGGAATATCTCTATATCATGGCTCAGAGATTTCAAACTGTGGGGTGTTTCCCTCCTCCAGAAGAGCAGCGATGGTATGGGGGAGGGGAGCTGCAATGCCAGGAGACTGAATCTTTGGCTTGTCAAGGAAGGACTTGGTCACAACCCCCTGACCCTCTCCCCCTTTGTCTCTGGGTTGGGGGATGCCACAAACAGAATACAAAGGGAGCTCAGCTCAAAAAGTTTGAATACGGCTGGTAGAGCCATGTGAAGCAGACAGAGCAGATTTTAAGGCCTAATCCACAAGGCGCCTGCACTGTGAGCAGCGTGGGTTTGAGTTAATCTACTCCTGAATGATAAGGGGCTAATTCTTCTTCATATCCAGCCATTGTCATCCCGGTGATTCGAAGTCAGGGATCTGTCTTATCTAGCTCCTGTTGCCATGGTGTCTGAGAGTTGCCCAATCCTAATCCTCACGTATGTAGCCACACGACATCCCCGCTCCCCTGAGTTAGGGAAGCGGCGTCCTCTCTTGTGTGGCAGACAGGGAATGGAAGCAAGAGGGCTCCTCAAAACATATGTAGGCCCCGAATGCCCTTTCACATCAATGGGAGCTAGGCTGCTCTCCTAGCTTGGAGGACCTGGCCCTACGTGATTAGCCCAAGGCCACGCAGAAAGGGTGGGAGGGAGAAGGGAGGTGAAACGAGGTCTAGTGGGCTAACCATTGCACCTGCCATCATAGATGCTGGCTCTGTGGGCACACTAGGGCTGGAGCGCCCATGGAATAAAGTTAGTGGGTGCTTGGTACCCCCCGGCAGCCAGCTCCACCCCCTCACCCCCACTGATCAATGCCTCCCCCTTCTCGGGGCCTTCCGCCCGCTGTTCTGCAATGTGCAGGAGGTGTGCAGGAGGTGCTGGGGGGAGGGGGAAAGGAGTGTGGACAGGGCGCACTCAGGCGAGGGGGTAGAACTGGGTGGGAAGAGGCAGGGAGGAGCAGAGGTGGAAAAAGGCAGGATGAAGGTGGGTGCTTGGCGGAAGGCATGAAGTGGAGGCAGGGCCTGAGGTGAGGCAGGGGCAGGAAGAGGCAGGGCAGAGGTGGGTGCTTAAAGGAAAGGGTGGAATGGGGAAAGGGCTTTGGGGTGGAGCAGGGATGGGTAGAGACAGGGCAGATATGGGTGCTCGGCGCTAGTAGGTTTAAAACCAACAAAAGGAAGTATTTCTTCATGCAACACAAAGTCAACCCCAACCTGTGGAACTCCTTGCCAGAGGATGTTGTGAAGGCCAAGACTTTAACAGTGTTCAAAAAAGAACTCGATAAATTCATGGAGACTTGCTCCATCAATGGCTATTAGCCAGGATGGGTAGGAATGGTGCGCCTAGACTCTGTCAGAAGTTGGGAATGGGCAACAAGGGAGGGATCACTTAATGATTCCCTGTACTGTTCATTCTCTCTGGGGGCACCTGGCATTGGTCACTGTCGGCAGACAGGATACTGGGCTAGATGGAGCTTTGGTCTGATCCAGTCTGGCCATTCTTATGTTCTTATGAGGAAGGGACATAGTGGGGGTAAGGCGTCGGGGCCGAGTTGGGGTTGAGCGGCACTGAGGCAAGGAAGAATCATAGAATACGAGGACTGGAAGGGACCTCGAGAGGTCAGCCATCTGTGTCAGCCATCTTCTTGATGCAAAGATTAGTCACCCGTGGTCTGAGGGAATCAGTCGTTCCCAAAGTGGGACTAAGCCCACTAAGCTATTCCCTCTGGCATCCACTTCCTCTGTGAAAAACTCCTGTCTCAAGGGGGGAATGGGACACGGGCCTTTCAAAAGCTGGCCAGAGTTGTGCTTCCTTAATAGCTTCTTCGGTGTCATCTTTTGTTCCCCACAACACTGTGCCTTTCTAGGGAGACACGCCACCCTCAGATACACACCATTTTACGCCTGGTGGTCACACAAAATGGCGCTCACCCTTTCCACCCGATTCCGTTCCTCCGGCCTCAGAGATTTGGCTCTCAGCGCATAAAACCAGTGGAGGCTCATTACAGATGCCCGAGGTTCAAACGGCAACCTGCCTCTTTCCAGCTCACGGGCCTCCTGGTTTCAATTAAGTAGCAGCAGCATCAGAGCTCAGCAGCTTTTCCCCACACCCCCATTTTACCACAGCCCGGGGATGGCCTCCTTTCCTGGCTGTTCTCTTACCATTTGGCGTCTCCCACACGGCCTCGCTGAGGCGTTTCCCTTCCAGCCGGCACAGCCCCTGTTGTGTATTTTGGCACGACCCCTCCCCGCCACCGGCTTGTGCTTCCGTTTCCCCTTTGGAAACCATCTGACTGAATGCACGGGCCAGGCCGTGACTGAGGCACAAAGGGGGGTAAGATGTGAAGGTGGAAAGATGGCATAAATATCCCCTTTCTGAGCTCCTAATCCTGCTCTGGGCAGAACCTCCGGTTCTCCATTAAAGTGCGTTGTTTGCAAACAACCCCCGGGGGCCAAAATCTCTGTAGGCCGCACACACCTATGTGGGGACGGGGGTAAAGGAGCAAGGAAGGGAAGGAGTATCAGAAACTTTGCTGTTTCAGTGGAGTAATCCTGCCTGGCTTTATGGCCCGATTCCACCCACTGTGCAGCATATCAAAGCAACTGCCCCACGCCAGTGAATCTGGTCTTTTCTCTTCTGTCCAAGAAGGGCTTTGACATAATACCATTAGCCTGTCAAACTCGTCGTCCTTCTGCAGCTTCATTTCCTTATGGTATACATAAGAGCAGGGCTCTACACTGTGTCCAGAAATCTGCCTTCCGTCTCCTATCTCTATTGTTTTAATGGATTGCTGAGTTTCGGATTTATGATTCCGAAAGCTGAGCCAATATAAATGTTTCCTCTCTTTGAACGTGGCAGAGATTTGTAATCGGCCTCCAAACGATCTTCCAATCTGACCACAACAATGAGGCGGCCGTAAATTACGCCTGGGCTCAAAATCGAGCCGTGAATAGATGCGGTGGCCTGCACTTTGATGTGGCTGGTGTGACTCATCATCCCAGCCTTTATCGGGCAGTGAGAACTGCAGAGCGGATTTGTCAGCCAGGGCTGCGAAAACACCAGCAGAGATTGCCTTTCCTTTTAGCGACAAATGCTAGTCTTATTATTTCCCTTTGCGTCACGCTAACCACCTAAGTGCTTCAAATTCCAGCGCTGGGGGACAGATTCTCTCACTTAGTAGCAATTTTGGCCATTGCTGGGAACAAGTGAGCTTTGCTAGGAACAGACGAATTGGCACTCCAAAAAGGACAGCCAGGGAGTGCGAGAATTCTCAGCGTGCCTAACGCCATCGAAAATGTCTTCATGGCGGTTGTTAATGGGATTTTGGACCATCTGCTGTTCAGAGGTTTGGGGGTAAAATTGTCCCCACCATGGAAATCTAACAACAGGCCCGTGATAGGGATGTTAATAAACGTGTGTTCGTGTAAATGTGTAACTGATGAATTTTTTAGTGGTTGCATATTGAGCATTGGCTTTCGCTCTGCCCCTCCCCCCTGCTGCTACTGCTGCCTCTGATACAGAGGCAGCAGAGTAGGGGGCAGGTGGTTCCATGGGAGCCAGTACGTACAGGGAGCTGGCTCCTGCCTACCACCCCCACACCCCCATGCTGCTGCCTCTATGGGAGGCAATGGGAAGCAGGTGCCACTATGCTGTCATGCACATAGATCTCACTTAAAAGCCCAAGGGCACCGGCTCCCACTTTCTCCTCCCCCTTGATGCCTCTGATATAGGAAACTTGGCCACACCCCTGACAAGTGGACATCCGGCTCACTAAAATCATACTGGACCACGAAGGGTTGTGGACCAGAGAGTGCTGGACTAAAGAGGTTCATCCCGTACTAATAAAAACATTTGGCACAGAAACTGCCCAACATAACGATCTCTCAAGATAGCAATGATGTGAGATAACAACGTTGGCAAATAATGCATTTTAAAAATGTTGGCCTGCTAGGAAATGTATATTTATTTATAGTTCCCAGTCATAATTCTTGCATTCTAGAGCAATGTCACTAACTCAAGAAGCAAATGTTCCTTTAACATGCTTCTCCCTTCTCCCTCTGCCTTGCCCCACACATAGCTCTTGGTCAATGGAGAGGGGGAGTTCGGAAATCCTTTTGAGTGAGTTCACCTCCCATCTACGGGACGGGGAGAAAAGGCACCTTGCTCATTCCTCCAGCTGCTCGCCATTCGCTTTGCCCGATGTTGCTTTTCGTGCCGCCGTTCACTCCCCTGCTCCATTGCCCTGAAGTGTCCTGCCACTGTGATCTATTCCGAAATAACAATGCGAGCATCTACACAGCAGTTCCAGTACTTCGAAATAACATCAAAATAACGGACGGCTTCTTCCGACCTCTGTAACCCTCATTCCATGAGGAATAACGCCTCTTCTGAAATAGCTATTTCAAAATTTCTTACAGGAACTGTCCTGTTGCAATCTGGGGCCCTGCCAGCTCTTGAAATCGCTCCTGGCTGGCTTTTGCCGCAGCTCAGGGAATTCTTGCTGATGCAGTGCACCGGGGAGCATGTGCTTACTTTCACCTCTGTGCAATCTTATTTATCCACCTTCCATCACATTCCCTTATAGGGCAGATCCTGCCCTCTCTTACATCCTGGGATCAATGGGAGTGCATGGGGCGAGAGGGTAGAAATACAGGCCCTTTGTCCTTTCACGGTCATTACCATGCTGTAATGGCAGTATAAGGACTCATGCTTTAGAATCCAGGTCTCTGGGGTAGGGGTGTCTCATGTCATACTGCAGAAAGGCAAAGAGGAAATTATTCAGGGTGGTGTTCTGGATTGGGCACCACACCAGGAATTGGAAGAATTAGGTTTCATTCCAGGCTCAGCTATTAAACTTCTGCAGCTTCGGCAGCTTTGGCTGTTTCCCGTCACTTCCTTTGGCGATCGAGATCGCAAGCCCTTTGGGGCAAGGGCTTTCTCTGTGGCAATGTCTGCACTACAGAGAAAAGTCGGAGAAAGGGATGCAAATTGCGGTTTCCTCTTTTCTTCCGAAAGAGACTTTTCCGATATTCGGCCCATCTACACGGGGCCAAATGTTGGGAAAAAGCCCTCTTTCCGAACATCCCTTCTTCCTCGTGAAATGAGGTTTACAGGGATGCTGACAAAACGTCTGCTTTTCTGATATTTTTTCTGATATTTTCCTTGGATGCGGCAGAACTTTTCCGGGATACCTCTGGTATCCCGGAAAAGCTCTGCAGTCTCTGTACCCTGAGTACCCTGAGTCTGAGTACCCTGAGTACCCCGAGTCTCAGTACCCTGAGTACCAGTACCCCGAGTACCCCAAGTCTCAGTACTCTGAGAACCCCGAGTCTCAGTACCCTGAGTACCAGTACGCTGAGTACCCTGAATCTCAGTACCCTGAGAACCCTGAATCTCAGTACCCTGAGTACCCCAAGTCTCAGTACCTGAGTACCAGTACCCTGAGAACCCTGAGTACCAGTACTCTGAGTACCCTGAGTCTCAGTACGCTGAGTAAGTGCTTGTGCAGTCTGTGAGCACCGACTGAGGCACAAGAAATGTTTTACCAGGCTAGTTGGGAGCTTTCCTATGGCTCGGTGAAAGCAATGAGCTTTTCAGAAGGAAAACGTAATGCTTTGGGGGTCTGCTCCCCTCCCCTCCCCCCATCCCATTGCTGGCCCAGAAGCACCAAAAGCTTGCTTATGGGGAGGGAAGGGTTGAGGTGGTGGGAACTGGAAAGAGGCAGTTTCTGTAACCACACAGGCAGTCATGTAATCCAACCGGGCTGGCCCTGCCATGCTCTGGCACCGGACTGCCGAGCCGCTGTGTGGAACAAACTGTCAGCTCCGATCATCGTCAGGCATTTATTGTAACTGCAGCGAAGGGAATGGCTCTTGGCGTGCCGGGCGCTCTGTGGCCTGGCTGAGTCAATCCAAAGGGAGGGGGGTCACAGCCAGGCCTAGCGATCGGGGACTTGCCCGTTAATACAAAAAGCCATTATCCATGCTGTTAGTGGTAAGTGACCTTTCTCCACTTAGCACGGCCGTTTCCTTAAGATCCCCGGGATTCAAAGCGCAGGCGCGGCATGAAGATGTTTCCAATGCCCCCAAGTTTAATGAAAGCTCCGAACGGGTGCAGAAAGCTGTTATATTATTTTCTCTTTTTATATATATCAAGAGCAAAGGCAAATCAAAGCATAATCGCCGTGTCCCTGCCCCCTTGTGACTGCAATTCTTTGAAGGTGGGAGCCCCTGCCAAGGTGCATGCAAAAGAAAATATTTTAGATATTTCATTACAGGGATGGTCCTGGCAGGATTCAAGCAGGTTGACAAGAGGGGGTGTGAAATGTACAGCTGCAGAACTAAAGGGCTAGGAAGCAGTGTGTCCTGCAAACCGTGTGCGTGGGAGAAAGTCACAGGCTGCCCAGCTGATGAGCAGAGTCTCAGCAAGCGTTTGTGCCGGTGGTACACCTCTGCACATGCTTTGGTGCACAGAACAAAATGTATTCCGCACGTGGCCGGAAACAATTAGCGGGAACGTTGCTAGGGTGAGGTTTTACACCCTCCACCCCGATGCTTTAAAAGAATCGCTCTCTGTGTTGCCATCCCTAGCTGGTTTGGAGGTAGGCAGAGACGGAGAGACAGAAGGAACCAGACAGTGCCAGAAAGCTGGAGAGAGAGAGACGGAGGCAGAGAAAGAGAAATTTAAATTATGTCTGTCCCCATTACCCCCATGCTGACCATGGGCTCTTCCTTAGCAGCCCAGAAAATCCAGAGTGCACCCCTCTTTCCGCTCCTGGCATACCCTCTACACCGCAGCATGTGGAGAGAGGGCCCTTTTTGCCCACACCCGAGGAATTCTCTCCTGGCTAGGGTTACCAGATGGGTTTCAAAAAAATACCGGACACACGTGATCTCAGAACGGGATGGGGGGACTGGCCGGGAGGGGAGCGGGGCTGACCGGGAGGAGGTCAGGAGGAGCAGGGTTGGCTGGGAGAGATCAGGGGGAGGAGGGGACCGGCCGGTGGGAAGCAGGGCTGCCCGGGAGGATGTCAGGGGGAGTGGGGCTGGCCAGAGGGGAACCAGCCAGCGGGGAGCGGGGCTGGCTGGGAGGGGTTGGGGGAACGGGGCAGGCTGGGGGTGGGAACTGGCTGGCGGAGAGCGTGGAGTGGGGCTGGCCAGGAGGGGGCCGGGGGGAGCGGAGCTGACCAGGGGAGATCAGCGGGGCGCAGGGGGGACCGGCTGACAGGAAGCAGGGCTGGCCGGGAGGAGGTCGCAGGGAGTGGGGCTGGTCTGGGAGCACGCAGATCCCTGGACACTGCCCGTCCCATTCACAGTCCTGGTGGGGAGCATGGGCGACTTCGACTCCGGGGATTCCATCCCACCCCGTCCCCGTCCCCGTCCCCCCACTGCATAGTTGCATACTGCCTGGCTGGTAGACACGCTCACGCAGTGTGACTCAGGCAGTGTGAGCGCGTCTACCAGCCAGGCAGTTCGCAACTACGTACTGATATTCGTGATAATAATAAAACTTAGTTAATTAGAAAATACCGGACATTTCTATGTCCCGTCTTTTCTCAGTTTGTTTCCCGACAGAAAGCTCAAAAACCGGACACCTAGCAATTCTACTCCTGGCTGGGGTAGGGCTTGTAAGTCCCCTGTGCAATGTTAAATGAAGCCCCCCCATATGTCCTGCACCATGCTCCCAGTGCTGGGGGTTCCTGGGCCACAAAGTGCAGAGCTGGATCTTTGTATAACCTCATGCACAGGTTAGCCCGGCTGGAAAGAGCGCCTTTAAGGCCCTAAGTGGCCATTTTCCACTGGTGTAGCTGGCCCCTAAGGAAACCTGGGCAGGAGTGAACTTTCCCCAAGAGGACGGTAGGTAAAAAAGCCCTAGCAGGGGAGAGGCACACACAGAGTAGAAGCAATAGAGGGAGGTAGCCTGACAGCACGGTCCCCCTGCACCCCCAACAGCTGGAAAACTGCTCCAGCTGTTTCACATGGATCTCACGGTTAGAGGGTTAAGCTCCTCCCGCAAACACCCCCCCACTCTCCAGGCCTGGCAGCTACATCTGCTGTGGTCTGCATGGCTGTGTTCTGCTCAGACCATGAAGCCTCTCCCCCAAACTAGAACAAGACTCGCCACAGCCCCCCACAAGAACGAGAAAGTGCCTGGGTGGGGGTGGGGGGTCGACAGCAAAGTTTCCAAAATACCATCCGGCCCAGAAAAATAAACACGCAAAACAACAACAAAAATGCAGCCGTCAGCACACACACACACAAAATAGGCCATGCTGTGTTCCCTTCCCTCCGCTCCTACTCTATAATTAAGTGAAAATGCGGGAGGTTTGGTATTTTTAAAACTGTCCTCCGCTTTCCTCAGATCCTTGTGTCCTGTTCCTGGATAAACAGACTGCAGATGCGCCCGGGGGCCTGTTTTCCCGGCTCAGCCTGCTTTGGGGTGGGCTTTTCTTCTGTGATTTTTTTTTTGTCCATAATTTCTAATTTTGTCACCAGGCTTTATTATTCTTCAGGAGGCTGGAAACTCTGTGTGGCACTGGGAAGAGAGGTTTCAGTTTTTGCTGCCCCAGCGAAAATGGCTTGGCATGTTGCATGAGAGCCACTTGAATTCAAGTGGCAAGGAGGGGGAAGGTGATTAATCATTTCAGGGCTGGTGCTGGGAAGGCAGCATATAGGCTACGGATTTTTCCACTTGAAATGCTGGTAACACCAGCAGGACCCTTTGCCTAAACAAGAGGTGCCAGTAGGACTGCTTGCAGGGGGCGTGGAGGGGGGGACTGTATTTTGGAATAAACTTTTTACAAACATGAAAAGAAAACGATTTCTGAGAAAAAAATATAGATGAATCAAAGTGTGGGTTTGTGGCAAAAATCCAAATGTGGAAATATTGGGGCCAAAATCCAAATTAATGTGGTCAACAAAAAAAAGAACTATTTTGAATCAGAAAACAGGGGGCTCCTGGGAACTGTAGTACAGGTACCTCACTTTGCTCCCTTGTTGGACTACATCCCCCATGAGACATCATGGTCTACTCTGGTGGAAAGGGGACACAATTGCATCATGGGAATCCTTGGCCATGGTAAGTCATGGGAGATGTTGTCTACCCAAGGAGACACCCATTGAAAAAAATAGGACTATCAGACAATTGAAGTACAGCTCCTATAAGACATGGCAGCATATTCCAAAGGCCACATTTTGACTAAATTATTTCATGTTTCAGGAATTGCTTTTCAATGAAAAGTGGAAATTTTAGGTCTCAAGTAGACACTTTCTGGGGGAGGGGGGAAGGGTTGGGAAAGGGGAGTCACATCAATTTTCCACTGAAAAAGAGTTTCAATGGAAACGTTTTAAACATCCCAGAGAAAATGAATTTGGCTCCCTTGAAGGACACCCCTTGTTTAGCTGAACGGGTGGGAGCTGCTCTTTTGGAAATCCCTAGCTGCAGACCAGGCTGGAGGATGCGGTGTTCAAACAAAAAGAAGTCCGACTCCCGGAGGCGGTGGGGCGCAGAAGAAACGTCCTTGGAATCCGACTCGGGTCACGTGGCAAACCATCATGCTGCTTTGGCGAGCCAGCGTAAAAGCCCTCGGAGGCAGCGCGGGGGACGGTGAGGCAGCTTGTGGAGAGGAATGAGCATCGCGCATAAAAGCCATGGGCTGTTTCGAACCCTTTCTCACAAGCGACGGATTCTTTGATCTCAACGGGCTTCATAGAGAGAGGGACTTGCCAGACTGGATCGAAACGGAGGCCCCTCTACTCCAGTAGCCTTCTTCTGAGCAGAACTGGGGCAATTTACCCCCCAGAACTGGTCTTCTCTGGGAGTTAGAGGTTAGTTTGAGTAGCCCTTCCCAATCGAGTCATCATCAACTAAAACAATTGTATACATAGCTCCAAACTTCCCTGTCTGTTAAGACAATACAGCGGCTTTAAAATCCATCATGCTGGGTTGATGGCAAAGAATATTTGGCCGAGGATCTTTGGGCCCAGCGTGCCCCTTTCAGAGGAAGGATGGAGGTTAGGTCCAGCAATGGCTATTAGCCAGAATGGTGTCCCTAGCCTCTGTTTGTCTGGGAATGGGTGACAGGGGAGGGATCACGTGAGGATTACCTGTTGTGTTCCCTCCCTCTGGGGCACCTGGTGTTGGCCACTGTGCTAGATGGACCTTTGGTCTGACCCAGCATGGCCATTCTTATGAGGTGACTGACCTCGTCAGCTGATCGAGGAATGACAAGATGCAGGCAGAAAGCCTGGGAGAGCAGCTGAGCATGGGGCTTTGCCCTAACTGGTCCCAAAAGTCCCCTTTCTCCCATATCCCCTTATCTCCTTGTCCGGCACGCCCACCCCCGCACACATGGCCAGCTGCTTCTGCTCCGCAGACTTGGCACAGCTGCGCGCTTATCTCCTGCATCAGTATCCCAGGCCTAGTGCTGCTGACAGGGGAGAAAGAGTTCTGTCCCGAGGCTGTGGGAACACAACCTTCTGCCTGCGGACGTCCCTGTGCCTGCCTCTCAGCGGGGAATCAGTAGCTGCCGGGCCGGCCTGGCTCAATCGCATGGGATGCCGCTCCAAAGAATGTGAGTGGGAGGGCCGGGCGTGGGCAGCGAGGGCCGTTTTGACCCAGGGAAGGATAGAATCTGGTCCCGTACAGAGGCGAAGCAGAAACGACGTGGTTCACTAGAGCTGAGCAAATCATCCGCAACGAATAATACACGCAGGGCTGCCAGCTAAAACCGGACACTCCTGCAGGAGTGCTGGGACTGGCTTCCTCGCCCCCGCCTCTTGAAAGACCCATCCTTGCTCTGCCCCTTTGCCTGCAGGCTTCCCCTTGCCCCTCCTCCTCCCCCAAAGTGCTGGCTCTGCCCTGCCCCCACCCCAGCACTTGTTCCTCTTCCCCCCTCTCTATCACTTCCTGCTTTTCCTCTCCCCTGCCCCTGCATGGCTCAGGCAGGACTAGTCTGCAGAGATGGGTCTGGGAGCTGCAGCCGCCCCGTGCAGCGAGGAAGTGGCCCTGGCTGAGGATAGAATCCCAGAATCCCAGGGCGGGCAGAGACCTCAGGAGTCATCCAGGCCAGCCCCCTACCCAAAGCAGGACCAACCCCAACTCCATCATCCCAGCCAGGGCTTGGTCAAGCCAGGACTTCAAAACCTTTAGGGATGGAGATTCCACCCCTCCCTAGGGAACCCATTCCAGACCTTCACCATCCTCCTACTGAATTAGTATTTCGTACTAACCAACCTAGACCTCCCTCACTGCAACTTGAGACCATTGCTCCTCGTTCTGCCATCTGTGCCCACTGAGAACAGCCTCTCTCCATCCTCTTTGGGACCCCCCTTCAGGGAGTTGGATGCTGCTCTCAAATGCCCCCTCGCTCTTCTCTTCTGCAGGCCTAATAAGCCCAAATCCCTCAGCCGCTCTCATAAGTCATGTGCTCCAGCCCCCTAATAATTTCTGTTGCCCTCCACTGGACCCTCTCCAATGCGTCCACATCCTTTCTGTAGTGAGGGGCCCAGAACTGGACGCAATACTCCAGATGTGGCCTCCCCAGTGCCGAATAAAGGGGAATAATCACCTCTCTATGTCTGCTGGCAATGCTCCTCCTAATGCAACTCCAATATGCCATTAGCCTTTTTGGCTACATGGGCACCCTGTTGACTCATATCCAACTTCTCATCCACTGTAATCCCCAGGTCCTTTTCTGCAGAACTGCTACTTAGCCAGTCTGTCCCCAGCCTGTAACAATGCTTGGGATTCTTCTGTCCCAAGTGCAGGACTCTACACTTGTCCTTGTTGAACCTCCTCAGACTTCTTTTGGCCCAATCCCCTCATTTGTTTAGGTCACTCTGGGCCCTATCCCTGCCCTCCAGCGTATCTACCTCTCCCCCTAACTTAGTGTCATCTGCAAACTTGCTGAGGGTGCAATCCATCCCGTCATCCAGGTCATTAATAAAGATCTTCAGCGGGGTAGCCGAGTTAGTCTATAACAGGAAAAACTTTAAAAACAACCAATAGTCTAGTAGCATTTTAAAGACTAACAAAACATGTAGATGGTATCGTGGGCACAACCCACTTCTTCAGATGACTGGAGTGTTGGAAGTCCAGATCCAAGATGTTGAACAAAACCAGCCCTAGAACCCACCCTTGGGGCACCCCGCTTGATACCGACCACCAACCAGACCTCGAGCCGTTGATCACGGCCCATTGGGCCCAGCAATCTAGCCAGCTTTCTATCCACCAGTGTGGGCTGGAATGGATGATGACCCAATGCTTCTCTCATGCACAGTAATTGGCCCTTGGGTGAATAGCTATGACCACGCACAATCAGGTCCCCTTTTCGACCAGACTTTCCAATCGAAAATTGGACACCTGGCCATCCTAGTTCCACAACAGCATAAACTGGTGTAAAGCCAACAACTGCCATGTTTGGCATGAATTGAGGCTATGGCCTAAGTCACACAGTGTATTCTTCATTGCTGGCCAGGCTTTTCCAAAGTCACCATCATTCCATGCACCTCCACTGTGGGGAGTCCCGTTTTAGACACCCTGAAGGCTCCAAACACCCATTCACTGAAAATTAGGCCTCAAAACTGAGTCTCACAGCCCCCTTTTCTACTTGGGAAATGGGCACAGACTGATTACAGTTCCTGTAAGCCTATTTGTTGTTCAAAGTTTACTCTGCAAATTGACTGCAGATACCAAGTCATGCTACTAAGCTTTGATCCGTAGAAGAGATCAAGCACTATTGGTTCCATTTTCCTCCTGGGAGGGGGACGCAGACTCTTCCAGCATGAAGACATAGATGTGTGACGTTAAAGCTTGATTCCCACGAATACCCTCTCATGCAATGTTTGGGTATGTCTACACTACACAGCTCTTTTGAAATAAGCTACTTCGGAATAGTGATTCCAGAACAGCTTATTTCGAAAGAGCACGTTTATACTGCAGGGAAGCCTCAAAATGAGTCCGAGGCCGGCTTCCCTAATGTAGACGTGCTATCTCGATTTAGAACCCCAGGAGGCACGGGGGAGGAATAACTTAGAATGGCGCTGGGGAGGTGCTATTTCGAAATAGCAGCAATGGAGTGTCTAAACATGACGTATTTCGAAATAGCTCTTTTGGAAGAGGCGTTATTCCTCGTAGAATAAGGTTTACAGATTTCGGAATAAGCCGTCCATTATTTCGAAATTGTTTCTCAATAACGGAACGGCTGTGGAGACGCTGGCATTGTTATCTCGAAAAAATGCTAGTTATCTTGAAATAACAGCGCAGTGTAGACGCATCCTTTGAGAACGTTGGTGTCAGTAAAATATGATCCCACGGTTGTACTTAGCTAAGTTCCCAATCTAAGTCAGTGGAAAAATTCCACCTTTAAGGAACTTCGGGACAGGTCTAGTTTCATGACAAGTTAAAAGGGAAGAATTGTGACTAAGTATCTGGTATGTAGAAGATCCTGATCCAACACTCACTGAAATCCATTGGAGTCTTCTATTGATTTCCACAGGTAATGGATAGAGCCCTATGCTACAGTATTGCAAGAATACTTCCTAAAAGCTCTGGAAGTCTGAATTATTTCTATCAATTGCATGGTGCGCTCCTTCACCCTTGGCAAAGCATCATTATTTGGATGGGCCGGGTGTGCATGTCTAACCCACACAGCTCTTGGGGGTGGTGCACCATCCCATTAAGTGGCACAGAGATACTTACAGAGCATGAGTTTGTTTCCCTGGGACCTAATCCTTGACTGCCCTTCCGAGAAGCCCTCTGCGCACTCTTCCTGTCCACAGTCCAGGGTTCGCAGAGCACGTGTCCGCGACGAGGAATCCTAGGCTGTGTCTACATTGGCATGATTTTGCGCAAAAGCACCCGCTTTTGCGCAAAAGCACCCGCTTTTGCACAAAAACATGCTGCCTATCTACACTGGCGGGGAGTTCTTGCGCAAGAACACTGACGTTCTAATGTGTGAAATCAGTGCTTCTTGCGCAAGAACGATGATGCTCCCGCTCAGGAAAAAGCCTTCTTGTGCAACTGTTCTTGCGCAAGAGGCCAGTGTAGCCAGGCAACATGAATTTCTTGCACAAGAAAGCCCGATGGCTAAAATGGCCATCGGAGCTTTCTTGCACAAGAGAGCGTCTACACTGGCACGGATGCTTTTGCGCAGAAGCACATCTCTTGCACAAAAGCACATGCCAGTGTAGACGCTCTCTTGCGCAAATACTTTAACACAAAAACTCTTGCGTTAAAAGTATTTGCGCAAAATCTTGCCAATGTAGACGTAGCCCTAGGGGCAACCATAACGCACACAAGCAGAGGAAACCACTGAAAACCCTGCAAAGGATGAGGAACAAGCGGCATGGGTCCCAGAGTCATTGCCACCCTCGTTTCTGTACGTGCCACAGTGCTGACAAAGAGCAGAGTTGTCACCTCATGGTCAGGAGCAGTTCTGTAGCAGCCCTGTCTTCTTCTCCTCGGATCTCCTCAGTCAGGGACTCACAGAGGCCTGTGTCCAGCAACGCCCTCCTGAGGGGCTGGGTTTAGAAAGATGAACATTTCAATGAAGAGAGCACGCCCGCTCAGCCTTCCTACCTGGCTCCTAGCCCCTGGGGCGCCTTATCAAGCAGCAACTCCCAGGACACCTTACCAGGGGTTGTCCCATCTTCTCTCAGAACAAGACCCTTCTTCCTCCCTCCTGCAACTCTTGGGTGGCTACCCCACAGCCTGCACTTCCTCAGGCCCCTCTTATCTACAGCCAGAGGTGCAATTAGCCACCTGACCCATCCGTCACATGCCATCGCTCATTATTACTCCTCCGCAGCCTCCCGGCTCAGCAGGAATTTTTTGGAAAAAGGCTTCTTCCTTGTAGAATGAGGTTTACTGTCATTGGAAAAACCCCTCTGTTCTTTTGACTTTCTGTTGAAAGAACCCAATGGCAGTGTGGATGCAAGTATTGTTTTCCCAGAAAATTGGCCGTTTTCCCGGAAAAACACTGGAGTGAAGACGCACCCTCAGTTAGTTTGGTTTACAATGGCATAACTTCAAACCAGCTTGGGATCTGGTCCGTGGGCCCAATCCTATTCGCATTTCAGGAACACCAGTGCAGTCCCTGGAGCTAGGGCTGGTCCTTAGCCTCTGCTTGCGAGAAGCTGGAATGAGTGACAGGGGAAGGATCGCTCGATGGGCGGTTGAGAGGGGGCAAGGCATCGGGTGAGGTGGAGTCAGCGGGAAAGGGCGTGGCAAGCGGCAAACCCTCCGCTGCTTTGCAGGGAGGCAGGGGAAGCCCCGCGCAGCCGCCGGCAATGGGCCAGCTGGGGAAATCATGTTATTCTGGGGATGGTCATGTAATTCAAAAAACGTTCCCTAAAAAAAAAATCGTGCTATCGTGAGAACGTGTTAAGTGGACACGTATTAAATGAGGAATTACTGTATAAGCGAATATGGATTGATTAAATTTTACACCCACTTTGCAGAAAGGTAAATGATGTCAGAAGAGGTGAGCAGGACTGAATGAGACTCATGGTGGGTGGCACACTTTGCTGATGAAATCAGTAGAGATATGCTGATTTACACCAGTTAACGATCTGGACAGACTGTACCCTATCCCAGGAAATGAAGGAAAAGAGCAGCGAGTATTAGACCTCCAGGTTTGCCTAGAGAGACATCCCAGGAGCAGCCATGTTGGAAACCATTGAGATCTGGTCCTCCAGCAGCTAAAAGGTCTGGGGACCAATCAAGGCTCAGCAGGTTGAAATAAAAGAAGCTGTCTGGTGCTAACAAGACAGTTCCTGGCGGGACTGAGGACGAACGTTCCTGACGGGGTCAGGCCATGGCTGGAGGTACCCTAGCCCTGGTCTACACTAGGGTGTTATTTCAAAATAACCCCCCTTAGTTCAAAGTAATAAGTGGAGCGTCCACACTACCAAGTCTGTTATTTTGAAATACCAGGACGCTTATTTAGAAATCTGTAGTCCTGCTTTCGAAATGCATTATTTCAAAATAACAGTTGTGTGGCCGCGCCGGTGCTGCTGTTTCAAAATAATGACTCCCCAGAGGCATTCAAACTAATTACTCCTCCATGCTTCCTAGGGCTCTAAGAGGAGGTAGTGCACATCCACATTCACAGAGCTGCCTCAGACTCATTTCGAGACTTCCCTGTAGTGTGAACATGCTAGTTTGATTTTGTTGAATTCAGGAGTTAAGTCAATTTTAGAATAATTTCCTAGTGTAGGCATGTGCCCACTGAGCTGGTTTTGGAATGGGAATTACACCTGGATGGGTTAGAAACCATTTAAGTTACAGCTGACCCCAAAGGGCAAGGATCATTTTCTAGTTCCCTGGAAGGAGTTTGGACTGTGAGATGCAGCCAGAGGGCTGAGTCACAGAAGACCTGAGGAAATTGACTTTCTACTTGCAGTGGAAACACATGGACATATACCTACCTTATAGAGCAGGAAGGGACCTTGAGAGGTCATCTAGTCCAGTCCCCTGCCCTTTCTGCAGGACCAAGTACCATCCCTGACAGATTTGCCCTAGATGGCCCCTTCAAGGATTGAACTCACAACTCTGAGTTTAACCAGCTAATGCTCATACCACTGAACTATCCCTCCTATTGTAGGTAGCTAAGCTTAAGAGTTTTTAAAATCTGCTTAAAGTTTTAAAAGAGGCTGTCACTTCTTCAATATAGCAAGGGCTTAGGGTTTTTTTCAGTTCAACTGATTTTTATACACTCCCTGCTGCGAGTTCTCCCTTCATCTGTTTTCCCTGCTTCAGCTCCATCCGTCTCTACCTTGCTTTCATATGGATTGACCAAGAGCCAATAACGACAGAGTCCCTTAATGGATTTGCTTGTCAAAACACCACAGTGTTTAAGGTTTGCTCGCTATATTAATATAAATTGCAAAGTCTTGGAGCAGGGCTTTTTTTTTTTGGAATTGGACAGCACCAAGCACCACAGATTATGCTCTGTGATCAGGGCTTCTGGGTGCTATGGCGATATGCATAATCAATAGTGTTTTGTGATGCCAACAGGTGGATCTGAACCGTGGACCTCTGGCGTTTAGTGCATGAGCCTCTGCCACTTGAGCTAAAAGGCAGCAGGCGCGCAGCTAAGCCTGTAACGCAGACTTGGTCTCTTTCTCTGGGATTGATTTTTGTCCAGATTTGATAGGGTGGGGCTCATTGGGACTACTGAGAAATATCATAGAATCAGAGAATCTCAGGGCTGGAAGAGATTTTCATTTGTCATTTTGTTGCCCTCTGTTAGAATCCTAGAATCCTCGGGCTGGAAGAGACCTCAGGAGTCATCGAGTCCAGCCCCCTGCCCAAAACAGGACCAACCCCAACTCAATCATCCCAGCCAGGGCTTTGTCAAGCCCGGGACTTCAAATCCTAACCTGGCTTTAAAAACCTGTTATGGCCAAACAAGCTATTGCCAGACAAGGGGGAGTTCAGAGAACAGAGCCATCGGTCATGACAGGGATGGAGGGGCTGACACAGGAACCTGAGAAGAAGCGTTCGGTGTAATTGAGGCAGAAGGGTTGGAAGAAAGCACAGACAAAGCCGGATTCACACAAGGTGGCAGTGCAGATTGTCAGCAGGGGTTTCAGCCATCAGCCTAGGGCTAAAAATATCTGCATGTGTACAGACACAAGGAAAGAGGGGGAAAAAACCACAGGCACAAACTCAGCCGGGGTAGTTCTTCTGACTTTAATGGAGCTTTGCACATGGCAGAGAATTTGGCCTGTGGGATTTATCTGGGAGAATTTCTTGCTCTTTTATTTATAAGTCCAGTTATGATCATCTCATCTGAGCCCCCAGATGACATGGATCCTGGGACTTTTCTGGATTAACTCCTGTCTGAACGAGATCATAGCTTTCGGGGGGGAAAAATCCAGTCTTGATTTCAAAAAATGTTCATTGATGAAGAGGCCTTTGGTAAGGGACTCATGGTAAGTTGTTCCACTGGTTAATTACACTCACTTTAAAATGCACACCGTATCTCTGCACTGGATTTGTCTGGCTTCAATTTCCTGCCATTGGCTCTTGTGAGACTTCGGTCGGCTCTGTTAATCAGCCGGCTGCTATCAAATCTCTTTTCCCTTTGTACTTTATACTTCTAAACTGTGATCAAGTCGCCCTTTCGCCTTCTCTTCGTTGAGCCAAGTAGATAAAGGTCCTTGAGTCTATCGCTCTGTGGCAGGTTTCACAATCCTTTAAGCACTCTTGAGCAGGGCTGGGCAAAATACGGCCCACAGGCCGAATCCAGCCCATCAAGCCGCTGGATCTGGCCCATGGACACAGCTGCATGCCTGCCCTTCACTTGCCGCTAAGAAAAGTGGCTGTTCCAGGTCCCTCTTTGAACAGCTGGAAGCTGGGAGGAGGTGGGAGAGGCTTCACATGCTGCCCCCACCCCCAGTGCAATCCCATTGGCTGGTTTCTGGACAATGGGAGCAGCCTGTTGTTAATAGGTAGCTTGGGTAGCACTCTCTCCCTCCTCCCCTTAGGCTCATAGCTATTCAAAGACCACATGGCCCCTGCAGCTGGGGTGGGGCAGGCAGGGAGTCTGCCTGAGAAGCAGGTAAGTCTCCCGGCCAGAGCCTACCTCTGGCACCCCAACCCTCTGTCCCCCACCCTACGTAACCCAAACCCTCTGCCCTCCCTGCACTCCTACCCCACATTATGCAAAGTCCCTGCCCCTCCCCCTCCTACATCCATATCCCCGCCCAGATCCTGCACCCCAATACCCTGCCTTAGGTCACAACCCAAACCCCTGACCCCCTCCTGCACCCCAGTCCTCTGCCCCAGGTCACAACCCCCTCCTTCACCCAAACTCCCTCCCAGACCCCACACCCCCTCCTGCACCCTAATCCCTTACCGCAAGATCCCTTCTGTACCCAGCCTCCATCCCAGATCCTGCACTTCCTCCATTAATATCAGGGAAGAGTGTGGCCCTTGGCTACTTTCCAAATTCTTGGAGTGTCCCCTCCCCCCATCAAAAATGATTGCCTGCCTCTGTTCTTGAGGCTCATCCCTGAACCCTCTCCAACTTTCCAACATCCATCTTGAATTGTGGATGACAGAACTGGACACAATATTCCGGCAGCTAGCCTACCCGTGCCAAACACAGAGGAAATACAAGTCCTCTCCTCCCACTCTGTATGCTCCTGGCTGTACATCCAAAGATCACATCAGCCTCTTTGGCCACGCTGGGCTGGAACTGGATGTGTTGTTCAGTTTATTACCATTTATTTTTCATGAAGACCAATTAAAAGTGCTGAATGAATAGTGCAAGAGCCTAAACTTCTGTATTTTCCCACCGATGGAATCAAGTTTGGGCTAGCTTCCCCTTTGCTTTCCTATTGATATGCCCTCTCCCTGACCCAGGGAGGACCATATTAAATGGCAAAAGAGACAATCTGTGGTGTTCTTCTTGGAGATGTGGGTCCTTAACCATTGATAGCCACCAACTCATTTGTCATAGGTCACCAAACAGCCAGCGGAGGGTAACAACATATGGTCACTGGGTTTGACCAGGTGACCTAGAATGTTTTTAGAATCTTTCTTGAGGTTCCTTCCAACTTCTTCATTCATTTCTTCATTTCTTGAGGTTCCTTCTGACTTCTTCATTCATTTCTTGAGGTTTCTTCCAACATTCTTCATTCATTTCTTGAGGTTCCTTCCAATTTCTTCATTCATCTGAAGAAGTGGGTTGTGCCCACGAAAGCTCACGATACTATCTACATTTTTTGTCAGTTTCTTCCAGAACCCCCCCTCAGGTTCCCAGATGGAGCCTCATCTCTCACTGAGACTTGGCTCCAGTACAGAATCAACCAAAAATGCCAAATTTCTCATGAACCCCAAACAGGGAGTGGTGGCCAGCTCTGGTTATAAGCAGCACAAATTCCCTTCCCTGGCGCAAAGATTAGAGGAAACGTATAATTAGCTACGTCCATCCATGACTTTTGCAAAACAAGAAATGCTCCAAATTTGCAGCCCAGTTTTGGGGAGGGAGGACGCCACAGTCAACTAATCATTTTTATTTCTTCCAAGATTGTCCCAGAAGGAGAGCATTTCCTCTAAGAGAAAACTCATCTCGGCATTATTTCAGGGACCGGTCCCTCTAATTCTCCTTGCTGTTGTGTTAGGAAAAGTTGAAAGGTAGAGAGATTGGCTAGACAGCTGGATCGCTTGGATAAGAGCATTACGCTTTGAAACTGTGCAGCTTCTAGCAGCCTAAGGAGATTAGAAGGCTCATGCCAGGCTCTGTAAAATGCAAGCTAACAATTTCTAACTTCCAGTTGCTCCTTCCCTGTTCTACTGCCAGAGAGAGAGAGAGAGAGAAAACAACTGTGGATATTTGAGGGTGATTAACGTGATGTGTACAAGGTGCTTTGGTTCCACATCATTATTTGGTTTGGAGACATTTTTCTTTGATGAATAGGGAGCAGAAAGTGGGTTTGTCCGTCTTTCCTAACGAAGAGTCCAGGCACAGATAGCTCAATGCCACACAAAGGCCGAAGCTATTGAAAGAGAAAAGACAGAAAATGGCCTTCTAATGAACTCGGGCACTTTGCCAGGGAGAATGCAACATAAACAACCACAAAAGCGTGCCCGGCTCCCGTGGGTTACTCGTACCTTCTCAGGGGTAACAAATAGAAACAAGTGGATCTTTTGGGAGCCAAGTGTGAATGTGGGAAGAGAGAGAGAGAGAGAGAGAGAGAGAGGGCCTTTGGAATGCACTGGCCTATTCCAACATGGACAGAAAGGAGCTTTGTGAAGATGCAATGAGTGCTTTGAAGAGGTAAACTTGGATGTCCTGGATCCTAGCCGGGCCACTGTCCCAGTCTGACCATCCCTAGGCACACTTGGAGCGTGCAGGCCTCCTATATGGCGCCCCCCAAGCACAGTTCCCTGTAGGTGGAGTGCTTGGGCAGCCACCCAGGAGACAGCACCCACAGCCAGCAGCATATGGCTCTATTGGTGGTGCACATGCCTGGTGCACAGAACAAATTTATTCTGCACCTGGATGGACAACACTAGAGGGAAGACTGCTCCCAAGTGTTGGAACCCATCTTGGGCAGCATTGAGCCACGGGGCTCCCCTGTAGCAAACACACCTTTTTCTAGGAATTCCAGCCCAAAGCTGTGAAGCTTCTGGTTCTGTCAGGAGGAGCCATCAACACACTCACATGGCACACACACACACACATGGCACGCACACACAGAGCACACACACACACACATACACTTTGTTCAGCCTATCAACTTCTTGCTCCTTGTAGGGAGGGGTGGATTCTCCATCCCTAGAGGTTTTGAAGTACCTGCTTCACAAAGCTCTGGCTTGGGTGATTGAGTTGGGGTTGGTCCTGCGTTGGGCAGGGGGCTGGGCTCGGTGGCCTCCTGAGGTCTCCTTCAACCTTATGATTCTATGAAGTGCTGATCATTCTCCATTGTCTCTGCAACGTGGGAAAACCCTCCCTGGGGATCCGTGTCGGCGTCCCATGACACACTAACCTCTTGTTACAATTTCAGAAAATCACCCCCAGTTTGGATGAGGCAGAGTGAGAACCCCCAACTCATCCCGGGTGCTACTGCCAATGATTAAAAGTCCAGTTCCAAAATAAAAAGGGGATGGGGGTGTGGAGGAGGAAGAGTTAAAAATAGTGAATTGGAGGGTTCATGTTACATGAGGCTGATAGAGAAGGTGCAAATTGTTCTTAAGTACCCATTGGTTGTTTTTTTAAGTCATTAGGATGTGGAAAACAGTGTGCTAGCCAGGTCATGTCTTTATTCATACCTATGTGATGGTCCTAAATCTGTAAATGAAGTTAAGTTTCAATGCTTCCCTGTGTGTGGAATTGTCCTGAAACAACACAGTGACACTGAGATCCATTGATGTGTAAAAAAATAGTCATGTGGGGCTTGTTGTGCTAGGTGTTTTATGCACACACAGAGACCTTCCCTGCCCTGCAACATTTACAATCTTAATGCACAAGACACACAAAGAAAGGGCTGTTCCTCCCTCCTCCCGCAGAGGAGAACCGAGGCACACAAAGGGTGAGTGAGTTCCGTAAGGCCACACAGGACGGCTGTGACAACTGCGAATTGGACCCAGCTTCTCTGAGCTGCAGGCCAGATTCTGAACCACAAGAGCATTCTTCCCCAGCTTTGGTTACTCATCGGGAGTTCACACAGCCGTGCGGGTTGCTGGCAATGAACTCTCTAGTTGTCCTGTTTTGCTAGCAAAATATTTGGACGTCGGAGCTTCCAAGTAGACAAATTTCCAGGGCAGAAACCTGTTTCAGCCGCTGTCCCAAGGCCTGGCCAATGGCTATCAATCGTGGATTGTCAGGAGGTCCTGTTTTAATCTTTTCCCGTGAGGCTGGCCAATGGCCGATGAGTTGCCCAGGCTTCCGCTTCAGATTGTGTAACGTCTGGGCCTGACGACTAATGGAAAGAAGAGATGCTGCTGTTTTTCTTTATTCTCAGACAGTTTCTGGAGGCCATCTCTGGGAGATCCTGCTTGGAAAAAAAACAAAATGCATTTGCATTCGACAGTCAACACAGCAGCACAAACACCTGCTCCACCATAGAGGTTTTCCAGGTGCTGATTTCCTTTGCTGCTGATAAAAATGACATGCCCTGAATTCTTGGACAATTTTTGACAGTCCCGTTTTACTATCTAGGATGAAACTCGACTTCCATAAACGTGCATTGTAAGAACAGCTGATGGTGCTGAAAACCATTGTCAGACCAATATTTTCAATCTCTGGACTGATCTGTCAACGATGGGAGACGTTTTGCAAGAAATACCCCGGAGTAACTATTTCTCTTTGATTTCTAATGTATTGAATTGAATGACCTTTGGGGCTTCCCACATGTCCAGCACATCAGGAAGAGAACATGGTCTAGAAGACAGAATGTTGGCTTAAGAGTCAAGTGTCCTGGGTTTTCCTCCCTTACAGACGAAGTTTTGAAGCTGTCATTTATTATTGGGATTCTTATAGCTTCAGCCTAGTTCAGGGACCACTGCCTAACTAGCCTAGCAATCTAGGGATATGTCTCCACTACAGAGTTTTGTCGGAAAAATGGCTGTTTTTCCAACAAAACTTGAGGAACATCCACACTGCAATTGCATTCTTTGGCAAGAAAATCAAAAGAACAGAGGGGGGTTTTCCAGCATTGGTAAACCTCTTTCTACGCGGAAGAAGCCTTTTTCTGAAAGAGCTCTTCCGCAAAAAGGCGTGTGTGGATGGGGAAGAGGGAATTCTTTCGGAAGAAGAGGAAAGAGGAAAAAGCACAGGTGCCCTGGTGGCCATTCCATTCATAGTAATCACATTTTACATGCGAGAGAGCGTCCATTCAGTCTGGACGCTTTCTTTCGGAAGAAATTTTTTTGAAGATCTCTTCCGAAAAAAGCTTCTTCTGAAAGAAGCCTGCAGTCTAGACATGGGCAAGGGGTATGTCTACAAGCCTCTTTCTAAAGAGATTGTCTAGACAGCCACAAGACTTTCAAAAAAGCGATCCGCCCCACCGCCTTACTCTCAGGGCGCCCTTTATCCCGCCTCCCCCTGGGAGCTCTCTTTCAATCTGGATGCTCTCTTTCGAAAAAGCCCTGTTTGCTTTCAAGAACGCCTTTTTTCGAAAGATCTCTTTCGAAAAAAGATGTTCTTCCTCATAAAAGTAGGTTTACCAATATCGAAAAAACCGCCACATTCTTTCTATTTAATTTCGAAAGACCACGACGGCAGTCTAGATGCAGGTGAAGTTTTTTCGAAAAGAAGGCCACTTTTTTTCGAAAAAACTCCATAGTCCAGACACACCCTAGATGTCCACACTGGGGCGAGATGTGTGATTTCCAGCTTCGGTAGATGTACCCAGACACGTTCTGATAGGGCTAGCATGCTAGGGATAGAAATGTAGCCACGCTGGTGGGAATAGTGGGAGGGGCCAGTCCGAGGTTTCAGGTGCTTAGGGCAAATGTAGCCACCGTTCTACTTTTAGCTTGCTTGCTCAGTCACAGCTAGCTCTGGTATGTCTGGCCACACCGGGAGCTGCACCTTCTGCTCTGGTGGAGACGTACCTAAAGAGCAGGATCAGAAATGAAGGTGCAAAGAGAGGCAATGAGTTGCCGGAATACGTTCTGGAACAGGGATGGGATTATTTCCATATTGCTGAGCACGAGCGTTGGTGCTTTGCTAAGCCGGGGCCTCCCTTACCCATGCGACTTGTATCGGCCTGCCAGAATACTCAGGGAAGGATACCTCTATGCTCACAACGTGTCAGGTGTTCGGAGAACTGTGGCAAACACTGCTTTGGGATCCAGGCAGACTAGACGCCCTGGGGTGCTTCATCCCCTCTGGTTCTTTGTGCACCAGCTTTGGAGCAGTAAAATCCTACCTGCTCTGTAGATCCAGCATGGCTTTTCCTAGTGTCTGATGCAATTCCGTGGCGTTCACTCTGCAAATCCGGAAACCCCCTGGAGGCGAGAGGCTGGTTTCAGGTCATCGCCCAGGAGTGATTTGTGGAAGCCACTGGTTTAATATATAATCAAGATTATCCTTTTGGAGCTCATTTGTTATGTTCTTTTGATGAAAGGGGAAAAGGAAAACGACCCTCGTTAACTTTATTAACAGAAAGCAGGCCGTGCCAACGGAAATGCAGCAAAGGGACAAAATACGGTCACTTGGTTATGCTCAGGGGGTTAATAAGTGGCTTGGCATGTGGCAATGTGTAAAGGTGATGCGCTTGAGGGTGAATGATTTGTTAACAGCTGTGTCAGTTAGGGACACACATACACCGGTGCAGAGTCTGAGTCCCCCAATCTCCTAAGCAAAAGGAGCTAAAAAGCATGATTTTCCTTCATATCTAATAGCATCGACTGCTAGAAGGGAATCATTGCCGTTTTTAAATAAAGCAGATCTCCAAAGGAAAAAAAATTCAGTCTTGATTAAAAAATTGTGGGTGATGAAGAATCCACCATAAACTGTGATGAACTGCTTCCCTGGCGAAGGATCATCTTTCCTCTGAACTGCGTGCACAGAATTAATGGCCCAGAACAGAGCTAAGGGCATTGTATTGCTGGTGGTTATTGTATTATCTCTGAATAAACACAGATCCTGACTTCTGGTCACTCCATTTCCTGTGGCAGCTGTCACAAAAATAGGGGGTAAGTCCCTTCTTCAGGCCAGATTTCAACTCTGGTTGTTAAATTCTGCCTACCTAAATTCCTCCTGCAGTATCTGCTGGAGGTGGTATTTTCCCACTTCCTGTCCTAAACTATTGCATGATGTCACTGAGTACTGAATAAAGAGCAGCCATGTTCCACCCCAGAACTGGCTGCACTGCATGGGTAGACAAGCGATCTTAGAACACTGTGTTGGGTTCTGGCAACCTTCCGAATGAAAGTCACTGTAAAACTGTTTTTGCTGTTTGTATTACAGTGGTCGTTAGTGGGGCCCACCAAGATCACACCCCCCATTGTCCGAGGTGCAGTATAAACACATCGGTCACGTCTACACGCGCCGCGCCGGAGATCGATGTTCTGGCGTTCGATTTAGCAGGTTCGATGTAGACCCGTAAACCGAACGCCGTGGGCATCCCCATTTCACGGAGACGCAGAGATAAAGGACAGCATTTTCCAAGGTTGCTTTGGGGTGCCACGGTTCCCCCCCCACATCTGATGGTATTACCACATCTCAACTAAGGGCTTTGCTGATTCAGTTGTGTCAGTCGGGGGAGGAGGGAATCACTGCCCTGAGACCAAGCACATCTGTAAAGTATGGGTCAGCTCTAAGATTTTTCTTCCCTTCAATCCATCCTCTTAGTTCTACTCCCTTCCTGAAGCCACTTCTTGTTCCTTTCTGTTTCCATCTTTCAAATATTTGTCACTTCAGTGGTCAGACGAATAGGCCAGAGGCAAGCACTGACCAGAACGTTTCACTGGAGCCTTCTGTGGTGCCACACAAGCGGGAGACCCCTTCATTGTTGGGATAGGATGCTGAGCGGGCTGGGCCTAGCGATTAGTACCTCAGACTCCCGGCCCTGGGGCCCTTCTGTTCAGATGTTTGTTCTTGAGCGTCACAGGGAGTCTTCGGCTCTCCCCCTGCCTCTGCCCCTTGGCTCTTGAGGGATGTGGTACAGGAACCCAGGCCCTCTCTCCACCAGGCCTGGTAGGAAGCACTACCAGCAGGGTCTTCCCTGGAGTGAGTCTAAATCTGCTACCCTTGGATTCTTCCTACCAATACATTGCTTCAGTCTGGGGCATGGCCCCTATCCTCCAATCAGTCACTTATCAAAGAGCCAGAAGGAGCAGGGGCCTACAGGGCCTGCTGGTTCTGCAAGTGCGTGGTGGATGGAGAAGACCCTGTTTGCTGGATTTACCCATGCTGGGATGCCCTCTCAGGCTTGTGTCTGGCTCCCTGGAGAATAATTCCTCTCTCCTCCGGCCTGCCTACCACCTTTTGCCTGGGCTTCTGAGTTCCTTGCAACCGGCCCCACTCAAAGAAGCCACAACCTAGAGGAGCCATGCTGTATGGGCCCACTATTGCCTCTTATCACCCCTCTGGGCCCAGCGTGGGCTGTGAACACCCCATCACCATGGTTACTAATCATAGTAAAAACTACAACTATTTCTACTCTGCCCTTCCTGGGTTTGTCCAGGATGAATCCAAGGCAGCTCTCTTGGAACTGGATGTAAAAACTGGAAAGACACAAGAAAGCACAAGCAGCAATGGGAGGTTGAGGTTGGACATTCGGAAAAACTTGTTACCTGTCAGGGTGGTTAAACACTGAATAAATTGCCTGGGGAGGTTGTGGAATCTCCATCACTGGAGATGTTTAAGAGCTGGTTGGTTAGACACCTATCAGGGATGATCTAGATAGTGCTTGGTCCTTCTGGAAAGGCAGGGGACTGGACTTGATGACCTCTCGAAGTCCCTTCCAGTTCTAGTGTTCTATGATTCTATCATTCTATGAAATTGCAAATATTTTGCCCATCTTTTTAACTGATTTTGCTATTTGGATGAAAAATGTCATGGCTGAAGAAAAAAACCTCCAAACATTTGTCACCTTTAAAATTCTGATGAAAAATGACGTTGAGAAAGTCAATGGTCGAAACATTTCCGAAGTTGATCCTCCTTTTTTTCCCCTGGCCCTGCATTTGCTTAGATTTTCCAGCTCCCCAGGGCGGGGCCTGCCTGTGTGCACTGTGTTTGCACAAGTCTAGCCATAGTGTCGACTGGAGCCCCTAGGATCAACTGCAATGCAAATAACCCAGAATAGTCATTGGCTGATCTAAGCCAGCAGGAAACTGGAGGTATTTGAACAATCAAGGGGGAGCTTGTCCTCATGAGAATCCAGCTGCTTTTTTGCAGATCATTCCAATACTCTTTGAATAAGTAGCTCAGATTTTGGATGCTTCTCCAAACCAGTGAGGCTGCCCTGGGTATAATTCAGGTCTCAGGCCTCCAACCTGGACTCGGGCAGATTCCTGAACCCAAATTCACTGCAGGATCAAGGTCTTGATTGGAACATAGTTTTGGTCCATTGGTTTGTAATCTTTACTAAGACAAAACTCCCATTAACTTCAGTGGAAGTTTTGACTAAATAAAAATGAATACAATCTGAGAGAGGATTTAAAAGAACTTAAAAAATAATAATAATAATAATAATAATAATAATAATAATAATAATAATGAGGAGGAGGAGGAGAAGGAGGAGGAAAAGGATTTAAAAGAACTGAAAATAATAATAAATAATAATAATAAGAAGAAGAAGAATACTAATAATAAGATGATGAGGAGGAGAGAGGATTTCAAAGAACCTAATAGTAATCTATACTTCTATATATGCTATTATAAAAGGAGAGGTGTCCGTCACGCTGTCTGTCACAGAGAACATTCTAGAAGACTTGAGAAGTTTCTAGGGGGAGGCAGACTCCTTTGCCCTACCTATAGCCCCGCCCCATGATGGGGAGGAGAAGGAGGAGCAATGCACCGAGCGTGCGCGTGCACCCCGCCCCCCACCACGGGGAGGGGAAGAGCATGTGCATGCCCCAGCATCCCCGGTGAAGTGGGAAGGGAGTAGGCCATGTGTACTGCTACCATCACAACGGGACGGGTAAAGCTAGCAATAATAATCGTAATATTACCATGTTTGTCGATAACACTTTCATCCCCAAGTTTTCTATACAGCACAGTGTATAGGAATATTTATCAATGGCTGACATGCAGCTGTCTCTGGGGAGGAGTGCACCCGTTGTTTAACAGTGCACAACAGTTTAGGCTTTGAAGTAAGGAAGGGCGCTTGGATGGAAAGAGAGTCTCTATCTAAAAAATGTGACGGGGGAGGAGGGGCAGTAGAACCTGAATATAATCTCCATACTGAAATATGTCCAAGGCTCTGGAGTATATGCCCTTCCCCGGGCATATTCTCCATGAGCTCTAACTGAGCAGGGTTTCTCTGGACCTTGGCTTCACGGTTCTTTGGAAAGTCAGCACTTCCAGCAGCATGGAGCTGGAGACATGGTCCCGCATGGCCTCGGAGAGCAGTGACACCTGCTGAATAAACCAGTGAATAAACCAGCCGGGCTTTTGACCATCCCGATATCCCTCCAGTCCCGGGGGATGGACAGAGTGCAAGAGAACCTCCACAGCCATCACTGCGTTAGGCCTTTCCTAGGATTACCCTGCGTTGTTTGGGAGGTAGGAAGACATTACAGCTCCAGGTGAGACATGCTGAAAGCAAAGACCTAGAGAAGATAGGCACTTCTCTGGCCGCATTACTGTCATGGAGCCTCATGACATTGCTGTCTTTATCTCCACTCCACCCCCTTTGAAGTGGGGCAGTGCTGTCAGCCCCATTTTATAGCTGGGAAACTGAGGCACAAGGCGACTAAGGGCGCGTCTACACTGCAGGGCTTAACTCGAAATAAACAACGTGCTTTGAGCGATGTCAGTGGCGTAGCTTCTTTCGAGTTTGGGTGCTGTCTACTCAGCACTTATTTCAAAACAGAGCCCTCTTCCTCCAACTTCTCTTACTCCTCGTACAATGAGGGTTACAAGAGTCAGACTAAGAAGTCCTCCAGCTGGACAGCATTTTGACATTATGTCGAAACAACTGCCGGCTGTGTAGATGCGGACGATGTTATTTTGAAATCATGCTGCTGTGCAGACATAACCTAAGTGATTTCCTCACGATCAAAAAAAGCATCTTTGACCAAAACAGAAACAAAACCCAGCTCGGCCCCAAACAGCACAGTAATTGTTGGATCATCTTACTTCTCAGCGTGGGCTTTTGCAGCATGACCAGTGTGTGAACTGAATAACATTCTTTGCTTAATTCTTATCAAGCTTTGATCATAAACAGAGACTTTCACCCTTCCTATTAGTCCTGTCTTTGATTGTTTTAATCCGCGAATGATCAGGAGTTCTCTATGAAATAGCACATGCTAGCCATGACACCAGAAATTACTTAGCCTGTCTTCTATACATTAGCTCCTGATTCAAGATCATCTCATCTGAAGAAGTGGGGCTTGCCCACCAAAGCTCATGTTACTAAGGTGTGTCAAGACTACAGGGTTTTTGTCGACAAAAGTGGACTTTTGTCAACAAAACTATACCTGCGTCTACACTACCGCCGAGTTCTGTCGACATAACGTCGACAGAACTCGGCAGTTTTGTCGACGGCGGTAAACCTCATTCTACGAGGAATAACGTCTTTTGTCGACAGAGTTCTGTCGACAGAAGGCGTTATTGCATCTACACTGTCCTTTGCATCTACATTCTCATGTCGACAAAGCAAGCCACTTTGTCGACAGAACTGGATGTAGTATAGACGCTCTTTGTCGACAGAAGCTTTGTCGACAGTATCTGTCGACAAAGCCTCCATCGACAAAAGCCTGTAGTCTAGACATACCCATAGATAGATAGATAGATAGATAGATTGTCTCTAAGGAGCCACAGGTCGACTCGTTGTTTTTAAAGTTACAGACTAACATAGCTGCCCCTCTGAGAATTCACAAGCCGGTGAGGAATTCAAGGGAGCCTTGCAGCTTGGCGGGAGCCTCCGACCGAAAACGAAAGATGCAGCTTCAGGCTGTTTATTTAGGTCGCCATGGAGATGCTGCCGACATAAAGGTGATTTTGGAACACGACGGAGCACTACAGACTCCTCATTCACATCCCCCTGACTCGGTCACATAAAGGGCTATAGAGAAGATAAAGTTTTAATGAATGCACATTCCTCTCTTAATGAAATTGCAGGAAATTAAGAAAGGCGCATTTCACAGCTTACGTGGAAAAAAAAAAAGGTGATATTTGTCCCCTGAAAACAGCTCAGATTTCCAGTCTGTTTAGCTCTGGGTTTCCCTCTCCTTCCTCGGTCTGGACTCACTGGGAAAACATCACACGCTCACATTTGGGCTGGCTGCAGAGACTGTTTTCTTCCTACTAACTGGCCCTGTTCTCCAGCCAGAGATACAAGGAACCCCTCTAATTGAACTCAACGAGGTTATTATTAGGTATATTTAGGTAGCATGTAGCGTCCAACTGAAATCAGGGCTCCATTGTGCTAGGTGAAGCAGTTGGTAATAGACAGCCCCTACCCTGAACAGCTTGCAGTCTAACTAGATGATTGGCAATGCTACAATCACCGTTGTGCAGATGGGGAATGGAGGCATGTAGCAATTAAGTGATTTGCCCAAGGTCCCAGAAGAAGTCTGTGGCGGAGCCAGGAAAGGCCCCTGAGCTCTAGAATACCACGCTAGTGTTTTAGCCACAAGACTCTATCCTCTTCCCAGTGCGTCGCAATCTCTGCATCTTTCCCCAAATTTTGGCATGCCCGGTATATAAGGAGGGCTTACATTCTCATAGGCCTAATCTACACTAAAGGGGAAAGTGGACTTAAGCTACGCAACTCCAGCTATGTTAATTACATAGCTGCAGTCAAAATATCTTAAATCACGTTTTGACACCATCCACACAATGGGAGGTCGTCAGGAGCAAACGCTCCCATTGACTTCCCTTACTCCTCGTGAAGAGCAGGAATATTGGCACTGACGGGGAAGCCTTCTAAGGGTATGTCTACACTGCAGAGTTTTTCCGGAAAAACAGTTGTTTTTCCGGAAAAACTACACTTATGTCCACACTGCTTGCGGTTTTTTGACAGAAAGTCGAAAGAACGAGGGAATTTTCCAGCAGCGGTAAACCTCTTTCTACGAGAAAGAAGCCATTTTCCGAAAAAGCTTTTTCGGAAAAAAGCGTGCGTGGACACGGAAGAGAGTGTTTTTTTGAAAGAAGAGGCCTCCAGGAAAAAGCACAGGTGCCCTGGTAGCCACTCCGTCCATAGTAATCACAACAAGTGAAATGCAAGATAGCGTCCACACTGGCTGGACGCTATCTTTTGAAGAAGCAGATCACTTTTCCATTGAGCTTTTGCTGTGTAGACGCTCTTTCTAAAAAAGTTTTTCCGGAAGATTTCTTCCGGCAAAGCTTCTTCCGAAAGAAGCTTGCAGACTAGACATAGCCTCAGTTCTAATTAGCATGGCTTCTCTCGACCCGTTAATTCGAACCCCAGAAGATCAACTGCAGCAGCTTTGACAAGCCCATAGAGTAAATCCCAGAGCCCTCTGGACTCCCCCCCTCACATGCAATAAAAACTCTAGAAGGGTTGAAAATATTTATCAGAGCGGAGCTCCGGACAGCTCCTGCTGAATGTAAGCCTTGACTATCCCTCCCTGTCCATCACCAAAAATAGGAACCTGTTTTTCCAAGACTTCATGACACAGGGCCTCCCTTTAATGCAGCTAACCACATTATTATATCCTTCTGTTGTCCTGCTCTCCTGGATACAAGCACACATACTCACAATCAGTACAGCTGTCCGGAGAAAAGGGTTTTTTTTTTCTTTTCTATAAGCAGATCTCCTAAAAGCCACTGGGTAATTATGAAAGGATCAAAAGGGGGGGGAAGTTCTCCTCGTGAAGCGGGCCAGTTCATAACACTATGAGGCCTCAGTTTATTTTGGAATCTCTAAAGGTTGGATCTGACCAGCTTAGAACACAGAGCTACACCCTGTCTGGGTGTCACCTTTCTGGGGAGCTGGAAAGTACCTTGATACTAAAAGGGAAATTGTCCCTCTCTGCATCCAGGTCCAAAGACATGCCAGGATGTTTTTGTAGCCCGGCAGCAGCCTCAGCCCCTTGATTTGTGCTGGGTCCTGAAATTCTCGAGAGGATGATACGTGATGAAGCTGGTTCGGTGTTTGGCTCCCTGGTGCAGCACAGCAGTGACTTCCACCTTGTGTGAGAAGAGACCGTGAAAGGAGCTAGGAAGAAATCTGACCTGCGTGTGGGGATTGTCTCATGCTAAGTGGTCATCCAGCTACTAAAATCATGCCGGACCATGGATGTTGTGGGACCAGAGAATGCCGAACTGGAGAGGTTTATCTTCCTGCAGGATATCAGTGAGACAAGGAGAGTGAAGCAATATTTTTTACTGGACCAGCTTCTCTTGGAGTATGTCCTTTAAAGACGCCCGTTATCTCGAAATATATTTTCGAAATAACGGGAGCACTATTTCGGCATCCCTGTAACCCATGTTCCACGAGGGTTAAGGGATGCATCAAAAAAGCCCATTATTTTGAAATGTGGCACAGTGTAGATGCGCCAAATTTCAAAATAAGCTATTTTGCAATACAATCAAAGTAAGATACGCCATTTACATAGTGCAAATGGCATATCTTATTTCAGGTTTAGAGTGCCGTGGAAATGCACCCTTGGTGAGACAGACAAGTTTTTATGCTTACAGAGAACTGAGGAAAAGCTGGAAAAAACCCTCTGTATCAGTTTGAAAGCTAGTCTCTCCATCAACAGAAGTTGGTTGAATAAAGATATTAACTCACCTACCTTGTCTCTCTTAACTAGATTGGACAGAATTGGATTCTTCATAGTTTTGATGGACAGTGGCGATGTTTATTTTCAATTATTTTTGTCAAATTTGATTGATTTAAATCAAATTGGAGAAATGGTCTGAGGTAAACAGGATGAAGTTTAATAAAGACAAATGCAAAGTACTCCACTTCAGAAGGAACAATCAGTTTCACACATACAGAATAGGAAGTGACTGTCTAGAAAGGAGTACAGCAGAAAGGGATCTAGGGGTTATAGTGGACCACAAACTGAATAAGAGTCAGCAGTGTGATGCTGTTGCAAAAAAAGCAAACATGATTCTGGGATGCATTAACAGGTGTGTTGTGAGCAAGACACGAGAAGTCATTCTTCCGCTCTACTCTGTGCTAGTTAGGCCTCAATTGGAGTATTGTGTCCAGTTCTGGGCACCGCATTTCAAGAAAGATATGGAGAAATTGGAGAGGGTCCAGAGAAGAGCAACAAGAATGATGAAAGGTCTAGAGAACATGACCTATGAGGGAAGGCTGAAAGAATTGGGTTTGTTTAGTTTAGAAAAGAGACGACTGAGGGGGGACATGATAGTAGTTTTCAGGTATCTAAAAGGGTGTCATAAGGAGGAGGGAGAAAACGTGTTCATCTTGGCCTCTGAGGATAGAGCAAGAAGCAATGGGCTTAAACTGCAGCAAGGGAGGTTTAGGTTGGACATTAGGAAAAAGTTCCTAACTGTCAGGGTAGTCAAACACTGGAATAAGTTGCCCAGGGAGGTTGTGGAATCTCCATCTGTGGAGATATTTAAGAGTAGGTTAGATAAATGTCTATCAGGGATGGTCTAGTCAGTATTTGGTCCTGCCGTGAGGGCAGGGGACTGGACTCGATGACCTCTTGAGGTCCCTTCCAGTCCTAGTATTCTATGATTCTATGAAATTGGGGGAGTCAGACAGAGGGATTCAGAAATGGTTATTTAATGACAGCAGACATTGAGATTAAAAAAAGGTAGTTTTATAACCGTTAAAACACAAATGGTCCACAACGTGTCAAAATATGCACAGTCAATAGCTTGAGATCAAACAAGTTCTTACTTTGATTGGCTGTACGGTTTGATTAGTATAGATGGAAATAGGGTTTGTTTGGTTTTTATTCAGTGTGTGCATACAGTGAAACATATGTACCAATAAAATCTAATTCCAAGCTAAATCTTAACATATGGAATATGAAAGGGACAGAGAGATATCTAGGTTGGATATTAGGAAAAACTATTTCCCTAGGAGGGTGGGGAAGCACTGGGATGGGTTCCCTAGGGAAGGGGTGGAATCTCCATCCCTAGAGGTGTTTAAGTCCCGGCTTGACCAAGCCCTGGCTGGGTTGATTGAGTTGGGATTGATCCTGTTTTGCGCAGGGGGGCTGGACTCAATGACTCCTGAGGTCTCTGCCAACCATATGATTCTATGATTCTATGACAGCTAATGTCCTTTGTTGCTCACTAGTACATGCTATAGGCCCATGACTTTGCTAATACATAGAGGCTATGAGCTGTTACAGTCAATAATCCCCCCCCCCCACACACACACACACAATTGCTCTTTGGCTCAAGCTCTACCAGCTTATACTTTTTAGCTCTGGAAATCCCCCGAGCTGTCAAGCAAGAGGGTGCAAATACCTCAGTAATATGCTAGGTATTAAATGGAATTAATGTATGCCAGCTGTCAAGATTGGTCAGAGACTACAACAACCCCATTCTCTCTACAGCTATCCAGAAAAGAAGATGGATGCATTCAGGAGTTCAGTTAACTCTGAACCAGGCCCCTCCAGGTGTGTCATCAGGACTCACACCCAAAAAGGGCCGATTGTAAGAATCTCTCTGTTGAACAGTGCTCAGAGAGGGAAAATGTATGGGACTGAACACAGAGGACATGCCAGGGACATCCCAGGATGGCAGACCCTTCTTCATGCTTCAAACCCGTGACCACCCCACCTGGGTCTGACCAGGTTATTTTCCACGGAAGGGGAGAATGAGAAACAAAGAATTCCTGCAAAGTTTTCAGGCTCCCCCTTCCTCCCAGTGCTTCTGGAATGCCATGAATCAGCTGCTTCGCGGTGTTCAAGCTCTCGGAGAGACGGAGCGTGAATGGTGCTCCAAAAATGCTGGGAAGGAGGGGGAAGGATTAGGTAAGTGGGGGGATCCATCGCCCCAGGGTGCAGGAGGTTCAGGGAAAAGGGGCAGAGAAGGGGGACGTGAGCTGCAGATGGAACCCCAATGGGCCATCACCCGCAGGTTGCCCCCCACTTTCCATCTTGCCGCCCACTGAGACAGAGGACCACTCATGCAACCCACTCACTTGTCTTGGTTGCCCATCCCTGCTTTAGACTCTACTATCCTGGATTGGCTTTGACCCAGCAACCTACTGCTGAGGCTGTTAGCAAACACTAGAATGCTCCTCTGGGAGAGGAGGTGGCTCCCTTTCTTTTGATTAAAGTCCAGTGTGCGCAGGTGCAACGGGCTTCAATTGCAGCAAGGGAGGTTTAGGTTGGACATTCAGAAAAACGTCCTACCTGTCAGGGGGGAGAAACACTGGAATAAGTTGCCTAGGGAGGTTGTGGAATCTCCATCACTGGAGATATTCAAGAGAAGGTTGGATGGACATCTATCGGGGATGGTCTAGATAGTGCTTAGTACTGCAGTGAGGGCAGGGCAGTGGACTTGATGACCCTTCCAGTTCTGGTGTTCTGTGATTCTATCCCAAATTGGATCAGACACCAGGAGTGAACCCCGAATCTCTGAGTTGAAAAACCAGAGTCTCCACTCCTAGAGCTAACACATCAATCAGCTCCATACTGCCTTGGTAAGGCAGCCGCAGACCTCTCCAGTGGCTTCCAAACACCGGAGGGAGACAGAGAGCCACACCACAGGGAGAGCTACACGCCGAATGAAGTGGTAGGTGGGCAGAGCTGGGCAAGCTTTAACTAGGCTCACGCAGAGAATGATTGTGACGGACGCGTTCCCCCCCCCCATGCTTTATGAAATTGACTTATGGATACAAATATGCCTAACTCGAAGATGCTGCGGACAAAACACCTTGTGTAACCCACCGATTTCAGTGTCACAATCGGCTGGATCTGGATCTCTTATTTTGGTGTATGTATCTTGTGTGTAAAGTTAGAAATAGGGGATGGGAAAAGGTCTGCGGTTTTACATGTACAAACGAAAGCCATCCAGGGTGTTTCCAATGCTGGGATATCTCAGTGTCTGGGCGATCATCTGTAAGCGGCCTCCTTTGTCCTTTAAGGCCAAGCAGTGGTTGGTCTTAGGAAAACGTGTGACCACCCCACCTGGTAGGGTCTGACCAGGTTATTTTCCATGGAAGGGGAGAATGTGAAACAAAGAATTCCTGCAAAGTTTTCAGGCTCATTACCTGTTCGATTCCCTCCCTCTGGGGCACCTGGTTTTGGCCACTGTCGGCAGACAAGATGCTGGGCTGGATGGACCTTTGGTCTGACCCGGTCTAGTTGTTCTTATGTTCTTATGTCTTTGTCTGGCATGAGACACCCCAAAGGATAACCAGAGACCCCAAGGAAAAAAAGATCTTCTCTGGCTTGGAGGCTTAGCTGAAAGAAGACCAGTTTTAGGGTAAGTTTGTTAAACGTTTTAGGGGGTTAGAACTAGCTATGCATTTTCTGTTGTTTTAAATTTGTAATTCACTTTGCAATGCCTGTTTTCTCTTGCAACCACTTAAATCCGATGGCTTGTACTAAATAAAATCACTTTTATTTACCGTCAAGCCCAGTGTAAATAGTTGTTACCTGGGGGAGCAATCAATGTGTACATTCCCCCTTTCTGTGCTAAAGGGGGTTTACCCAAATAATTCAATGGGGTTCTGATCCCATTGATCAGAAGAGGGGGAGAGGTAGATACGTTGGAGGGCAGGGATAGGGTCCAGAGTGACCTGGACAGATTAGAGGATTGGGCCAAAAGAAATCAAATGAGGTTCAACAAGGACAAGTGCAGAGTCCTGCACTTGGGACAGAAGAATCCCAAGCATTGTTACAGGCTGGGGACTGACTGGCTAAGCAGCAGTTCTGCAGAAAAGGACCTGGGGATGACAGTGGATGAAAGGCTGGATACGAGTCAACAGGGCGCCCTTGTAGCCAAGAAGGAGAATGGCACATTGGAGTTGCATTAGGAGGAGCACTGCCAGCAGATCTAGAGAAGTGATTATTTCTCTACTCAGCACTGGGAGGCCACATCTGGAGTAGTGCGTCCAGTTCTGGGCCCCCACTACAAAAAGGATGTGGACGCATTGGAGAGGGTCCAGCGGAGGGCAACCAAAATGATGAGGGGACTGGAGCACATGACCTACGAGAAGAGGCTGAGGGATTTGGGCTTGTTTAGTCTACAGAAGAGAAGAGTGAGGGGGGATTTGAGAGCAGCCTTCAGCTTCAGCTGAAGGGAGGTTCCAAAGAGGATGGAGAGAGGCTGTTCTCAGTGGTGACGGATGGCAGAACAAGGAGCAATGGTCTCAAGTTGCAGTGGGGGACGTCTAGGTTGGATATTAGGAAAAACTATTTCACTAGGCAGGTTGGTGAAGCACTGGGATGGGTTCCCTAGGGAAGTGGTGGAATCTCCATCCCTAGAGGTTTTGATGTTCTAGCTTGACAAAGCCCTGGCTGGGATGATTGAGTTGGGATTGGTCCTGCTTTGTGCTGGACTTGATGACTCCTGAGGTCTCTTCCAACCCTAGGATTCTATGATCCCATGTGGGGAGTGGTTTCCTGGGAAGCTGGGCCCCAAACTGCATTTTCCTCGGACCTGAAGAGTTTCTGTGTCTGTACTGCTTCTTGGGGGTTGGGGAGGGGAAGGGGGATTTCAGCTCGGTGCCTTGGCTGGGGCAGACCAGTAGATCTGGCCCAGCAGAACAGGGCAGCTAGAAGGCCCAGAAAGGAATGTGGTGAGTGGCAGTGGCTTGGTCAGCACTACAGGAAGCAGCCCCAAGGGGTCTTCTGCAACTGTAGCCCGTCACAACAACAAGAGTACAGCCCCGCTGTCACAGACTGTGGTGTGTGTCAGTGTAACTCACACACCTAGGGTGCGTCTAGACTGGCAAGATTTTGCGCAAAAGCGGGTGCTTTTGCGCAAAAACTTGCCAGCTGTCTACACTGGCTGATAGAATTTGCCCAAGAACACTGACGATCTAATGTAAGATTGTCGGTGTTCTTGCGCAAATACTATGATGCTCCCACTTGGGAAAAAGCTGTCTTGCAAGAATACTTGCGCAAGAGGGCCAGTGTAGACAGGGAAGAACTGTTTTGCGCAAAAAAGCCCCGATGGCGAAAATGGCGATCGGGGCTTTCTAAAAAATCGTCTAGACTGGCCACGGATGCTTTTGCGCAAAAGCACTTTTGTGCAAAGGCACCCGTGCCAATCTAGACGCTCTTTTGCGGAAATGCTTTTAACGGAAAAACTTTTCCGTTAAAAGCATTTCCGCAAAATCATGCCAGTCTCGACACAACCCTAGTGCAGTTCACTGTCCCATGCAGTGGCACCTAGACCACAGAAATAGCTATGCATAAGAGACCTCTACAGCATGGGCTGGTAGGCAGCAGGCTTTTAGCTCAGAGAGTTGAGGTTCCAGGTTCAAATCTGCTTGATGGTGGTTATACCAGCAAGCCAAGGTCTCTGGCGGACTTGCTTGGTGGTAGTTAGTCTACTCTGAACCCTGCTCCACTACTTTGATTTGCTTGGTTCAGTGGCCAAACCCCAAAAAATTTGGGGTGAAAAATGCATTTCAGGCCAGACCAAAAGTGAATTTTTTGCATGTTGTTACATTTCTGACCTGAAATCAGAAAGTGCTTTTACTGCCCCCAAACTGCATGTTCCAGTGAATAAACTATGTGACTGGAAAGTTTCAGGTGGGTTTACTCATCTCCTGCAGGGCCCGTCATGGAGGAAAGGCATCAGATTCGTGGCGTAAAGGTCTGTGCGGAGCAGATCCCTTTGCAAGATGAGGAACCTGAAGAAGTTGGACCCTTCCCACAAGGGTCTTCCTGAGGTCTCTTCCAACCTACGAATCTATGATTCTCTGAGTTCAAAAACAGTTCTAATGCCCCTTGGCAGAGCCGTCCACTGCTAATCGATGGATGTTAACGAGCCGTTTATTTTTAAGTGCTCACCCTCTGCCATCACGTCTTGTTGCTGGGAAACCTCCAAGCGCACATTTGCTAAAGATTAGCAGCCCATCCAGCTACTGTTTTCCACGGGGAGGGGAAAGAAACGAGAGCCACCGAACCAAAGTCATGGAGAATGTTTTACGAATGGAAGAGGGTCTGTCCCGCCACACATCCTGCCCCGCTCCCTTGCCACTGAAGGCTTTGAAATCTGTTCCTTTTGGATTTCTGCCGTCTTTTGGGCTCAGCCCCCTTCCAATGAAAGCATAGCCTCTTGGTGGCATGAGGCCCAGTCCATATGCAAGCTGCAGGCTTTTCTACATGAAGGGAAGGCCTGTGAGCAATTTTGCCTTTATCGCCACAAAAGGGATTGTAAATCCCTCACAGTTACGAAGTTTGCTCCAGTAAGCCAACCCCAAAGCCAGTGATTTAACTGAGGATCAATCTTTTCATTATTATTATATGGTTTGTTGTTTTATGTTTTTTTAAAGCAAGCCAAAATTGGCTCCGGGGTGGCTTGAAACGAAAATCTGCAGCCAAAGTAGTATTTTATGCCTACGCTCTGCCTAACTCCAGCACATCAGGTTCTGAATGGCCAAAAGGATCAGCTCAGATTTCTCTATTAGGGAATGGAGCGTCCTCAATTGCTTGGCAAAAGTTAGAGAAAGTAAATATTTCCTCTCTCTCTGTCCCTGGCCGAATGTGCTCCCCCTCATCTCAAAAAAAGATCTCTTAGCACTGGAAAAGGTTCAGAAAAGGGCAACAAAAAGGATGAGGGATTTGGAATGGCTGACATATGAAGAAGGATTAAAAAGACTGGGACTTTTCAGTTTAGATAAGGGGGGATATGATAGAGGTCTATATAATCATGACTGGTTTGGAGAAAGCGAATACAAAAGCTATTTACTTTTTCCCATAACATAAGAACTAGGGGTCACAAGATGAAATTAATAGATACAGGTTTAAAACAACAACAACAGAAGTTTTTCTTCACACAGCGCACAATCAACCAGTGGAACTCCTCGCTAGAGGATGTTGTGAAGACCAGGACTTTAACAGGCTAGAAAAATTCATGGAGGTTAGGTCCATCAATGGCCATTAGCCAGGATGGGTAGGAATGGTATCCCTAGCATTTGTTTGATCAGAGGCTGGGAATGGATGACAGGGGAGGGATCACGTGATAATTCCCTGTTCTGTTCCCTCCCTCTGCGGCATCTGACATTGGCCACTATCAGCAGACAGGACACTGGGCAAGAGGGACCTTTGGTCTGACCCAGTCTGGCTGTTCTGATGTTGTTACGTACGTAAGCTGAAGGCCTGATGCCTGACATTGGTTTCGTATGATCACGCAGGCAGTGCTGGCCTGCCCCTAAAGCAGAGTTTGCTAATGAAAGCCAAGGGCATGCAGGACAAAAAAACCCATCAACCCCCCACATCCTCTCTGAGTCCCTTCAGCGAATTTCTTTTCTTCTGTTGCCTCGTTAGCGATTGGCTTGAGGAACGACACACTGTATAGCCCCCGGGTCGTGCCGAGGTGTCCTGGCAGCTCTGCTCTGAAGCTGTGTCTTGGAGGTGCGTTCTTCTCCCATGTCCTTCCTCCTTCTTCTTCTTCTTGCTGTTCCTTTCTTCCTTTCCTCTTTTCCTCCCTCTTTCCCATTTCCCCTCCTGGTCTCCTTCTTGGACCCCAGTTTATATAGTGAAACTCGAGTCCTGCTTAGCTAGACCTTAACCAATGATTTTAGTATAATTTTATTAACCATTCGTAAATCTACTGTAACATAATTAGCTAACCAATCGTACGCCACCACCTTAGTTGATTGACACCTAGCAAAATTAATTATACGGCTGACAGAAACAGTCACAAACCAAAGATCCCACAGGCAAACAATAGGAAAGTGAGGCCCATAACCATGGAATGCGGATTCCACAACCTCAGGTATTGATGAACAGTTTCTTGCCAGAAGCCATGCTGTGAGCTCAGTTTTCTCTCCCCGTCTCGAGATCTATTTCTTTACCTGGTGACAGTGGGGGCCATTAGGACAGGACCTCCTTCTTACCAGCCTGGTGTGACACTATTTGAATGCAGTTTAGATAGAAACTGAGTATGTGGCTTTTCGCATCCGCCAACTCAGGTTATTTTTAGTTATTTATGATTGCACAGGGAAGCCCAGCCATCCCTGCCCATCCTAGCTAATAGCCATCAAGGGATGCATCCTCCATGAATGTATCTAGCTCTTTTTTAAACCCTATTATACTCTTGGCCTATTCAACATGCTCTGGCAAGGAGTTCCGCAGGTTGACTGTGTGGTGTGTGCAGAAATACTTCCTTTTGTTTGTTTTAAATGTGCTACCTATTAATTTCCTATGGAGATCCCTGGTTCTAGTGTTAAGGAAACAAGTACATAACTCTTCCTTATTCACTTTCTCCACACCAGTCATGATTTTATAGACCTCTATCATATCCCCCCTTCAGTCTCCTCTTTTCTAAGATGAAAAGTCCCAGTTTTACTAAGCTCTCCTCACAGGGCAGCCATTCCAAACCCTAATTATTTTTGTTGCTCTTTTCTAACCATGAGGGTTACAAGGTTTGAAAAGAAAAGAAAAGAAAAGAAAGATGAGATTGTTCCATAGTCACATGAATCTAGGACCTAGAGATGTACAAAACCCATGAAATAGTGCACTTAAAATTCCTGAGAGATGGCAACACGGGATTTGTAAAAGTAGAAAGTCAGCCCTCTAATTAAGTTCATCAATTTGCCTGATCTATACAGGCAACATCCAAGCTAGACTGCTTTGGGCAGGTGTAAAACTGGAGTAAAACATACCCAGGGTGTCTAATTATACTAGGCTCAGTAGATTTGTTTGACTTTGTCTAATTGACTAATGAACTCAATGAAGCACCGATCAGCCATATGCGTGTGCGAAACCATGTGGCAGCTGTTGAGAGCTCTTTGGTAGTTGAGAACAATGGATTATCACTCGGCAGGGAAGCGTGACATGGATTTAAAGGGCTTGGGGCGAGGATTTTCAATGGGTGGCTTTATCTTTGCTATTCAGGATTCTTTTGGTTGGCTGGGGGATGACAGGAAGAGGAAGTCATTCTGGGCCAAAATATTAAATCCCAAGTGACTAACATTGGGATCATAGGCCTGATTCCCCACAGTTAAAGGCACCTTCGATTCTCCATCTATGGCAATTTTAAAATTAAGAGTGGAGGCTTTCTTCAAAGATCTGTTCTCACTCAATCAGGAATGAATTCTGGAAAGTTCTCCTGCCTTGTTATACAGGAGATGAGATTAGATGATCAAAGTGGCCCTTTTGGGGCGTATCTATTAAAAACCACAGGAACATTGCCATTGACTTCAATGAGTGCGTAGATTGAAGCCACTGAGGGTCAGAGTTAAGGATATTTGGATGCTTAAAGAGACAGCTATGTGCCTAATGGGATTTTCTAAAGCAACTAGGTCACTAATACCCTTTTAGAAATCTGAGCCTAAAGCCCTACTTGATAAAAGAAGTCTGATATTCAAAAGTGTCGAACATCTCAGCTTTGTTGACACCAATGGGTGCTCAGAAGATCTGATATTCAAACCAGTTTTATTTGGGCACAGTAGCAGGATCAGCTACCCAGCTAAGTACACCTGCATGGCCGGAGGTCACTCTGTGGTACTCAGTCTCTGTATTTTCCCCCCTTCATAATGCACTCAGTTCAGAGGCAATTAAATCACTCTCCTTCTGAGGGTCCAATTTACTAAATTCTGTGGTATATCTCTCTTCCAGTTCCATATCTGCCTTCCCTTAGGCAGGACAGCCCAGCCTTTCATATCAGAGGTAGGTACTTTGTGGGAGGGGGGCAAGGGGTGGGGGAGGAATTCTCCCCTTTCTTCCCTTCCCCCAGATCTCCACGGGCAGGAAAAGCAAACACCCAGGATGTGGGTTTGAAACAAAATTAAATGAAACGTTTGCTTTGTGTCACTAACACGGAACAACAAAAAAATACTTTTGACAAATATTTTTGATGAAAAGACTTTGAGCAGCTTTAATTGCAGTTTTGGCTCTGGAAGAAGGAGAATGTCCATAGAAATTACGGCGTTCACCAGCAGAAAAGGTGAAAGCTTCTTGCAGAGCAAACATGCAAAGTCTTATGTCAAGATCAGTGTTTGCATAGAAATTGCCATGGAAATAAAGAACTCTAGGGCCCAATTCAGCTCTTACCTCCGGGGGTGAAACAATGAGGAGTCCTGTGCATAGGCGGCAGGTAAAGGTCCAGCTGGGGAAGGCAGCCAAAGCCCCACCTGTTTCTCCCAAAGCCACACCCCGTTCTCCCAAAGCCACACCCCTTTCTCTCAAGACCATGCCCCTTCACAATCTTTCCCCCCACCCCTCCAGACAAGCCTTGCCCAACCCCTGCTGAGGGCCAGGGCTGCGGCATGGCCCCAGCTTTCCCGAGCTGCTGGGGAACCGAGCTGCCATGTAGTGTGGCCCCAGCCCTTCCTGGGCAGTTGGGAAGTGTAGGCAATTTTGGGAAGCCAATGAACATTAGAACGGCCACACTGGTCAGACCAATGGTCCATCCAGCCCAGTATCCTGTCTGCTGACAGTGGCCAGTGCCAGGTGCCCCAGAGGGAGGAAACAAAACAGGTAATCCTGACATGATCCCTCCCCTGTCACCCACCTCCAGACAAACATTCTACCTATCCTGGCTAATAGCCATAGATGGATCTAACCTCCATGAATCTACCTAGCTCTTTTTTGAACCCTGTTAAAGTCCTAACCTTCACCAAATCCTCTGGCAAGGAGTTCCACAGGTTGACTGTGTGCTAAGTGAAGAAAAACTTCCTTTTGTTTGTTTTAATCCTGCTGCCTATTCATTTCATTTGGTGACCCCTAGTTCTTATATTGTGGGAATAAGCAAATAACTTTTCCTTATTCACTTTTTCCACACCAGTCACGATTTCTCTTGTGTACATTATCCGCTACCCATCATCCCATGGCACATTAGAGACTACCAGATGTATTAGAATATAAGAACATAAGAACGGCCATACTGGGTCAGACCAAAGGTCCATCCACCCCAGGTTCCTGTCTGCCGACAGTGGCCAATGCCAGGTGCCCCAGAGGGAGTGAATTGAACAGGTAATGATCAAGCAATCTCTCTCTTGCCATCCATCTCCATGTTCTGACAAACAGAGGCTAGGGACACCATTCCTTACCCATACTGGCTAATAGCCATTAATGGACTTAACCTCCATGAATTTATCTAGTTCTCTTTTAAACCCTGTTATAGTCCTAGCCTTCACAACCTCCTCAGGCAAGGAGTTCCACAGATTAACTATGCGCTGTATGAAGAAGAACTTCCTTTTATTTGTTTTAAACCTGCTGCCCATTAATTTCATTTGGTGGCCCCTAGTTCTTATATTATGGGAATAAGTAAATAACTTTTCCTTATTCACTTTCTCCACATCACTCATGATTTTATAGACCTTTATCCTATCCCCCCTTAGTCTCCTCTTTTCCAAGCTGAAAAGTCCTAGTCTCTTTAATCTCTCCTCATATGGGACCCGTTCCAAACTCCTAATCATTTTAGTTGCCCTTCTCTGAACCTTTTCTAATGCCAGTATATCTTTTTTGAGATGAGGAGACCACATCTGTACGCAGTATTCAAGATGTGGGCATTCCATGGATTTATATAAGGGCAATAAGATATTCTCCGTCTTAGGGCATAATAACGTGAGGTTTGCCTCCACCCCTTGTTAGTTTGATAAGTCTGCTTATAGGATATATAAACACATAGGCTGTGTCTACATTGGCATGATTTTGCGCAAAAGCGCCTTTTGCGCAAAAACATGCTGCCTGTCTACACTGGTGGGGAGTTCTTGCGCAAGAACACTGACGTTCTAATGTGTGAAATCAGTGCTTCTTGCACAAGAACTATGATGCTCCTGCTCAGGAAAAAGCCCTCTTGCATAACTGTTCTTGCGCAAGTGGCCAGTGTAGACAGGCAACATGAATTTCTTGCACAAGAAAGCCCAATGGCTAAAATGGCCATCGGAGCTTTCTTGCGCAAGAGAGCGTCTACACTGGCATGGATGCTTTTGTGCAAAAGCACATCTCTTGCGCAAAAGCACGTCAGTGTAGACGCTCTCTTGCGCAAATACTTTAATGCAAAAACTCTTGCGTTAAAAGTATTTGCGCAAAATCTTGCCAATGTAGATGTAGCCATACTGTTTCTTTTTTGAAAGTACTTTGGAAGTAACCACCAGGTAGGGAAACTTTTGTCTAGGGTAGGGTAACTTCAGGTTGGCTGATAAACATTTTAAGTCTGATCTCAAAGTCGGTAACTTTGCATCAGATCATAGAATCATAGAACCATAGAGCTGGAAGAGACCTCAGAAGGTCATCAAGTCCAGCCCCCTGCTCTAGGCAGGACCAATCCCAACTAAATCAACCCAGCCAGGGATTGGTCAAGCTGAGACTTAAACACCTCCAGGGATGGAGACTCCATTACCTCCCTAGGCAACCCATTCCAGTGCTTCACTACCCTCCTAGAGAAATAGTTTTTCCTAATATCCAACCTGGACCTCTCCCACCACAACTTGAGACCATTGCTCCTTGTTCTGCCATCTGTCACTACTGAGAACAGCCTCTCTCCATCCTCTTTGGAACTCCCCTGCAGGAAGTTGAAGGCTGCTATCAAATCCCCCCTCACTCTTCACTTCTGCAGACTAAACAGACCCAACTCCCTCAGCCTCTCCTCGTAGGTCATATGCTCCAGCCCCTTAATCATTTTGGTTGCCCTCCGCTGGACCCTCTCCAATGCGTCCACATCCTTTTTGTAGTGGGGGGCCCAGAACTGGACACAATACTCCAGATGTGGCCTCACCAAAGCCGAATAAAGGGGAATAATCACTTCTCTAGATCTGCTGGCAATGCTCCTCCTAATGCACCCTAATATGCCATTAGCCTTCTTGGCTACAAGGGCACACTGTTGACTCATATCCAGCTTCTCATCCACTGTAACCCCCAGGTCCTTTTCTGCAGAACTACTACTTAACTGGTTGGTCCCCAGCTTGTAACTATGCTTGGGATTCTTCCATCCCAAGTGCAGGACTCTGCACTTGTCCTTGTTGAACTTCATCAGATTTCTTGTGGCCCAATCCTCCAATCTGTCTAAGTTACTCTGGACCCTATCTCTGCCCTCAAGCATATCTACCTCTCCCCAGATGCTGGTATATATATTACATGATGATATTAACCCATGAGTCATGAGTTTTTCAGTAACATGACACCTTGCATGACACTTACCAGGTACATTTCATGACCTGTAAGAATTGGGGTACATTTGCTCTGGCTGAGCCAGCCGTAGTCCATTACCAGATATCTGGGTGCCCCTTTCCCTCTGCTCCTGGACTGTTCTTAATGTGACCCATTTTAAAAGTCAGATGCTTCTATCAGCTCTATAGATGGTTGGAAAACTGGCAGGGGCAGGTGGGAACAAAAATGTACACTATTCCTCCTTGCCGATGAATTTTGTAATTTAATTCAAAAAATGTCAAGATGTCTGTTGTCTGAAAGTGTTTCACTTAAGTGCTACATCTGAGCTCTGTTGTATATAAACCCTGATGCACCAGAAATCTGTGATGGCCTTTCCAGAGAAGATGATGGCTGAGTAGGCCAAAAGATCTGGGATGTACTTCCAACAATAATGGTAACCACTGGGGTCAGAGCTGGCCCAAGGTACGGACCAACCAGGCTACCTCCCGGGGTGCCTCATTGTAGGGGGTGCTGCGCGGGGCTGCCGGGCTGGGCGGGGGCAGCACCGCACATGCTCTGGGTGCCCGGGGTGGTGCCACGCATGTGTCGCACTCCCAGGGGCGGCGCCGCGCTCCCGGGGCCGGGGGCACATGAATGGCTCGGGCCAGCCCTGACTGGGGTATTGCTGGGATCCACACAAAAGCCTGTCACTTTCCTTGATTATCTCTGAAGGAAGGCATACTTTCAAGCTGATGCAAGGATTGCTCAGGAGACCGTGTCTTCTTCTCCCTCAGAAGAGGCTCTTTACCCACCAGCAGGTCTAGTACATGATGACTTTCAATGGGTCTGCTATTTTGATGCTGTCACAGCTTAATCCCCCAGCCTGACACTCTGCGTCCAGAGATGGGAGGCTGGCTAACTGAATACACTCTGCAAAACCTGCCTCTGTGATTCCCAGAGACAAAGTAATTCAATCTCTGGCTATGTCTACTCTACAGAGTTTTTTCAGGAAAACAGCCTTTTTTCTGAAAAAAACTTCACTTAAGTCCACACTGCAATCACGTTCTTTCAAAAAAAAATTGAAAGAACAAAGAGGTTTTTCCGACATTGGTAAACCTCTTTCTACAAGGAAAAAGCCTTTTCCCAACAGAGATCTTTTGCAAAAAGGCGTATGTGGATGGGGAAAAGGGAGTTCTTTCGGAAGAAGAGGAAAGAGGAAAAAGCACAGGTGCCCTGGTGGCCACTCTGCCCATAGTAATCACGGCTGAAATGCGAGAACGCGTCCATTCAGTGTTGACTCTCTCTTTCGAAAAAGCAGATCGCTTTTTCGATGCGCTTTGGCAGTGTGGATGTTCTTTCGGAAGAAGTTTTTTCGGAAGATCTCTTCCAGAAAAACTTCTTCCGAAAGAAGCCTGCAGTCTAGATGTAGCCTAAGTCCCTCTGAGATTCAAAAAAATAAAACAAAACAAAAAACCAACAAGACTGGTTCCTCACTACCACCACCCAAGTGATTCCAAGAAAATATAAAAATAAATCCTTTTCCAGGGAAGAGATCACTTGGGAATCCCCTCCTTAAAGTAAAGCTCTTCCCTCTGCCCCCACCTCTGTTTCGCTTGGAGTTGGGAAAACAGAGGGAATCCACAGACAACAATGGACTCTGCCCTTCTCACTAGGCACTTAGTCCTAAGGACACAACAATCAACCAATACCGGTTAATTAGAATAACCCTCCCCCCCTTTATTATCCAAACAAACTACTGTTGCAAGCATAGTAAATTGGCTAGATGGTAAATAGCCACAATTCGTTATATCCTCAGGGAAAGTCCCTGGGCTGGAATCCTTAGTTACAAAAGAGAAAAACAATTAGCCAGCTCAGACATGATTTCCAAACCCCCAGATAAGGAAAACAACAAACCCTGATGGACTATATAAACTTTTCCCAACTTACATATTTCAAGAAGTCCGTTCTTGGAGAGAGAAAGCATCTCCCTCAATATCTGGGAGAAACTGCTCTGATCTCAAACAAAGAAGAGAGAGAGAAAAAAAATCCCTCTTGTTCCAGTTTGAAATTCCTACCTGCATTGTTATTGGATGATTTCCTGAACCCTTCCCCACAGCCATCATCTTTGCTAGGTACCTGGGTTAACCCCTTAGTCACCAGGTGCTGGTCAGCACTTCTTCTGATCATGACAGAAGCCGTGAACACTCATCTGCATTCACAAAGCACACAGATTAGTGTATGGTTTACTGTATTTTCCAGCCACAAACTTTAACTGCCTTCACAGGTTCATTAATATGCTATCTCCCCTGCTACATCCTTTGCTGACTGTTCTTTATGACTTAATGAGCGACATAAGCCCTTTTTAGATTTGAAGCAACAACTTGGGATCTCTAGGCGACCGGAGTGCTCAAAGGTTGTCAGGCAGAGAGTGGGACATTCTCTTCTGCTTTGGAGGATCACAGGACTTGATTGATGATAATTCCAAGGATTAAAGTGTCTTCAGTGAGCTGAACCTAAAATGCATTGTTTAATAAGACAATGGCAAACATGATGCAATATGCAAGGCAAGCTAAGTACATTTATAGAGCCTGACCTTTCACTAGGCAGTTAAGAGTGCTAGCTTTCCATTAGCAACCCAGCAGTAATGCACTGATGGATCAAATTAAAAAGTCACGATCCCCCGGGATGGACATGTCGAGCTGAGTGTACTATCAGCCACGCTCTCACTAAAATCAAAATGCATTGAAAGAGAAGCTGGTTCACCTCTAGAAAGTGCTTGTAACAAAGGGGTGTGGCCTCTTTCTGAGACTGACAGCAGGGGAGAGCCTGACGCCCCCTGGTGGGTGGAATCTGGAAGGACTTCGCCAGCCTGCTGGAAGTGGAAGGGCGGGGCCAAACCAAGAACAGGAAGTATAAAAGGGGAGCGCTGCAGCTCAGTTGGGCAGCAGCCAGTGGGGGAGCCAGACCCAACCTGTCTGCTCCTCAGACCCCTTGTGGGGCTGAGGCCACAGGTTTCCAGCCCGCTGCAAGAGTTGGAGGCCACAGAGGATGCCAATCATCCGGAGGAGACTGCACCAGGACTGGGACCATGCAACATGCCCAATGCAGAAGAATTGCTGGGAGTGCCACTCGCCAGGTATCCGGAGGAGATGGAATAGGGCCGGTGGATGCAGCTACAGATGAAGGGGAGTTTAGGAAGCAGCCCCTGGGAACCAGGCTACCATCGGTTTGGTGTGTCTCTGGAGGTGGGGTCAGTGTGTTGTGGTGGGATCTCTGCTCACCCAATATCAGACTGGGCTGCTGCTGGTAGGGCCCTGGGCTGGGTGGTGGTGGAGTTGTGTGGACACATATCCCTGAATGCCACCAGACTCCTGGGGTGGCAGTACTCCCCCAATGTAGGCTAGAAAGCCTGCCTGCTGACTACACAGCCCCCATGCTTGAGCAGCTTAGACTGTGTGTGGATACTCACCCCCCCAGGCCTGAGCATTGTAGACGACCAATCCCTAGAGCCCTGCAGGGATAAAAAATAGACATCTGCATCTGCAAAAATGATCTATGGATATAAAGTAGAGACCTGCAAGTTTTCAGGCCTCTAGATACAAAATTTGTATCCACAGCCACATCTGTATCCACAAAAATGAGCCGTGGATATTCCCATTCCGGGGATGCGGATATCCATGGATATTCACAGGGTTCTACTAATTCTCTCTCCTGTTTACCTTTGGAAGCAACCAGAGCAAAGGGGTGTGGCCTCCCTCAGAGACTGACAGTGGGGAAGAGCCACCCCAGCCCACCACCTACCATACTCCATTCAGGCACTGTCTGTAAGTCTCCTGCTGTCTTTATCACTGTACAGCCGCCATTAATCTCACACTATAGAACTCAGATTCTAAGGACAATCGTTTGCAGGCAGAGGGTGTGTAACACGAGGAGAATGTGGGTCTTTTGCTACTGTGTTCAAACTTGGCTAGTGACCTACATTGGTTTACTTATGATAGGTCCCCAGCCCCAAAAGAGCAAGTGTGTTTAAGTATGCACCTAAAGCATGTCTACTTTTTTCCACCTGGGATCCCCAAACTAATTTTTTCTCCCATGAGCTATAATGGTTTGTACCTGATCTCAGACTCAGTGGGCCCTTCTGGCCTTGGAATCTATGGACATGATGCCTTACCCGTAAGTCTATATATGACCAAAGTTAGCATTTACCTTTGGTTGACATAAATTAGATAGGTGCACATTTAAAAACTCACATTGCCCTGACTGAAGGCAAAGGGCACTGTGAGATGTTTAGCATTTCTGAAAATCAGGCTGCTGAGTTGGGTAATTTAGGAAGGATTCAGGTGATTAACATCGAGGCCCTTAAAATCATTAGATGTTATAAATTAGTGTCATTTCAGTCAGGTTAGGCTAAAGAACATATGATTAATATCTCTCTCAGGGGCTAATCCAAAAGCATGGAACAAATTCCCACATGAATTCAGGACCATGTGCTTATCCCCTGCCACCTACAAAGCAAGGGAAAGAACCCAAAATAGTCATGTTCCACACCTGGAGATGATTAATGAATTGCATCCTGGTCAGAGGAGCCCAACCTAGGCCTTATAAATAGACTCAGGGAGTTCAGTTGTGGGGTGCTTGCAGAGGGACGGGTCTCTCTGGTAGAGAAAAGCCATGGGATACGGTTTGACTAGCAGGAAACAGAGGAAGAACTCTATAAGATCAGGTTAGGCCCTTACAGAGGAAGCCCTGAGGTTAGGCCATCAAGAGAACTACACTGGAAGGGGCAGAAAAGGGGTTTTGTTTTGGAGATTTGTTTGAACTTTCATTTGGACCTGTTCATGTTGTCTCAGAAAGGGGGTAGACTTTCGTGTGACTTGGCTGGAGGGCCAGGCCCACAATGCCCAGAGGGGAGTTGGAGGAAGTCAAAGGCTGGGAAAAACCATTGCAGGGCCATGGGGGTGCCAGAGATCAGACCCCATGTAGCACTGCAGAGTCTAAGGAGTTCCCACAAGGTGAGCCACAAGCCATCACAAAGCTCACCATCTTCTACTCGACGTAGAAGGCGATCTCCTTTGACCTGCCTCATTCCCACACTGCTCAGTGTTTACTTTTTCTTCCCTTCCCCAAAACCTCCAAACTCTACTGTGAGGAGCTGGACTAGGCCATGAAGTGCCCTGTTGGCGGCCATGTGGTCCTGCCATATCCTGTCCCAGAAGAAGGGCAATAGAAAAGTCCTCCCAGCAGCCTAGGCTACATTGAGGGAAAGTAGCCAATCAGGTGCCAGGAAGGCCATATAAAAGAAGCTGTAGGTCAGAGCAGCAGTTAGTTGCTGTGTGGTGCTCAAGGAGTGAAGACGGGGTGACTGGCTAGCTGGAAAAGTAGTGGTTCCACAGACAGCTCAGTGTGGAGAGCTCATACCAAACAGCACAGATCCCTAAGGAAAGGGTGAGGATGGAGCAGGACCATGGGGAAGTGGCTCAGGTAATTAGAGCAGCAGTGGGATAGACACAACAGACAACTGCTGTCTACAGCAGTGTCTTTTAAACCAATGTGTCTTTTAAACTGGCAGTCGGAGGTGTGCTGTGGAGAACAGAGTTCAAAATGGCCACCCTCAAAGGGGCAGCCCCCCCCTTTTTTTTTTGCTCACCAAAAAATCCTTGGTGTTCTGCATAAAAAATTATTGTTTGGTGTTCCTCGGTCTTAAAAAGTTTAAGAAACGCTGATCTACAGGGTCCTTGGGCTGGGGCCCGAGTAGAGGATGGGATCGGGTCCCTCCCAACACTCCATTAGCCACTGGGGGAAGTGACCTGGATCTTGAGGCATCCTGGTGTGTGTGTGTGTGTGTGTGTGTGTGAGGTTGGGGGGTGGAGGATTGGACTGTCGTGACTCAGCCAAAGAGCTGGAACCAGAGGGGTTCGGAGAGGGCAAAAATGTTCCCTCCAGGAAGGAATCCCTGTGGGTGCCGCTCTATCCCAGAGTGGGAACAAACTGAGAGACATTCCAGAGGGCCCTGAGAGAAGCCCTGTTGGACTTGTACCCAGGAAAGGATTTGTTTTATTTTGCACCCAGACTGTGTGTGACTAGGCTGGAGGGGGGAGTCACTGAAGAGCCTCCAGAAACAGAGTGCAGGCCACACCCCCGTGGCCACCAGGGGGCACTCAGGAGAGGCGAGTGCAACCCAGTTATACCTACCAAAACAAAGCGCACCACAGCACATGTACATTTGTGAAGTGGCCCCGGGCTGCACCGGAAGGGGCGGGGCCTCAAGCAGAGGGGGCAGGACCAGGTTACTTCCCTGCTTTCCCACCCACAGACCATGGTGGTCTGGGGGTTGGGGAAGTGCATCAAGTCCTTACCCTCCCAGAGGTTCCCCCTAGGCGACTTTGCGCCCCATGGACAATCGGGGCTTGGGGGTTGGGGAGTGCGCAAAGTTTCCTCCTGCCCTGTCAGGAGCGCGTAGCACTTCTAAGCAGGGCGGAGGAAACTTTGTGTGCTCCCCGCCCCAAGCCCTGATTGGCCTGGGGACGGGGGAGTGGCAGGGCCTCTGAGGGCCGGATCAACCCATTTGGCAGGCCGGATCTGGCCCACGGGGACCCTTTTGCCCACCCCTGCCTTAGGGAGAGGATGAGAGAAAGAGAATGATCTCACACCTCACCTTGGCTTGGACTTATTGTATAGCACGCACCTGGTGTTGGTAACATTGCTTAGGCAATGTCTATGCTTCATGGAAAATCGACGCTGCCATGTTTCGATCTTCTAGGGTTCGATTTAGCAGTTGTAGTACAGACCCGCTAAATTGAGCTTAAAGAGCTCTCCTGTCACCGCTCGTATTCCTACTCCTCACGAGGAGAAAAGGAAGCAGATGGAAACGTTTACGCCCATCAACCGCCCGCTGTATGGATGGGGATTTAAGATACGTCGACTCCAGCTACATAATTTACACAGCTGGAGTTTCATATCTTATTTCGACCTTCCCATGTAGGGTAGACCAGGCCTTAATGCCCTACTGGAAGGTATTCATATACTTGAGTGAGGTGGGTGATATAAAAACCTACAGTGAACATCTGTTCATCGTTTGGATGGCCCTCATCAGCAGAGCATGAGAAAACCTCACCTCATAATAAGAACAATCAACAAACAAAGCTTTCTGTCTCTCTTCTGAGCCTTAGAAATAGTTTATTTCCCATTTAAATGGGAACAGTAATTTCTGTTCCAATGCTATTCATGTTCTTTTGAACTGAGCACCATGTAGGAAATTATTAAATTCAATCATCCATGCTGTGCTCTCTGTGGGGGGGAAAATGAGGCTTCCTTCACCCATAAAATAACTTATTCTATCTTCTGGAAGCAGAAAGATCTTTGCCCAGAAGAACTAATAAATTCTGGGAGTTTTTAATGAGATTTTAAAATATCTCCTTCCTGAAAAAATGAAATTGTTTCATTTAATAGCAGGTGAGCTCAGACTGTGAGAACAACTTCAAACATTCTTCTCCCCCTTAATATTGTCACAGATTTCAAACTACACTTCAAGAGGGCCACCTGAGTCCTTATTTCTTCCTCAGAGAAGTGCCTTCCAAGATGGCCACCTTAGCTCTTCTTCCTGCCACAGAGCTGTACTTTCAAGATGGCCATCTGGGTCCTTCCAGTATGAGTGCTCGATTTCCGCAAGCATTTGTACCAATATAGATCTTCTGCAGGAACTTCTAGGGCCACCAAATTTGGTAGGCAGCTTCCTCTTATTTTAACTTAAAGCAAGGCCAGGGACTGGTTGTGCCAGGAAAATGGGATGTACCTGGAATCACAGAATCCCAGGGTTGGAAGAGACCTCAGGAGGCCATCGAGTTGAACTCCATGCCCAAAGAAGGACCAACCCCAAATCCATCATCCCAGCCAGGGCTTTGTCAAGCTGGGATTTCCAAACCTCTAGGGATGGAGATTCCACCCCCTCTCTAGGGAACCCATCCCAGTGCTTCACCACCCTCCTAGGGAAATAGTTTTTCCTAATATCCAACTGTCGCGGGGTGCCCCTGCCTCCTTGTCCAGCACAAACGCAGGCCCTGAGTGTCACGTTACTGGATTTTGAGGGGAGCAGCCAGATCACTGATGCACCCATAGGTGGGGGTGTTGGCCCCAAAAATGGTATAAAAGGGGGCCATGTGGGGTGTTGAATAGAAGCTGTCTGCTAATCCTATGTACGCTAGTCATGTGATTGTATAATGTCTGTGTGTGTAGTTAGGAATCTGTAATCTGTGTGGATACTGAATATTTCTCTGCATGTGGTTGAGCAGTGGGCAGAGCCCGGCCTATGGACATGCTAATCAACGAGGCCCTGTGGGACAATGGCACTCAATGGGCCAAGGACACACCTAAAGAATGAGTGGTGACTCATACCTAAAGGCTACCAGCAGGGGACATAGGAATAAGCCGTGGGCCAGGTGACCTGCGGTAGCCAAGAAGAGACCAGGAAGGAGGGATAAATAGGCCATGTGGGGGACTCCATCTTGGTCTTCAGCTCAGCACTTCATCCCAGAAGCAGCAATGCAGGGATTGAAGAGCCGGAAAGAACTGTGGACCCATCCTGATTCTAGGATGTGCAACAAGGACTCAAGCCAGCAGCTGTAACATCTCTGCTAGAGCCTGCATCGAGAACTGGGAGATTCGATGCATGTAATGTATGATTCTTTAGCAACCTTACTCTCATGCTTTTCTTTCTTCGGGTAATAAACCTTTAGATGTTAGATGCTAAAGGATTGGCTCAGCGTGATTTGTGGGTAAGGTCCAGAGGGTAAGTTGACCAGGGATCTGTGGCTGGTTTCTTGGAACTGGACAGAACTTGTTCGGGGTAGGTGGGATTGGGTGCTAAGACCCCCCACCTGTGTATGAGGCCCGGGGCCACCTGGGGCACGGATATTGCTGGGGTGTCGGAGGGGTTTTGCTCGTGAGGCTTCAGGCAGGCTGCTGAAGCGCTCTGTGGGACTGGTTTGTGGCCTGTTTGGGAAGGTCACCAGTCTGGGGGCTGTAAGGAGCCCCGGATTTGAGCAATTCGCCCTGAGCGGTCACCCTCAGCGGTGCCCAGACCGGCCCGGTCCGTCACACTGAGGCCTAGTCCACACTCTGGGTGGAAGGGGTAGGGTGGTCCAGGCCCTCCCTCTCCACCGGACCCCAACCCAGGGCCCTGTTAGTGGTGGGTGGTTCCCACCACTGGCTCAGTGGGGAGTCCTCCCCGGAACGCACCGAGCCCACCGGGGTGTTCCCTGCCCCTTGCCCTGGGTTACTTCCTACCCCAGCCCCGAGGCCGATGGAGACCCCACCTGCAGATGCTGGGCTGGCGGCGGCTGTGACGTTGGCAGGGCCGGCGTCTGGGGCAGCAGCGAATGGGTTGTCCACCGCGGTGGGGCGGGTGGCCCCCCGGGGTCGGCGTTGCGGGCGTGCTTGGCCCAGGGCCGGTAGCGGCAACGGCGGCAGTCCCGGCGCCTCTTGCTCCAGCGGCAGGTCTGGCTGTGGCTCTGGAGGTTGGGCAGGAGCTCCTCCCTTCCCGGAGGCCAGCCCTAACTGAGCGGTTTCTCTGGCCTTTATACCCGGCCTGCAGTTGGAGCATGCCCAGCACTGCCGGGGGCGGGTTAGCACAGCCCAGCCAGCCAGCTGGCTCCCCCCTTGGCCAGTGCGGGGCTGGACCGCCCTGTCACACCAACCTAGACTCCCCCACTGCAACTTGAGACCATTGCTCCTCATTCTGAAATTTGATAGTTTTGCGGAACATGAAAAGGGAAGGAGGACGTAGCGGAAGGGTGTGATCCTCACACTTACCACTGGGGGCAGTGAGCGTGGGGGGGGCTATCCTGCAGAGTGATCACTGGGGGTAGTCACACCATCAAGAGAGTGGCCAGCTAGGGATGGGGCTCCACCCTCTTGCCTGCCACTGGTAGCTGGCCTCCCTGCCTAATCTCCCCCTCACTTTCTCACTTCCCCCCCTCACCTTTGGGCACTCCAATGGAGCTGGACAACCCAGCCCCAGCAGCCCCCCAGAGAACCCACTGGGGACCATCAGATGGTAATGACCTTTGGTCACTTCAGATCTTCACTGGCTTAGGACAAGAGTTGAAAGGCTGTTGCCAATCTTGCCAGTGCAGCTGGGGGTGGGGGTGGTTGGCAATCATTTTTATTGCACCTAGTACACCTGCTGCACACAACATTTTTTACAGCCCTCTGTACACTGCACTGCTCCTGTCTACTGGAGAAATAATGCGCCTTGTAAAAGCTAACTGCTGTGCAAATAAACACCTGTTAGCTCACAGTGGCTCCCGTCAGAGGCTCTCTTCCAAAAAACACCCAAAGAAAACATTGAAAAGCAGGAAACTACCTTTAAAAACATACCATGCACGTTGTTTATTTTTCTACACTTCTTTTTAATGAGGTAATAGGCACATTAACAGATAAAGTTTCACTAGGTAAATGGATTTGCTCTTTTTTATCCTCTAGGATTTTTCCTCTCTCTTGGATTCTGGGAACGTTATATTATAATTAGGCTGTGATGGTTTTCTGTAGAAAGGGGCTAACTTGGTAATAGGTGTTAAGGATATGGGGCATGATCTGTGATTTTGTGTGATGTGTATAATGGGTGTAGCAGCCTTAACTAAGTACTTTGCCTCTATAGGCTTCAGCTTCAAAAAACTCCCCCAACATCACAGATTCCTTGATCCTGGGAGATAGGCTGCTGCCACCAAATAAAACAAACAAACAACTTTTTCTTCTTGAACCCAGGAATAAGCACATAGAACTTCTTCCAGTGGGGTAACCCCAAGCTCTTGTACCAAAAGAGAGCTTGGAAAAAAAAAAAAACAAACAAACTAATTTCTGATAGCTGAACACTCAGTCTCAGGCATGCATACACAGACCTCCTATTACCTTCCAGGACACAAGAATCAAATCACTGCCTTTAAAAAGGTGGTTTTATTAACAAAAGATGGATGTGGTAAAGCACAGAGAATTTTATCCCTGGGATTCATCTTAGGCTGTGTCTAGACTGCAGGGGTTTTTTTGAAAAAGTAGCCTTTTTTCGAAAAAACTTCACCTGCGTCTAGACTACAGCCGCGTTCTTTCGAAATTAAATCAAAAGAACGCGGTTTTTCTTTCGACGGCGGTACTCCTCATTTCACGAGGAAGAACGCCTTTTTCGACGGAGATCCGTCGAAAATAAGTGAGTGTGGATGCGAGGCCCCTTTTTTCAAAAATAAGGGCCTCCAGGAAGAAGCCCTGGTGGACAATCTGGGCCATGCCCTGCATGTCTCTGGTTCCTGTCTGCAGCCATCTTTTAAAGGGACAGTCACCCTCACAGCCAGTTGTGGCAGCAAAGCAGCCAGAGCACACGGCTGTTCCAGTGCAGCCATGTCCCAGCCCCAAGACCATCCTGGCCCTTCCAGACAGCCTTCTGGGGACCCAACCAGGGGCTCCAAACGCCGGGCACCGGCATGGTCTGGGCCAGAGCTCAAGACCCTTCTCGAGCTCTGGTCGGAGGAGGAGACCTTACAAGCCCTGAACACCAGGCAGCAAAATGTGGACATTTTTGGCCGCATGGCAGAGGCCCTGGCCAAGAGGGGGCACCACCCCCGCACCCAGGACCAGGTGCGCTCTAAAGTGAAGGAGCTGCGCAAGGCTATGTGAAGGCCAGGGAGGAGAGCTCCCGTTCTGGGGCAGCCCCCCGCTCCTGCCCCTATTATTCGGAGCTGGCCCAGATCCTTGGTGGTGGGGAAGCACACACACCACTGCGTCTCGTCCAGTCTGGCTTGGGGGACCCTGTGGTGGACGCGCCAGAGCAGGACCTAGAGCAGTCCAGGGAGTCTGGAGACGGGGAGATGGTGCCGGAGGAGGAGGACAGCGAGGAGACCGTCACCCTCCCTCTGGAGCCAGTCACCCAGACGCCAGAGGCCTCTCAGGTGTCGTCTGATGCCGGAGACGAAGCAGCAGGTGAGTGCAGCGAGGTCGTGTAACACACAGGGTGGGGGAGGTGGGTGCACAGTGGGTGATGCACAAGGGAAACCTGTAATGCTCACCATGGACATCATGCAGCTGGCTGTGCATGTGCCAACATGTTCAGTGGTAGAGTGTGACACATGGGGGTGCGCCACGTGGTGGCATAAACCATGTCCAGAACACACCCAGGTGGGTTGTCAGTGCGAGGTCCCATTGGCACTTCGGGACCCCTGTGATGCTCAGGCTGATGCCCAGGTCACACATGGTGTTACCTTCAGAATGTCTGAGTCCCCTGTCTGAAGGAGAGGGCATGCCCTTTTGGACAGCTGTTGCACACATGACTGATTGTGTCTTCCTCTTTTCCTCCACAGCCGGACCAGCCGTGCAAGAGGGCCGCAGCACCCCAGCCCCACCTCCATCCCGGGGACATGGGAGCCGCAGACACAGACGTGTCTATGCAGACATCCTGAGGCAGCATGTGGCGGCTGTGCAGGAACTCAACACCATCCTGCGAGAGAGGACGGAGACAGAGGCTCGGTGGCATGATTGGCTGATGGAGGAGCTTGTCCAGCAGCGCACGTCCCTGTGTGCCACTCAGGGGAGGTCTGTGGCTTGCCTACTCCTGTGCCTGGTCCTGCTTCTCCAGCACCCCATGACCCCGCCCCACCAAACCCCCTTTCCACAGCACCATCCCTTTCCCCCCTTGTACCTCCCTCTCCCCCAGCCCCTCTCTCCCCCTAGCCCTCCTCTCCCCCAGGCCTCCCAGACCCAAGTGCACCTACCCTCTGTCGTCCAGCCAACAGACAGTCGCCCCACCCGATCCCGAGGCCATGGTGGACCCTGAACACGAGGCACCAGCAGGAGACTGCGAGCAGGCAAGCACCGTGCAACCTGATCCCCTTCCCCCCCTCCAGGTTTCAAGTCCCCTTCCCCCCTCCAGGTTTCAAGCACCCCCATCACCCCAGTTAAATACCAAACAATGGGTGCGTCTAGACTGGCAAGTTTTTGCGCAAAAGCGACTGACTGCTTTTGCGCAAAAACTTGCCAGCTGTCTACACTGGCCGCTTGAATTTGTGCAAGAACACTGGCAATCTAATGTATGATTGTCAGTGTTCTTGTGCAAATACACTGATGCTCCCGCTCGGGAAAAAGCCCTCTTGCGCAAATGCTTTTGCGCAAGAGGGCCAGTGTAGACAGGTAAAAACTGTTTTGCGCAAAAAAGCCCTGATGGCGAAAATGGCCACCAGAGCTTTCTTTCGCAAAACCGTGTCTAGATTGGCACGGATGCTTTTGCACAAAAGCACTTTTTGCGCAAAAGCATCCGTGCCAATCTAGACGCTCTTTTCCGCAAATGCTTTTAACGGAAAAACTTTTCCATTAAAGGCATTTGCGGAAAATCATGCCAGTCTAGACGCACCCATTGTGTTTAAGAAAATGTTTATTGTACATAGTTTGTCATGAAAGTATATTTTCTCCATCAAAAATAAACAAAAGCTTTTTTTATGTTTGCAGCAGTTATACATTCTTTCAGTTATTGATATTTATAACAATAAAACAGAAGTTATTCTTTTCAGACAAACCCTGGTCTTTATTATTTCTACAAACAGGGTCAGGATAAGGGTTGAGGAGGGAAGCTTGTATTGGGCCAGGGCCAAGCCCCCAACAGGGGCCCTTCAGGAGAGTCAGTGGCCTCCAAGAGAGAATCGCTCTCGTAGGGCCTCCTGGATGCGAACAGCAGACCGGTGAGCCTGGCGGATGGCAGCTGTCCGGGGCTGGGCAAAGTGCCTCTCCTGACCATCAGCACCTGTACCCCACCCTGGTAGGAAGGCCTCCCCTTTCCTCTCCACCAGGTTATGGAGAACGCAACATGCGGCCACCACCTCAGGGATGTTGCGTTCCCCCATGTCTAGCCGTGTGAGCAAGCACCGGAATCTCCCTTTTAAACGTCCAAAGGCACATTCCACCTGGTTGCGAGCCCGGTTAAGATGAGCATTAAACTGCTCCTTGCTTGCATCCAGGTGGCGGTGTAGGGCTGCATCAGGGGGTAGGTGGCATCAGCCACTATGCACACCGGCATGTGCACATCCCCAACCACAAAGTCACGATGCAGGAAAAATGTTCCTGCCTGAAGCCTCCAGTAGAGGTACAAGCATCATGTGCCCGCCCCGACCACCCAACACAAATGTCAATAAACTGGCCACGATGGTCGAGCAGGGCCTGGAGGACCATTGAAAAGTAGCCCTTTCTGTTAATGAATTGGGCTGCTCGATGGGGCAGTGCACGGGTTGGAATGTGTGTCCCATCGAGTGCTCCTCCGCAATTCAGGAAGCCAAGGGCAGCAAAGCTGGCCACGACGCTGTCCAGGTCTGCTAGACGGACGAGCCTGTTCAGCAGCTCAGAATTGATGGCCCTCACCACCTGCAGAAAGAGACAGACAACAAAATTTTAGAAGGGTTGCCTTATCTCTTAGGAGGAGAACCCACCACCCACCTTCCCCCTCAAACAGCCTGGGAATCCCCTCCTCAGAACTCCCCGGCAGCTCAGTGTGAGTGGAGGAGCTCTCTCCCACTCCCACTCCCACTCCACCCTTTCCTGACAGTCTCCTTCCCCCCAAACTGTGACTGTCCCCCGACAATGACTTACCTCCATCAGGATGGACCCAACAGTAGACCTGACCACTCCAAATGGGTGTCCCACAGAGCGGTAGCTGTTGGGGGTGGCCAGCTTCCAGAGGGCAATAGCGACCCTCTTTTCCAGGGGGATGGCGGGCCGTAGGTGGGTGTCCTGCCATTGCAGAGCCAGGTACACAGCTCCTGGAAAGTGGCCTTCTGCATCCGGAAGTTGCGGAGCCACTCCTGGTCATCCCAGAGCTCCATAACGAGCCGGTCCCACCAGTCAGAGCTGGTGTCAAGCCTCCAAAAACGCCTGTCCATGAAGAAGTTTGGAGGCAAGGGCAGTGGGGCTGCATGGCCAGGCGAGCCCTTCGCACCTCTGGTCTGGGTCCAGATGGGAAGTAGCCTCATGACTGTGTCATGCAGATGCAGCAAAACTTGCAGTATGATGGCGTGGGGCCATCACCTGCCCAGGGGCGGCTCTGGCTCCATGCCAAAAAAAGAGGTCTAAATCAGAAAAACCTCCAAACAGAAAACCTGCTGGGGTGTCCCAGGAAGCTGGGCTCTCCAAACAAGCACTGCAATATCTTGCTTACCTCCTAGAGGGACAACAAAGGCAGCTGCAGGAGCAGAGCAACAGGTGTTCAGGGGCGTCCCTTTAACCACGCGTCTCTGCAAAGGGCAGGCAGCAGCACCCGGAAGGAAATGGCAGAAGCGGTTCCGGGTGGCTTTTTCTTTCAAAAGAGGGTCCAGCAGTCAGGACGCTCTTTTTCGAAAAAGCGGATCGATTTTCCGATCCGCATATTGTAGTCTAGACGCTCTTTTTTCGAAAGACGCTTTTCGAAAGGACTACTGTTACTCCTCATTGCAGGGGTAAAATTAGGGGCTTTAGTTCGAACTACCTAGCCCATGCCGCGTGTAGCTGCGGGCAGGGAGTCCGAACTACCGGGCATTTAAAAATGGCGTTGCCCGAGAACATGCAAATAAAGCCCGGGATATTTTAATCCCGGGCTTCATTTGCAAGTTCGAATGACTACATTAGCCACCCTAGTTCGAACTAGGATGGCTAGTGTAGACATACCCTTTGAGTGCAGAATTTGCATGTTAATGTATTATAAATGCAAGTGTAACCCACGCACCTAGTGTGGCTCACCATCCCATGGAGTGACACTTAGACCACTGACAGTGAGAGAGAAGAAGGGAGCTCGACAGCCTAAGCTAAGCACCAGCTGGTTTTAGAGCTCCAGCTGCAGAGGCTCCTATACTAAGCTCCAGTGATCCCAGGTTCAAACCCACCTGGTGGTAGCAGGGAAGAAGAACCTTTTATTGCTAAAATTGCATCCATGCATTTTGCCTTCCCTCTTTGCACTTCCATTTGCTGTGGAGAAAAGGGCTCCGCTTCTGATCTCTTTTACTTGGGAGGAAATTGGGATGAATGCCTCTGATGTCCGGGGGTGGTTACAACTTTATTATGATTGTTGTAGTGCCTGAGAGCCATCATGCTAATTGCTGTCTGAACATAGGAGTAGCCCGTCCCTGCCCCGAAGAGCTTTCAAACCAACTCGAGAAGATAGATGCAGATTAGGGACAAGGGATATAATCAACTAGCAAAGTGCACAATGCAGGGTCAGCACATATCACGTGAGTTCCACCATTTTTCTCTTGGGGGTGGCGTTGCGCTAGAAGGGGATTTATGTCAATGTGAAGCTGGCATAAGTAAGATCGGATTCCAGCTTGTGGAGGAGTAAGAGGCTGTTCCTTCAGAAGCAGAGGTGGCCTGGCTGCAGGGTTAGTCCAGGTGGCTTTTAGTTCAGAGGGTAGAGGCTCCTATACTAAGCTACCGAGGTACCTGGTTCAAATCTGCCTGGTGGTGGTTACACCTGCTTATGCTGTATCCCCATCCCCATGATGACAAATTCCCAGACCCCTTATTTCACTCTGACACACCCCACCGTTTATACAATGAGAGTCGAAATCAACAGGGTGCCCTTGTAGCCAAGAAGGCTAATGGCATATTGGGATGCATTTGGAGGAGCATTGCCAGCAGATCCAGAGAAGTGATTATTTCTCTACTAGGCACTGGGGAAGCCACATCTGGAGTGTTGCATCCAGTTCTGGGCCCAACACTATAGAAAGGATGTGGACGCATTGGAGAGGGTCCAGTGGGGGCAACCAAAATGATGAGGGGGCTGAAACACATGACCTACGAGGAGAGGCTCAGGGATTTGGGCTTGTTTGGTCTGCAGAAGAGAAGAGTGAGGGGGGATTTGAGAGCAGCATTCAACTTCCTGAAGGGAGTTCCAAAGAGGATGGAGAGAGGCTGTTCTCAGTGGGGACAGATGGCAGAATGAGGAGCAATGGTCTCAAGTTACAGTGGGAGAGGTCTAGGTGGGATATTAGAAAAAACTATTTCCCTAGGAGGGGGGTGAAGCACTGGGATGGGTTCCCTAGGGAGAGGGTGGAATCTCCATCCCTAGAGGTTTTGAAGTCCCGGCTTGGCAAAGTCCTGGCTGGGATGATCGAGTAGGGCTGGTTCTGCTTTGGGCAGAAGGTTGGACTCGATGACTCCTGTGGTCTCTTCCAGCCCTAGGATTCTGTGAGAAGGAAAAGGCAGAGAAAGGAAAAACTGCAACACCCTTCAGGAGGTTAGTGGTTAGAGACAGCACTTCAGTGGACTGCTCCTGAAGCTACTGCCAAGGGGACGTGCTCCAGAAAACCAAACGGACCAGAGGGGAGGTTGCTTTCCACTCTGGATTTCTGCGGCTCTGAAGTTAGGGCCAAGGAATCTGCCCTGGCCCACACTTCGCAGTAAGTATCTGCAAGCGTTTGCTTGTGCTTCGTTAAGGAGACTCAATTAAAGAAGCTACCCCAGTGGAAAACGTGCTTCCCTGGATGCTGTGAGAAAGCTCAGTGGAGTTCATCCCCTCTTGGCAGACCAAAGCACAATCTCAGAGGAGGAGAGGCTGTCAGATCAGCCTAACTCTTCACAGAGCCAAATGGTGGCAAGAGAGGTCATGAGACCTTGGTGGCATTTCCGTCCTTCGGGAGCTCAGGCACCATCTAATTATTTTTCCCTCTTGTTCCCGTAGACTAAATAGAACTGATAGACAAGTCTCCAACTCAATGGTTTTCTCTCCAAAATTGTGAGTTCCATGAACTCAAACTATTTCGTGGGGCTGAGTTGTGTCTAACGACAGGCGACTCTTAGAACATTTTGTTCTCAAATGTATCATCTGGACATTTATATCATTGTTGATAATACAAAAGTGAAAACATGTTAATGATGTGGTATTAAACATCAGAGGGGAAAGGATAAAGTCAAAATGGCTTGAGAAGGTTGGAATGGAATCGGTCATTTTGTAAAATAAATAAAATAAAATAATAATTCCAAGATTTTTTACTTTGTTCCTATTTAGGGTGGAACCAAGTTTCAAAATCCCTGTGTCAGGATGGAAAGTCATTATTTGATGGACTCCAATACTGGACCTTAACCTGTCATCCAAGAGGTGGGTACCTTGTATGCTCGTTGATGGAGTTTGTTGGCTAGACATCACTGTGAGCATCGTTTGGGGGAGAAAACAAATGCAGCTAACAAGATACTGACCTTCAACACTTGGCTTGAATGTTGACTGTTACAGCTTTGGATATTTAGCCTGTAAGGCCCAGATCCTCACAGGTATCTAGGTGCCTAACTTCCACTGAAACCAAAGGGAGTTAGGCTCCTAAATACCTTTGAGAATCTGGGCAGAAGTGCTTTGAGCCAGGGACTGAGTCTTCCTCAGAACACGTTGGGCGTGGAGGTTGTTCGTAGCTGAGCAATGCGCCATAACTCTCAAGACATTATGGACTTCAGCTACGGGGTGCGCGTGCTGAGGCTCACGTCTTCAGCTACTGGGGGAGGACTGGGGCAGAGACCAGAGCTTTCTTTGTTGCTTAAACCCCACCCCCTGGTGCCCCTTGCTGGACTGAAGCCATGAGCAGACCCACAAGGCTGAAACCCCAGCGCTCCTCCCAGGGCTGGCCTTACCATGAGGCAAACTGAGGCGGCCACCTCAGGTGCCAGACTGTGGCGGGGGCGCCACTAGTTCTCACTTTTTGAACAAGGCATTTTAAGTTGTTAGTTCTCCTTTATTGAGGTAGGTAGCAGAGCAGTACCATGACAGGAGTAGAACAGGAAGGAGGCAGAATTGAGACCTTTCAAAGTTTTGGCCCAAGCTAGGGGCCATGGGGGCCTCATTTGAGCTCCCCGCCTCAGGTGACAAAATGTAGTGGGCCAGCCCTGGCTCCTCCCAGCTAAAGTTCTGTGCCCCGGTGCTCCTGTGGGTCAGAAGCACTTGGCCCCTCGCCCCCATGCCCGAAGCTCCCCCAATGTTGTGGATGCAGCCCGAAGCCATGTCCTCAGCCCCAGGGCTAACGCTTGTGACGGTACAATATTTGCTGGGGGAAGGGGGTTTTCTCCCGGTTGTCCGGTAGGTCCATAACTCTGGTGTTTGTATCTCTGAGGCTGTCCTGGAGGTTGTAGAACACCCAGCACAAAGGGAACCGAATCCCAGCCGGGGCATGAGAGCAATGCCAATATTGAACACTAAGAACTACAGTGTTATTGGCCTGGGTGGTGTCCAGAAGGACCACTCTGGAGGAAGCCAGGTTTTGTAGGACAAGAACGCAGCTCGTCCTATGTGCCCACGCAGGGAAATAAATGAAGGCAAGGTGATTGCAGGGAGGCAAGCCTGGGCTACCCCCATCCCGGGTCAGCAAAGGGAAGAGGAGCAGCCCCTGTTGGGAATGCTTGTTCCCCTTCCAAGTATATTTGGGTGGGCCAGGGCTGGTAGTGAGCAAAGTCTTCTCTCTGGCCCAGTTGGGCAACATAGCTGAGCTGGTAGGAAGGTGGAGGGGAAGACTGGTTCAGGTTATTCTTCATTCTCCTCAGAACAAGGGGGGAAGCCCAGGACCAAACCGTGGCTGAGTCTTTTCCTCCCCCGGGGCAGCGAGCACAGGGCTGGCCTTACCATGAGGCGAACTGAAGTGGCCGCCTCAGGTGCCAGACTGTGTGTATGTGTGTGTGTGTGGGGGGGTGGGGAGACGCCAGTAGGACCCAAAGTGTAGAAAATTGTGTCTGCTGCTGTTAGTTCTCCTTTATTGGGGTAGGTAGGAGAGCAGTACCATGAGAGGAGTAGAACAAGAAGGAGGCAGAATTGAGACCTTTCAAAGTTTTGGCCCAAGCGAGGGGGCATGGGGGCGTCATTTGAGCTCCCCCACCTCAGGTGCCAAAATGTTGTGGGCCGGCCCTGAGCGCACAACCCTGACTCCCTGAGAAGGGTAAGTCCACACGCTGGCCATTCGTGCGTAGAAACATGGCGTACGAAACACAGGGACTGACACGAGAGGCCAGGCCACAGATAGAGCAGCAGCAGCCCTTCAGGAAGCGTCCCCTATAGTCCACCTGCGATGAGATCACGGCCCTGGGATATCGGCAGAGTCGCTTCAGGAAGATGCCGCGCCAATAAGTGGCGGATTCGCTTGAGGAAGATGCAGCGCTGTCCCCGTGGGTAACAGGGCACGACTCACCGCCACGGCACCTCCTGCTGGTCACGCTGGGAATTAGCGGCGCTCAGGGCTGGAGCACCCCTTCTGGCTGGTGTCACGCCTGCTGTTCCCTGTTTTCTGCTAATGGCACCGTCACCTGGCGTTAGAACCTGCATCCCTTCCAGACCCAGCGCCCTTCCCTCTGGTTACCCCCACACTCTGGGGTCCTCCCTGTCAGGAACCCCAGCCTCCCTACCCACCTTGCCTCAATGACCCACTGCCAGTTTTCACCTAGCCCCTAACCTCAGTGGCAAACTGCCATCTGACATGGCCACTCCTCACAGGCAAGGGGGTGTGGACCTGCTGGCTGCCTCCCTGCAGCCCTAGTACCCCTCAGGTCCCAGTCACTGGGCCTCAGCCTGGGATTACTCAGGCTGGAGCTCCTCTGCCTCATGCTGCCTTTCCCCAGCACTGCTCTGCCCGTGCTGAGTAGGCAGCTAGGTCCTTCTCCCTCCAGGGCTGGAGAGGGAATGAGCTTAGCCAGGCCAGCCATCTCTTTTATACAGCCCTCCTTGGCTCTGATTGGCTGCTGCAGGGTCGCTCATGATTGGCCCCCTCGCTACAGCCCTCTCCCAGAGCTGTTTTAACCCTTTTTATGCCTGGACCACCCCGCTACACCGTGTTAGACCATAATGCACATTCACGTGAGTTGTGCTTCACGTTTATACATGTGTGCCACAGCCCTCCACAGCACGTTGCTGTTTTTCCGAAAAAACTTCAATTACATCCACGCTGCCATCGCATTCTTCCGAAAGAAAATCGAAAGAACAGAGGGGTTTTTCCAACACTGGTAATCCTCATTCTACGAGGAAGAAGCCTTTTTCCAAAAGAGCTCTTTCGGAAAAAGGCATGTGTGGATGGGGAAGAGATAGTTCTTTCACAAGAAGAGGAAAGAGGAAAAAGCACAGGTGCCCCGGTGGCCACTCCGTCCATAGTAATCACAGCTTATATGCAAGAGAACATCCATTCAGTGTGGATGCTATCTTTCAAAAAAGCAGATCGCTTTTTTTCGATGCACTTTTGTAGTGTGGACGCTCTCTTTCAGAAGAAGTTTTTCCAGAAGATCTCTTCCTGAAAAGCTTCTTCCGAAAGAAGCCTGCAGTCTAGACATAGCCTAACTCGGCTACCCCCCTGAAGCTCTTTATCATGTCTGTGTGCCATATCTTGGGATTTTATTTTTATTAGCCAAGTGGCACACTATATCCGGCTTTTTCATGCAACTTGTATTTTTTCTTTCATTCCTGCCCAGGTGTTTTCACCCCCATTTTTAAAAATGTCAATATTTCCTTCACTTAGGAAAGTGGAAAGTCATTCCACTGATAAATTGCTGGTCTGTAAGTACTTTCCAGCAGCGTTAATTACAATTCTCATTTCGCTGTTTTCTTTCCAGTTTGAGACATGCCACTTATTGTATCGATCATAAACACAATCCATCCCTTTGTTTCTATGGTTAGGATGTCAACCACCTTTCATCCTGCTGTCACTTGTGACTCCCTCCCTATTGATTTGCTGCTGGCTTGTCCCTTTCCCTATATCAGATTGTCTTTTTTCCATTACCGCCCTTCCACTTTTATTCCCCTTCAGATCTCTCTGAGCAACCTCTGCCTCTGGCCTTTTACATTTCGGCAACTTGCTTTGCCTCCGTTCATCTTTCATATGCTGAGCTGCGTTTTCCAGGGATTTTCCTCTGCCCCTTCCTCGCAGATTTCATACGAATGGCCAGCCCCGTGTTTCCTGCGCTGAGTTTTGCCTTTGCAATTATTTGCTACGTGATCCACTTTTTTGGCATCTGTAGCATCTTCGAGGCATTGGAATATTGGGCTTAGTCCAGATCATCTGATACCCTGAAGTTACTGGATCTGGCAGCAACCGTCCATTAAGCCATTGAGAACTTGCTATTAGCAGTTAACACATCATCTTCACCTCCTCCTTGCTTTATTTCCTCTTCTGATATTTCATTGGCACACCATATACTGCCCCTCCTGCTCTGTGAGGAAACATAGAATCATAGAATCCTAGGGCTGGAAGAGACCCCAGGAATCATCGAGTCCAGCCCCCTGCCCAAAGCAGGACCAACCCCAACTCAATCATCCCAGCCAGGGCTTGGTCAAGCCGGGACTTCAAACCTCTAGGGATGGAGATTCCACCCCCTTCCTAGGGAACCCATCCCAGTGCTTCCCCACCCACCTAGGGAAATAGTTTTTCCTAATATCCCACCTAGACCTCCCCCACTGCAACTTGAGACCATTGCTCCTTGTTCTGCCATCTGCCCCCACTGAGAACAGCCTCTCTCCATCCTCTTTGGAACCCCCCTTCAGGAAGTTGAAGGCTGCTACCAAATCCCCCCTCACTTTTCTCTTCTGCAAACTAAATAAGCCCAAATCCTTCAGTCTCTCCTCGTAGATCACATGCTCCAGCCCCCTCATCATTTTGGTTGCCCTCCACTGGACCCTCTTCAATGCGTCCACCTCCTTTTTGTAATGAGGGGCCCAGAACTGGACGCAATACTCCAGATGTGGCCACCCCAGTGCCGAATAAAGGGGAATAATCACTTCCCTAGATCTGCTGGCAACGCTCCTTCTAATGCAACTCCAATATGCCATTATTGTTTTTGGCTGCAAGGGCACCCTGTTGACTCATATCCAGCTTCTCATCCACTGTAATCCCCAGGTCCTTTTCTGCCGAACTGCTGCCTAGCCAGTCAGTCCCCAGCCTGTAACTGGAATCTCACCCTAGAATCTGGGTCGCTGGCAGCTTATTTTAATTTTATTTTCACCTCTTATCTTAAGTAGCTTCCCTACTTCTTCTTTGCTTTGAACATTCTGCTAACAATCCCATCCTCGTAGTTTCTTAGCTCTAACTGTATCTCCAGCACTTTTTTTTTCGGTCCCCTCAAAAATCCTCAGAGGACTAGTGTTTCAGTTCCCTGGAAGCTGGGCACTTGTGCTGCCTCTTAGGAGAGATCCAAATGCCGCCCAGCTGATTAGCAGAGAACCCACAGCTAGGTTTTTTGTTTCTACGGTGGTGCACATCCACACACGTCACTGGACACATAACATTTATTCTGAGCATGGATGGAAAAGATTAGAGGGAACATTGGTGGGTATTCCCTATCTTCAAGGCCTTACCTTGCAATTTTTACAATTTTATGTCATTTTTCCCCATTTGTTTTTCTCCCCTTCCCGATTTGCTGACCATTTTCGTGGTTCCAGAGAATCCACCTTTTCCTGGGTTTGCATCTGATCTTCCTCCTGACCCTGTCCTCAGGGTCTAGCTTGGTCTCATTTTCATTTCTTGCCTCTTCCATCTCTATCTGCCTGGCCTGCCAGCCAGTCCCCTCAAAATCAGCTCCCCAGCCTACTCTATCCCTCCTACCCCCTTCTCTACCAGGTTCCTCCCTTTATGCTGCCCACCCAGCTACTCCCCCAGCTGGGCTCCATCATGAATTGGGCCTGGCCCACTCCCCAGGTGCCTTAACTGAGCTCTCCAATTTCAGTTAATCCTTCGTCTGTGAGGGGTACACACCGCACCGCCGGTGAACGTTGTTATTAGCTGAAACCAAAGGGCCAATTTTCATGTACAACTCAGAGCCGAAGGGCAAAGAGGAATATGTTCCCAGCTGCACAGTTCCTGGCTGTGACTACGCATACTCCTGCCCTGAATAGTTCTCTCCTCTTGTCTGTGGCTGCCCGCTGTGCTCCTTGGGATTTGCTTTGCAGCTTGCGCTGGTCACAGGAGCCCTTCCACAACAAGCCAGGGCCTTAGAAATACTACACCTTGCGATCACACTCCCACCTTGGCTGTCTTTACAGACCGCACAGCGCTTTACAAAGGTGAGTCAGCATCCTGAGCTCCATTGGACAGCTGGTAAAACCGAGTCAAAGAACGAGGAAGGGGCCGGCCCAATGTCGCCCAGCAGGTCCGTTGAAATTCAGAGCATAGAAGCGTCCATCTCTCCTCACTGCTTACTTGGACCCCCTCGTGAATGGGCCACTCTATCCCTTAACTGCAAAGAGGATATTTCACATATTGCTGCCAGCTCTTTTAGGGTACGTCCACACTGCACGCTTATTTCGGAATAAGCTATTCTGGAATAGTTATTCTGAACTAGCTTATTTCGAAATAGCACGTCTACACTGCAGGGAAGCTTCAAAATGAGTCCGAGGCCGGCTTCCCTAATGTAGACGTGCTATCTCGATTTAGAGTCCCAGGAGGCACTGGGGAGGAATAACTTAGAATGGCCCAGGGGAAAGGCTATTTCGAAATAGCAGCAGTGGAGCTTCTACACAGGCCTTATTTTGAAATAGCTCTTTCGGAAGAGGCCTTATTCCTGGTAGAATGAGGTTTACAGATTTTGGAATAAGCCATCCCTTATTTTGAAATTATTTCGCAATAATGGAACGGCTGCGTAGATGCTCGCGTTGTTATCTCGCAATAATGGTGCAGTGTAGACGCACCTTTATTGACCTACCGCCCCCGGGAAGAACCTCATCTCTGCCACGCTTCCTTCCTAGATGTGCCCTTGCACCCAGAGATACTCCCCGTTGCAGTATCTTGACACCAATGGCTGGGTCCGGAACCTACCCCTCGGAAATCTGTACAGAGTGCACATGTTCAATGCGTCAGGAAGGGTAAACATCAACAGGAAGTTGGGTTGAGTTGAGTTCTGACATGATCACAGGGGGCCTTCCCCAGGCCCCGGGTCTAGCGCCCCCCCACTTGACCTAAGATCCTGGCACAATCCATCCAAAACTCACCTCATTGTTCAATGCAATGACAAAGAGTTGGTCAGAAAATGGAAGGGAAATTTGTGTATTTTTTTCATTGAATCATAGAATCATAGCATACTAGAACTGGAAGGGACCACAAGAGGTCATCAACTCCAGTCCCCTGCCCTCACGGCAGGACCAAGCACTGTCTACACTACCCTTGACAGATGTCTATCCAACCTGTCCTTAAATATCTCCAGAGATGGAGATTCCACAACCTCCCTAGGCAATTTATTCCAGTGTTTAATCATCCTGGCAGTTAGGAAGTTTTTCCTAATGTCCAACCTAAACCTTCCTTGCTGCAATTTAACCCCATGGCTTCTTCTCCTGTCATCGGAGGTCAAAAAGAACAATATTTCCCCCTCCTTGTAACACTCTTTTAGATACCTGAAAACCACTCTCATGTCCCCTCTCAGTCTTCTCTTTTCCAAACTTAACAAGCCCAGTTCTTTCAGTCTTCCCTCATAGCTCATGTTTTCTAGATCTGTCATCATTTTTATTGCTCTTCTCTGGACCTTCTCCAACATCTTTCTTGAAATGTGGCACCCAGGACTGGAAACAATACTCCAGCTGAGGCCTAATCAGCACAGAAAAATAAATTCTCATGTCTTGCTCACCACACTGCTGTTGAGTGCAAGCCAGATGCATATTGGGTTTTTTTTTTTGGCAACAGCATCAACCACCTAATGGAACATCAACAGGTAGAATTGAACCTAGCACCTCTGGAATTCAGGCTATGAGCCTCTACTACAGAAGCTATGAAGCTAGCTAGCTCCCAGCTAAGCCTGTAGAGCAAACTCATTTTCTCTCTCTCTGTATCTCTCTCTCTCTAGGTGATTTCATTGCCACTCCGTGGGACAGTGTGCCCCACACAGCAGGTATGTGGGTTCCACTAACACTTGCTTTTATCTCAACAGAGGATTCTCGCCATGAGATCACCTTGGTAACTTGATTCCACGGCATGGTCCAACGTTATGTTCTCATTTCAGATATCATATGGCACCAATCACCCCACTGCCTCTCAAACACTGGCTTCTGGCTAAAAGATATGCCTGGAATGCATTGTCATCATGTTACATCGAGGCATGATTTCACCGAGGGGAATGGAGGAACAAAAAACCAACAAAAAGCCAAAGCTGTAGCATGATCATCATATAATGCAAACAGGACTGTGCGTAGATTGCTTTTGGCAGGCATGAGTTTATACTATTTCAATTAAACCCAGCTGGCGTCAGCTATATTTAGAGACATTTGGTTTTGGTGGGTGTTTTGGTTTTTTTTAAATCGATGTGACTGAAAAGAGTTTCAGAAGAGCAAAGTCGGACAGCTTCTGATTGCTATCTTCTAATGCGAGAGCGTTTCAGATGAAATGCAATGGCGAAGCATAATTAAATTCCGCCTAAATGGAAGGAAGGCTGTCCCATGGGGGCTTGAGATGGGGAATGGAATGTAGTACCTCTGAAGCATGCTGTGGTTTAGATTTGCAACCGAAACATGATTACCTTTTCAATTCTGCTCCCCGGCCTGGGTTAAAACAGATGTAGTTCTTGTCCAGTTCTTAGTGAACACAAGTTTATTGACTAGCTAGCCATCTGTGCAAATGGGTTGAAAAATGGTGAAAATTAAAACATTGCCAACATGGTCAAAGTCGTTTGCATTTCACAAGGTTTCAACTGGACTGGCTCCTTCCTTTTGGTGATTTTTAAATCAACGTTTTCTCTAATTGCTTTCAAATCTTGTTTGTGGTTTTCACTTTTGGTAAATGAGGGGGGAAAACCATAAGAACATAAAAACGGCCAGACTGGGTCAGACCAAAGGTCCATCTAGCCCAGTGTCCTGTCTGCCGACAGTGGCCAATGCCAGATGCCCCAGAGGGAGGGAACACAACAGGGAATCCTCACGTGATCCCTCGCCTGTCACCCATTTCCAGACAAGCAGAGGCTAGGGACACCATTCCTACCCATCCTGGCTAATAGCCATTGATGGACCTAACCTCCATGAATCTATCTAGCTCTTTTTTGAACCCTGCTAAAGTCCTAGTCTTCACCACATCCTCTGGCAAGGAGTTCCACAGGTTGACTGTGCGCTGAGTGAAGAAAAACTTCCTTTTGTTTGTTTTAAACCTGCTGCCTATTAATTTCATTTGGTGCCCTCTAGTTCTTATATTGTGGGAATAAGTCAATAACTTTTCCTTATTCACTTTATTTCCACACCAGTGGATACATATTTGCATGAAAACTGTTTTGAAAAGAGGAAAGTTTCTAGAAGAGGGTCAGGTTTTCCTGAACTTTTTTCATTTTCAAAAAATAAACTTCCTTGTCTGCCAAAGTTTTTGACCACTTCTCTCTCTGCCCATTATCACCACAGACTTTGAGCTTCACTTGTCACATTGGACAACATTTTGAAAGTAGCAAAGTTATCTGATGTTTGGGGAAATTGTGAGTTTCCCAGCTAACAGGGTGCCTGACAAATTGAAGCAGCGTCTGCTTTTTATGAGAGAATGAGAACAGTCGCTTTGCCAGCTGTTCACATGCAAGCCTTTCCTTCTTGACAACCCAGCTGGGAGCTAGAGTGACAAGATGTGTGATTTCTAGTCTACGTGTGGCTGTTCTCATTACACATGTCATTTAGAGCAACACAGCCAGAGCAAATTACAAATTCTTAACAGCTCAGAAAACCCACCTGGCAAATTGTGTCACTCATAGTTGATTTTCCCCTTTGTCTTCCTTTCTTTTTTCCTATTTTTTAAAATAGTTTTCGAAGCTGGTGTAGCTGGAGGAAAGTTCCAGTGTAGACCTCTATGATTTATAGGATGTACTGCTCTCATGGCTAGCAATAGTAGCCTGTTATCTTTTTTATAAAGGACAGCCACTAGGGAGTAATATGATTGAGCTACTGACAGGGTACATCTAAACTACATCCCTTTTTCGATAAAGGGATGTAAATTAGATGTATCGAAATTGTAAATGAAGCCGGGATTGGAATTTCCCATGCTTCATTTATATAATGGTGGCCGCGGGGTTTTTTTCGAAATGCCCCATTCCGAAAGATCCTGTAACCCTCAAAAAACGATCTTTCAAAAAATGAGGGTTACAGGATCTTTCGAAATGGGGCATTTCGAAAAAAACCCCGCGGCCGCTATTATGTAAATGAAGCACAGGAAATTCAAATCCTGGCTTCATTTACAATTTCGATACATCTAATTTACATCCCTTTATCGAAAAAGGGATGTAGTTTAGATGTACCCACAATGTCCAGCTTCCATGTTGAGTTCAATTCAGTTCAATTCTGAGGGGGTGAGCCTCAAAGGAGTTGAAGCAGGGACTTGGTTCTGCTGAGCCTACTATAAGGTGGGTGCATAACAGGCTGGATAACGATTCTCATAGAGTAGTTATTAATGATTCACAATCAAGCTAGAAGGGAATGTGGGGTTCTGCAGGGGTTTGTTTTGGGGCTAGTTCTGTTCAATATCTTCAACAACGATTTAGATGATGGCCTAGAGAGTACACTTATTAAGTTTGCAGATGATACCAAGCTGGGAGGGGTTGCAAGTGCATTGGAGGGTAGGGTCATAATTCAAAATGATCTGGATAAGCTGGAGAAAGGGTCTGAGGTAAAGCTTAATAAGGACAAATGCAAAGTGCTCCACTTAGGAAGGAACAATCAGTTTCTCACACATACAGAATGGGAAGCGACTGTCTAGGAAGGAGCACTGCAGAAAAGGATCTAGGGGTCATAATGGACCACGAGCTAAATATGAGTCAACAGTGTGACGCTGTTGCAAAAAACAGTGATGCATTCTGGGATACATTCACAGGAGTGTTGTGAGCACGACACAAGAAGTCATTCTTCCGCTCTACTCTGTGCTGATTAGGCCTCAGTTGGAATATTGTGTCCCGTTCTGGGCACCGCATTTCAAGAAAGCTGTGGAGAAACTGGAGAAGGTCCAGAAAAGAAGAACAAAGATAATTCAAGGTCTAGAAAACTTGAGCTATGAGGGAGGGCTGAAGGAACTGAGTTTGTTTAGCTTGGAAAAGAAGACTGAGAGGGGACATGAGAGAAGTTTTCAGGTACCTAAAAGGGTGTCACAGGAAGGAGGGGGGAAAATTGTTCTCCTTGGCCTCTGAGTATAGGATGAGAAGCAATGGGCTTAAACTGCAGCAAGGGAGGTTTATGTTGGACATTAGGAAAAACTTCTGAACTGTCAGGGTGGTTAAACACTGGAATAAATTGCCTAGAGAGACTGTAGAATCTCCAGCACTGGAGATATTTAAGAGCAGATTGGATAGACATCTATCAGGGATGATCTAGACAGTGCTTAGTCCTGCCGGGAGGGCAGGGGACTAGACTTGATGACCTCTCGCGGTCCCTTCCCGTTCTAATGTGCTATGATTCTATGATGCTGCGCCGCCAGATTGTCTCGAGCATACAGGGGTCACAGTACTGACCGAGTCATTTTCCCCTCTGTAGCTCCCACACAACTACCTTCCTCAGACCTGTTAGCTGCCTTGCCTCCAAGAAGTGAGGAAAGAACGAAGCAACGCGGGAGTAGCGAAGAGGCAGGATGGCTCAGTGGTTAGTACGCGCATGTGTGACTCGGAAGGCCTGTGTTCAGTCCCTTGCCTATCTCAAGCTTCCTGTGAAGCTCTGAGAAAGTAGCTCAGGGAATATCTCCCACAGGTGCATACTCTGTGAGTGGTCTAGGGCTGAGGGGAAGGGCCGCCATCCAGCTATCTGTCAGCTGGAAGACGGCTGAGAGCAGTGAGTAGAGAAGAGCCTTGGGGAGGGGGCGGAGCAGACGCAGGAAGAGATGGAGCAAGGGTGTGGCTTTGAGGGGAGAGGGTGGGGCCTGAGGGAAGAGGGGCAGGATAAGAGAGGGTGGAGTGGAAGCAGGGTCTGAGGGCAAAGCAGGAATGGAGGACCCCTGGAGATAAGAAAAAACTCAGTTCCTCTGATAGCTATGCTGCAATAAAAACCCCTCAGTCTGCTGGGACTTCTGGTGATGGGGGCCTGATAAGTAGTTTCTCTGGACAGGAGGAGCAGATGCCTAGCTATGCAATGGGCAGGAACTGCACAACTAGCTGAGACGCCTTTGTCCAATCTTCTCTTCCAACTGTAACTTTCCAACCAGACATTTTTGCAGGAAAAAACAAAATTCCACTTCCGCTGCCACTATAGTGGACCACAAGCTGAATATGAGTCAGCAGTGTGATGCTGTTGCAAAAAAACCAAATATGATTCTGGGATGCATTAACAGGTGTGTTGTGAGCAAGACACGAGAAGTCATTCTTCCGCTCTACTCTGCGCTGGTTAGGCCTCAGTTGGAGTATTGTGTCCAGTTCTGGGCACCGCATTTCAAGAAAGATGTGGAGAAATTGGAGAGAGTCCAGAGAAGAACAACAAGAATGATTAAAGATCTAGAGAACACGAGCTATGAAGGAAGGCTGAAAGAATTGGGTTTGTTTAGTTTAGAAAAGAGAAGACTGAGGGGGGACATGATAGCAGTTTTCCGGTATCTAAAAGGGTGTCATAAGGAGGAGGGAGAAAACGTGTTCATCTTTGCCTCTGAGGACAGAACAAGAAGCAATGGGCTTAAACTGCAGCAAGGGAGGTTTAGGTTGGACATTAGGAAAAAGTTCCTAACTGTCAGGGTATAAATTGCCCAGGGAGGTTGTGGAATCTCCATCTCTGGAGATATTTAAGAGTAGGTTAGATAAATGTCTATCAGGGATGGTCTAGACAGTACTGGGTCCTGTCATGAGGGCAGGGGACTGGACTCGATGACCTCTCGAGGTCCCTTCCAGTCCTCGTATTCTATGATTCCATTGAAATATTCATGTTTTCGTCCTAAACCAAAACTCTTCATTTTTTGGCCATACCCAGACATGCCTGAGTTTGGGCTGAAAAGGCAAAACATTTAAGGAATTTGCACGGGTGGGGGGGGGTTGATCAAAATGCCAAACTTTTGGACATGAGAGAGACAATCACTTCCTGCCCAAGCATTGCTTCCTGGCTAGCCTTCATTGTCTCTGTGGTGGGACTCTTGGGAGCTCAACATTTCTCAGGAGACGTTGGAGGGCTGAGTGCAGTGAGTAGACAGGCTGTCATAACCAGGAGGCTGACCAGCAGCCTGGTGGCTAAGGGGTTAACCTAGCCAGGTATTTGGTCAGCCAATAGCAATGCAGGTAGGGATTTCAAACTGGGAGAAAGGAATTTTTATCTTTTCCCTCCTTTGTCTGAGTCAGAGCGGTTTCTTCCAAGTAACAGGGAAATGGGAAGGCTTGCCTCTCTCGAAGAAAAGACTTCTTATAATGTCAGGTTTTATTGTTTTCTGGTTTGGGGATTTGGAATTGATGTCTGAGCTGATAAAAGTGTTTTTTTCTCTCTCTCTTTTGTAATGAAGTTTTCTAACCCGGGGAATTTTCTCTGAGTGTATCAGTTGGTGGCTCTTCCCATCTAGCCAACTCAACTATGCTTGCAACTGTAGTTTTGATAATAAAAGTTTGTTTCCTTTTTCTAATTAACCTGGTATTGGTTCATTTTGGTGTCCTAGTTTTACCTTAGGGATGAGATTTCCCAAGTGATCTCTTCCCTGATTTTTCGTGGAAATTCTTGGGTGGTGGCAGCGGATATTTCCCAAAGTCTGGGTATTAGGATTTTGGGGGGAAGTTTTTGTAGCAAAGCCAGTAGAAACAAGGTTTAGGGTGCTTTTGCAGGCCCTCACTTCTGCATTTGTCATGCCAGTGTGGGGAACAACCTTCACACAGGTGCTTTGGGGCGGGGGCGGAGCAGAGGCAGGAAGAGGTGGAGCAAGGGCGTGGCTTTGGGGGGAGAGGGTGGAGCCTGAGGGGAGAGCAGGACTGTTCCTTGAGACAACCGTTCTCTTTGGTGTGGTTCCCGTTGCAGAACACTGGGTCTTTTCTAGAGCTGTCCCCCAGACCCATGCTTAGCAGGGGTTCACCACCAAGACCGCGGCCTTCCACCAACTGCCCTTGACTGCTTCCCTCCCGAGGTTGTGGAAGGTGTGGCATGATGTGATGAAAAAGCACAGTGAAAGCACGCTGTGGTAAGAAACCTCCCTGCAGGCCATGGGAGGAGGGAAGGAGATCTGGAAGGGAAGGACTGCACCCAAATGCAAATAGCAAGCAGATGATGGCTGTGCCGTTGCAAAAAGCAAACCCTCTTCTGTTGGTGGCCCAAACACTGTGACAAGGGCTGCCCTCTGAGCAATTGGCTTTGATCCGAGGTGTGAATGTCATGTAAGGGATATGTCTTAATGCCTGAAACACTTGGAAGGCCGCGGCTTGAGAGCGAGAGTGGAAAAATGACTCCGCTCGTGGCAGATAGACATGACTGCTAAAGATTCCCTTCTTGGCATCCGCTGCCATTTACTGCAAGCAGCCGGATTGCACTTCAGACCGGGAAGCCTTGATTTCATTTCTCTGGCCCCCAACCCCACCCTCGCCATTGTTCGGCAGGGCTAAATTTAGGCAGGAGGTTTGGTAGGAAATTCAAGCCCCACATTGCAGTAGCAATTGCTTTCCAGTCTGTTGATCCGCTTGGTTTTGTTGCTGCAGGGTGACTTGACCACACTGTGATTGCTTAGGGGCCCGCGCGAAGACACGGTGAAACACAAGCCATCTTTGGGAGACGTAGGCTGGCCGAATGTGGGTCTTTGTCACCCTCTGGTGGACGTGCGAGTTATGATTCCGATAGATGTATGAGTCTGCGATTGCTTCCAACAACAGGACTTCGGCTCAGCTCCTCAAAAGCCCCGAGGTGTCTGCCTCCCGTCAAAATCAGTCAGGCAGGTGTCTAAATACTTATGTAGTCCCCTTACTAAAGGAGCCTCTGACTCACTGGGAGGAGCCTATGGGCTGCAATATAGCCCTAGGGACTACAACTCCCATGAACCCTTTGGGAAAAAGGAGGGAACGGAGGCTCTCCCAGGCTATGCAGGAAAAGAGTTGGTGGGCTCCATTTTGGAGAGAGGAGCCAGGCTGCTGGTGAGGAGCCTTTTCCAGGCCAAGAGCTGTTGGTCTGCAGCTAGAGCCTGTTACGGAGAGCCTGCTGGGGCTTGGATCTAACAGGCTGCATCAGGGGCTGTTGGTGATTGTCCCTGGAGGGGAGAAAACTTGGCCGTGCCTGTGGCTGAGAAGGGCCTACATCACCCTGCATAGAAGGGTAACTGTGTGTAACAGGCTCTTTGGGAAAGTGCTGCCTGGGACAGACTGACTCTGGGGTCAAAGGGAGCCATAGTGATCTGCCCAGGTAGCCAGAGCTGCTGGCGTTTGGTGGGGCCTGCTCCAGTGGCCGAGGGATTTTGTAGCTGGCTGCTCTGCTTGGACTAAGTCACTCAGAACCTGCCCAGGGCTGTCTCCATTCCAGCTGCAGACCTCCAAGCGCGCCCACGCCAGCACGTGTCTGGGACTTTGAATCCAGAGGAGGGTGCACTCTGGGGTGGGACACGTGGTGGCAGTGGGAATGCCAGATGGATAAGTTTTCTTTCTTTCTGTGTACTTTGTTAATTGATTTTACTCACTTTTAATCTGTTCAACCCTGTTTCTTTAAATTGTTAAATAAAGGTGTGTTAATTCTAATGTAATCAATTAGATGTATAATATTTATAATTGTTTTCTTGGAGTTAGATCCAGATTATTGCAGGAATAATTTTATTCCTAGAGGCTCCCAAGGCACACCACTAAGGGTACGGCTACACTGTTTTTGGGTTTTTTCAGAAGAAGGTATGCAAATTGCGCTTGCATTTGCATATCTTCTTCTGGTTTTTTTTTTCCAGAAGAGGATTTTTCTATATTTTCTACATGGGGCCAAATGTTGGGAAAAAACACCCTCTTTTGGAACCCCCCTGTACACCTCATTTTACAAGGAATAAGGGGGCTTCTGAAAGGGGGGGGGATTCCGACATTTGGCCCCGTGTGGATGGGCCAAATATCAGAAAATCCTCTTCCAGAAAAAAAAATGGAAGAAGATATGCAAATGCAAGTGCAATTTGCATACCTTCTTCGAAAAAACCCCCAACAGGGTAGCCATACCCCTAAGTGAGTACAGGGTCAGCCAGCTGGAGGTACCGCCATTGTATATTCGTTAGGATCAAGGGACTGCAGTAAGGGGGTGGATAGGGAAACCCCAACTAAACCACATCACCACTGGGGTACTCAGGATCTCCTTTTATGTTAAAACATCAGGTGCCCAGGCACACCTGTGAGCGTGACCTGCTCCTGAGTAACCCAGGGAGGAAAGATATACTGGCATTAGAAAAGGTTCAGAGAAAGGCAACTAAAATGATTAGGGGTTTGGAACGGGTCCCATATGAGGAGAGATTAAAGAGGCTGGGACTTTTCAGCTTGGAAAAGAGGAGACTAAGGGGGGATAGGATAGAGGTCTATAAAATCATGAGTGGTGTGGAGAAAGTGAATAAGGAAAAGTTATTTACTTGTTCCCATAATGTAAGAACTAGGGGCCACCAAATTAAACTAATGGGCAGCAGGTTTAAAACAAATAAAAGGAAGTTCTTCTTCACACAGCGCACAGTCAATCTGTGGAACTCCTTGCCTGAGGAGGTTGTGAAGGCTAGGACTATAACAGGGTTTAAAAGAGAACTAGATAAATTCATGGAGGTTAAGTCCATAAATGGCTATTAGCCAGTATGGGTAAGGAATGGTGTCCCTAGCCTCTGCTTGTCAGAGGATGGAGGTGGATGGCAGGAGAGAGATCGCTTGGTCGTTACCTGTTGAATTCACTCCCTCCGGGGCATCTGGCGCTGGCCACTGTCAACAGACAGGGTACTGGGCTGGATGGACCTTTGGTCTGACCCAGTATGGCCATTCTTATGTTCTTATGAAAAAGGGGGTTACACTTAATTCCAAGAAAGATCCTTCATGATTTTACTGCAGGGGTTCATACCTTGCTGGGGGTTCACATGTGGTGGCTCTGTAGGAGAATGAGGGCGCGTCTACACAGCAGAGCTAAAGCAGAAATACGCTTCTCAACTGGAGCTACGTCAGTTGCGTAGCTTTTGTTGAAATAGCTTATTTTGGCTTTTGGCGCTGTCTACACAGCAGGAAGTCCAAGGTAGAGCCCTCTTCCTCCGATTTCCCTTACTCCTTGTACAATGAGGGTTACAGGAATCGGAGTGAGACGTCCTCCAGCTTGACAGTATTTCGACATTATTTCGAAATAACTGCCTGTTGTGTAGACGCGGACTGTGTCCATTATTCCGAAATAATGCTGCTGTGTAGACATAGCCTGACAGAATTAGTGGTTTCCATGCTGCCTAGGTGGAGACCCTGTTTCTGGAGCGCAGCTTAAAGGGCGTGTGTTCGAGTTTACCAGACTTCCTGGTCAGCAGGAGCCATGAAACTAATCCTGACCCAAATTCTGTGCTGGTGAAAGGTATCGGGGTGATCGTGCTACAAACTGGAGGTAAATAAATAACAAACTGAAATATGACCAGTCTGATAAGTGTAAAGTTACCCCCCAGCGCTGACAGGTCATCGCAGTTAATGCCTGCAATTAACACAAAACAAAGTAGGGGTTTGTTTGTTTTTTTTAAATGAGTGAATTGAAGATCAAATTGCACTGGTAAACAAGTATCAGAGGGGTAGCCGTGTTAGTCTGAATCTGCAAAAGCGGCGAGGAGTCCTGTGGCACCTTATAGACTAACCGAAGTGTTGGAGCATAAGCTTTCATGGGCAAAGACCCACTTCGTCAGATGCATGGTCTTTGCCCACGAAAGCTTATGCTCCAACACTTCGGTTAGCCTATAAAGTGCCACAGGACTCCTCGCCGCTTTTACTGGTAAACAAAGCACTGTAAAATGTCAAGAGCCAACAAATGCATGCAGCCCTGTTTCTTGTTCGACCGCTGGCTAAGACATACTAATTGGTTTACTGAAAAAACAACAAATCATCTTGTAGCACTTTATAGACTAACAAAACATATAGATGAGAGAATGCTTCCCGCTTCTTATTTATAGTGCCACCTGATAGTGGGAAGAAATATTTGCAGGGCAGTGTGGTCGCCAGATGTGCGAAACGTTCGCATGTCCCTTCATGCTTCAACTTGAAGTTCCTCACTGTTGTGTTTTTGAGTGCCACAACTGAATCCTTATATTCCAAGTGGGGCATAGGTCATCTACAAGTCTCCTCCACTTCACTCTGTCTGGAGACAAAACTTCTAGCTGACTCCAGGAGTACCCCAATTGTCCTTCAATCTCAGTAATCTTTTCCACGTTGTCCGAGGTCTTCCTTATTTGTGTTTTCCTTGTGTGTCTCAATGACCTGGAGAGCTATGCCAGAGGGAGCTACAGTTCCTGGAAAGGTCACCCAAATTGGACAGGTCAAAGGGTAGAGACGAGACAAATTTGGACCACCTCTCCCCGAGGTGAAAGGGGTCAGCTTAGGGTTAATAACCCTATCCCTAAAAAAACCCCCAAAAGTTACAGAAACATCTACAAAGAAACCATACAACTGTTGTTGAGTGCCGTTAGGTAAAAATAATATCCATGCCACCTTTGTCACTTGCTGCTGTACATCAACACAACGTCGGTTGGCTTAATGTTGTCGTGGAGACTTGCCCTGTCCCCAGTGGACGTAAATGAAGTTCTCTGGCCAGAGTTATGCAGGAGATCAGATGAGAGGATTATCAAAGTCACGGTTCCCTGCGCGGCCATGCACAAAAAATTCTGGGCCCATCCCACCTCCTTTGCAGATCTGTGCAGCAGCTCTCACCACTCACTTTCCTGCTGGGAGGTGAGTGGTGGGTTCCGGCTCGGCGGCCCAGCTGCTAGTTGGAGCCAGGCCATGGTGAGACTCTCCCTGCTGGGGCAGCCTCACCACAGTCCCAGTTCCTGCTCCATGGCAGTCCCGTGGCCTGGTCAGCTGGGCTGCATGGTGGGGCAGGGCTGATCGGGGGGCCAGACTGCTTGGGGGGCTAGCCACGTGGCTGTTCCAGGCCCGGGCTGCTGGCGCGAGCTGCATGTCGGGTGGTGGCGGCCCCGGCCGGGGAAGAGCCGGAGCCACATGTTGGGCAGCGGCAGCCCCAGCCAGCTCCACGTCCGGGGAAGGCGCTCTGCCAGCTGTAGCGGGGCAGGCTGCACTGCCGGGGCTGGGAAGGCACCAGCTTCAGGGGCGGGGCAGGGTGTGGGGCAGCCCATGGGCTGGGAGAGGCAGGCACTGATCCGCTGTGCCAGGGGCTGGCAGGGTTCTTCCCTTCATGACTATTACTGATGTTAAATGAAAAAAATCCCATGTTCAGATTTAGACCCGCTTTGCCGGTGATTGCAAAAATTGTCAGTCTCATTAAAAACAAACAGCAAAGTTTTAAAATCAGAGGCATATCAAGCTTGTTGATTACTCAAGACAGCTAAAAGCAATCTTTAAATTATATTGAAAGAATAGCCTTTCGTTGTACCATTCAAAAGTGCATTCCTTAAGCGACATTGTTTCAAGGAGAGATGGAGAGAGAACGGTTTAGTGGGTAGAACAAGATACGGGGAAATCAGGGCTATTATTTTTTTAGTCGTGTGTGTGTTTGTGTGTTTTATTTGTTAGTAACTGGTGTGCACAATAGTGGCACCTGTCCGAACAAGTGCACATGACCTCAATATTGGTGCTCAAGATAAATCTCACTCCGCTTGCGCGGATGGAAAATCTTAAAGGGAACCCTGAAAAAGTCCCCTTCAAATTTTAGCAATAGACAACAATTGGGAGGCTCAAGTCTTCAACTGGGGATCTGAGTTTTGTCCAGCTCTCTGGAATCTGCACAGTGAGACTGGAAATCCCGCTTGATCCTTCACAGCTGGACTCCGCAAGTGCCGGTGGAACCCGCAACAGGCGAGAAAAGTTAGCCAAAGTTTTCACAGTTCAAGGAAGATTTCGTTAGGGGCCGGGGAAAGGGCTCCTTTGTGTGCATGCTAAAGGGGAATGGGTTTCTCTGCTCCCGGTAGATGCCCCTGCCGATGAAGAATGAGAGGAATGTACTACAGCCTGGTTTCTAAATAGAAACGGGCTCAAAGCCAAGACCTGGAGGGACACCGTAGATGCCCATGAACTGTGGGCGCATGGCTGGAGTTTATAAAGAATCAATACCAAAGCTGGATTTGAGCCCTCATAGGCTTTGGAGAAGTTTGAGTCTAGCTTGTAATTTGGATGCATGGGGCCATCTCTTCTCCATGCCGCCCGTTCCCTCCAATATGCCTGGCTCCACCCGGGGGACCTGTCATAGAGTGTCTGACATTTCAAGAGCACAGAGAGGAGGCAGGCAGCCCAGAAATCCCCCCCATGCCAGACTTTCATTCCCTCTGCAGTCAGCCCGGCCATATATTGTTCCTGTGCTGCAGCTGCAGATTGGGTTACACCTCTCCCAAGAGGCGTTGGGTTTCACTTTCGGGCCAGAAATTCCACGGCATGAAAAAGGAAGGTGTGTATTTTGGGAGGCAGCGTTACTGTACACGCGTGACGGCACGCCAAAGGATTCCAGGGCTGTGTGCCGTGCCCCCCCCCGCGGTGGAAATCCCATCAGAAGCTCTCATTGCACCAAAGAAATCAATCGCCGTGAATATTACCCCTCTTGGAGGAATTGCTCCTGCCAGGTGCCTCAGAGAGGGAGTGTAGCCAGCCCCTGGGGTGTGTACTCACGTGGGGGTTCAGGCACGAGGCTGAGACTTCAGGGAATTGGGTTTAATTCCTAGCTGGGTAGGGCGGAAAAATGAAATCGCCCTTTTAATGGATTATATCTACGGTGGCAGCCCGAAAGCAGGGGGCTGCAGAAGCCGGGTGGAGGGCAGGTACACAGGGAGTTGGGTGCGTGGGTTTATGTGCCCTGAATAGTCTGCCAGCGACTGCGGCTCAGCCTTTTGGTCAGAAAGGCACCTGAAGTCTGTGACGTAGTGGGGGTGCTGTCTACTTTGTAACCCTGTGTTTCTGCCGGTCTGTATTGTGTTCTGTGTGATTTCCAATGACCCACTCCAAGTGTGTATTGACTGTAGACACCTAAGGTCCAGCTTGAGAAGATAACAGCTCTGTTCCCAGAGAAAGAGACAAAGGGATATAGGCGGGGCTGTCTGGGGGCCCAATGACCAGTTGCTGGGCGTGTGGGTTAGTCTCGGCTGGGCTCGGATGAGGGCGGGCCGACTTATCCAGTAGGCACAGAAGACACAGTGCCTAGGGCCCACGATACTTTTAGGGGCCCACGAAAATGTTTTAATTTCTTTTAAAATCAGAAGAAAAAAACCAAACTTTTAGAGTCGAAGAAAATGTTTTAATTTTTTTCTCACATCAGAAAAAAATGAAACTTTTAGGGCCCACGAAAATCTATTACATTTTGCCTAAAACAGAAAAAAAAAATGTTGAAGTATTTAAAGTTATATCAAAAAGAATGTTTAATATTGATATTATTATGGTGGGAGGGGCCCACGAAGGCAAAAGTGCCTAGGGCCCACAAAAATCATAATGCGGCCCTGGATGAGGGTGGATGTTTTAGACCAAGGAAGGGGGTGAAGCCCTTTCCCCCCTGAGAGGAATAATGCTGCCTACCCTGGCTCCTGTGCTAACATTGATCCTAAGCTACGTTGCGTCTCTGTGAATCAGTAAACCTCCTGTTCTCCCTGCCGGCTGAGAGTCACATCTGGCTGTGGAGGGGGGTGCAGGGTGGGGGGCTCCCCGACACGCTGTCACAAAGCCCATCTGGGGTCAAACTGGAGTGAAGCCTAATTACAACACCTGCCGCCAGTTAAGGCCCATGGGCACATGATAAAAACCTTCCCTCAGGCAAGGCAGGGGGAAGGAGAAAAGGGACGGACCCGAGGCGAGACGGGACAGGACGGAACGGAACGGAAGCCAAGCCAAGCCAGCCCTGCAAGCAGCTTGCTAAAGGAACCTGTTCCAAGATGTCAGGGAGGTGGTACCCAGGGAGTGGTGGCTGTTCGATGGGGCAAGGGCCAGGTCCCACAGCCTCACTCGGGGCTACCGCATAGGGCCCTGGGCTGGAACCCGGAGCACGTGGGTGGGACTGGGTTCCCTCCAACCTTCCTCTTGGCTAGTGAGTTGCCAGTAAGGAAAGAGGGACTCTTGGACTATCGGAGGGGCTGACCTCCAAACCCGACTGGCCGACGATGAGAAGGGCTCTTGGAGCAGGGTACCCTTGCCTTGTCCGCAGTGGTAGGGACACCGCGAGCCTCTGAGGCACACAAAAGGCTCCGCCAGGAAGTGCGGGACACAGGGACTTAGCCCAGACCTGCCACACGACCAATATAACGTAATATAACCTCATGCATTATGGACCCATTTTTTTTTTATTAATGGCATTTTATCAATGAAACCGTGTTAACCACTTTGGGATGAATTTGTTAGTCACCCCTTATGAATTGCCTTTGAAAAATCAGTTGTTGTAACGTTTTTCGATGTATTGTAACTAACTACTCATTTAAAACTACTAAAGGGACTCCATATTGCAACTGAACCCCCATTTGCACGACCCGACTGCCCCCCTCATGTCTGGAACACCTGACCAGAGGACTAGCATTAGCCACTGGGGCTGTGTGTTTGAATATGTGTATGTATGGAGGATAATTTTAGTAGCCAGGGACAATAAATGAATTCTGCATTCACAATAAACGCAGCAAAAGAAGCATCTTTTCCTCCCGCAAAAGATGCTTCTCGTTCTATTTCTCTAAATGTGGTGGCTGTGCCACAGAGCTCCCTGTGTGTCCATGGGCAAATCACTTAAGCTCCCTGTGCATCCAGTGCCCACCTATGAAATGGAGATGCCAATACACCCTGTGTCTGCCTTGTCTCTCTAGGCTGTGAATTCTTCAGGGCAGGGACTAGCTGTGTCTGTCTGGCACCTAACACACCCGGGCTCCTGTCTGTGTTGGGGCCAGGAATTGGGCAGGAGAGCCTGGGGCAAAGCCAGCTCTAATTACAAGAGGAGCGCTACCTGAGAGGAACCAGGCACTCCAGACAGAAAGGCAGCGGGAAGTGGAAGGGAGACGGGGTGGCTAGGAGGAGGCGCTGGGGCTATCAAAGCCAGGAAGCCAGGCAGCGAGCTCTGGAACGTGGGTGGAGCGAGAATTGATGAAAGGGGGGAATTTTGTGACTTTTGAGCTCTGTTTGTGACAAGCGCAGCTGGCGAAGGGCAAATGAAAGGCTTCTGGGCTGAGAAGGTGGCTGGAAATGGACCGGGTTCTTAAAGGGGTGCTGGGAGAAGGGAAATAGAAGGACTTTTACCGCTGATGCCACCCTCTCCCTGCACTCAGGGTGGTGTGTAGCAGGGCTCAGATGCCATGGAAATGAGGAGGACTAAGGGTGCTTGTGTAACTGCCACCAGGTGGATTTGAACCTGGGAGCTCAGTGTAGGAGCCTCTACCCTCCGAGCTAAAAACCAGCTGCCTCCCAGCCCATGCTGTAGAGGGCTCTTGTGCATATCTGTTGCTGTGGTTTAGGTGCCAGTGCGTGGGACAGTGACCCACACTAGGCCCATAGAACTGGAACGGGAGCTGTTTGCTCAGGCTCGGCTCCTGTTAGGATCGGGCCGGAGGCGAAGGTCGCTGAGCGGGCTTGAGCCGTTCCACTGAGGAAGTGCCCTGAGTCCTCGCGTGGCTCTGGCTCCTGCTTATGGTCTCCCACCATCTCACCTCACATGCCAGGGAGGGTAGGTTCAGGACTCTGTCCATTAGGTGCTCAGGACCCTGTCCGTCATCCTGCCCTGACACCTAGATCACTGGGCCCAATTCATGGGCAGGCCAGGGTGGTCGTGCACCTCCTCTACTTCCCCAGGCCTGCCAGGATGGGGGGGAGCAAAGGGGGCACTTGCCCTGGGGTGCACTGGTTCAAAAGGGTCTGGGGTTCCCGGCTGCCGTCTCTACCACAGGAGTGGCGTCGGCTGGAGCCCCGAGCCCTTGAAATTGCTGCTGTGGCACGCTCTGGGTGGTGCTGAGGGCTGGCTGCCCCAGCCCCGCCCCTTCTTTTTGAGGCCCCACCCCTTTTGTGAGTGCAGAGTCCCGTCCCCCCCCAGGCCTAGCAAGTCTGCACACTCTTTCCCCCGCCCCGCCCAATACTTCCTAGTTACCTCAAGGCCCTGGCTACTTCCTGGCAGCCCCAGGATCACCCCCTCTCCTCCCATTCTGCCTCCATCCCTGAGCTAGGCTGTTCAGTGCTGCTGGGGTGAATAACCTCCCTCAAGCCAGCCTCTGAAGTGGCGGTGAAAGTCGTCAGTCAGTAATCGCCTGTCGCCGGTCCCCAGTCACACCGAAGGGCCGTATGCCACAGCGCCCGCTTCGAGCCCCATCCCATCATCTCCTCCCAAGCATCCCCAGGAACAGTGTCTCTTTTCTTTCCCTCTCCTCGTACTGCTGCCGCCCCAACAGTCGGGGGAAACCCCTTCCCTTGCTGACGCCGTTTCTGGGCTGGCTCCCGGGGAGCACCGGGGACCTTGGGGGCTAAAAGCCGTGGCTGTTACAGCGAATGAGGCAGGGCTTCCCTGAGGGGGCTATAACACGCTCCTGTGCTCGGAGGATGAGGTCCATTGGCGATCGCAGAAGACACGCCAAGGGGGCTCCGTTGTACCTGCCGTTTTCCCCTGAGCAGACACGTCTCCGAACTCGGTTTAATGGGACAGTAAACCCACGGCCACGCGGGGATGGAATGGCCACTCTGAAGCCATAAGCCCCGGTGCTTCAAACAACATAGGTGCCGGAACTAGGGGCGCAAGGGGGCCTGGCACATCCCCTGGCTGGACGTGGCTTCCATTCTATACAGCCGCGGTTCTCAAACTGTGGTCCCTGGGCCACCAAGGGCCTGCAAGCTCCTTTCAGGCTGGCCATGAGAGCTTGCTGTAAGCCCGCGCGCCTGTCAAACTTTTTTCCTCATCACCCGGTTGAAGAAAACTGTTGGTGCCACGATGCAGCGTCATTTGACTGGAGTGTGGGCTCTGGGGTGGGACGGAGGAGGGGAGCTTTGGGGTGTGGGAGGGGGTTCCAGCTTGTGGGGGGTCAGGACTGGGGCAGGAGGGGCTTACCTTGAGAGGCTCCCGGTCAGCGGTGCAGCGGGGGGGCTAAGGCAGCTTCCTGCCTCTCCTGGCCCCGCGCAGACCAGGCTGCACCCCAGAAGCAGCTGGCAGCAGGTTCCCAGCCAATGGGAGGGCAGAGCTAGTGCCCTGTGCACTCTCCCACCCCACACACCTAGGAGCCGGGCCTGCTGCCGGGTGCTTCTGGGGTGCAGCACCGTCTCTGGTGTCAGCTGGGTGATTTAAAGGGCACAGAGCTCCGGATGCCACTGCTGCTGCAGTAGAGCCCCCTTTGAATAGTCAGGCCTCGGGGCATTTGCCCCCTTTCCCCCTCTGTCCTCGGGCTTGGGAACAGGAGGCATGTGGCGGGGCAATGGGCTGAGAAGAGGGGGTGAGGGGAATTTAGAAAGGGCAGGACTGGGGTGGCCAAAGAGACTCGACTTTCCCGAGCTTTCAGGCTGCGGCTGGAGGAGAGAGACAGCCTCCTTCCCCGCCCCAGCTTGGTGGCTGTGTGGCGGGAGAGAGACCCCTCCACTATGAAAATATGAGTTGGGGGCTTCTATTTGCAGAACCCCGAAGTGTGATGATCAAGAGGGTTCCACACCGGGCTCTTCTCCCGAGCGCTTTGCTAACGGCACACCGTTTCGAGAGACTGTTCATGGGTCAATTGAGGCCCGCAGATATTTTTCAAGTGGTCCATGAAAAAAAAATCTTGAAGAACCCCTGATGTCTAGGGTTTACAGTTTGGCTACATGGCTCTAAGCACTGCCCCCCCCCCATACACCTAGGGTTGCCAGGTGTCCAGAATTGACCCAAATAGTCCATTATTTGCGGCTTCTGTCTGGTAAAAAAAACCTAGAAAATACCGGACATATAAAATGTCCATTATTTTCTGTTTTTCTCAGACAGAAGACTGCTTGGGACATTCTTCCCCTGCTGCGTCTGTTGGGGGCAGGTGGAGCATGGGGATATAAAAAGGACGTGGCTCTTTTTTTTGTGCGGCTTTTTTTTTTTCTCAAGAACTTTGGTCCCCGGGCTGTTGTTTTTTCGCAACCAATTTTCCCCCCACCATGATCGGTATTTTTTGTGAAAGTATCTGGCAACCCTACATACACCCACTGTAGAAATTATTCCAGGACCTCTGCCAGACACGTACATGGAGGCCAGCAGAGAGAATTGCTGCGAAGGAATGGATCTGTGTCTTTACCCTGACCTGGGAATGTAACCCACACACCTGTTCACTTGAGCATTTTGAATATGATGACTTTTTAAAAGGACGTGGAGGCAGGTGGGGGAATGCACCTTTAGTGCAGCTTTCATGGTCACCTGCTGACTTTTCACACTTCCCTTGCAGCAGGGGTAATGAACAGCATAAGAACAGCCAGACTGGGTCAGACCAAAGGTCCATCTAGCCCAATATCCTGTCTGCCGACAGTGGCCAATGCCAGGTGCCCCAGAGGAAGTGAACACAACAGGGAATCATCCAGTGATCCCTCCTCTGTCGCCCATCCCCAGCCTCTGACAAACAAAGCCTAGCAAGATTTGTGCCCAGTTCCGTCAGTGAGGAAAACAAGAATCGCTCCCACTTGAGCTAAACAAATAAGCTCGACAATTAGAAGCAGGAGCCAACCCCTAAACCAGAAGCACAGAAGGGACCACACGCTGAGCATCTCAGGTGGTCCACACTAGAAAGAAAAATAGCCCTGGGTGACAATGGGTGCGGGGTGATGTGCGGGGTGTTTCCCTCCCGTGGCTGACACGCGGCAGCGTCACTGTGTACTACCTGCTAACGCAGTTAGCGGAAGTGCTGTCAGCCAGCGCTAAACGTACCGGGTTAAATTCTCCTGGTCCCCACAGGGCGGAATGTGATTTAATTGCCAGGGGTGCAGAAAACCCTGATTTTTCACATCACCTTTCCTGGTCCAACCTATGGGTCACACCACATGCAGGGCTGGCGCTACTGGTTCCATTGTTAACATGTTATGGGGGGGGTTCCTAACCTAGTCTAAACCGACATCAATTCTTACACTGCAGGTGTAGGGGTGGGGAAGTTTTTTTAGGTCGGGGGCTGCTGACCCACATGTGACCCACAAAGTGAGAAGCAAAAAGGAAAAAACCCCAAATGAGAAGCAGAAAGACACTCCCCACATCCCCCTCGTATGCGAGATCCGTGGGGCCCCAGGCTAGTAGATTTCGTGGGCAACCCTCTGCTCTCAAATGAGTCCAAAAATGAGGAGTTCAGTGTGTGGAAGGGGGTTGCTGGGAAATGGGTTTGGAGTCTGGGGTCTGGGCGGGAGGAAAGGTGCAGGAGTGGGGTGAGGGTGGGAGGCTGGATGGGAGGTGGGGTGCAGGAGCAGAGTGGGGGTGCAGGGTCTGAGCGGGAGGTAAGGTGCAGGAGCGGAGTGGGGGTAGGAGGACTGGATGGGAGGTGGGGTGCAGTAGCGGAGTAGGGGTGTGGTGTCTGGGTAGGAGGAAAGGTGCAGGAGCGGAGTGGGGGTAGGAGGACTGGATGGGAGGTGGGGTGCAGAAGCAGAGTAGGGGTGCAGGGTCTGGGCGGGAGGAAAGGTGCAGGAGCAGAGTGGGGTAGGAGGACTGGATGGGAGTTGGGGTGCAGAAGCAGAGTAGCGGTGCAGGGTCTGGGCGGGAGGAAAGGTGCAGGAGCGGAGTGGGGGTAGGAGGACTGGATGGGAGTTGGGGTGCAGAAGCAGAGTAGGGGTGCAGGGTCTGGGCGGGAGGAAAGGTGCAGGAGCAGAGTGGGGGTAGGAGGACTGGATGGGAGTTGGGGTGCAGAAGCAGAGTAGGGGTGCAGGGTCTGGGCGGGAGGAAAGGTGCAGGAGCAGAGTGGGGGTAGGAGGACTGGATGGGAGTTGGGGTGCAGAAGCAGAGTAGGGGTGCAGGGTCTGGGCGGGAGGAAAGGTGCAGGAGTGGGGTGAGGTGGGAGACTGGATGGGAGGTGGGGTGCAGGAGCGGAGTAGGGGTGTGGTGTCTGGGTAGGAGGAAAGGTGCAGGAGTGGAGTGGGGGTAGGAGGACTGGATGGGAGGTGGGGTGCAGAAGCAGAGTAGGGGTGCAGGGTCTGGGCGGGAGGAAAGGTGCAGGAGCAGAGTGGGGGTAGGAGGACTGGATGGGAGTTGGGGTGCAGAAGCAGAGTAGCGGTGCAGGGTCTGGGCGGGAGGAAAGGTGCAGGAGCGGAGTGGGGGTAGGAGGACTGGATGGGAGTTGGGGTGCAGAAGCAGAGTAGGGGTGCAGGGTCTGGGCGGGAGGAAAGGTGCAGGAGCAGAGTGGGGGTAGGAGGACTGGATGGGAGTTGGGGTGCAGAAGCAGAGTAGGGGTGCAGGGTCTGGGCGGGAGGAAAGGTGCAGGAGCAGAGTGGGGGTAGGAGGACTGGATGGGAGTTGGGGTGCAGAAGCAGAGTAGGGGTGCAGGGTCTGGGCGGGAGGAAAGGTGCAGGAGTGGGGTGAGGGTGGGAGACTGGATGGGAGGTGGGGTGCAGGAGCGGAGTAGGGGTGTGGTGTCTGGGTAGGAGGAAAGGTGCAGGAGCAGAGTGGGGGTAGGAGGACTGGATGGGAATTGGGGTGCAGGAGCAGAGTGGGGGTAGGAGGACTGGATGGGAATTGGGGTGCAGGAGCAGAGTGGGGGTAGGAGGACTGGATGGGAGGTGGGGTGCAGGAGCAGAGTGGGGGTGCGGGGTCTGGGCAGGAAGGCAGCCACAAGGCTGGAGCACCAGCTCCCCAGTGCTGGGGGTGAAGCCCTACCCCTCAGGGGCCAGATCCAGGCAAGCTGGGGGCTGGATCCAGCCCCCGGGCCACAGGTTCCCCAGCCTGCATTACAGGCTGTCACAAGCAAACAGCTGCTACTGTGTGGCCTGGGACTGATTTCCAGCTGGAAACAATAGCCCTGGAGAGAAGAAAAGAAACCCACCTTCCCCTGCGCTGCAGCTGTCTCCGCAAGCTCAGCTCTTTTAATTTATGGCAGCCGCATTGCGATACATGTGGGGACAGGCGTAGGCTGTAAAAAATAGTCACAACGTCAGATGAGCCAAGGAACCTGCTCATCACCAAAGGGGGAGAGAGAGGGAGAGGAATGGAAGAGAAGAGGGGAGGAGTAGACTAGGACAGTCGGAAAGTCGGCCCCGCTCCCCCGTAGTCAGTTGGGTGAAGCTAATTTTACCAATTCTTTCCCCAGCTGTCATTAAAGTTCAACATTTTGATGAAAATCCTCAGCCCCATTTTCAAACTGGAAAACTGTGACCAATGCGATTAATAATGTCTCCCTAGAGCAACATTTGAGAAGGTTGCCCGTGGACACAGAGTGACAGAAACTCACTTATATCTTCTGGTATAGTTATCCACTATGCACATCTGTTCGGGTCAGCTGATGGTTGCTGGGAGGTCTATAAGGCCTGGTCTACACTAAGACCTTTGTTCAAAATAATCCCCCAAGGTTGAATTTATAGGAGATGCGTCCACACTACCAAGCTCATTATTCCGGAATAAGGGGGTGTGGAATTCGAACTTTGTTCTCCTGCTTTTCACGAGGAATAATGCTGATTCCAAACTTGTAAATCCAAAATAGCGTTCGTGTGGATGCTCCGGTGCCACTACTTCGAACTAATTGGCCTCCGGGAGGCTTCCCGGAGCTCCTCAGAGTGCTTCCTGCGGCTCTGAATCTGAGCGTCCACATTAACAGAGCCTGCCTCAGACTCCATTCGATGCTTCCCCGTCGTGAGAATACGGAATTTTGAATTTGTGAAATCGGGTGCCCAGAATTCACACTTAGTAAATTCTATATAAACTCCTAGGCTACATCTAGACTGGCGCGCTTTTGCGCCAGAGCTATGCAAATGAGGCTCAGCATTGGAATATCGCCGAGCCTCATTTGCATAGCTAATGAATCGCCATTTTTCGCGGAAGAGGCTCTTGCGCAAGATGGGGCTGTCTACACTGCCCCTTCTTGCGCCAAGAAAAACCACTTTGCAAAGCCGTTATGGACGATTATTTTCAGGCATAACGGCTGCGCAAAAATTTTTCTTGCAAGAAGGGGCAGTGTAGACAGCCCCGTCTTGCGCAAGAGCCTCTTCCGCGAAAATGGCGGTTCATTAGCTATGCAAATGAGGCTTGGTGATATTCCAACGCTGAGCCTCATTTGCATAGCTCTGGCGCAAAAGCGCGCCAGTCTAGACGTAGCCCTAGTGTAGACATGGCCTCACAGAATGGTTGTGTGCTGTGCCTTAGTCCCATCTATATGGGGTTAGTTCTTAGACTGGAATGGGTAAGAAGGACTCTATCTTGGAGCAAATCCCAGGAAACTCTTCAGCTAATCAATTATTTTTATGGCCCCCGGTCCATCTAGTTTTGGGTCTTCCAGCCCTTCTCTTACCCTCCACTTCTATATTTAACATAAAGTAACTACAAATTTAAAACATCTATACATATAGATATTGAGATCTATAAATTGCACATATATTGAAGCAGGCTTTTCCGCACAACTAACTGGACAGAGCTGGAAAAAGGAAGGGGTGACCAATCTGTTCAAATTTCCCCCGCTTTTTTCCAAAACTTAACAAGTTTGAAAACTGAAAAATTTCAGTTTCTGAACTTCAGAATTCCCAACGATGAAAAGACCTTCAACTGCTGTACAATTGTTCCAAAAAGAAAGCAATGGTGACAATTTAATAGAAAGGTTAGCGATTTTTGTTTTAATTTTCAAAATTTGAAATTTTATTGAAAATACAAAATATTTGGCCATTTCAGTGTCTAGAGCTTGAGTAGCTATGGTTTAAGGCTTTTCCTCTCCAGTCAATGATTGACTTGGCATCTGCTGGTGTAGGAATTGAAGGAACATGAAAACACATCTGATTCTTCATGCAAGTAAGCAAAAAAACCTCTTTGCGCTTCTTCTCCAGGAATATGCTGAACGTGACACTAGTCTTAATTCTTAAAAAGGACACTCCTACAGTAGCCTCCTGTGATGTACATGTCATTTAGATATGATAAAAATGTTTCCACCAGACGTAGTTTTTGATGGAAAATTGAGATTTTGACATATGAAATTGCCGCAAAGAATGTCTGCTCTCCACAGAAAATATTTTTGTTTGTGGTCAAAAACATGCCTGAAAACTGAAACAAAATTGCCTAAAACCCAAAATATTTGAATTCAGGTGTTCCACTGTGGCACTTCATAGACACTGTAGGTTAGTTTCCTTATCCTTTCATTTTTTATATGGGCTGCCATCCCTCTCCCAGGAATTCCCATGATGCACTTCTCTCACCTCACTGTGAGGGGAGACTGGTGCAAGGCGGGAGGTGTAGTCTGATGTGGGAGATGAACTGATGGAGGAAAATGGGAGCACAAGGCACCTGAACTACAACTCCCATGAGGCAACACGGCAGCATTTCCGAATTGGAATATTCTAGCGTGGCCCTGAAATATTTCGCCCTTGGATATTTTTGTGTGACAAGTGAAATTTATCTCGGAAAAAGCCCATTTTCCGATGAGCTCTGTCGACTGAGGGGATTGTCCCAGGCCAACACTTAGGCGGAACGTCTCATAACATAAAAAAAACAAGCGCGTTTCAGAAGCTCCACAGCAGCCCTCGCGTGGAGCAAACGATTCTCGGGGGATGTTGGCAACAGCTTCCTGGCGCAGAAAGCTGCCACCCGCACCTGTCGTGTGAGCCTGACTGAACACAGAAAACCTTGTTTTTCTGCCCCTGAAAGACTATTAAGATGAGGCAAAATTGTCGCTAATGCCTACAGCACCTGCCACTGCCTGGGATGCCAATGGGACAGCAGCGGTGTGGCCTCTAGCGATCAGAGCCTGGAAGGATTTCAGCAACCTCCCCAGATGGGGATAACGGTCTAAGGGGCGCATGGGCAGGCATGCAAATGCACTGTATGGGTCATTGCATTGAGGAAAGCTGGGGATCCCTCCCACCCCCTCCCTCCTTTTGCTTAAGCATCCATCTCCGCCCACTGTGACCAAGGGGGGTACCTTTGTGCTTACCACGCTGCCTGTCCACCGCTCTGTCTCTGCTACTTAGATGACCTCCATCGTCCACCACTAGTCTCTGCCCTTCCTCCTGCAGCAGAGGAAGTTCCCTGATGTGGGAGGGGACAGCTCTGCTCTCGGTTATGACGACGCAAAAACCTACCTGTAAAGGTGTTGGATACGCCCAGAGGTAAGTCCCCCCCGGGCCCATACGGATCGACAACACTGGACTCTGGCCTGTGTCAGCCGAGTGGCTGTTCGTGGGTGCGCATCTCTCTCACAGCTCTCTCTAGCCCATGGGTTCCCAAACTGTGTTGTGTGCCCCCTGGGGGGGCGTGAAGAAATTCCAGGGGGGTGCGAGGAGACCCAGCCCCCAAGTTTTGCTGCTATTTTTGTTTTTGTGGCCCCGGTCAGTTCCTTTTTTTTGCTCAATAAGTTTTGCTGCTGTTTGGGGGGGGGGGGGGGCGGGCGTGATGGTTTCTTAACAATCAAAAAGGGGGCATGATGCCAAAAAGTTTGGGAACCACTGCTCTAGCCCCTTTGGTGTCAGTTCTGTAAGGGAGCCCTGTGAGTAGGGACCCCTCTGGAGGGTAGCACTAAGCCGCACAGGCACAGGAGTTTGCCCGGTCCCTTCCTTTCTCTGCGGCTGCCCTTTTAAGGAGCATCTACACAGCAGGGCTTAACTCGAAATAAGCGACGCCAATTGAGCGGCGTCCATGGCGTAGAATCTTTCGGAAGAGCTTATTGTTCCTAAGACTCCTCAGGAAGGAGTATGGCAGAAAGGGATCTAGGGGTTATAGTGGACCACAAGCTGAATATGAGTCAGCAGTGTGATGCTGTTGCAAAAAAAGCAAACACGATTCTGGGATGCATTAACAGGTGTGTTGTGAGCAAGACACGAGAAGTCATTCTTCGCTCTACTCTGCGCTGGTTAGGCCTCAGTTGGAGTATTGTGTTCAGCTCTGGGCACCGCATTTCAAGAAGGATGTGGAGAAATTGGAGAGAGTCCAGAGAAGAACAACAAGAATGATGAAAGGTCTAGAGAACAGGACCTATGAAGGAAGGCTGAAAGAATTGGGTTTGTTTAGTTTAGAAGAGAGAAGATTGAGGGGGGACATGATAGCCATTTTCAGGTATCTAAAAGGGTGTCATAAGGAGGAGGGAGAAAACTTGTTCATCTTGGCCTCTGAGGATAGAAGAAGAAGCAATGGGCTTAAACTGCAGCAAGGGAGGTTTAGGTTGGACATTAGGAAAAAGTTCCTAACTGTCAGGGTAGTCAAACACTGGAATAAATTGCCCAGGGAGGTTGTGGAATCCCCATCTCTGGAGATATTTAAGAGTAGTTTAGATAAATGTGTATCAGGGATGGTCTAGACAGTATTTGGTCCTGCCATGAGGGCAGGGGGCTGGACTCGATGACCTCTCGAGGTCCCTTCCAGCCTAGTATTCTATGATTCTATGAAATTGGGAGCGTCTACACAGCACTTATTTCAAAACAGAGCCCTCTTCCTCTGACATCCCTCACTCCTTGTACAATGCGGGTTACAGGAGTCGGAGTAAGACATCCTTCAGCTTGACAGCATTTCGACATCATTTCAAAATAGCTGCCTGCTATGTGGACACGGACTAAGTTATTTTCAGAATAGTGCTCGTGATTTCGAAATAATGTTGCTGTGTAGACGTACCATATAGAATCATAGAATCACAGAATAGTAGAACTGGAAGGGACCTCGAGAGGTCATCAAGTCCAGTCCTCTGCCTTCACGGCAGGACCAAGCACCGTCTAGACCAGTGTTTCTCAACTTTTTTTTAATCAAGTACCCTCTTTTTTTTTTTTTTAAAGTATAAGTCCTGAATATAACAGTACCTACAGTTTTCAAATACACCAACATTTTTTCTACCATTGCAACACATTTGTTTAAACAACTTAACTGTAGCTGGGCAGGCGATGAAATTTTGGGGGTGTAAAAAGTACAGACATAATAAAGCGCTGTAAAACTTAAAACAGACATTCAGTTTTCTCCAAATTTCAGTTGTATTGACGTACCCCCCAGACTTCTCTCAAGTACCCCTAAGGGTACTTATACCACTGGTTGAGAAACACTGATCTAGATCATCTGTGATAGATGTTTGTCCAACCTGCTCTTAAATATCTCCAGAGATGGAGATTTTACACCCTCCCCAGGCAATTTATTCCAGTGACAGGTAGGAAGTTTTTCCTAATGTCCAGCCTAAACTTCGCTTGCTGCAATTTAAGCCCATTGCTTCTTTGTCCGATCCTCAGAGGCCAAGGAGAACAATTTCTCCCCCTCCTCCCTGTGACACCCTTTTAGGTACTTGAAAACTGCTGTCATGCGTGTGAGCAGATAAAGCGCTGCCTTTCCTCATTCCTCTCCTCCATCACACTCTCGGCTCTGTGGTTTTGGAACAGCATCTATCCTGGGAACTGGTGAGATAAGGGAGTCCGGGAAGCTCTGAATCGATGTGCTCCTTTTAGATGCTGGGCATCTTGCCCGGCCTTTGCCGCAGCGAGGTCGCTGCCACGCTTGTTCGTCCTGGCGCATGGAGACACTCGCCTGTGTCATTTCCACGGGGTTCACGGCACACCCACTGCATCTTGCACTGAACATTTCCCCTGGGTTGGGCCTGAGTGGAGACAACTGGAGACGGGCCGGACCAAATAGAGCAGAACGAAATGTGAGATGCCGTCAGGGTGTGCGGCTCTGGTTGGCATTCAGTCTAGGAGAGCCGAAGAACAGCCGACCTTCTGTTTGGCAGGGGCCGTGGTACATATTGTCTCAGTCAGCTTGCATATAGATTCTGAGGCCTAGAGTTTGGCCTCTTCCGAAACACAAAGTGGGGTGGGGGAAACAAAGAAGGGCGGAGGGGCGGAAGAGGAGTAGGAGCCAGGAAGAGATCTTCAAGCTACTTTCCCAAACATTGATCTCTGTGTCCGACACCCCACGGCTGACGGGTGATCTCTGGAAATCAGGGAATAGCTAGCGGAGCAGAGGATGAAACTAAACGTCAGGCTAGAAAAGCAGGCCAAGCTTCTGGATTGTTTTTACCCCCAGCTTGACTCGCAGGAGGGAAATTCTGGGTGAATGGCACAGAGTCGACAGCCCTGATTTTTCTAGGTGCACCTGTTATTTCATTTATCGTTAGTACTACCCGTGCACCTACATGGTCTAGTCATGGACCGGGGCTTCTCTGTGCTCGGAGCTGTACAAACACAGGACAAAAAGATGGTCTCCGTCCCAAGGCTTGCAGTCGAAGTAGGAGCAATACCACACATGGAGGTAGACAGATGGATGGAGGAAGGGAATAAAGATGAGGGAGAGTGTACATGGGGCTTGCCTGGTACACATGCGGGGGGAGGGATAGCTCAGTGGTTTGAGCATTGGCCTGCTAAACCCAGGATTGTGAGTTTGATTCTTGAGAGGGCCATTTAGGGATCCAGGGCAAATCTGTCAGCAATGGTACTTGGTCCTTCTGTAAAGGCAGGGGACTGGACTCAATGACCTTTCAAGGTCCCTTCCAGTTCTAGGAGATTGGTATATCTCCATTATAAAACCCCAGAATGTTGCATTAACCCCCCAAACCACAGAGATCATGAGAATATTACTGGAACTGATGTTCACCTGAGACAGCAAGGATGCCCCTGATAGATTGTGAAAGGGCAGGAAGATGCATCATTTCTAGGGATGCTTGGGAAAAAAAAGTCAGGCTGCTCTAGTCCCTATGTTGAAGGTGATGGGGGCTTTTTTTAAATTTTTTTTTTTTTAATCAGAACAAAGCGTCTCAAAGTTGTGCTGGGACATGGAGTCTGCCGTTCCTCTGGATTTGAATGGGGACTCATCGCTCGAGACCCTACGCTGTTTCAGAAAGCTCAGCCGCTACCATCAAACCCTTCCTGCTCTAGAGATTTTTAGTGGCGCAGTCACATACGTAGCGCTGCGTTCTGCTGCCTCGGCGACGTATCCGGCTATCTTGGCTCCTTTAATCTCCCTTGGGAGAGGCCTGTCGGTATGGGACCAGCGGGCAGGGTGTTGGCCCAGGTTTTTAAGAGTGTGTCTACATTGCAATTCTAAATCCACGGCGGGTCCGTGTCAGCTGACTGCAGCTCAGGGGTGGTTTACGTGCTGTGTGGGCGTTCGAGCTGGGGCTGGAGGCCCGGCTCTAGGATCCTGCGGTGTGGGAGGTCCCAGGTGGCAGCCTGCTCAGAACGTCTACACCACCACGCCCCAGGAGCCTGAGTTAACAGGGCTCCCACTGCAGTGTGGACACCCCTGTTTTGCCTTCTCTTCCCTTAGAATCAGAGCACGTACATCAGAAAACAAGACAGGCCTGGTGTCGGATGGGAAGAGAGGCTGGCCGCCCATGTTGCAAAGGCAAGGAATTCAGGCCCTTGCTGGGAGGGCGACCCACTCAGCCGCAGGTGAACGGCAAAGAGGCCGGTGGGCATAGAACAAAGGCAGGAACCTGCAGTGTGAACTGCTCCCCTTCCCTAGCCTCCCCCCACAAACATTTGATCCTGGGCCAGTGTCATGCCTGACATCCCCAAACTCTCTTTCCATGTAAGTGCTAATTCATAACAATGCCATAAGCGACGGCTCTAAAATAGCAGGGTACATGTCTTGTCCTTTTATAGCCGTGCCCCTATTGTGGGCCCGGGCATGTGACGGGCTGGGGGAAGGACACAATGTGTGACATTAAGGGACGGCAGGGATAAAGACCTCTGGCGGAGCCCTGGTTTGTGCTCTGTGTTCCCCTCGGCCAGGCTCCCCCTCTGTCTCTCTTTCCTTCCCGCGGCGTGCGGCGGTCGGAAAAGCAACATGCCCCCGAAGAAGCCAGAGCCCAAGAAGCCGGAACCCAAGAAAGAGGAACCAAAGGCAGCACCAAAGCCCCCAGAACCGGAGCCGCCCAAGGAAGTCCTGTTTGACCCAGCTAGCATCAAAGTAGGTGCCTTTTCGTCTAGCGGCTGGAGGAGCAGCCGGGTGGTTTGCAGCGGCGGGGGTGGTGCCCTCTGTGCATTAGGAGGGTCACTGGGGGAGTTGCCCTCTGTTCCTTGCCCAGGCCCAGCTGAGGGGGGTGGGCTCACAGGGACTGTGCCCACGGGCCAGCTCTTGGAATCAGACCGGCCAGTCGAGCGACATGATCCGATTCCCAAGGCTCCCCTTTTCCCAAGAGATAAGAGGAGGGCTGAACTCCATTTGCCAAGGCCTCAGCCTGCTCCCCCACTCCTTAGCCAACCCAGCCTGCAGTGAAGGGAAACATAAGGCTGCAGGATTTGCCGTGCACATCAAACATGCTCCTTTGCTGGAAGCAAGAGAGTAAATTCCCCCTCCTCCCCGCCCCGGCGTTTCTAGGAGCAGAGGAACAGAGGGGCATCGGCAGCACGGGTGCACGTGTGTTAGGGATGCAGGAAGAACCCCGGGAAAAAGTCCGTGCACCCTGCTCCAAAGGATCACCAAATGCAGGGAGCCTCATGCCAGTCTACCTTCCTTATATCATCTCTGATACACAGCTGATATTGTCGGGCCCTTGACTATTGCTTGTCAAGGTGGGTGTGGATGGGTGTGTTTCCCTATACAGGTTGAACCTCTCTAGTCCGGCACTCTCTGGTCTGGTGACCTCCGTGGTCCGGCATGATTTTAATTAGATGCCTGTGGGTGTGGCCAAGTTTCTCGCCGGTCCATAAAGTTTGTTTACAGCCCCCAGTCCTGGCTCTCCGTGTTCTGTGCTGTGATTTAGCTCCAGTTTACCCGTAAATGTCCTCTAACAGCCTAGTAAGCAGAGTGAGCATCGGTAATGCTGCTAGACAATATTGACCCCCCATGGTTCGGCAAATTCTCTGGTTCGGCACTGCTCAGGTCCCAAGGATGCCGGACTAGAGAGGTTCAACCTGTAGTCAGAAAACAGGCCAGATATCCAGCAGGTGTACATTAGTGTTGTTGCACTGACTTCAGGTGGGGATGAGAAAAAGAGCAAGATTACATCCCAAATACATCCCTGAGCCAGCAACAGTGTGATGAATGAATGGACAGTTTTGTCCCGTTGCTGTACACAACATTCAGATCTTCCTGGACCACAAATATCCGGGCTGAAAATCAGAAGCCCCCTCCCCATGTCATTAGAAATCACTTTTCAAGTCATTTGTGCCAAACACTCCTCAGCAGGGGCCCATCAGGGTGGTGAGACACTGGAATAAATTGCCTAGGAGGTTGTGGAATCTCCATCACTGGAGATATTTAAGAGCAGGTTGGACAGACATCTATCAGGGATGATCTAGACCAGGGCTACTCAATGTGTGGCCCACAGCCCGTTTGTTTGCGGCCCGTGGCGCAATTTGGGTTTACATGGTGGGAGCCAAAACCAAAAAGTAGTCAATAGAATAGTCTTCTGTTGATACACATTTTAGTAGTTAAATTCCTGGACTGTCATTAAAAGTGCTGACCTATGGGTAGATATCGGGTGACTACTGCATTTTATTACTATCAGCAGAACTGACTTAAATAGGGCCTGTGTGTTATGTAGTCTTGCCTTAATCTTTGTAGTCATGCCCGTCAGTGTGAAAGAAACTATTTGCATATCTATTTGTATGTCTATGCAACCACACGTAAGTTGCGGCCCTCGGCATGTGCTGTGAGTATCATTGTGGCCCCTGGGGCTTCCAAAGTGGAGTAGCCCTGATCTAGACGGTGCTTGATCCTGCCATGAGGGCAGGGGACTCGACTCGATGACTCTCGAGGTCCCTTCCAGTTCTAGTGTGCTAGGATTCTATGATTTGCAAAGGCGTCGCTTTTGAGCGAGGAAATGAAGGGACTTGCTGCTCCCGGGAGCCACAGCCTCAAAAGGTGGGATAAATGAGAAGGTTCCCATTGTCTGATTTATTTCATAACGGACCCGTGGCTGGGGACGTATCCCCGAGCACTCGCTGCCCTGAGGACAAACGGCAGATTTTAAGGCAGCAGCACTGAAAGGGGTAATTTCAGGGGGAGGGAGCGGAAAAAACCCTACTGCAGAGTATAAAGTGGTGTTGCTCCAAACGGACTGAGTGGAGTCATATCCCCCAGCTGGTGGACAAAGTCATTGCCGCATGGGGCCAGACCCTCCACTGTCCATAGCTTGACTGAAGTCAATAGAGCCATGCTGATGTACGCCACCCAAGGATCTGGCCCGGCTGCTGTAAAGAGACATTGATTAACAGGTGTGTGCATGTGTGTGTTGGGGGGGGGGGAACTCCTCCAGCTGCCTTTCCTGTGGGCTAAAAAGCCCAAGCCCTCTGCAGGTGAGCAAAAGATCTGGGGGAAAGCCAAAGGACATGGATAGGTCACTCTGCTTCCTCCGTGGGGTGCTGGGTCAGCTCACAGCAGCATGGCCCGTGGGTGGAATAACAGCATGGCAGCAGCTTTGATCCCACTGTGGGGTTTCTGAGAAAAGAGGGGACGGTGTAGGACCCCCTGCACTTCTTTCACACAGCAAGAGCCCTCGGCATAGCAGGCTGCAAACAGCGGACCAGGAAGAGGAAATCTACAGCACCCCAATAAAAGAGGGGGCAAATAGGCACAAAAGGACTCTAATGAAGTAGTTATGGGTCTAACTTAGGAATTGGAAAGGTTCCAGTGCATGCTCTGCCACTGATTTCCTGGTGGACCTTAGCCAAGTCACTTAACCTCCCTGAACAATCAGGATACCAGCACTACCTTACCTCTTTGGTGTGTTGTGATGGTCCAGGCTTTAAAGGCAAGCGGCTCAGATTTTACAGTCACGGGAGCCATGTTAGCAGGTTGATGGACATCAGCACATTCTAGCACTGGTCAAAATTCTTTACATTTGCCAACATTTCAAACCTTCTGAACAGAGCTGCATGCCCCTTACTTTCCAAAGGGGCAGATTTCTCATGTTAAAATAAATGCACTGACCCTTTTCTCCACTGGAATGGTTTGTCTCCCTCCCGAACTAGGTTTTTGAAAGGCAAACGTTTTCAGAAGAGGGAAAAGGCCATTTTTCATGGGAGAATGTAAAAACTTCCCGGTGGTGAGCGCTATCTTGGAACGGGCTCCCCGGGAACCGATTGAAAGCCCTTACTTTCAAAGGGACCCCGGACTGTCGAGGGCTAGGATCAATGGTCTTCGCTAGCACTAAATTCTAACTTAATACATAATGGACTCACAGCCCCGACATGAATGAAAGTTTTGCCATTGGCTGTAATGGGTTCAGGATCAGGCCCCAAACTCTTGTGTCTCTGACACTAGCATAAATCTGGCATTACCCCACTTAAGTCAATGGAGGCGTTCCGGAGGGGCAGTGGTAGATCGGAGAGCAGGATTCGGTCTGACACCTGTAAAGGACAATGAATGGGCTCAAAAGCACTGGGAAGTCAATGGGAAGGTTTCTGCTTATTTTAGAACATAAGCCCTTCCCTGAATTCTGTCTCACAGTGACCAGCGCTCTGCTGTGAACTTGCTGCCAGCTCCTGCCATGGCTAAATCGGTGCCCGAACCTCTCTCGCGGGAAGGACAAATTCTCCTTCAGATGTTCTGAGCCAGACCATGGCGCTCGTTATACCCATTTATGCAAGTCTCCCGCAGTCCCATAAAGTTTGTTTACAGCCCCCAGTCCTGGCTCTGTGCTGCGATTTAGCTCGAATTTGCCCCTACATGTCTTCTCAGCGCCTCGTCAACCATGGAAGTGCGGGTAATACTGCTAGACAACACTGACCTCCCAGGGTCCGGCAAATTCTCTGGTTCAGCACCGGTCCTTTTGTAGGGCGACGCTCTGTTTCAAGCCCAGCATTGCCAAATATCCTGACCACATGGACCAGATGCTACTTGCAGCCATGGCATCCAGTCTGTCCGGTTGGGAAAGCTGGCAACCCGATTCGAGCCCCCGTTGGGTGAAACGTTTCAATAGTTGCCTCACTGAAGCACAGCCGCGGGGGAGCCCAGCGGCCGGATTCTGGAAGTGGTTTCACAGGCCTGCCATGAGACACCTGGTTCAGAGGGCGATTGCTTGAGGTGAACAAGGCCCCTCTCTGGCATCTCAAGATGGGGACCCCCCAGAATCACTTGCCACTTGAACAATCTTGCTCAATGGGACAACTCACCTGCTTGGGCACGTGCATCAATGCCAGGGGCTTCGGTCATAACCCCTTGGGGAAGAGTCTTACACTCCTCTTCAAGAGTTGGTTTGCCAGGACGGGTGTTGGGAGGGGAGGAAGCCAGCTGATCTCCGCATATTTCCTTCCTGGGAAATGCCGGAAAATCTGTCAAGGGAGCGTCGCTTTCCTCACGATGTTTGACAAGGGAACTGGAACAGGAACACCTTCTCTGCTCCTCATCCCCCTTGCACGGGCATTCTGATGCAGAAGGGGCTCGTCCTGGATATCCCATGCAATATGTGTCGTGGCCCTCCTAGAAGAGGTAGAGATTATGCTTCTGGCTAGGCACAAGACAGAGTCGTGGCCCCACCCTCTTCGGACACAGGACGTCTTCCAGGGTGCCAGAAGGCAGGAATCTCATTGGGGGTCTGGCACGGTCTGCCCCAAGAAGGAGGTAGAAACTCCTTACAGTGTCCAAAGGTTGCTAAAGTCTGAACCTTTCCTTCCTTCCTTTTCTCTCTTCCTTTCTCTCTCTCTTTCACTCTTTCTCTCTCTTGCTCTTTTGCTCTCTCTTTGTTTCTTTCTCTTTCTTTCTTTTTCTTTCTTTCTTTCTCTTTCTCTTCTTTTTCTCTTTCTTTCTTTCTCTCTTTTCTCTCTTTCTCTTTCTCTCTCTTGCTCTCTCTCTTTTCTTTCTCTCTCTTTTTCTTTCTTTTCTTTCTTCTCTTTCTCTCTCTCTTTCTTTCTCTCTCTCTCTCTTGCTCTCTGTTTCTTTCTCTTTTTCTTTCTTTTCTTTCTTTCTCTCTTTCTCTCTCTCTTTTCTTTCTCTTTTTGTTTCTTTCTTTTTTTCTCTCTTTCTCTCTCTCTTTCTCTTTCTTTCTCTCTCTCTCTTTCACTCTTTCTCTCTTTCTCTCTCTTTGTTTCTTTCTCTCTCTTTGTTTCTTTCTTTCTTTCTTTCTTTCTCTCTCTCTCTCTCTCTCTCTCTTTCTTTCTCTCTTTGTTTCTTTCTCTCTCTCTCTCTCTTCTCTTTCTTTCTCTTTCTCTCTCTCTCTCTTCTCTTTCTTTCTCTCTTCTCTTTCTCTTTTTCTTCTCTCTCTTGCTCTCTCTTTGTTTCTTTCTCTTTTTTTCTTTCTTTCTTTCTTTCTCTTTCTCTCTCTCTCTCTCTCTCTCTCTCTTGCTCTCTCTTTGTTTCTTTCTCTCTTTCTCTTTCTCTCTCTCTCTCTCTTTTCTTTCTCTTCTTTCTCTCTTCTCTCTCTTTCTCTCTTTCTCTCTCTCTTTATCTCTCTCTCTCTCTCTCTCTTGCTCTCTCTTTCTCTTTCTCTCTCTCTCTCTCTTTCTTCTTTCTTTCTTTTCTTTCTTTCTTTCTTTCTCTTTCTCTCTCTCTCTCTCTCTCTCTCTCTCTCTCTCTCTCTTCTTTCTCTCTCTCTCTTTCTTTCTGTTTCTTTCTCTCTCTTTCTTTCTCTCTTTGTTTCCTTCTTTTTCTCTCTTTCTCTCTGTTTCTTTCTTTAGTAATACAGGTTGAACCTCTCTAGTCCAGCACCATCAGTACCTGACCGGTGCCAAACCAGAGAATTTGCTGAACCCTGGAGGTCAATATTGTCTAGCAGCATTACCAACACTTCCACTGCTTCCTGGGCTATTAGAAGACATTTAGGGGCAATTTAGAGCTAAATCACAGCACAGAACACTCAGAGCCAGGACTGGCAGCTGTCAACAAACTTTATGGGACTGTGGGAAACTTGGCCACACCCATACTAAGCGGACATCTGGCTCACTAACATCATGCCGGACCACAGAAGTTGCTGGACCAGAGAGTGCCAGACTAGAGAGGTTCAACCCATATATTTTTAATAATCACCCCCATTCGTATGACTGGTGCACAATGCCGTCCAGCAGAGTTATACTTGCAGAGCAGTTTTCCATATCGCCCCCTCTACTCACACATTTGTAAGTTGCAGTTGTCACCTGTTAGGCTGTAATTTTCTTTCCTTCAGCTGCGAGTGTGGTTTTGTCCCTGAGAGTTTGCGCCAACCGAGGTTTGAGTAGCAATGTCTGAGTCACAGTCTCTGGGTAGCAGGGAGATGTTTTGGCACGGAGAAAGGACCTGATCCAAAGTTCCCTGAAGTTTTTCCTTTCATTTCAGCTGGCTTTGGAGCTGGCAGTGATCTGTCAAGGTCTATACACCCGCGCTGAGCCCTGCTCCCTCCACCTCCCCCCACACACTGCTCTTGTCTTCTATAAATGGAAGGGTCTTTCTTTCACCCCGCTGAGCCCCCTTTTGTAACAGGAGGCAGGAAGGTGTGATGTTACACATAGGGCACACGCCCAGGGACGGGGGCATCTCAGCAAGAGGAATGCAGCACTGGCCTGTCAACACAATCTCTGTTTCCTCTCGCAAGTCTCCTTTGCTGTGCAGGGCTGTTGTCGTCAATTACCTCCGGCCGGGTCTCCCTCCGCATTCAGGGGCTGGCAGCCAAGACCGGGTCTGCTTAATGTCTGCCATACAGCCTAGGCCACGCTCGGAACACCCTGGGAGTAATTTACCCGGGCACTTACAGAGGGATCGCAGCAGCGAAGATCATTGAAACCCCAGGCAGTCCTAACGGCAATTTTGCTCTTTTATTCCCACCTTTATTTTTCACAGCGCCTGTCACTCCAGAGGTACAAACTGTCCCCTGTCCCGCTGGGCACTGCAGGGAGCCGGCTTTGAAACAGGGGAGAAAGCTCCCCTTCTCCTCTTGCTTCCTTCCAGTAGCCTCCCCAGGAATTGAAATTAGGGGGGTGTTTGAATTTACAGGGGGTGTCAGGGCCGATGAGAGGTGAGACCATGAGGGTGAAGGTGAGCTGTATGGCACCATAGTTCACAAAACTGGGGAGGGGGGGTGTTGGGGAAATTCAGGGGGGGGGTATATACCCCCATAGGGGGGGTAGGGAAATCCCTGCTTCCTTCTGAGCAGCTAGCTGGGACCATCTTGAATCTGGCAATGCGCACTGCAGGGGGGACGGGAGGAAACAAGTGCATGCAGGACCCCTGGCCTGCACCGGACCGCCCTTCGGGAGTTACTCAAGTGAGGAAGGGCTGCACGATCCAGGCCTTTCTGTTGAAGCAGAGATGGGGCTTGAATCAGCATCATGTGATCCGGCATACAGAGCCCAGACTGGCCCACACCACCTACGGGGACTGAATTAGAAAGGTGGGGAGGGGACAGAGGGACTGGAGAGCGGTCAGGCCAGACACAGCAGGGCAGCTCCAGGGATCGGGAAGGGGAGAGGAAGAAGGGGCTTGTGGGTAACACACTGGCTTGGGGCTCGGGAGATTAGCACCACTGTGGGACCCTTCCCAGTGCCAGGTTTTTCATCTTTTACCCTAATTCAGTCCAAGTTACAGAACAGGGGGAAATGCGCAAAACTCAAGCTGGGGGCATTTGAAATTAAACACCACAAATCCAGCCAAATGATCCATCCATCCATCCATCCATCTCTCCCCCCATATACCACATCTATCTATCCATCTCCATACCCCACATCTATCTATCATCTATCCATCTAGCTACCTCCATACACCCCCTCTATCTATCTATATATCTCCACACACACCCTCTATCTATCTATCCCCATACACCCCCTCTATCTATCTATCTATCTATCTCCACACACCCCCTCTATCTATCTATCTATCTATCTATCTCCACACTCCCCCTCTATATATCTATCCCCATACACCCATCTATCTATCCCCTTTCATACATGTACATCTATCCACTTAATTATCTATCATCTCAATAGTTACCTCTCTCTCTCGCTCTCGCTCGCTCTCGCTCTCGCTCTCATTGTGTGTGTCCCACTCTCTCTAATGTTTGTAGCTATGTAGTGAAACTCAGAGGTGGCTGAATGTAACCTGCTGTCAGAGGTTCACCCGGTGTCCCAGTTTTGCACAGCTCAAAGTGGTGTTAACATCATAGATGCCCCATGTTTGTGAACCTTTTGGGGGGGTGGCGGGGTTCACTTGAAGGGCATGTCTGAGCTCAGTCAGGACATGTTAGGAGGCTCCCACTGCCTTGCCCAGGTGGCATCAGCCAGGTGAGCTCTGTGGTTTTGAAGCTGTCGTGCAGAGCAGGCGTGTGTGCAGTAAAGCAGGAATGCAGGGACAGGGCCGTGTCCAAACCAAGACACCATTGTCATTAAGCTATCCAATCCCCATGTGTAATCATGCTCAGAATCTGCCCCTGCCAAGGAGCTGGTGGAAATCCCTTCTGTGCATCCAAGGCCCAACCCAGCTCTCAATGGGAAGCTGATTGGCTTCAAAGAAGTGACCCCATCTTGAAATCAGCTCACTGCTTCCTATGGAGCTCCGCTGGTTTACATGAGCTGAGGGGGCGGCCTTTAATTTCAATAGGGAGGGCAGTGGATGAGAAGCTGGATAGGAGTCAACAGGGAGCCCTTGTAGCCAACAGGCGAATGGCATCTTAGGCTGCATAAGTAGGAGCATTGCCAGCAGATCTAGAGAAGTGATTAGTCCCCTTTATCTGGCTCTGGTGAGGCCACATCTGGAGTATTGTGTCCAGTTCTGGGCCCCCCACTATAGAAAGATGTGGACGCGTTGGAGAGAGTCCAGCGGAGGGCGACCAAAATGCTGAGGGGGCTGGAGCACATGGCCTATGAGGAGAGGCTGAGGGATTTGGGTTTGTTTAGTCTGCAGAAGAGAAGAGTGAGGGGGGATTTGAGAGCAGCCTTCAACTTCCTGAAGGGGGGTTCCAAAGAGGATGGAGAGAGGCTGTTCTCAGTGGGGGCAGATGGCAGAACAAGGAGCAATGGTCTCAAGTTGCAGTGGGGGAGGTCTAGGTGGGATATTAGGAAAAACTATTTCCCTAGGAGGGTGGGGATGCACTGGGCTGGGTTCCCTAGGGAGATGGTGGAATCTCCATCCCTAGAGGTTTTTAAGTCCCGGCTTGACAAAGCCCTGGCTGGGTTGATTTAGTTGGGGTTGGTCCTGCTTTTAGCAGGGGTCTGGACTTGATGACTCCTGAGGTCTCTTCCAGCTCTATGATTCTATGATTGGTCGCTGGACTCCCAGTCCAGTCGCTAGTCCATAACTCCCTTGCCCCGTGCAGCACTCTCAGTCCACCGGCAGTCTGCTCCACAGGGCTAACGGTCTACTGGTCACAATCAATAAATGTCCTTGACCCCAGGGTACTAGGGCCTGATGGTCAGAGTCAGAGAGGTCCCTTAGTTCAGGGTTGAAGGGCCTGAGAGCCCAAACCAGTGAATGCCCCCTCTGGGGCAGTAAGATGCTCTGGGATGCCCTGCTACCGGGGGGCATTCACCCATTTCACAGGTAAGGGAAGGAAAAACAGAGTCCCTCCTCAGTTCAAGTCACCTGGCGAATTTGTAACTGGCCTATGACATTTACCACACTTTCCTGACTCCCAGCTGAGTGCTCCATCCATTCCACCCCCCTGGCCTTGGCCCCCTTCTCTCTGTTCTTTTAAAAAACCCGGCCACGATGCGTCTTGGTGATCCGGGGGTTATGAAAAGCACACTCGGAGTGGCGCTGCATTAAGCGCTGCATTCTTCCCAACACGAGCTGGGGAGAAGTTGAGTGACACACCCAAGGCCGTGTGACAAGTCTAGGGCAGTGCCAGGACCTGCCAAGGTTATCTTTTTTTTTTTTAAGCTGGCAAGTTCAAAGGCTTGGAAAGAAATCTGGGAAAGGCAAGGCAAGGTCATACGGCCCAGGGTGTGCTCTCCTGGATGTGACAGGGGCTTCCTAGAACCAGGGACCACCTGCTCACGCGCAGGGTGTTATTGCTGCTGATAATAGAGCCCAAGCAAGCTTCAGAGGCTTCACTTGGGCGTCTCTCTGTGCTCTGGGCCCGATCTGTGGCATGCGCAGGTCAGCATGTTCAATCCACAAAGTCTGTCCGGAGCTACTGGCTTGCAGGGGGCTCTGCCCTCTGCCAATTTGGCCCAGGAGCGTTAGTGGAGCTATGGGGAGCCCCGCCAGCTGAGATACCCAGCCTATTGAGTCTAATAAAGACGCACTGATGGGCACCTGCAGAAACGCAGTCCGTTGAGGTCTGGGCAGAGATTCTGATTTACACCAGCGGAGGCTCTGGCCTTTCATGTCTCCCACCCTGGGTGCTGGCTGCTCTCTGGGCGGGTGCAAACGGCACCTCAGTGCAGAGGAGGCGGGAGTCCCTCTCCAGCCTTCAAACAGGTGCCCCACGGGTGAGTCTCCCCCACATCACCCCCTTGACCAGCAGCGGCCGTGCCTGGAGGATCTCGCCTGGACGTGAGGATGGCATTCAGTCCCTGAGCTCTCAAGGTCTCAGAGGGGTGGCCGGGTTCGTCTGTGTCCGCAGGAACAACCAGAAGTCCTGTGGCACCTCAGGGCACGTCTACACAGCAGGGCCAAAACCAAATTAAGCGATGCAACTTCAGCGACGTCAACTGTGTCACTGACGTCGAAACAGCTTCATTTGGCTTGTGCCGCTGCCTACCCTGCAGGACGCCAAAGGAAGAGCCCTCTTCCTCCGACTTCCCTTCCTCCTCGTGAAATGAGGGTGACAGGAGTCAGAGGAAGAAGCCCTCCTGCTCGCCATTATTTCAAAAGAACGGTTTGTCGTGTAGATGCGCACGTCGTTATTTCGGAATCACGTCCGTTCTGAAATAACGCCGCCTTGCAGACACAACCCCTAGGGACACACAGTATTTCAGCCTCAGCTTTCACCCTAATCAATCTGCTAGTCTCTACCGTGCCGCAAGAATAAAGCAAAGCCACTGACATCTGGGGCACGTTTGCCCGACGGTGGGTAAGCTGCAGCAAACAAAAGGGTGGAGGGAGGGGAATGTCGATCCTCCTCCTTTTGCATAATTGGCAATTTTGCTGAAAAAGCACATCAGGGTTTTGACATTTCCATCCACGCCAGCCAGCAAACAGAGCTCGAGTGTCCCATATGTTTTAGCAACTCCTTCGCCCAGCTGAGTGTGTGGAACAGCTGGGATGACAAGGAAAACCCCAAACACAATGTTTGTCCACTTGCAGTGAAGAGGGTCCTCTGTAGGACAATAATCCATTACAGTAATAGGTTCAGTTGAGGCCCCAAGGGCAGCTTTGCTCAGGGGATCAATCTGCCCATTAAAGATTATGGCTGATTTCCAGGGTGATTATTTCGGAAGAGGCATGTGGGCAGCCTGCCAAGTCTCACACAAGCTCTCTCTAGCGCCAGCTCTTTATCGCAGCGATTCTCTGGAAGAGGCAGCGCGACCCTAGTGTGCAGGGCAGCGTGGCATTTCTCGCTGGCTCGTTAGCGGTGACGCCTCTGGGATTTCCATCTCGGCAAGACGTGGGTTGAATCGACAAGGAGCCTGGCTCCTCGGCGACATGTTGCTCCATTGCAGGTGGGGGCGTTTGGGGGATGGTATCGGGAGGCCTTCAAGGGCAGCAGCAGGAAGTCCCAGTGGTGACGAGGCATCTGTGTGAGCCAAGGAAGCCTTGCACGTCCTGCGTGCCCGACTGGCTGTCTCCTGTCCAACTCACAGCTCCATTTGGCTCCCAGGGAAGCCGCCATTTCGTAGACCAAAACCTGGCACAGCGTGACTTCTCACGCCCCGTAGGGGCAAGGTCAGGCCATTAATGGGGACTCTCAGAGATTCCCAGAACTCTGACGCTCCGGTACTTCCAGGAATGGCATGAACTTGCCCCAGCTGGTGTGACCTTGCTCGCCTCTGCATGATCTCACAACCCTCGTGCCTCAGGAGGGCACCATTTTGAAGCTCTCACCGTGCTACCTCCACCTAGATAGCTTCCATGCGCTCTACACCGCTGGGGCAGAGCAACGCTCCTTCCATGATGGTGTCCCCTGTCCCATAACCACCTCAGAATTTGCCTCAAGACCCGACGGGGAGAAACCATCCAGAAAGAGGTGGCCAGCTTATAACCGGAGAATTGGAATGTCCTCTTTCTATGCCACACAGAGGACTCCATTTTGCCCCCCCAACCCCACCCCGTGGCCTGCAAGTGAGTTGTTGTAAGCCTAAGTCACAGTGTGACGGCACGCCCCTGCATGCAGGTTGTACTCACAATGATAGTGCGATGGGATTTTCACCACCATGTCACAGGGTCACAAGCAGGTTAGACAAATAGCTGGTGGGGAGGGTCTAGATCCATGGTGCCCCACCAGTTCTGAAGTAGTCACACTCAACTGGCCAAATAGCTACAGGTAGCTAGTGGCTAGTGTGTTAGACACCACAGGGTCTAGATAATACTTGGTCCTGTCATGGGTGTAGAGGACCTGATTAAATGATGTCTCAAGTCCATGATCATGACAGATATTGCTAGCATGGTCAGTATCCTTCAGGACCATATTGTGTTTTATGCTGGAAGGACCATATTGTGTTTTATGCTGGAAGGCTGTTGAGATGGACCTAGCGGGATGAGCTGTATAATAGTCCCAGACCTTTGTATCAAGGCAGATGATGTGTCTGTGCGTGTTCCTGGAAACTCTCGGGGGCAAGTAATGCGAAATCCCACGCCTCTCTGTAAAGCTTGATGGTCAAACCAGGGCGGGTTTCCCCGGCTTCCAGGGACCAAAAGCTAAAAAGATGGAGTTTAAACAGATCCGGGGGTTGGCTTCGCTTCCGTAAAGGCCTGGGACCTTCTATCTAACGGAAGACCACAATCCTTGTTGAAGAGCTGGAAGGGACATTGGGCTACTGGAAAAGATGAGCAATTCCCGGTACATTTAGTGAGCACTGAAACCCTTCAATCGTTATATGTTCTAGCTGTGCTGCTTTTGCCCTAAGAACACACGTGCTTTGCTGTTGGTCTCTGAGAGCAAGCAAAGCACAGGTGCTGGCTGATAGGGTAGACTGGCATGCTGGGGACATGAAAGCCTGGTCAGAAAGAAAGAGGACCCAGGCCTTTGCCTAGAGATGCCAGCTGTGTCTACACTGGCACCCTTTTTCGGAAAAGGGATGCTAATGAGACACAGCGCAATTGCTGGGATTTAAATATCCCCGCGGTATTTGCATGAACATGGCTGCGCTTTTTCGGCTCGGGTTTTGCCGAGAAAAGCGCCAGTCTAGCGATCTTGCGGAAAATAAACCCTTATTTTATTAATAAAGGGTTTATTTTCCGCAAGATCGTCTAGACTGGCGCTTTTCTCGGCAAAACCCCGAGCCGGAAAAAAGCGGCAGTTATGTTCATAAATACCTGGGGATATTTAAATCCCCCGCGGATTTGCAATTGCACTGTGTCTCATTAGCATCCCTTTTCCGAAAAAGGGTGCCAGTGTAGACACAGCCGCCATGTTTAGGGGCTTGACCCTGGACTCAGGATGGTTGGGGTGGACCATGGAGAGGTCACAAAGGCGCAGTGACCCTGAAACTGTGACAATGATGGGTAGGTGGCCTTGTGAGGCATGTGGTTACTACCGCAGGTTCGCAGGGCTGTGACTGTGATAGCCCCTGACAGAAAAGCTGCGCTTTAGAGCGGAGGTTCAACTTTCTCCACTGGGGACCTCAAGGCCACCTGGGCTTCCTTGCTGTGACTGGCCCACAATCCTTTGTGGCTGCAAGGCGCCGTGTTGTGTGGTTCGATTTATTTTAGCTCCAAGGGAAACCAGGACACGCCAGGGCTACTTAACCACTTTCTGATTTATTGCAAGCTTTAAGCAGTTAATACAGTTGTTTAAGTTTTACAAGCCTTAAGAACAATGACTAAACAACTTAAACCTTAAATACTATACATTCGAAAGCAATTAATACAGCGCAAAGCAATGCAAAAGCAATTACTAAAAGATTGACTATATACAATAATAAAGCCTAGTTCACTTGCACTTCACCCGTATGCTACCTACAGTGCCAGCAGGAGGTCGTGGTTCTGTTTCTTCCCATGCAATGGAACGCCATGCACTGGGCCACTGGTGTGAAGGGCCTAATTACTTCTAGTTACATTGAGCAGGATGTGTGGGTCGATCCTGCCCATTCCCTCCCACTGATTGTTCTTACTAAGCCCAATTTATAGCAAAGAGATACTTGGTTGTTCTAGTTGGAGGATTGTGTCCAGTTCTGGGCACCGCTTTTCAAGAAAGATGTGGAGAAATTGGAGACGGTCCAGAGAAGAGCAACAAGAATGATGAAAGGTCTAGAGAACATGATGTATGAAGGAAGGCTGAAAGAATTGGGTTTGTTTAGTTTAGAAAAGAGAAGATGGAGGGGGACATGATAGCCGTTTTCAGGTATCTAAAAGGGTGTCATAAGGAGGAGGGAGAAAACGTGTTCATATTGGCCTCTGAGGATAGAACAAGAAGCAATGGGCTTAAACTGCAGCAAGGGAGGTTTAGGTTGGACATTAGGAAAAAGTTCCTAACTGTCAGGGTAGTCAAACACTGGAATAAATTGCCCAGGGAGGTTGTGGAATCTCCATCTCTGGAGATAGTTAAGAGTAGGTTAGATAAATGTCTATCAGGGATGGTCTAGACAGTATTTGGTCCTGCCATGAGGGCAGGGGACTGGACTCGATGACCTCTTGAGGTCCCTTCCAGTCCTAGTATTCTGTGATTCTATGATAATAATTGATTACGTATTGTGTAGGATATGTAAAATGCCCAATGCCCCTATTTGGGGTACATCCTGCTACCCAGGATGTTACCTAAAGTAGGTGCGTAGTTGACAGTTTCATGGCTGAATCTGTACTTTTTGCTTATCAGAAACAGAAGTACCAGTCCAAGGCTGCTTGTCCTGGGTTTTCTTGACGTGGTCTCACGTCCCATGCTTAATCTGCATTGTTACGCAAAACAATTCCTGAATCTCGGGCCTTGCCTGCGTGCTTTTGTGCACCAGACTTGAACCAGGCCTGGGGTTTGTTTGCTTTTAGGCAGACTTCACCATTTATTGCCAAGGCAGGGTAGTGCAGGTTCCCGCACATGCTGTGGAAAAACAACATGGCCGCTGCTGAGGCTGGCTGCGAATCTGCCAAAGTGCCTTGTCTTGAGGTCTGAGGGGACCGGTTTTAGCAGTGAGGGGGTACTTTGGACCCTGTCACTCAGTCAGTCCTGGACCTGGCTGTGTGACTCTCTGGGCATTCTGAGTCCGCCAGAATTCACTCCTGGGGTATGTCTACACAGCAAAGAAACAGCTCTGACTAGTCTGCACCAGATGCCCCAGGCTTGGGCTGTGGGGCTGGTTCATAGCTGTGTGGGCTTCTGGGCTCTGGGTCTCATCCACCCTGCAGGGTCACAAAACCCTGGTTCCAGACACAGTTACCCTGCAGCCCAAGCCCTTCGAGCCACGATTCGTGGGTCTGCCACAGACGTCAGGTGGCTGTGTAGACATAGAGTGAGAATCCCAGCTACAGGCCGATCCCTACAATGCACCGACTCCCCACCCCAGCCTTTCCTAGGTTTCTTCTTTATGCGGCCAGCACACGCCACGTTTGGCTTATCCAAAAGCTGGCTTTTCAGTGTTGGTTTTATCCATTTGGCTTTTTATTTTTCATTTTACTTCACTGGTTCGGAACATCAGAACAAACATCTGCTGCAAGGCTTGTGGTGGGGGGAATGGAGAAGGAGGAGAGCCAGCTTTCAATAAGCGGTGAACAAATCCAAGGTCATGTGGCAAAAGGGGAACAGTCGGTCTAAAATATTTTACATTTCCGGTGCTGAACGCTGCCAGAAACTCTCTCCATTCTCCAGAGCGGCCCGAATTCTCCCGCTGCTGCCTTAGACTTGCCCACGCCATGGAAAACGGAGGGTGTTCTCAGTAAAAGAAAGATGATTGCTTTACAGATGACAGCCTTCCCACCGAGTTGGTTTAGCATTTCAAAGAGCTCTCAGAAAGTCTCTGCTGAAAAAGGATGCTAGCAAGGAGGAGGCGGGGGTAGCAAGCTACTGTCAAACTGAGATATTGCTCATTAGTTTCCTGACGATGTCAGGGTGGATTGTCCACAGGCCGGGACCAGAGCCGTGATAGTAAAGGAGGAACTCTAGAATGAACCGCATGCTCCACGCTCCTCTTTGGCGGGCGGCTCTGGAGACAGAGCGCTGGAGTGCCGGAGACTCACGTTCCCCGTGGACTGCTAGGTTTAGCCCTTAATACCACGAGGGTGGGTGCATTTGTCTTCCAGTGGCGGAAGGCAAGAGATTAGAGCTGGTTCAGAATGTCTCATGGAAACGTTTCTTCCATCGGAGAGAGTCGATTGGGCACAACCGCGACTGTTGGCGCCAATGCATCGCTGTCCACACAAATGTGGTCAGGAAGGATTCTGAGGTCCAGGGGAGACTCTTTGGCCTGCCCTGTTATAACCACAGGCTTTGTGGAAGGCCTAGCTCTGAATTAGGGAGGGCATGCATACCCCCAGCCGGACGACTCCAACAGTGAGGGGCTCTCACTGGGGCTCAGAGAGCATTTGGGGCAGGGCCAAAGTGGAAATAAACCCAAACGTGGCCATGGCAGAGTTTCTCAGAAGACGGAATTCTTGCTTCCCACGGAGCCCTGCAAGAGATGGGCCCGCACCGGAACTGTGCCCCTGCCCACGAGCAGAGTTCTCTAAGCAAGGCTGCAGCACTTGGGGGAGGGGCTGGAGGAGGTTCAGCAGCTGGAAAGGAGATGAGGCAGATGTGAATTGGTACGATGATTAAAGAGATTCCTGGCTAGACAGTAATACTCATCCTTAGAGTCCAAGAGCAGCCTGAATATCTATCTATCTACCTATATATCCCTATACACCCCATCTATCTATCTATCCCCATAAACGCTCTCTCTCTCTCTCTCTCTATCTCCATACATCCCATCTATCTAGCTAGCTAGCTATGCATCCCCATATACCCCATCTATCTATCTATCCCCATAAACGCCCTCTCTCTCTCTATCCCCATACACCCCATCTATCTATCTATCTATCTACCTACCTATCACACTCCCCTGCCTACACATCCTCTCTCATATGGATTATGCAACGGAGAAACTCAGTGAGTTACTCAGGCTATGTCTATACTGCAGGCTTCTTTTACAAGAAGTTTTTTGTGGAAGAGATCCTCCTCAAAACATCTTGCGCAAGAGCGCATCCACACTGCAAAAGCGCATAAAAAAACTGATGCGCTTTTGCGCAAGAGAGTGTCCAGACTGCATGGACGCTCTCTCAAAAGGAAACTCTGATTGCTGTTCACAGAATGGCCTCCAGGGCACCTGTGCTTTTTTCGATTGCCTCTTTTTGTGCAAAACCCCCCTGTTCCTCATCCATACCTACACCAGAAACAACGCTCTGTTCTTTCATTTTACTTGCGCAAAAACGCGCTTGAGGTGTGGACGCTCAGCAAGCGTTTGCGCAAAAAGAGGCATTTTTGCGCAACAACTCTGTAGTGTAGACCAAGCCTCAGCAATCACAAAGGATTTCAAGAAGCTGATGGTACCAAAGCTCATGAAGTCCTGAGCCAGGAAGCGAGGCCTGACACTAATAAAAGTGTGGCTCTGGGCAATGCAGTCTTTTGCATGCCACGGAATAGCTCTGTGCCTAAAGCGATGGGTCGGTGGGTTTTGCCACCCAGCGTCAAGTATGTGAATAGCTTTTAAAAAGTCTTAGTGGAAAACATTAGAGGAGAACAACTTCCACCTGATCCCCATGTTACAGACCTGGCTGTGTTTCTGGGCCTCTTCTAATCTCAGCATTTCTGATCCTCTTTCGCCCTGTTTAATTCAGACCCTGTTATTAACGTTAGAATTCCTGACCCTGCCATAGAAGAGAAACACATCGATTCTGTGCTGGGGACTCCTTGTTTGTGCTAACGACTTTCCCCCTGACACCCTAATGAATGGTTGTATTAATAGGACCTACTTCACCATCATCTTCTGCTTGATGGAGCCAGAGGTGCAGCAAGCATCTTCCTGATACCAAGATGGCTCAGTGGTTTGAGTATTGGCCTGCTAAACTCAGGCTTATGAGTTCAATCGTGGAAGGGGCCATCTAGGGCAAATCTGTCAGGGATGGTAGTTGGTCCTGCCATGAAGGCAAGGGACTGGACTGGATGACTTTTCAAGGTCCCTTCCAGTCCTATGAGATAGGTATATCTCCATTTGTAGCCTGTGGAATACTCTCCCATGTGGGCTGCTGGAAAACCCATCCCTTGGGATTTTGGAACTGGGCAAAACTGGATGTTGGATAAAACACACTCCAGGGAACGACCGGGAAATGGGCTGCAGGATCAGACTGGCTTCCATTCATCTCTAACTCGCTCTATACCATGATACTATTTCTTCACCATTGCTTAGAAATTTGCAAGTGGTGTGTCCACGCTCTCAAGCTTGAATAAGGGGCTGTGGAATTTGAACTCTGTACTCCCCCTTTTCATGAGGAGTAACACGAATTCTGAACTTGTACGTTCGTAATGACGTTTGTGTGGATGCTGCGGTGGCGCTAATTCAAACTAATTAGCCTCCGGGAGGCCTCCCGCAGCTCCCCAGAGTGCTTCCTGGGGCTCTGAGTCTGAGGTAGCGCGTCCACATTGACAGAGCCTACCTCAGACTCATTTCAATGCTTTCGTGTAGTGAGGACACACATAAGAACATAAGAACAGTCGGGTCAGAACAAAGGTCCATGCAGCCCAGCATCCTGTCTGCCAATAGTGTCCAACACCAGATACCCCAGAGGGAGGGAACACAACAGGTAATCCTCATGTGATCCCTCCCCTGTCACCCATTTCCAGACAAACAGGCTAGGGACACCATTCCTACCCATCCTGGCTCATAGCATTTGATAGATCTAACCTCCATAAATCTATTTAGCTCTTTTTTGCACCCTGTTAAAGTCCTAGCCATCACCACATCCTCTGGCAAGGAGTTCCACAGGTTGACTGTGCGCTGAGTGAAGAAAAACTTCCTTTTGTTTGTTTTAAACCTGCTGCCTATTCATTTCATTTGGTGACCCCTAGTTCTTATATTGTGGGAATAAGTCAGTAACATTTCCTTATCTGCTTTTTTTCCTTATTCACCCAAGTTCGAATTTGTTAAATCGGGAGTTCTTAAGTTGAATTTGAAACAATTTCCTAGTGTAGACGTATCCTCAGTGCCCAGCACCTTGCCCCAGAGATAGCAATCCATGAGGTCCCTCTGCAGAGGAGCTAATCTGCGGCTCTTTTGTTGCTCTCTTTCAGCTCGAATTCACAGAAGACCAGATTGAAGGTGAGGAGGATATGCATCTCTTTCCTGGTGGTGGTGGTGGGTGGCACGAACGCAGCCTCGAAAGCTTATCATTCACGTGACAAAGAGGACACTTACTTACCAGCTTGGCTTTTCTATTTGTTTGTTGGGAGCTGCGGGATGGTAGGATCTGAGGGTGTCAACTGACATCGGGGACCCACTGTGCTAAATCCTGTACAACAGCATAGAAAGAAACAATCCCTGCTCCCTATGGGTTAAAAAAACATATTTTGCCCACCCCTGATCAAGTCCACACAGAATAGCATACACATCGGTTATAAAGCAGGGATGAGTCAGGCCCCCTGGTAGAGTCTGGAGAAGCGGTCATACATCACTTCTCTTTTACGTCTACACTGCAATGCTATTCCAAAATAACTTAGGGTATGTCTACACTGGCACCCTCTTTCGAGAGAGGGATGCAAACGAAGACATTCAAAATTGCAAATGAAGCTGGGATTTAAATATCCTGCGCTTCATTTGCATATTCACGTTATGGCACTATTTTGACTAGCAGACGCTGTCAAGACACGGTTATTTCTAGAGAAAACCCTTCTCTTGAAATAACCCTTATTCCTCCTACAATGAGGTTTACCAGTTATTTTGAGAGAAGGGTTTTCTCTCGAAATAACCGCGTCTTAACAGCATCTGTTATTTCGAAATAGTGTCAAAATACTGTCAAGCTGGAGGACTTCTTAGGGTGCATCTACACTGCAGGGCTTAACTCAAAATAAGCTATACAAATTGAGCTATGTCAATTGCGTAGCTTATTTCGAAATAGAGAGTGTCTACACAGCACTTGTTTTGAAATAGAGCCCTCTTCTGCCGACTTCCCTTACTTCTAATACAATGAGGGTTACAGGAGTTGGAGTAAGAAGTTCTCCAGCTTGACAGTATTTTGACACTATGGCTACGTCTACACTACGAGTTTTCTGGGCAAAAAATATGCAAATGAGGGACTCATTTGCATGAGTCGTGATCTCATTTGCATATTTTCTGCGGATCCATTTTTGCTCTGGGGTTTTTGCACAAAAACAAGCAGTGTGGACGTTTTCTTTGTGTGCAAACCACCCTTTTTCTGCAAGATCCTTTTGCCCCCAAAAAGGAGGTTTACTGCTCTTGCAGAAAAAGGGGTTTTTGCGCAAAAAAAAAACATCCACACTGCTTGTTTTTGCACACAAACCCCAGTGAAAAAACAGATCGGCAGAAAATATGCAAATCAGATCGCAACTCATGCATATGAGTCCCTCATTTGCATATTTTTTGCCCAGAGAACTCGTAGTGTAGACGTAACCTATTTCAAAACAACTGCCGGCTGTGTAGATGCAGACTAAGTTATTTCAAAATAGCGTTGCAGTGTAGACATGCCCTCATTCCGACTCCTGTAACCCTCATTGTACAAGGAGTAAGAGAAATCGGAGGAAGAGGGCTCTATTTCAAAATAAGTGCTGTGCAGATGTTCCCAATTTCGAAATATGCTATTCCGAAATAAGCTACGTAATTAACGTAGCTCAATTTGCCTAGCTTACTTCGAGTTAAATAGACGCACCCTTAGTCTCCAGAAGAGAAGAATGAAGGGGGACTTGATATCAGCCTTCAACTACCTGAAGGGGGGTTCCAAAGAGGCTGGAGAGAGGCTGTTCTCAGTGGGGGCAGATGGCAGAACGAGGAGCAATGGTCTCAAGTTGCAGTGGGGGAGGTCTAGGTTGGATATTAGGGAAAACTATTTCCCTAGGCGGGTGGGGAAGCACTGGGATGGGTTCCCTAGGGAGGGGGTGGAATCTCCATCCCCCTCCCTAGGGAAGTTCTGGCTTGACAAAGCCTTGGCTGGGATGATTGAGTTGGGGTTGATCCTGCTTTGGGCAGGGGGCTGGACTCGATGACTCCTCAGGGCTCTTCCAGTCCTAGGACTCTATGACTCTGTGGCACTTGGTCATATGGTTGGCATGGAGATGCTTGTTCACTCCAAGATGCTGCAGAAGGACCAGACTTCCCACACCGAAGAGTACATGAGGGTTCCTTTTAGATCCATCACGTCCCTTTGCTTTCTTATGAGCTTTGCATGCCTCCTCATTGGTCTCCCAGCAGTTGACCCCTGAGCCGTGTGCTCCCTGTTCCTCCCATGCCTGGCACAGAGACATGCCGCAGGATCCGTTCAGGGGAAGGATCGTGGAATTTACTCCTCAGTTAAATGAATGCACTTTCCCAAATGGCCCTGCCCTGCTTGGCGGAGGGTTGAAAGTCACACATCGTTCGGATTACAGCCTTGCAACCTAGATTTATTACATTAAGAACAAGACACGTGCCAAAGAATAAAATTACCCCATGAATCCATATGTCCTTAAAAAAAGCCCTTCAAAAACAACAACAAAAAAACCCAACCCACCCTTCTTTGCCTTTGAAAACTCTTCCCTGAGTTAAATTTGGATTTAATTGGTTGCAGCTACAGAACGGAGCACAGGGCCTTTATTTTATTCCAATTTATTCCATGCGAAGGAAAGCATCAAGTTCAATTTCCTAGACGTCCGCCCCCGTCCCAGCATCTGATGCGTAAGCGGATCTCACGCGGGCCTGCAAAGACCGCAAGCTGGAGCCACCTGGAGCTTGGCACCTAAAGTGCGATTTGTTTAGACCCAATAGATGCTTTGTGGTTGAACGTCTGATGGGGTTTTTAACAGGTTCTCCGATGCTGGAAAGGTAGCACTGACAAACTGGGTAACAGCAGAGGGGGGGAAACTCCCCTGTGAGTATCATACCACAAGCTGGCTGAAAAGAGGAAGGACGCATTGCTTGTGTTGGAGGATTTTTCTCATCCTGAATGTCGGGGATTCATGACTTGCCTGGAGCCCGACAGGTAGGGGATGCAGATTCTGCTCCCTCTTCTGCCACTGACATATTGCACAACCTTGGGGAAGTCATTCCATTGCCCTGTGCCTTCCATTCTGAAAATAATAGCTTATCTTAAAATAAAATGGCTAATGATTTGGGAGGGGGTGTCCGTTTCTGGGGTCCCACCTATAAGAAAAAAAGAATGGCCACACCAGGTCAGACCAAAGGTCTATATAGCCCAGTATCCTGTCTGCCGACAGTGGCCAATACCAGGTGCCCCAGAGGGAATGAACAGAACAGGGGATCATCAAGCGATCCCTCGCCTATGTCAGCCATTCCCAGCCCCTGACATACAGAGGCTAGAGACACCATTTCTATCCATCCTGGCTAATAAGCATTGATGGTCCTGTCCTCCATGAATTTATCTAGCTCTTTTTTGAACCTTGTTAAAGTCCTGGTCTTCACAACATCCTCTGGCAAGGAGTTCCACAGGTTGACTGTGTGTTGTGTGAAGAAAAACTTCCTTTTGTTGGTTTTAAACCAGCTACCTCTTTCTTTCATTTGGTGACCCCTAGTTACGGGAACAAGTAAATAACTTTCCCTTATTCACTTTCTCCATACTTGTCATGATTTTATAGACCTCTACCATATCCCCCCTTAGTCTCCTCTTTTCTAAGCTGAAAAAGCCTCAGTCTTTTTACTCTCTCTTCATATGGCACCCCTTTCAAACCCCTCATCCTTTTCGTTGCCCTTTTCTGAGCCTTTTCCAATGCCAAGAGATCTTTTTCGAGATGAGGCGACCACATCGGCATGCAGCATTCAAGATGTGGGCATAGCTGGCATCCAGGGCTGCGTGTGCACGATTGCTAAGCTCACTGGGCCTGATTCTGAGCTGCAAGCCTGCTCCCTTGCACCCTTTCTGTGGCATGGAGGGGTTGGAAACCAGCTGGATCTCCCCAACAGGGTGGAGGAACCCCTGCTGGCTCTTATACTCTGTCCCTTCCTCTGGCCCAAAGGCCCTTGGCATGGGGATATTTAGGGGAGGGGAGGAGTGAGGGATGGCTGGAGCACTGCCGTACTCTGCCCGCAGCAGGAAGGAAGAGCCTCTGGACACCACCAGCCGAGGGTGTCTTTTGGAGCAGCCTGGAGACTGCTCTAAAGTGCATAGCATGCCCAAAGCTGGGCTAGACCATTCCTGGAATCAGGAAGCCAAGCCCTGATTCCAGGAATTCATAGACCCTGCCCCCAGCAGTTGCACCCACCAGATCCTGGGCAGAACTGAGAACCCCCGTCTGCCCCTGACCTTGTAGTGGGGTGGCTGCCCCATGCTGGGAGCTGGAGGACGCCTGTGCAGAGGCCTGGCCAATCAGGGAAGGGCTAAGAAGGAGCTAATCAAAAGGCAGCTTGCTGGGGCAGCCTGGTTATAAGGGATCCAAAATGAAGAGTGCCCAGGAAGAAGGAGCAATAGTCCGCAGAAGAGAAGAGTGAGGGGGGATTTGGGAGCAGCCTTCAGCTCCCAGAAGGGGGGTTCCAAAGAGGATGGAGAGAGGCTGTTCTCAGTGGGGGCAGATGGCAGAACGAGGAGCAATGGTCTCAAGTTGCAGTGGGGGAGGTCTAGGTTGGATATTAGGAAAAACTATTTCACCAGGAGGGTGGTGAAGCGCTGGGATGGGTTCCCTAGGGAAGGGGTGGAATCTCCATCCCTAGAGGTGTTGAAGTCCCGGCTTGACCAAGCCCTGGCTGGGATGATTGAGTTGGGGCTGGTCCTGCTTTGGGCACGGGGCTGGACTCGATCACTGCTGAGGTCTCTTCCAGCCTGAGGAGTCCACAAAATGCAGAGCCGGGGAGGAGGAGATGGGCCCGTCCCATTCCTGTTCGGCCCCGTCAGCTGGATAGAGCTTGGGGACCACAGCAGCATCTTCTTGGGGAAGGGACCAACGGAATCAAAGCACAGCTGCTCTCCCACAAGGCAACAGCCCTTCCCTCCTCCCCTCCCCCGAACAATGCCCGGTAGCATCCGCCCAAAGTCTGAGGCGAAACCCCAAACCACAGCTTGGTGAGCGCTTCCGGACAAGCCAGGCAGCGCTGGAGGCTCCTGCTGACAAGGACTTTCGAATAGGAAACGGGCAGGCCAGAGCAGCCCCTTTCTTCCTCACCCCCCTCATGACATCAGGGCCGTGTTCTTTGGGCAAGTGCACAGCATATTGGCGTGGTGTTAGCCAGCCGGGCCGCGTGAACCTCCTCCCTGCGAGCGACGGAGGGAGGAAACAGACCGACTGTGCTGCGTCTGGTGTGAAACCAATAGGCTTCTCACCTCAAGTAGGTCTCTTTCCACATCTGCTTCCCAGAGGCATCGGGTGATTTCACTCCGGGCTAGACCTTCATTCGGCTCTGGTGAGGCCACATCTGTAGTATTGTGTCCAGTTCTGGGCCCCCCACTATAGAAAGGATGTGGACGCATTGGAGAGAGTCCAGCGGAGGGCAACCAAAATGATGAGGGGGCTGGAGCACATGACCTATGAGGAGAGACTAAGGGATTTGGGCTTGTTTAGTCTGCAGAAGCGAAGAGTGAGGGGGGATTTGAGAGCAGCCTTCAACTTCCTGAAGGGGGGTTCCAAAGAGGAAGGAGAGAGGCTGTTCACAGTAGTGACGGATGGCAGAACGAGGAGCAATGGTCTCAAGTTGCAGTGGGGAGGTCTAGGTTGGATATTAGGAAAAACTATTTCTCTAGGAGGGTGGGGAAGCACTGGGATGGGTTCCCTAGGGAGGTGGTGGAGTCTCCATCCCTAGAGGTTTTTAAGTCTTGGCTTGACCAAGCCCTGAGTGGGTTGATTTAGTTGGGATTGGTCCTGCCTTGGGCAAGGGGCTGGACTTGATGACCTCCTGAGGTCTCTTCCAGCTCTATGATTCTATGATTCTAAGACGATAAAAGGCCATTTTTGCTTTCTGTCTCCGAGGCGGTGCGTTGTTAAGTGAGCAGGAGATCTAAATGTTCAGACCACAAAAGGAAGGTGACAAACCATCAAAGTCTAGGAGCTTAGCCAAGCCTACAGTTCTTATTCCTAAACAACCGGTCTTCAACCTCTTGCATGGTCCCTGGTCTAGTCCAGTGGACATCAGTCTGTGGTCTGGGATTGTCACAGTGAGATAAAGAGATGTGATTGTACCCACCACATTTCCAACGACCAGCAGTGTTTGACTGTAGTTCCTTTAGCATACACCTCCACCACTGGAACTGAACGAGTAACTCTTGCAGCTGACAGCAGTAGTAGGCTATTATCCTCACTGTAGCACATCCACTGGACAGAACACACCCCGTGTAAGTATATTCCAGGATCATATCTCCTTCTTGTGTGTGACCTGCTGCTTACACCTAAGGGAGTTTGCCATTGGGCTGTGAGATGTATACAGACAGGGCTGGTTTCAATTCACACTGACTGCGTACGGTGTTTGTAGTTATGTCACCCTGGTTTGTTACAGACATGCTGGTCGCAAAATAAATTGGTTTGGAAGCCAAGCAGAGGTGGGTGGGGATAGTAGGGGAGAGGCGAGTCCAGGAGAGGATGGTTCTCTGGTGAAGTGGGCTGCTTCTTGGGGAAACAACAGCACCGCTTCATTTAGCATCAAGTTAACGGGCCAGATTCTCATTTACACTAAGGAAAAGTTAATTTACATCCAAGTCAAGGCCTCTTTACACTGCTGAAGCATGTAAAGGGGCCTTCAGATCCATCAGGACCAATAAGCTAGACTGGCTGAGACCCTAGAGAGGGGTTGCCTTCATCTGCAGCATGGCGCACAGGTCCCTTGTAGGTTTAAACCAATGTAAATGGTGGATTCTCTGTAAAGCGAAGTCTTTAAACCATGATTTGAGGCCGTCAGTAACTCAGCCACCGGTTAGGGGCTGTTACAGGGATGGGTGGGTGAGGTTCTGTGCCCTGTGATGGGCAGGAGGTCAGACTAGACGTTCAGTATGGTCCCTCTCTTGACCATAAAGTGATGAGTCTATGGGAAAGACCGTCTAAGCCTTCTCTCCATGGTCCCGATCCAGTTCTGATCCCCGCCACCTTAGTACACCGACAAATACAGTTGCCAGAAACGCGTCACATGACAGGAGAAGGAAATGTTGCCTACAAATTGGCACAACACCCACTACACACCCCTTGTGCTTGGGTGCACCATCGAGTGGGCACAACCTGCTCCGGATTCCATCTCCCCCCTCCTGTTCCTAGCACACTCTGGACTGCAGGACAGCAGATGGGCCCCTAACTCGTGCAGGTGAGCCGCTATGCACATAAGCCGTCTCCCCGGAGTCCAAGCTCACCCAGTTTTAGGTTCTGGTTCCACCACAGGTTGTAGAGCTCAGTGCAGGAATCCCTGGGTGAGGGTCTCTGGCTTGTGTGAGGTAGAACCATGATCACGATGGTCCCCCTAGCCTTAAAAGCTACGTGCCTGCTGTTATTCCTCTCCCCTCTGCCTGTCTCTCCCCCGTCTGCACCTCATGGGAGTCTGGTGAGACTAGAAAAAACAACAAGGAGTCCAGTGTCACTTTAATGACTAACACTTTAATGACTAACATGGATTAGGGTAATACATTTCAGAAGGGTAGCCAGGTTTAGTCTATATCTGCAAACACAATGAGAGAGTCCTGTGAGTTAGTCTTGAAAGTGCCACGGACTCCTTGTTTTTGCTGAAACAGACTAGCAAGGCTCCCTCTCTGAAACCTATCACCATGCATGGCTAGACTAGATTTCATTATTCCTCCCTGGATCCTCTTTAATTCCTCCATTCATTAGTTGCCCTCTTCTTCTTTTCCTGTCATCCTTTTGCTCCCTCCCTCCACCACGCTAGGTTTTTTTTCTCTTTCTTTTCCATTTGCAGCACTCTGCCTGCTCATTTCTTCCACTAATTCATTCTTCACCCCTCTTTCCTTTCCTGGATTTGCACAGTCTCTTTCCCTGTGTCTCTTTGTTTTGCTGCTCTCTGTCTCTCTCCTTGTTTCTTTTTGTTTTGCTGCTCTCTATCTCTGTCTCTCTCCCTGTCTCTCTTTATTTTGCTGCTCTCTGTCTCTGTCTGTCTCTCTCCCTGTTTCTTTGCTTTGCTGCTCTCTGTCTCTGTCTGTCTCTCTCCTTGTTTCTCTTCATTTTGCTGCTCTCTATCTCTCTGTCTGTCTTTCTCCCTGTCTCTCTTTGTTTTGCTGCTCTCTGTCTCTCTCCCTGTCTCTCTTTCCTGAACATTTTCCCCATGGACAGGCTGGACACCACATCCCTGGAAATGTTTTTCTAGGCCTTTCTCATGATACCCTTGCTGATGTCTGGAAAAAACACCGTGCTGCACGGTATTCAAATATGCTCCATTTCCTGGGGTTCTCTTAGGCTTCAGGGCTGCGGGGAAACCCATGTGTCTGTTTCAGATGCTTAACCTCTCACAATGCCATGTAAGCACTAAGAACACTTAAGGGCATCCATTTGAAACAGGGCCTTTTTCAACATCTTGGACATGATGTCCCATAGTTACTTACAGCTTGTGTGGTTTCTTTATCCTAATGCAAGTGCTCTCCAGCCACAGCAATGGATCTATTGCTTTGGGGGATCACTTGTGTCCATACAAAAAACACCCCTCTGTCTGAGCTCAGTGGCTCACACAGTTGCTCTCAGAGCAGTGAAACCGGCGCTGCCTTCCTCCTCTGTACTGACATCAGCCATGAAACCACTGGCAGGCTCCGTGGGTATATTATTATGACTAATTGTGACCTACGTTCTCAGCTTGAATAGGTTGCATTCTTCTCCTTCGTTCAGCCATTAAGGAATCTGGGCCCAAAGAGACCAGAAATACACCATACAAAACACATGTATAGCCCATGCCAGTTCTATCCATTCGACATCGCTGGCAGCCTGGGCCTTTCTTTCCTATTTGAAATACCAGATGTGTGTGGCAAGAACATAAGAACATAAGAACATAAGAACGGCCGTAGCGGGTCAGACCAAAGGTCCATCTAGCCCAGTATCCTGTCTGCCGACAGTGGCCAGCACCAGGTGCCCGAGAGGGTGGACCGAAGACAATGATCAGCGCTTTGTCTCCTTATCCTCTCCAGCCTCTGTCAAACAGAGGCCAAGGACACCATTTTATCCCCTGGCTAATAGCCTTTTATGGACCTAACCTCCATGAAATTATCTAGCTTCTCTTTAAACTCTGTTATAGTCCTAGCCTTCACAGCCTCCTCTGGCAAGGAGTTCCACATGCTGACTACGCTGTGTGAAGAAGAACTTTCTTTTATTAGTTTTAAACCTGCTACCCATTAATTTCATTTGGTGTCCTCTAGTTCTTCTATTTAGGAACTAATAAATAACTTTTCTTTATCGGCCCTTCCATACCACTCATGATTTTATACACCTCTATCATATCCCCTCAGTCTCTTTTTCTAAACTGAAAAGTCCCAGTCGCTTAACCTCTCCTCATATGGGACCCGTTCCAAACCCCTAATCATTTTAGTTGCCCTTTTCTAGACCCTTTCCAAGGCCAAAATATCTTTTTGAGGTGAGAGACCACATCTGTACACAGTATTCAAGATGTGGGCGTACCATAGTTTTATACAGGGGCAGTAAGATATTCGGGTCTTATTTTCTATCCCTTTCTTAATAATACCTAGCATCCTATTTGCCTTTTTGACCGCGCTGCACATGTGTGGAAGTTTTCAGAGAACTGTCACGATAACTCCAAGATCTCTTTCCTGATTTGTCATAGCCAAATTAGCCCCCATCATACTGTCACGTATAGTTGGGGTTATTTTTCCCAATGTGCATTACTTTACACTTATCCACATTAAATTTCATTTGCCATTTGTTGCCCAATCACTCAGTTTGGTGAGATCTTCTTGGAGTCCCTTACAGTCTGCTTCTGTCTTGACTATCCTAAACAGTTTGGTATCATCCATAAACTTTACCACCTCACTGCTTACCCCTTTCTCCAGATCATTTATGAATAAGTTGAACAGGATTGGTCCTAGGACTGACCCTTGGGGACACCACTAGTTACCCCTCTCCATTCTGAAAATTTACCATTTATTCCTACCCTTTGTTTCCTGTCTTTTAACCAGTTCTCAATCCAAGAAAGGACCTTCCCTCTTATCCCATGGCCATGTAATTTACACAAGAGCCTTTGGTGAGGACCTTGTCAAACTTTCTGGAAATCTAAGTATACTATATCTACTGGATCCCCCTTGTCCGCATGTTTGTTAACCCCTTCAAGAACTCTAATAGATTAGTAAGACAGGATTTCCCTTTACAGAACCCATGTTGACTTTTGTCCAACAAATTATGTTCTTCTACATGCTTCACAATTTTATTCTTTACTATTGTTTCGACTAATTTGCCAGTACTGAAGTTAGACTTACCGGTCTGTAATTGCCGGATCGCCTCTAGAGCCCTTTTTAAATATTGGTGTCACGTTGGCTACCTTCCAGTCATTAGGTACGGAAGCGATTTAAGGGATAGGTTACAAACCACAGATAATAGTTCAGCAATTTCCCATTTGAGTTCTTTTAGAACCCTTGGATGAATGCCATCCGGTCCGGAGATTTGTTAACATTAAGTTTTCTATTTGTTCCAAACCTCCTCTAATGACACTTCAATCCGGGACAGTTCCTCAGATTCATTACCCACAAAGGGACGGTGCAGATTTGGGAATCTCCCCAACGTCCTCAGCCGTGAACTGAAGCAAAGAAATCATTTAGTTTCTCCGCAATGGCTTTATCGTCCTTGATTACGCCTTTTATAGTTCGATCGTCTAGGGACCCACAGGTTTTTAGCAGGCTTCCTGCTTCTAATGTACTTAAAAACATTTTATTTATTTCTTTTTGAGTTTTTGGCTAGCTGTTCCTCAAAATCTTTTGCTTTTCTTATTACATTTTACACTTGGTTGACAGTGTTTATGTTCCTTTCTATTTATCTCACTAGGATTGACTTCCACTTCTTAAAAGATGCCTTTTGTCCTCACTGCTTCTTTTACATGGTGGTTAAGCCACGGTGACTCTTTTTAGGTCTCTTGCTATGTTTTTTAATTTGGGGTATACATTTAAGTTGGGCCTCTATTATGGTGTCTTTAAAAGTTTCCATGCAGCTTGCAGGATTTGGCTCTAGTCACTGTGCCTTTTAATTTCTGTTTAACTAACCTCCTCATTTTTGTGTAATTCCTTTGAAATTAAATGCCAGGGTGCTGGTCTGCTGAGGTGTTCTTCCCACCACAGGAATGTTGAATGTTATTATATTATGGTCACTATTCCCAAGCGGTCCTGTAACGGTTATTTCCTGACCTGATCCTCGCGCTCCACTCAGGACTAAATCGAGAATTGCCTCTCCCTTGTGGGTTCCTGCACTAGCTGCTCCAAGAAGCAGTCATTTAAGCCATTGAGAAATTTTATCTCCGCTTCTCTTCCTGAGGTGACATGTATCCAGTCAATATGGGGTAATTAAAATCCCCATTATTATAGAGTTCTTTGTTTTGGTAGCCTCTCTAATCTCCCTCAGCATTTCAATGTCAGTATCCCTGTCCTGGTCAGGTGGTCGGTAATATATCCCTACTGCTAATTTCTTATTTTTGGAGCATGGAATTACTATCCATAGCGATTCTATTGAACATGTTGATTCATTTAATATTTTTATTTCATTTGATTCTACATTATCTTTCACATACAGTGCCACTCCGCCACCCACCCGGCCTGCTCTATCCTTTCGATATATTTTATATCCCGGCATGATTGTGTCCCACAGATTTTCCTCATTCCACCAGGTTTCAGTGATGCCTATTATGTCAATCTCCTCATTTAATACTAGGTACTCTAGTTCACCCATCTTATTAGTCAGACTCTAGCATTTGTGTAGAAGCACTTTAAAAATTTGCCACTGCTTATTTGTCTGCCCTTCCTGATGCATTGGATTCCTTTGTACGGTTGTTTGTCTGCTCTGGCCCATGGTTTGCCCTCTCCTCCTCTCTCTTTCTGACTACAGCTTAGAGAATCTCTATCAATGGATTCTCCTCTAAGAGTAGTCTCCCTCCGATTTACGTGCATCTCCACACCAATCGGCTTTCCCCATCTCTCAGTTTAAAAACTGCTCTACGGCCTTTTAATGTTTAGTGCCAGCAGTCTGGTTCCACCCTGGTTTAGGTGGAGCCCATCCTTCCTGTATAGGCTCTCTCCCAAAAGTGTCCCCAGTTCCTAATAAATCCAAACCCCTCTTCCCTACACCATCGTCTCATCCACGCATTGAGATTCTGAATCTCTGCCTGCCTACCTGGCCCTGCGTGGAACTGGAAGCATTTCTGAGAATGCCACCATAGAGGTCCTGGATTTCAGTCTCTTTCCTAGCAGCCTAAATTTGGCCTCCAGGACATCTCTCCTACCCTTCCCTACGCCATTGGTACCTACATGTACCACGACCACCGCTCCTCCCCAGCACTACACATAAGTCTATCTAGATGCCTCGAGAGATCCGCAACCTTCGCACCAGGCAGGCAAGTGACCATACGGTTCTCCCGGTCATCACAAACCCAACTATCTATGTTTCTAACGATCGAATCACCCACTACTAACACCCAGTCTCTGAGGTGAGGCCTGTGTTGCCACTCTGCGTGTATAACCACCACCAAGGTGGATTTGAACCTGGGATCTCTGGAGCTTAGTATAGGAGCCTCAACCCTTTGAGCTAAAAGCCAGTTGGCTCTCAGCCCATGCTGTAGAGGTTTCTTGTGCTTATCTGTTGCTGTGGTCTAGGTGCCACTGTGTGGGACATTGACCCACACTAGGGGTACATCTAGACTTGCTTTCATTTTCGAAAGAAGATATGCAAATTTGGCACTAATTTACATATCTTCTTCCGATTGCTTTTATGAAAGCAGTTTTTTCTAAAGTGAAAGCAGTTTAGACGCAGTTCTTTTGGGGAAAAAACCCTTTTTTGAAAGAATCTTCTTCCTCAAAAATGGAGGTTTACAGGTTCTTTCGAAAAAAGTGGGTTTTTTCCGAAAGAACCGCATCTAGACTGCTTTCACTTTTGAAAAAGCCACTTTTGAAAAAGCGATCAGAAGAAGATATGCAAATTAGCACCAAATTTGCATATCTTTCGAAGTCTAGACGTCTAGACGTACCCTAGGTGTGTGGGTTATATGTGGTCCACCCATTAACCGCAAAGCCAAGGTCCAAGTGCGAGACAGGAAGAGTGACAATTCTCGTGTTGTGAAGTCGCTACCCTGACACAAAGCAGAGCATTTCTAGTCCACCAGCAGATAGAGCCTAGCAGTCTCAAAAAACATTTTTGGAAGTTTTAACCCTGGAAGTTATTTGATGATTTTTCAAGCTGTCCCAACAACAGCTAGAGCAACCTCGGGGCTGCTTTGGGTTATGACAACTGTTTATGATCCCAAAGAGAGCATATGATATGGAGTTCCTGCCTGTCCCTGGTATACGCCCTATGCCGCAATGGTGACCTATTAATATAGGAGCTATCTTCTAGCAGATGGGAATTCCCTCCCACCATAGGGAATTCTCAGCTTGCCAGCTACAGCCAAAATCTAACTCCACTGTGCTACTCAACTACCCCTTTGCACTGTTCACAATCTAGCTCGGTCACTTTTACAAGACTTTCCAATTCCCAGGGTGTTCAAATAGCAACACCAGTCCTACCTTTGCTTCATCACATTGTCAAGAGGAAAGCTTCCAAGTTGGCCGCTAACTACTTTTTCATCCTTCACCTTTGGTAGTCAATTATTTTCACTATATATTTCCCCTAGGTTGCCTTCTTTCAAACCTTGTCCAGTCAGTATGTTAAACGAGCTCTATTTGAGCAAGAACTCAGTTAGGCCATTGAATTGGGCCTGTCTTTATTGACGCTACTTCTTGGAAGGGCTGTCTTTTAATTGTCAAGTGTCAAATGTAGGGCTCATGATGGATACGGACCCCCCAAAGTCTTGGGAGTTGATCCCCGCATTGGCCGGGTGTGTCACATGACCATCTACTAGAACAGTGGTTCTCAACTCGTTTCAGTCCACGGACCACCAGGCCAATCAAAAAATTTTCGTGGACCACCTCCTTTTTGAGACATGATAAAAAAGAGCAGACAACAAACATTTTGGTTTGAAATTTATTTCTTACCAGCAGATTTTTGGTGCCTGCCCACGCCGTGTGACTTTGGACAATGTTCCTGTGGACCACCAAAAAAGTCACCATGGACCACCCGTGGTCAATGGACCACCAGTTGAGAACCACAGTACTAGAAGATAACAGCCTACAAATGCTACCAGTTAGTAGAGGTGCTCCTTTAACTCAGGTGGAATAGGACTTGTGCAGAAGCTCCTTCATTGTATAACCCTACTGATAATTCCAACAGAGGGTTGTTACCCAACTAACTAACACGCAGAGCTGATATTGAAGTCCACCAGGACTCTCACTGGTCTGGATAGCTCTCAAGCTCTGGCTTTCTCGAGAGCTTTCCTGTACTTCCCCTGAGCTGGAAATACCACAAGAAGAACCGTGTGACCTGTTTAATTCCATTCCCGGCTGGAAGCAGGAAGTGTGGTGGAGGAAGGAATGCAAACATATCAGACAACAGCACTGTTCATCAGCTTTTCCAAACTGCAAAATAAACGGTTCAGGGTCAGGGCGAGTGAGAGTTTGGGGGGAAAGTTCAGGGTGGCAATGACTTTATCTCCGTAAATGACTTTGTTTTTCTCTTTGTGTCTTCCAGAATTTAAGGAAGCCTTCTCGCTCTTTGACAGAACCGCTTCATCGGAGATGAAAATCACGTATGCGCAGTGTGGAGACGTTCTGAGGGCTTTGGGGCAGAATCCAACCCAATCCGAAGTCCTCAAAGTCCTTGGCAGGCCCAAACCAGAAGGTACGTCATCCTCTTTCTGTTTGTTTTGAACAAGAGCTCTCCAGGAGTAAATTGTCAGCCCAAATGGATTCTGTCCATTCAAGTTGCAGTGGGGGAGGTCTAGGTTGAATATTAGGAAAAACTATTTCACTAGGAGGGTGGGGAAGCACTGGGATGGGTTCCCTAGGGAGGGGGTGGAATCTCCATCCCTAGAAGTTTTTAAGTCTTGGCTTGACAAAGCCCTGGCTGGGATGATTTAGTTGGGATTGGTCCTGCTTTGGGCAGGGAGCTGGACTTGATGACTCCTGAGGTCTCTTCCAGCTCTATGATTCTGTGATTCTGTCTCTCTCCTTTGGTGGGAAGATTGACCGAGGTTAAGCTGGAACGGCCTCATCTCTGACTCCAAGACAATCAGGGCAATGAGAAAAGATGACCATGAGGTCATAGAATAATAGAATACAACTAAAAGGGACCTTGAGAGGTCATTGAGTCCAGTCCCCTGCCCTCACAGCAGGACGAAGCACCATCTAGACCATCCCTGATAGATGTCTGTCCAACCTGCTCTTCAATATCTCCAGAGATGGAGATTCCACAACCTCCCTGGGCAATTTATTCCAGTGTTTAACCACCCTGACAGTTGGGAAGTTTTTCCTAATGTCCAACCTAAACCTCCTTTGCTGCAATTTAAGCCCATTGCTTCTTGTCCTATCTGCAGAGGCCAAGGAGAACTATTTTTCTCCCTCCTCCTTATAACACTCTTTTAGATACTTGAAAGCTGCTCTCATGTCCCCTCTGAGTCTTCTCTTTTCTAAACTAAAGAAGCCCAATTCTTTCAGTCTTCCCTCATAGCTCATGTTCTTTAGACCTTTAATCATTCTTGTTTGCTCTTCTCTGGACCTTCTCCAATTTCTCCACATCTTTCTTGAAATGTGTTGCCCAGAACTGGACACAACACTCCAACTGAGGCCTAATCAGTGCAGAGCAGTGCAGAAGAATGACTTCTCGTGTCTTGCTCACAACACACCTGTTAATGCATCCCAGAATCATGTCTGCTTTTTTTGCAACGGTGTCACACTGTTGACTCATGTTTAACTTATGGTCCACTATGACCCCTAGATCTCTTTCTGCAGTGCTCCTTCCTAGACAGTCGCTTCCCATTCTTTATGTGTGAAACGTTTTGTTCCTAAGTGGAGCACTTTGCATTTGTCTTATTAAACTTCATCCTGTTTACCTTAGACCATTTCTTCAGCTTGTCCAGATCATTTTGAATTATCAAAGGCACATGATAACCAAGGCACATGAACAAAATCAGGGGAGGCGGGGAGGGGCAGGCTGGGACGCCCGTTCCTAGCTCTACCAGGCACTTCCGGGGCAAGTCCCTTAGGGCTGAGTGCTCCAAAGGAAATAGGTTCACAACCACTAATTTCTAGGTGCCAAAAAAAAAAAAAATCCCTGGGCTTCTCCAAGCCTGCATAAGGTGGGGAGATGTGGGCGCCTTACACTGTGGTTCACCAAAACCACTGTCCTGGGCAGGCAGCAACTTAAGTTACCCTTTGGCAGATGCTGGTCAGAAGGGTGGGTCCCCTACCCCAGAGATAGGCTCTGAAGTTCTGGCCGCAGGGAGGTGCCGTGCTCTGCTTGCGATTCTGAAGTCGAGGACCTGCCTGGGTGATAGATGCCATCTGCCATTTTAGCAAGAAGCCAGGGGGAGAAGGGCTGAGCGTGCTCACCTGAGAAGTGGGAGACTCCTGGTTCCTCTCTCCCTCTGCCTGTGGGGGAGACACTGTTGCACTGCGGATGTGTAGTTAAGGACCCATTGGAGCAGGAGAACTCGACACTGGGGCTGTCCCATCTTGGGTGTGCTCCAACCAGCTGGCTCTGGCGCCATGCTCATGTAGGAGCGCTCTCCCTCTCTCGTGGTGTCTTCAGAAGTCCTCTGCAGGAGACACTGAGGGAGCCTCACACGAGAAAATCCGATGCCACAGGGCTGCCACTAGTGCCCTGCTGCCCTGGGGAGACTACAGCACAGCAAAACTGATTGTACTACCAGGACAGCTCTCCAGCTAGTCATTTGCATTTGCTCATGTTCACCTTCTTAGTCATAATTAACAAGCATTGATTAACCCTCAGCTGTTTTTCCCTCCTTGACAGACACATAGTTCAAATACTTGCAGATGCTATCTGTCCATCCCCGTGCATACCCATGTACCCATCCCAAAGCATGCTCATGTGTCCATCTCTATACATGGTCATCTATGCACCCATCCATCCCCAGCTAGCTACCCATCCATCCATCCCCATACAGACTTATCCATCCATCCATCAATCCATCCATCCATCCATCTCCATACAGACTTATCCGTCCATCCCCACTTATCCATCCATCCATCCATCCATCCCCATACAGATTTATCCATCCATCCTCACTTATCCATCCATCCATCTCTATACAGATTTATCCATCTACCCATCCATCCATCCCCATACAGACTTATCCTTCCACCCATCCATCCATCCTAAGTCTTCATCTTTCTATCAATTCCATTATCCATCCAACCATCCCCATACACTTCCCAAACCACCCCTATTCACATCCCTCCCTCTGTCTATTCCCACACAAACCCATCTGTGCATCCATACTCATTCATACTCATCTGTTTATTTATCCTCATTCATGTGCATGCATCCATCCATCCACCCATCCGCTCTCTCATTCTTTTCTTTTCTTTTCTTTTCTTTTCTTTTCTTTTCATCTATCCATCTATCTGAGACACAAGGTTGGCAAGAAAATATCTTTTATTGGACCAACTACTGTTGAGGTAAAAGATATTATCTCACTTCCCTTGTCTCTCTAACATCCCAGGACCAACACGCCTATAACAACACTGCAAACATCTATCTATCCAGCATTCTCCCTGCATCTCTTTTTCTCTCTCTCTCTCGCGACCATGGGCCCGTGCCCCTGCCTTCCATTTATCTGACAGTTTGCCCAGCTCTCTCACACAAACATCCTGCAAGTTGGCGTGCCCCTTCCGAAGGGCCCTGAGTCCCTCTGTCTCCCCAGAATCCCTTGCATTTTTCTTTTGAAACTTCCAGAAATGAACAGCAAAATGATTGACTTCGAGACCTTCCTGCCCATGCTCCAGCATATCTCCAAGACCAAAGACACTGGCACCTATGAGGACTTTGTGGAGGGCCTGCGGGTATTTGACAAGGAGGGGAACGGAACAGTCATGGGCGCTGAACTCCGCCACGTTTTGGCTACGCTGGGTAGGTAGAAGCTCTCTTCCTATGCTTTCAACTTGGAGGTGTTTTCCATGTAGCTGGAAACAGATTGGCTGGTGGGACTGTGTGCCTCTGCTCTCTGCTGGATGGTGCACTTCAGCATGTGTGATGATTATGTCACAATCTAGTGAGACATGTACTAAGAAGTCCCAAAAGGATTCCAGCGAAGGATGGCTATCTTTCAGCTCAAAGGTCAGTGGCTTTTATTTCTCTGAGTTCTACTGTATTCCCCCGATAACTGATCATTTATATGGCCAAGGAATTGTCCAGCTCGGCCACACACTTTCTTTGTAAACTGTGAAAAACTTGTCTATGTCGGTGGTGGTTTTCTTTAGTTGCACAGTCTTGTGATGAAGGCTTGTCGTTATAGCTCCACCCAGTCAACAGCTAGCGCTATCCCACATATCCAATCTGAAATGACTCTGCAGTGTAGCTTCCATGACCCACCAGGGTCAGGGACTCCCATGAGGCACAACCTCCATTCTTCAAATGCACATTATGGGGGATGTAGTCTGACTAGGGAGCCCAGCCTCCAGTGGAGAATGGGAGCATGAAGCAACAGAACTACAACTCCCATGAGGCACTGCAGCAGCTGTTCCGTGTCAGAATGTGTCAGTCTTTGGCTGAACCACGTTGGCATTTGAATTTGTATCAACATTTCCCTTGCAAAAACCCCACCCTGTTCAGAGCCTCACATGCAAACTGACCTCTTTTGCAAATTTGGCCTCAAAGCATAGCTAAGTCTTTATCTGTACTTAATTATAGGTAACCACCCGCTGGTAGATTTGAACCTGGGATTTTAGTGTAAGAGCCTCTACAGCTTGAGCTATAAAGCCAGCTACCTTTCAGCCTTGGCTGTAGAGCTCCCTTGTTCTTATCTCTCTCTGTAAGTGGTCTAAGTGCCACTGAATGGGACAGTGACCCACACCCTATAGGTGTGTGGGTTACCTATATAATGGCCAAGAAGCTGCCAATCAGATCTGGTTGTAGGAGCGCCTGCTTACCCAGTGACCTAGCCACTAGGCTACACAGCTGCCGGGAACCCAGCCACAAGGACAGTCCTGATATTTGGAGCTTTGTCTTATAGGCACCTATTCTTCCCTCCCCTCCCCCTCGCCCCCTGCACACACACACACCCTGCCCCAATTTTTCACACTTGTTATCTGGTCACCTTAGACCAAATTCAGTGATGGGTTAAGCGGGCCCAATGTCAGTAAGGTCAGGGGAGCTGCATCTGTTCAAACCATCTTGGACAAGCTGGTTTGCTCAGTTTTGTCAGTTTCACTTCTTTTGATAGACATTTCCTCTTTCTGCTTCTCCTGCCCCAGCACAACCCTATGCTGTCTGGCTTTCCAGTCCCGGTGGGGAATATTTCAATCCAAGGGAAAATCGTTGTGTTAGCGAACAAGTCATTACTTTTTTAGTTGGATAACAACTTTTAAATGATGGCATCTAGCCCCAACTGGGGTAAATCTGGCTGCCGTGGGACGATTTAGATTTCCACCAGCTGGCCCAAAACGCCCCAAAATCAATGCTATAAAATTGGATTAACAGCCGTGAAGCCAGCACAGTAAATTTTATTCTCAGTGCCGACTACAATTTTGGCTAACGCGACCCGACAATTTCACTTGACAGCAGAAAAAAATATATCAACACCAGCAGTTTTAAATCTGCACATGTATCTTGTTACTGATTAGCAGGTATGAAGTGGATTTTTGCATGTATTTTGCTCCATATTTCAGGGGAGAGAAAGTTTTTCAATTAGCCATTAAGCAGTTAATAGAAAACCTGTTGAATGTGGCTTCACATTCATGGACACTAAAATAGCAACATACTTTCCTGGCAGTCATATAGAGTGCTGAATAAAACCTTTAACCAAACCCCGTGAAAGTCACCGGAAAGACTCGCATTTAACTTCAAAGGACTTTTAAACAGGGCCAGATTGCCAGCCCTTCCTTGATATTGATGGAGCTCCACCAGTTTAGACCAACTAAAGATCTGGCCCATTCTGCACATTCTTAATGTTTGATGGACCGCCAGGTAGCTGCTCTGTCAGCATCTGACTTTGCACTTTCATTGCAACTGTCTAAAACTGTTACACAGTTCAGTGTGGGCCTACAGGTAATAATTATATACTTTGCTACTATTGTTTTAAAGGTCCCAATAAAGATCATTTCACATAAGAGACAGTCTCTGCCCCAAAGAGCTTGCATTCTACATAAGAACGGCCAGACTGAGTCAGACCAAAGGTCCATCTAGCCCAGTGTCCCTTCTGCCAACAGTGGCCAATGCCAGATGCCCCAGAAGAAGTGAACAGCCCATTCCCAGCCTCTGACAAACAGGCTAGGGACACCATCCCTGCCCATGCTGGCTAATAGCCATGGATGGACCTAACCTCCATGAATTTATCTAGCTCTTTTGTGAACCCTGTTAAAGGTTCTGGCATCCTCTGGCAAGGAGTTCCACAGGTTGACTGTGTGTTGTCAATACTACCTTTTGTTGGTTTTAAACCTGCTACCTAATAATTTCATTTGGGCTATGTCTAGACTACAGTCCCCTTTCGAAAGAGGAATGTAAATGAGGCAAATCGAAAGTGCAAATGAAGTGCAGATTTAAATATCCCGCGCTTCCTTTGCATAGTCGCGTTCGAGTGCTTTTTTGAAAAAGAGTTTTTTGAAAGTGAAAGTACAGTCTAGATGGGGTTCTTTCGAAAAAAAGCCCTTTTTTGAAAGAACCTGTACTCCTGAAAAAATGAGGAGTATAGGTTCTTTTGAAAAGGGCTTTTTTTTCCCGAAAGAATCCCGTCTAGACTGCGATTTCAATTTCGAAAAACCCTTTTTTGAAAAAGCACTCAGATGCTAATATGCAAATGAAGCATGGGATATTTAAATCTGCACTTCATTTACACTTTTGATTTGCTTCATTTACATTCCTCTTTGACAGAGGAATGTAGTTTAGACATGCCCTTGGTGACCCCTAGTTCTTATGTTATGAGAACAAGTAAACAACTTTTCCTTATTCACTTTCTTCACACCAGTCATGATTTTATAGACCTCTATCATGTCCAGTCTTTTTAATCTGTCTTCATATGGGACCCATTCCAAACCCCTGATTATTTTTGTTGCCCTTTTCTGAACCTTTTCCAATGCCAAGATATCTTTTTTTGAGATGAGGCGACCACATCTATATTCAGTATTCAAGATGTGGGTGTACCATGGTTTTATATAGAGGCAATAAGATATTCTCTGTCTTATTCTCTGCACCTTTTTTAATGATTCCTAATATTCTCTTTGCTTTTTTGACTGCCACTGCACATGGAGTGGATGTTTTCAGAGAACCATCCACAGTGACTCCAAGATCTCTCTCGAGTAGTAAATTCCCCTGAGTGGTAATTCTAAAGAGATTAGACCGACACAGACTGCGAGAAGAAACAGGAGTCGAGAGAGAGGAAGGCGTGTCCTTCCGCGTGTGACTAATTCATAGGTCTGACTCTGCTCTTATTTACACCAGTGTTGAAATCCAGATTAATCCAGTGCAGTTGAGACTCGGCCATCAGGAAGGATTCAGATTTCAAAGCAGAGACAGTGCCAGTCTTTAGTTTCGAATGGGAAGGTGCAGGAAAGCAGAGGGAGAAACAAGCAGACAAGGCGGGAATGGGAGGAGGGGCCAGGGAGTGGGACATGGTGCGGGCAGAGCCGTGTGATCGGGCACTAGGGAAGGGGATAAATGCTCAGCTCAGATGGTGGACACGTGGGCAGGAAAGCTCAGTCCAAACCAAGGGGCAGGAGAGACTGTTCAGCAGGAGAGACTGTTCAGAGAGACCGTAGGGGGAAGGCAGATGGAGATGGGGCCCAGCCGGGACCACCCACCGAACTAGCTGGAGAGAACTCCCATCTGCTTATCAGGGAAACATGACCCATGCTCCGGCCCCCTGCTGTGCAGACAAGGTCAGGCAGAGCAGCCGCGACCGAGGAAATTGTAGCAGGGATTGGCCAGACACTAATGATGTCATCCGGGTGCTCCCTATAGGTTTAACTCTGGACAGTCTCTTCCCTGTGCTGATTGGCTGTTGACTCCAACCCCACCCTCTCAATATCTTCATTTCAGCCTTGTTCCAGCATTTCCCCTTTTGTTCTCTCTCTCTTCCGTCCTTCCCTCCTTCTTTAACTCCTCTCCTTTCCCTCATCTTTCCCTTCTCTAAACCCCTCCTCACAGAGCTGAATTCCAGAGAAAAACCATGGCACTAACATGCCATTTGCCGACCATCACATATTATCACCTGCTTGTGTGTTATACTCCTTGTCCTTCACCCTGAATCCATTTTCCAAATTTAGAAAATGGAAATATGCTTGGCGTCAGAGCTGTCTCTTATTCTATGTACAGCACCTTGCACAATGGGGCCACATTCTTAGCCAGTCACTAGGTACTACCATAAAAATATGAAGCACAGTGTGGATACCTGAGGCATTCAGAAATCATGAGATCAATTTTAAAAACATGAGATTTGTTAAAATACACAAGGTTCTTTTTATTTGTCTTCTGGCCTCAGAGCAATTAGGTTAACTTGGGTCATTTTCTCAGGTTTTCTCCATAAATAGAAACATGTTTTTTTTTTGGGGGGGGGGGGGGGAAGGAGAGCTAAGATTCTTAATCACAAGAGTCCAGGAGTAAAAATTGCCAGAGTTGGTAGCATTGTATTAAATCATAACTCATTTTTTAATAAATTTCTTCCATAAATGAGTCTCTATTAACTCTCCAGACAGATCCATGCTTGGCCCCCCAGAAGACCATTTCAATCAATAAAATGTTGTGACAATTTCAGTGGTATCTGGAGCAAGACCCTGAAAGAGTCTCAGAGGTCCTGGGTTACATCCTGGATCCTTCCTGAATCTAAAACTCAAAGCTCAACTGAAGTGACTTTACTATGAATTTTGCTTGAGTCCTAAAAGGCCCCATCAGTGTCAAAGTCCCATTGATTTTAATTGATTTAATTAATTTCAGTGGAAGTGAAGAACCTAAGCATGTTTTAAAAAGTAGACCTTTAAGAGGCTTTAAGAGTTTGCCCCTAATGTATGGTTATATACAGTGAAGTGATAATATGAAAATGATATGGAGAGTCACTGGCTTTTAGATTAAATTTTCTCTGTTTGAAAGCCCAACGGTAGATTTTTAACACTCGACCTTGCAAATTCAACTTACTTCATGTCTTTGCTAGGGAGAAGATTGACACTGCCACAGTCAATCATTCGGAGTTTGATTTAACAGGTCTAGGAAAGACCCACTAAATTGAACTCAGAGGGCACCCCCATTGGCACCAGCACTCCTGCTCCAGCAAGGAATAATGGAAGCTAACGGGAGTGCTTGCTCCTGTCAGTCTTCCCCTTTGGGGGTGGCAGGAAAACTCGAATTAAGATCTGATGACTCCAGCTATGTAATTAGCATATCTTAATTCAACCTTCCTCTTTAGTGCGGACCTGGCCTTAGGGTGTTTCGTTTTCTCTCTGTTCTTATGCGGCACCCATCAGCAGGGCTGGCTCTAGGCACCAGCAAATCAAGCATGTGCTTGGGGCAGCACATTTCCAGGGGCGGCATTTCCAAGTAAGCAGCCGCCCCCCGGCAATGCCCGGCCCCGCCTCGCCGATTTTAAAGGGCCGCGGGAGACGCACTACCCGCTGCGCAGCGCTGGCATCATGCGTGCCCGGAGCCTGCTGGCCGCCCTCTGCCTCCTGCTGATGCCCGGCTCTGCCCCCTACTTCGGGTCAGCCCTGCCGGGGGGGCCAGGGCAAGTTCGGGGGGGGGGGATAGCCCCGGTGCAGGAAGCGCAGTCTCCCCTCCGGCCAGGGCCATGGCAGCTGCAGGGGGACTGGGCAGCTGCCAGGGCCCCTGTGCCCTGGGCACGGCCATGAAGACCATGGTGGACAAGGCCCTGCAGGCGCTGGAGAAGCTGCAGGTACTAGTGGAGCAGCTGGGGCCTGGGGCTAAGGAACAGCAGAAGTGAACATTTGTGAACACTTTCTAGAATTTATACCAGTGAACGAAACTACTGGGAAAGCCCTCACATAGAATCATAGATCATAGAATCATAGAACCATAGAGCTGGAAGAGACCTCAGAAGGTCATCAAGTCCAGCCCCCTGCTCTAGGCAGGACCAATCCCAACTAAATCAACCCAGCCAGGGCTTTGTCAAGCTAGTGAAATAGGAGACCATTGCTAACGGCTCAAACATGCGAGGACGACATGCAGGTGTACAGCAAAGAATATTGAATTTCAATAATCAAGCTTTTTTCGGTCCTTGCCATGCGCATTCGCTCAATCTGGTTGTCAGAGATGCCGCCAAATCATCTAAAGATGCCGTTTCATGAAGCACTACCAGGACCTACATTTAGCACTCAGTACTAATAACGCTGCTGACATTGATGGAGTAGAACTGTATGATGAATTAATAGCTCTATCTGAGCTAATAAGTCCTAAAACTTCTCCTCTAAAAGCATTAGAATTTATAGCAAGAAACCATTTTTTCACTCCAAACACTGCTATGGCATTATGCATTCTTTTTACATTACCAGTATCAGTGGCTTCTGGTGAGTGCAGTTTCTCAAAACTAAAATTATTTGAGGTCTACCATGTCTCAAAATCGTTTGTCAGGACTCGCATTAATTTCAATTGAAAGTACCATTGCAAAAAATTTAGATTTTACTGAATTATTAAAAGGCTACGCAAGTATAAAAACCAGAAACATTCAGTTCATATAAATTCTTTTAATTTATGAGAAACTGGGCGCACCAGAAGACACTAACGTTTTTCATTACAGTGTACAGTTGAACCCAAATTGTTTGTAATTGTGATTTTGTTAAAATTAAATGAGTACACTAGTAGGAAATTGTTTTATTTCACTAACTACAAATTTTCTGTTTTCATTTTTTTAAAAATTTTAAACAGTCAAAAAAAACCAAAACAAAAACATTGCAAAGTGCAAACGTGTAAAAGCCAACAAAAAAAAGGGGGGGCGGGGGAAATTAACATTACCTGTATGTAACATTACCAGTACCAAACATTTTAACATTACCGGTTGGGGCAGCAAAAAACCTAGAGCTGGCCCTGCCCATCAGCATAGAACCCGAAAACTTCTTAAATATTAAAAATGTGCATTAACAACACCTTATTTAATCTGGGTTGTTTTTGCTACTTAGCTCTTCCATGTGAAATGAAGACAGTCTGGGAGGTAGCATAGAATCTAGTTCTCTTCTGCACCTGGATGGGAGAATTGAAAAGTTTGATTTCTGTATGCCAAGTCAGCACCTCTGACTTGAAGCCGAACAGATAGCAGCAAACACGAGTCAGAAGATGCTGTTCTCACATAGGTCATTTTTTGGATAGTGACCCAAAAACCCCAGGTGATGGTTTGGATACTCTGAAATATTAAGCGGGTATTTGTTTTTTTTCTTCAGGTGAGAGGTTGACTGAAGAGGAGGTTGATAAGCTAATGGCTGGCCAGGAAGATGCCAATGGTTGCATCAACTATGAAGGTACGAGGTGGTTAGGGCAGGACAAATCTCACAGGATTTGGAGATTTGATTTCAATAAACCAATGAAAGTTTGGCTCAAAGATGGGTCTGAGCCACTAAGCTCTGATTTGGATCTGATCTTCCTCAGAGTTTCCATTCAAACCATTGTCCACCATGAGCTTTCTTTGCCACTTAGGCTACGTCTACACTGCGGGTTTATTCTGAAATAAGCTACTCCGGAAGAAATACTCCAAAATAACTTATTTTGAAATAGCACATCTACACTACAGGGAAGCCAGGAAATGAGTCCAAGGCTGGCTCCCCTAATGTGGACATGCTACCTTGATTTAGAACCCCAGGAAGCACTGGGGGGTAATTACTTTGAATGGCCTGAAGAAGGAGCTATTTCGAAATAGCATCACGGGAGCGTCCACACTACTGCTATTCCGAAATAGCTCTTTCAGAAGAGGCGTTATTCCTCGTGGAATGAGCTTTGCAGCATCCGGAAGAAGCCGCCCGTTATTTCGAAATTATTTCAAAATAACGGGCTTGCCGTGTAGATGCACGCAAAGTTATTTTGGAGAAACGTCCGTTATTCTGAAGTAACGCTGCTGTGGAGACACACCCTTATCTGCTGTGGTGCTCAACCTTTTTTAATGCGCGACCCCCAGGGCCAGGAAAATTTTGGTTGAACAACAACAAAAAACCCCCCGCCAGCCAGAACATTTTGTTGCAGGCCCTTTCATTTCAAGCGCCGGTCCACTCCCCTGCCACTCCCCCCACCCCTGCTGTGCACACGTCGGACGCCGAGCCGGGAAAACAAAATGGCAGCCGGCCTGGCGCTGTGACCCCCCATGAAGTCCAGCACCCCTATGCTAGACAATCCATTAGAATGTACTGCAGATTTATTGTCTCAAGGCTCTGTAAAGCCTTGGGGTAGGGTGGGGAGGGGAGCGGGATGGAACAGCCAACACAGGCTGCCCCAGGGATGAAGCTGGCTCCAGCATTAGAAAGGCAGGATAAGGGATGTCCTGAAGGTAGGGAGGTGGAGTGGGCTCTCCAGTGAACTCAGGGATAGGGCATCAGCCTCTGGAGTACAGGCTGGTGGACTCCAGGCAGTGGCTGGGCAGCCAACACAGGCTACAGCAGGGGCTGGACCTGGCTCCAGCATTAGAAAAGCAGGATAAGGGGCCCTCTGAAGGTAGGGAGGTGGGGTAGGTTCTGGAGTGGCTTAGGGGAGAGGGCATTTCACTGGGGAGCACATGGGGGTGGGCTTGAGCCTGGCACCCCCTGGGCAGCTCGAGTCCTGCCCCTCTGTCCCTTGGGAGCAACCAGACAACCAACACAGGATAAGGGACCTGCTGAAGGTAGGGAGCCCTGGAGCGGACCAGGGTAGAGGGTTGGGGACCAGGGGAGAGGGTTGGGGTGCAGAGCTGGCAGCTTTCTTAAAAAGCTCAATTGCATTAATTATGAAAACAACGAGAGGGGATGGAATTAAATAGCCACAGTCTTGCACGGATGCAGCATCAGGTTTCCGAAGGGAAGGACACACCTGCTAAATGATCTTCTCTTTTTCCTTTCTAGCATTTGTGAAGCACATCATGACCAACTGAACGCGAGGTGAGCCTCTTCCTTCCTCCTCCTCCTCTTCCTCCTTTTCTGTTTTCCCAGTTAGTTTTTCAGCCTCCTCTTCCTCCTCTTGGGGTTGTGGGTCACACGTAGCGGGAACCCAGCCTCTTTCTCCAAAGACCTTGGTCCCAACGCCATTGTTTAAGACACTCTGGATGCAGAGGAGAATCACTGACCAGCCACCCCTTCACTGCGAGGGGGTACCCATGGTCATTGCAGATAATGGGGATATGTATCCCCTTCCGATCATTTTCAGGAGACCACGAGGCACATACTAAGGATGTTGAATTTAGATGAATCGACTAATCGAATAGTCGATGGAATTTGCATCGACTGATCGATTAATCGATAAGGGCGCCTCCACCTTTGAAATGTAGCAAGTGCCCTGCTGGCTCTTGCTACATTTCAAAGGCAGGAGCGTCACGGGAAGCACGGGGACTACAGGGGACTCAAGCCGCCTCCCACTGGCTCCCCGCTCCCCGCATGTGCTTTGCTTTAGAAATGTACAAGAGACCCCTCTGGGGCCTCTTGTACCTTTCCAAAGCAGGGAGAACGGGGCCAGTGTGGGGCAGCTTGAGTCCCCTGCAGTCCCCGTGTTCCCCACGGCGCTGCCCCCTTTGAAATGTAGCAAGAACCCACAGGGCTCTTGCTGCATTTCAGAGACAGAGGTGTCTTTATCGACTAGTCGAATCGTTGCTGCAAATTGCCCCGCTCTTGCTGCATTTCAAAGGTGGAAGCATCGTTCTCCGCTACCCCCCCCCCCAGTGCTGGGAGGAACCAGCTTTTAAGCCAGCTCTCCCAGCACCGGCTCCTGCTCCCCCCTTGCTGCCTCTCTCTGATAGAGGCATCGGGAGTAGGGGGGCAGAGCGACTAGTCAAATCAACTAGTCACTTACATCCCTAGCACATACCATTGTGAACGGCCACTATGAGATCTGAAGCTATGTTTTCTTCCCGGTTTTGTCCACGTTTCTATTTCCCAATGGGCTCTTCCATTTCTGTTCTGGAGACCAGCGCTTTGGGAAGTGGCAGTATTTCAGAGACAAAATCTTTCCAGGTTAGAATTTTAGCTCTTATATAAATAACTAGCCAATAGCCCGTCATGAGACAGGATTTTCGGGTCTCTCCTCCACGTCTCTCTCTCTCTCCTCCTCCTACTGCCTCCCCCTCTCTCTCTCTCTCAGCTCTCCACCGCCTCCTGCCTCTCTCCATCTCTCTCTTTCTCTTCTCCTCCCCCTCCTGCCTCTCACTCGGGGGACCACAGAGCCCAAATGGTTGCTTGCGCCACTTGCTCCCGCGTGGCGGCCCAGCTAAGCGGCGCAGAAGTCAGCCAGCGGCGCGTGTGCGGGGTGGGCGGATGATGTCCATGGCCAGGGGCGGAGCCTGGAGCCGCTGTCACGCCGCACGGCACTGCCCTGCCCCCCTTCGCCTCCCACCGTGGCGCTCGGCTTACTTCTGTGCCGCTGACTTCTGTGCCTCTGACTTCTGTGCCGCCGGGCCGCTGCGGGAGGAGCGGGAGCAAGCCCCGGTGGCCCGGCTGAGCGGTGCAGAAGTCAGTGGGAGGCGAAGGACATGACTCAGGCAACAGCGCCGCCCAGAGGGAACAGCCAGCATTTCAGCATTACAGAGTCACAGACATTGGGCTACTATATATATGATTTGTGGCACAAGCAGCTGGTTTCCCATTGCACTGATACTGAGTAGCCTAATTCAGAGCCACCCCACCAATTTTGGGAGTGTAAAATGAAACTCGCCCTTAGTTTTGGCTTGTCTCTTCCTAGCTGCCCTAATAGGCCACGTCTACAATAGGGAATTATTTTGAAATTACTAAATTTGACTTAATAACTCCCCATTTAACAAAATAATGAAATTACAAGTCCACACAACAGGGAAACCTCGAAATAAGTCTGAGGCAGGCTCTGTTCATGTGGATACGCTACTTCAACTTAGAGTTATTAGTGCAGGTTTAAAACTAATAAAAGAAAGTTCTTCTTCACACAGCACGTAGTCAACCTGTGGAACTCCTTGCCAGAGGAGGCTGTGAAGGCTAGGACTATAACAGAGTTTAAAGAGAAGCTAGATAATTTCATGGAGGTTAGATCCATAAAAGGTTGTTAGCCAGGGGATAGAAATGGTGTCCCTGGCCTCTGTTTGTCAGAGGCTGGAGATGGATGGCACAAGACAAATTGCTTGATCATTGTCTTTGGTCCACCCTCTCTGGGGCACCTGGTGCTGGCCACTGTTGGCAGACAGGCTACTGGGCTAGATGGACCTTTGGTCTGACCCAGTACGGCCATTCTTATGTTCTTGTGTTCAGGCTCTGTTCATGTGGATACTCTACTTCAACTTAGAGCCCCAGGAAACACTGGGGAATAATTAGTTCGAATGACTCTTGGGAGTCGTTATTTCAAAACAGTGGCTCGGCGCGTCCACACGACCACTATTCCAAAATAACGATTTCAGAATTGACGTTCCTCTGATTAAAAGCAGGAGTACAGATTTTGAATTAAGCGGCCCGTTATTTCGAAATAATGGACATGGTAGTGTGGATGCTCCACTAATAAATTTGATCTAAGGGGCGTTATTTCAAAATAAAGTCCTATTGTAGACCAGGGCATATAGGCTTTTGAAAAGAGTGTGAAGGGTGAATGGGGAGATCTATGTCTCTGAGTTGGGCTTGGTAAACCCATCATTGTGTGAAGTGCAAATGATCATTCATGGGGGTGAAAAATTTCCATTGGGCTATAAGAGAAATTCAGCTGAGAACTTCTATTGAAGGGAGTTCCAGAATTCCACTCTGCACTGGAAACACACTACAATGACCCTGTGCTTACATTTTTGGTAGTCTCAAGGCCTAATGAGGCCTTGATTTTGAGGGTGGACGCGCCTCACTTTCTGAAAATCAGGCAGCTGAAAGATGTCTCAGGTTGCATGCGTATCTGAAAACCGAGGACCCTGAAATCGCTCGTCACTTTTGAAAATATTCATGTGTAATGAACGTTCCGCTGCCATAGTCTTTCCCTGCATGGAAGACAATAAAAAACTGGCCTGAATAGGGAGGAAATCCTAGATAAACAATAAGGTCTCGATGGAAAGTAGTAATTCAATCTTCTGGCGCTAAATCCAGATCCTTGGGTCACTATGGGTATTAGCAACATCGATTATCCAACTTTATGGGCAGCTGTCCTGGTTTTCCATATGAAGATCTCAGTTATTCCAGGGGATGCCTTTGGCCTCCCATTCAGTAGTTTGCTCTCCAAACCACATCAGAGCTGAAATACCACAAGCCCACATCTCTCCATTGTGAACTGTCTGGATTTTTTTTCTCCAGTGTTTTCTGTCCCTGGTTTTCTTTTCCCTTCCTGGTGTGGAAAAAGTGAATAAGGAAAAGTTATTTACTTACTCCCACAATATAGGAACTCGGGTCACCAAATGAAATGAATAGGAAGCAGGTTTAAAACAAACAAAAGGAAGTTTTTCTTCACTCAGCACACAGGCAACCTGTGGAACTCCTTGCCAGAGGATGTCATGAAGACTAGGACTTTAACAGGGTTAAAAAAAGAGCTAGGTAGATTCATGGAGGTTAGGTCCATCAAATGCTATGAGCCAGGATGGGTAGGAATGGTGTCCCTAGCCTCTGTTTCTCTGAAAATGGGTGACAGGAGAGGGATTACGTGATGATTACCAGTTGTATTCCCTCCCCTCAGGGGCATCTGGTATTAGCAGACAGGATACTGGGGTAGATGGACCTTTAGTCTGACCCAGTATGGCCATTCTTATGTTCTTATGTTCTTGGAAAATAAGCTAGGCATTTCTCAGTGTCTTATCTCCGTATTTACATACGTACGGCCCATGGGAAATGTTTGACCTACGAACCAGCCACCCCATTGTTTTTGCAAAGGATCCGATAGACCAGAAGAGAGAGTGGCTTCTCTTGGACCAATGTCTTTCTCTTCTGCTGCTGCGGTTTATTTTCCCACTGAGACGCTGACCAGGCCCCGCATCGCTTAGCTTGTGAAATCTGACACAGTGCTAGACCGGCAGAAGAGAGGCTGAAGGCCTAGGATCGAGTTAATCTGAGTAGGAGTGAAGTCCGGGTCTCCCAGGACTTTTGTCCCAAAATATCATTTGCCCCCAAAATGTGAGTTGACATTAAACAGCAGCTGTTTTATCTTTCTTTGAGGCCTTTCTCATCTCTAAGCACGCCCTGTTTTAGCTAATGGAGAGTGTATTCTAACTCCCCCCCACCCACCCACGTTCAGAATGGACGGTGTCCAAAGATAACAGAATCCGTCATCATCATTATTTAGAGATAGTCCCAAATGGAATGTCCCCTCTGCCATCCCTGCTATGGGAAAATCCAGATTTGGAGCCCACATTTATAACAGACCCCCTAACAAGCCAACTCCTAACCCTGGATATGAACTTTGGACATTTGGAAATGAGTCTGAATTGGGACTGTGGCTCTGTTTAATGGGCCTAATCAAATCAGAATCCAAACATAGCCGTTTAAGCTCCTCTTGCGCTCTTCTTGTTTGGGATAATTGGTTTTCATAACTAGTTTGCCTGTTTGTATCTTTATTCTCAGCCCCCTCCACTTGCTCTCCAGCCAGCTGCTGCAAACTCTTGATAATATAATTTGTTACATCCTCTGCCAGTGAGTCCTTTGGTTATTTCTTTAGCACTCTGGGCCAAGTGCTTTTCTGGCTCGCAGCCTGCTCGGGTTGCTTCTCATTCAGCATGGATGTAGGGAAGCGTTCCCAGATTTGCTGCTCTTTTCACATCTGATGCTAATAACTCAGAAAAGGTACAAGGCACAGGAATCCTGAATCCTGATCCCTTATCCTGTGGCTGGATAAGAGTGATGAGTAAGAACATATGAACAGAAGAACAGCCATATTGGGTCAGACCAAAGGTCCATCTAGCCCAGTGTCCTGTCTGCTGATAGTGGCCAATGTCAGATGCCCCAGAGAGAGTGAACAGAACAGGGAATCATCACGTGATCCCTCTTCTGTCACCCCATTCCCAGCTTCTGACAAACTGAGGCTAGGGACACCATTCCTACCCATCCTGACTAATAGCCATTGATGGACCTAACCTCCATGAATCTACTTAGCTCTTTTTTGAAGCCTCTTAAAGTCCCTAGTCTTCACAACATCCTCTGGCAAGGAGTTCCACGGGTTGCCTGTGTGCTGAGTGAAGAAAAACTTTCTTTTGTTTGTGTTAAACCGGCTGCCTATTAATTTCATTGGGTGACCACTAGTTCTTACATTGTTCTTACATTGTGGAGAGTCCTCTGAAAACATCCATTCAATGTGCAGCGGCAGTCAAAAATTCAAACAGAATATTAGGAATCATTTAAAAAGGAAATAAGACAGAGAATATCTTATTGCCTCTATAAAAATCCATGGTACGCCCATATCTTCAATACTGCATGCAGATGTGGTCGCCTCATCTCAAAAAAGACACTTTGGCTTTGGAAAAGGTTCAGAAAAAGGCAACAAAATTGATTAGGGGTTTGGAAACCGGAGCCATATGAAAAGATTAAAAAGACTGTCACTTTTCAGCTTAGAAAAGAGAATACTAAGGGGCATATGATAGAGGTCTATGGACTTTAACAAAGTTCAAAAAAGTGCTAGATAGATTCATGGAAGTTAGGTCCATCAATGGCTAATAGCCAGGATGGGTAGGAATGGTGTCCCTAGCCTCTGTTTGTCTGGAAATGGACTACAGGAGAGAGATCACGTGAGGATTCCCTGTTTATGTTCCCTCCCTCTGGGACATCTGGTATTGGCCACTGTCGGCAGACAGGATACTGGGCTAGATGGACCTTTGGTCTGACCCAGTATGGCCGTTCTTATATTCTTATGTTCTTATGTAATGACTCCAAGATCTCCAAGGGTGCAATATAAGAAACAAAATGGGGTGAGATTGGTCTAGAGGATACAACATGAAGCTGTAACTCCCCAAAATTGGAGTCTGTTCCTGTCTCTGCCACTGGGCTGCCACACGACCTTGGAAAAAATCACTTTGCTCCTTTGTGCTTCTATACTCTTTTCTGTGTTTTTTCTTTTTTTTTAAATTTAGGACTCTAAGCTCCTCAGGAGAAAATCTTTCACTTTGTACAGCAGTGATCACAGTGGGATCCCAATCTCTGGCCATTCCTGCCATATAAATAATAACACTAGAGAGGGAATCCGTTTCATATTTCCTTATTGATAACTTGAGTGCAAATCCAAGAGAGTTTGCAGCTGACTGGGGCTTTGCTGTTTGCTGATTTGTTTCTCCTTAATGCTTAAAAATAACTTTGTTTGTAGGACAAGACAGATTCCGACACCTCCCCGATGCTGGCTTTGGATTTCAATGTCATGGAATGACTCTTCATTTTCCAGCCCAGATCCCTGTTACAAAGCTACAAAATGTCCCAGCCTTGAGGTTATATGGATAAATGCATTTTCCCCCCATGGGAGAATGGGTGGCCTTTACAGAAATGTGGCAATCTGAAGGAACTGGGGTGTGAATTTTAAGCATTTTCATTGTGCTCGGATACCAGCGATAAAATGACTTGAAACGGAGAAGCTGGGGGGAGGAATATTTCACTTATTCCATAACAAAATGAACAGAAAGAGCTGAAATTTAGCAGAGATTTTTCCGCCTCTATCACTACAGGCTCTGTCTCTTTGCATGTGTTGCATTTGGAGGAATTTTAGGCTTCGGAGTTAGCTCAGAAGAGGGGTGGGGTTGGTGAAATGAACAACGATGAATGCAAAGCTCCCTGGAGTTCAGGACATATGCTCGGAGTGTCTAAGCCCTTGAGGAAATGCAAGCAAAGGAAAGGCGTAACACCCACCCATACACCAACAAATGCAACCCATCGCACTAGTGTCTGGGCTACCGAAGGTACAAGATTTAGGCTCACCTGGAAGAAAGCACCTTTTTTGGCATGACGGGTGTGCCTTTGACCTTGTATTTGTGCCACTTAAAAGGTGCCACAAAGTCCACCTGGTCCATAAAGGCTGCTTCCAGTCCAACAGCATGAACCACGGAGTAAGTGAAAGATCTTTCCCCCCAGGTCAGATTGGAGAATGTTCTAATACACCTGCCTACTGTAGCTTTTCTCATTAAATCATTCTTTTCTCACACGTTTCTTGTTCGGTGCAGGGTGTGTGTGTGTGTGTGTGTGTGTGTGTGTGTGTGTGTGTGTGTGTGTGTGTGTGTGTGTGTGTGTGTGTGTGTGTGTTAGAGAGCGGCCATCACTGAAACCAAAAGTCTGAACTGCAGATCAGGGTCTGAATGTCTCATTTCTGTGATGGGCAAGATATAATCTTGATTCTAAAGATTCCATAATCATAGAATCACAGAACACTAGAATTGGAAGGGACCTCGAGAGGTCATCGAGTCCAGTCCCCTGCTCTCACAGCAGGACCAAGCACCGTCTAGATCATCCCTGACAGATGTCTGTCTAACCTGCTCTTCAATATCTCCAGTGATGGGGACTCCACAACCTCCCAAGGCAATTTATTCCAGTGTTTCACCACCCTAACAGCTAGGAAGTTTTTCCTAAAGTCCAACTGAAACCTCCCTTGCTGCAGTTTAAGCCCATTGCTTCTTGTCCTAATGTGGTGGTTTAAGTTGCATTCCAAATGCTCAGATGCCAGGACAGTTGCATTCTGCATTCCTGCATTTTAAAGCTTAATTCCCTCCCCTGAAAGCATCCAGGGGTGAATGTTTATGGCTGATTTGATGCAGGGAGAGAGCCTGTGTGATCACAGGTTTTCTGGCCTGAAAACCTATGGCTCACGGAGCCAGTTTGTACAGTTTCAGCTGCAATCTTGGGATCTGAGTGTAGAGCTGAGATTCTGGTGAGGTCCCACTTGACTGGTTAAAACTCAGCCCCTCTAAGGGAAGAGAAAACATCACTTGCTGATGCCTTCTTGGCAGGTAATAAAGTCCCCACACGCTTACCCCCTGGCTTGAGAACTGAGTTCAGGGAGGGGTGAGGGTCTCCCAAACAATTCCCGGACTAGGGAACTAAAAGCGAGCAACTCACAAGGCCGCGAAGGAGCCACTGGTTCAGAGGGGACGCTGGATGCCTCGATCACTCTTCATGCAGATCTCCGGCTGCTTCCGCTGCTCAGATTTCCTCTGCCCACAAAGGGATGCTGAGTTCAAGGGCAGATTACAAAGCTAGTCCAACACCCAAACTTTCATCTCCTAAGCCAGCGGCTGTCCAACTTTTTTTTTTTCTCGTGACCCAGTTGAAGAAAATTGTTGATTCCGCGCCCCAACATAATTTGATTGGAGTGGGGGCTCTGGGGAGGGGTGGAGGATGGGAGCTTTGGGGTGTAGAGGGGGCTCTTGCGTTAGTGGGGCAGGGCTGGGGCGAGAGGGGCTTACTTAGAGCGGCTCCCAGCCAGGGGAGGGGGGGCTAAGGCAGCTTCCTGCCTCTCTTGGCCCTGCAGACCATGCTGCGCCAAGAAGCAGCGAGTTCCCAGCCAATGGGAGTGCAGAGCTAGTGTTTGGGGCAGGGGCAGCGTGCGGAACCCTGTGCGCTCCACCCTGCCCCACACCTAGGAGCCGGGCCTGCTGCCGGCTGCTTCTGGGCTGCAGCACAGTCTGCGTTGCCAGGACAGGCAGGGAGCTGCCTTAGCCCCCCCGTTGCTCACCTGCTCCCCCTGCAGCCACGAGCCCCAACGCCCACCAGTGCTGGGTCGTGCCCCCTCGTTTGAAAACCGCTGTCCTAAGCCAGCCCCCAGACACACTCGTCACAGCAGGCGGCAGCCTCGGATTCAGCAGCCACGCACCCACACACATGGGATTCTCCCCGGACTCCTGACACCCAGAGTCAGCATGTGAGGAGAACCCCAAACACCAGGAGCCTCACGATAAAACCGGGAGTGCGGTGCACACTGCAGAGGCGGCCCGGGGCCCCCTGGCAGAGCCAGGTGAGGCCCCTGGCGTGGACAACCACGAAGCAGTGCTCGTTGGGAGCAGTGGGCACCCACCGAGGAGAAGAGGGATTGAGTCCAGCCCTAACGGGGCCTGCTAGGAGGCAGCGGGTGTCTCTACAGGGCCAGAAGGGGCCGGGAGACAGAGAGAGAAAGGAAGTGGTGGCTGCAACTGCTGTGGTCAGAAGGACCCCACAGGAGACACTTCACTGCTGGAAGGGACTGGGGGAGTCACTTGGCTGCTGTGAGTGACTCTAGGTGGAAACACCGGGAGGCCCTGCAGCCATAAAATGCAGGGACAGACTTTGGGGAGACCGGCCTGGGAGGGACAGCTCTGAAAAGGCAGGGAGACACGTCGGTGTCCATTTCAAAGTTTAAGTGACGAGACCAGATGCTGGTAAAGGACCTGGGGATGACAGTGGATGAGAAGCTGGATAGGAGTCAACAGGGCGCCCTTGTAGCCAAGCAGGTGAATGGCATCTTAGGGTGCATTAGGAGGAGCATTGCCAGCAGATCTAGAGAAGTGATTAATCCCCTTTATTCAGCACCGGTGAGCCCACATCTGGGCTGTGTCTACACAGGCACGATCTGGCGCAAAAGTGGCCGCTCTTGCGCAAAAACTTGCTGCCTGTCTACACTGGCCGCGTGTTCTTGCACAAGTAAACTGACATTCTAATGTATAAAATCAGGGCTTCTTGTGCAAGAACTCTGACGCTCCCGCTCAGGAATAAGCCCTCTTGCGCAAGAGCTCTTCCAGAAGAGGCCAGTGTAGACAGGCAACATGAATTTCTTGCGCAAGAAAGCCTTATGGTTAAAATGCCCATCAGAGCTTTCTTGTGCAAGAGAGCATCTACACTGGCATGGATGCTCTTGCGCAAAAGCACATCTCTTGTGCAAAAGCACATGCCAGTGTAGATGCTCTCTTCTGGAAGAGTTTTTGCACAAGAACTCTTCCACAAAATAGTTCTTGCGCAAAATCATGCCAGTGTAGACGTAGCCCTGGAGTATTATGTCCAGTTCTATAGAAAGGATGTGGACGCATTGGAGAGGGTCCAGCGGAGGGTGACCAAAATGATTAAGGGGTTGAGCGCATGACCTACGAGGAGAGACTGAAGGATTTGGAAAAAACAACAAATGGTCTGGTAGCACTTTATAGACTAACAAAACATGTAGATGGGATCATGAGCTTTCGTGGGCACAGCCCACTTCTTCAGATGACCGGAGTTATGAGTAAGGGATATGAAAACTGGAAATAAATAGGAGAGGGGAAAAGAAAGGAAAGAGGAAGGCGGATGGAGGGGAGGAACAGGGCATCATTAAGTATCTGGAGAATGGGTACTTAAACCTAAGCAGATAAAGATCAAAGTCAATAGATAGATTGCTGAGACAGGAAGGATACCGCTGAGAAAACTGTTAGCACCTTCAGTGGTAGAGTCCCCACCAGCCTGTATCTCGATTGAGTCCATTAGCATGTGAATTGAATTTGTGCATGTAATTCCAAGCTTTCCCTGTGGATTTGGGTTTGTTTAGTCTACAGAAGAGAAGAGTGAGGGGGGATTTGAGAGCAGTCTTCAACTACATGAAGGGAGGTTCCAAAGAGGATGGAGAGAGACTGTTCACAGTAGTGACAGATGGCAGAATGAGAAGCAATAGTCTCAAGTTACAGTAGGGGAGGTCTAGGTTGGATATTAGGAAAAACTATTTCCCTAGGCAGGTGGTGAAGCACTGGGATGAGTTCCCTAGGGAGGTGGTGGAATCTCCATCCATAGAGGTTTTGAAGTCTTGGCTTGACAAAGCCCTGGCTGCAGGGGCAGATGATCATTTTGCGGGGCCCAGGGCAGTCCAATTTCGCAGGGCCCCCCTTTGCCACGGCGCATGCGCGGGGCTTCTTGAAGCGCAGGGCCCGGGGCAGCCGCCCCGCTCGCCCTCCCCTATATCCGCCCCTGCCTGGCTGGGTTGATTTAGTTGGGGTTGGTCCTGCCTTGGGCAGAGGGCTGTACTTGATGACTCCTGAGGTCTCTTCCAGCTCTATGATTCTATGATTCGGGTATCAGGCGCCTAGGGTGGGACACACAAAGGTATATCCCTTAGGCACCTACATTTCTGAGGCCTGGTTTGAGGCACCACAAAACTCCTGCAGCATGCTGTTGGCACCTCATGTCACTCGGCACCTAAGGGTTTGAAGGGAAAGCGCCCCAGGAGCTGAGGTATCTGCCTTTGGGCATGTCACTGCTGGCTCTCGCTAGGCACCTCTCTCCCGCCTCTGCCTCAGGAAAGATGGGCCTTCAGCCGCCAACGCCGGCCCGATCCGGTAGGCATGCTCCGAGTCCACCACGGATCAGGCCCCTCAGGCGGGTTCAACACAAACCAGCCAGGGACGGGGGAGAGCTCTCTTCGTAACCTTTCTCCCAGCGGTTGAGAGATCCCACCGTCCCCTGCAAGTCCCCTCTCCACCTCAGCAGGAGACGGGATTTGAATTGGGACCTACCACCTCAGAAGTAAGTGCGCTAATCCCTGGGATACTCTCCCACTGAGGCTGCCTCGGTCTCTCCTATTGAAACCGCTTAAGTAATGGAATAATTAAATACTAATTGGGCCAGAGAGGGGGCCCGAAGGACTCCAGGCCATGGCGGTCTGGACTCACCTGACCAAAACCTGGCTTCTCCTCAGGTAACAACAGGACTTGGCCGGGGGAGGCGGAAAATGTCCTGCCTTAAGCATGGGGTGACAGGTTAAAAGGGAAGTGGTCCTCCAGCCCCCAACTGCTTTGTGGGAAGTCTCCTGAAGGAGCCAACCATGGGGGTGCCCTTTAGGCATGTCTACTGGATTGGGCCCCGAACACCCCTCTTCCCCCTGGTTGGTGGATCACAAGCAGAGCTAGGTGCCTCCCTACGTTCGGGACTTAGGTGCCAAACTCCGAGAGAGGGGTGGGGCTTGGGGCGCACCCGTGGGGTGGGCTTTTCCCGCTCCCACCTCCTGCGCTGGCTTGAGGGATTATGTTCTAAGGTGGCTCTCTCTACCCTTTCACGGTACAGTCAGCCTAGGGGCCTGTCTACACTAGGAGACGCTTTCAAAATAACTGAAATCGATTTAATCGCTCCCGAAATAACAGACTCGAACTAGCGCGTCCCCACTACGGGGAAGGCTTGAAATGAGCCTGAGGCCGGCTCTGTTCTTGTGGCTGTCCTGCCTTGACTTACAGTCCCAGGAAGCATGGGGACTCACCAGTTCGACTGACTCTGGGGAGCAGTTATTTCGAAAGAGCGGCACCGGTGCAGCCACACAACTGCTATTTCAAAATAGCGGTGCTGAAATTCGCGCGAGACCCCGAGGAAAGCAGGCGTCCAGATTTCGAAAGGCGGCCCGTGATTTCCAAATCACGGGTTTGGCAATGAGGATGCGCCACTTATGGATTCAACCAAAGGGGATTATTTCGAAATAAACCCCCAGTGTAGACCAGGGCTAGGTGCCACACGGGCTCTGTGGATGGCAGCACGTGCCTGTAATTTTCCAGGCCTGGAAAAGTTCCACCCATAAGCCTTTGTGGCTTTGCGAGGAACTGAGGCAGGGTGCTGTCAGGTCAACCCTGGCCACAAGGGGTCACTTGGGGGGGGGGTTTATAAGGCCCTGGGGCTGGACTGGCAGAGGGCATGAGATGGGGGAGGAGCGAGGTGAGGGGGCGAAACCCAAACCCCAGGCGCCGTCCCAGGTGAACGCGCCTCAGCTGAGCTATTTGTGGGAGGGTGGCAGGGCCAGCCGGAGGTGCGGCCGTGCTGAGGTGACGCGAGGGAGCCGTGTGGGGGAGAGGGCTGGCCCCGTGCCCAGGACTTGGGCCGTGCTCGGCTTGTCCCAGGACGTGCTGCGACAGCGGGCGGCTTTCCCCCGCACCGGAGGCCTTCCTCAGTTCACAAGAAGCAACAAACAATCTGCCCCCTCCCGCACGGCCCTTAAGCAAACAAGGTCCTCGCTGGAGAATGCTGCTGTTTGTTCTAAACTGGGGCCAGGAGACCTGCCAAGTTCCTTGCTGCTCTTTTTATAGCCGCTGCATCTGGCTCACGGGGAGCCGGGGGAGCAGAGCTGGTGGCTTTACATCTGCTGCGGTTACGCTGCTAATGGACTGGCTGTCTGGGCCGCCGCCTTCCCGGCTGATTTTTCTAAGGCCAGACATGAGGTGTTGGGGGCGTTTAAGCCCATTGCCTTGCACTGCCTCTGCTGGAATTCACTGGGCCTTTCAGTTAGAGTTGCCAGGTGTCTGGTTCTGGACCGGATAGTTCAGCATTTGAGCTTTCTGGCCAGGGAAACAAATTGAGAAAATACCAGACATAGAAATGTCCGATATTTTCTAATTAAGTAAGTTTTATTATTATCACGAGTATCAGTACGTAGTTGCGAACTGCCTGGCTGGTAGACATACTCACACTGCGTGAGTCACACTGCGTGAGCGTGTCTACCAGCCGGGCAGTACCCAGCTACATAGTGGAGAGGAAAGGGGTGGGGCGGGGCCGGGGCGGGATGGAATCCCCGGGGCCGGACTCGCCTGTGTGCTCCCCTGGGACTGTGCGCATGACGGGTAGCGCCCAAGGATCTGCGTGTGCCCGAGCTAGCCCTGCTTGCCGCCAGCCAGTTCCCCCCCCCCCGATCTCCCCCGACCAGCCCCGCTGCCCACCGGCCTGTCCCCCCCACATCTCCCCAGGCTAACCCCAATCCCTCCAACCCTCTCCCGACCAGCCCCGCTCCCTGCCAGCTGGTTCCCCCTGCCCCCAATCTCCTCCAGCCAGCCCCGCTCCCCCCGCTCCTCCCGACCAGCCCTGCTCCCCGCCGGCCTGTTCCCCCAATCTCCCCACCAGCCCTGCTCCCACCGGCCGTTCCCCCCAATCTCCCCACCGGCCGGTTCCCACTCCCGATCTCCTCCAGCCAGCCCGATCCCCCGATCCTCCTAACCAGCCCCGCTCCCCACCAGCCGGTTCCCCCGATCTCCTCCAGCCAGCCCCAATCCCCCGACCCCTCCCAACCAGCCCTGCTCCCCACCGGCCAGTTCCCAAAAAAATCCATCCCATCTGAGATCAAGTGTATCCGGTATTTTTGGCAAAACCATCTGGCAACCCTACTTTCAGCCCTTCATGCCAATGTTGCTTCAGGCTGAAGCAGGACTGACGGGCCAGACTATGTGCCTCTCCTCACCTTGCTGCACCACCTACGAAGCGGGTAGGGGGTTGCCGTGTGGGGGACACGTGTCTGCCTTTGCTCCTAACAAAGGCCTCAAGGCAATGCAATTTCATGGACTGTAACGCCAACAGGCAGAACCGAACCCAGGACCTCTGTGCATGAGCTTCTACAGCTTGAGCTAAAAGCCAGCTGACACCCAGCTACCGCATAGAGGAAACGCCTTCCCTCTCTCCGTGAGTGGTCTCGGTTGCTGCGTCTACACTGCCTCTTTTTTGCGGAAGAGGCAATGCAAATGAACACTCATTCGCAACTTCTCGCGCTTCATTTGCATATTCTTTTCCGATGCTTTTTGCCAAAGAGGTTTTTGTGCAAAAAAAAAAAAGCAGTGTAGACAGGTCTGTTTTGCGCAAAAAAACCCTTTTGCGCAAGAACCTGTAAACCTCATTTTTTGAGGAATAAAGGTTCTTGTGCAAAAGGGGGGTACTGCACAAAATGGACCCGTCTACACTGCTTTTTTTTTTTTTTTTGCGCAAAAACGTCTGCTGCAAAAAGCCTTGGAAGAGACTATGCAAATTAGAGTGTGAGATATGCTAATTAGCGCTCCATTTGCATTTCCTCTTCCGAAAAAAAGTGGGAGCATAGACGTAGCCTGTGCCACTCCAAGGGACAGTGCTAGGGTCACCATATTTGAACTTTTAAAAAAGAGGATACTCCTGAGAGGGAGGTGTCTGTATCAGTATCTACCCACTCACGTTGTAGTAATGTGTTATATACTATACTAGATCTAGCTATACCAGTGTTTCCCAATTGGTGCTCCGTGGAACCCCAGAGTTCTGTGAAGCAAAAAGAAAGGGTTCTGCGAGAATGCGGCACAGCCCCGCCCCCTCTTAAAGAGACAGAGTCCATTTTGCAGCTTTTTTTTTTTTGTGCTCGACTAATTCTGGTGGGTCTTTTTTTATTTTATTTATTTATTTTGTTTTTTGTTGTTTTTTTTTTGCTTAACAAATTTTACCCTGGCAACCCTAGGGGTTCCTTGAAATTCTTTTAAGCTGAAAAGGGTTCCGTGGCCAAATAAAATTGGGAAACACTGATCTATACTATACAATGCATTGATACAACATGAATGGGTAGATACTGATACAGATACCCTCTCTCTCTCAGGAGTGTCCTCTTTTTTGAAAGTTCAAATATGGTGACCCCAGACAGTGCACCCCACCCGGCAGGTGTGTGGGTTACATGTGGAAATCGCAAAATTACCCTGGTACTGTGATGCTGCAGCTGCTCCTGGGGGTTTAGCAGAATGATTCTTTCCCCGAGAGGGAGGGAGAGGTGGGGGGCTATTCCAACTCTGCACCCTGGTCTACACGAGGAGTTATTTCGAAATAACCCCCCTTATTTCAAAACAACAGGCTGCTCAGTTTGAAATCTGTACTCCTGCTTTCCTCAAGCTAATGCTTCCTGGGGCTGTAAGTTGAGGTAGCGTGTCCATGTTAACGGAGCCTTCCACGGACCAATTTCAAGGCTCCCCCCTAGTGGGGAACATGCTAGTTTGATTTTGTTAAATCAGCAGCTCTTATTTTGAATGTAGTGATTTTGAAATAATTCCCTAGTGTCAGGAGTGGCCCGAGGCCAGCTGCGGCAGCTGGCACCCCAGGCGGAAGGCGTGATCGGCGCCCCCACCTGCATGGCCGTCAATGGCCGTGATGTAATCACGGGGCACCCCGGTGCCCCGTGACGTCATCATCGGGCGCTTAGGCCAGCGGCGCCCTAGGCAACTGCCTAGTTTGCCTAGGCTCACAGGCCACCCCTGCCCAGTGTAGGCATGCCCCTGTTGGTCCTACCCTTCGGTGTGCTCACTAGCGGCTACTGTAATCACCACCAAGCAGATTCGAACCTGGACTTTCTGGAGCTTAGCATAGGAACCTCTACTCCTAGATTAGGCTGTAGAGCTCCATTGTAAATGGGTCTAAGTGCCACTACATGGAACACTGACCCACACCCCATAGGTGTGTAGGTTACATATAGACTGACCAAGAAGCTGACAATCAGATCTGGTTGTAGGTGAGATTCAGTGTGATGCAGGTTCAAGGCTACAGCTCAGCTTTTGGCCTGTGACATCAATGGGACTGGTGGGCTTGTGCCATGCCATGGGACAGTGAACCACACCTTGGCTATGTCTACACTCGCGGCTTCTTGCGCAAGAACATCTTGCGCAAGTGTTCTTGTGCAAGAAGTCTTGCGCAAGAAAACGTCCACACTGCCATGTGCGAGCTGTGCTTTTGCGCAAGAGCGCCCATGGCAGTGTGGACGCTCTCTTGCGCAAGAAAGCGCTGATGGCAATTTTAGACATAGGGCTTTCTTGCGCAAGAAATCCCTGCCGCGTGTCCACACTGCCCTCTTGCGCAAGAGCCCCTGCGCAAGAGAGCTTACACCTGTTAAAAAGAGTGTAGCTCTTGGAGCCCTCTTACCACGCCGTACTGTAAATTTACTTGCGCAAGAGCGGGCGGGCAGTGTGGACACTCTGCAGATTCTTGTGCAAGAACGGCCGTACTTGCACAAGAAGCCACGAGTGTAGACATAGCCCAGGTGTGTGGGTTACACTGTGATGACAAATGCTCCCTGTGTATATCGCACTTAGACAGACCATGAGGCATCAGCCGCTCTGGCCCAGGGCAGGGGTAGGAATCCAGATTGCACCAGGCTCAGCTCTGGCCCAGACTGCTGCTTCCTGGCTGGCTGGCAGGGAAAGGGGGCAGGGTGGATACCACAGAACCGGTTGGCGAGGAACGCAAAGACAGAGCTCCTGCACCCCACCGCAGCCAGCAGGCCGCAGCACGGCCACGGCTTGGAACACGAGCAGTCGCGTGGGGTGCTGTCCCAGCACAAGAGCTGGGGTGGGCGGATGGAATCCTAGCTCAGCTCCTTGCCAGCTGGGCCTGCGGTGTCTCCCCTGAGCTGGGACCTCCTCACCCCCGTGTTGCCAGCACTGCGCCTTGTGGGCCGCACGGGAAGCAGCCTGGGCTGGGCTGGCGTGTGGACTGGCCTTAGCTGGGCTGAGCTGAAGGAGATGGCTCCATGTGACTCAGCTTCACGTTCAGCATGTTCTTGCTGCTCTTCCAAATGACGTTCATCATCCTGGCCATCGGTGAGACCTGCCCTCTGCCCCCCTTCCCCAGCGTAGGACTGGCACTCCACATTCCCACCCCACCTTGGATGGGACCAAGCTGGCCCCCTAACCACCCACCCCATGAGGAGCGCCAGCCTCAGTGGAGTCTGGGAGGTCTGCTTCCTCCTGCCCGCTGTTGCAAATCAATCGCAGTCCGTCAGGGGACGGGTAGGACTCAGCGGCTGTGTGAAATTCAAGGTTTGAGCCAGGGCAGTGCCATTCATTATAAATAAAATGGGTGATTTTCTCGGGGCCTCATTCATAACCGTTTCCCCCGTGCGTAATTCGGTGCATCCCCCTTGTCTTATGCGGAGATAATAAGGCTAAATCCTCAGAGATATTTTGGTCTCTAACTGCCGTTGATTTCAGTGGGAGTTAAGCACCTAACTCCCTTTGAAAATTGTTCCTAAAACCTCTGGAGGAGGACCTGACACTTTACTCTGTGTTTGCACAGCACCTAACACGATGGAGCCCTGATTACCATAACAGGAATATAATAAGAACCACCAGGGAGGGGTGGCTTCTAAGATGTACCTTCAATAATGTTTTAATAAAGACTCATTATAACTTATCTTTACCTAGCACTGTACTATGATGAGTGGAACTGGAGAAAGAGGGTCAGGTTTCAGGAGGGACCTAAGTTGGTGTGACATCAAGGGTACGTCTACACTGCAATGTAATCCCTGATTTCAAACTCAGGCTTAAGCCTTACCCTCCCTTCTATCTACACACAAATCACACTAACCCAGGGCTCCCACAACCATACAAGGCTATGTCTACACTCGCGGCTTCTTGCGCGGGAAATATGCAAATGAGGCTAAGCGTGGAATATTGCTGAGCCTCATTTGCATACCTAATGAGCTGCCATTTTTGCAGAAGAGGCTCTTGCACCAGAAGGAGCTGTCTACACTGCCCCTTCTTGCGCAAGAAAAACCCTCTTGCGCAATGCTGCTACGCCGATTATTTTCAGGAAGAACAGCATTGCGCAAGAGGGTTTTTCTTGCGCAAGAAGGGGCAATGTAGACAGCTCCTTCTGGCGCAAGAGCCTCTTCTGCAAAAATGGCGGCTCATTAGGTATGCAAATGAGGCTCAGCGATAGTCCACGCTTAGCCTCATTTGCATATTTCTGCCGCAAGAAGCAGCGACTGTAGACATAGCCCAAGAGTCCAAGCCCGAGTCAGACCAGGACCCAGATTTCAAGCCCTATTGCTTTGCAGTGTAAATGCAGCCCCCCTGGATTCGTGTTCTGGGTGTCTGACCAAAATATCCCACATATCCCACGGGCTGACTTTCTTTGTTCTATGGTCATGTGTGGTAGACAGTCAAGTTTTCCTATGCTGCATTCTGAACCAAGGGCTAGGGACCACATTTTGGGAGGGTGTTAGGAAATCTGGGATAGGAGGTGTTGGATATAGACTAGCATAAGGCAGTATAGATGCTGAAGCCCCAGACTGGGACCCAGGGTTCAACACTTCCTAATGGGGGTTACAACAGGTGTAGACACCCAAGCCCATGGTTAACGAATCCAGGGTCTGCTAACCCAAGTTCTACTAACCCTGGGTTTGCATTGCAATGGAGGCAGATGCTCTGGGCTCAAGAATGCAAGCAGAGGCCTAGCCAATAACCCCCAGACTCTAGCTCTTCAGTGCGTAAGACTGGCCTCTCGCCATGCTGAATAAAGACCATTTTCCTGCAACTGCTTAGCTGTGTCAGTTATTGCTCATGACACATAATCCGTGGAGTGTGCAGTAAAAGGCTAACATCCCTCTACATAATTTATGGGCTTGTGAGTGGCCCTGACTCGTTGTTTAGAAACTCGCCAGACCAGGAGTGTAAGTATAGAATTCGGTCTGGCGCATTGTGCATGGTGAGTTAACAGTTCTCTGGACCCTACTAGGCATAGTGAGGTTCCGTTATATTCAGCCTGGTGAGGGTAAAGAGCAAAAGGCGCTACACACATGGTTATTTATTTCTTTGACAAGATGGCTACGTCTACACTGCAGGCTTCTTGCACAAGAAGCTTTTTTCGGAAGAGATCTTCCGAAAAAACTTCTTGTGCAAGAGGGTGTCCACACTGCCAAAGTGCATCGAGAAAGCGATGCACTTTTGCGAAAGAGAGCGTCCAGACTGCCTGGACACTCTCTTGCATGTAAGCAGTGATTGCTATGGACAGAATGACCACCAGGGCACCTGTGCTTTTTCCTCTTCCCTCTTCTTCCGAAAGAACTCCCTCTTCCCTGTCCACACACGCCTTTTTCCCAAAGAGCTCTTTTGCAAAAAGGCTTCTTCCTCGTAGAAAGAGGTTTATCCATGTCGGAAAAACCCCTCTGTTCTTTCGATTTACTTGCAGAAGAATGCAATTGCAATGTGGACGTTCCTCAAGTTTTGTCAGAAAAATGGCTGTGTTGCCAACAAAACTCTGTAGTGTAGACATACCCAATGTTGCAGATTAGGGATCAGGGTTGCATTGTGCTCAGTGCTGTACAAACAATTACAAACAGTGCTGTTTAATCAATTAAAAAGTCCCCACCCCAAAAAGTTTACAGTCTAATGTGCCGAGAGCCAGGAGGTGGACACGATAAACGAACGGGGGATATATTGGGAGAACACCACAACAGTAACACAATTGTGTTTCAGGTAAGAACAGTGGTCACAGCATACAAAAAGGTTTGCTAATCATTTGAAACAGGGCCTAATGGATAGAGCAGTGCAGTTGGCCCTCAGGAGAGGCAGATTCTGTTCCCAGCTTGACCACTGGACAGCCAGGTGACCTTGGGTAAGCCACGTTGCCGCTCTGTGCCTCAGTTTCCCCCATTGTAGAATGGAGCTAATGAGACCAACCTCCTTTGTAAAGTGCTTTCAAATTTTCTGATAAAAAGTGCTAGGTAATAATAATATATGGAGATATAACAACTCATAGAGCTGGAAGGGACCTTGCAAGGTCATTGAGTCCAGTCTCCTGCCTCACAGCAGGACCAAGTACCACCTCCGACAGATTTACCCCAGATCCCTAAATGGTACCCTCAAGAAGTGAGCTTACAACCCTGAGTTTAGCAGGCCAATGCTGAAACCCCTGAGCTATCCCTCCCACATAAGAGCTAGGTATTATTATTATCATAGAATCATAGAGCCAGAGAACACTAGACCTGGAAGGGACCTCGAGAGGTCATCAAGTCCGGTCCCCTGCCCTCATGGCAGGACCAAGCACCATCTGGATTGTCCCTGAAAGATGTCTAACAATATAAAGATATCTAAAAATAGGCAAGAAAAACGCAAATGGTCTCTGAAAATGGAAACGACGTTTAATATTCTGGAGTTTTTCACCACAAGTCCTTCCTGTGTTTCAAACCGCTCTTTTGTGTGCGTCCCGGTGTGTGCGTACGCCTCCTAGTGAGGATAAAAGCAATTTCAGCTCCAAACGAAATGCTCTTCTGGCTGGGTCACAGTGACTTCAGCCTAGTTCGGCGTTAGCTGACAAATATGCAAGCTTTGTCTTGACTTCTCCTGGCCACTCTGGGTTACATGAGTCATCTCTCTCTCGAGGGGCAGCTGTTCTGTGGCGAAGAGAGAGAGAGAGAACCAGGGAACAGATCGTTCCGAAGCAGCAGACCCTTTTGGTTTTGTAACGGAAAGCCTTCCTTCTGGTTCTTCTGAGGTACTTTTAATATGCCTCAGAAGCATTTTGTGGGTCCAGCTAGCACTGGGGAGGAACTGGCTGTGCCCAGAGAATGAGGCTTCAAGTAATCCAGGGCAATTTCTGTATTAACAGCAATTGTGGGATGCCATGGTGTGGGGTGGACAACAGCATGTGTGTGTGGGGGGGAGGGGCTCGCCGTTCAAATAATCAAGAGTGCAACGTGTTGTCTTTTTGGCAAGCTCAAAACACACAACTGCGCGTCAAGTTCGCAGCCTCAGCCGGTATAAATCAGCGTAGCTCCCCGAAGGCAGTGGAGATGTGTTGTTGTACACCGTGTGAGGATCCGGCCTGGAGTGTATATACACACCACAGCAACTCTCCACTGGAGCTCTGTACCCCCGGCAGCCAGAATCTCCTTTTCTTCAAGTGGCGGGGACGTGGAGTCGGCGTGTGGGAGGCGGAGTGGGCCCTGGGAGGGAGTTTACATGTGCGGTGCAGGCTGTAGGCTGGAGAAGGGGGTTAGGGTGCCGGCGGGGGGTGTGAGGAGCGTGGTGCTTACCTCAGATGAAAGTCCCTGGCTCATTCCTCTGGTAATGGCTACCTGGGAGGCCAGGGGGGTCTCCATGTGCCCCTGCCCACAGGCATTGCCCATGCAGCTCCCATTGACTGCAGTTCCTGGCCAATGGGAGCTGCAGAATGGTTGCCTGGGACCAGGGTGGCATACAGAGCTCCTCCCCCAGGAGCCACAGGAATGTGGTGCCAGCTGCCTGCAGGAGTGGCACAGAGCGAGGGCAGGAAGGAAGCCTGCCATAGCCACACTGTGCTGCCGGTGGTGGCCCAGGGGGCCTATTAAATCACCTGAGTCCCTGAATAATTGCCTCCTTGCCCTGCCCATCAGTGGACCTGGCCCTGCCCGAAACCTAGGGCTGAATCCAAAGCCAAAACAACTTAGCTCCGCAGGGCCACCTGTGGCTTGGGTCCCTGTGGGAATTAACTTGCTTGCTACCCTCTACTGCCGGCCCTTGCGTCGGCAGAAAGACAGGTGTGGCACAGGTGAGCTGTGGAGTTTTTACAGCACATTGGAGGGAGGGGGGCTCAGATCCGAAAAGGTCGAGAATCCCTGCTCTAGGGGATCTAGCTGTGATTGCTTTGCCTTGTCTAAGCGAACACAGTTTGTGTCGTTTGGTTACAAACAAGGCCTTATCATCTGGGTGTTTGTATAGCGCCTAGCACAATGGAGCCCTGATTACCATGACAGGGATAATAAGAACCACACTGGAAGGGTGGCTTCTAGGTTGCATCTTCAATAGTGTTGCAATAAAGAATCATTGTAACTCTTTATTACACTAGCATTAGAGGTAGGGTCTGTTTTGGTGCTTACCTCAGATGCAAGTCCCCAGCTCATTCCTCTGGTGATGGCTACCTGGGAGGCCAGAGGGGTCTCCATGTGCCCCTGCCCACAAGCATTGCCCATGCAGCTCTCATTGGCAAGGGCAGCACACAGAGCTCCTCTCCCAAGAGGTCTGGGGGTAGGCCAGTGGCTAGCCCAGTGTGGAAGGAGTCAGGAGACCTGGGATCTATTCCTTGGTCTGCCAGCCTCCCACCACACCTGACACCACACCCAAACTCCCTCCCAGAGCCTGCACCCCAACCCCCTCACATCCCACCCCTGCTGAAAGTGGGTGGGGGAGAGCAAGGGAGAGGGGGAACAGAGCAAGTGGGGGGGCATGGCCCCAGAGAAGGGGCAGGACCAGGGTGAGGTCTTTAGGTTGGGGGAAGCCCTGGCCAGGCTGGCAGCTTGCCGGGCACCAGCCAGCATGGACGTAGCAGCGCCCGAATGTCAGGCAGGCCGTGTCTGCACGGACGCAGCTTAGGCATGCATGGGACCATTGACTGTTCTGCGCTGGGGTGCAGACTTGCTGTTGGCAGGCCTAGCTGGAGCTTTCTGCCTTGGGCTCTGCCAAGCTTAATGTCAGCCCTGCTTAATGGACCCCATGAAACCTGCTTATGCTCCACTCTCCCCACCCCACCCCACCCCAGAACACTCTGTGGGGAGAACTGCTGCTGTTTCACTGGGGCTTTAGAAATTGCTTGATGAAGGACACGTAGGGAGTATGGACACCGGCTCCCGTCCTCCTCTGAACTAGCTAGTGCAGGTTGAACCTCTCTAATCCGGCACCCTTGGGACCTGACCGGTTCCGAACTAGAGAATTTGCCAGACCATGAGATGTCAGTGTTGTCTAGAAGCTTTACAACACTTCTGCTGCTTGCTGGGCTCTTCGAGGGCTTTTAGGGGTATATCAGAGCTAAATCACAGCACAGAACACTGAGAGCCAGGACTGGTGGCTGGAAACAAACTTTATGGGACTATGAGAAACTTGGCCACACCCATGAAAAGTGGACATTGGCTAACTAAAATCATTCTGGACGACGGATGTTTCTGGACCAGAGAGTTCTGGACTAGAGAGGTTCCGCCTGTAATACCCTCTGCCTAGTGTTCATCTTTGGTGGCTTTCCAGCAGGAGGTCCTCTTCATGGCTGACTAAATGAGGACTGACTCGGTGCCCCCCAGCCTATAAACCCTAATTTGTTCCTGTTCCATTGCCTCAGAAGACAGGAATGTAGGCGGAGTCTAGCTTCCCTGCCCCTCCATCACCGCCTTGCTGGCTGTCCCTCTGCGCACCGCCAGGTCGGTGGCGTCAGTCGCTCCCGCCGATAATTTTAGCTTGTGGGAGTGCATTGTTCATGGATCAAGCATGCGACCCTTTGTCCTGACGCTGTCCTGCCAATCTTCATGTGTTTTATGACGCGAACACCTGCCGACCCAGTGAAGAGAAAAAGTCAACTACATGCCAAAACCTGCCAGCAGGAGCAAAACGTAGCGCTTAATCCACCCAGCTGTCCGATGAAGGTGGTTAGAGCTGATAATGACAGAAATACAGACATGTGGCTGCTGCCTCAGCTACCCAGAGCAGTAAATTCGCCCCTCACGGCCTTCCGAGGAGCCTCTCATGCCTTTGCCCAGGTCTCAATGTGCAGTTGTTATCAAGAGCTAAATATAGTTATATTGGCTTCTGACACAGGCTGGGCTCTTTCTTATAACACCATCTGCTAGTGGTTATCACAGCTCTGTTTATTTATTGCCACAAAGGACCCAACGCTGCTCCTGCTGAGGTCGTTGACAATTCTCGTTGACTTTAATGGGAGCGTTGGAAAATGTTGCTCTTTGTCATTTAGGAATACCTGTCTGCCGTTCCCCTGGAGTGGTTTGAGGAAAACGTAGAACTGAGGTAAACTGGAGCGGGAAAAGTAAAAGACACCCATCTGCTGTCATGGCAAACTGCTGCCAACTACTGTGAACCACACGGTATGCGGGTGTATCATAAAGCAGAGCCACAAGGAGACAGAGTTAAGGTTACCCAGGCAACCTTAATTTGAACATTTTCTACATTGTCAGTGTGCCATGGTCAACACTTGGGAGTCAGTTTGAAACAACCCCCCTTATTTTGAAATAAGAAGCGGTGCCTCCACACCGCCAAGCCTGTTATTTCGAAATAATGGGCTGGTTATTTTGAAATCTGTGCTCTTGCTTTCTTGGGAATAACACTTACTTTGAAATAGCTATTTTGGGAGCTGTTATTTCGAAGGTAGTTATTTCGAAATAATTTCCTAGGGTAGACATGCCCTGTGTGACTTTGCATACTAAATAATAGTATTTTCATGTGCTTTTGTTCTCTATGTAATTATGAATAGGCCTTGTCTATACAGAGATGTTTAATCAGTTTATTAAACTAATCTGGATGCTCTGATTTTGGTTGAAGGGTGGCTTATTTGTGTTTAGCTTTAACACGCTTCAGTGGAAATGTTGGTAATGCTGCTAGACCAGGCCTGGGAAAAATACGGCCCGTGGGCCAGATTCAGCCCACCAAGCCAGTGGATTCAGGCAGGTTCCCCGCTTGCCTCACCCCACCCACACACCGCTCAGAAACGTGACTGTGGGCGGTTTTACTTTAAAAGCTGAGCCCAGAGGGGAGGGGGGAAAGCTTTAGGAGCTGCTCCCACCCCCAGCACAATCCCATTGGCCAGATTCTGGCCAGAAACTGGCCGATGGGAGCTGCCTGTTTCAATAATAGGTAGCCATGAAGCACAAGGGGCTCCTATTTATTCACAAAGCACATGGCTGCAGCCTGTGCGGGGGTTGGGCAAGCAGAGAGGTTGATTCAGGAACGGGCTGCTGGCTGGTAAGTCTCCTGGCCAGACCCTGCCTCTGGCACCCCAGCCCCTCCCTTCCGCAACCCGCTGCCCCCCAGTTCTGCCCCCTACTCCTCATACCCAAATTCTCTACCCCCCTCCTCTACCCATACCCCTGCGCAGATCCAGCACCCCAATCCCCTGCATCAGATCACAGTCCCCTCCTATCCATGCTCACTACCCAAACCCCTGCACCCCTTCCTGTATCCCAATTCCATGCCCAAAGTCACAATCCAACCTCCTGCACCCCAGTCCAGTGCCCCAGGTCACAACTGCCTCCTTCCCCCAAATTCCCTCCCTTACCCCAAGCTCCTTTCTACACCCAACGTCCATCCCAGACCTCGCATCTCCTCCATTAATACCATGGAAGAGCGCGGCCCTCAATCACTTTCCAAATTCTTGGAGTGGCGCCCCCATCAAAAATTATTGCCCGCCTCTGTGCTAGACAATATTGACCTCCCAATGTTGGCAAAGTGGCTTGACAGTATAGGTCTGAAAAATTCTCTGATTCAACATTGGTGAGGTCCTGAGGGTGCCGGGCTAGAGAGGTTCGACCGATACTATGAAAACAGTGTGTTAGGTGCCGGACTAGGGAGGTTCAACCTGTACTATGAAAACAGCGTGTTAGGTGCCGGACTAGGGAGGTTCAACCTGTACTATGAAAACAGCGTGTTAGGTGCCGGACTAGAGAGGTTCAACCTGTGCTATGAAAACAGTGAGTTAGGTTCCGGATTAGAGAGGTTCGACCAATACTATGAAAACAGTGTGTTAGGTGCCAGACTAGGGAGGTTCAACCTGTACTATGAAAACAGCGTGTTCGGTGCCGGACTAGAGAGGTTCAACCTGTGCTATGAAAACAGTGAGTTAGGTTCCGGATTAGAGAGGTTCAACCTATACTATGAAAACAGCGTGTTAGGCGTGGTGAGTTTGTCTGACCTGATACGAGTTGCTGTTACAGAACGGCAAACTCTTTGCCACTTGTCACAGAGGGCCTCTTAGTGTCATGCTTATATTTTGAGAATAATTCACAAATACTCTCTCTCAGCAAGGGTTATATTTAGTATGCATTTGTGGGTGGCTTTGGGTGGGTCGTAGGTGTGTTGACCATGCCACGCTGCTCCTGCGCTGGGATTAAAATACAGCCACCAACCGAAAACTGAATAGAAGTCCTTTCAGCCAGAGAACAGAGCAGCTAGCTGTGGAAACTCACTGAAGCTAATTTAGGACACACTATTTTACATGCAACAGCCACACATCGCTGTGTGCCCGGGATAACTTCAAAGAGTCAGTGAGCACACAGTAACTGAAGGAACTGCAGAGCCCAGGCAGTGGAGGGGGCAGTGGGTAAAGATTCGGCGTCTGCTATGCTGTCGGAGAAGGAGCCGTGAGATTTTGGTGCAACGACCCCTCACCCCTCAGAGAGCTGATTGGCAGGGTTCACCCCCGGCCATCTGGCACAGAGCTCTTACATGTGAATGTGATGGAATACACCCCTGTATTTGTAACCCACACGCCTAGTGTGGTTCACTGTCCCATGTAGTGGCACCTAGACCACAGGAACAGATAAGAGTTAGAGACTGCTACAGCATGGGCTGAGAGTCAGATACCTTTTAGCTCAGGGTAGAGGCTCCTATACTAAGTTCCTGAGGTCCCAGGTTCAAATCCGCCCAGTGGCCGTTACATATTCACACCCTGCACACTATTGCATTATATAATTAATTAAGGGAAGTTCCAAAGAGGCTGGAGAAAGGCTGTTCACAGTAGTGATGGATGGCAGAACAAGGAACATTGGTCTTAAGTTGTGGTGGGAGAGGTCCAGGTTGGATATTAGGAAAAACTATTTCACTAGGAGGGTGGTGAAGCACTGGGATGGGTTACCTAGGGAAGTAGTGGAGTCTCCATCCCTAGAGGTGTTTAAGTCTCGGCTTGACAAAGCCCTGGCTGGGTTGATTTAGTTGTGATTGGTCCTGCCTTGGGCAGGGGGCTGGACTTGATGGCCTTCTAAGGTCTCTTCCAGCTCTATGATTCTATGAATCTTTGTACGGGGTAGGCCTTGTAAGGTATAATCTGAAAGCCCATCATTCGCCCTAATGAAATAGGTGTGGCAACATATACATCTATGTATCAGATCTCCTCTGTGTGGCTTTATTAACCCCACAGCCCAATCTAGGCAAAAGGCAGCGGGAAACACTGTCCTTAACAAAGCCTGTGCTTTGCTCTGTTTGCATAGAACCAGAGTCATCAAGCAAGACGGGAAAACAAAGACATCTCAAATAGGTGAAAAAACCCAGCAGGAAACATTTTTCCAAATAGAACTGGATACATTCACGGAGGTTAGGTCCATCAATGGCTATTAGACAGGATGGGCAGGGATGGTGTCCCCAGCCTCTGTTTGGGAGTGGGTGACAAGGGAGGGATCCCGTGAGGATTCCCTGCTGTGTTCCCTCCCTCTGGGGCACCTGGAGTTGGCCACTGTCAGCGGACAGGACACTGAGCTAGATGGACCTTTGGTCGACCCAGTCTGGCCGTTCTTATGTTCTTTTGATATTTTAAGCCACTGGTTACCGATAAAAGCCAAAGTGGCGAGGAGTCCTGTGGCACCTTATAGACTAACCAAAGTGTTGGAGCATAAGCTTTCGTGGGCAAAGACCCACTTCGTCAGATGCATGTAGTGGAAATTAAAAGCCAGTCTCCCTCAGGGCGATGTCCTTGGAAGACGTCTTAGGAGATTTAGTGGAGAGCTGGGTTATCTTTTATGGAAAGCCCCTATATTTCTCTCTTTCTCCCTCCGTGGCTGGATACACAAAGAATTATTTTCCCATGTGGGAAAGGCGTGAGATTGTCAAGGAAGAGTCAGCAACTGTTTGGAAGAAGGAAACCTCAGAGAGACCAAAAGTGTCTGGTAACAGAGAGACGCTGCCAAAGAAAAGAGCTTTGGGTTCCTTCCATGCCCCAACGCCTGCGCTAAACATGGATCCGTTTGGCTCTTCTCAGTGGATTTGCTCCCGGGAGAGGAGTATCAGTTTCCCCGCCTTGTCCTGGCTTCCTGGAGAAGTCAAAGCCTGGGCATTTTATTGTGACTTACAATGCAGCAAGAAGAAGGGCTGTGGGGATGGGAAAGGGTACACAAGCTATGTATTTTCCTAAGGGTGGACAGATGTTTTCTCGGAGGGTCTGTGCACAGACCACTGGCCTGGTCTTTGGCTCACTCAGCAAATATCCTCCATCCACAAGAGCCCTCAGAAACCAGAAACATCAAAAAGAGGGCAAGCAGATGCTGCATTGCTTAGGTACAAGTAGGCAGAGACCCACCACAAGGACCGTGGGGACTTTACGTAGGGCTTCAGAGATGCATGAACCTCGTGATGGGGCCTTGCCCGTGGGCCAATGTCACCCTGCAGAACTAATACGTTGAGGGGTGGGGGGGGAGTTTCTGCAAAGCACAGAGAACCTCCTTCTGCGTCCCAAGTGTCCTCAAGTCTCGGGAGCTGTTCAGCCTCTCTCAGGAGCACCTCCCCCCGACCCCCCAGGTGGCTGCCTCTCTCTCCGCTCAGATTCTTCGTTTTCATTACTACTAGCCAGGAGAGGGCTGGTTGTTTTGTACGCTACCGCATTGGGCTGGGATTCAGAAAACCAGTCCTTCTTTCTGGCACAGAGTTCCTTTAGTAGATCCTTGAATGCTCCATGCCTCAGTTTCTCCCCTTCACATGGGCCTGTAAACACCGCTTTTTTTTTCTGTTTACGGTGCATGCTGTTTGAGGCAGGAAGTGTCTCCTGTTTATGAGGAGCCTTTGCCACGTCCCAGTGATGCCAACAAGAGACTTTCCATTAGCCTTCCTGCACCCTGAGCTATCCTGGGATCTCCACAACCAATAAATACAAACAGTTATAATAATAATCAAATATAAGCATAAGAACATAAGAATGGCCACACTGGCTCAGCCCAAAGGTCCATCTAGCCCAGTATCCTGTCTTCCAGTGCCTTGTGCCCCAGAGAGAATGAACAGAACAAGACAACTTTGAGTGATCCATCCACTGGTGTCCGGGCCCAGCTTTAGCAGTCATAGGGAACCTCAGAGCATAGGGTTGTGTCCTTGACCATCTTAGCTAATAGCCATTGATGGACCTGTCCTCCAGCAACTTACCTAGTACTTTTTTTAACCCAATTATGCTTTTGGCCTTCACGACATCCCCTGGCAAGGAGTTCCACAGGTTGACTGTGCCTTGTGTGAAGAAGTACTTCCTTATGTTTGTTTCAGACCTGCTGCCTATTAATTTCATTGGGTGACCCCAGTTCTTGTGCTATGTGAAGGAGGAAATAACACTTCCTTATTTACTTTCTCCACACTTGTCATGAATTTGTGGACCTTTACCATAGCTCCCCCTTAGCCATCTCTTTTCTAAATGGAACACTTCTGGTCTTTTTAATCTCTCTTTGTAACATAATAGCATTCAAGTAACTAAAAAAAGTGTTACAAGGAAGAGGGAGAAAAGCTATTCTCCTTAAGGTCTGAGGATAGGACAAGAAGCAATGGGCTTAAATTGTAGCAAGGGGGGTTTAGGGTGGACATTAGGAAAAGCTTCCTAACTGTTGGGTTGGTAAAACATTGGCATTAATTGCCTAGGGAGGCTATGGAATCTCCATCACTGGAGATATTTAAGAGCAGGATGGATAGACATCTATCAGGGATAATCTAGATGGTGTTTGGTCCTGCCATGAGGGTAGGGGACTGGACTTGATGGCCTCCCGAGGTCTCGTCCAATTCAATGACTCCATGATTGTATAGAAGCTGTTCCATATTGGTTCAAATGCAGGTGTAAGCAGGTGCTATTTACTATATTGATTTCTACTGACATCATCTACGGAGTATATATCAATCGAGATGAAGATGAATATTTCAAACTCACTGGTAAAACCATGGACCGATGGTACTTTTTCGCATGAGTGGGTCCGTAATTCTCATTTGTCCGGGCCATACTGAGCCCTGACCATTTTGTAATCCCACTGCAGTGTCATTTGGGCATGTTATTGCTTTTTGTTATTAATAACACTGGTTTGGAATATAGAAGTTGAATGCTCTTAGCATAACATAAGAACATAAGAACATAAGAACGGCTGTACCAGGTCAGACCAAAGGTCCATCCAGCCCAGTATCCTGTCTGCCGACAGTGGCCAGCACCAGGTGCCCCAGAGGGGGTGGACTGAAGACAATGATCAAGCGATTTGTCTCCTGCCATCCCTCTCCAGCCTCTGTCAAACAGAGGCCAAGGACACCATTTTATCCCCTGGCTAATAGCCTTTTATGGACCTAACCTCCATGAAATTATCTAGCTTCTCTTTAAACTCTGTTATATTCCTAACCTTCACAGCCTCCTCTGGCAAGGAGTTCCACATGCTGACTACACGCTGTGTGAAGAAGAACTTAGGACAATTTTGACCATTTTGTAATCCCACTGCAGTGTCATTTGGGCATGTTATTGCTTTTTGTTATTAATAACACTGGTTTGGAATATAGAAGTTGAATGCTCTTAGCATCTTGCACAAGGAGGTCCTAAAATGAAAACTCACACACCTCAAGGAGGCATCACCTTGCAGCCAAGACTCATGTGATGTTCATTCCCTTTCTCATCTCTGGCACACTGAGCTAGGCGTTTCTAGAGGGAACATTTTTAAAGTTCAGATGGTGGGGATTTTGTTCTTCAGATCCACTTGGGCACAAAACCTTAGATGCAGGACACAGGGTTGTAACTATGTCAGTCCCAGGACATGAGAGGGTATGTCTACACTGCACGGGGTAGCTATTTCTACCCTACATCTACACAAGCCACCAGTTATTTCAAAATATTTTTCAAAATAACGGGCATGCTATTTCACCATCCCAGTAAACCTGATTGTACGAGGGATAAGGGATGGCTCGAAATAGCGTGTTATTTTGAAATTTTGGCGCTGTGTAGTATGAGCAGGGACCTGCCTCTGGCTCACAGCTTAGCTTTGCTTTATGTTAGCCGTGTTTTGTCCGTTGTTAGCTAGGCCTCAGGCCTCAGACCAGGCCTGAGAGACATTGGCCTATGTTTTAGGCCTTCAAGTTACTACACCAAATTTCAAAATAAGCTATTTCAAAAGAGTTTCGAAATAAGATACGCCTCTTATACGTTATATTATTTCGAGTTTAGGGTGCTGTGTAGACACACCCTGAGACACAAGGTGGGTGAATTATTATCTGTTATTGGACTGACTTTTTTCCTCTTGATAGAGACAAGCATTTGAGCTCCTAGGGTGTGTCTAAACTACACACTTCTGTCAGCAGAGGGATGTAAATTAGACGTATGGAAAGTGCAAATGAAGCCGGGATTTAAATATCCTGTGCTTTATTTGCATAATGGCGGCTGCGGCTTTTTTTTTAAATGGGGCTTTTTGAAAAAAAATGGCCGTTTAGACGGGGCATTTTCAACAGAAAGGCCCCATTTCAAAAGATCCTGTACTCTTTTGAAACGGGGCTTTTCTGTTGAAAATGCCTTGTCTAAACTGCCATTTTTTTTCAAAAAGCCCCATTAAAAAAAAAAGCAGCGGGCCACCATTATGCAAATGAAGTTCAGGATATTTAAATCCCGGCTTCATTTGCACTTTCAATACGTCTAATTTACATCCCTCTGCCGACAGAGGGGTGTAGTTTAGACGTACCCTCAGAGTTCTTCTTCCACGGCTGCTACCTGGTCTCTTTCACCATCACAAGCTGGTCCAATAAAAGTTATTGTCTCACCCCTAGTTGGTCTCTCTTAAATGTAGGATAAACATCCAGAGGCAGATTTTCAAAAGAACTCAGCAACCTACAGATCCCATCTAGGCCTCTAGATCAGTGGTCCCCAACGCGGTGCCCGTGGGCACCATGGCGCCTGCCGGGGCATTTATGTGCGCCCGCCGAAACATCTGGGCTGACCCTGCCCCCGGCGTGCGGCACATGCGCGGTGCCCTCCCCGGGCGCGTGGGCGGCCCCAGGCCCCGGGCCCCGGGTGCCCTGTGCATGGGCGGCCCCAGGCCCCGGGCGCCCGGCAGCCACGAAAGGTTGGGGACCACTGCTCTAGATCATTGAGGTTCGCTAAACAGCAGAGACTCCTGGTCTATGATAGGGTTCCTAGGCACTATGGAAATGTAAATGATAAAAAAATGTTATTAATACAATATACTAAACTCTTCTTTTTTTTTTAAACAAAATTTGAAGTGTTGTAAAAATTCAACCAATTCTACAGCTGGCAAAAAAAAAAAAAGATGAATTTATTCTGTTCCAAATCATCCAGAAATGTTTCATTTTATTGCTTTAATTTTAAAGTGCAAGCACAACGTTGACATGTTAGATATTTCAGTATGCTCTACCAAGTACAGAGTCCAGTTTTCAAAAGTACTCAGCTCTAGAGCGGGTCCGAACTTTTTATTGTTGTTGTTGAAACCATTGTTTGACCAAAAAATTATTGAAATCAAAAGATTTTTTTTTCCAAAGTGCTGATTTCAGTGACATTTTGTTTGCTTCAAATCCACTGAAATCAAGCATTTTAACAATGCCAATGCCCCCATTTTGAAAATTACAGAATGAAAAGTTTCAATTTGTCATTGTGAAGTGGCTTTTCAAAATGAAATCCCTTAGCTTTTATACTAAAATATTTTTTTAAAATATTTTAAGGGGTTGAAATCAGAGAAAAATGGCTTGGTATGGTCAAAATGAAATGTTCCAGTGGATGCAAAATGAATTTCTGGGGCATTTTGTGCCATGGGAAATGTTTTAAATGTCTTAATTTTTCTTTCATTTCTTAACAAAAGTTTTAAATATTAAGGAATTTCACCGGAAGTGAAAAATCGAGTTTCTATCCCACTGTACCCAGAAGGTTCTTCTGAGAAGGGTCTCTGGCTTATCCATGTTGGCTGAAAACAATGAGAGGTTTGGATCAGTCAGGCCTGATCCCAGAGAAACTCAGCATCTGTAACTGACAGAAAATTACTTCCTACAGAAAAGTGGCTTATTGCTGGAGTGACATTTTCCCCAGAAGTGTTTGTGTCTATTGAAATTTTTCCACAAGATAACAAAAAAAAAAAAAAAAAAAAAACCCTGAAGGAAAAAAAGAAAAAGGAAAAAACCCCAAACCCAAAATAAAACAGTTTTTGGCCAAAATCTTTTTAGTTTTTAAGTTAAAATGTCTTCTGTGGAAAAATCCCCACCCTTTTCCATCCAGTTCTATGTGCCGCTCCCACCTGAATCCTATTCCCCACACATTTTACGGCCAGGATCCATTTTGGGGACTCTAGACCTGAACCCCCTTTTGAGGCCTGCTCGTTGAACTGTTGTGCCCCCTAGCGCTGGCATACTCGTCTTACGAGGCTGTTTCTACTCAGGTTAGTTGACGTTGGAGCCAGGGGCACCAACTGCTTCTGCGGGTCACTGAGCTAGGGTTGGGGAGCCTGGTCCCATGCTCCCAAAAGGGGCGGGACCTTAGGTGGAAAGGGTGAGGCCTTGGGTGGAAGGGGCGGGGCCCGGGTGGAAGGGGCGGGGCCCTGGGCAGTCAGCCCTGCATTCCTCTGCACCCTCCCATTGCCAGCCCTCAGCGGTACCCGGAACACAGCGCCCTCACCCCAGGTAGCAGTGCAAAGACTCTAAGGTCACAGCTCTGCTGCTCTGAGTTACTGCCAGCTGCCTAGGGAATCCCACTTCCTGCTCTCCGCCTCTCACCCCCTTGTTTGCTGGCCTCTGAGAAACCCCAGCTTTCCCACGTGCCGATGTTTTTCCAGACCTGCTCAGCTCCTTTCCAGAAATAACTTTCCTATTTTTTTTTAAACAGTCACTGGGCCTAAAGGTATTTCGTGGGCACAGAACCCCCCCCAGTCCCCCGCCTCCCAATGGTCTGTTAAAAAGCAGCTTTCCCCACTAGCCAGAACCCATTCAGAGGTGTGAGAGACTGGGGCTGTAATATTTAACTGTGAAATAAATCGCCTGCCATTTTACAGAGTGGGAGTCAAATGAGCCATGACCTTTTCTGACTGAGCCGGTTTCCTCCAATCGATTGAGCTGCAGAAAGGGATTGGGGCGGGGGGGTGGGCGGTAAGTGGCAAATTGGAGTCAAGGGGGTGATAAGCATGACAGGAATTGTAATTTGGGGGCATTTGTGTAGCTCACGGGCTCATTTTAAATGGACAGTCCGCACACCTATGTGAATGTTATGCACAATATCTCAGACTTGGCTTGTTCATCAAACATAGCTGCTGGCTAGACTATTAGTTGCAACAATGCCTTGACTTTTGTGTGTTCCCAGATGTGCTTACAGCTCACTGGAACTCTGGGATTTCAGGACAAACCCTGTGCTATGGGCTCAAATTGTGGCTTTTTTATTTGATGGTGTCACATTGTAAGCATGTCCTGTCCTGAGGCAGTGAGGCCCAATGGCCACAGTCTAGGGTTCAGTCTAGGCTGGCTAACAACGGTACAGACTGTGAGGTGTTCAGGTAACCATGGTGACTGGAGCCATATAATTATCTATGATAGAATCATAGAATTATCGGGCTGGAAAAGACCTCAGGAGTCATCAAGGCCACAGTCTAGAGTCAGTAACAGCCATAAGGTTCAGGGAAGCACAGCCTAATGGCTAGAGTCTCAGGGGTTTGGGCAGCAGCCCTGGTAGGGGGTTCTGGGCTTATCCTACTCCACTGGGCCCCGACCCAGGGCCCTGTCTGTGGAGGAGTGATCTGCCATTCGCTCAGCGGGGAATCCCACTGCAACACCCTGAGCTCACTTGGGTGGGAGATACCACTCGTGCTTCCTGCCTGGGTCACTTCCTCCCAGTTCTGGCATTAGAGCGATCCACGTAGCTTCAGGGTCCTTGGGCTCTGCAGCATCTCTCCCTGATGCTCCAACAGCTCTGGAGGATCAATGCCGTTTCCCAGGTCTCCGGCTCCTGTCGTCGGGGATCTCTGGCTGGGTTACCTCTGGAGCGCCCACCACAGGTCCTTCTCTTCCGGCATCCAGCACAGACTGAGCTAAGCTTCCTTTTATACTGCTCCAGCCCTTGGAGCATGCCCAGTGCAGCTGGGGGGCGGGACTTCCTCCACCCACAGGGCCTTAAGCCTTTCTGGCCCAGTGCAGAGGTATGCACACCCTGTCATAGATGGAATAAACTATTACCCCAAACCTCACAGCAGGCAATGGGATGGATTGTCCAGTGGCTGAGGGATTAGTCTGGGATATAGAAGAGCCAGGTTAAATTCCATGCTCCGTTATAGAGCTGCTAAACGAGCTTCATCTTTTCTGTGCCTTGATTTCCTTCGTGTGATCCAAGACGACGGTATTGTCCTACCTCACAAGGGTAGTGGCTGGCTAACAATGGTACAGATTGTGAGGTGTTCAGGTAACCATGGTGACTGGAGCCATATAATTATCTATGATAGAGTCATAGAATTATCGGGCTGGAAGAGACCTCAGGAGTCATCAAGTCCAACCCCCTGCTCAAAGCAGGAACAACTCCAACTAAACCCTCCCAGCCAGGGCTTGGTCAAGCCGGGACTTACAAACCTCTAGGGATGGAGATTCCACCCCCTCCCTAGGGAACCCATCTCAGTGCCTTCCCACCCTCCTAGTGAAATAGTTTTTCCTAATATCCAACCCAGACCTCCCCCACTGCAACCTGAGACCATTGCTTCTCGTTCTGTCATCTGCCACCACTGAGAACAGCCTCTCTCCATCCTCTTTGGAACCCCCCTTCAGCTAGTTGAAGGCTGCTCTCAAATTCCCCCTCTTCTACAAACTAAACAAGCCCAAATCCCTCAGCCTCTCCTCGTAGGTCATGTGCTTCAGCCCCCTCATTATTTTGGTTGCCCTCCGCTGGACCCTCTCCAATGCGTCCACATCCTTTCTGTAGTGGGGAGCCCAGAATTGGACGCACTACTCCAGATGTGGCCTCACAGTGCTGAATAAAGGGGAACCGTCACTTAGTTATCTTAGTAGACTTGTCTTTCTCATGGTCTACCCTTTTGACGTTATTGCAAATCAAGAAGTCCTAGAGGAAACAGACCATCTGGGGCTGAGTTCCTTCCGAGGGTGTGTGTGTTGTGAAACTTGGACTGACTTCCCAACTCTGGCGATGGGCTAGCCAACCGAAACTGACCTGCGATAGGCTTATCTGGAGTGATGGATACAGACTCACAACACCTCTTGGCATCGGTCCAATTCCCAAAGAGCCGAGAATGCCAAATCCGCCCCCTTGCTCGGTCCCCTTGAAATCTGCCATTGGCCGCTTTTCCAGCCTCAGCAAAATGCTGCTGGCTTCTGGCTCGCAGTCCTGAGGTCTGGAGACGGGGATATTTATTGAAAGAGGTGTGCTTTAGATTCCACAGCTGCAAGAGTTTGGCCTTGGGGAGATGCATTTCTCGTGGCTTTTTAATTTTGCCTTTTGCAACCTATTTTCCCCTCTTTTGACATCATGGTTACAGAGACGAGGGGAAAAAAAGGCACCCGCAGTCAGATATTTACCCTCAAACCACTACATCCAAGCAGTGGAAATCTATTAGGCCGTTTCAGCGTGCACAAGAAAGCTATTGATGAAAGTTATTCCTTGGTTTCACTGCGGTAGCAAGAGAGCATAGGTTACTGCTCTGAGGTTCCCTGTGGACAGTCCCTTAGCAATTTTAATGCTGGGTGTGGTCCCTTGCCGTGGGGTTATATTTTTAATGCCCTGAGCCCAGCCTTTGGCTGCCTGTACTAGCATTTCATCGCCTTGTGTCTTTGATTAGCTTGGCTCTGCCACATGGACGCAGCCCCGAGTGCCAGGTTACGTAAGGCTAGTCAGAATCAATGGAAGTATATGGAGTTATGGTTTTCTACAGTCCAGCCAGTGGTGCCAGGACTGGGAAGGCAGTTGTGTGGGGCAGGCCATGGGGAGGGTCCCAGCTGCACCTTGTAACTAGACCTAACAGTCCAGAGTGGAGTATTCTGTCATCCGACAGTAGCCAAAGCTTCAGAGGGAATAAATAGAATAGGTCACCAGAGAGTGTTCCGCCCCCTACAATCCACTCCCACGTTCTGGTGAACCGAAGTTTAGGGACACTCAAAGCAGGGGTGCCCATCCTGACTAGAAACCTTTAATGGGCTCGTCCTCCATGAACTGATCTGGTTCCTTTTCTTTTCTTTTACTCTGTTTTAGTTTTAGCCTTCACAACATCCTCTAGCAAGGAGTTCCACTGGTTGACTATTGTGTGAACCCATTGAAAACTTTGGTGGTTGAAGGTTCGCGTGTACAGTGCGTCTGGCTCTCCCCAACAAAGGGCTTGAGGAGGAAGTCAGTTTGGTAGGCCACCTACAGGTGCATTTTGAACGACAGATGAGTGTAACAGCTAAGAAGGCAGTGGGGGGAGGATGGTGCACTGTGGGGAGCTGGCAGACCCAGGCGCAGTTGCCTCCTCTACCCACCGCTTCCTGTGGATGTTGGGCCAGTTGTTTAAGCTCAGATACCTCACTCCGATGGAAATCACCTTGACTGATTTGTTTGATTTCAGGGGGAACTCGGTTCCTCAATATCTCCAGGGCTGTTAAAAAGAGGATGGTGAATTGGTCAATAGAGTCTTCTGCGGATAAACAATGTGGATCCAGATGTGCCAGATCGATCCTCTAGCCATCTTTCCCCTGTATCTGCATCCGCGCCCCCAGCAGCCAGATGTCTCACAAAAGAGAGCGATGAGGGGTTGGACGCCATGGGCCAGGTGCCCTGAACAGACCCACTGACTGGTGGGGAGAGGGACAAGGGGGCAACTGACGCTGGGACCAACAATTCAAAAGGGCCTAGTGGAGCCCCAGGCCCTTTAAATTCCTGTCAGAATGTTGCCCCACCCCTTCCATCTCAGGCCCCGCCCTGTCCATCTCAGGCCCCGCCTCTTCCATCTCAGGCCCCACCCCTTCCATCTCAGGCCCTGTCCCGTCCATCTCAGGCCCCGCCTTTTCAATCTCAGGCCCCGCTCCTTCCATCTCAGGCCCCGCCTCTTCCGGGAGCACGGAGCCCTGCCCCCTTGCCCAGGGGCCCTGCAATTCTGTCAGCCCCCCTGGCCATGCATGGTGGCATTTGCCTCCAAACCACTATCAGTAAAAAGAGCTGGCGGATATCCACCTCCGTGCATGAAGCAGGTATCCGCAGATATGCAGGGCTCCCCCGACCAGCTGTTCTGCAGGCCCACCGAAGGTAGGACACGAAGCAATGGGCTTAATCTGCAGCAAGGAATTCGCACCACACCCCTCCAATCAGGGCAAGTTGACCCTCATGTGCCACCCTCACGCAACCCTCTGAGCTCTAGCGACCTCACCCCGCCCCCGCAGGGCTGGTGCACGAGGATCAGCCAGCCCCACAGCCAGGGGAAGCCCCGAGCCTCTGCACACACCCCTCCTCCCTGTGGGGCTGACAAGCCCGGCACCTTGAGTTGAGTGTGAATGAGGCAGGGGTCTTTTTTGTCTTCTTTTCAGTTAGAAGCCAGATCTGTGAGTTGGTTTGTTTTCTTTTTTTCCCCGCTTCTCAGTTGTGGGTAGTCCCCAGCTGATTTTTCTGGGGCCCCGGACCAAAAAATGGTTCCCAGCTGATTGATGATTATTCACCGCAAGATTTTTCTCATCATTAACCCCTCCAAAGGGCAAACCAATCCCTCATAGGCAGTGGCATTTGACAGGCTCTGGCGCTTTGCCGCACCGGGTAGGAAAACACGGCATGATTCTATTTATTGGCCAGACTCACCTACGACCCAATCAAGATGGTTTTACTCTTTCGTTAACCCACTGTCGCCAATAAAATAATACCTGGCCGCTCGTTTTCCTAGAGAAGAATAGAGAAAACCTATATATTTCCCTTTCCATGCTGTTTAAAATGGATATGCAGCATTGCCGCGTATGCAGCAATGAATTCACACTATCGCGTCTCTTTGGGGTAAGGTCGATCGCTGATTGGTCTCCTGAACCACTGAGGTCTGAGGGTTGTTGCCAGAAGGTGTTCTGAGCTAATGTACCTTCATGGGCAGTGGGTGAAGGTAGGGCTGGGGGAGGCAAGTCCCCAACCCCGCCCCCAACCCTGCCCCTTCTTCCCAGGCCCCGTCCCCATCACAGGAAGAGCAGGCAGCATGCAGCCCATGCTTCCCCAGCCCCGGAGCACCAGGGAAGGTAGGCGCCCGGGGACAGCAACACGCCGCCTCTGATTCGCCTTCAGCAGGCCGTCTGGGGGCGGGGTGTGGGCGGGGCCAGTTCGGGAAGGCAAAGCCTTCCCCTGCCTTGTACACCTGCCACCCCTGTGCGCCTTTCACATTGTAGATGGATGTAGGGCTGCTCTTCAAAGAGCACCCTGCAGCCTCTTTTCCGTCAACACACGGAACTGCTGATGCTTTCAGTTCAGGGCAACAGCGGCTCCAAAATGGTCCACTGCCAACAGCATCCAAGCCTGGTTCCTATGGGACGAAGGTTCCCTACCCTGAGATGGCCCCTGAGGTCCAAGTGGCGCAGGGAAGTTGTCCTCTGTGCGCCATCGATGGGGGAAGAGGCGCTTGAAGAAGAGGGTGATGCAGGGGTTAGAACTCTCGGTTAGGCGTCAGGGTGTAACTCCTTGTCTGCTCCAGGCTGCCTGTGTGACCGGGAAGGAGCCATTCTGTGCCTGTAAAATGGGCATGGCTGCGCTGTCCTACCTCCTGGAGATGCGGATAAATTCCAAGAAGATGATGGAGTCCTCATGTAAACCACACACTTGCTGGGTGGGGTGTATTGTTCCATCTAGTGGCACCAAGACCACGTGTACCGAGGATAATGAGTCTGCTCTACAGCGTTAGCTGAGAGCCCGCTGGCTTTTAGCTCAAGCTGTAGAGGCTCCTGAACTCAGCTCCAGAGGTCTCAGGTTCGATTCAGCTGACACTACCAGTAATTCACTCACGGTGCATCTACACAGCACCGTTATTTCGAGATACCTTTTGAAATCACAATGCGAGTGTCGTCAGAGCCGTTCCATAATTTTGAAAGAACGGACGGCTTATTCTGAAATCTGTAAACCTCATTCTACAAGGAAGAACGCTTCTTCCAAAATAGCTATTTCGAAATAAGGCCTGTGTAGACGCTCCACTGCTGCTATTTCGAAATAGCCCCTCACCAGGGCCATTCGAAGTTATTCCTCTCCTGGGTGTCCAAATCGAGATAGCACGTCTCCATTAGGGAAGCTGGCCTCGGACTCATTTTGAGGTTTCCCTGCAGCGTAGATGTGCTATTTCGGAATAAGCTATTTCGGAATCACTATTCCGGAATAGTTTATTTTGAAATAAGCATGCAGTGTAGACTGGATTAATAGATAGGCAGGTGCTAGTCTCTTCCCTTCTATCATTCCCTTGGGAGAGACCTTGAGATTCCCCTCACTTGTGAAATATATTTTTGTGTTTTAAAGTGCCTGATACAGGGTGGAATTTGGTGGAGTCAAAGCCATCCTTTGTGCCCTCTGGCATGCCAGCCACGGGGCTTGCGGCCTGTTAAAATCCAAGAACTTACTTTCATGCCAGGTTGAAGGTGGCAAGCAAACACACCACACTCAGGGCTTCAAGGTGGTTTTCGAACACGAAGTGCAGTTCGAGCTGGTAGGCGGTCACATGCGAAGGACAAACCTCTGAGCAGAGGTCAGGAAATAATAATAGGCAATTTATATGCACATGCAAGAGGTAGGAGAAGGCACAAAGGACTCCAAAGGTTGATGAGAGCTGTGCATCTGATTTCCTTCTGTGCCTTTGAAAACCACTTTGTGGAACAACGAGTGGGCCTGTGGCACCTTAGAGACAAAAATATATATATATATATACAGTATCACGTGCTTTCACAGGTAAAACCCACTTCCTCAGATGCGTTGGAGTGGAAATAACAGAATCCAAGATCTATATAACAGCAAAAGAAGTATCTGTCAATTTTAGGATCCGTACAGGAGCGTCCCGAGGCAGGCTGTGGCAGCTGGCACCCCAGGCAGAACGAGCGATCGGCGCCCCAGCCTGCATGGCCGTCAATGGGACATCGATGGGGTAACATCATCATCGGGCGCTGTTGAAGGTGGCGCCCTAGGCGACGGCCGAGTCGGCCTATAGCCATGGGCCGCCCCTGGATTGATATTAATGAGGCTAATTAAATGGGCTGGATGTGTCCCATTGACAATGTTTGATAGTGAAAATGTGGATATTAAAGGCAGGGGAAATTGGCTTTCAATGCATTAACCAGTTAATATCTTTATTCAAATGCAGGGTGTTTTGCCTCGGAGGAAATAACTTTTCACATAAACAGTTTGCTTCCCAGATCCCCACCTCTTCTTGCCCCCCAACAAAACAATGTTTCCCGGGAACATTTTTTTTAAAGGAAACTTAACAAAATAATAATAGAGCCTGTCCAGGGAATAAGTCCCTAGATGCCTAGACCTAAAGTCAGCCCTGCCCGGGGTATGTACAAATACTGCTGAGGTGAAGCCAAGACCAGCTAGGCATATGTGATCACATTTTGCACATTGACACAATCTATTAGGAGTGATTTCATATTCCAAGTAGGTGGAGCTTTATTTGTGGGCGGGACTAGGGAGTGTACCACTTCTGCCATGTCTCAGTTCTACACCTGGTACATGCACATGATACATCCTCTCCCCAGATATATTCCCACAGTTACAGTCCCACATCCTGGGAGTTATGCACCTAAACACGTCAGGAGCCGTGCCCCAGAACCCTGGTTTCATATACACCAGCGACTAGGAGACAGAGCACCTGACCGGTATTCAGGAGAGCTGGCTTTTGTTCCCAGCTCTGCCACTGGTTTGCTGGGTGACCTTGGTCAAGTCACATCGCCTTCCCATGCCTCGGTTTTAGCATCTGGAAAACAGAACTCGAGGTGCTTACCTCTTTCGTGAAGCACTTTGAGAGTTAGGGATGAAAAGCACCATGCAAGAGGTAGATGTTGTTATATTATTATTATTATTATTATTACTACTACTACTAAGTCCCCTTTACAAACTCAGGCAGGGCAGAAGAGCCTTAAAGTGAGGGAAATTATACCTCTTTCACAAGAACATGAGTGCAAATAAGAATCCAGTTCCTCATTTGCTGTGTAAACAGGGCCCATTTCCTCCTGATTGGTAACTCTCCCTAACTCACATCATCCGCAACCACTGAAAACACCCCAGGCAGTTTCCCGTTTGGAGGGATCATCCGCATCTTAGCAACCGCTGATCATCTCACCCTCAGTCTTTTTCTTGCCAAAGCTGGTGGTTGGTTTGTTTGTTTTTTTAATGCCCAGAAGCTCGTTAAAACCTCCTAATGGCCCAAATTTGGGGGCTCATTAGCGATGGCGCTTCCGAGAATGTGTGTCGCTTTCCCGCGCTGTCCCAGAATCCTCCTCCAGGGCAAAACCCGGAGCATGTGGCTCCTATTAGCATTCCCCGCCTGGTGGGGGTCCAGCCAGCCTTGCTCGCCCCTGTCTGGCGCGTCTCCTCCTGACAGGGCCCATGTGTCCTCCATTAGCTCTGCTGCCGGGTAAATCCAACCGCACAATTGACGAAGGCAATTCCAGGGCTGCGTGGGACAGGGCATCCCGTTACAGGGTGGGGAGGATCGCCATCCCCTGGTGGGGCGGGGCGCTTGCCGCAGCACACTGATGTCAGCACGGTCACGCAGGAGGGAACCGCAACCGAACGACTGAGGAGAGTCCAGAGAAAACGCTGAGTCTGCGGGACTCGGCCTTCTTTCTGGGCCTGATGGTTGGGTTTACGGCGGGGTCTCCCTCTGGTGTAGCTACATTGAAGACAACGGGGCCCTGCCAATTCACCCGCCCACAAGGGTGGGCCCTGCCATGGGTGTACACTGAGGAATGCTGCATGCTCAGCACGGTGTGCTCCAGGACCATGCAGGGGTGGGTCTCTCCTGGGGAGAGGCGGAAAGCCGGTCGCTTAGGAACAGAACCCAGGGAGTGGACCGTGCCGGCTGGGGAGGAGGCTGGCTGATCTCAGAGGGCCACCCCGTCTCTGGCTCGGGGGGTAGGAGTCCATGGTGTGTTGCCACTGGCAGGTGAGGCGCGTGGGCCGGGAGCAATCGCAAGGCCAGGAGCTGGGCTGGATTGTGCTACTCGGGACAGCCCTGAGGATGGAGGGCAGGTGCTCAACGTTCATCCCCCAGGAGCCCCACCAGGGGGCGCCGTTGGTGGTCAGGCATGCGGGCAGTTTTGGGAGGCTGTGCCTCCCCTTGCCTTCAGCACCGGCCTCCCACGCCTCTCCCCGCTTCTCTCCATGCACCCATTGTAACACACAGCCCCTCTCCTGCTACCACACGTGGCCTCTCCCTGTGTGCCGCCGTGCCGGACCCCTTCCCCCCCACCGTAACAGCCAAACGCCACCCCCCTACCCTGCAAACCCTCAGCAAACCCTCAGCAAACCCTCCCCTGCCCAGTCGGACCCCATTCTGCAAGGCTTGGCCGCGCCTCCCCCGCTCACCCCTCTTGCCAAGTGGGGACTCGCCAGCGGGGCTCCCAAGTCAGCGAGCACACTAACCCCTAGGCCACCCTGCCTGTCTGCAGGGTGAATCTGATCGTGATCCGAGCTGGGCTCATTGCTAACTGCCCCTCTGGGACTCAATGACTAGCCTAAGATGAGCATTCTCCGTCCCCTGTCATATATGTAACACGCCTGTCACGTGCATGTTGTGGCTGAGGCACTGAGGTCATAGCCAGGGGTGCGGGGGTATTGTTAAGAGCGAGGTGCAAAGGCCTAGCGTGCGGGACCAGCAGCCAGGGCCTGGGGCACGGGGCTGGCAGCAAAGCCCCCAGCGTGAGGGGCTGCAGAAGAACAACACCCCTACCCCCTCTTCCCTGCCCCCGGTCCTGGCAGGCAGATTTGGTTTCACACTAAAATGCAGGCTGTGGCAGAAGAGCAGCAGTGTGGACAAGGCAGAGAGCCACTTTCTGTTCCCATTGTTCCACTGACCCGTGGGAACGTTACTACTGCGTCAGTGCCTCAGTTTCCCCTCCCCAGCCGCAGGCTGCTTGGGGGAAGGCCCTGCTCCTCACTGTGTGCTTACGCACTCCCTAACACACTGGGAGGGGGCACTGATCAATCGACCGTAGGTACCACGGCTAGAGAACCCCAGCAACTCAGCATCTTCTATGCATTCGACCTCCCACCGTCTCTGGGAAGGTGGGCAGAGCCATCCTCCCCATTGTACAGAGCGGGGACTGAAGGACGGATCCTCAAAGGTATTGGGGCTTCTAACGTCTGTGGAGCTGGGCAAGAGAGACTAAATGACTTGACCAAGGTTGCACAGAAAGTCAGTGGAGGGACAGGCCTTTGAACTCAGGTTTCACAAGGTCCAGGCTAGCACTCTAAGTACTGCGTCATCCCTTCTATGCTCCCTGGAGAGATTTTGGTAGGGGATTCTGGGTGTTCCTACAGCACATTTTGGCCATAGCCCTGGCCTGGAACTGAGCAGAATGGGAGGCTATTCCTACCTCTGCCAATGGCCTCCTGAATTACCTTGGCCAAGTCACTTCACCGCTCGGTGCCTTGGTTTCTCCGTCTGTCCAATAGGAGTAACGATCCTGCCTTCCTTTGCAAAGCGCCTTGCGCTGTAAACTCCCCGTCTGTGCAATCTCTGGATTCCAGCAGCTGGGGCTTGAAAGGATCAGATACCACCAGACTGTCATCCCTGAATCAAGAGCGGGAAGTGGGGCAAACCGCCACAGACCCAGTTCATGGAGGGCCCGTGAAGTGTCTCATGTGACTGCCTGGGGTGGGTTCTGGTGTGGCCTAGGGGGTAGGGTGTTCACCTAGGAATGGTAAAAGTGGGGTTCAAGTCCAGGCCAACACAGATAGATGAAAAGTAGTATAGCCCTGAGAAAGTGAAACTGGTATGCAACAGGTTGAGAAGCATCAACATCTGGGGTATCTGCATTGGAGATTAAACCCCAGGTGGTCCTAGCAAGGGACCTATGCCCACCCACTTCAGGGGAAGGAAAACCCTCCCTCCCCCAAGATTATGGCCAATCTGACGGACAGGTAAGTTCTTTCCTCATCCTGAATACTGGGATCTTTTAGACCAGGTGTGGGGAACTGGATGTGACCCCTCGGTTGCCTGGATCCAGCCCCCAAGGCTCAGGGCTACCCCCCCAGCATCAGGAATCTGGCGCTTGTGCTCTAGCCCTGCAGGACCCTCACCCAGACCTCTGATACAGCCCCACTCTGCTCTTGCACCCTACCTCCTCCCCAGTCCTCCTCCCCAGCCTGCTCCTGCACCCGTCCTCCTCCCCCAGCCTGCTCCTGCACCCTACCTCCTCCCCAGTCTACCCCTCTCCCCAGACCACTCCTGCACCCTACCTCCTCCCTAGTCTGTCCCCCCCGATCCTGCATGGCTTGCATGATGCATGTGGATCTCTCTCAGTGTGAAATCCACATTGTATTTATGGAAAATCAGGCCCATCAATAGAGGGGTGGGGGGAAAGAGGGCAAAGACAGTCCACTCCAGCCAGCTGTAAAGGCGTGGAAGGTCCAGCATGGTGCACTCTGGGAGGCACTGATAGCTGGCTGTTCCTGCCCCACTCCTTCCACCTAAGGCGCCACCCCTTATAGGATGGAGCCCCCCCCCCCGCCCCGCCTTGCCCAAGGGCCTGGCATGGCTGTTGGCTCCCCTGTGGAAGACCCTGGAATTCTGAGCCTTAGCAGAGAATGAGGAACTGAACTACAACTCCCATAAGGCAATGTGCCGCTAGCAACATGACCTTTGGTGTTCTGGTGAACTGGTTTGAAGCAAAACATTTTCTGGTGAGCTCCTCAGAAGGACGCGTTCCGATTGGGGTCCAACTCATCCGAAGCAAAACCTTCCCCTTCCGTTTTCCCAGCGGGACATTGAACATTTTCCGTACAATCGATATTTTGCATGAACGAAACTGTATTTTCTGATGGAAAACACCTCCCCCACCCTTAGCAGTACTTCCCTATGTCTTTGCAGGAGTTAGGCCTTGGAGCGCAAGCTCTGCCAGGCGAGAACCGTGTCTTCCAACGTGTTTTTACAGCAGAGAGCTAATTGAGATGGAGAACTCTAGACACGCCGATAAAATAACAGTATGAACATTCAAGTCAGAGCATTAAGGGTGAGATTCTGTATTCCCAATGAATCGCACCTCTTGCTATGTATATGCATGCACAAAGGAAATTGGCTTCTAGCCCTACATGCTGGGACGTGGTCCCTTCAATTAAAGACCTGACGTCGATGTGAAAGAAGCGGCCATGTAAGGGATGAAAGAAGAGGCGAGGCATTGTACAGATCGCTATGGTATTCCCACCAGCATCTGGCAGTCCAAGAAAGAAAGTCCTGGGAACACTGGCCAGGTAGTATCCACTACTCTAACTAAAGCCACTCTGTAAATCTGCCATGAGCTGGGAGAGAAAAATAACACCCCAGCGAGGGTTCTTCTCAGGTCACTCTAGGTAGGGAAAGAAAAAAACCACACTAGAGTAACTGAATTGTTTCCTCTTCAATCCTGCCAGGAATCCACGCCAGAGCCCTATTTTGCTCATACAGAGCAGAGCACATACTTGGAGCTCAGGTTTCAACCCTGACGCTTGCAGGAGTCCATAAAGAGAACACACACACACACACACACACACAAGTTTGGCTTGGTTTACTTCTCGGCCCTGCAAGCCAGCCTGTCATCTGTGTCAGATTTCCTCCTGGCAAATGGCTCCCACCCTGGAGGTTCCTGGCCAACAGCAACAGAAAATTTGTCATGCCTCGGCTTTTAATATCGCTTCCCTCGCCTTCAGGGGAAAGCCACTGGAGGCTGAAGCGGCCAGTCGCAAGCGAATTGCAAACTACACCCAAATGTTCCCGGGCAGTGAATCTGCACCAATAAAATATTTTTTTTCACTTTCTGTTTCAAAAAAAAAAAAATTCTGCCTGGCTTATAAATAGAAACCGGAGAACACTTTGGCATCAACTCTGCATCCGCTCAGCCTGTTCAGAGTTTACTTCTGATGGAACCATAATTTATTACTATATAAGTGTCACGGGCGCTGATCCTCGCAGGTCCTTAGCATTTGGAGAGAGCTGCATTCCCAGGGTGAGACGCCAGCTGCATCCATGGGGCAAACCACGAGAAGCCGCAGGGTGACATTCCGGGAAGCGACCTGCGGCCGGGCAGTGCCGGGAAGGGTTGGAAACGTGGTGAAGCTTGCCAAGCGCCGGACGTTGCCCATGCAAGAACCGGGCAAGGAGAAATAGCCTGCAGGGATCTGGTATGGATCTTGGTGGGGAAACGGAGTTCCTGATTCGCCTCTGATGGAGGCCATGGCGCGTCCCAGCGAGCACACTGGGAAATGGAGCCCAACACAATGTCATCTATTGGCGCTCCTGCATAGTCTAGAGGCTTTCATGTCCCAGGCGCTGTCCAAATACACAGTAAGACCCGATCCTTGCGGAACCGAACCAGGGATCCCGGTGCTTAGCGCGCGAGCCTCTCCAGCTGGAGCGATAGAGCCAGCTGGCGCGCAGCTAAGGCTGTAGGGAAAACTCGTTCTTTCTCTGTAAGGGGTCTCAGTGCTGCTTCATGGGACAGTGCCCCACCCAGCAGGTGTGCGGGTTACACATAGGCGGCGGATATACGAGGCAGGGGAAGGTGTTGCCTTCCCAACTTGCCAGTCTGGCCCCACCCACTCTCTGCCCCCAGAATGCCTACTGAAGGAGTACTGGGGGTGGAGTGTGGCTGCCCTATTACCTGCCCTCCCCATGCTCTGGGCCAGGGAGGCTGGGGCCACCACCCTCCTCCTTCCCCGTGCTCCGTGGCTGGGGAAGCTAGGACGGGGTACCTGCTCTTCCTTTCTGTGCTGGGGTGGAGGGCATGGCGTGGCACATTATTCCGTCTCCCTGTGGTGCAGGAGAGGGGGAGGCGGCTTGGCAGAAAGGGTGGGGCCTTGGCAGAAAGGGTGGGGGGAAGCTAGGATGGGGTACCTGCTCTTCCTTTCTGTGCTGGGGTGGAGAGCATGGCGTGGCACATTATTCCGTCTCCCTGTGGTGCAGGAGAGGGGGAGGTGGCTTGGCTCGTGTGGAGGGCGGGGCCTTGGCAGAAAGGGTGGGGCTGGGGTGGGGCTAGGTTTGGGTTTACACTTGCTCGGAGGAGCTTGCAATCCTAACAGAAAGGGCAGCCCAAGCGTGGGAGGGGTAAACCGAGTTACACGGACTCGCTCAAGGTCGCACCGCCGAACCCCCCACCCTGGTCTTCCAGTGCAGTGCCCACTAGACAAGAGTGCCTGATCTTGCCCCGAGGGATCCAAAGAGCTCCACGAGGGAAGGGAGAGGAAATGGGCAGGCCAGACTAGAGCAGAGGGTAGAAGGCATCATTACCCCTCCAACCCTATAATGGATGGACCGTTACCCCTCCCAGCCTGGTTGCAGATTCATAGGTCTGAAAGCCAGAAGAGACCTCACTGTTATTTGCCACCATGTTGCCTCTCAAACTTTTAGCCAAGCAGTTGCTATGTTAAAAAAAAAAGTCACTAAAAGTCAGTTTCCTGGAATCTCCATGGCTGGGTAGAATTTCAAGTCATTGAATCAAGTCAGTGAATCAAATCGGAATTAAAACAGATTACAGCAGGAAGGTAACTCTACAAAACAAAGAAAGAAAGAAAGAAAGAAAGAAAGAAAGAAAGAAAGAAAGAAAGACCTACATTTCCTATGGAAGAACTGATGCCGAATGTCTCTTAGAATAGAAGGTTCAGAAAAGGGCAACAAAAATATGAGAAAAAAACAGCAAGAAAATGGTCTGGTAGCACTTTATAGACTAACAAAACATGTAGATGGTATCATGAGCTTTCGTGGGCACAGCCCACTTCTTCAGATGACCGGAGTTATGACTAGGGGATAAGAAAACACTAACTCGGCTACCCCCTGAAGCTCCTAAAAATGATGAGTGGTTTGGAATGGGTCCCATATGAAGAGAGATTAAAAAGTCTTGGACTTTTCAACTTAGAAAAAAGGAGACTAAGGGGGAATATGATAGAGGTCTGTAAAATCATGTTAGGTATGGAAAAAATAAATAAGGAAAACTAGGGGTTCACCCAATGAAATTAATAGGCAGCAGGTTTAAAACAAACCAAAGGAAGTTTTTCTTCACTCAGTGCAGTCAACCTGTGGAACTCCTTGCCAGAGGATGCGGTGAAGGCTAGAACTTTAACAGGGTTCAAAAAAGAGCTAGATAGATTCATGGAGGTTAGGTCCATCAATGGCTATTAGCCAGGATGGGTAGGAATGGTGTCCCCAGCCTCTGTTTCTCTGGAGGTGGGTGACAGGGAAGGGATCGCATGAGAATTACCTGTTGTGATCCCTCCCTCTGGGGCACTTGGCATTGGCCACTGTCGGCAGACAGGACACTGGGCTAGATGGACCTTTGGTCTGACCCAGTCTGGTTGTTCTGATGTTCTTATGTTTTAATTTGTCTTTCGCCCCCGCCCTGTGCACAGTCTCGTTTTGGAGAGCTCTGCCCATCGTGTTGGAAGGAGTGGCTCCTGCAGAGATGCTGCCATGCCAAAATCAGCGAGAAACATGTGGAGTGGAAGCCCACGCCTCTCCAGTGTGCAACAGTGCCATCATTTGCTGCAGCATCTGCTGAATAGCATAGTGTTTATATAACTGGGGATAGGGGGCAGACCTCAGCTACTGTGAAACCTTTGATGTCAATAGAGCTGTGTCCATTTACACCATAGTTGTTATCAGTATACACTGCAAATGGCTTGGTGTCTGACTCTTTGCAGCTTGTACAATATATTTGTATTTGTATTATTCATCCTACTTTAACATACGAGCATAAGAACGGCCAGACTAGATCAGACCAAATGTCCATCTAGCCCAGTGTCCTGTCTTCTGACAGTGCCCAATGCCAGGTGTCCCAGAGGGAGTGAACAAAACAGAGAATCATCAATGATCCCTCCCCTGGTGCCCATTCCCAGCTTTTGGCAAACAGAGGCCAGGGACACCATCCCTGCTCATCCTGGCTAATAGCCATGGATGGACCTAACCTCCATGAATTTATCTAGCTCTTTTGTGAACCTTGTTAAAGTCCTAATCTTCACAACGTCCTCTGGCAAGGAGTTCCACAGGTTTGCACACCTGCCAATCTACAGTGGGTTGGTCCTCACTACAGGTAGGCAAGTGCTATTAAATGGGGAACCGAGGCAAAGGGAATAGGCACATTGCCAAGGACACATAGGAAGTCTGTAGCAGAGGAGAGGAATGGAGCGAGCTCTCCTGAGCCCCACCACAACACCCTAACCACTGGACAAACCTGCCTCTTGGGATCTAACCTGGAATATTTGCCTGTAGGTCACTGGAGGAAATCCAGCTCAGCTTGGGAGGGCCTGACCTCTCACAACACTTCCCTCCTTCACAGAGCTCCAAAGAAGGTCAGGCTCCATGATCCCATATTACAGACAGGGAAACCGAGGCACGGAAGGAAAGTGACTTGCTGGAGGTCCCAGAAGGGGGCAGCAGTAGAGCCAGAGGTAGAATCTGAGGCTCCTGAATCTCTTTCCCATGCTACTGCCAATGGTGCGTGCGGCTTCCCCAGGTTGCCACTGGCGGTCGGGGGGCTTATGTGTCACAGGGTGGTGGCTGCCATCAGGGGCCCAGCAAGGAGTGCAGAGAGACAGGGCCCAGCCCCCAGCCTTTGGCTTCTGACTGGAGCAGGGTGCAGCACCGGTGGCAAGACGGGGACAAATTGGAGTGGCTCTGTGACCCTGTGAGCCAGATTGCAACACCACTCAATCATGGGGCCACTTAGCAGGTCATTCAGGCCCCCTCCTTTGTAGTGGTGCCACTGCCTGCAGTCCTGGTGGATAGCCCCCCAAAGCGCCCCAGGGAGGCAGGCATAATCTGACACTTGGCCTGGCCGACCAGGTCCAGGGGCACCACGTGCTGTGGATCCACACCTTTGTGAAGCACCCGCCGGGTGTCAGCCGAATTGGTGAAGAAGGGTCCCACCGCCAGGTGCCAGTGAAGTCCTGCGGCAGGACTAGAACCAGGCTCGGCTGCAGATTCAATACAGCATTCTTGTCGCCCTTATACAGATGGACAAACTGAGGGAAGGAACAGACTAAAGTTGGACAAAGCCCCTGAAGGGGATCAAGTTGTCCAGATCCCATTGATGGTCACATGGTGCCCAGCTCCCATTGATGTTCACATGGTTTCCAGTTCCCATTGATGTTCACATGATGTCCAGTTCCCATTGATGGTCACATGGTGCCCAGTTCTCATTGATGTTCACATGATGTCCAGTTCCCATTGATGGTCACATGGTGCCCAGCTCCCATTGATGGTCACATGATGTCCAGTTCCCATTGATGTTCACATGGTGCCCAGCTCCCAATGATGTTCACATGGTTTCCAGTTCCCATTGATGTTCACATGGTGCCCAGTTCTCATTGATGTTCACATGGTGCCCAGCTCCCATTGATGTTCACATGGTGCCCAGCTCATTGATGTTCACATGGTTTCCAGTTCTCATTGATGTTCACATGGTACTCAGTGCCCATTGATGTTCACATGAACTGGCCAGTGCTAGGGAGAGCTTAGGCTGAGACGGATCAGTTGCAAAGCTCCTGGACAGGACCAGCTGTGGGTGATGCCTTCCTGTTGTAACCTCTGGGAGCCAAGTGGAGAGTACTTTAAGGTGCTGGCCTGCCCGCTAGCAATGACTGCGACAGAGCAGCTAAGAGGAGCAATCAGGGCCAACTCGGGTGCGGTGAGGTTCTTCTGATCTCGGGGCAGCGTTTTGGAAGTAATGGCTCATCACAGCAGTTGTCCCATGCCCCGTGGCCCCAGTGCTGGCTACTTTGATTCCAGCTTCATCTCCAAGCAGCAGTGACATGCCCACACTCCAGCCTCAGAGCCAGAACTTCGCTGGCCTCTTTGCAGGAGCCGTCGTCCTGCAACCGTACCAAACAGCGCAGCCTGGAAACTCATCTGCTGTTTCCAGCCCCGATGACTCACCCTGCTAGTAAAGCCCTGGCATCTCCTCTCTCCGTCCCACAGGTGGGGCTGGCATTCCACACCACTGAGCTCATCCCTCGGTCCACACGCTCCACCAGCCCCAGCACACGTCCTGCCTTCGCCTGGGCGCTGGGCACAGCCCACATGGGAGAGGAAACCTCCCGACCAAGGCACCTGGATAAGGAGCGAGCCACGTCGTTCCACGCTGGAGAGGAAAACAAACCTACGAAGCAGCTCGTGGTCCTGCTGGCTTTGGAGGGAGATGCCAAACAGCCACCTGCCTCGGGCTACTCCCGGCTGTTAAAAGATCTCCTGGCATTTTTCATCAGATGAGTGAGAGCCCCAGTTTCCTGCTCCTGCTGCAGCGGGGTACAAAATTCTCCCCTCTCCTACCGGGTGACACATTGCCGGGAGGTGTTACCGGACACCGCCTGCTCTCCCCTGCCTAGGAGCACAGCACGAAACATGCATTGCAGAGAAATCTTGATACTCTCCTGGTTGCTAAAGGGACCGGGCGGCTCCCTACAAGTACAGGCACCAAATAAAGAAAAAACAAGCTGGGACTTGAACAGGACCCCGTATCCCAGTGGTAGAGGGGAGAGGGGTGGTGTTGGGTGAGAGGGCAGGGGCCATTCAGTTGTTCAGCAGCAGGGTGCTTGTCACTGGCAGCTCAGTCCTCACTGGGGAGTCGCTGCTCTATTATCTGAACCCCGTGTTTGCCGCATCCCTTCCAGCATGAGATCCAAGGGGGACAAGAAAGGGATTTGGGTCCTGTGGCAGAGACTTGGATAAACAGGCGTATACTGTATATAAAGAACAATGTTTAAAAATGCATTGTGAAGGCTGCAAAGTCCAAATGGTACATAGGGGTGCATTAGGAGGAGCATTGCCAGCAGATCTAGAGAAGTGATTATTCCCCCTTTATTCGGTGCTGGTGAGGCCATGTCTGGAGAATTGCATCCAGTTCTGCCCCCCCTCCCATTACAGAAAGGATGTGGACGCATTGGAGAGGGTCCAGAGGAGGGCAACAAAAATGAGGAGGGGGCTGGAGCACATGGCCTAAGAGGAGAGACTGAGGGATTTGGGCTTGCTTAGTCTGCGGAAGAGAAGAGTGGGGGGGGGGGGATTTGAGAGTAGCCTTCAACTGCCTGTCAGGGCAGTCAAACACTGGAATAAATTGCCCAGGGAGGTTGTGGAATCTCCATCTCTGGAGATATTTAAGAGCAGGTTAGATAAATGTCTATCAGGGATGGTCTAGACAGTACTTGGTCCTGCCATGGGGGCAGGGGACTGGACTCGATGACCTCTCGAGGTGCCTTCCAGTCCTAGTATTCTATTATTCTATGATTCTACCTGAAGGGAGGTTCCAAAGAGGATGGAGAGAGGCTGTTCTCAGTGGTGATGGATGGCAGAACAAGGAGCAATGGTCTCAAGTTGCAGTGGGGGAGGTCTAGGTTGGATATTAGGAAAAACTATTTCCCTAGGAGGGTGGGGAAGCATTGGGATGGGTTCCCTAGGGAGGGGGTAGAATCTCCATCCCTAGAGGTTTTGAAGTCCCTGCTTCACCAAGCCCTGGCTGGGATGATTTAGTTGGGGTTGGTCCTGCTTTGAAAAGGGGGTTGGATTCAAGTAGTCCTGAGGTCGCTTCCAGCCCTAGGATTCTATGAAGTCGAACACTCAGAAATTAGGAAATGCCAGAATATGGGTGCTTGTGCTAAGCAGGCAAAGATGGGAAACTAAGTCACGGACACAGTCAGTGATTTTCTCATCATCACCCTGAAAGTCCATAGTGGTCCTAGGATGACAAGAATCAGATCTCCTAAGCCCAGCATAGGGCATTATCAACTGTAGATCATGGGTTCCCAAACTGGGGGGCAAGAAATTCCAGGGGAGTGGGGCAACCCAGCCCCCATCAATACCCCCCAAGAAAGAGCACCGTCTGTCCGTCCGCTCGGTTGTCCTCCAGAACACGTGCAGCTCGGGCTGGCTGGGGCAGACTTCAAAATGGCTGCCTTAAAAGGGCGATGCCTGATCTGCTCTTAAAAGGGCAATCTTTTTATTTTTTTTTTTGCTCAACAAGTTTTGCTGCTATTTAAGGTGTGTGTGTGGGGGGGCAAAAATCAAAAGAGGGGCGTGATGTCAAAAATTTTAAGAACCACTGCTGTAGATGGATCATTCATTTCCCAAGGGTGTGATGTGAATTAAACAAAAGCCACTTGCCTTGTCAGAAGCTGTCCGTCCCAAGTTTGCAGGATGATGCCACACACCCTTTGGCACTACCCCACAATTACAGAAGCAAATTCTCCTCCTTCCCACACATAGTTCCACAACATTTTGCCAAGGCAAAAGAAACGCCGTCCCTGTGATGCATTTCAGTGACAGCATCTTTTGGGGCCAGGTCTATGCTTCCCTGAGGGAGGGATTCGTGGCCGCTCACAATTTGTAAGAGGTGGGACTGGTTCAGGAAACATGGCATTTTCCCTTTGTCAGAACAATGCCCCACTGAAACTGACTCTCAGTAACAGCTGATGCTGCCTGACGTAATAGCTGTCCCCCCACTCCACCCGAAATGGTGCAGATGCTCAAGCATGTGCTTGAGGAGGGATAGTGCAGGGTTGTGAGCTCAATCCTTGAAGAGGCCATTTAGGGAACTGGGGCAAATATGTCAGGGATGGTACATAGTCCTGCTGTGAGGGCAGGGGACTGGACTTGATGACCTCTAAAGGTTCCTTTTAGCTTTATGAGATGGTATATCTCCTTGTTATTATTAGCCCATTGGAACACATGAGAACTAGAAGCCCAAAAATGTTGCAGTCACTACTGCTGCTATTTACCATCTTGCTTGGCAACCATCCCGAAGGATCCTTTTTCCAGGGGGGTGAGGATTTACTTCATTGGCACTTTGTCTCTGAATCCTGCTCCTTCTTGGAAATAAAGCCAGCCGCTGATAGAGGCTGACAGCCACCAACACTTCAGTTCAGCTGTGGGAAAGACATGTTCGAGGATGTGCAACCAACCGATGCCAGGGGTTGGAGCTACAGCTCTGAAATCCCACCGTTACCTTGTGCACCCCTGGTCTTTCATTCAGACACATCCATTGCCTCTCATCTTGGAGCCCTTGTGGATAGTTCTCTGAAAACAGCCACTCCGTGTGCAGGGGCAGTCAAAAAAGCAAACCGAATGTTAGGAGTCATTAAAAAAGGGATAGAGAATAGGACAGAAAATATCTTATTGCCTCTATATAAAACCATGGGATGCCCACAGCTTGAATACTGAGTACCGATGTGATCGCCTCATCTCAAAAAAGATATCTTGGCATTGGGAAAGGTTCAGAAAAAGGTCAACAAAAATGATGAGGGGTTTGGAATAGGTCCCATATGAAGAGAGATTAAAAAGACTTGGACTTTTTAGCTTAGAAAAGAGGAGAGACGAAGAGGGGATAGGAGAGAGGTCTATAAAATCATGACTGGTGTGGAAAAAGTGAAGAAGGAAAAGTTATTTATTTATTCCCACAATAAAAGAAGCAGGGGTCACCAAATGAAATGAATAGGCAGCAGGTATAAAACAAACAAAAGGAAGTTTTTCTTCACTCAGCGCACAGGCAACCTGTGGAACTCCTTGCCAGAGGATGTGGTGAAGGCTAGGACTTTAACAGGGTTCAAAAAATAGCTTCATAGATTCATGGAGGTTAGGTCCATCAATGGCTATTAGCCAGGATCGGTAGGAATGGTGTCCCCAGCCTCTGTTTCTCTGGAGGTGGGTGACAGGGGAGGGATCGCATGAGGATTACCTGTTGTGATCCCTCCCTCTGAGCATCTGGTGTTGGCCACTGTCGACAGACAAGACACTGGGCTAGATGGACTTTTGAGCTGAGCATTCTTATGTTCTTATTTTACACAGCGGCTGGAAAGTCTTTGGGCCATTGCTGTTGCATTTGTAGAGTTATTTGTTAGCTATTTCAACAACAATGAATATCTACAGAGCCAGACCCCAGGGGAGTAGGTGGTGGATTGCTGTGTTCCTCCTGCTTATCAGAGCAGAACCACCAGGAGTTAACCTTATCTGCGAGGGTTCCAGGCATTCTGCTAGATGAAGGAGGTGGAAATAAACTAAAAACAAGCTGGGTCTCTGACATTCACAGTGTTCACCAGCCACCATTGATTTGAACAGGACTGGAATGTTACCTTCATGGAGCATATGAAAGGCAATGACTAAATCCAATATTGACCAGAGAACCTAGCGTTTCCAGACCTTCGGAATGTTCCTTGTGTTGAATGATCAGTTTTAATGATCAGTGAAGGAATGACATCGATAAAAGCCCCTTTTTGAACTATTTCATCTAGGGTTCATCCTATTCTTAAGTGTGGACTTTTGGAAGGTATTGTTTTTTTCTACAGTCTGTATAATGCTTTCAAATATGCTGTCCGTGTTTGCATATTCACAGAGGGCATGTCTACACTTGCACCCTAGTTCAAACTAGGGATGCAAATGCAGGCATTCAAAATAGTCAATGGAGCAGGGATTTAAATATCCCGCGCTTCATTAGCATGATCTCGCCGGCACGCTAGTTCGAATCACAGCTGATTCGAACCAGGAAGTGTGCGCCGGGATGCGTTAGTTCGAACCAAACTCCTTGGTTCGAACTAACATTACTCCTCAGCAAGTCCCGGCGCGCACTTCCTGGTTCGAATCAGCTGTGATTCGAACTAGCGTCCAGCAAGATCTTGCTAATGAAGCGTGGGATATTTAAATCCCCGCTCCATTGACTATTTCGAATGCCTGCATTTGCATCCCTAGTTCGAACTAGGGTGCAAGTGTAGACATACCCAGAGAGCGCAAGATGTGAAAATTGTAACATGAGCAGGTTTGTCAACCTCAAGAATTTGACAATCATGAGTCCGGCCTCCAAAAACTGCTAGCAAATGCCACAAGTGATTTTCAGTGTTGCCAGCCGTCTTAATCATAACTCTCGCCATTTTTGGTGTTTTTCCTAAACCTATAGCCCCCGCAGTTAATAGATTGCATGAAAGTCTCAACTGTCATCGACACAAAAAAGGTTCTAGCCAGTGTGTTGTGAAGAAAAGCTTGAAAATATGGCCCCAAAGCACCCTAAAGCCCCAGCAACCAGAAGGTAAATTAAAATAACCCAAATTGTATTTTAAAAAAAATCTTTTCAGCCTATCTCATGATTTTTTTGGAGCTTCCCCTGGGATTTTTTAAGACTTGGGCTGGGCAGTGTTGATCATTATTATTCCAGCACCAATTGCATTGATTTTTAAGATCTTCAAGGCAGGGAATGCCTACTACTCTGTGTTTGTACAGCACCTAGCTCTTTGGAGACTGATTCTTAGCTGGCCTGTAGGCATTACTGCAATAAACATGATTATTAATAACAATAATGGGTTTGATCTGCAAGGCACTTTGGGATAAAGATTGTCTGAGTGACCCCATTCAAAACCAGTGTTGAATCCACCCCGGCTGAAATTTCCAGAAGCAACTAGCAATTTCAAATACCCCCATCTTTGTGTCTGCCCCACTTGAGACATCTTCCAGTGTCCTGATTTTCAGAAAGTAGATACTCGGCACTTTTCTTATCCCGCTTAAGGAGTCACAAGCAAAGTCCAAACAATGGGAGGTACCCACCATCAGCAGTTACATTGGACATTTGGGGCTGATCTCAATAACACTGCTTCATGCTAAGGGCAGAGTCTTGACTGTCCAATAATCAACAGGACTTTTCAATTAATGTAACATGAAGTCTCTTTTGTTGTAATGCACTCTATTTTCCACTGAGATCATAACCCTCTCCTCCAAGGCGTGAAAATTCCCTGAATGATCTGAAAAATGAATACACCCCAAAGCCTTGAGAAGAGGAGGCAAATGTGTGAAAAAACCATATTTTTTTTTGAAAGTACAATTGTTAGGCAGAAAGTGTAATCCTGCGGCGGTCGGGGTGTGGAAAACCAAATGTGGAAATGATGAAGGGACATCTTGGCTCGGATGCTGTTCCATGTGTGAAAAGAATTAAGAAGTTTGGACGTCATTTTGTTTTTCCTCCACGGAGGGATGAATTTAGTCCAGCCCCTTGGTGTGTCTTTTCCGCTTTCTATTGACTTGGAAGAAAACATCTTTTGAAGTGTTTGAAATGGTTTTGCATGGGATTGTCACGTTGAATGGTGGACACTTTTCGACGTGATTGATGTGGTGTTGATGTCAGTTTGGAAAAGAGGAGACTGAGCGGGGATATGATAGAGGTATATAAAATCATGAGTGGTGTGGAGAGGGTGAATAAAGAAAAGTTATTCATTAGTTCCCATAATATAAGGATAGAGGACACCAAATGAAATTAATGGGTAGCAGGTTTAAAACTAATAAAGTTCTTCTTCACACAGCGTAGTCAACCTGTGGAACTCCTTGCCAGAGGAGGCTGTGAAGGCTAGAACTATAGCAGAGTTTAAAGAGAAGCTAGATAAATTCATGGAAGTTAGGTTCATAAAAGGCTATTAGCCAGGGGGTAGGAATGGTGTCCCTGGCCTCTGTTTGTCAGAGGCTGGAGACAGGTGGCACGAGACAAATTGCTTGATCATTGTCTTCGGTCCACCCCCTCCAGGGCACCTGGCGCTGGCCACTGTCGGCAGACAGGCTACTGGGCTGGATGGACCTTTGGTCTGACCCCGTATGGCCATTCTTATGTTCTTATGTTGTCGGTTCAATCCAGCAATGTTTTTTGGGCATATCTGCCTAGTTGCATGTGTCAATGTCACATGCTTTTAAAGTGGCGATAGGCAGCCGAGGTTAGTGAGTGGGCTGCATGGGAGGCCCTTCTTCATCTCCGTCGGCTGCAAGGTTGTTGTGGCCAAGACGGTCTCCTGGGGTAGGGTTGTTTTACTAACGGCCCTTGTGCACCTAGAATTTGTGGGATGTGCTGGTTGAACTGTGTGATTGGCTGCAGAGGGAGCACACGGCTCTCACCGTCAATGTGGTGAGCAATCAGCATGCACCTCACATCATGTGCTTTACGTGCGTGTCACTTTAGTAATAGCAGTAGGAAAAAAACTCCACGGATGGAACCCAGCAGAATCTGTCAACTCCGCACAAGGGCACTGGTAAAACATATCTTGTGGGCCACACACAGAACCTCGCAGGTTGCACACCACTGTTTTTAAGTGTGGGTCACGTCCTTGGAAGATAACAGCCCGCTACTGCTGGCGGGCAATGGAATTCTTCCTTCTGCTTAAGTGGCAGAGGTCTGTGCTTTGCTGATGAGGATTTTAGGTCAACTTGAAGTTTGCGGATGATATAGTTATCATTGAGGAAGATGAAGAGAAGTTAGTGAGAATGGTGCAGGTGCTAAATGAGGAAGGGAAGTGGTATGGACTGATTATGAATATCGATAAAACGAAGACAATGGTATTTGGAGATAAGGAAATAGGAAGGAAGATCAGTGTAGATGGGATCAAACTAGAGAACGTAGAGAAGGAGCAACATGACGTATGATCTAGACTGTAAGAAGGAAATAGTGACTACAATAGCGAAAGCAAGAGCAAGTTTGAAGGTGATGGATAAGATCTGGAAAAGTAAAGCGATTAGTTTAGGAACAAAACTGAGCATTCTGAAAACGTGTGTATTTAGCAGCATGTTGTGTGATGTGAGACATGGGTGATAACGAAAGATTCGAAGAGAAGGATATTGGCGTTCGAGAGGAGTTGTTATATAAAGATCCTGAGAATAGGATGGATGCAGAAGGTCACCAACTAGGAATTATATAGGAAGATACAGATGAAAGAGAACCTACAGCAGAAGGTTATACAACGGAAGTTACAGCTATTCGGGCATATCTGCAGAATGAACGACAAGTGAAAAGTTAAAACCTTGGTATTCGGCATAATGATGATTCAAACAGAAGAGGCAGACCCCACAGAGAATGGGTAGATGATATAGTAGATTGGTGCAGAGCTAGTCTACAGAAACTAAGCCACTCCGCACTGGACAGGGAAAAATGGAAGGAAATAGTGAGGGAGGCATTGGACACCAACGGGTGTTGAACCCATAGTTGTTGATGATGAAAGATGGAGCGTGCTGCACAAATAGAGTTAGCCCAGCTCTTTTGTTGGTATCATGGTAGGCCTCTGTGGAGGCCGGTGAGTCTACCCTTTGCTTTAGTGGAAGCACACCACAACCCAATTCCACTGGTGATTTGGAACCTCCCTCGTTAATGCTGCTCTCACACAGTGCCCTGCCACCATGAGCAATGACATTTGTCCCACCCCACCTCCAGGAGGGATTTGCGAACACTTCAGCATGTAGTAGATCCATGGTCATGTTTCTTGATAGGACTTGGAGACCCAGATCTTCAAAGGATTTGAGGCATCTAAGTCCCATTGGGCATGTCTACACTTCAGAGAAGGTCGACCATCCCGAGGTTGATCGTCTCATGTTTGATTGAGCAGGTCTAATGGAGACCCCCTAAATCAAACACTGAGGCAGGCCCTGCTGGTGTCCCATGCTCCTCGTTCTGCGAGGGGTAAGGGAAGCCAGTGGGAGCATATGCTTCCGTCGGCCTCCCGCAGTGTGGACGCTGCGGCCGCTTGGCTTAAGGGAAGCCGAATCCAGCTCTGCATTTGGCGTAGCTGGATGGCATGCCTTAAGCCGATGTGCCTGGCCTAGTGTAGACCAAAGATGCTAGTTTAATAAGAGTGAGGCTCATCAGTTCCTCTGAGGATCTGAGTGCAGCCCTTTGCTACCTCTGATATCACTGCTGCAGTATCAAAGGCGATGGTCTGTGTACTCCCTCTCCTCCACCAACAGACCTCTTTGGAAATTCAGCACAGCCAGGCTCTGCAGTATTGACAGAATGCCAAGGGGGGAAAAAACCCAACAGATCCTGCATCAGACTCCTTAGACCAGAGGAAAAATTGTGACTCTTAAAGGGGCAGCGTTTTTTTTTTTTTTCCTCAACAACTTTCTGGCTGACGGAAGCCTGCTTGGGCCACACGTGGCTGGTAAAGGGGCAGTATTTTTTTTTTTTGCTCAACAACTTCTTTCCCTCAGCTCTTTGCGCTGTATCCACCACTATTTTGGCTCTTTGTCTGTAACGGGTTGGCCACCCCTGCCTTAGACGTTCCCTGTTCTGTCCGTATGTCGGTGCACACATCCACCTTTCCCCACACACATGACGTGGAGTTGCATCACCCAGCCTCTGAGCCACACCCACCATGCAGACATCCTAGGAAGGTGCCTGCAACAGTGGGTGAAATTGGTGGTGGTGGAGGTGAAGCACTGGGATGGGTTCCCTAGGAAGGGGGTGGAATCTCCATCCCTAGAGGTGTTTAAGTCCCGGCTTGACAAAGCCCCTGCTGGGATGATTGAGTTGGGGTTGGTCCTGCTTTGGGCATGGGGCTGGACTCGATGACTCCTGAGGTCTCTTCCTGCCCTAGGATTTTATGATTCTATGAAATTCATCCCTGTGCAGAAAGCTGGACAAAAGGCATAGGCACCACTAATGCCCTACCCCATAGGGCTCAAATGGGGTTGGAGCATCTCCTTTGGTTGAGTCTCCGCACAGGGCCCTGACGTATGTGCAGACCACACATGTGCATGGAAGCTATGCCCTCTTTGAACATTCGCTGGTCAAGGGATTTTAATGGGCATTCCTGGCTGAACTCCCATATGTCCATGTAAGCTCCTAGAAGGCATTGAAGATCCCTTCCATACGGAATCATCATTGTGACAATTGATAAGTGTCAAGGTTTCCCCCTGCCACAGAGTGCCACCTGATGTCCTGGGATAACACTAATCCCACTGGTTCCACCAGGTCGGGTTCTCTTGCCCTGTTCTGCTGAACCAGGTCCTCCAGCCTCCTCTAGCACCCACCCAGCTGCAGAAAACCATAGACACTGAAATCAGCTCTTCGTGGGAAGACTCAGCTAGGGAATTGCCTGGCATGCAAGTGGACACCCCTGCTGTGCTGCGAACCCACAATTGTAGTGTCTTGCCCTGCCCAGAGAACTGCATCATAGGCTCAGGAAATTCACCCCCTTCCTCAATGTGGAGGAAGATGCGCACCGCTTTCCCTGCCCTCCCATTATGAAGTTCACAAAGTGGTCCAAAAGATAGATTAGATGATTATAAGGAATAGCAAACAGGTCAAAGCAGGTGACTGAGCAAAATAAAACAAACATGCAAAATCAGCTTACTGCAATAAGGAAACGGGTTACAAATAGTATTTTCTCACCCTAAATATTAAGAACATAAGAATGGCCACACTGGGTCAGACCAATGGTCCATCTAGCCCAGGATCCTGTCTACCGACAGGACCCTCATGTGATCCCTCCCCTGTCACCCACCTCCAGACAAACAGAGGCTAGGGACACCATTCCTACCCATCCTGGCTAACAGCTATTGATGGACCTAACCTCCATGAATCTATCTAGCTCTTTTTTGAACCCTGTTAAAGTCCTAGCCTTCACCACATCCTCTGGCAAGGAGTTCCACAGGTTGAATGAGCGCTGAGTGAAGAAAAACTTCCTTTTGTTTGTTTTAAACCTGCTGCCTATTCATTTCTTTTGGTGACCCCTAGTTCTTATATTGTGGGAATAAGTAAATAACTTTTCCTTATTCACTTTTCCCACACCAGTCATGATTTATAGACCTTTCTCATATCCTTTAGTCTCCTCTTTTCTAAGCTGAAAAGTCCCAGTCTTTTTAATCTCTCTTCATATAGGACCTGTTCCAAACCTCTCATCATTTTTGTTGCCCTTTTCTGAACCTTTTGTTTTAGTCATTTGTTTCCTGGATCGGACACCTTTTCCAGCCTGGCCTCAGGTCTTCCCTGCTTTCATCTTGGTTTCTTAGATATTTCCAGTGGTCTCCCTAGGTGGGGATCCAGTGAAGAAAGAACTTAGATTAGCACACTTCCCTGCCTCTAATAAGATTTACCACATAACCCTGCAGTGTCAAAGAGCCATGAGTTGAGGTTGCCAGCAGCATCTCAGGAAGTGTCTCTGGAAGGTGGAAGATTAGCAACTTCAAAGTCCTATTGTTCCCCCCAATGGCCCATCCAGACTGATTATATTCTGCCTGGTGGGTGTTTCTCAGGTGAAATCACAGTGGGAATAGATACTCAGGCCAGGTCTACACTTGCAGAGTTTTTGCCCCGACAGTCTCACTGGTGATAGGGAACCGGGAAAAGAAAAGCACTGTTTGTGTACTCACTTGGGGGCACAGGTGTGAGAGAAGGTTCACATTTCCAGCTCTTCCGTGGCTGATGAAAGCAGCTCTCAGAGGGCCCATATCCCACAATGCGGCTCTCACGGGAAGGGTGCTGATCGCAGGGCATCCTGGGTCCCTGCATAGCCCTCTCTCCCCAACAGTAGCTCAGCATTGCTGCAAGCCAGGTATCATTTGCTAGGGAGCAGGCACTGTCACCTGCCCGGTTGGTGAAGTTCATTTGGTGAACACCAAATGAAGTTAATGGGTAGCAGGTTTAAAACTAATAAAATAAAGTTCTTCTTCACACAGCGCGTAGTCAACCTGTGGAACTCCTTGCCAGAGGAGGCTGTGAAGGCTAGGACTATAACAGAGTTTAAAGAGAAGCTAGATAATTTCATGGAGGTTAGGTCCATAAAAGGCTATTAGCCAGGGGATAGAAATGGTGTCCCTGGCCTCTGTTTGTCAGAGGCTGGAGAAGGATGGCAGGAGACAAATCGCTTGATCATTGTCTTCGGTCCACCCTCTCTGGGGCACCTGGTGCTGGCCACTGTTGGCAGACAGGCTACTGGGCTAGATGGACCTTGGTCTGACCCAGTATGGCCATTCTTATGTTCTTATGGTAAGTGAGCACTTGCCAGGGAAATAGGAAAGGGAGTTTCAGAGTTCCTGGGGCTTTACAGAGGGAGGCATCTGTTTACCTGGTGTCGGAACCACGGAAGTGCTGGATAGAGTGGTCACCTGGGCACTGTGTGATATGCTGAGGAGGCCGCAGGGGCGCTGACCGACTCCGTGATTCCCTGGGCAACGTGTGGCGGGGACCGACTCCCTGCCCCCGGAAAGGGCGGAGTCTCAGTTGGAAGGGGCGGGGCCTGAGGCAACCAGCCCAGAGCACCACCTGGACCATACCACGCCAGCCCCCAGGTAGTCCTCAGCACTGGCTGGAGCGTGACTCTCTCCCCCCTCCCCCCAGACCTTAGTGCTGTCCAGAGCTGCCCCAAGCCTGGGATTAACTGCCCCCTTTGTCCCCATCCCCATCAGCAGGCCTGGGAGGCTGAAGAGAGCTGGCACACGTCTTCACTGGCACATGGGCCACAAAAGCATGACCGGTAAGAAACATCTGAGTCACGAGCCCATGTGCTAATCTAATTCCGCCGTCCACCCCATCACCTCTTCACACAGCGCGCCCCCTTAAAGACTGTCTCAGCGCAGCTAATTAAACATCACTCCTCCTTCATCCTCTAAAGCATGGGTTCCCAAACTGGGGGGGCGTGCCCCCCCTGGGGGGGGTGAAGAAATTCCGGGGGGGGCACGAGGCGACCCAGCCCACCCCCCCATCAAGTTTTGCTGCCCCGGTCAGTTCCTTTTTTTTTTCTCAACAAGTTTTGCTATGGGGGGGGGGAGGGTGTGATGCCAAAAAGGGGCATGATGCCAAAAAATTTGGGAACCACTGCTCTAAAGGAAGGCTTCGGGTAGATGTCTTCTACTTTCAGGTTACCACAGGGCCACTTAATAAACTCCCCCCTGACTGGAAATAACTGAAGCAGCCAACTGGTAGCTCATGATCATTTGACTTAATACCAGAGAAACAGGCCCAAGAAAACAAACATCGACCTGCCTGCATTTATCTTTGCTGCTGGTGCCAATGAAATCAAATCACTGTTGTTTTCTCAGCCCCGGCCTTGTGGAGGGGGGTTTGATTGGTGGCTGATTTTCGCTAGGTGTGCAGGGTTATTTGGAGTGTGCGCGCGTGTGTGTGTGTGTGTGTGGGGTGGGGTGTGCATGTGCACAAACTTTTTACTCCTTACCTCCCATCTTTGTGGCTTTCAGATCTGAAAAGCAAAGGGCCTGGAGCAAAGTCCAGGTCACACGCCCCATCTGAGCCAGGGAAGCTAATGATCTAACCCATGGACCAATTTCTCCGCACGCCACTTCAGGCATGTTTCGCATGTCTTCCTGACATAGAAAAGACCTGCACCAATCTGTTGACCAGGGCTAAAGAAAAGTGCTGCCCTATGGTATATGTTCTATTGCTTTGTCAGTGCTGGTTTTAAGTCTTGGTCCATCCTTCCTGAAGTCTGCAATGTTATGGATGAACATAAAAACAACAGCGGCCAGACTGGGTCAGACTAAAGGTCCATCAAGCCCAGTGTCCTGTCTGCTGACAGTGGCCAATTCCAGGTGCCCCAGAGGCAGTGAATAGAACAGGGAATCATCACGTGATCCGTCCCCTGTCACCCATTCCCAGCCTCTGACAAACAGAGGCTAGGGACCCCATTCCTACTCTTTCTGACTAATAAGCATTGATAGACCTAACCTCCATGAATTTATCTTGCTTTTTTAAACCCTGTTAAAGTCCTGGAGATGCTTCAGTGATCTCTTGACTGAATCTTACCAAAAGTTAGTCTGGAAATTATCTACACATTGGGAAATCACTTTGAATAATAAGACCCACCACCAAATCTTTATCCCAAATTTGAAATATTTCTCCCCTTCATTTTCACCATAACTACCTCTCAATTTCTGGCCTAATCAGAAGCACAAAGTACTGGAGACCATGCAAAAACTATGTGTAACCCACACACCTAGGCTATGTCTACACTCGCAGCTTCTTGCGGGAGTAATATGCAAATGAGGCTAAGCGTGGAATATCGCCGAGCCTCATTTGCATACCTAATGAGCCACCATTTTTTTCAGAAGAGGCTCTTGCGCAAGAAGGAGCGTCTACACTGCCCCTTCTTGTGCAAGAAAAACCCTCTTCCGCAATGCCGTTACACCTATTACTTTTCAGGAAGAACAGCATTGCACAAGAGGGTTTTTCTTGCACAAGAAGGGGCAGTGTAGACGCTCCTTCTTGCGCAAGAGCCTCTTCTGAAAAAAATGGTGGCTCATTAGGTATGCAAATGAGGCTTGGCGATATTCCATGCTTAGCCTCATTTGCATATTACTTGCGCAAGAAGCCGCGAGTGTAGACATAGCCCTAGTGGGGTTCACTGTCCCATGCAGGGGCACTTAGACCACAGCAACAGGTAAGACCAAGAGACCCCAACAGCAGGGGCTGAGACCAGCATGGCTTTTATCTCAGAGAGTAGAGGCTCCTATACTAAGCTCCAGAGGTCCCAGGTTCAAATCTGCCAGCTGCTGTGTTTAGGATGAGTTTCAGATAAACATCATGATTAGATCTTAGCTGGGGTAAATCACCATAGATCCAGGTAGACTCCCACCATAATAGCAATCGTGGCTTCCTGCATTTCATCGCCATTCTTCCATCTTCTGTTTTTTCTGAAAGTTTTGTAACTGTTGCCATGAGATGGATGCTCATCTATTCACTCACGAACAGCCATGCACTTCCGGACTGAACCATTTGTATGCGGGGTGAGGGGGTAACAAAACAAGAACCCAAGTAAAAGCCTTAGGAGGGAGCACCCCTGTGTTTTTCCTCCATAACATGCTGCATTGACACCCTGAACCATGTCTGCTGCACAAAATGGCAGCCCCGGCCCCAGACCAAAACATAGTTGGGACTGGTCCTGCCTTGGGCAGGGGGCTGGACTTGATGACCTCCTGAGGTCTCCTCCAGCCCAGGGATTCTAGGAGTCTATAAAGGTGCAGGACAGAGAGAACGAGGTCAGAGTGGCAGGATGTGGACTCCACAGGAAGCACGTTACAGGGCTGGGTCAATCCAATGCTGCCTCTGTGCTGCCATAACCTTGACCAGGCCATCTCGGGAATAGCGTTGCTCCTTGTGAAATCAGGAGTAACCCCCATTGACTTCAACGGTCCTTCTGGGCGATGCGACAGGCTTGGTAGTGCAGGTGCATTGTCTGGAAAATCGACCTTCTGCAGCTAAATTTGATCTAAATCCCTAAGGTAAACCAGGCCCAAGGCACGCTTTCAGCTGGAGTACACATCCTTTTAAGCATTAGGGCTGGCTGAATTCCTGGGGGCCACCCTGGGGTATTTAGCAGCATGCCTATGTTGGGCCATGCCCCAAGTGGGACTAGGACCTCTGAATCTTAAAGCATGAATCTCTTGTCCCTGGGGTAAGAGGCCCAGCTCTGCAAGCCAAGGTGTGGTGGATCCATCAGCCTCTATAAGTAGCCCAGGCACTGTTAGAAGGAACAGGGCACCACACTGAACATCTGACTTATGTACTTCCACTTGCCAGGAAAACTACTCCTGATGTTCAAGTGTAAATTACATTTACAATGGGTATGGTGCACATGGAGACCGGGGGGATCTTAAGAGATGCTGGGGATGGTGCACAAGGATGGGGGTGTCTTCCTGTGTTTCCCCCAACACCTTTGGCAAAGACTTCACCCTGGAAGAAAGAAGCGTGCTCCTCTGAGGATCAGACGTAGGCACTGAAGGCTTCTTGTGCCTCCTCTCTTCCATATAAGGGTAACCCGCACTGAGAGAGAGAGAGAGAGAGATGAAAGCCTCTCTCTCTCTCTCAATGAGTTTGCTGTACTACAGGTTTAACTTTTAGCTCAAGCTGGAGAGGCTCATGCACCAAGCTCCAGAGGCCCCACGTTCGGTTCTGCCTGTTGGTGTTACACAAGCATCAGGGAAAATAATGCCCCCGTACTCAGGATTTTGTCTGTGGAAATATCTTGAAAATCGACATAAGAAACAAGCCATGAGAAGCAGGCCATGGCCTCACTGCCAGTGGCCTACCAAAGCAAGACACTGCATGCCTTACAAGACCCAGGAAGCATATAATGAAGGCAGGGCAGGATGGCTTACTGGACTGGGACTAAGGAGACCAAGCATTCACTTCCCAGCCCTGCCCCAGATATGCCATAAGAACCTGAGCGAGTCACCTCATCTCTCAGCGCCCCCATCTGCAACGAGGACTAATAACTCACCATGCTCAGGCAAGGTATAAGCTACGTCTTCACTCACTGGATGATCGATGCTTCCATGTTTGATCTTCCGGAGCTTGATTTAGCGAGTCTAGTTAAGTCTCACTAAATCAAACTCAGAGAGCACCCTGTAGGCAGCTGTTCTTGCAAGGGAAGCCGACGGGAGTGTTTGCTTTCATCAGCCTCTCGCTGTGGAGACTGCCACCAAGCTCAGCTTAAGGTAAATCGACTCCAGCTATGTATTCTACATAGCTGGAGTTGCGAGCCTTAATCCGAGTTGCTAGATCAAGTGTAGACTTGGCCATATTCATGACTGCAGGATGCTCGGATGGTCTGGTAATGAGGACCACCTAAGGACCTAGATCGACAGACAAACTAAAACACTGATCCTACAATCAACAGGGAGTTTTTCCTGAGGAAGGATATGGAATCAGGCCCCTGTAGCAAAGCGTAAAACAGGCTTTCATCTCTATTGCAGCTTTGAAACTCTCAGCTCTATAAATTGCCGGAGTATTGGGTTGAGCACCAAGATCCATTTACTCACCAAGCACTAACAAGGTAAATTATCCTTTTAATGGGGGCGGCTGCATGGCTCTCACCAGGCTTCCTACTTCACTGTAAGCTCTTCAGATTTCAGCCACTAAGTAAACAAAAGCTTCTCTTTAGACAATGCACCATTTATAATGGGCTGCCAAAGAGCTAATCTGAGCAGGGGTGAGGAGCTCAGAACACCCGACCGGGATGCTTTGTGATGAAGGAGGTTAAGGGTAATTGGAACACAAGAATGGGGGCGTCTTCTGGCCCTTGATGTGCTCTCTTCCTGAGTCATCCGCACCATGCCAGGCTGTGGGTGTTTCCGAACCAGCCTCTGCGTCAGCGCAATGAAGTTGATAAGCTCTGTTTTTCTAAGGGCATCTGCAGGATCCGAGCTGACGCATTCCGTCCAACAGAGAACTGCAAACACGGATGCCTGCCCTGTTAGAAGCAGATGTCGGAGCCGCTGGGGACGTGCAGATGAATAGAGGCAAAGGAGACTGAAGCAAAAAAAAAATCCGTGAGATTTGGAGACTTTGGAGTGGCTGCAATGGGAAACGATGAACGCATACAATGACCGCGATTGCTGCAATGGGAAACAATGGCTGCATACAATGACCTCCATCGCTGCAATGGAAAATGATGGACACATACAATGACCGTGATTGCTGCAATGGGAAACAATGGCTGCATACAATGACCATGATTGCTGCAATGGGAAACAATGGCTGCATACAATGACCTCCATCGCTGCAATGGGAAACAATGGCTGCATACAATTACCTCCATCGCTGCAATAGAAAATGATGGACACATACAATGACCGTGATTGCTGCAATGGGAAACAATGGCTGCATACAATGACCACGATTGCTGCAATGGGAAACAATGGCTGCATACAATGACCTCCATCGCTGCAATGGAAAATGATGGACACATACAATGACCGTGATTGCTGCAATGGGAAACAATGGCTGCATACAATGACCACGATTGCTGCAATGGGAAACAATGGCTGCATACAATGACCTCCATCGCTGCAATGGGAAACAATGGCTGCATACAATGACCTCCATCGCTGCAATGGGAAACAATGGCTGCATACAATGACCTCCATCGCTGCAATGGAAAATGATGGACACATACAATGACCGTGATTGCTGCAATGGGAAACAATGGCTGCATACAATGACCACGATTGCTGCAATGGGAAACAATGGCTGCATACAATGACCTCCATCGCTGCAATGGGAAACAATGGCTGCATACAATGACCTCCATCGCTGCAATGGAAAATGATGGACACATACAATGACCGTGATTGCTGCAATGGGAAACAATGACTGCGTACTGCTGGGATGTCCTAAGAGGTAGCCCCATAGTGGTCATCCAAGATGGACACATAGTATGCGGAATGGGCAATGCCTACTCCTAATCCCAGAAGATGGGGAGCCAAGGGGTCCTAAGTCTGCTGATTTCCCCAAGAGAACATAAGAACAGCTACACTGGGTCACACCAAAGGTCCATCCAGACCAGTGTCCTGTCTTCTGAAAATGGTCAATACCAGATTCCCCAAAGGGAATGAACAGAACAGGAATCATCCAGGGTGTGTCTAGACTACACCTCTCTGTTGACAGAGAGATGTAGATTAGGCACGTTGAAATGGCTAATGAAGCTGGGATTTAAATATCCCATGCCTCATTAGCATAAACATGGCCACCACTTTTTTTCGAAACGGAGTTAAAAAAAACCCCGGCAGACTAGACATGGATCTGTCGAAAATAAAGCCTTTTTCCACAGATCCTGTAAACCTCATTTTTTGAGGAATACAGGATCTGTTGAAAAAGGCTTTATTTTTGACAGATCCGTGTCTAGACTGCCGGGTTTTTTTTTTCGAAAAACTCTATTTAAAAAAAAAGCGGAGGCCATGTTTATGCTAATGAAGCACGGGATATTTAAATCCTGGCTTCATTAGCCATTTCAACGTGCCTAATCTACATCTCTCTGTCAACAGAGGGATGCAGTCTAGATGTAGCCCCGGTGATCCCTCCCCTGTCACCCATTTCCAGCCTCTGCCAAAAGTCAATAGAAACTTGTTTATTGAATCCAAAAAGCTTTGGATCAGGCCCGTGGGTTTCATCCTTAATTAATAGCAAGGCACAGACCTAATGGAATGACATCTATGAGAAATTTCTACTCATTCAGATTGTTCTGAGCACGACTTTATCCTACTTCTCATCAGCCCAACATAATCCCCAGAACTAGAATGACAGATGCACCTCGTGTTCTCAGTCTCTACAGAGAAAAGGCACAGAAAGAGGGACACAAACAGGACTCATAATTGGCTGAAAAATATTTGCATCTCTTTGCTCATCTTTTCATCTTACACACCGAGAGAGAGAGAGAGAGAAAATTTACCACGTAGCAATGTTGGTGGCCCATTCAGGAACCTGCATCACACTGTTATGCTGAAAAATTATCTACCGTTGGCTGCTTTGCGGCCACATCACCAGTATTGAGTTCTCCTCCTGTCTCCATGATAGGAAACGTAGCTGGAGTCAGATTATCATAACCAGGTGTTGGTGGTGTTCACACAGCGGGAGGTCGATGGGAGCAAATGCTACAATCAGCTTTCCTCATTCCTTGTAACCATGAGGAGTAAGGCCCCAGCTGGAGCTGCCTTCAGCATTTGATTTACAAGTCTACACTAGACCCGCTAAATTTAATGCTACAATGACGATCTCCGGTGTGGCAAGTGAAGACTTGCCCTTAGGGGGTGTGGAAAAATCTACTTCACTGAGCAACATAGTTAAGCCAACCTCCCCCATATCGTAGGTGCAGTTAAAACACTGGAAGGATTCTTCCATCAACCTATCTGCCACATCTTGGCTACCTACCTCGGTGGGAGAATTCATCCTGTCGGCATAGGTAGGGTCTCCATGGAAGCACGAGAGCAGCACAGCTGTGCCACGGTAGCCTTTCATGAGTAGATAAACCAAATGTTACCTAAGAGCAAATTCTTTCCATTGTGCTTCTTCCTGTTCAATCTTGTACAACATGTGATACAACCTAGGAAAACAGAATGAGATTTGACCCCATACTCATGGCAGACTGGCTCATAACTAGGCAATTTGATAGCAGCATTCAACTTCCTGAAGGGAGGTTCCAAAGAGGATGGAGAGAGGCTGTTCTCAGTGGGGGCAGATGGCAGAACAAGGAGCAATGGTCTCAAATTGCAGTGGGGGAGGTCTAGGTTGGATATTAGGAAAAACTATTTCCCTAGGTGAGTGGTGAAGCACTGGGATGGGTTCCCTGGTGGGGAGGGGGAATCTCCATCCGTAGAGGTTTTGAAGTCCCGGCTTGACAAAGCTCTGGCTGGGATGATTTAGTTGGGGTTGGTCCTGCTTTGGGCAGGGGTTGGACTCAGTGACTCCTGAGGTCTCTTCCAGCCCTAGGATTCTATGATTCTGTGAACAGTAAATGTTCTGGGCCACAGGCACCGGTATCTTAAAAGGTAAAAACTCTCCCATGTTTATGGGGGATGCCATATGACTTGGAGTTTCAAGAGGATCTAAGGGTCCTAGATGACAGAATACTTGGCTAAGGGTCTCTTAATGTATCAAGTTGCTTGAATCTTCTCTCAGTGTTCCACTCCAAGACCTGGGGATCTTCTCTAATACTGTTCTTAAAGTCAAGTTGAATTCCGTCTCCACATTCTTGGCTTCAGAGCACAATTTCCCAGGAAAAGCCCATTGGAACCTCTATTCTCATGTCTTTTCTTTTTTAAAATCTAGTTTCAATCCCATCATCTCGCTTTTTCCCAAAGTCCATTCATGTCTTCTAGACCAAAACCCAGACGTCTTTACTTTAAAAATCTTCTCTGTTCTGGTATTCCCAGTGCACAGGATAGTTTTGCTTGTGTTGTTTCTAATTGCATTGCCGGACATGTTAGAGTACTCGTTTAACACATGCCTGCTTAACACGTTTTCACACAAGCACGATTTTTTTTTAGGGAACGTTTTTCGAATAACACAACCATCCCCAAAATAACACAAAAATAATCAAGTGGAGGACTACTTTGCACGGCGGTATAAGTTGGTGAAAACAGTGGTAATACGCATGAGTGGATGAATACACGTGGTCACAGTGCTCCTCCGCTCAGTCACGTTTATCTTTGTGTTTTAACAAACTGCGGTGACTTGTGTTGCTAGTTATCTTGTGTTGCTAGCTATCTAATGTTGGCGTTGACAACCCAGCAAACAAAAAATTGACAACAAAAAATTGACTTGGCTACCACCACCTGAAATGCAACCCCCATCTTTTCCATTATTTTTAATGCGAAAATTGACCCTGCATAGCACGTTTTCATTTAGCACGAACATTTTCAGAAATGCATCTATAGTGTTAAATGAGGAATTGCTGTATAGTTTCTTAGCTCATAAGACCGTAAGGCAGAAAGGACTATAATGATCCTTTGGTTTGCCCTCTTCCATAGTGAAGGCCACAGAACCTCACCCACCCATTCCTGTAATCGGCCATAGCCACTGCCTTACTGACCGTCTCAAGCCACGATTTAAAGACTTCCATTTAGAGCAGTGGTTCTCAACTCGTTTCAGTCCATGGACCACCAGGCCAATCAAAAAATTTTCGTGGACCACCTCCTTTTTGAGACATGATCAAAAAGAGCAGACAATGAACATTTTGGTTTGAAATTTATTTCTTACTAACAGATTTTTGGTGCCTTTGGATGATGTTCTTGTGGACCACCGAAAAAGTCACCGTGGACCACCAGTTGAGAACCACAGGTTTAAAGAAACCATCATTTTTCCCAGTTTAAATCTGCACGTGACCCATCCTCCATGCTGCAGAGGAAGGCGAAATCCCCTCACGGTTTCAGCCATTCTGACCCAGAGGAAAATTCCTTCCCAACCTCAAATATGCGGATTGGTGAGACCCGGAGACGATGGGCAAGACCTACCTGGGAAGGAATTCTCTAGAGTTACTCAGAGCCCTCCCCATCAATTCTGAGGCCCATCCCTGGCCATTGGAGATGTTTGCTACATGCCATTGCAGGTAGCCTCATTAGAGCATCCCACCATAAACCTCCCAAGCTCAGTCTTCAAGCCAATTGGGTTTTTCACCCCCCTCTGCTCCCCGTGAAAGGCTGTTCCAAAACAATAGACAATAAGGTTGTGGCTTCATTGCCAAGAAAAATCCATGGAGCGGCGTGTCAGAGCTCAGGTCAATTGACTTGGGCTTATGGGGTTTGGACTGTGGGGCTAAAATAACAGTCTAAATGCTCCCACTCTGACTGGACTCCCCAACCCAGCAAGAGGGGAGGGTCTCGGTTGCTCCCGTCCAAGTGGGAATTCGTCAATCGGGGATCGGGGACTCAATGCCATGAGTTTTTCTTTGCCTGTGTAGACAGAGCAAATGGGGACTACCAGTGGGTTTCAAATGACGAGTCGCAACCTAATTGGAATAAGTTGCCCAGGGAGGTTGTGGAATCTCCATCTCTGGAGATATTTAAGAGCAGGTTAGATAAATGTCTATCAGGGATGGTCTAGTCAGTATTTGGTCCCACCATGAGGGCAGGGGACTGGACTTCGATGACCTCTCGATGTCCCTTCCAGTCCTAGTATTCTATGATTCTATGATTCTAATACCGGGTGGGGGTGGGATGTCGGGCGCTGGGGCTCGTGGCTGCAGGGCAAGCAGGTGAGCAGTGGGGGAAGGGAGGGGCTAAGGTGGCTCCCTGCCTGTCCTGGCACCACAGACTGTGCTGCACCCCAGAAGTAGCCGGCAACAGGCCCGGCTCCTAGGTGGGGGGAAGGGGAGCACACTGGGCTCCGCGCACTGCCCCTGCCCTGAGCACTAGCTCCGCACTCCCATTGGCTGGGAACCTGCTGCTGGCTGCTTCTGGGGTGCAGCAGGGTCTGCAGGGCCAAGAGAGGCAGGAAGCTGCCTCAGCTCCCCCGCTGTGCCGCTGACCGGGAGCCACTCAAGGTAAGCCCCTCCTGCCCCAGCCCTGCCCCCTTCCCCAAGCTGAAGCCCCTGCCTACACCCCAAAGCTACCCTCCTGAGCCCTACCCTGGAGCCCCCACTCCAGTCAAATGACATCGCGTTGCGGCATCAACAACTTTCTCCAACTGGGTCATGAGAAAAAAAAGTTTGAAAACCCCTGCCAGACAGGAACCAGACATCAGGAGCCACAATCTTCTACATACACATTCCTGTTGTGCAGCAGGCACAGCCAGCTCCCCCCAGAAGCTCTTGTGACAGGGTCAGGTCAGAGGGTTACAAAAGAGTTCTAGATGGAAAATATGTGAGCCTTAGACTACGTAGGTCTCTGTTCCCTGGGTAAACTGGCAGGGGCTGGCCTAGCACCAGCAGGAACTTTCCAGAAGCAGTCTGGACAATCAGGCCAGTTGAAACACCTGGAGTTAATTAGGAGTCTTCCAGAGCCAAGGGAGTCAGGCTAATTAGACCTCCTGGGGCCAATCAAGAACCAGTTGAGACTGGCTTAAAAGGGCTCCTCTTCTGTTAGTTAGTTAAGAAGGAAGGGAGTGAGTTGAGTTGAGTTGGGTTGGGTTGAGTTGAGTTGGGTTGGGTTGAGTTGAGCTGAGTTGGGTCGGGTCGGGTTGGGTTGGAGTTGAGTTGAGTTGAGTTGGGTTGAGTTGGGTTGGGTTGGGTTGAGTTGGGTTGGGTTTGGGTGAGAGCTGGGAGCTGCCAGGCAGGAAGAGAGTTTTGGAGGAGCAGGTACCAGAGGAAAAGTTCTGGGAGGGATCGTTTGGGGAAGTGACCCAGGGAAACAGTTGCCAGACGGGAAGTAGAACAAACCCCATCTGTTGCCATTGCCTTAGAGTCCCTGGGCCAGAACCCAGGGTAGTGGGCAGGCCTGGGTTCCCCCTGTCCCTCCCCAAATCACTACAGAATCTGTCCCTGGATAGGGAGACCAGGACTACAGAGGGGCCCCCCCCTCCCATATTATGGACTAGCCAGTGTGAGTATGGCTCAGTAGGTGGTGAACCCTGCCTCTAGTAAAAAAGAAAGAGGCCGTGTGGTGGGACACAGCCAGCCTCTGAGGCTGAACACTATCTGCCAGAAACGCAGGACTCATGGGCACAGTCATAGCTTTGCCACACTCTATGGAAACATGGCTTCATGCAGCACACAGTCAATCTGTGGAACTCCTTGCCAGAGGAGGTCGTGAAGTCCAGGACTTTAACAGGGTTTGAAAAAGAACTAGATAAATTCATGGAGGTTAGGTCCATCAATGGCTATTAGCCAGGTGAGGTAGGGATGGTGTCCCTAGCCTCTGTCAGAGGCTGGGAATGGGTGACAGGGGAGGGATCACATGATGATTCCCTGTTCTGTTCACTCTTTGTGGGGCACCTGGCATTGGCCACTGTCGGCAGACAGGAACCTGGGCTAGATGGCCCTTTGGTCTGACTCAGTCTGGCCGTTCTTATGCACGTTCCCATACAGAGAGGGGTTCACTTTGCTCTCACACTGACACAGAATTAACTCTCCAGAAGTCAACCACTCCGTGGGATTCAACAGAACAGCCCCGATGTCCCAGAGCTCCTCCCCCCCGATGCTGCACCCACAAATCCCACAAGCACCCACCCGTCCATCTGTTCCTCATGTCTTCTAGCCGTGGGCTCCTCATGACACACTTCTCTGCAGCCCCTCGTTTGGGGCCGTCGTTAGGGAACGATTCCCCAGCCTGCTTCCAGGCTGGGCCGCCAGCAGGTAATTCTACATTTCAGCTCCTCGGTTGTTACCAAAACAACCACTCCTGAAAGCAGCTGCCGGTTGCTTTGATTTGTGGAACAACGCGGGCAGCACTCATGGGGTATGTCATGGCTCCTTCCCCACTCTGGCACGATAAATGCAGGAGTGGGGGCCAGCAAAAGTACCCCAAAACCTTATCTACCAGGCTTTGGTATAAAACTTCCCCCCAAAATCTTAACAACCTAGATTTTGGGGATAGAAACTCCGCTGCCACCACCCAAGTAATGATAAGAAAACCAGGGGAGAGATAACTTGGGAAATCTCAGCCCCCATGTGCCTCACCCAAGAAATCAAATGATATGGGCTGTTTGAGCCAGCCTTGGTATCCGTGTAGGGCTGAAACCACAAAGAAAGTTTATTAAATAAGAGCATCACACAGGTCTCCAAAGCGAAAATAAGAAAATAAGAAAGTGCAAAAAACTCTGCAAATGATGCAATTATAAAATAACGCAGTGCACAAGAAAGCTTTTCCCTGGCCCCATTCGATAGAGATTACCTTAACCATCAGTGCATGGGAGTTTACAGAGCTTGCTTATGTTTTTAATAATTACTGTTATAACTGCAGATATTCTTGTTACCCAAATAAATTTTAGGCCTGTTCTGACTCCTGCTGTGTTCTTGCTCTCAATGGTATATTGTAGCAATGAGTTCCACGGGCCAACTGTGTGTTGCATCAACAAGCATTTCTGCTCATCAACTTGCTACACTTTACATTTCGGTATTGCTTGATTTATTTTGCTACTTTTTTTCCTACGCCGCTGCTTTTTTTCTGATTTGGAACACAGGGCACAGGGCTAGATGAGAACTCTGGGGTCTTCAGTTCTCATGCGCTACTCTCTCGGGGAAACCCGTCAGCTAATATGATTCCTAAACTCAACCAGCGCCGCTGGAAAACCTGTTACGTGGTTAGGGCCAATGAAGACGGGAAGCAAAAAGTCTCCAGTACCATGACAGGGTGGCTGTTGTGCTTCTGTGTTTCAGAAAATAGGGAGCATGGGAAAGCTCATGGGAACCCTAACCTGAGGGCATTTCCACGCCAACTCATGAAGTCGTTGTGACGTAATTAATCTAGTTCAGATAGTATGGTGATCGCCAGGATAGGCAGCATTGTAGATAAATAGATGTGGTGGGTGGGGATAGACAAACAGACAGACGTGGTGGATGGACAGACAGATGGACGTAGCAGATAGACAGACAGACGGATTTGGCAGATAGATAGGTTAAATGGGTAGCATAGACAGATAGTTTGATGCTAATGAAAAATAGGCCAAAATCATAGACACAAAACACCTCGCTAGATAAACCAAACTTTTGCAGACTTACCCCAAATTAACAAGAACCTCAGGATCTATTTATTTCCTCTATTCTAGTAAACTTCATCAGCGTAATTCATCACTGATGTCAATCCAGTGGTGGCAGCTGTCATGTAGATTTGGACCCCTTGACCTTCAACTGTGTTTTCTCTTGTCTATTTCAGTTATAGACTCTTGGGGGACAGGGACAGTCGCTGGCTATTTATTTGTACAGTGTCTAGTACCTTGGGCACTGCTGTTGTAAAAATAATGGTAATGGAGTGGCATAAACAAGGAAAGCAAAACAATCATGGGATAAGGTTTCCTCTTCCATCCCTTATATTCACAGCACTGAATGTGCATCCACCATCTTCATTCTTTATCATTCAGCTCGCCCGCATGTTGGGATTATAATTTCTTTTTTCCTTTTTTTACGTTTGATTTTGACTTGCCAGAGAGGTAATTAGATTCTGAACAGACTAGAAATAGAAATGTGCAGTGCCTGTCCTCGGGGAGTAAGGCTGGGAATGATTCTCTCTCTGCCTGAAGCTGCAGTAAGTAAATCAAAGAATCAGAAATGAGGGCTATTTGTTAAACAATGTGATGCTGTGTTTGCTGCCTTGCTCTTAATTGGTTACTTAACATTAAACATCTGATCAATGCAAACAGAGAGCCAGTTCTGTGGTATTGTAATGGGACCGTAATTTTCCTTTGCTTCCTTGCTCAAGTCAAGAATTACCAGCAATTCATTATGCTGGGTTATTGTGATGCAGTAAGGAAAAGCAATGGGGGCAAGTAATTGCTTTTGAATAAGCATGCTGGGGGTGGGGACTTGCTGGAAATAAAAGGCAAGTAAAACCAGATGAAAGAAAAAGGCCCAATTACATTTTAACTCCCTAGAGAAGCTTTCAGAATGGGAAGCGACTGCTTCGCAGAAGTACTATAGAAAGAGACCTAGAGGCGATAGTGGACCACAAGCTAAATATGAGTCAATAGTGTGACGCTGTTGCAAAAAAAACCCAACATGCTTTTGGGCTGCATTAACAGGAGTGTGGTGAGCAAGACACGAGAAGTCATTCTTCTGCTCTACTCTGCGCTGATTAGGCCTCAATTGGAGTATTGTGTCCAGTTCTGGGCACCACATTTCAGAAAAGATGTGGAGAAATTGAAGACAATCCAGAGAAGAGCAACTAAAATCGTTAAAGGGCTAGAGAACGAGAGCTATGAGGGAAGACTGAAAGAATTGGGCTTGTTTAGTTTGGAAAAGAGAAGACGGAGAGGGGACATGAGAGCTGTTTTCAGGTATCGAAGGGTACGTCTACACAGGAGAGCTAAAGTCGAATTAAGCCACACAACTTCAGCTATGTCGAAATAACTTAATTTGGCTTTTGGCGTGGTCGACAGCAGGAAGTCGAAGGAAGAACAGTCTTCCTTCCACTTCCCCGACTCCTTGTGAAATGAGGGTTACCGTGATTTGGAGTAAAAAGTCCTTCAGCTCGCCATTATTTCAAAATAAATGCTTCTCATGTAGACATGCACTAAAAGGGTGTCATAGAGAGAAGGGGAAAATTGTTCTCCTTGGCCTCTGAGGACAGGACAAGAAGCAATGGGCTGAAACTGCAGCAAGGGAGGTTTAGGTTGGACATTAGGAAAAACTCTCTACCTGTCAGGGTGGTGAAACACTGGAATAAATTGCCTAGGGAGGTTGTGGAATCTCCATCACTGGAGATATTGAAGAGCAGGTTGGACAGACACCTGTCAGGGATGATCTAGACAGTGCTTGGTCCTGCCATGAGGGCAGGGGACTGGACTTGACCCCTCGAGGTCCCTTCCAGTTCTAGGATTCCATGATTCTATGAAATGCCGGTGATATTGTGAGACTGTGTGTGAGCTCACAGAACTAAGGAATGTCTGGCTTATTGAGCTGTCATGGAGAAGGGGGGGAAGGAGTTTGTAGTGGCATGACTAATTGACTAATCTCTTGATCCCTGTCTTGGCAGGGTGTAGATACAAGCCCTGACTCAAAGGCCACAGAAGTCCAGGGAAGTCTTTCTGTTGTCCTCAGCAGCCATTGGATCAGGCCCACCGTGCGTCTCATCAATGGGACACGGTGATTATGGATTCTGGGCCAGACCCTCTGGGATGGGGAAGGCGCACAGGGTGTAAATCAGCAGCGGGCATGTGCCAGATGCTTTTAACCCAGGCTGGTTGGTGGGCAGAAATGGGAGCACCCTGAAGGCTGCACCGATATCCAAGTGCCTCCAAAGTGCCCTTAAGCAGCTGAATGCGTTGGCCAGAGACCCCTTTTCCCGGCCATGCGGAAAGCTAGAGGGGAGGGGGCTGCATGGCTTTCGATGGTGACTCTGGGCCAGCTGGGGACCCCCAGATACTGAGGCAATCCTCCAGGGGACGGATCTTGTGGGGTGCAAAGCAATTATCCCTCAGCAGGGAATCAAGGCCATTCCGTCACTTTGTGTTGCTTCCTTACATGGGAGGAAAATCCACCTTGCACCTGGCAATGGAATTCCCCTCTATTACCAATACCATGTGTGACGGGACGTCAGCCGTGGGTTAGACGGTCCCTCTGTGTGATGCATTTCAAGGGAAGTGTTTTTAGAGAGTCGCCGTCAGCACAGTCGTTTACATTCCAGCAAGTAGCGGGACCACAGCTCGCCGGGACCACGGGCAAGGAAGGGGCGTGGCCTCGGGAGAAAGGGGCGTGGCCTCGGGAGGGAGGGGTGTGGCCTGGGGAGGAAGGGGCATGGCCTCGGGAGGAAGGGGCATGGCTGAAGCAGCCAGCCCTCAGTGCCATGGCATGCCCCTCCCCCAGCCTTGGGTTCAGGGTAGCACAGCCAGAGGCAATAATAATAGCCCACGGGTTGAGGGCAGTACAGCCTGGTGGCACCGTTACTGGCAGAGTGACCCGCCACTCCCCCTGTGGGCAATCCAACTGCAACACGCTGGATTCACTCGGGTGGGAGATACCACTCGCACACCCTCCCAGGGTCGCTTCCCCACTGGATCGGGATTTGTGGTGCTCCACGTGTCCTCTGGGTCCTCTTGTTCTGCAGCACCAGCCTCTCCCTGAGGCGCCTCCGGCTCTGGAGGCTTGAAGCGCTGTCCCAGGTCGCTGGCTCCCATCGGTCACATCTCTGGCTGGGGTGCCTCCGGCAGCAGGTCCTTCTCCGCCAGCGTCCAGCCCAGACTGAGCTGAGCTGCTCCCTTTTATACGGCTCCCGCCCTTGGAGCATGCCCAGTCTGGGCAGAGGGGCAGGACTTCCTCTGCCCACAGGGTTTTAACCCTTCTGTCTCAGCGTGGGGTATGCCCACCCCGTCATTGCACCACAGCAGCCATATAAAGGCCCCAGGGTGCCAGTTGCTGCCACTGCCACATTAGCAGTAGCAGCTGGGAGCTTGGAGCCTTTTTGTATCGCCTGCTCCCGAGGCAGCTGCCTTCTTTGCTCCTCTCCCGACCTCTGTCAGCAGGCCTGCCAACAAGCTAGCTCGATCCCTATTTTAGGGAAGGGGAAACCAAGGCACAGCCATTAACTGGCTCGCCTAGGACACACTGAAAGTCTTCCACTAATGTGGGAGGCCAGGCCAGGGCCCTCCTGGCATGATCCCATGGGCGGGATGGGAAATGAACCCAGGGCTTTCCCCCCACTCCTGCCTTTCCTTCGTCCGTCCGAAGAGAAGGTGACCCCGAAAATAAACGTCATGAAACAGCAGGTCTGATGCGCAAATTCATAGACTCATAGACTCATAGACTTTAAGGTCAGAAGGGACCATTATGATCATCTAGTCTGACCCCCTGCACAATGCAGGCCACAGACTCTCACCCACCCCCTGCTAGAATAATCCTCTCACCTATATCTCAGATATTGAAGCCTTCAAATATTTCGAAGACCCTAAGATGCAGAGAATCCTCCAGCTGTGATCTGTACCCCATGCTACAGAGGAAGGCGAAAACCTCCAGGGCCTCCGCCAATCTACCCTGGAGGAAAATTCCTTCCCGACCCCAAATATGGCGATCAGCTAAACCCTGAGCATGTGGGCAAGACTCATCAGCGAGACACCCAGAAAGTTCTCTATAGTAACTCCTATCATCCCTCCATTGACCTATTTACCACTAATAGTGAAAGGTCAATTAGTTACCAAGATCATGTTATCTCATCAAACCATCCCCTTCATAAACCCATCTAGTTTAATCTTGAAGCCAGATAGATCTTTTGCCCCCACTACTTCCCTTGGAAGGCTGTTCCAGAACTTCACTCCTCTAATGGTTAGAAACCTTCGTCTAATCTCAAGTCTAAACTTCCTACTAGCCAGCTTATTTCCATTTGTTCTTGTGTCCACATTGGTATTAAGCTTAAATAATTCCTCTCCTCCCTGGTATTTATCCTCTAATATATTTAAAGAGAGCAATCATGTCCCCTCAGCCTTCTTTTGGTTAAGGTAAACAAGCCAAGTTCCTTGAGTCTCCTTTCATAAGACAGGTTTTCCATTCCTCGGATCATCCTAGTGGCCCTTCTTTGTACCTGTTCCAATTTGAATTCATCCTTCTTAAACATGGGAGACCAGAACTGCACACAGTATTCCAAATGGGGTCTCACCAATGCCTTGTATAATGGCACTAACACCTCCTTATCTCTACTGGAAATACCTCGCCTAATACATCCCAAGACCGTATTAGCCTTTTCACGGCCATGTCACAATGGCAGCTCATAGTCATCCTATAATCAACCAGGACTCCGAGGTCCTTCTCCTCCTCCGTTACTTCCAACTGATGTGTCCCCAGCTTATAACTAAAATTCTTGTTATTAATCCCTAAATGCATAACCTTACACTTCTCACTATTAAATTTCATCCTATTGCTATCACTCCAATTTACAAGGTCATCCAGATCTTCCTGTATGATATCCCGATCCTTTCTGAATTGGCAATACCTCCCAACTTTGTGTCATCTGCAAATTTTATCAGGACACTTCCACTTTGGTGCCAAGGTCAGCAATAAAAAGATTAAATAAAATTGGCCCCAAAACTGATCCCTGAGGAACTCCGCTAGTAACCTTCCTCCAACCTGACAGTTCACCTTTCAATATGACCCGCTGTAGTCTCCTTTAACCAGTTGCTTATCCACCTCTCAACTTTCATATTAATCCCTATCTTTTCCAATTTAACCAATAATTCCCATGTGGTACTGTATCAAATGCCTTACTAAAGTCGAGGTAGATTAGATCGACTGCATCCTTTATCTAAAAATCTGTTACTTTCTCAAAAAGGAGATCAGGTTGGTTTGGCACGATCTACCTTTGTAAAACCATGTTGTAATTTGTCCCAATTGCCATTAGCCTCAATGTCTCTAACTACTTTCTCCTTCAAAATTTTTTCCAAGATCTTGCATACTACAGATGTCAAACTAACAGGCCTATAGTTACCCGGTCGCTTTTTTCCCTTTCTTAAAAATAGGAACTATATTAGCAATTCTCCAATCAAATGGTACAACCCCTGAGTTTAGAGATTTATTAAAAATTTTTGCTAATGGACTTGCAATTTCATGTGCCAGTTCCTTTAATATTCTTGGATGAAGATTATCTGGGCCCCCCGATTTACTCCCATTAAGCTGTTCAAGTTTGGCTTTTACCTCGGCTATGGTAATATCTACCTCCATATCCTTAGTCCCTTTTGTTATGTTACCATTATCCCTAAGCTCTTCATTAGCCTCATTAAAGACTGAAGCAAAGTATTTGTTTAGATATTGGGCCATTCCTAGATTATCCTTAACCTCCACTCCATTCTTAGTAATGAGGTGGGTGAGAAAGTGGGCAGCCTGGAGCAATGAGATGGCAGCATCTCCAGCCACCTAACTACTCCACTTCTTTCACCCGCTTTTCCAGAGGGTGGAGCTAGGGTTGCCAGGTGTCCGGTTTTGAACCGGACAGTCCAGCATTTGAGCTTTCTGTTCGGGAAACAAATTGAGAAGATAGAAATGAGAAAATAGAAATGTCGGGTATTTTCTAAATAGGATGGAATGTAGATTGTGATGTAATGTCAAGTGTGTCTGGTATTGTTGTTGGAACCATCTGGCAGCCCGAGATGGATCTCCAGAGCAACTCAGAAGGAAGGGCTGTGGGAGGGTCACTGTCAATTTCTCATCTCCAGAAAGGACAGAAGAACACAACAGCTTCCAATGTCCAGGGTGACACCCTGGCATAACTGTGTGAGCAATTGAAATAAAGGCCTGTCTTTCGTGTATCTGCTGCCGAGTAATTAAGAAGGCGCTGACACCTCCTGGCCGAATCTTTGAATAGATTGCTTGGAAATCCAGCAGTTGGCATTTCCTTCCCTCATTTGTTAGAATCCTAGAATCCTAGGGCTGGCAGAGACCTCAGGAGTCATCGAGTCCAGCCCCTGCCCAAAGCAGGACCAACCCCAACTCAATCATCCCAGCCAGGGCTTGGTCAAGCCAGGACTTAAACACCTCTAGGGATGGAGATTCCACCCTCTCTCTAGGGAACCCATCCCAGTGCTTCCCCACCCTCCTAGGGAAATAGTTTTTCCTAATATCCAAACTAGACCTCCCCAATGCAACTTGAGACCATTGCTCCTTGTTCTGCCATTTGCCACCACTGACAACAGCCTCTCTCCAGCCTCTTTGGAACCCCCCTTCAGGAAGTTGAAGGCTGCTCTCAAATCCCCCCTCACTCTTCTCTTCTGTAGACTAAATAAGCCCAAATCCCTCAGCCTCTCCTCGTAAGTCATGTGGTCCATGATTACTAGGTTACCTCCCTCATCCAGTAAGGGCCCCACATCCACTCTGATCACCCTCTTATTGCTAACATGCCTGGAGAAACCTTTCTCGTTACCCTTCACATCCCTTGCTACCTGCAATTCCAATTGTGCTTTCACTTTCTTTATTACTCCCCTGCGTTCTCAAGCAATATATTTATACTCCTCCCTAGTCACCTGTCCAAGTTCCCACTTCTTGTAAGCTTCCTTTTTGTATTTAAGTTCACCAAGGATGTCCCCGGTAAGCCAATCTGATCGCCTACCACAGGGCTGGCCCAAGCCATTCGTGCGCCCCAGGCCCGGGAGCACGGCGCCGCCCCCAGGAGTGCGGCACATGCACGGCCCTGCCCCGGGCGCCCGGCGCATGCGCGGCCCCACCCCCACCCGGTCTGGCAGCGCCGCGTGGCACCCTTACAATGGGGCACCCCGGGTGGTAGCTCGGTCAGCCCGTAGCTTGGGCCAGCTCTGGCCTACCATATTTGCTTTTCTTACTGCGCATCGGGATGGTTTGTTCCTGTGCCTTTAATAAGGCTTCTTTAAAATACTGCCAGCTCTCCTGGACTCCTTTCCCCTTCATGTTAGCATCCCAGGGGATCCTGCCCATCAGTTCCCTGGGGAGTCAAAGGCTGCTTTTCTGAAGTCCAGGGTGTGGATTTTGCCGCTCTCCCAGGGCTGGCCTTACCATGAGGCAAACTGAGGCGGCCACCTCAGGTTCCAGACAGTGGGGGGGCACTAGGACCCAGAGTGTAGAAAATTGTGTCTGCTGCTGGTGCCTATGTAGGTAGCAGAGAAGTCCTATGAGAGGAGGAGAACAGGAAGAAGGCAGATTTGAGACCTTTCAAAGTTTTGGCCCAAGCGAGGGGGCGTCATTTGAGCTCCCCGCCTCAGCCGCCGTAATTTTGTGGGCCGGCCCTGTGCTCTCCTTGCTTCTCCCTCCTCTCCCCCCACAGCTAGCGGCCTCCATCTAATTCCTAGTTCTCAGCCGAATGCATCATAAAAGCCACCCCCACCCCCTCATTGGCATCCTCTCTGCAGGTGCGTCCATATGTCCAGCTGGGAATGGAATTCCCAGCCCAAGGAGACGTTCTGGCAACAGGTCACCGAGAGTGTAGCCACGGTGGCACAAGGCGGTAGATTAGAGCAAGATTTAGGGGGTTTAAAAATGTTCACTGAGGATAGGTTAGACCTCCCTCATCCGGCACCCTCGGGACCTAACTGGTCCTGGATGAGGGATTTTTCCAGGATCAGGGTGATGGTCATAAAAAGGTGTCCTATAGGCTGACCTAGGCTGGGCACTCCTTGGAAGGCCCTGGGGATATGGCCAAGTGCCTAGAGCAAAACTAAATTAACACACAAACAACCCCCCGCCGTAAGCCAAGAAAATTCACCAGGAAGATTTCCCCTGGCGGTGTAACTCAGCGCAGCTGCACTGTGCTCGGGGCCGGCTAAGAATGTGGCCCCAACTCTTGTTGCAAAGCATCCCCTTTTGAAAGAGGAAGGTGGGGGGGGAGCACACAAGACTGCCTGAAAGGCCAGGGACGTTTTTACAAGCGGAGCTCCCAGCCAAAGCGTTGCGGCCCGGCAGTGGCCCTGGAAGCAGAAGCTGAGAAATGCGGGAACATAATAAAATGAGGAATGTCTGGGCTCAAAAAAATGAATTAAATACAGCGGGGGGGAGAGGGGTGTGGGGAAGTCTTTTAATGTGGAAATAGCAGGAAAGCGCCAGTGCTACCAGAAGGATCGGAGCATTTAATTAAGAGCAACGAAATAAAAAAGAAAGCCTGATGCGTTCCGTTTTTTCACCAGGGCCTTTAACCCTTGGGCCGTATCTCCACGGCTGGCTCAGTCCGGTGCTGAGCTCATGCCACATGAAGCCAATGGGAGACTTTCCATCCCCTTTTGTGGCCACCCACTCAAGATCAGCTCTTCTGCGTTAACGAAGGGGGGAGGTCACAAGCATCAGAGGTCTTGATCGGTTCAGTAGAAGCACCCTACGGCCTGTCTCGACCTCTTGAGTCCAGCTTCACCCCAGCGTTATCCCGTTAGCTTCAGTTCGGTTCCTTCGAGGTTATGTCAACACGGCGAGCACTGTGATGGGGCCACGGGCCTACAAGATAAAGCTCAGGGTTCGTTTTCTCATGGAGGTCCTGTCGTTTCCTGTTGCTGGCAGGGACAGACATCACATGGGAAATGGCTTCTCCTGGATGCTTTTTACACCCTGCTGATAACAAGTACTCACACAGGGATTTTGTGTTCCCCGGCTCTTAATCTAGCAGCTCTCCAGGGTTATCGGCATGGTGCCTCCCGTCCTGTTTCGGCAACCCGCTCTATCTGCAGTTTCATTCTTTCTCCTCCCAGGTTAAAGCTTGGACCTGGCACACAGTGCTCCTTCCAATTTTTCCATCCAAGTGCGGATTTTTTTTCCATCTAGGTGCGGAATATTTTTTTCAGTGTGCACCAAAGACATGTGTGAATACGCACCACCCCTGGAAACACAAAACCTAGCTGTGGGCACTCTGCTAATCAGCTGGGCGGCATTTGAATGTCTCCTGAGTGGCCCCACAAGCACACAGCTTACAGGGAACACAGGTCCTCAGATCTTTCCTTTCAGCTCACCAATCCCAGCCAATGAGCAAGCCATTGGGTGTGACCTGTTGGGAGTTTCCGCTCAGCGTCCCCTTCCTAGATTTCATATTTTAGATTCTCTTCTCTCTCTCTCTTTTTGTACTTATCTGGCCCCCATTCTTCTAGTACTGAGTCTCTGCGACAGGGGCACTAAATGCCAGTGGCACCCCCTGCTGGCCATCCTGGGGAGTAGCTCTGCTAGGCATGGTGCCCTCCCCGGGCCGGGCCTTTCCTGCCATCCTCCCAACTTGCACACTCCTCGCTTAAGAAACCACAATCGGTCCTTCATAACTAGGCGGGTGGGGAAGCACTGGGATGGGTTCCCTAGGGAGGGGGTGGAATCTCCATCCCTGGAGGTAAAATAAATAATAATATATGGAGATATACCTATCTCATAAAGCTGGAAGGGACCTTAAAAGGTCATTGAGTCCAATCCCCTGCCCTCACAGCAGGACCAAGTACCATCCCTGACAGATTTGCCCCAGATCCCTAAATGGCCCTATCTAAGATTGAACTCACAACTCTAGGATTAGCAAGCTAGTGCTCCAACCACTGAGTGATCCCCCCCACTGGACAAAGCCCTGGCTGGGATGATTGAGTTGGGATTGGTCCTGCTTTGGGCCGGGGGCTGGACTCGATGACCCCCTGAGGCCTCTTCCAGCCCCGGGGTTCTATGATTCTGTGACTCAGCTCCCCGGCCAGGACACAACATGGTCCCCTGCCCTGTGGTGGGGGGAGTGACAAAGTCTTTCCAAAACAAATTGTCCCAGGCAGTCCCGGTCTGTGCCCTGCTCCTCGTGGCTGGCAGGAGATTGCCTTGGGCAGGGGGCTGGACGTGATGACCTCCTGAGGTCTCTTCCAGCTCTAGGAGTCTATGAGAACCCAGGCCCACCATCGACTCGACGGTCCAGCTCAGGGGCCCTCCAGCCAACCGCCAAGCTCGGCGCACCTATTCCTTGCTGCTATTCCCCTGAGCTTTCTCCCTACCTCCCCAGCCCTGCTTTGGGCTTGCCAGCCTCCCAGCTCCCTCCTCTCCGAGAGTACCTGTGGCTGCCCTCTATATTTCCAACACACCCAGGGAGGGACTGCCGCCTCCCTCCCAGCAGCCCCCTTGCTGCTCTGGGCTCCTGGGTTTTATACAAGCCCCTCCTCTTCCTTTTCCAGCCAAACCTGCTTCTTATTAATGGTCCTTTTACAGCCTAAATCTCTCCCCAGTTCATTGCTTACTTGGTTGAAAGGACCCGCCTGGCCTAACTCAACTCTTCCAGGTCCAGTATGGGGCACCCACCCCTCACAGCCCCTCATGATTTATCCTCATCCTTGGTAGAGGTCTATCCCCGAGATAGACCTCTACCAGGGATGATCTATCTGGTGCTTGGTCCTGCCATGAGGGCAGGGGACTGGACTTGATGACCTCTCAAGATCCCTTCTAGTTCGAGTGTTCTGTGATTCTATGAGTCTCACAACAGCCTTTTGAAGTCAGGCAGTGCTATTATCTCCCGAGGGGAAACTGAGGCACGGAGAAACCTGGTGACTTGCCCAAAGTCTCGAAGGAAGCCAGGGAAGCAAAGCTGGGTTCCAGGCTAGTACCTCACCAGAGGACCAGTTTTCCTCCCCATCACCCTGCTCCTGTCCCTATTTTTTTTCTTTGTTTTACACAGTTTAGTTGATCCTTCTATTTTTGTGTGTGGCCTCTACCTTTTGATGAAGGGGACACCTTTTTTTGTCTTGTTGGGAGCCTCCCACACACAAGGATTAAGCAGGGCGGCTCCTGGGAGCATGAAGTTGTTTGATCTGTGCCCTTCCTGCCCCACGGTCTTCCCTATTTCAACTTTGGCTGCAGCTTTTGATTTTAGTTGGCCCCAGTTAGTTGTGAGAGGAGTCGGTATTTTTTCTTCTCTGGAGGTGAGGCCTTTTTTCTGGAGAGATGAGGGAGATCCGTCCGATTTCCTCCCTCTGAAATTAAATAGGTCGGCACCTTTGACCGCGCCAAAAGAAATTCACGAGACATTTCTTCGCAGGAAACTCCAAGGGACCGATTTGTGGCTGGTGTAACTTCATGGGTGTCCATGGACTTGTGCCAGCAGAGAATTCATTTCCATGGAGAATTAAGGGTTTCTCAGCCATCTTTTGAGGACTCGAAATGGGAGGTGGATTCCCCAAATTCCCCCTGCCATGCCAGGTTTGATGGCGATTGTCCCCCAGTTCTCAAGGACGTTGAATACTGATGGTTAACTTCCCCCCAAAATGATACAAGAAGACATGTCCTCCTTTGTTATAACAGAAGCACAAACAGTAGCGGGGTTTGGCGGGCGATGAATGTGCCCATCATTTCAGGCTGTTTACATCTAAATTTATAGGCAATTACATGCCGGGACGCTGTGATTAGAGGGCTCACATTGACGCCTCTGTGGTCTCCTTGCAGATGGGGAACAGTTGCGTAAATAAAAGCCGTGCCGCTGGTGTGTGGGATTTCGTGGGGGATTTCAAATCTTGAATGCGGCTTCTTGGCCAGCCACAATGCATCTCAGGAAAGGGCGTTATTAAAGATGATTGCTGGCAGCCGTGGTCTTAGTAATGAAGGATTCTTTACAGGGCTCCCCACTAGGTTGGAGAGAAAGGACTGGGTTTGATTTCTAGGGGAGGCCTGGATTTTGGCAGCACCAAGTCAGCAAAGTGGGCCTTGTCAGCAAACCAGACTGGATTATTCACAGAAGAGCCAGGGAACTGATTTGGAGGGGGCAAGATCCAGTTCAGGTGGGATTTCCAAAGATCTTAAGGGAGATGAGTGTCCAGGTCCCCATGAAAATCAATGGACAGAGAATGGTTGATTCCCGTAGCTGCATGTGAAAAGCTCTGATCCAAAAACGTACAGGATACGGCTACACTGTGTGTGTGTGTGCGGGGGTGGTTTCCAAAGAAGGTATGCAAATTGCGCTCACATTTGCATATCTTCTTCTGATTTTTTTCCGGAAGAGGATTTTCCAATATTTGGCCCATCTACACATGGCCAAATGTCAGGAAAAAAACCCTCTTTCCGAAGCCCCCTTATTTCTCATACATAAGAACGGCCGTACTGGGTCAGACCAAAGGTCCATCTAGCCTAGTATCCTGTGTGCCAACAGTGGCCAGCACCAGGTGCCCCAGAGAGGGTGGACCGAAGACAATGATCAAGCGATTTGTCTCCTGCCATCCTTCTCCAGCCTCTGACAAACAGAGGCCAGGAACACCATTTCTATCCCCTGGCTAATATCCTTTTATGGACCTAACCTCCATGAAATTATCTAGCTTCTCTTTAAACTCTGTTATAGTCCTAGCCTTCACAGCCTCCTCTGGCAAGGAGTTCCACAGGTTGACTACACGCTGTGTGAAGAAGAACTTTCTTTTATTAGTTTTAAACCTGTTACCCATTAATTTCATTTGGTGTCCAAATTTCATTTGGTCCACCTCATAAAACGAGGTGTACAGGGGGGCTTCCGAAAGAAGGTTTTTTTTCTGACATTTGGCCCCATGTAGACAGGCCAAATATCAGAAAATCCTCTTCCGGAAAAAAAAAATCTGAAGAATATATGCAAATGTGAGCACAATTTGCATACCTTCTTCGAACCACCCCCTCCACAGTGTAGCCGTACCAACATACATGGCAAAGCTACCATCATAATGGCCAATTGTGATTGTGGTGAGGGAGACTCTGGTAACGGCAACACGCATTTCAAGGAAAGGGGTGAAATTAGCACAAGGACCATTCTGATCAGTAAAGTAATTGGTGTGGAGCAATTCTGGCAGAAGGGGGGTGGAGTGAGATATACCAAGTCCTGTAAAGAGGGGAAGGTGAACTTGCCTCCTGCCAGATAGTACGGGCCCAAATGTATGCAATGGATTACATATCGGCTGATGCTACATGAGCTAATGTAGCAGCAATATACTCGTAGCCTAGTGTTTAGTTCAGTTAATAAGACCTTTGAATAACCTTTTCAGGAAGGAGTGGAAACACAGCTTTCCTGGCTAATGAGCTATCCTGGTATTCGGTGTTTGGAATGTCCCTGAATGTCCCGGACCTGGGTACACGACAATGAAAACACAATCAGGCAAAACCGGGGAAGTCCAGGTCTTAGAGAAGATTAATCATATTTTTTGATTGCTGATGCGTAAAACATGTTGTATCCTCTAGTGTGCGATGCAGAAATCCATATTTGATCACAGGAGAGGGATCAAGACTTGAACAGAGTTCAAAAAAAGAGCTAGATAAATTCACGGAGGATCAGTCCGTCAATACTTAGTAGCCAGGATGGGTAGGAATGGTGTCCCTAGGCTCTGTTTGTCAGAGGCTGGAAACAGATGACAGGGGAGGGATCACGTGATGATTCCCTGTTGTGTTTCCTCCCTCTTGGGCACCTGGCATTGGCCGCAGTCAGCAGACAGGACCCTGGGCTAGAAGGACCTTTGGTCTGACCCGGTCTGGCCGCTCTGATGTTCTTCTGGATGTGAACTCCACGTTAGCAATGCTTTGCCTGCTACAGCAAGCAGTAACTGTCTGCTTTACCAGCCTTGTCGGGTAAGCGAGGGACTGGCTGGTGGTCCTAACGCATCCTAGCTCTTCTCCATCCCTAGCATCTGTGGTTTCATGGTTTAATAAAAAGGGGCGAACCGGGGAGACAACTGCTGTTCCTCACTTCAAACCCTGATCGAATGCTTGCTGGTGCCAATGGAAATCTTTGCCTTGGCTTCCGGGGGTATTACATTTGGCCTGGAAGGCCCAGCTCTGCGTCTGGAATGCTATCCTGCCGCCCATGGAAGGAGAGGGGTGTCGATATTAGCGCTCAGCCAAACGGCTAGGGGGCAGCCCTGCGTCCAATGCTTCTAAACAGCGGTGAGGCCAGGACCACGCATCACTGCTGCTCGAGGAAGCTTGATCAGCTCCATATGTGGGTCCGTGCACAGGGTGGGACAAGTTTCCCAATCCTGGAATCGTTAATGGCAGTCAGATGTCTGGCATTCACACGGTGCTCATAAAAGCGCCACTGCGTTGGTCTGGGCATGTCGTTCAGGTGGCCAACTCGAGAACGCCCAAGGCCTTGTTTTATGATCAGCCAAAGCCAGCCCCTTCTGCGCCGTTTGCCTGGGGGCCAGGACAAACAGTACAAAGACACCCTGAAGTCAAACTTGAGAACGTGTCAGGCTGACCCTAGAAAGGGGGAAGTCCCAGCCCAAAGCTGAACAATATGGCAGCAGATGCCTCGTGTGTCCATGAATCATTTTGAAGCCAGGCCCGTGAACACCTCATGCAAAAAATGTCAGCAAGGCAAAGTAAAGCTGCAGTGGTCCTAGACCAGTCTTTCTTAAGCTTATTAAGACCAAGGAACACCAAACAATAATTTTTTTTTATGGGGAACACCAAGGATTTTTTGTTGAGCAAAAAAAAAAAAAAGTCAGGGGGGAGGGTCAGGGGAAAGTTATTGAGCCAAAAAAAAAAAAAGGTCACCTGCCCCTTTAAAGGCGGCCATTTTGAATTCTGTTGTTCTCTGCAGCACACCTCCGACTGCCTCATGGCACACCAGTGTGCCGAGGAACACAGTTTAAGAAACACTGTCCTAGACAATCTTCTCTGTCCACATGTGGCTGTATTTGCAGTTCTCTTATTAATCCACCCTGGCCCCTATAGGGTTGACCCACAGAGTTTGCTGAATCCTGCTCCATCAGTATTGACCTAAGACTCTATCAAACCCCAACCCAGCAAAGCACTTAAAGTCACTGGGTTACTCACAACAGAAGTCTTGATGTTTAAAGCCAAGTTTCCTCCTCTGTCATCAGAAAGGAGCATTTCTCCAACATCTCCTTTCAACCTCTATGATGTTTTGTTTTTTTTAACACTAGAAAGGGTTCACCCTCCAGAGCCCAGCCTGCCAGCTCTCAGGAGTCGAGGGAGCTGTTGCAGATGCCAGGAGATTCAAGAATCCAGCCACTGAAAGACACCAAGTAGCATCGGACGGTCTTCGAGTGCAACCCATCATGCCGTACCATTTCAAGCTGTTTATGGTGAACATGAGAATACAGGGCCAGATAATTGGGCATCTTAGTTATGTACAAGATGCTCATTGCCATCTACAATCCATTTACAGCATTATTCTCATATAAAATTTGGTCAGGAACGGACCCTGCTTTCTGAGATGCCTGATTTCAGAGGGTCCTACTTGGCCGGCCAGATCCTTACATACCGTGCCTTAGGTAGATTCATGCTTCATTGTGCCAGCTGAGGATTTGGTCCTCTCTGTATAATTTGTTCTTCAACTTCAGAAAGAGAAATCTGGTCAGTCCAATCCACTACTGCCACCAGCCCTCCCAGCTCTCTCTCTCTCTCTCTCTCTCTCTCACATTCTTTCCCATACATATGCACACAGAGACGCCCCATGTTCAAGAATCAGATTTGATTCTCTTTTGCCTCTACTCTTTCACACACAGTAATAAATGTGTTTTTTTAAATTACCTCTTTTTTTGTTAGAAACATTAGGTCAAATTCAGTTCTAGTGTAAAAAGGTGCACCTCCACTGACAGAAATGGAATTACCCCCACTTACCCCAGATATGCACATGAACCATCATATGTAATTAATATGGACTATGGGTTGGAAACTAAAAGCTATAAGGACCATGAACTTATAAAGAGCTAGGGCCTGATGCGAATGAAATGCTTCCACTCTGAGGGCATGTCCACACTTCAGAGTTTTGTAGGAAAAATAGCCGTTTTTCCGACAAAACTTGAGGAACATCCACACTGCAGTTGCGTTCTTCTGCAACAAAATCAAAAGAACAGAGGGGTTTTCCGGCATCAGTAATCTCATTCTACGAGGAAGAAGTATTTTTGCAGAAGAGCTTTCGCAAAAAGGTGGGTGTGGATGGGGAAGAGGGAGTTCTTTCGGAAGAAGAGGAAAGAGAAAAAGCACAGGTGCCCTGGTGGCCACTCCGTCCATAGCAATCACAGCTTACATGCAAGAGAGCGTCCATTCAATCTGGACACTCTCTTTAAAAAAACCAGATCCATTTTTCGATGTGCTTTTGCAGTGTGGATGCTCTCTTTCGGAAGAAGGTTTTTTTCGGAAGATCTCTTCCGAAAAAAGCTTCTTCCGAAAGAAGCCTGCAGTCTAGATGTAGCCTTAATTGTGGTGTTTTGTACTCACTTTGCACTCCAGTAAGTGTCTGGGGAGGTCCAAGGTGACAGAAAGAATTGGGCTCTTCTGGTCATTATACTAGAATGATTAAATTAAAGTGAATGTGGTGGATATAAACTATTTGGATGCTAGTAAAGCAAGTGAGAACATGTCTTTCGCAACATTAAAATCTGCCTGGCTAAGACAGCCCTGTGCCCTGAACATTAACTGGAGCACTGCGAGCAAACAGAAGAGGGTGATGAATCATACACAGCATTACAAAACTGTGGAAAGGTGGCCAGTAGAGTTTAGTGTGGAGTTCAGCCTTATTTAATATCCTCATTAATGGACCGCAAGGGGAAATGAAAATCACATGAATAAACATTCCCGGATTGTACCAAGGCGAGAAGTGCTGCAAACATCAGTGAGGACAGAGACCAAGCACAACGGGGCCTGGAGAGGTGGAAACAAGGGCAACAAGTGACAATCCAATGCAAAAGTCAGGGGAAGGGTGTGCCCTGGGAACTGGGAACAAAAAGACCCCCAAGAGAGAACAAATGTAATGCGCCTTCTAATGTGGCATGGCTCACAGTGAAGCTGTGAGCGGCATGTGCAGAAGCATAACTAAATAAAGAAGCACTAACATTTTGCCCAAACTGTGGTACATTGAAGAAGATGGAGGAAAGCACTTTTTGTGGAAATATTGAGGGAGCTAAAGAAGAGAAGGGGGTAGGGATGTTCACTGCCTCTGCTCTGCGGTTCAGTCTTTGGACAGCTGGAGCTGGGCTGTCTGGGGCTTCCCCAAACACCCCTAGCGAAGTCAAGGAGGGGACTGCCCAACCTAGATGGGAAACCACTACTAGGTTCCCACTTCAGGGGGTTGGCAGAGGAGGAGAATGGCTGGCTTGTCTACAGCGGCCTTCTGGAGAGGCTTCTGCAGGATGGGGAACGAGGAAGGGTTAGCATGCGGCAAAGGTGGCATTCTCCTCTGCTGCAGGAGAAGGCTCCCATCTGGGTGCAAACGTGGGAGATTTGTAGAGCTCCTCTGAGCTTCTACCTGGAATGTTGCCTTTTGGGTGGCCCTGCAAAGCTGTCGGCAAAGCAGAGGGAGTGTAAAGCAGAGCAACATGAACCTTTGAAGGAGTGGGAAGACTGACAGTGGAGACGCAAATTTCTTAAGCCAAAGAGAGTGAAGAAGAGCTAGAAGTCCTCTTGGGACTGGGCTATTTCGGATCTGCGTGGACGGTGCTCCAGTGCTATACTGATGGGCAGAAGTACAAACCCTGCATAGACAGATCGATCGACAGACAGGGAAGAGGATAGACCGATAGGATCCTAGGGCTGGCAGAGACCTCAGAAGGTCATTGAAAAGCTATAAGGACCATGAATGTATAAAGAGCTAGGGCCTGATGTGAAAGAACCACTTCCACTCTTAATTGTGGTGTTTTGTACTCACTTTGCACTCCAGTAAGTGGCTGGGGAGGTCCAGGGTGACAGAAAGAATTGGGCTCTTCTGGCCATTATACTAGAATGACTAGATTAAAGTGAATGGGGCAGATATAAACTATTTGGATGCTAGTAAAGCAAGTGAGAACATGTCTTTCACAACATCAAAATCCACCTGGATTCCAACCCCCTGCCCAAAGCAGGACCAACCCCAACTCAATCATCCCAGCCAGGGCTTTGTCAAGCCAGGACTTCAACATCTCCTGGGATGCAGATTCCACTCCCTCCCTAGGGAACCCATCCCAGTGCTTCCCCATCCTCACAGGGAAATAGTTTTTCCTAATATTCAACCTAGGCCTCCCCCACTGCAACTTGAGACCATTGCTCCTTGTTCTGCCATCCGTCACCACTGAAAACAGCCTCTCTCCAGCCTCTTTGGAACCCCTCTTCAGGAAGTTGCAGGCTGCTCTCAAATCCCCCCTCACTCTTCTCTTCTGCAGACTAAACAAGCCCAAATCTCTCAGCCTCTCCTCGTAGGTCATGTGCTCCAGCCCCCAATCATTTCAGTTGCCCTCCGCTGGACCCTCTCCAATGCATCCACATCTTTTCTGTGGTGGGGGGTGTGACGACGCGTTGGGGTCCCCTGACTCCTGCACCCCCGTAATGGCACGAACAGACTCCACCAGCCCGTAGAATGGAGGGAGTTTATTGCTTCTCCAGGAAACAGCACAGCACAGATGTCATCTGGTTCCAGGGCAGGCCTAGGATGCCTCAGCCCCCCCTGAGATGGGGGAGACTGGGCCCTAAATCCCAGCCCCTGGCTTAGGCTGGTTCCTCCATGATCCCAGACAGAAAACTCACCTAACTCTTCCAGCCCTGCCCCCAGCCAGGGCAGCATTCCCCCTTCCTTTGTCTCTCTCCCTTGGGGGTAGCTGGTCAGACAGGTTGAGAGACCCTCTTAGCATAATGACTCATCCTTCTGGGCTATGGTACCGATGGCAGCCATTGGGGATTACCACAGAGCCAGCATAGGAACTAGCCAGATACCCCCACTACGTCACAGGGGGCCCAGAACTGGATGCAATACTCCAGATGTGGCCTCCCCAGCGCTGAATAAAGGATAATAATCACTTCTCTAGATCTGCTGGAAAAGCTCCTCCTACTGTACTCCAATGTGCCGTTAGCCTTCTTGGGCACACTGTTGACTCCTATCCAGCTTCTCAGCCACTATCATCCCCCTGTCCTTTCCCTCCAAATGGCTGCTTAGTCAGTCTGTCCCCAGCCTGTAGCAGTGCTTGGGATTCTTCCATCCCAAGTGCAGGACTCTGCTCTCATCCTTGTTGAAACCTCATCAGATTTCTTTTGGCCCAATCCTCCAATTTGTCTAGATGGCTGAGAGTGAGCTGGAGAAGAAAGAAAGACAAGAGAGTGGAGGGAAGGAAGCAGAAAGACTGAGGAAAATAAGGGAAATCAGACCGAGAGGGACAGCAGAGGAAGCAAAGAGTTATTCCATCAGCGTCTTCTCAGACTCACTTTTGAATGCAACCATTTCAGCAAAGACCGTAGGCAAGGACAATGAAACGTCAGCTGCTTTCATACGAGAGTAGCTGGAAAGCCCTTTGCTGCTGTCACGGGGGCTTCAGAGGGGTCCCTCCTGATCACACCATTGTAACCGAGCTCAGAGTCAGGCCTGGGCCCTGAGCTAGTGAACTGCATTTCACAATTGCAAAAAACCCCACCCCAAAATCGGAACAAAAAACCCAGCACATTTTCGGGCAAGATTTTCCAAATTGGTGAGTGATTTTTTTCTGTGTGGGGGAAGGGGTGCAAGAGGTGTCAATTTTCAGGGCCCAGTTGGAAATACCATGAAGGGACATGCATTTTATACAGTGCTAAGCACCGGGTTCTCTGAAAATCAAAGGCCCCTTAAGGTATCTGACAGTGGGCACTCAGACGTTGAGACACACCAAGTCATGAGTGTGGGGAATGTTGCAAACTGCATCAGTTCACAAACCATGGGTCAACCCTCCTTGGGGATCATGAGATTTGCTTAAGAATTGCAACATGTACTAAAATAAATACATTTGGGGTGGGAAAGTTGTTTGACTTTTGGTTTGGGAAGCTTTCGGCAGAAAATACACGTCCCCAAAAGCCTGGCCTATACTAGACCAGGCAGGTTGGCTTAAGGTTCGCCATCTTGTGTAGCCGTATTTGGTTTACCTTAAGCTGAGCCACCACGGTGTCCACACTGCAGGAGGCCGATGGCAGCACACGCTCCCACCAGCTACCCTTACTCTTTGCAGAGCCAGGAGTACCAAACACTGGCAGGGGCTGCCCTCAGCGTTCGATTTATCAGGTCTACATTAGACCCGCTAAATCAAATAGTAGAAGATCGACCTCTGGAGAGTCGATCTTCTCTGTAGTGTAGACGTGCCCAAAGTGCGCAAGATTTTAAGAGGCAAAATCTGGCCATCGACTGTTCTGTGGAGGGATTGTAGGTATGTACAATAACAATTACAATGAGGTTGTGATCTTGGTTTAGGTATCTAGGCATGACAGAGATATAAATAATGTTGGTTATCTGCTGATCAAAAACTCCCTTGTTGAGAGTCATTAACCTTGCTCAGCATAACAATAATAGCACGGCTTATGACCTTTTCTCCTGTATCTTCTGCTTCTAGTTCCAGCCAGAAGGGTGGAAAAACAGCTCATACAGAAGTAAAATTCACTTTTTTTCCTGCTTCATCAAAGGTCACATTTGGGGTGAAAATTCATGGGATCCCAATTTGATTTCAACAAGTCCACACAGATAGTCAGCGTTTTTGTCAAAAAGTTTCCACAGGAATTTCTACTCCCCATTTTTTGACTGGCCCGAATCAAAACTCCCTTCAGTTAGGTGAAAAGGGTTGACTCAGTCTGTAGAGTCATATCCCCGAGTGAATCTTGTTAATTTCCTTGGCATGCTGTCACTTTTTTTTTTTTTTAGTTTGCCTCCAAACCCGAGCCTCCTGTTCCAAATTCTCTCATTATAAAATTACAGGCTACACGCTGGTCTTGTTTGTCCAACCTGACTGAATGCTATTCCTTCCCCACAAACAGCCAAGTATACAACCCCTCTTTCCCACAGACACACATGGACACTCGTTACTCTCCAGGACACTATTTTAAATGTTAATAAATGTCCATGGCTGATTTTGTTTGCCTTTCTGGTCAACCGGCTCCACAGCTCCACCTCCTCATCCCTTTTTCCAGGAAGACTGTTTTATTTTACCCCACAATTAAATCCCAGACAGCCCGTCAGTTCATGCTCACAGCAGCGGGAGAGAGCTTCGAAGATTTAATCTCTTATGAAACGGACAAAAAATAACAACCCTGCTTCCTTCCAAGGTGAATAATCTAGATTTGACCACCCAAACACTTCTGTCCACAAAGCCATGTTCTTTCCAGTAATAGATGGGCGTTTCAGACAGTGTGGGAGCCTCTTTTTTTGGAAATCCAAAGGGACTTTGCAAACCAAAACCAGAGGGGTTCAACCCAATATGTGAACGCAGAAAGGGCGTGTATGGATTTGTGCTGTTCATACGCTCCCACCTGATCCCAACTGACTTGTTTATATTTTAACTAAATATGGAGTGTAGGATCTCTCGCTAGAGATTAACTTGTAAATTTGGGTGTCTATTTTGGGCAAACTAAACTTGGATTTGCTTGAGGTACAACTGTTCTACTGTCTCGTTTTTTTCAGGGCCTGCCTTACCCTCCTTCAGACTGGATTCTGAGCCCTGTTACTGCCCCTTTGCATTATTTTGGTGATGCCAAGGGTGAATAACACTGATATATTGCTGAGGATTCTCTCTAGGGCTGCATCTAGACTGCAGGCTTCTTTCAGAAGAAGCTTTTCCAGAAGAGATCTTCCAAAAAAACTTCTTCCGAAAGAGAGCGTCCACACTGCCAAAATGCATCGAAAAAGTGATCTGCTTTTTCGAAAGATAACGTCCACACTGAATGGATGCTATCTCACATTTCAGCTGCGATTACTATGGATGGAGTGGCCACCAGGGTACCTGTGCTTTTTTCTCTTTCCTCTTCTTTTGAAAGAACTCCCTCTTCCCCGTCCACATATGCCTTTTTGCAAAAGAGCTCTTTTGGAAAAAAGCTTCTTCCTCGTAGAAAGAGGTTTACCAATGTCAGCCCCCACCATTCTTTCGATTTTTTTTTCCAAAGAACGTGATTGCAGTGTGGACATAAATGAAGTTTTTTCGGAAAAACTCTGTAGTGTAGACATACCCTAGGATAGTGGGGTAGTGTTGGTGTAGCTACTCCTACATCATGTCCACTCCTGGCCCATGAGCATCACTGGAAGACAGCAGATATGGCCAGGGCATCTTTTATATTCCAGCAATTCACAGAGGGCTGAATCAGTCTCCCTCTTATGCTACTTTAGGGGAAGTACAACTGTATTTTTGACCTGAACTCTGGGCATCTCAGATAGGCATCGTTTAGCCTAGTATAGGACAAGATTAAAAAAGCTTGCTAAAAGCTGATGCACGGAGACAGCTATTTGCAATATGCCAGAAGTTTTATCCGTCCTGACAAAATCCAGGATCGATGCTATCTATTTTTGAGCGCCATATACTTAATTATCAATGACTGCATTTTGACATCAAAAGCGAAGAATTAAACACTTGCAGCCCACTTAATTAGCCTCGTTAGCACTGGTCCTAAAATTGACAGATACTTTTCTTTTTTTGCTGTTAGAAATATCTTGGTTTCTGTTATTTACACTCCAGCTCATCTGATGAAGTGGGTTTTACCCACAAAAGCTCATGATACTATCTATGTTTATTAGTCTCCAAGCCCTGGTCTGCACTAGGGAGCGATTTCGAAATAACCCCCCTTAATTCGAAATAATAAGCAGAGCGTCCACACGGCTAAGCTGGTTATTTTGAAATTTGTACTCCTGCTTTCCGTGCAGAATAACGCTAATTTCAAAAGAGACATTTCGAAATAGCAGTAGTGTGGATGCTCTGGTGCCGCTATTTTGAAATAACGACTCTCCAGAGTCATTCAAACTAATTACACCCCAGTGCTTCCTGGGGCTCTAAGTTGAGGTAGCACGTCCACAATAACGGAGACTGCCTCAGACTAATTTTCAGGCTCCCTGTAGTGTGGACATGCTAGTTTGATTTTGTTATTTCAGGACTTATTATTTCAGTGTAATTTCCTAGTGTAAACATCCTCTAAGGTGCCCCCGGACTACACGTTGTTTCTAATGATCCACTATTTACAAATCTGCATACATGGACCACGAAGCTGACCCAATCCTCTCTCCCACCCCCACACATCACTCCCTATTCCTTTCGAGAACCCTTCACTTTCTACAGCCCGGGGTGATGCGCAACGTGTAAATTTGCAAAGTGCCATTCGAACTCAAATTGGCGTATCCCTGTTAGCGGGGCTGAACGAGAGAGGGAATTTGTGTGTTTCCTTTTTAGGGAAGATGCACAGATCCCCTAGTGATAGATGAATGTAGAAAACCTTGCGACAGAGAAATAGATTAGCTAGATCGATCGAACAGTGATCAAAACCTCTAGTTAAGTTCATTGAAAAGTCCACTTTGCATGGCCAACTTTGGTCATAATAAAAGAGGGTTCCTGTCCCAGGGGCTTGCTGGGTACCTGCTTTTGTTCTCTGTGCAATGCCTAACACAATAGGACCTTGGTCCATGATTGCAAGGGATAAGTGCTAGGGTAAGAGATGTAATGGCTAAGGAGACTGACGAAGAGAGGCGTGGATGACACACACAACCAGTGGGCCACACTGATGGTCCATTGGTGCATCCCCTAACACAGAAATGCTACTCAGGGCTTGCACTGGGGCCACATATGACAGTGAGCATCCAGAGCTGAACAAATATCCATTTACGTGCTCATCCTTCGGTTGGCAAAGAGACCCAGGTGGTCCTGCAGCGATCACTGCCAAAGAAATCCCAGAGGAAGGAGGACGGATTCCTGGGATGGCAAGTCCTGCAAACTGAGGCCTCTCTTTTCCTTGGCTGCTGCGAGGTGGCAGACGGGGCCAGGGAAGGGTTGAGTCACGGAGCGGGAGGAAAGCTGTCCCTGGGCCGGAGGCAAGAAAACAGTGAGCTGCCGTCAGTGGGGCTGGTGCGTCAGGAAGAGGCTGCGAGAGGTGCAGCCGGGGGTTCCTCCTCGGGTCTGACAACCCGTAGCCACTCCAGAAGTGGCCCTGTCTGAAATCAAGGTTGGGTCAGGCTTTCCATTGCAAGTCCCTGTTGCCCCTTGCATGTTACTGTGCAGATCTGGAACCATTTGAAGCAGGAATTTTCTATTTGCTCATTAGTAGAGGACTGTGCCCCCTGCTCGCTATGCTCCCCCAACCCTCTCTCGTGGGGGGGTAGGCAACCCCGGCTCTCCCCCTGGCCACCGGGAAGGCCGGGCAGTGGCCGTGCCAGCCCAGGTGCCTTCTTCCTCCCCCCAAACCCTACCCTTCCCCCCACCACCACACCAGCCCGGGTCTCTTCTTCCCCTGCTGCTGCACCAGCCCTGGCCCTTTCTCCGCCCCACACCCAGCCTAACCCTAACCCCCTCTGGCCCAGGCCACAGCAGGCCTTGCCCTGTCTCTCTCCCCTTTCTTCAGGGTTGGGCCAGGCCGAAGCTGCGCGAGGCCAGGCCTGGTCCTCTCCCCCCCGGTGTCTGGGGGATTGGGCTGGGCTGAAGACTGGGTGCTGCTAGTCCCAGCCCTCTCCCCCAGACTCCAGGAGGTTGGGCCGGGCTGAAGCCATGGGCAGCCGAGCCCGGCCTTCTTTCCCCTGGCTTCCTGGGGGCTGGGCTGGCCAGCGATGGCCCTCTCCCCACCACCTCTCGCCCACCCACCCTGAGCACGGGGTGGGGAGAGGAGAGTTCATAGAATCATGGGACCCCAGGGCTGGCAGAGACCTCAGGAGTCATCGAGTCCAGCCCCCTGCCCAAAGCAGGACCAACCCCAACTCAATCATCCCAGCCAGGGCTTGGTCAAGCCGGGACTTCAAACCCTCTAGGGATGGAGATTCCACCCCCTCCCTAGGGAACCCATCCCAGGGCTTCCCCACCCGCCTAGGGAAATAGATTTTCTAAGAGCCAACCTAGACTTCCCCCGCTGCAATTTGAGATCAATTGCTCCTTGTTCTGCCATCTCCCACCACTGAGAATAGCCTCTTTGGAACTTCCCTTCAGAAAGTTGAAGGCTGCTCTCAAATCCCCCCTCGCTCTTCTCTTCTGCAGACTAAACAACCCCAGATCCCTCAGCCTCTCCTCGTAGGTCATGTGCTCTAGCACCCTGATCATTTTGGTTGCCATCTGCTGGCCCCTCTCCAATGCGTCCACATCCTTCCTGTAGTGGGGGCCCCTAGAACTGGACATAATACTCCAGATGTGGCCTGCCCGGTGCCGAATAAAGGGGAATAATCACTTCCCTAGATCTGCTGGCAATGCTCCTCCTAATGCACCCCAATATGCCATTAGCCTTCTTGGCTACAAGGGCCACATGGCCACGCAAGACCTCGGGAGAGGCTGTGCCTGGGCCATGCCAGTCCTTCTTTCCCCTGGTTGGGAAGGGGAGGGGACGGCTGGGGCTGTAGGCAGCCCCAGTCCTCCATGTGGGCCCCGGGCAGAGCCAAACTGGGTGTGGGTGTGGCTTTTCCTGTGGGACTCAGAGTGCCATGATGACATCACTCCAACATCCCACAGGAAAAACTTTTAAAAATATAGAGAGAGATTATCAGCAGTAAATACATAAATGGCTCAGGCATTTCCAAGAACAAGGTCTGGGGAAAATATTGTTTTGTTAAAAAGAAATGGTTGTTTATTTCAATGAGATGCTAATATGGGGACTTGAATTTAATAGTGGGCTGGGTGGGAGGTGCACAGTCAACCTGTGGAACTCCTTGCCAGAGGATGTTGTGAAGGCCAGGACTGGTGTGGAAAAAGTGAAGAAGGAAAAGTTATTTATTTATTCCCACAATAAAAGAAGCAGGGGTCACCAAATGAAATGAATAGGCAGCAGGTATAAAACAAACAAAAGGAAGTTTTTCTTCACTCAGTGCACAGGCAACCTGTGGAACTCCTTGCCAGAGGATGTGGTGAAGGCCAGGACTTTAACAGGGTTCAAAAAAGTGCAAGATAAATACAGGGAGGCTAGGTCCATCCATGGGTATTAGCCAGGATGGGTAGAAATGGTGTCCCTAGCTTTTGTTTGTCAGACGCTGGGACTGGATGACAGGGGAGGGATCACTTGATGATTCCCTGTTCTGTTCCCTCCCTCTGGGGCACCTGGCATTGGCCCCACCTTTACCATGTTACATGGCAGCTGTCCGGGGTTGATGCGGCTATTTAAAGGGCTCACAGCACCAGTTTCTGCTGGGGCAGCACCATGGGAGCCATTTAAATAGGATCCTGCTGCCTGGAAATTCGGTAGCACGGGCAGCAGGAGATATAAATCGAAAGCAGCCAGATGCAGTCCATGGGCCGGATCAAAGTGTTAGGTGGCCAGATCCGGCCCCAGGGCTGCATTTGGCCCTGCTCTGATATTGAGTGTGCTTCAGCATTACATTTGACAGTTTGGGCAGACATCAGATCATTCTCCTTCTCCATTTGGGGAGCTGTTCCTTTTCAGCAGTAAGTAACTTACACGGGAAAAGTCGATTTTTTAAAATCTCCCTCTATTCTAACCAGCGCTAATTTGCTTGGAGCTGTTTTTGATGAACAGATAAAAGAGGAGGAAGTCTCATGGCAGGAATGCATCAGAGACCCTGTGTCATGTATTGACTCTTCTACCTTCACAGGATTAGGGCTGCAAGTTTTATTTTTCTTAAAGCAAAACTGAAACCAAGGAGTTTGCTTTGCAGATGTTGTGCATAGTGAGGCACCCTGTAACTGACGATACTTGGCCAGGGCCGGCTTCATGTTTTTTCTCAATGAACAGCATGAAAGGGGAACAGGAGAACCAGGGCACGTCTAAACTATGTTTTTTTTTCCAAAGAGGATATGCAAATTCCACAGGAATTTGCATATCTTCTTCCGATCTCACTTTCGAAAGAGGATCTTTCAAAAGTGAAAGTAGTCTGGATGCGATTTTTGGGGGAAAAAACCCTTTTTCAAAAAAACCCACGTAAACCTCCTTTTTTAAGGAAGAGAGTTTTTTTCCAAAAGGTTTTTTTTTTCTGAAAAAAACACGTCCATACTACTTTCACTTTCGAAAGATCCTCTTTCAAAAGTGAGATCAGAAGAAAATATGCAAATTCCCATGAAATTTGCATATCCTCTTTCGAAAATTCTACATAGTCTAGACATAGCCCCAAGCAAAACTCAGGCTTATCAATCTGGTTCTGCGCCAGCAAAGACATGTCTGTGTGCACTCTTCCCCTCACTTGAGATACCCATTTCGTTCAGTGGTACTGCTCAAAGTAGTGAACGCTTGTCTGTACTAAGTGTCTGTGGAATCCCGACCTCAATATTTAGACCGGGGTGGGCAAAATATGGACTGAGGGCCACAGCAATGGTGCCAGTGGGGTTTCCAGCCCCACGGTACAGTGCTGGGGCTGGGGGCCAGGGAGAAGAGTTTGGGGCTAGGGGCCTACTCACACAGGCCAGTAGCCAGCAAAATGGTGATCCCCTTTCCCCCATTGGCCACTCCCTTCGTGGTGCAGCTGCCTCCAGTGGTCACTCTGCGGTATCGCTGTCCCCTGAGCTTGCTGCCCCCAGTGGTGACTGTGCAGTATTACATCCCTCTGATCAGCCCCCTTCCTTTCCATGGTATGGAAAACAATCACATTCCAGGCACATCCTGTTTTCCTGCCACAACCAAACCCTGACCTGGCTTTAAGTTAGGAGAAGAGGACGCTGCCTACCAAATGTGGTGGTCTGAGCTGTTACTGCTTAGGAGGAGTTCTTGAACAAATGGACTTGCACCCAGCCAGACACCTCTAAAATACACAGAGAGATATAATCAATCTCACTTCCTCTATTACAATTAAACTTGGCTTGTCACCATTTTAATAATTCTCACTCTCGGGGGTTGTCCGGGCAGCCTGGTGGATCTACATGACTCCATTACTGTCTCTGCATCCATTGGCTGAGCCATCCGCTGTCCTGTCACATGCTCCACATCCCTTTCTCTTTCAGGCACTGATGTTTCCTCCTTATGCCCCCCTGTCTTCAGGACTGTAGTATGGATGTCTCCCACACCATTGGTAACTCTGTCCTTCAGGAGTGACCTAGGCACAATGGCCCAAGAAACTATTGACTTTTGCCCTCAACAATTCCCAGCATATTTATAACCAGCATCTGGAGGAGGCAAGAACTCTAGTTCTCGTGATCATCTGTCATGTTACATTTCGTGTAGTCCTTTATCTGCTTTCTTCAACCCTTTTATATCATTTCCATTCTCATCCTCCAGATGAGGTGGTCTAGCTTTCCGTTCAACAGGCTGTATCTGAGAGACAACCCATGCCTCCAGGTGTGACCCTATAGTTAAGCAATACCATGGAAAGATCTGAAGTACATTATTTTTGCTTTTTTTTTAAGAAAATAAGAACATAAGAATGGTCATACTGGGTCAGACCAATGGTTCATCTAGCCCAGTGTCCTGTCTCCTGACAGTGGCCAATACTGTGCCCTAGAGGGAGGGAACACAACAGGTAATCATCATGTGATCCCTTCCATTTCCAGACAATCAGAGGCTAGGGACACCATTCCTACCTATCTTGGCTAATAGCCATTGATGAACCTAACCTCCATGAATCTATCTAGCTCTTTTTTGAACCCCGTTAAAGTCTTAGCCTTCACCACATCCTCTGGCAAGGAGTTCCACAGGTTGACTGTGTGCTGAGTGAAGAAAAACTTCCTTTTGTTTGTTTGATTGCCTCTAAGCGCACTGCCATCTGTCACTGACAGTTATTCTTTGAAGTGAAAATATGGTCTAGGTATGTCGTGTTCAGGACAACCCAGCTGTGTTAACCCTTTGCCGAGTCTCATAGAATCATAGAATTATAGAATCCTTGGGCTGGAAGAGACCTCAGGAGGTCATCAAGTCCAGCTCCTGCCCAAGGCAGGACCAATCACAACTCATCTTGTGCTGTGCCAGCTACAGATGCCCTCAACCTGTTCTCAGAACCTAGGTCATTTTTCACTATAAGGTTAACATGTGCGGTGTCTGATTCTGAATCATTTTCTGCTACACTATTGTGGAAAGCGCTAGATGAGTCTGGTGCAGGGGTGGGCAATAATTTTTGATATGGGGGCCATGCCAAGAGTTTGGAAAGTGGTCAGGGGCCGGCCGCACTCTTCCATGGAGGTGCAGGGTATGGGATGGAGGTGGAGTGAAGGAGGGGCTTGTGAACTGGGGCGGGGGACTGGGGTGGAAGAGGGGGTCCAGGGGTTTGGGCTGTGATCTGAGGCAGGAGGAGGTTGTCACCTGGGGTAGAGGACTGGGGGGCAGAAGGTTTGGGTTATGTGGAGTAGGGGGGCAGAGGGTTGGGGGAGGGAGGGGCTGGAGTGCCAGAGGCAGGCTCTGGCCAGGAGACTTACCTGGGTGACTCCCGGCCAGCAGCCCAGCACATTTGTCAGGCAGCCTCCCTGCCTACCCCACCCATGCACAGGCTGCAGGGGGCCATATGCTTGTAGCTGAATAGCTACAAGCCTGAGGGAAGGGGGAGGGGTACTTTGTGCGCTGTCTGTTCTTCAAACAGGCAGCTCCCATTGACCAGAAACTAGCCAATAGGACTGTGTTGGGGGTGGGGGCAGTGTGCGAAGCCTCTCACCCCATCCACCGGCGTCACAGCTGTTAAAAGACAAACAAGGCCCGGCAGCTGCTTTTCTGAGTGGCGTGCAGGGGGGCTGGGCAACCTGGAGAAATATTTAGCACAAGCCGTTTCTCCAAAAATATCTTTCCCAGTGGGCATGGGAAAAAATGTTTTTGATATATTTGTTATGGTTTTTTTTAGGGTCTACACATAATCTAAGGGTTTCCTCTTTCTTTTCTACAGTTACCAATAAATACACTCATTCCGTAGGCTGTTCTACTCTCCATTATTTCTGGTGCCAATGATCTGTCTAGTTAAGAAGAACATAAGAATGGCCACCCTGATCAGACCAAAGCTCCATCTAGCCCAGTATCCTGTCTTCTGACAGTGGCTAATACCAGATGCCCCAGAGGGAGAGAACGCAATCCCTCTCCTGTCACCCATTTCCAGGCCCTGACAAACAGAGGCTAGGGACACCATTCCTGCCTATCCTGGCTAATAAGTATTGATGGATGTTTCCTCTGTGAATTTATCCAGTTCTTTTTGGAATCTTGTTAAAGTCCTGGTCTTCACAACATCCTCTGGCAACGAGTTCCACAGGTTGACTATGCACTACATGAAGAAATACTTCCTTTTGTTTGTTTTAAACCTGCTACCTATTAATTTCATTTGGTGACCCCTAATTCTTATGTTATGGGAACATGTAAATAACTTTTCCTTATTCACTTTCTCCATATCTGTCATGATTTTATAGACCTCTGTCCTATCCCCCCCCCTTTGTCTCCTTTTTTCTAAGTTGAAAAGTCCCAGTCTTTTTAAGGGTTTGTTTGGTTGGTTGGTTTTTTTAGTTTCTTTTTGAGGGGTTTTTTTTCTTCTCAGATAGAGAAACATTCCTAGGGGAATGCATGATGGGACAGTTAGGCTCGGTCAATTCAATTTGAGAATTTCTAAGAAGTTTTCCTATGTCCTTAAAGACATCCTGAAACTGACTGTTCCTCAAAACCTGAGTCTCCTTGCTCTTCCACACTAGCCCTCAAGTGAGACGTGTGTTTGAGCTTGCTATTTTTCCTTGCATAGTTATTTTTTTTTAAATTTCAATCTTGTTTTTAACTTTATCTCTAGTTCCTGCGTGCCCTAGGAGATCCTTGCCGTAAACCCTTTAATTTCCCCAACTATTATCAAGGTACCCAATTTTTTTTTCTTTATGCTTGAGCACCAAGATCTAGTTCAAAAATCACAAACACTTCCCTTGTTTCAAAGGTCAGAGCTCAATCCTCTAGCGCAGAGACCAAAGAAAATTCTTCTTCTGTGCTGCCAGCACCATCCTCCTCTGCCTATATGGCGTGCATATATTGGGGTTTCTCTTGTGCACCTCTGGTTCCTGCTTGTACGCGCTTGCAAAACGACTGAATTTGTGGCCTTTGTTGTAATATTGTTCAGTGGCAGGACAACATGGAGGTCTGAGTTTGCACCTTGTGCAATTCCTTGTGTTGTCTTCGACAAACCCCATTCCTGCACCATCATTGTGTGCAGTACGTTTTTCATCTTTGTGCCTTCCCTTTGCATTGAGGCTTCTGTGGCTTGGTCCTGCAAAAAGTGTCTGGCTTTCCCTCCAAAAGTATCCATCTTTGGGCAGTAACTTTTACTGTTTGGCCCTGTGACCATGGTTGCTGGTGAGGGGCCGCCCGGAGAATGCCTAGTTTAGGGATGTAATAGTGGAGTCTATTAACCTATTAGCTATTGACTACACTATGGGTGACAGGGGAGGGATCATGTGAGGATTACCTGTTGTGGTCCCTCCCTCTGGGGCATCTGGCACTGGCCACTGTCGGCAGACAGGACACTGGGCTAGATGGGCCTTTGGTCTGACCCAGTCTGGCCGTTCTGATGTTCTTATGAGAAGGATTACACGCATTTCTGCCCCTCGGCCAGTACATTTTTTAGCAGCTTGGCTCAGTTCCAGCTTGCGCCAGGTCTGGGACCTACCCCTGTTGTGGCTCTGCATTTAAAATGTATTAGGAGCCCGGCGGGCAGGCAGCCTGGCTCAGTTCTGGCTCGTGCCAGCCCCATTCCTGGGGAGCCCCCTGCCAGCCCCAACATCTGTATTAGAGGCAGCAGTGCAGAGTGGCAGGCAGCTGGTCCATGTGGGGAGCTGGTTTTAAACTGGTTCCCCTCACGGACCAGCTCCCACCTGGCACCCCACGCTGCTGCTTCTCAATCAGAGGCTGCCAGTCCCAAACCCGGGGACTATAGCATAGTCGACTAATGGATAAGAATTCCTGAGGTTAATCGACTATTCAATTCACCGATATTTAACATCCCTAGCTCAGTCTAGGCAAACTGCGAAGAAATGGGGCAGTTGATCCTCCAAACAAGAGGTTGTTCTAATAATTATATTCACCGAGCTAGTAGCACAGCTGACTTGCCGAGTCCTTGAGCCAGGGCGTGGAGCGGCTCCATGCTCCCGGAAGGGGTGGGGCCTCAGGTGGAAGGGGAAGGGTGGAGAGAGCTGTGCTGTCTTTCCCCCACCCCCACTCCAAGCAGCCCACAAAGTCACCCAGAGCTCACCATGGACTGCACCGATAGTGGTTTAAAGGACTCTGGGCACCGGCCGTTGCTGCTCCTGTGGTAGCCGTGGCCAGAAGCCCTAGGCCCTTTGAATCGCTAGGCCCCAGGGCAACTGCCCATTTCCCCTCCCTGACATTGGCGGGTCTGAAACAACTTCTGCTTACCCAGAAGCCCAGCTTCCCTTCAGCAATCCAGCCCTAGGCTCCCACCCAGACAGCCAAGTGAAATACGGGAAGGGTTACCTCAAGTCTTATTTTCCATGTATAAAGTTTTACCAATCCCACTGGATCACCAGGTCAATGAATGTTTCAGACTTTACCTAAATATACTCTGACAGCCAATTGTTATCCAAGCTCTAGTAAAAAGAAAAGAGTGATTATGGTTAAGAGAATATTGTGCAGACAGATAGGAATAACGTTCTCAGGTCATTTTCATGGCACAGCTGGTGAGCTGTTGACTTGTAAAAAGTCCTTCCAGATTCAGTTCTATAGGCAATAACTCAGTAGGCAGCCCACGTGCCAAGTCAGTTTCAATTCCTCCATGAGAAATGGCAATGCCATCCGGAACAGAGCTGGAGACGTCAGTCTTGTGATTGAAATTTCCTGTAACGAAGTTCAAGCAGATTTGAGATAAAAGGGTCAGGCCCTAGATTTCTTTTAGCCCGGTCTACACTAGAACTTTATTTCATAATAACCGCAAGATCAAATTGATAAGCAGAGCGTCCATACTGCCAAGCCTGTTATTTCCAAATAACAGGCTGTGGAATTCAAAATCTGTACTCCCGCTTTTCTTCAGGAGTAATGTTAATTCCCAAATAGTTATTTCAAAATAACAGTAGTGTGGATGCTCTGGTACCGCTATTTCAAAATAATTACTCTTCAGAATAATTAGAACTAATTACTCCCTAGTGCTTCCTGGGGCTCTAAGTTGAGGAGGTTGGGTTGGACTAATTGTGAAACTTCCCCATAGTGTGGGCACACACGTTTGAATTTGCTACATTGGGAGTTATTAAGTTAAGTTTACTAATTTCAACATAGTTTCCTAGTGTGACATGGCCTTGTAGTTCTCTAGAAGTATGAGAAGCCCTTTGCCACAGCAGGCATTCTTTGAATGAAGAACAGTTAATGTACATTGTTGCTTTGAAGTCAATCCCTGTTTCTTCTGTAAGCATGGGTAAACTAGTAGGGTGTGTCTGGACTACAGAGTTTTGTCGACAAAACGACAAAACTATACCTGTGTATACACTACTGCCATGTTCTGTCGACATAAGTCGACAGAACACGGCAGTTTTGTCGACGGCAGTAAACCTCATTCTATGAGGAATAACGCCTTTTTTCGACAGAGCTCTGTGCTTTCGACAGAGTTTTCTGAGTGTCTACACTCTCTTTCGAAAAAGCAGCTTGCTTTTTCGACAGAACTGTTTGTAGTCTAGGCACTCTTTTTCAACAGAGGCTTTGTTGACTGTACCTGTCGACAAAGCCTCTGTTGACAAAAGCCTGTAGTCTAGACGTACCCGTAGTATTAATTAACATAAGGCAAATATTCATTCAAATGATCAAGACATTCCATTATGGCATAGATAATTTAAGCTAAAGACAATGTAAGGAATATTATTTCTTTCATCTTTGATCTGAAGGTTTACTGAAACTTCTGTATGCATAATATAATGTACTTAAGGCATGTAAGGGAATTAGCATCCACAAGCAACTCTGGTTATATTAACATCTAACAAACACTGACAAATATAATTAGTACTTAACTTCCATTCTCTAACAATGCAGAACTCTCATCCGTTACCATGGCTATGACAACTATCTGTGAGGAATGGCCATATTTATGACTTTAATAGGTCTTAAAGATTGATTTTGGGTCACTTAGCCTGCTGGTTATTTAACCTTTTCTGGCTCAGAGTCACAGGAATATTTTTACTGCCTTGCCAACTCAAATACAGATCTTCCAGCCATCTTTTTATGATTTTTGGATCTCAAATGCCCATCACTATTTGATTATTGTATCTGTGAGTTTTCCATAATTACATGTTTGGTTCAATACTTTCAGGTAAAGCATATCTGAACAATCAGTCTGAGAACATACAGAATGGGAAGTGACTGTCTAGGAAAGAGCACTGCAGAAAGGAATCTAGGGGTCATAATAGACCACAAACTAAATATGAGTCAACAGTGTGATATGGTTGCAAAAAAAAGGCATGATTCTTGGGCTGCATTGGCAAGGTAGTTAGCAAGACGTGAGAAGTCATTCTTCCGCTGTACTCTGCACTGATTAGGCCTCAGCTGATATATTGTGTCCAGTTCTGAGCGCAACATTCTAGGAGTGATGCAGACAAATTGAAGAAGGTCAGAGAAGAGCAACAAAAATGATTCAAGGTCTAGAAAACATGAGCTATGAGGGAAGATTGAAAGAACTGGGTTTGTTTAGTCTAGAAAAGAGAAGTCTGAGAGGGGACATGCTAACAACTTTCAAGTGCCAGGGTGTTATAAAGAGGAGGGAGATAAATTATTCTCCTTAACCTCTCATGATAAGACACAAAGCCATGGGCTTAAATTGCAACAAGGGAGGTTTAGGTTGGACATTAGGAAAAACTTCCTACCTCTGAAGGTGGTTAAACACTGGAATAAATTGCCTAGGGGGGTTGTGGAATCTCCATCACTGGAGATATTTAAGAGCAGGTTGGATAGACATCTATCAGGGATGATCAAGATGGTGCTTGGCCCTGCCCTGAGGGCAGGGGACTGGACTTAAAGACTTCCTGGGGTCCCTTTCAGTTCTAGTCTTCTATGATTCTATGATAAATCCTTCAAACGACTCCCCTTCTCTCTTTGGTCTCGTGGGCCATTTATATTTTTTTCAAAAGTGTCATGTGTCTGGGGTTTGCAGGTAGCTTCTCGTGTGCTTGTTCTGCTACACTTATGTGCACAGTGTTATAAGCCTCGAATGCAGCCGGCTATGCAGTACTAAACGAAAATAGTCACCTGCCGCTTATTTTCTTTTTCAGCACAGCCACTTGCTTGCATGTACAGGCTGGGTCTCTGTTGGATCTCTTCTGGTTATCTGCTGCCTTGCCAGATCATGTCAACTTCAGTAGAGGGCAAGTGCACAGGCAGTTGGGTTAGTGCTGTGGTTCTCAACTGGTGGTCCATGGTGACTTTTTCGGTGGTCCACAGGAACATTGTCCAAAGTCACACGGCGTGGGCAGGCACCAAAAATCTGTTAGTAAGAAATCAATTTCAAACCAAAATGTTCGTTCTCTGCTCCTTTTTATCATGTCTCAAAAAGGAGGTGGTCCATGAAAATTTTTTGATTGGCCTGGTGGTCCATGGACTGAAACGAGTTGAGAACCACCGGGTTAGTGGGTCCCTGTTCCCTGCATAGGCTGACAGAGACAGATGCCCAGCAACTAAGACAGGCGGGCACCTGAGACTCATTAAGAGCTGACCTGCAGCAGCAGGACACCTGCAGGCAGGTAAAGCCGGCTGGGCCACCTGCAGGCAGGTAAAGCCGGCTGGGCCACTATAACAGGCCTCCCCTCAGGTAAGGAGGAGGAAGGAAAAGAGGGACGGACGGAGGGGAGGAAGTGCAGAGTGGAGGTTACAAGCAGGAGAGATTTCTCCATGATGCCAGGGAGAGGGGCCGTGGGAGCAGTTGGGGGAGAGTCTGCTTTTCTGTAGGGATAAGGACAAGAGCCCCACTAGTGGCTGCTACTTGGGGCCCTGGGCCAGAACTCGGAGTAAGTGGACAGAACCGGGTCCCTCACCAATTTGCCTCATGCCTAGTGGGCCACCACCAGGGAAAAAGGGAGTCTAGGTCCACAGAAGTGTTTCCCCCCAAGCTAGTGATCGGCTTAGGATGAAAATGGCTCATTAAGCGGGGACCCTCGCCTCTGAGAGAGACAAGCAATGGTGGGAGGGTCACCATGAGCCTCAGGGGCACTAAAAATCCACCAGGAAGCGCAGGACCAAGGGGGTGCAACCGGAGCTCCACCACAGTGTGTCTACGCTGGAAGTGGAAGGGTAATTTCCAGTGCAGGTAGAGACGCCTGTATTAAAAATGACAGCATAGACACGGCTCCAAATACAACGGGACACGTTAGCCTTCCAGAGTACATCCCTAGTGCCTCATGGAATCATAGAGCTGAAAGAGACCTCAGAAGGTCATCAAGTCCAGCCCCCTGCCCAAGGCAGGACCAACCCCAACTAAATCAACCCAGCCAGGGCTTTGTCAAGCCGAGACTTAAAAACCTCCAGGAATGGAGATTCTACCACCTCCCTAGGTAACCCATTCCAGTGCTTCCCCACCCTCCTAGAGAAATAGTTTTTCCTAATGTCCAACCTAGACCTCTCCCACTGTAACTTGAGACCATTGCTCCTTGTTCTGCCATCCATCACCTCTGAGAACAGCCTTTCTCCATCCTCTTTGGAACCTCCCTTCAGGAAGTTGAAGGCTGCTCTCAAATCCCCCCTCACTCTTCTCTTCTGCAGACTAAACAAGCCCAAATCTCTCTGTCTCTCCTCATAGGTCATGCGCTCCAGCCCCCTAATTATTTTGGTCACCCTCCGCTGAACCCTCTCCAATCCTTTCTCCGATGGGACTGTCCTCAGGTTGGCTAGTCCATCCCACCACTCTTGCGGTTGGGAGCGCAATTCTATTTCAGCTGGATCAGAACTGGCATGGATACGTCTGAGTTGCAAATTGCCCTTCCCCCCTCCCCAGCTCCAGTGTCGACATATCCTGTGTCGGGGGCCGTGTTTAAAATCACACGTCTTCCCGACATGGAAGATGTCACAGCATAGATGGTCCGGGGAGGTCATGAACTCCAGCTGAGCTTTGACCCCCTGTCCCAGAGCAGGGTTGATGCCACAGAACATTTGCTGGTTTCCAAGTGTCACCCAAGAAAGCTGACAAAACTCAGTGGTTTTAAGGAAAAGAATGTCCACGAACCACAGCCAAAGCAAAGGCTGACACAGACTCCTGTGGGCTTGAAACCCCTGAGATATGTGCAGTTCTGGTTTGGCTTCTAGTTGTCCGGTGTAGAAGTCCTCAGAGAGAGGGGATTAGCTGGGGTCACCTGTCTGCTGGGTCAGAGGAGACCGAGGAAATGTATGCCTTCCTCCATCTGGAAGGAGCTGCCTGAGGTACTGCCAGGCTTGGATAAACTCATCCTTCCTTTGGTCTTCATTGTGGTCTTGAACATGGGCTCCAAAAAGAACTAGCCAAACAAAAATAAATCAAAATAAAACCTTGTCTGACCTCCACAAACAAACATTGCCTTCAACCCAAGGAGGGTTATTTTGAAATAAAGCCTTAGTGTAGACCAGAGCTTACAGAGAGAGAATGAATTTCCTCTACAGCCTTTGCTGACAGCCAGCTGGCTTTTAGCTAATATAATAAATGGAGATATACCATCATCTCATAGAGGTGAAAGGGACCTCAAGAAGTCATCAAGTCCAGTCCCCTGACCTAACAGCAGGACCAAGTATCATCCCTGACAGATTTGTCCCAGATTCCTAACTGGTCTTCTCAAGGATTGAACTCACAGCCCGGAATTTAGCAGGCCAGGGCTCTACTCTCCCTCCCCTCTTCAGCTCAGATTATAGAGAGTGCTGCTCTAAGCTCCAGAGGTCCCCGGTTTGGTTTCGCCTGTCAGTGTTACACTGGGCTAATTTAGAATCATAGAATACCAGGACTGGAAGGGACTCGAGAGGTCATCGAGTCCAGTCCCCTGCCCTCATGGCAGGACCAAATACTGTCTAGACCATCCCTGATAGACATTTATCTAACCTACTCTTAAATATCTCCAGAGATGAGGATTCCACAACCTCCCTGGGCAATTTATTCCAGTGTTTAACTACCCTGACAGTTAGGAACTTTTTCCTAATGTCCAACCTAAACCTCCCTTGCTGCTGTTTAAGCCCATTGCTTCTTGTTCTATCCCCAGAGGCCAAGATGAACAAGTTTTCTCCCTCCTCCTTATGACACCCTTTTAGATACCGTAAAATCGCGAGTATAATGCACACTTTTTTCCCGGTTTTTTTAAGCATCAGAGTCAGGGTGCGCATTATCCATAGGAGGTTTTTTTAAAGTTTTAAACTCACCCTTGGCAGGCACGAGCTGGGCGGGGGGAGGGGTGGCAGGCACAAGCTCGGTGGGAGGGGGGGCCAGCAGGCGTGAGCTCAGCGCGCCGGCAGCTGGGTGGGGAGGCCCCCCCAGGCAGGTGTGAGCTCTGGCATGCGGGCAGCTGGGCAGGGGACAGGTTTCCTTCCCATTCCTTCCCTCCCTTTCTCCTGTATAAAGGGTGCGCATTATACATAGGAGTTTGGTTTTTTCATGATTTTAAGAGTCTAAACTCAGGGTGCGCACTATACATAGGTGCGCATGATACTCAAGATTTTACGGTACCTGAAAACTGCTATCATGTCCCCCCTCAATCTTCTCTTTTCTAAACTAAACAACCCAATTCTTTCAGCCTTCCTTCATCGGTCACGTTCTCTAGACCTTTCAATCATTCTTGTTGCTCTTCTCAGGACCCTCTCCAATTTCTCCACATCTTTCTTGAAATGTGGTGCCCAGAACTGGACAAAATACTCCAACTGAGGCCTAACCAGCACAGAGTAGAGCGGAAGAATGACTTCTCGTGTCTTGCTCGCAACACAACAAATTTACACTTTGTTCCACTGACATCAATGCAGCCAGGACGTTTACGTCAGATGAGGATTCACCCTTGATGCAGAAAAGAACCAGGATGACTGGGATGAGAGAACACCACCATTCCACCTCAGGTGGAACAGTACGCTAAAGCAAGCAAGGAGAATGGCAAGCCCGGGAAAGCACTTAAGCATGTGCTTAACTTTAAGCACATGCTTAAATCCGATTGGCTTGAATGGGAGATAAACTAAGTTGAAGTTATTTTCCTCAGTACGGATGCTTTCTGAATGAGGGTCCAGAAAGGACTGATCCTTAGAGCTTGGTGAAGGGGGCCCGGTGGGATTTGGACAAGGCTACGGATCAGATTTTGAGTTCAGATTCGGCATTGTGAGTAGCAGTGGGGAAATTTCCCCTTTCTGGGTTTCTGGAATCTGGGGGCTGTATCCTACTAGTCTCATTAACTAATCTTATCTATCTAGGGGCACGGCTACACAGCAGGGCTAAAGCCGAAATAAGCTACGCTACTTCAGCTTTGTCAATAGCTTATGTCGAAATAGTTTATTTTGGCTTTTGGCACTGTCTACATAGCAGAAAGTCTGAGGTAGAGCACTCTTCCTCCAACTTTCCTTACTTCCTGTACAATGAGGGTTACAGGAGTTGGAATAAGAAGTCCTCCAGCTCGACATTATTTTGACTTTGTGTCGAGATAACGGCTTGCTGTATAGACGCGCACTATGTTATTTTGGAATAAAGTAAGTTATTCCGAAATCATAGACTCATAGAACACTAGAACTGGAAGGGGCCTTGAGAGGTCATCAAGTCCAGTCACCTGCCCTCATGGCAGGACCAGGCACTGTCTAGCACTGAAATAATGCTGCTGTGTAGACATAGCCTAAGGCTGTGTCTAGACTGGCAAGTTTTTCCGCAAAAGCAGCCGCTTTTGCGGAAAAACTTGCCAGCTGTCTACACTGGCAGCTTGAATTTGCGCAAGAACACTGACGATCTAATGTATGATTGTCAGTGTTCTTGTGCAAATACTATGCTGCTCCCGTTCGGGCAAAAGCCCTCTTTGCGCAAATGTATTTGCGCAAGAGGGCCAGTGTAGACAGCTAAAAAGTGTTTTGCGCAAAAAAGCCCCGATGGCGAAAACGGCGATCAGGGCTTTCTTGCAAGAAACACGTGTCTAGATTGGCACGGACACTTTTCGCAAAAGTGCTTTGCGCAAAAGAGTCCGTGCCAATCTAAACGCCCTTTCATAAATGCTTTTAACGGAAAAACTTTTCTGTTAAAAGCATTTGCGGAAAATCATGCCAGTCTAGATGTAGCCTAAGTGTTTATATCACATCCACTACTGTACATGAACACAGTAGTGGATGTGATATAATTCACATGCCAGTCTAGACGTAGCCTAAGTGTTTATATCACATCCACTTCTGATATATGAACACAGTCAGATTCACCTGAACTTCAAAGGGATTTGGAATTGACATTCCTGTTTTGACTTGCTTCTGCTTCTAAGCCAAGCGACATCAAAAGTATCATAAGCATTTAAAATGCCTCTTCTTTCAGGTACTGCGTCTGTAAGTGACAGAACATTTCTTCCTTGGATTTATTATACATTCCAGCAAAGTGGTTTTGATGCGCCGTTCCTGCCTCTCGCTTCAAAGGGGTGAGCAAGCAATCTGCAGTCACACCGAGGAAAGCAGTGCTATGAAAAGTTTGAAAAAACTGAACACACAGAGACGCGGTTAATGAGAATCAGGAATCAGAATTTATTTTGCTCCGCTGTTATCATGGAAACACTTGGGGGAGAGAATGGAACATTTGAATGTGCCTTCATCAAACACACATTGTTGACAACTGCACAATATGAATATTTATACAGGCCTGATCCAAAGCCCACTGACGTCAGTGGAATGATTTTCACGGATTGTAATTCGGTTTGGATCAGGCCCAGGCCCAAATTATCTACTTATATAAAAAGTCAATTAAAAAAAAAACAGACCGCCTTCTGGGTGTTGCAGACACACAGGGTAATGATTGTACATTTGTGTAGCCCCTTTCACCCAAACTGCTCCCAAAGGGGGCATCTACACTGCACCATAATTTGAAATAAGCTACGCAATTTGAGCTACGCAAATTGCGCATCTTATTTCGATGCTATTTCAAACTAGCTTATTTCATCATTTGGCGCTGTCTACACAGAACTTATTTTGAAATAAAGCGCTACTCCGAAATGTCCCTTACTCCTCATAGAATGAGGTTTACAGGGATGTTAGAATAGCGAATCCAAAATAACGGGCTTGCTGTGAAGACATGGGATGAGGCTATGTCTACACTGCAGTTCTTTTTTGGAAAAAGGTATGTAAATTGCGAACTGCACTTTGTGTAACTTTTTCCGATTCTTTTTTTGGGAAAGGCTTTTCTGACATTTGGCCCATCTATTCCTCATAAAATGAGGAATACAGGGTTTCTGAAAGAACGCGCCCATTTTTTCAGAAACTGATCCGAAAAAGCGGATGCATTCTGTAGTGTAGATACAGCCAGAGTTGCAATATAGATGCACCCAAAGTTTTTGGGGACCTTTATTAACTGTTCATACAGATTGTATACACTGCATGGACGAGTCCCTTTACCTATAACTGAAAGGCAGCTACTTATGGGGGGAAAATGCAGCAGCTGTTTAACTTACCTTCCTTGTCCTGTGACTGCAGAGGTATTAATCGCTCATTTCATATCTTGTGGTCTCTAGCATCCTATCCTAAATGATCTGTCCCGTCTGGTCCAGCAGAACCTCTTTTAGCCGAGCCAGCCTTCGCCAGCTTCTCTGTGTTAACCGAACAGTCAGGGCACGCACAGGACTTTGGGAAATGGCACCTCCGTGGCAATTCTTCCGTAACCAGTGTTTTCAGCCTCGCAATGACCTAGCGAGAATGTGTAGTAAGACCATTGGGCGCTAGAGAATATTAAAAACACCCAACAAAGGGAGAGTCACTAGCAGGGTTCCCCCTAAGATTTTCCACCCATGAGCGAAGGGAGTTTTGTCTCGTGCACCAGTATTGAGGTCATGGGCGCTTGTTCGGATGGGCGCCCCATGGCACCCAAGTTATAAACCTCTCCCTTTTCCTCTCTGCTGCCATGTCTCCCACCCTCCCCTCGCCCCATCTGCTCCCCTGGTGCCTGCTGCTGCCCCCCACCCTCCTCTGCTGTCCTGACTCCTGCTCTTCCCACTTCCCTCAGACCTTTGGGGACTTGCCCTCCTCCCCATCCTCCTTGACCCCTGCACCTGCCCTTCTCTTCTCCCTGTGCCCACCCCTCCTCTAGCTCCCCTTCCCGTCCCCTCTCCTAACACCTCCCTCTACCCACCTGCCCTACCTCTCTCCTCTGGTGCCCGTCCCTCCCCTCCATGTGTCTGCCCTTCTGCTTCACCCCCACAATCCCCTGGCACCTGCACCCTTCCCTCACTGCCCTGCCCTGCTTGCCCTCTTCCTCCCTGGTGCCCACCCCCTCACCACCCTCTGCCCCGGTTCTCCTCATGCTCCTCTGTGCCCTCACACATGACTTGCTCCATCCCCTGCCTTTCTCCTGCTCACCCCTCCTTTCAACCCCTCTTCCCCCAGCACCCACTCCTCCCCTCTCTCCCCTCCTCTTGCCCCATTGTCCGTCCCTTCTCCTCTCCCAGCATCACCTTGTCCCCTCCCTTCTCATACCCCTGCCCCTCCGGCCCTTTCCCCTCATTGCCTCCTCTTGGTCTCCTGGCATTTGTATCTTCTCCACCCTGCCCCTTGGTGCCTTCCCTTTCTTCTCCTTCCCTGCCCTCCCTTCCCCTCAGAACAAGCCCTTTTCTCTCCTCACCCCTATTTTCTCCTTAGTTCTCCCCCTGTCCCTTCCCTCACTTTCTACCTGGAAAGCAGTTTGCGGGGGCTGGATCAGGGGCCACTGTGCTATTCTTAGTACCGCACTCCTGGCCCCAGAAGCCCCCACCGCCCCATCCCCAGCTGCTCCCGGAGCAGGACCGGGTGGAGAAGAGGCCACCCGCGGTGCTATTTTTAGTACCACAGTCCCAGTTCCTGCAGGTGGCTCAGCTCCTCAAGCTGCAGCTGCACGAGGCCCATTCCAGCTGCAGCAGCCTTACCAGAACAGCCTCACCTCGTGTGCCCAGGCTCCAGGCAGAGCAAAAGGGCAGCCACTCACTGCCAGGAACCTTCCAGGCCACTGGCTGCCGCCGCCACTCATAAGAACATAAGACCGGCCATGCTAGGTCAGACCAAAGGTCCATCTAGCCCAGTGTCCTGTCTGCCAACAGTGGCCAATACCAGATGACCAAGAGGAGGGAACACAACAGGTAACCCTCACATGGTCCCTGTCCTGTCATCCTGGCATTCAGTATTCAAGCACTTCCAAGTGCTTCATATCCCCTTTTTAATGATTCCCAACATTCTGTTGTAACTGCATCCATACTCTATGGGACTGGTATGTGGGCCTGCACAACTCTGACTGTCTAAGCATTACTTACTGGTTGGGCTGGAGGGCTGATCTATATAGAGAGTTACTGGTGTGTTTTCAAATGGGCTGAGTTCAATGGTTGCAAACTTTTGCTTGCACACACTTCAATAATTTTCAACCTGTCTTGCTGACTTTGACTACAGGTTGAACCTCTCCAGTCTAGCACCCTCAGGATCAGACCAGTGCCCAAACAGAGAATTTGCCAGATCACAGGTGGTCAATATCATCTAGCAGCATTATCAACATTTCCACTGCTTACCAGGCTCTTAGAAGACATTTTGGGGTAAATTAGAGCAAAATCACAGCCAAGAACACAGAGCCAGGACTGGTGGCTGTAAACAAACTTTATGGGACTGTGAGAAACTTGGCCACACCCATGGTAAGTGGACACCCAACTATCTAAAATCATGCTGGATTACGGATGTTGCTGGACCATTGAGTGCCAGATAAGAGAGGTTTAACCTATACTATCAAGTTAACTTCTCTTGGATGGATAGAAAGAACCTGTGCAAGGATGTCGCCCCTGTCTAACTTAATCCATTTAGAAACCAATGTGATCACTGTGGGGAAGAGTCTATTTCTAGGTAAGTCTAGTCTTGGAGAGAGGAAAAACAATGAGAAACTAGGTCCCGATCCTGCAAATGTAGCCCACTGCTGAGTAAGTGTCATAGAATCATAGAATGACAGAGCTGAAAGAGACCTCAGGAAGTCATCAAGTCCAGCCCCCTGCTCAAGGCAGGACCAATCCCAATTAAATCAACCCAGCCAGGGCTTTGTCAAGCCGAGACTTAAAAACCTCTAGGGATGGAGATTCCACCACCTCCCTAGGTAACCCATTCCAGTGCTTCCCCACCCTCCTAGTGAAATAGTTTTTCCTAATATCCAACCTAAACCTCCCCCACTGCAACTTGAGACCATTGCTCCTTGTTCTGCCATCCGTCACTACTGAGAACAGCCTCTCTCCATCCTTTTTGGAACCCCCCTTCAGGAAGTTGAAGGCTGCTCTCAAATCACCCCTCGCTCTTCTCTTCTGCAGACTAAACAAACCCAAATCCCTCAGCCTCTCCTCATAGGCCATGCGCTCCAGACCCCTAATCATTTTGGTCACCCTCCGCTGGACCCTCTCCAATACGTCCACATCCTTTCTATAGTGGGGGGCTAGGGGGGCAGAACTGGACAAAATACTCCAGATGTGGCCTCACCAGAGCCGAATAAAGGGGAACAATCACTTCTCTGGATGTGCTGGCACTGCTCCTCCTAATGCACTCTAACATGCCATTACCCTCTTGGCTACAAGGGCACACTGTTGACTCATATCCAGCTTCTCATCCACTGTAATCCCCAGGTCCTTTTCTGCTGAACTGCTACTTAGCCATTCGGTCCCCAGCCTGTAACAATGCCCATCAGATTTCTTGTGGCCCAATCATCTAATCTGTCCAGGTCACTCTGGACCCTATCCCTGCCCTCTAGCGTATCTACCTCTCCCCCTAGCTTAGTGTAATCTGCAAACTTGCTGAGGGTGCAACCCATCCCCTCATCCAGGTCATTAATAAAGATGTTGAACAAAGCCAGTCCTATAACAGATCTGTGGGGCATGCCGCTAGAAACCGACCACCAACCTGACATTGAGCCATTGATCACTACCCATTGGGCCCGACAGTCTAGCCAGCTTTCTATCCATTTTACAGTCCATTTATCCAATCCACATTCCCTTAACTTGCTGACAAGAATATTGTGGGAGACCGTATCAAAAAGCTTTGCTAAAGTCAAGGTATATCACATCCACTGACTTTCCCATATCCACAGAGCCAGTTACCTCATCATAGAAGCTAATCAGATTGGTCAGGCACGACTTGCCCTTCGTGAATCCATGCTGACTATTCCTGATCACTTTCCCCTCTTCCAAGTGCTTCAGAATGGATTCCTTGAGGATCCCCTCCATGATTTTTCCGGGGACTGAGGTAAGGCTGACTGGTCTGTAGTTCCCTGGATTAGATGGTGTTCCCTTCTGATTTCTTCCCTGAGAGGTCCCTGCCAAAGCATTCTCCATTGCAGTGCCTGTGGAGAAAGCCTGAAAGCGGTTACTTACCTCTACGTGAATGGGGGGATACCTGAGTTGGCCTCCTTCTTCTTCTAGAGGTTACCTGCTTCCAGTGTTCTTCTTTGTCCTGTACTGCCCTGACTGGCTCTTTAGCCTGCTGTGCCTGCAGGAGTAAACGCTGCCTTCTATCGAGGAAGTCTTCATCCTCTCTGATGGAACGTAGGGTCGATACTTGGGCCTCAAGTCCTCTAATTTTTTCTTCCAAAATGGCGACCAGCTTGCACTTAGTGCAGATAAAATCCCTTCTTTCTTCCGGGAGGAAGACAAACATGGTACATGCTGTGCAGGTAACCGCAGACCTATCACTATCCGTACCTGCCACAGCTTCTGCCTTGTGCTTAATTCTCAGAGGCTATGATTCTGGTACAGCTCCAACTAGAGGGGTTGAGCTCAAGAAGGAGAAACTTGTGCTGTTACCCTGGAGGGCCCCTACCTCCGCTTGACAGCTGCTACACGAACACTTATGGACCGACATAATGTGAAGCACGCAGGCCGTGTTCCTGAAGTCAGGGCTCGACCTTAATTTGCAAGCTTGCACATAACTAACAAGTGCAGCCTTCCCTGTGAATTCATACGGAAGGGCTCAATTAATGAATAGTGCTTGGAAACCATCATGTCACACTTCTTGAGCAGAGCCTGCCTGGGGGGCAGTAGCTTTTGGCAATTATGTAAAGTAGGTCCATTAAAAAACCCACAATTGTTCAGGCTTGTGAAATATGTCAGTGGTGGGCATGTAGTTCGATTTATTTTAGATCCAAGGGAAACCAGGACACTTTAGGGCTACTTAGCCACTTTCTGATTTATTGCAAGCTTTAAGCAGTTAATACAGTTGTTTAAGTGTACAAGCCTTAAGAACAATGACTATACAATTTAAACCTTAAATACTATACATTCTAAAGCAAATAATACAGTGCAAAAGCAATTACTAAAAGATCTACTATATACAATAATAAAACCTAATTCACTTACACTTCACCCATGTGCTACCTACAGTGCCAGGCAGGAGGTCGTGGTTCCGTCTTTTCCCATGCATAGGAATGCCACCACTGACATAGCCGGTGTGAAGGGCCTAATCACTTCTAGTTACCTCGAGCAGGATGTGTGGGTCGATCCTGCCCATTCCCTCCTATCGATTGTTCTTACTAAACCCAATTTATAGCAAAGCGAACTTGGTCGTTCTAATAATATTTACCACTTGATGACGTATTGTGTAGGATGCATCAAATGCCCAATGCCCCTATTTGGGGTACATCCTGCTACTCAGGTTGTTACTGCTATGTGCGCAGTTGGCAGTTTCATGGCTGCATCTGTACTTTATGCTTATCAGAACAAAAGTACCAGTCCAAGGCTGCTTATCCTGTGTGTTCTTGACGTGATCTTGGGTCCCATGCTTAATCTGCATTGTTATGCAAAACAATTCCTGACGCTTGGGCCTTGCCTGCGTGTTTTGTTGCACCAGACTTGAGAGAGGCCAGAAATCCACACTTTGGACCAGGCAGACATCACCAGTTATAGCCAAAGCAGGGTAGTGCAGGCTCCCCCACAGTGGTAGGCATAAAAAGGGAAAATAATATTTGTATAGTTGCATCTTGATGAGCATAATGAGGAAACAATCTGGATAGAAATATAAACTAGAAAATCTAATGGGGTATGAGAATTTAGCAGCCCAAAAATTGAATCATTACTATAGTTGGGGCTCATGAGGGATAGATAAGATCAGGCATAATATTGGAAGCCACTGGGCAAGCTTTTGGATGTCTTACCTGAACATAAGAGGGGCCAGACTGGGTCAGATCAAAGGTCCATCTAGCCCAGTGTCCAGTCTTCTGACAGTGGCCAATAGTAGGTGCTCCGGGAAGGAATGAACAGAACAGGGAAACATCAAGTGCTCCCACAATATACGAACTAGAGGTCACCAAATGAAATTAACAGGCAGCAGGTTTAAAACAAACAAAAGGAAGTTTTTTCTTCACTCAGCGCTCAGCCAACCTGTGTAACTCCTTGCCAGGGGATGTTGTGAAGACCAGGACTTTAATAGGGTTCAAAAAAAATAACTAGATAAATTCATGGAGGTTAGGTCCATCGATGACTATTAGCCATGATGGGTAGGGATGGTGTCCCTAGCCTTTGTTTGCCAGAGGGTGGAAATGGATGACAGAAAAGGGATCACTGATGATTCTCTATTCTGTTCACTCCCTCTGGCCACTGTCAGCAGATAGGACACTGGGTGAGGTGGACCTTTGGTCTGACCAGTGTGGCTGCTGTTATGTTTCATTTCTTGTGAGATGGGTGTTAATACTTGCCTTCTCCACAGAGGTCAGGCTGACTCATTTATAATTCTTGGCTTTTTCCCCCCTTTTAAAGAAGGGCATGATGTTGGCCCTTCTCCAATCTTGCAGGACCTCTCCTGCCATCCATGAGTTTGCCAATACGATTGGCAGCTGCTCTGAGATTTCTTCAGCCAATTCCTTCAGCACCCTGGAGTGAATAGCATCCAGCCCCACTGAATTAAAATCATTTCAATTCCTCAGAAGGTGTTGGACATCTTCTGGGACCACCGGCGCCTGCTCCATCCCCACCTGCTACGTTTTGACATTAAGCAATAAGTTGACCCCCTTTTGTGCAAGTTGAGCATGGGACGGGCACTTGCCATAGATTTATAGGCTGCAGGGTGAGAGAACATCCCCAAAACAGATCTGTAACGCAACCTCAGGGCAGCCCCGTGCTTTTGGGTTTCATCCTGCTACTCATGCCAGCTGAACTTCTAGGCGTTCACTGGTCACCAGCTTGTCATCTGCCTTAGCCAGTTCCAGAAAGGCGCTTTTCCTTTCCCATATCCGATGGTGAGCCACCAGAAGGCTTAGAAGAACTAGTCTTTACTCTCGGCTCCGCCACTCACTCCCTGGATAGCCTTGCACAAATCACTTAACCTCGGTCGCGGCATTGCCTCTTTAAACTGAGGCGTTTCGTCCGCTTCTTTAAAGTTGAGAAAAACAGATGAAAGGCATTAGAAAGGCCAACTTCTGTGAAGTCACCTGGGCTGCACGGAGTCTAAATTAAGTCAGAATGTGGCGCTATTAATAAAAAAATAATGTTCCCATTTAAGACCAGACCTGCACTAATTCATAAAGAGTCATTAAAATAATTAGAGCTGACTTCCTGCTACGTGATTCTGAGATGACTGTTGGGCAAAGAACAGCAGAGTGGCACCCAAACTCACACATTGAAAGCAGGGTAATTTCCTAATTAAGCCTGAGTGTGAATAATGAGGGCTAGGAAAGCTGGCAGCGGGGGCAGATCTCAGTTGGCACTCACAGGAAGGAGTGTTAAAAGCTTTTCAGCTGCAGCTGTGGAGAGAGGCCTGTCAAATTCAGAGGCTCAGAAATGAATACCAGCATCTAGGTCACAGCCTCCGAAGATTTTCAACAGACTCGGAGTATGCAGTCCCAATCGAAAACCTCCGACGGAGCGCAACAGACTCTTGGTGTAAAGACTGAGGGTACGTCTACACAGCAGCATTATTTCAGAACAACTGACATTATTTCTCGCTAACACAGAGCGCGTCTACACGGCCCCATTATTTCAAAATACTGCGAGCTAGAGGACTTCTTACTTGGACTTCTGTAACCCTCATTTCCTGAGAAGTAAGGGAAGTCAAAGGAAGAGGTGTCGCCCTTTGACTGCCTGGTGGAAAGATAAGGGATGTCCTGAGGGTACCATATCAGGTACATTCTGGAGTGGCCTAGGAGTTAGGGCATTGGCCTGAGGACCCCCTGGTTGTGGGTTTGAGTTCCACCCACCTAGGAGCATTGCTAAAAGCCAAGTGAAGCTATGTAGATGTCAGCTATGCAGTTGACATAGAAGTTACTCATCTTATTTTGACTTTTGCCCTGCTGTGTAGATGTGCCCGGATAGAGCAAGATGGACATATAATATGCAAAGGGGTCTTTATTGAGCTGTGTCAGGACTCTCAGGTATTTTACCTGAGTTGATAGGGTTAATTTAGACCCTGTAAAAATGACCAAACTAGTTTAAGTGTTTTCCTCCCATGTGCATTGCTGTGCATTCATCAGCCTGGAATGTTATTTGTCATTGTGTTACCCATTCGCCTAGCTCATTTTGACCTCTTTACAGCTCTCACAAATGAAATTTTTTCCAATTTAAGTAATTCCAGAGGAAACAAAATTGTTCACTTAGGCTACGTCTAGACTGCATTGCTTTGCTGGGATACCCGGAAAAGCAATGCCACGTCCAAGGAACGAATCCGCTTTTCAAAAAAAAAAATCGAAATAGCAGAGGCGCTCTTTCACCATCCCCGTAAACGCTGAGGCATAAGGGATGTGTCAAAAGAACACTTTTTTCCAAAATTTGGTGCAAATTGCGTATCTTTTTCTGATTTAACTCTGCAGCCTAGACATAGCCTTAGGGTATGTCTACACAGCAACATTATTTCAAAATATCTAGCGTTATTTCAAAATAACTTAACCCGCACGTGTCCACACAGCAGGCAGTTATTTCAAAATAATGTCGAAATCCTGTCGAGCTGGAGGACTTCTTACTCCAACTCCCATAACCCTCATTGTACGAGGAGTAAGGGAAGTTGGAGGAAGAGTGCTCTATTTTGAAATAAGTGCTGTGTCGACTCTCCCAATTTCAAAATAAGCTATTTCGAAATAAGCTACACAATTGACGTTGCTCAATTTGTGTAGCTTATTTCGAGGTATGCCCTGCTGTGTAGAAGCACCCTCAGTTCTAATTGACATTTTCTGTTACAGATTTTGAAAGCCCTAACACAAGACACATTTCAGTTCAACAGAAAAGAACAATTTTGGTTTTCTTCCATTTTTTTTTGTCTTCAAAAAAAAAAAAAAATCCCCTCACAAACATTGTGAATGAAATGAGTTTTGTTTTGTGGAAAGAAAGTTGGATTTTTCAACCAGTCACTTTGAAAAAAAAAACACCCAAGAAACAAAACCTCGGTTTCTAGTCTTATGTTGGCCTTTTTTTCCTCCCAGTTTGTTGGGACGTCGAGTTGATGAATGCAATAGAAGACTGACAGAGGCGGATTTACCACATCGATACTCACAATCCCAACTGAAGACCATGAGCGTCTTTTTTGAAGAAGCCTGGCTCATTTGCTGTCTCTCTGTCTTCAACCTTGGTCTTAAAATAGCTCCATTCCAAGAAGCTGTCAAGCGATGTCAGCCCAGATGCACCGGAACATTCTCCCTTTTGTCGGTAGCAGCCAAAGTAGAATGATAACGAGCTGTAATTGCACCATGCTCTGCCATCCTTCACTTCGACATATGCCATTGTCTGAGGCTGTGATAACGGCACCCTGTCTTCAAACTGTTGCCGAGTCATCCCGGTGATGTGCAGAGACTACACCAGCGATTGGCAGCCAAGGCTAATGAGTGGACCGCCCGAGTGGCTCTCCTCTTCTCAGTGGCCCGCAGGATTGAAATCGGGCATGTGCACTAGCCATGGCCCCAAGGACAAGATTAAATACATTGCACGTGGTTCTCCTTCTGTGGCGTCCCCTTTCCACACAAAGGGATCTGCCGGCAAAGGTAACACAAAGAAGGGGAGGGAGTGCCCGGCTTTCCCAATGGGGTGTGCCATCAGCATGCATCTGATGTGCCACTTCTCAGCCAGGGTCTGCTTGACCCGCCCCACTGCTGAAAGCCCCACCCCCACGCCAACCCTTCCCGCTAACCCCCACCCCGCCTCTTCCCTGACTCCTCCCCTGAGCATGCCCTGTCCCTCCTCCTTTCCCTCTCTCCCAGCATTTCCAGAGTGCTGTGCATCAGCTGATTCAGGTCCCATCCCTGCCCCCTCCCTCCTTCCCAGAGGACAAACACAAGGAATCAGATTATTTGTGCCCCGCCCCTCTCCCTCCCTGCCTCCTGGAGCCTGAAGGCTGTGAATCAGCTGATTCCCAGCACTCAGGAAGTGCTGGGAGGGAAGGGAGGAGGAGGTAACAGCAGGGGCCCCAGTGTGAGAGAGGTGCAGGGGGAGGGGATGGGGGGGGGGCATAGGCTGCAAGTAGAGCCCTGATGGCTGCATATTAACCATGGGTGGCAAGTTGCCCACCCCTGGACTAGACAGTAAACGAGGTGATCAGACTGACATTCAAATGCATTCCCAGGGATCTGACTGGGTTACGTTCAATTGCTCCCGATCCATTTCCCCCCCTCTTATCTTAATGTGAGAGACGCGTTAGAACGTTCAGTGCTTGGGAGGAGGGAGGGATGAGTTCAAATAACCCCCCTTTCAAACTCACAACTTTACTCATCCCTTTTGGCCATGTCGCCAGCTCCACAGACAGGAGGGATCCTCTCGGGATCACTGGAAGGGAAGTTGGTTCAATTCCTGCCTCTACCATAGACTCCCTGTAGGACCGGGGACAAATGTGTGGATCGCGCCGTGCCTCGGTTTCCCCAAAAGGAGCATAATCACGTTTCCTTTCTCCACTCCTTTTGTCTGTTTTGACGGCGAGCTCTTCAAAGCAAGGGCTGTCGCTTTCTATGTGTTTGTACAGCACCACGCACAATGGGCCCTCCTGCCAGTCCCAAAGTCTCTAGGTGCTGCTGTAACACAAGCAACACATTATTATGTATTACCGTATTTTAGCGAATATACCCCATACCCGAATATACCCCGCAGTTTTTCCAAATTGAGTAAAAAAAAATCTTGTATACCCCACGCATGAGTATAACCCGCAAGGTATACAAGACTTTTCTGTGCCAGGGAGTACATTCGCTAATTTACGGTGCTGGGGGGGGAGGGGGGGGGTGGAAATTAGCCAGCCTAATTCCCTCCGGTTCCTGCGGGTACTCACTGCCCCAGTTCCTGTGCAGCCACCAGCCTCCAAGCGGGGGAGCACTCATCCCCCTGGTTTAAATGCTTGGAAATGATATTTGATAAGTGACGACTGGCCTGGGACCCACAACAAACCCGGTTAATGGGGGTCCAGCAAAAAAGTCATGTCAATTTGGAGTTGTAGTGAGTCAGCGTGCCCTCCCGCTGACCTGGATGAAGAAACTTTCCCCAAGGACACCTTGGTGGGCGGTGCCAGAGCCCCCCAGCCCCGCCCACAGGAAACAGGAAGTCAGGGCTGGGGGTATAAGAAGAGGAGTTCCAAGCTCAGTTAGAGCTTGGCTGGCGAGCAGGGCAGAGGCTCTTCCTCACCCCCAGCAGAGGAAGGCCCTGCCACGCTGCCCCCAGAGGGAGGATTGGGTTGGGCCGCCTGGGCTATTGCCAGGCCCTGAGCACTGGCCTAGCCCGCCACGGCTACCACCGGACCCAGATAACTGGTCAAGGCTGCGGAAGCCGCTGCCCGAACCCATAGATTTACCCAGACCTGAGGCGGCCATGGCTGTCTGGGCCAATGCTCAGGGTCCGGCAATGGCCCAGACGGCCCAACCCAATCCTCCCTCTGAGGGAAGCGTGTCAGGGCCTTCCTCCGCTGGGGCTGGGGAAGAGCTTCTGCCTGCTTGGCAGCTGAGCTTTAACTGAGTTTGGAGCTCCTCTTCTTATACTCCCAGCCCTGAGTCAGGCCTATTCCAAAATAACTTAGTCCGCGTCTACACAGCAGGCAGTTATTTTGAAATAATGTAGAAACACTGTCAAGCGGGAGGACTTCTTACTCTGACTCCTGTAACCCTCGTTGTATGAGGCGTAAGGGAAGTTGGAGGAAGAGGGCTCTGTTTCGAAAGAAGTGCTGTGTCGACGCTCCCAATTTCGAATTAAGCTATGCAATGGACGTCACTCAATTTGCGTAGCTTATTTCGAGTTAAGTCCTGCTGTGTAGACGCACCCTCAATGAAGACAAGTGAGTTTGTAGTTTCCACGTGAGGTTCAGGAGGGACCATAAGGTATATCTCAGCCTCAACTCTTACTAAAACTACGAGCTGGTTTACGTTAGAAAATTAGAGCCACCTAGCTACATTACTGAGGGATGTGAAAAATCCAAAATCCAGAGCAACATCAGTAAGTTGACATAAATTCCAGTGTAGATGGTGCAAAGTCAATGGAAGAATTTTTCTGCTCACTTAGCTATCGCCTCTCAGGGAGGTGGACTACCTCCGCAGATAGAACCTCTCCTGTTGGCGTAGATCATTTTGTACTTTGGACCACCACAGATGCACAGCTATTCCACTGTAATGTTTCAAGGCTAGACAAGATCTAAAACTGCCTTCCTTACTGGCCATCCGGATGAGCACACTCTCTGCCGTTATGTGAACCTGCCCAGCTGCCCATGCCGACTCCATATGCCGGATGTACTCTGGGTTGGGCCAGTAAAGAGATATTGAATCTCCTGGACCTATGGGACGAGGAGGCTGTGCAAACACAGTGGTGGACCAGCCATAGGAACATGGACATCTAGGAGCAGATTGCACAGGGGATGAGGAGACGGAGGAGGACAGGGACCAGCAGCAGTGCCACGTGAAAACAAAGAAACACCAGCAAGTGTAACCCACACACCTAGTGTGGTTCACTGTTCCACGTAGTGGCACTTAGACCACTTACAGTGAGAGCTAAGAACAAGGGAGCTCTACAGCCTAAGCTGAGATCCAGCTGGTTTTATAGCTCAAGCTGTAAAGGATCCTATACTGAGGGTATGTCTACACTACAGAGTTATTTCGAAATATCTAATTTCAAAATAGTTATTTCGGAATATCTTATTTTGAAATAACATGTCTACACACAAAATGCATTTCAAAATAGCTTTTTGCTGTTTCTAAATAGCGTGTCCGCACTGATTGGACGCTGAATCGCATTTAAGGCCAGCCAGAACTGGTTCAGGCAGGGCATCAGGTCAGAAGTTACCTTGTGGCCAGGGCAGCCAGCAGGGCACCCTGCAAAGGGCTGGAGGCCCCCTATTTTGAAATAAGCATCTACACAGCGCTTATTTCAAAATAGCAATTTTGAAATTGGCGCTATTTTTCGTGGAATGAGGTTTACCAATTTCGAAATAAGCCTGCTATTTCGAATTAATTTCAAAATAGCAGTTGGCTTGTATAGACGCTAGGAAAGTTGTTTCGAAATAACGGCTGTTCTTTGGAAATAACTTTGCTGTGTAGACATATCCTAAGCTCCAGAGGTCCCAGGTTCAAGTCTGCCCCAGGGTGGTTACATTAGCAAGGGGCCATTAATGTTTGGTTAGCCAAAGTGAGTGTGAATGCTCCTTCCCCTTTTTTAATTCTCTTCCAGACATTTGTTAAGGTCTTAATGCATTTCCTTTTAACGTGCACAGCATTTGTAAGTGTTTTCGTTACTCAGTAGAACTGGATGGTCTGACAAATAATTCATCTTTATTTGTGTCCAAGATATATTGCAGAATGCCCGGCAGTAGAGAAAGCAGCCTCTGACTTTTTGCCATACCCTGTGACATAACTCGTAGGATCAGGGACAAACACATTGTAATGATCATAAATCTGCAGCAAGCATTACACAATTAATAGGGGCACTGGCAGCTTTATATTCATAAAGGTGCACCAGGCACCACGTCATTCCTAACAGGCCCCCGCAGTGCAGGTCCTGGTAGAGAACTATTGTGGCGCGCTGTTCAAGGACTCTTTCAAAGCTACCCTGAACTGTATAGCTCTGTATTGAGCTCTTCTGCTAGTCCTTGTGTCTGGCTCTTTAAATTCAACAGTCCTATTCCAGGCACATCCCATTGTCCTGGCACATCCAAACTCTGGCGTTGCTTTAAGTGATGATAAAGGGAAGCTGTGTACCGAATGTGGTGGTCCAAGTTCTTACTGTTTAGGAGGAGTTCTTGAACAAACAGCTGGATAGACAGATGACTCTCTCAAATATATAGTAGATAATACATATAACATACCCCCCCATATGTAATAAACCAGTAAATATATTAATGCTGTTATATAAATCCATGGTATGCCCACACCTTGGATACTGCATGCAGTAGCGGCTGACTCATTTAAAGAAGGATATATTAGAAGTGGAAAAGATGCAGAGAAGGGCAACAAACATAATTACGGGAACAGCTTCCTTCTGAGAGGAGAGTAAAATGACTGGGACTGTTCAGCCTGGAAATGAGACCACGAAGGGGGGGGCGGGATATGGTTGAAAACTGTAAAATCAAGACCGGTGTGGAGAAAGGGTACGTCTACACAGCACGCTTATTTCAAAATAAATAGCACATCTACACTACTGGGAAGCCTCAAAATGAGTCCGAGGCAGGCTCCCCTAATGTGAATGTGCTACCTCGAATTAGAGCCCCAGGAGGCAGTGGGAGTAATGACTTTGAATGGCCCTAGGGAGGCGCTATTTCAAAATAGCAGCAGTGGAGCGTCCACACTACAGCTATTTCGAAATAGCGCATCTATATGACCAGGAAGCCTCAAAATGAGTCCAAGGCAGGCTCCCCTAATGTGGATGCGCCACATCGATTTAGAGTCCCAGGAGGCACTGGGGAGGAATTTTCATGCATGAACAAAATCATTGGCTAAATTCTTACTGCAGAATATTTGAGCATAGGAAGTACAAAATGATACAGCATGAGATCTGGATTCCATGTTAAAGTCTGAAGCCCTGGAAATTAGAGGAACAGAATACATTACATCTTCTGAACCAGGTGGGTATGATCCCCAACACTACTGAGAGAAGAAGATACATCTCATTTATGCAGAGGATGTTTCTGGCGAATGCCTACGCTTTAAGGCAAAAGAGTTTTGTAATGTCAAGGTCTGCACCGTAATGTCAAGGTCTTTTCTCCACGTCTGTGAATGGCTGATGGATCTGGGAGGAAGGGTTTGGAAGCTAGAATTCATGTGCCCTCCGTGAGCAGTGACATTTATGATTATTTTCCTCCTTTAAACGTTGCATGAGAACACTGTTGTTAAGGAACAAAGGTGGCTTCTCCTAAAGTCTGGCACGTCACTTACGTAAAGGGCAACTCTTGGAGAGTCTTGCGAGAGAATCTGCCCTATTGCTACATTCAAGGCTGTGAATTGAAAGCGAATCTCTGGCAATAATCTGGATTCTTCGTGAAGTTTTCTTAGTGTTTATAAGCTGCCTTATCTGCTTTACTTCATGTTCTTGGCAAAGCCGAATGACAGAAGGAAACAGCAAGGTTTGAAGTCCACTGATTCCTGTTTCCAGCCCTTGTGGCAGCAGGGGATTAGGTGCAACACACCCCTCTTCTCTAAATCCAATGCTTCAGAAGCAGGCAAATCCTCAATGCTGCTGCCAACGTGCTCTAGGGGAAGGTGGACTTTAACCAGTCTGGCTACTGCCTCAGTTTCTCCATCTTGCCCTGTTAACCAAACTCCTTTTCAATAATCTCCTGTCACAGGGTGGCACTGACCTCACATCTGGCTGAGTGTGGGTCCCTGCGTTGCGTCAGTTGGTTAGCTGAACGCCTCTTCGGCAACTCAGCCCTCTAGCCAAACCGCTCTTCCATGGTACACCTCTAGCGGGTCCATCCCGGTGCCCTCTGTCTGCTGCCCCACTCCGGATGAGAGTGGTGCCTCCAGGCCTTCCCCTCCTCGAGACAACTCCTTTGCCCTTACCTCAGGATCTTTACCTTTCAGTCCACAGCGTCTCTGCACCTCTCCACTGGGAGCTGTCCATTGTGCTACTGCTCCCTCAGCCAGCCAGTTTCCCTTGGTCTTCTCCCCTTCAGGACCCCACAGCAACTGACTGCTGCTGAGCTTTGCAGCGTCTTTTGTAGGCCTCCCTGAATCCTGATTGCCAACTTCTTCTGTCACTCTAGATTCCTGGAGGACTTCTCTATGGCCCTTGCTGGGCCTTGTCCATCTCATCACACCTGCCCATCTGGGACTGTGGATTATTAACATGACGTTCACAATGCCATGAGATTTTTCCAACCAAGCGTCCTACCTGGCTCACCGTCTTTGATGCAAGGATCCAGTCCCAAATGGGGCTTTGCATCCTTCTTGTCTAGCCAACCATAGCTGGCTCCCGACTCCCTGCAGTCCTCTTCCCCAGCCTTCTACCACAGAGCTTTGGAGGGTTACTCGGTTTTACCTTCTCTGATAGCCTGATTGTTTGGCATGCATGCCTGGGAAGCTATCTGACCCCTGCCACACAAACTCCCCTCTATCATCCTCTTCCGGTGCACTCAGCCAGGCCGCCTGACGATCCTTTCCCTGGCTCTTCTCCCAGCCCTTTAATGAAGCACTCACTCATAGGCCTGCTGTCCCTGGTCAGCTTCCCTTATTGAACACAGGCAGCCCTTATCTCTCTTAGTAAGACTGATTCCCAGGGTATGTTTTCACTGCCGAGTTAGCCTTGTGCTGGGGGCCGGGGTCAGCACACGAAGCCTCTTTCCTCTCCCCGGGGCTCACGGCTGTTCAAACAGAATGCTACGATGGCTGCTTACCTCAGCAGCATGTCAGGGGCAGGCGGGGAGTCTGTCTAAGGCTCGCTGCTGTATCTGCAGGCCGGATCTGGTGGCCTGGAAGGCTGGATCCAGCCCATGGAGGGTATTGTGCCCAGGCCTGGTTTAGCCACAACCAGTCCTGTGTGTGGGCAGGGGTTACATTAGAACAGTGTTCCCAATTGGTGCCCTGCAGAACCCTGGGGTTCCATGAAGTGAAAGTAAGGGTTCCGTGAGAACGCAGCACTCCCCCGGCCCCTCTTAAAGAGACAGTCTATTTTGCGGCTTTTTTTTTTTTTTTTTTTTTTTTTGTGACCAATTCTAGCAGGGCTTTTTTGCGGTGGGGGGGGGGGAGGGCTCAACAAATTTTGGTGGGATTTTTTTTATTTTCTTGACAAATTTTACCCTGGCAACCCTAGGGGGTCCTTGAAATTCTTTTAAGCTGAAAAGGGTTCCGTGGCCAAATAAAATTGGGAAACACTGCATTAGAGGACCCTTGTGGTGCTCCTAACCTTACGGTTTTGTGATTCCCTTCAAAAGGGCCACCTAACCATGAGGCACTGGGGTGCAATCATGATCAGCCAGCAGCAGCATCCAGCTTTGTTTTAATTCTTCAATTTGCCATTGAAGCTGAGCAAAATTCTCCCAGTTACTTGTCAGTGAACACAATTTGCCACGTCCTCCCGGGGATCCATCTTCATTGGCAGATCATTTGTAAACAATTTGCTGCGAGGAGACATTGGCTAGTTACCTAAGTCATGGTATTGATTCTGATGGGGGCAACTTCTGTAACTAACCAGAACAACCCGGACCGCAAATATTTCAAGCAAGTGCACAGCTGCAAATTTGCTTTTGGACTTCCAGCTCTCTTCCTACCAGCGCGCTCGCTAAACTCAAGCGTCTAGTCCTCTGACTTATTTATTTGACACAGATAAAAGCCCAATTCTGTGGCTCCTTAACACACAGAACTCCTGTTGATTCGAGATGGACAAGAGGGTTGGAGGACAGGCCTTAATGATGCATGGATTTTCTGCTTTCCTAATAAAGGTTTTATTGGTCTGAGACTTTCCTGGAATTTCCTGAAGTTGGACAGATAAACATCATAATTAGGCACTACCAGGTCTCCAGAGAGGGAGACCTAGCAATCAGCTGATTAAATAGCATTAGAATGTAGGTACCTCATTCCATTGGTAAAGCAGAAAATCCAGTTCCCTGTTAACAGGCTGTCCTTCCGTGCAAACATAAACCAAAACCCTATTTAAGGTGGTTTTGCAGTACATTCCCTCCACTTCACCGGCTCAGAGAAAGTCTTATGAGATGTGTGGTCAGATCCTCAGCTGATGTAAATCAGCATAGCTCCGTGAAGCGATCATTTGTGTGAGCCAAAGTTCAACTCTCTGTAGCGCTGCCTCTTCGTGCTGACCTTCACATTTCAAAGATTAAGAAAAAATTCTCCTTATGAAATCTGCTCTATGAATAAGGAGAGGCTATTCACCAGGCTGGTGAATTTGGCATCTATGGCTACATCTAAACTACCTGCGGCTTCTGAAAGAAGATATGCAAATTAGGTGTGAATTTGCATATCTTCTTCTGATCCCTTTTTCAAAAGAGGTTTTTTTTTCAGGAAAAAAAAAGCAGTCTAGATGGGGGTTTTCACACGAAAACCCTCTTTTTCGAAAGAACCCTTCTTCCTAAAAAAATGAGGTATGCAGGGTTCTTTCGAAAAGGGTTTCATGCAGCTCACATCTAGACTGTTTTTTTTTAAAAAAACTCCTCTGAAAAAGGGATCGGAAGAAGATATGCAAATTCACACCTAATTTGCATATTTTCTTTTGGAAGCCACGGGTAGTCTAGACGTGGCCAATCTGGCTACCTGTTCATCCTAAGGCTAAAGCTTTCATCAAGGTATCTAGTACAGGTTGAACCTCTCTAGTCTGGCACTCTCTGGTCTGGCAACCTCCGTGGTCTGGCATGATTTGAGTGAGCCGGATGTCCACGTATCATGAGTGCGGCCAAGTTTCCCGCAGTCCCATACAGTTTGCTTACAGCTCCCAGTCCTGGCTCTCGGTGTTCTGTGCTGTGACTTAGCTCGAATTTACCCCTAACTGTCCTCTAACAGCCCAGTAAGCAGTGGAAGTGTTGGTAATGCTGCTAGACAATATTGACTTCCTATGGTTTGACAAGTTTGACAAATTTGGCACTGGTCAGGTCCCGAGGGTCCCAGACTAGAGTGATTCAACTTGTACCGGTAATAAATGTATACATTAGTAGATTATAAGTTCATATATGGACTGTTTTGATCATCTAGTCTGACTTCCTCTATAACATAGGCCAGTAGCTCTTAAGGAGGGGTATGCGTGACACTAGGAATATGAAGAGGTCTTCCAAAGGGTATATCAGCTCATCTAGATATTGGCCTAGTTTTACAACGGGCTACATAAAAAGCACTAGCAACATCAGGACACGCTGAAATTTCATCCAGACAGTGGCTTGTTTATACCACACTCTCTACTAGACACTGAAAGGCAAGTACAATATTTACATTCCAGTTGATTTATTTGATACTGATGCGGTAGAAGTGAGAAGGTCAGCAATTTTTCAGTAACAGCATGCAGTGACACGCTTGTATTTTTTTATTTCTGCTTTTGTTAGCACTTCACTTTCTAAGGGAAGAGAAACGTGGGGTATGCGAGAAAAATCAGACTCCTGCAACGGGTACAATAGTCTGGAAAAAATTGAGAGCAACTGACATACGCTGTAGGACCACTTTGAATTCATGTAGAGAAACAAGACACGATGCCAACAAAATAAAATCCTCTACAAAATACTAATTGAAAGGCATGTGAGTGTGTGTGTGTGTGAGAGAGAGAGAGGCTACGTCTAGACTGCAGGTTTCGTTCGGAAGAAGCTTCCGAAATAACTTCTTCCGAAAGAGAGCGTCCACACTGCAAAAGTGCATCATAAAAGTGATCTGCATTTTTGAAAGAGAGCATCCAGACTGAATGGACGCTCTCTCGCATGTAAGCTGTGATTGCTATGGACGAAAGGGCACCTGTGCTTTTTCCTCTCGTTCCTCTTCTTCTGAAAGAACTCCCTCTTCCCCACCCACACACACTTTTTTCTGAAGGAGCTCTTTCGCAAAAAGGCTTCTTCCTCTTAGAAAGAGGAGTACCAATGCCAGAAAAACCCCTCTGTTCTTTCCATTTTCTTGTGGAAGAACGCCAGTTGCAGTGTGGACGTTCCTCAAGCTTTGTTGGAAAAACAGCCATTTTTCCAACAAAACTCTGTAGTGTAGACATACCCTCTAGAGAGAGAAAGAGGGGAACCAACAAGTTGCAAAGATTGGATCTACACTGGAAATTTCACACACCAGCATCAGTGCTGGAATTACGCGTACAGCCTCCCGCTACCCGTTTGAAGAAGGTTCCATTAAATATAGAGTTTACAGTTTTGATCACTGGTTTCCAGCGCCCTCACGATACAAATTGTTCCAGTCCCCAGGAGCACAGGTGTTTGGGTCAGCCCATCCTAATGACAGCTGGATGAGGTCCCATATGTAGAGTCTGGATCCAGACTTCGGGAGTGTCACATGGTGTTGTTTCAGCATCCTAGACTCATAGACTTTAAGGTCAGAAGGGACCATTATGATCATCTAGTCTGACCCCCTGCACAACGCAGGCCACAGAATCTCACCCACCCACTCCTGGAATAATCCTCTCGCCTATATCTCAGATATTGAAGTCCTCAAATGATGGTTTGAAGACCCCAAGATGCAGAGACTCCTCCAGCAAGTGATCCGTGCCCCATGCTACAGAGGAAGGCGAAAAACCTGATCGGTCGCGTGATGCTTTGTAGCGAGGCAAATAACAAACCCTGAAAGACTTATCGAGAACAGTGGACGGAAAGCACACATTGTTAATAGTGAGGGTGATTAAGCACAGACACACACTACCCAGGAAAGTGGGGGATTCGCCCACCAGAAGCCATCGAATCAAGACTAGCCTCCTTTCAGGAAGACACGCTTTACTCACACACAAGTTCTTGGGGTGCATACAGGAATAAGGGGGTGACTTTCACTGGACTGTGTTATGCTGGAAGCAAGACTAGACGATCTAATGGTGCCCCCTGGTGTTAATACCTATACATCTGGGAATTATGTTGAGCACATGTTCTTATGCGAGTCTTCTGGGAGCACTTACCCATGGTCAAGGGAGGAGTAGGATGCTTCGGGACCCTGCTAAGGCAGTCTGTGGTTGGGGGAACGTGCTGGGGGAGTGGGAGGCGCTGGAGAGGGGGCCAAGGGAGTGCTCTGGGTGTGCAGTGGGGGCCCCCTCTGGGGAGAGGAGCCAGGGCTCTCAATTTTGTGTCTCACACCCCTTTGAGATAGGCAAGGGAGAGACACACACAAAATACATTTGTTCTTCCCCCCATCCCCAAACACAGTGGATTTTCAGCCCATTTCATGGGTTTTCAGGGGAGCTGAGTCTGGATTTTTGAATGCTGGGGACCAGAACCAGCCTTGAACAGATACCGGGTGAGGGGAAAGCAATTCAGCCAGGCACTACATGTGTGTCTGCAAAGGGAAACTGACTTCCAGGAAAGTGGAGAAAGGGATTTATGATTAGGCATGGGGGGGCGGGGTGGGAAACACAACACGGCCTTGTCTCCAGTATGGAAATGTTCACGGAACTCAGGCCAGGTCTGAAACTGTTTGGAGTTGCTGCCTAGACAAGTCTTCAGCCACTAGGATCACCCCCAGCACCTGTTTCATTTTCCTTTCACAAGCGTCAACTAAACCAGCTGCCAGCTGTGTCTTGTCTGCACTGGAGACTTTTCTGGGCCCGTAATTGCAGTCTCTGAGTTTTGCACAGGATTTAATGCATTTGTTCTCACAACCCCGCTGCCTGGCACGGTAGTGCTATTTCCCTGTTACAGGTGGGAAACTGAGGCACAGAAGTTAAGTGACTTGACCAAGGACCCATAAGAATCTCAATGTTGGTAAATTCATAGCAATGCAGATGGGAAAACATAATCCCAACTACAGACATTTGGGCTTCGTCTACACTGCAGCTTTTGCCACAAAAGCCTATGCAAATGAAATGCGGATTAGCATATCACCATGCTTCATTTGCATAATTTATTCAAGCCATTTTTGCACAAGGGGTTTTTGCGCAAAAACAAGCAGTGTGGACATTTCCTTGTTGCACAAAAACCCCCTTTTGTGCAAGATCGGTGTACCTCCTTTTTTGAGGCATAAGGATCTTGCACAAAAGGGGGGTTTTGCGCAAAAAGGAAACATCCACACTGCTTGTTTTTGTGCAAAAACCCCTTGTTTTTGTGCAAAAACAGATCAGAAGATATTATGCAAATGAAGCGTGAGAAAATGCTAATCTGTGCTTCATTTGCATTGCTTCTTCCGGCAAAACTCGTAGTGTAGACATAGAAAATTATGTGGATTAAATTAGCTATTAGCACTTAAGAGAGAGACCTTGGAGTCACTGTGGATTGCTCTCTGAAAACATCCACTCAATGTACAGCAGCAGTTGAAAAGAAAACAGAATGTTAGGAATCATTAACAAAGGGATAGAGAATCAGACAGAGACTATTGTATTGCCTCTATATAAATTCATGATACGCCCACATCTTGAATACTGCATGCAGATGTGGTCACCTCATCTCAAAAAGTTATTTCTTGGCATTGGAAAAAGTTCACAAAAGGGCAACAAAATGATTAGGGGTTTGGAAGGCTGCCATATGAAGAGAGATTAAAAAGACTCGGACTTTTCAGCTTGGAAAATAGATGACTATGGGGGAATATGATAAAGGTCTATAAAATCGTGACTAGTGTGGAGAAAGTGAATAAGGAAGAGTTATTTACTTCTTCCCATATCACAAGAACTAGGAGCTTCAGGGGGTAGCCGAGTTAATCTGTTACAGAAAAAAACAACAAATGGTCTGGTAGCACTTTAGAGACTAACGAAACATGTAGATGGTATCATGAGCTTTCATGGGCATCTGAAGAAGTGGGCTGTGCCCACGAAAGCTCATGATACCATCTACATGTTTTGTTAGTCTATAAAGTGCTACCAGACCATTTGTTGTTTTTTTACAAGAACTAGGGGTCACCAAATGAAATGAATAGATAGCCGGTATAAAACGAAAAAAAAGGAAGTATTTCTTCACGGAGCACACAGTCAACCTGTGGAACTCCTTGCCAGAGGATATTGTGAAGTCCATGATTAGATAAATTCATGAAGTTTAGGTCCATCAATGGCTTTAGACAAGATGGGTGTGTCTAGACTGGCAAGATTTTGCACAAATACAAAAGTTTTTCCGTTAAAAGTATTTGCGCAAGAGAGCGTCTATACTGGCATGTGCCTTTGCGCAAAAGATTTGCTTTTGCGCAAAAGCATCTGTGCCCAGTATAGACGCTCTCTTGCAGAAATCTCGATGGCCATTTTAGCCATCGGGCTTTCTTCTTGCAAGAAATTAACGTTCCTGTCTACACTGGCCCTCTTGCGCAAGTATTCTTGCACAAGAGGGCTTATGCCTGAGCGGGAGCATCAAAGTATTTGCGCAAGAAGCACTGATTTTGTACATTACAAAGTCAGTGTTCTTGCGCAAATTCTCGCGGCCAGTGTAGACAGGTGGCAAGTTTTTGCATAAAATCTTGCCAGTCTAGATGCACCCAATGGGTTCCCCTAGCCTCTGGTTGTCAGAAGCTAGGAACTGGCAACAAAGGATGTTCTTTCCCTCTGGGGTACCTAGCATTGGCCACTGTCAGAAGACAGGGGTTTTGGCTACATGGACCTTTGATTTGACCCTGTGTGATGGTTCTTATGTCTATGGAGGAGCCAGAACTTGACCCCCTATTTTTAAAGTGCTAGGCTTAGCCGTTACCCACTGAACCACCCCCCTGGCAGAATGGTCTGCTACATTTTGAATTTCTGAGTTCGCAGCATGATCACAGTTTTAGGGCTTGTCTCTGTATCCAGAAGGGCACTGGTTGAACTTCTGATGTGATTTGAACACACGCAAAAAATTGCATGGACTCTCATTTCAGGTTAGCTTAAAGCTGATCCTAATCGATGCAATGAAAACTCAACGAAGAGTGTCCATGCAGCCTTTTGCATCCGGAACAAATGTATAACCTCCAGCTCTGTGAATGGGATGGATTATTGGGAGAAGAGAGAGAGTTTGTTGGGGGGGATTAGAACAGACTGACAGTTGGAGCATGGGCAGTTGCACACACGAAAGCAGAATCTGCACAGGTTATGTATATTTTAGCAAAGCAGTTGCTGTCTCCTGTTTTTATTATGAATCTCAAGGTGTTCTCTTGTTTTTCTTAAAGCTACAGCGCTGAGAACAGACAATCTCATCTTTCACTTAAAAAAAGTTTCTAGCCCTCCTGGCTGAGGGGAAATGCCTGAAAACACAAAGCAAGTGCCTCTTGGAAAGCTCAGAAAGCATAAAGTCAAAGATAACCCCCTCCCCTCCAGCTTTCCTGTCCTTAATAATCCCATGATTTTTCAATCAATCGCATAGCTTTGGAGAGTCTTCCTTGGGATTTTTGGACACAGAGGCTACGCCTACACTACAAAGTTTCTGCAGAAAAACAGCTGTTTTTCCACAAACACTCGCAGAGCGTCTACACCTCAAGCATGTTTTTGTGCAAAAAAAATCGAAAGAGCAGAGGGATTTTTGCGCAATAGGGATTCCTCTTTCTACGAGGAATAACTCCTTTTTGCGCAAGAGCACTTGTGCAAAAAAGTGTGTGTGGACAGGGAACGGGGGGGGGGGGGAGTTTGCACAAAAAGAGGCATTGAAAAAAGCAGAGGTGTCCTGGTGGCCATTCTGTTAATAGCAATCAGAGTTTCCTTTTGAGAGAGCGTCCATGCAGTCTGGACGCTCTCTTGCGCAAAAGTGCATCGCTTTTTCAATGCGCTTTTGCAGTGTGGATGTGCTTTTGCACAAGACGGTTTTGTGGAAGATCTCTTCCGCAAAAAGCTTCTTGCGCAAGAAGCCTGCAGTGTAGACATAGCCAGAGTGTGCGGGCATGTCTGGTAACACACATTCCTCTGCTGTGTGTAAGTTTGCTCACCTACGTCTGAATCGGGCATCTGACTTACTGGGTTTTCCAAGCGCTCAAGGTGAACTCCTCACGGAACAAGCCCTTTGCACCAGCATTCAAGTCTCCTTTGCGCTTACACAACAGCCCACAAATAAGTTCCAACTGCTCTGTCTCAGTCAAACTGCCACATGATCTATAAAACCCCGGAGAAAATTAGTGGTGAGCGTGAAACTGACTTAAAATGCAGCGGAGGCCACAGGACTAAATAAAATTGAGCTTATTTTGTTTTCAAATCTCCTTTAACCCCTCTGAGAGATTAATTGTGGTTTGTCCTTCCTATGCTCCCACGTGCTCGTCTGAAAGCACACAGAGATCAAGCGCCCTTTTAGTGGAATAAAACCAACTGTCGCTAGGGGTTTTCCAGGGCTAGGGTGGGATGGGGAGGGCAAAGCAATACAATACAGCTTGGGGGATTTCTCTGACAAGATACAGTGACTTGTTGGAAGGGTAAAAATGTGTGAGTGGATGAGATATGATGTGGTGCTTCTGGCAGGGCTGGGTTTTGGGGTGTCCTATCCCTACACAAAATAGATTTTCATTTATTCTATATAGTGACGAGCTTCTCCACTTCTCTTTGGTCTGTAATGATGAGGCGCAGAACGGTTTTCAGTTATTCATTCTCCCTTAACCCTCCACACCCGTCACTTACGAACTTCTGTCTCAGTTGCTCAGAACCACAATGCCTAACATTTAGGGGGGCAAAGGGTGGGGTGATTCAAAGAGGCCCGTGGCTCCAGGACACCACTGCTGTGACTATGGCAGCAGCCAGAGTCCTGGCCCCTTTAAATCACCACTGGAGCTCTGTGTGACATGCTCAGTGCAGCTCTGAGGGCTAGGGGGCAGGCGGCGCCACCCTGTGGGCGGAGCTTAGGGCTGTCTGGCCTGGCCCCGCCCCTTCCACCTGAGGCCCCACCCCACCCTGCGGGCCAAGGGGGCAGGGCTTCAGGTGGAAGGGGCGGGGCCAGACCAGACAGCCCTAAGCTCCACCCAGAGGGTCGGCTCTATTGGAGCTGCCAGTCAGAGGGGTGCATGGTATGCCCCGCCCCAGTGTTTGGCAGTGATTGCTGATTGTGATCCCGGACTGGGGCAAGGTAGATATTCGGCTGCCGACATCGCATGCAGGATCCCAGCCTGTAGGCCAGGGAGGGGTTAGCAGCCCTTTCATCACTTTTTGCCTAGTGGCTAGTGCACCCACACAAGAGGAGGAAGATCCCTCGTTTGTGTCCTGTTGTGAACTGATGAGGAGACACAATGTGCGATCTCCCCACGAGAGCTCTAACCACTAGGCTGCAGAGTCATCCCAGCTCTTTCTCTGGCTTAATTAATATTTAAATTCGTGCAAGTGGAACAACTCCACTAGGAGCAATGAATATCAGAATATTCCCTCGCCTAGTGGGTAGCAGGGAGCTGGCAGCCCCCTCTACGGAGCCTTACTGGTGAATTTACCCTTCTCGGAGCCCTGCTGTTACCTAGCACCCAAGACTTAACTTTACTGAACCATTGACGTCCACAACCTTGTCTTATCCGGGGAGCTGTTAGGCCAGGAGACGTGTCGCAGTGAAGGGGCCAGATCTTCAACTAGTGTAAACTGGAATCTGGAGAGTTACTCCAGTTCACATCAGTTGAGGATCAGGCTGAGAGGTTTGGGAGTTGCCACATCACTTTACAGCGCTTAGGTTCAAGCTGCTCTCCATGAGCCACATTGTGGGCCATTGGGGTTTGAAGTGCAGCCCACACACCCGCCCCCCCCCCCCCGCCCTCTCTCACGCTCGGGGCCCTGCGCTTACCTTCCCCTCCCTCTCCCTCTTAGAACTTCTGGAGCATGGGAACGGGACGTGAATCAGCTGATTCACCGCCCTCTGGAAAATCTGGGAGAGAGGGAAAGGAGAAGGGACAGGGCGCACTCGGGGCGGAGGCAGGGAAGAGGCTGGTTGGGGGTTAGCGGGAAGGGTTGGCGTGGGGATGGGGCTTGTGGCAGAGGGGTGGGTCAGGCTGACCCTGGCTGAGAAGTGGCACGTAAGACGCACGCTGATGGCGCACCCCATTGGGAGAGCCGGGCACTCTCGCCCCTTCTTTGTGTTACCTTTGCCGGCAATTTCATTTGCCCCTTGCAACGGATCCCTTTGTGTGGAAAGGGGACGCCACAGAAGGAGAACCACTTGCAACCACGTGTCCTTGGGGGGCCATGGCTAGTACACATGCCTGATTTGAATCCTGCGGCCCACTGAGATGACGGCAGGCCACTCGGCCTTGGCTGCCCACCCTGCTCAGGACTCTTTGCGACATTCGCCGTGATCAAAGCCTCCAGCCCCTGAGAAACGTGGCTGTATGGGGCTAGATAGCCCTGTGGTTTTGGATCCCAAGGCGTGATTTGGAAACGTGGCCTCAAAGCCAAATGCCTGAACTTTGGCACCGCTGAAATCCAGTGACCCGCTTTGTCGAGGGGGCCTGTCTCTAGCGCTTTGGGCCGTTTGGCTAACGAGGTCTGATCTTCGTTAGTGACAGACCTTCTCAGCCCACCAGCCATTTCCCTGAAATAAAGAGCTGCCGCGTGCTTGCCGTGGGCGTGGGTCACAGTGCAGGTAGACTATCGATGTAATGAGTTTACTTTACCAGCCTGCAAATATTCCCTGACTGTGTTATCGCACGGCGGTGTGTCTTAGCAACAGCAGTGTTTCCATGAGGGGATTTTTTTTTTCTACCATTTTAAGCATCCCCGGAGGCTTTATTAGCGTTTCCTGTAAGAGGACGGGGAGTCTAATACGGTGAAACACGAGCTTAGAATTTCACATACACTGCTTGGCTTTATAGAGGAAACACACTCGCGCCCCGCAGCCCATAAAACAGGCCCTGGGATAAATGGCCCATGTGTCCATAAATAGAGACGAATCGTTTCATTTCTATGGCTTTCTGTCCGATGAGTCAGAGCGCTGGGAAAGACAGGACCTCTGTGTAGGGCCCAACGCCCCTGGCGTGTGCAGCAACGGGAGGGGCCCCAGGGGATAGCCCCATGGGAGATGCACTAAGGCCTGCTTGTGTTGTGGATTTCTGGTTATGAATAGATGGGCTGAACGCACATTTGGCCCTTTTCATTGTCGCTCGGAGCCGGCCGCGGGAAAGCTGGGGCTGGCAGGCCACCGTTACCGCAGCAACGGGCCTGTTGGAGCAAAGCCAGCCAGATGTCGTGGGGCCTGTCGGTGGCGTCAGCCTTGGGAAACGTCTCCTGGGGGAACCTGCCGCCTCTGCCCACAAGGAAACAAACTCATTCAGGGAGGGGAGGTCAACAAACACACCCTGGAGACACACCTAAGGGAACAAGAAGCATCTTTGAATTTTAGGGGGAGGCCAGGAGGCAGCCTCCTAAGCCAATCTGTCTCCATCCCCAGCATCTCCTGGGAGACCTGCCTCCATCTCCATGACTATGGACCGATGGAAGAAGCAGGCAGTCTTGGAGCATCAGGAGCTGTCAGGAAGAACTGCCCACAGGGCTGGGCAAATGCCCGGAGAGGGATGATCACCAGGGACTGACAGAGGCAGGAAAAGGGGAAAACATGCGATGGCTCCCAGATGCTCACACTGTGCATGCTCCAGGCCTGAAGCACCCACGAAAAAAAGTCGGTGCTGAGAACCCACCGGCAGGTCCCGCCGATTAGCTCCTCCCCTCGGTTCCCTCAGCTGTTCCGTGGCAGGCAGAAGGCCGCTAGAGGGAGAGGGAGGAGCTTGGGCAGGGAGAGGCGGAGCAAGGGCAGGGTATGCTCAGGGAGGCGAAGCAGGACAGAAAGAGGAAGGACAGGGGTGGGAAAGGACTTGGGGGGCAGAACAGGGGCTGAGCACCTGCAGGGAAATCAGAAAATCAGCACCTGTGCTACTGCTGCAAAGAAGGGAACTGCCTTGCAGTCACAGGGTCGGGTGGGAGTCTGGGACCAGTATCCTCCTCAAGAGGCATCGCCTACCGGTGCTCCTCATCCCCAGAGCTGGCAGCCACCGTCGCCCCCCAAAACATCAGGCTGGCTCCCCGGCCCCCACTCCGCCAGGTGCCCTGGTGCAGGCCTTAAGAGCTCACCTGGGTCTCATCCTCCTGGCGGGTGGCCAGGTACAACCGCTCCCAAGGGTAAAGATATGGTTTCCACCATGGACCAGGAGAGGTTGGAGATGCAGGCTCAGGTCAGAGAACGGAAGCAGGGAGTGGAGGCCAACAAGCACACCCTGGAGAAACACCTGAGGGAACAAGGGGCAACCCTGAATTTTAGGGGGAGGCCAGGCGGTCGCCTCCTAACCCAGTCTGTCCCCTGCCCCAGATGAAGGTGGGGGGAAGGAACTAGCCCAGCTTTGGAGGAGAATGGGGGAGCTTTAATAGACCCAAGGGAGACATTCCCCCCTTCACATTTGCTTATTTGAAACTAAAAGTGAGTTGCTCGATGCTGTTCCGAGTTAATCACCATGTTCAGGCTGTTCCTCTGCCATTGCTTACACACATGAGAGCTTAAAGAAGCACAGCCTGAGTCAAATTCCTCATGGTAAATTAGCTTCTGTGCCCTGCTTAGGAAACTGTTTTTTAAAACAGCAAAGGGGAAATATTACCCGTCACTCCCGCTGTTGAGTTGGGGGGGTTCCTAGGACCCACCCAAGGGAGGATCCAAAGTCACCCCAGCACACAAGACCAAGCCGGGCCTCCTCTTGGCTGCAGCTTCCACACTGAAACTGGCGCCAGACCAGATGGGAGAGAGAGTCTCAAATAAATCTCAGAGCCGAGCTTTTTCTGCGCCGAAGAGCACAGAAACCCAAGCCGGTGGGCGCACACCCAAGTGCTGGTTTCACATTATTTAATGGGAAAGGGTAGGGAGATGTGTTGGCTCACACAACTCTTTCCGTCCCCCGAGGAGATCTAATGTACAGAACGGTTGAATCATGGAACCCTAGAACTGGAAGGGACCTCAAGAGGGCATCACGTCCAGCCCCCTGTCGGCCTGAAAAACTCCTCAACAGTTTCCTCTTCCTCTCCAGCTCTGGCCCTGAGGTCTCCCACCAGGCCGCGGGTGATGTCCTCTGTCAGGGTGCACTTCTGGGGAAGCCAGTGTCTTCATTGGAGCGCAAAAGCTTCTCCACACACCCCACGGGGAGATGGGTGCTCCTGTGGGTGTTTAGAGCCCCTCCGGTGCCAGTAACAAAGAGGGTGGACTGTAGCCACCAGCAACATCCTTCCAGCATCCTCTCCACTGCAGAGCAGCACCCTGCCCTCACGGAGGAGGGCAGAAACAGCATGGCCCAGTCCGAAGACCTCCAGGCTATGCGAACAGAACTGTTGCTCTTTCCCATGGCCCCCAGGATGGTACTTTCTTCCCGCTGTCGTGATGCCTCTAGGTGGCCGGGTTGCTGCGCGGTCCGTCTCCAGGAGGGAAACCAGCAGGGATTCCAGTCGCTATGGCACCCCCGGTGTTTTCCAAGTGGAGTACACCTGTTCCCTGAGCGAAGGGAAGCCACGGGGCTTTTGAATTGGGGGGGGGGGGGGTTGTTGTGCTGCCGTCAACAACTCCATCTTCCTGATGGCTTGGAGATGGCCATTTTCTGGGAAAGCCTCCAGATTCTCCGTCTCTTAGATGCTGGAAGAGGGTCTGCACATGCCATAGAACTATCCATCCCAGGGCGGGCAAAGACCTCAGGAGTCATTGAGTTCAACCCCCCTGCCCAAAACAGGACCAACCCCAACTCAATCATCCCGGCCAGGGCTTTGTCAAGCTGGGACTTCAAAAGGTCTAGGGATGGAGATTCCACCCCCTCCCTAGGGAACCCATCCCAGTGCTTCCCCACCCGCCTAGGGAAATAGTTTGTCCTAATATCCAACCTAGACCTCCCCCACTGTAACCTGAGACCATTGTCCTTGTTCTGCCATCCGTCAGAAGAACAGCTTCTCTCCATCCTCTGTGGAACCCCCCTTCCGGGAGTTGCAGGCTGCTATCAAATCCCCCCTCACTCTTCTCTTCTGCAGACTAAACAAGCCCAAATCTCTCAGCCTCTCCTCGTAGGCCATGTGCTCCAGCCCCCTCATCATTTTGCATCCGCCGGACCCTCTCCAATGCGTCCGCATCCTTTCTGTAATGGGCCACGTCAGTCGCGCTCTCCTGTCAACATGGGGTGAGAGAGCCTGGGCAAAATGGTGGGGGAACCTGGCTCCATGCTCCCCGAAGGGCAGGGCCTCAGATGGAAGGGGCAGGGATGGGGCAGCAAGTGTGCAATGCCAGCCCCCCCAACTTTAGTGCCGCCTGGTGGGCAGAGCCCCCCCCCCGCCTTAGAGCCACCCCAGCAGGCACAGAATGATAGAACCATAGAGCTAGAAGAGACCTCAGGAGGTCATCAAGTCCATCCCCCCTGCCCAAGGCAGGACCAATCAGAAGGGAATCACGTGGCGAATCGCTGCATCCTCCCTGCCGGCCATCTCGGTGGCCTCATCACAGTATTGATCCACGAAGGGCCAGCGGGAGGGTGACGACGGAGGCTGCTGTCTGCCTGCGTGGTGGCACTGCAGCTTTTTCTGGCACGTCAGCAAGGGAGCTCCACCCGGTCCCCTCTAGGCCTGGCAATGGGACAAGAGCCCGCAGCTCTTGGGCATGGGATGTGCTGGACGGGACCGGCTCACCGAGCCACGGAACCTCCTGGGTGTCGAGAACTCTGCTGCCTTTGTGATGGTGAATCCAGCAGCCGCAAACTCAGCAAAGAGAGCGCGGGGCTTTCACCGTTCCTCCGGGACAGCCCATGCTGGGTCCAAAACGTTCCCAGACTGGCGCTTGTCAAGCTGTCCTGCAGCAGCTCATGACTCCCGACCTCAGGGCAGACTGTTAAGAACCAGTGTCCACACCCCAACAGGCGGTGAGATCTCTACTTAGATCTCACCGAGTTTCAACACTCAGGCACTGGACAGGTACGTCTACACAGCGGCGTTATTTCAGAGTAACGGACAGTATTCTGAAATAACAGAGTGCATTGTCTACACGGCAAGCCGTTATTTTGAAATACTAACGAGCTGGAGGACTTCTTCGTCCGACTCCTGTAACCCTCATTTCACGAGGAGTAAGGGAAGTCGACGGAAGAGTGTTCTCCCTTCCACTTCCTGCGGTGTAGACAGTGCCGAAAGCCGAGTTAAGGGATTTCGACTTCAGCTACAGAATGGACATAGCTGAAGTTGCGTGTCTTAATTCGACTTTTGCCCTGCTGCATAGACGTGACCTTACAGTTGAACCAGAATGTCACCCATAATCACCTTGTGTACCCGAATCTCTCTTGGCATCCAGGGGAGTGTTACACCAAGTATCAGCTGCGTTCAGGTTACTTCCAGTCCCGAAAGACCAGTCACTTACCCTAGGTCAGCGACGCGCTAGTTCCACACCAAAGATAACACTTGTAGTTAGTCCCGTAAAAACTAACTAAAGATTTATTAACTAAGCCCTGGTCTACACTGGGGAGTTATTTCAAAATAACCCCCCTTATTTTAAAATAGCAAGCGGAGCATCCACTCTTCCAAGCCCGTTATTTTGAAATAACAAGCTGGTTATTCTGAAATAATAACTCCTGCTGGTTGGGGTCTGTTTGCTTTTGTGACTGCCGCTGCACACTGAGTGGATGTTTTCAGAGAACTATCCACAATGACTCCAAGATCTCTCTCTGAAGTGGTTATAGTTAAATTAGACCCCATCATTCTGTATGTCTAGCTGGGATTATTTTTTTTCCAATGTGCATTCATCTACATTTATCAGCATTACATTTCATTTGCCCTTTTGTTGCGCGATCACTTAGTTTGGTGAGATCTTTTTGGAGCTCTTCCCTCTCTGCTTTGGTCTGCACAAACTTGAGCAGTTTGGTATCATCTGCAAATTTTGCCCCCTCACTGTTTACCCCTTTGGGAAGACAAGGCTAAAAGTGTGTATGTGTGTGGGTGTGTGTACGTGTTTGGAAGACAAGGATAAATGTGCATGTATGTGTACATGCTGAGAAGCTATGTGAACTTCCCAACTCATGCACTTCCCACAATCTTTTTCGTCCATGCAGGCGCCGCCAACCCTTCGCCAAGCCGGCCCCAGACAAGAGGAAACAAGTCAAAGTGGTGATGCAGGACTACTTTGCCCCTAGTTCATGTCAGGGGCACTTCCCTGCTTCATGTCCCCTCAGGAATGTAGTGTGCCACATGAGATTGGAGGAAGGGCAGGGAGAAACTCGGGAGAAAGCTGGCACAAACTGGCGGGTGAAACTCCAACTTGACATGACAAACAGGAAGCTCTTCGCTGTAAAAACCCCAGAGTGTAACTAGAACAACAGTCCAGCCCCACACTCCAAAACTGGACTGCACCAAATGGCCAGAAGCCGAGAATCGGTGTTTACAGAGCCTCAAAAAGGGTTACATAATTGATCCTGCTGTGAAGGGAAATCTCTCCCTATCAATAGGCATTTAGGCTACGTCTACACTACAGGGTTTTTGCGCAAAAACCCATGGAGCGTCCATACCTCAAGCACGTTTTTGCACAAGTAAATGTACAGTGAATCGACAGAACAGAGGGGTTTTTGTGCAATAGGGATTCCTCTTTCTACGAGGAGTAACTCCTTTTTGCGCAAGAGCTCTTGCTCAAAAAGGCGTTTGTAGACGGGGAAGTGGGGTTTTTTTGTGCAAAAACAGGAAAAAGCACAGGTGCTCTGGTGGCCATTCTGTGGATAGCAATCAGCGCTTTCTTGCGAGAGAGTGCCCATGAAGTCTGGACGCTCTCTTGCGCAAATGTGTATCGCTTGTTCAATGCGCTTTTGCAGCGTGGACGCTTTCTTGAGCAAGAAGTTTTTACGGAAGATCTCTTCCGCAAAAAAGCTTCTTCCGCAAGAAGCCTGCAGTGTAGATGTAGCCTTAGTTCCACAAATGGCACTTGTGTGATTAGCTACATCCCCCCACCCCACCCCCAACATTTTCAAGGAGGTAAGAACCATTCAGCATGTACCGCTTGGCTTGTAGGCCGTGCATTTGGCTGAGTGTGGTGAGTGGGTCTCTTGAACGTTCTTAGCAGTGAGCCCAAAGGGAGACAGACAATTGGCTTCGCTTTGGAGTCGAGACATGGAGACTTCTTCCCAAGTCAGAAGATAAACTGGGAAAGGAAACCGAGTCGCTACCCCAGCCTACCAGCAAGCAGCAGGCCCTGAAGGCTTCCGCACGAGGGCTGTTTTAGCTTGAGTCAATGTCCATGACAGTCAATGGGAGTTGTTCCTTGGGTCTGTCCCTTTAACATCCCTTTGAGCCGCTGCACCACGATGCACCGCACCAGTAAGAGACCGGCTGGCTGGGGGCGGGGCTTGTCCTTGCATCGTGGGTGACACGGCCACAATGCACCCAGACACCAGCCCTAGGGATCTGCTGGCTGAGCAGCATGGTTATCACAACCCTAGCCAGCCCTGGGGATCCACCGGCCAGGAAATGGGGTGTCCATGCTCCCAGCCCTGAACTTCCCTCCACCCTCCAATTCCCTGCCCTGAGGCCTCCTGACTTGACTCCTGCACCCCCCGCCCCAGATTCCTACACCCTCCACAACCTCACAACCCCCTGCCCTGTCTCCTGCACCCCCACATGCACACCTCCTGCCCTGAACCCCCCCGCCTGATTTCCCCCTCATCCACACCCTCCAACTCCCTGCCACAAGACACCTCCCCCATGAGCACTCCATCCCACAATTAAATGTCTAACGGGTACTGTCCTATCACCCCCCCCCCCAACCCTTTGCCTCAGGCCCCCCCAATCATTGCAATAAGACGGGATCTGTAAGAAATTTAAGCTAGTTTCATCCCAGCCTATAAGACCCAGCGTGTTCAGCAGGGTTAATCTTCGCTCCAGCAAACGGAACTGAGGCGGAACAAGAGACCCTCTAGTGGTCAATTATGGAATAACATGCTGATGGGAGACCGTGCTTCCAAATTCCCATCAGTGAAGGAGGCTAGTGCCTGGAAGCACTGTTGTGTATACTCCTTTGAGGTTTATATTCAGCCCCATCCAATCAAGCCTTGCATGTTTCCATTATCCGCACAGGTGTCTGATCCTTTTGAGTTAAATCCTACTAAACTCTTGCCCTTTTCGGCTTAGAAAAGAGGAGATTAAGGAGGGATAGGAGAGAGGTCCAAAAAAGCATGATGGATGTGGGAAAAGTGAATAAGGAAAATTATTTACTTGTCCCCATAATATAAGAACTATGGGTCACCAAATGAAATGAATAGGTAGCAGGTTTGAAACAAGCCAGAGGAAGTTTTTCTTCACGCAGCACAGTCAACCTGTGGAACTCCTTGCCAGAGGATGTTGTGAAGGCCAGGACATTAACAGGGTTCTAAAAAGAACTAGATAAATTCATGGAGGATAGGTCCATAAATAGCCAGGATGGGTAGGAATGGTGTCCCTAGCCTCTGTTTGTCTGTAAATGGGTGACAGGAGAGGGATTACATAAGGATTCCCTGTTGTGTTCCCTCTGTCTGGGACACCTGGCATTGGCCACTGTTGGAAGACAGGATACTGAGCTAGAAGAACCTTTGGTCTGACCCAGTATGGCCGTTCTTATGTTCTTATGCCCTTAGCATATTGGGGGGAATTGATGTTTTAATTTTCATAGAATTAAATGTCTATAATAGTTTTTAATGTAATGGTCACTTTTGAAAAGCGTAGTCCGTGCATTTTTACATAATCTTGTGTTGATGATCAGGGACGAATCCTGAATTGTTGTAAATGAGCAAAGTCATAGAGCAAGGCTATTTTGCTGTTTGGATTCTGTCCCTCCAGTCCTAGGTAGTGGGCATGGTACAAATAAACGCCTGTGATGTCAGACAGACCGATAAAGAGCTATGTAGTTAATGGACTAGGCCTTTGATTTCATGCCCCTTTCAGATTGATTTTAGACACGAGTTTTTTAAAGTTAATGAAAAATTTCATGAGCAGCAGGCTTCATTCGGATCTGAGAACCCCTCTGCACCACACACATCAATCCACCCACACCCTCTCGCTGGCACTAACAAGAGAGAGGCTGATGGATGGAATGAAATGTTCTGGGATGCATCCCAGCTCCGGGTTTGGTCCTTTCAAAGGAGAGCCATCACTTTGAAATTAACATCACAGCTGATTGGTGTTGCACTGGAGAGGAAACAAAATGAATGTGCTCTAACAAGTCTCGTCTGGAATGTGTGTTCTTTCTATGCTTGCCCTAAATTAATGGCTACATATTTCAAAATCTCAGGAGTATACGCAAGCCCCCATAGTCCCTGGAATTTTTGTTTTTTTAAAAGAGGGTGTCAGGGCTGATCCCCACTCCAAGTGAAGAAGGTGGGGGCCCACAAGAGACCTTAAAAATACCTTGCTTCTACAGGCTCTGCTTACAGAAACTCCCCAGAGTCACAGATTTACTGACTTTTGTGTGGATAGCTGCCACCATCAAGTGATTTATCCTAAAAACCCAGGGGTGGCACTTGAATCCCCTCAAAGGTACTGAAAGCTCTCTTACCACAAGAGAACTTGAAAAACAAGAGAAGAGAAAAACAAACTGCAGTCTCTGGTAGCTGACCGCTCAGACTGGACAGGCAGACACACGCACACACACACACACAGCCCTCCTGTACTTTCCAGGACACAAGAATCAAATCATCACCTTCAAAAAGTGATTTTGATTAAGAAAACAAAAGAGCTACTTGATACAGCAGACTTGATTGCAAGGGGTTACAGAGAAACTAAGTAAAACAAATTAAAACACAGAGAAAATCTCTGGGAACAAGTCTTAGAAGGTGAATGGGGGAAGGGAAGCAGAGAGTCACACAGAGCAGTTCAAACCAAAACACAAAAAGAAAGAAAAATACTCTGATCATGACTAGATACATTTTTCCCTTTATTTACTCACGGTCCCTTCTGGGTTCAGTTCATTTCCATGCCATGAATTCCTTGGAGGCATGGTAATCCTGCCTGGGTTTGACTCATTCTGTGTCTCTCAACTCCTGGTTTAACTCTCCCACACAAAGAAAACAGGCAAGGCATCTTATACAATTCAAATTCCAGCACTGTAGCCCCATTGGTTCTTCTGGCTCCCTGCCAACACCCTTGCTAGCTACCTCGGTTTAACCCCTTAGTCACCGGGTGCTGGCCAGAAATCCTTCTATCCATCACAGAAGGAAATATATTCTGAGGGATGCTTTGTGATACACATACTTCATCTTCATCTTCATCATCTCGACCTCTGGGAAGAAGGCCCTTGAAGAATTCCACTAGGATTTCAACAATTTCCACCCCACCATCAACCTCAGCCTGAAACAGTCCACACAGGAGATCCACTTCCTGGACACTACAGTACAAATAACCGATAGCCACAGAAATACCACTCTAAACCGGAAACCTACTGACTGTGATACTTACATGCCTCCGCTTAATCCAGAACACATCGCATGATCCATTGTCTACAGCTAAGCCTAAAGATACAACCGCTTTTGCCCCATTCCCTCTGATAGGGTGTGTCTAGACTACAGGGTTTTTTCGTAAAAAGTGGCCTTTTTTTGAAAAAACTTCCCCTGCATCTAGACTGCTGCCGCATTCTTTCGAAAGTTAATCGAAAGAACGTGGCAGTTTTTTCAACTGTGGAAAACCTCATTTTACAAGAAAGAACGCCTTTTTTCGAAAGTGCTCTTTCGAAAAAAGGCTCTATGTAATGCAAACTGTGCTTTTTCGAAAGAAAGCATCCAGACTGCCTGGGTACTCTCTTTCGAAAAAGCGGCTTGCTTTTTCGAAAGTACTGATTGTAATGTAGACGCTCTTTTTCAAAAGAGGCTTGCAGTCTAGACGTAGTCACAGAGACACACACCTACAGGATCTCGGTCACGCATTCTACAACTACAAGAAGCAACGGGCTTAAATTTCAGCAAGGGTGGTTTAGGTTGGACATTAGGAAAAACTTTCTCACTGTCAGGGTGGTTAAACACGGGAATAAATTGCCTTGGGAGGTTGTGGAATCTCCATCCCTGGGGATATTTAAGAGCAGGTTGGACAGACACCTGTCAGGGAAGGTCTAGACAGTGCTGGGTCCTGCCGTGAGGGCAGGGGACTGGACTTGATGACCTCTCGAGGTCCCTTCCAGTTCTAATGTTCTATGTTTCCTCTCTGATTTAAAAAGCACGGATGTCACAGTCCCCTCTCTGAATCCTTTTTTTTTTCTTTGCTTCCAAGCATCTGAAGAAATGACTAGTAGCTGATGCCCTAATAAATCCATTGGTCTTTAAAGTGCCACCAGCCCCCTTGTTGTGTTTGCTGAAGCAGACTAGCACAGCTACCCCTCTGAAATATACTTGACAATTCGCTCACAGCCAAATCTTCAGCTGGCGTACACTGAAGAAAGCTTCCATTGACCAGTTTACACCAGGGGTATGTCTACTCTACAGAGTTTTGTCAGAAAAATGGCCATTTTTCCGACAAAACTTGAGGAACGTCCACACTGCAATTGTGTTCCGTAAGAAAATCGAAAGAACAGAGGGGTTTTTCCGACATTGGTAATCCTCATTCTTCGAGGAAGAAGCCTTTTTGTGAAAGAGCTCTTTCGCAAAAAGGTACGTGTGGACAGGGAAGAAGGAGTTCTTTCGGAAGAAGAAGAAAGAGGAAAAAGCACAGGTGCCCTGGTGGCCATTCCATCCATAATAATCACAGCTAAAATGCAAGATAGCATCCATTCAGTGTGGATGCAATCTTTGAAAAAGCAGATCGTTTTGTCAATGCACTTTGGCTGTGTGGACGCTCTCTTTCGGAAGAAGTTTTTTCGGGAGATCTCTTCTGAAAAAAGCTTCTTCCGAAAGAAGTCTGCAGTCTAGACATAGCCCAGGTTGCCCTGAATCGGTGACCAAACTGGGAGCACAGTTGAAGTATAGAATAAACAAGCCACCGTCTGCTGGAATAGAATAAACAAGCCACCTTATGGCGGGGAGGGGAAGGGGAGAAGAAATTTACCACTCCTCTGCTTATCACTTAAGCCCTCAAAATGCACCATGGGCTGGATACACAAACCATGGGCCAGATATTCATTGGTGTAAATTGGTGTAGAGCCAACGGCGCTACCTCCATTCAGACCAGCTGAGGGTCTGGGTCTATGGAAAGGAGGTCTGAAGGATCAGTCTCTAAAACTTTCGCTCACCTTTTTAATTTTCTTGGTCCCACTCACGGAGAGTGTTGGGGGTAGACTCTAGCTGCTGCTTCTTTATATTCACAATCAGGACTTTCCTGGGAAATGAAATCAATTTCCTCTGACAACTACAGGCGTTAGGAACTGGGGCACGCTTAACCAAATTTGCTGTTAGTTTTTTAATAATTTCGGCAGATAATACTGATTATATTAAAATTCTTTGTCTGATTTGAACTGCTTTAACTTGTCACCGGAGCACGAACGCTGGGGTTTGAAGTCGTTTTTTAAATTATTTTCATCTATGAAAATGTTCACAGTTGGGGAAAATTATAGGTGGGATTCCAGTAATTATTTAATGACAGTAGAGGTGGAGATTCGAAATGTTAAAGATTTATCACCATTAAAACACGAATTATCAATGTCACCTGTCAAATTAAAAACAGATCCTCTAGTCAGTCCCCGTTGTCTGTACATTTCTTTTATTGTCGAGGGAAATTTTTTTCGTGTACGTACAGTGAAATCAATATTTACTGACATTTCCCGAGACAAGTCGAATGCCTCCAGTTATAGATTGCTTCCTAAACCAAGCTGCTTTCTTTGCTGATGGAAGATGAGATTAACCCTGAGCGCTTTTGTTATTTCTTCCGGGGATGATCCTGCTGTCGAGCACTGTATATAGGTGGGGTCACAGGGCCACACCTTTTAAAGTGAGATGAAATTCACCGCGGGTGGGGGGCGTAGAGGAAAAAGTCGGGGAGCGTCTTGGGGGGAAGAGAGGGCATGGAAGAGGGACCTTAGGGAAAGAGGCAGCATGGGGATGGGGTCTTGGGGGAAGGGAAATGGGAGGACACAGTTTGGGCACCAGTAACCCCTCCCCCCCCACCACATGTTTAGGATACTTCTCCCCCTGCTGATTCAAGGACGAATTTTTTAGGGCTCGACTCCCAAGCCAAGCTCCGCCCACTGGAGCTACCAAAATGAGACGTGGCTCCCGCAGATGTTCAAAATATGCCAAGACTGGCTCCGCTCGGCTCCTCGGTTTTGGCTGTGCCTCGCTGATACGCCTTCCGGAAGGCCCCTGCACGGCCGCTTCCTCCCAAGACTCCTCCGTCTCCCCCTCATTGCACATCCTCAGTGAAAAAGTGGAAGGGCACAGCTCTCCCTCTTCAATGTGGGGGGTGCTGGGTGCCCCCGGCCTCACTGCTCTGACACCCCTGTGTTATCTCCTAAAGAGGGATCCTAATTACACATCACCGAGGTGAGGAGAAGACTCTGTCCAGGTAGTGGTTTTAACTTCTCTCCTGGCCTTTGCATGTCTTGCGTTTGCATTTACGCCACCGGACACATGGGCAGAGAGAAACTCACTCCTTCATTTGCCTAACTCCCTAAGGAGGAAAACCGTAAAAAACAACGACTAGTCTAGCAGCACCTTAAAGACTAACAAACACGCAGATGGTGTCATGAGCTTCTTCAGATGACTGGAGTATTAGAAGTCCAGATCCAAAAATAAATAAGGGAAGGTGTTATTGGATGTCAGAACAAGAAACAATGGTCTCAAGTTACAGTGAGGGAGGTCTAGGTTGGAAACTAGGAAAAACTATTTCACTAGGAGGGTGGGGAAGCACTGGGATGGGTTCTCTTGGGAGGTGATGGAATCTCCATCCCTAGAGGTTTTTAAGTCTCGGCTTGACAAAGCCTTGGCTGAGTTGATTTAGTTGGGATTGGTCCTGCCTTGGGCAGGGGGCTGGACTTGATGACCTCCTGAGGTCTCCTCCAGCTCTATGAGTCTATGATTCTAAGGTGGGGGTAGGGGGAGGAAGGTAGGAGGAAAAAAAGAGAAAAAATAGTGAATTGGATTGTTCAAGTTACAAGAGGCTGATAAAAACAATTTGCACCTCTATAAGTACCCATTGGTTGATTGGTTGGTTGGTTAAGTCATTAGGTCGTGGAAGGTGGTGTGCGAGAGGTACAGCCATATTCTGTGTGGTGTCCGTTGCGTCTCCCCATTGGGCAGCAGAGAGCATTTTGTTTCTTTGCACGCTCTCGTCATTCTCAGCCCGTGTTTTCGTCCTCTTTGAAGTTACGTGTAAAGTGTTGTACTTTGATAGCTTGCTAACACCCCAAGGAGATATTAGCCTTTAATAGCTAGCTCTGCTTGGGTTTCTCGGGTCAGTGATGGGATGGGAGGAACCTACAGACTTAACCTCCCCTGCAGGGGTTCCTGCCGTCAAGTTCCAACTCATCTCTGGGGAAAACAGAGGTCAAGACTGAGTTTAAACTCCTGAAAGAATCTCCCCAGGAAACGTGAGGGATCGATGTACGTCTGGGTGCTCCATCTGTTCCTTCGCCTCGGTGGACTTCTTGGGGAAATATGAAACTCCCACCAGGATGGTTTTGCTCCCATGGGACTTTGCCGCTTAATGCCATGCCTGGTGAATCCCCAGGGTAGTTCACTATTTGTGGTCACAGTCCACATTTCTTGGTCAAGGCATATTCAATGTCCAGATTCCAGAGAAAATCATGCCATCATAATGATAGCAAGTAAATAAAAAGAGTTTGGGGTCTAGTCACAAGCATCTGGAGATGTAGACTCTGCCAATTGACTACCCTGGTGTAACCCATCTACACATTCAACGTGGCACTTTGTCGCCCTCTAGTGGTGGGTGGCTGGATCACACAGGTTATGAGCCTGCTGCAGCCACGCCCTAACATGGGTGTGTCTTTAAGCTCAGGAAGCCGCAGGGATTTGTGTGTTTAGATGCCGTTATTCAGATTTGATATCACAGCTTATGACCCACCTGCAGGCTGGGTTCCACTCCGCACCTGCTGGGTCCTCAACTCAGAAAAATATTTGCCTTACGTTTAATCCTTGCTCTGGGGAAGGGCTGGGGAGGAGGGGTTCAGGAGGCGAGCTGCCCCAGGGAGAGAGGACAACCCCAGCCCTCTCTCACCGCAGCAGCTTGGGGTCAGGGGACAAGCACCTCTCCATGGCTGCTGCCGCTCCAGCAGACACAGCTGGGGGGAAGGATCTAGGTGTGTCTGCCCCAGATGCTACCCAGCTAGCATGAGGAATGCGGCAAACTGGGCACTTTCCCCTCGCTCCCTGACAAAGGGGAACAGCCAGCGATGTTCCCATAAGATGGGGGGGGGGGAGCTGAAGGCCTCCCCTCCATGGGGGTGAGAGGCTCGAGGCTGGGACAGTCTCGGACAAGGCGGGTGGGGGTGGTATGCCCCCAACCAGCCCCTTTTTACCTGCCTGGTAACTCTGTCTCTTTTCTGCATGGTTTTCTGAGACACAATCCCATTCCAGGCATAGCCCATTGTCCTGGCCCAACCAAAGCCTGCCCTCACTTTAAGTTATGAGAAGGGGGAGCTGTGTACCAAATTTGGGGGTCCGAGCTCTTACCGTGTAGGAGGAGTTCTAGAGCAAACCACGGGACAGACAGACACATGGACAGACAGACAAACTCTCCCAAATATATAGAAGATGTAAGACAGAGGAGGCCTGGCCAGCTAACAAATGGCCCTGGAGGTCAGGTCACCGTTTTTCAAACGAAGAGAGCTTTAATGAGAAAAAGGCTTTGTTTTTAAGGCTGACATTTCTCATGCATTTGTTTACCCTCTTCTCAGACCTGTTCCTCTCCAAATTTTTTCAAATTTTTTGGCTGAAGCAAATATTGTAAAAGTTAGCACATATATGCTTAAACATTGTCCACCAGGCATCTCGTTTTTCTAGTAAACCATGACCACCAATCGCCGTTTGGATTCACTTCAATATAAATATTAGGGAAAAACCCAAGTCCCCCCTCCCCAAAAAAATGGATTAGTTTCAATCCCTTTTAAATGAAAAATAACATAATTTACAAAATTGTTGCGACTCTCATTTGCCATTTGCAGCCAGCATTAACCGCAGGGCACTCTTCTCAGAAGCAAGGATGTCGGTTTAGGTTAGCACATCCTTTAGGTTAGCACAACCTGCAAGGAGGTTTACAGGATCAGTCGAAAAAGGCTTTCTTTCTCAACAGATCCCCCTCTAGACTGCCACTTTTTGCCGACAAAGTGCTGAGTCGGCAAAACGCGATGGCTATTTTTATGCAAATTAGGCACGGGATGTTTAAATCCCTGCCTCATTTGCAACGTCTACCTGCCTAATCTGCATCCCTCTGCCGACAGAGGGATGCAGCCTAGACATACCCTGAGAGTTTACAGCCTATAAGATGGACATAAGAACATAAGAATAGCTATACTGGGTCAGACCAAAGGTCCATCTAGCTTAGTATTTTTGTCTTCTGACAGTGGCCAATGCCCCAGAGGGAGTGAACAGAACAGGCAAACATCAAGTGATCCATCCCATGTCACCCATTCTCAGCTTCTAGCAAACAGAGGCTAGGGACGCCATCCCCGACCATCAGGGCTAACAGCCATAGATGGATCTATCCACCATGAATTTATCTAGCTCTTTTTTGAACACCACTAAAGTCTTGGCCCTCACAACATCCTCTGGCAAGGAGTTCCACAGGTTCCCTGTGCATTCTGTGAAGAAATACTGCCCTTTTGTTTGTTTGAAACCTGCTGCCCGTTAATTTCATTTGGTGACCCCTCGTTCTTGCATTATGGGAAGGAGTAAATCACTCTTCTTTATTCACTTTCTCCCCCCGAATTATGATTTTATAGACCTCTATCAATTCTCTCCTTAGTCCTCTCTTTTCCAAGTTGTAACGTCCCCATCTCTCCTCATATGCCAGCGGTTCCATATGCAGAATCATTTTTGCTGACTTTTTCTGAACCTTTTCCAATTCAAACCTACCAAGCAATGTGGCTTGCACTCTGCGGCAGTGGGGGGAGAAGTATAGGCCCTAACTCACTCTGCTCGGCCAGACTGGGTCAGACCAACTGTCCATCTAGCCCAGTATCCTGTCTGCCAACAGTGGCCAGATGCCCCAGAGGGAGGGAACACAACAGATAAACATCATGTGATCCCTCTCCTGTCATCCATTCCCAGACAAACAGAGGCTGGGGACACCATTCCTACCCATCCTGCTAATGGCCATTGATGGACCTAACCTCCATGAGTTTATCTAGCTCTTTTTTGAACCTTAAAAATCCTAGTTAAAATCCTAGTTTTCACAACCTCCTCTGGCAAGGAGTTCCACAGATTGACTGTGCTCTGCATGAAGAAAAACTTCCTTTTGTTTGTTTTAAACCTGCTGCTTATTAATTTCATTTGGTGACCCTACTTCTTATATTGTGGGACTAAGTAAATAACTTTTCTTTATTCACATTTTCCACATCAGTCATGATTTTATAGACCTCTCTCATATCCCCCCCTTAGTCTCCTCTTTTCTAAGCTGAAAAGTCCCAGTCTTTTTAATCTCTCTTCATATGGGACCAGTTCCAAACCCCTCATAAATTTTGTTGCGCTTTTCTGAACTTTTTCCAATGCCAAGATATCTTTTTTGAAAGGAGGCAAGCATATCTGTATGCAATATTCAAGATGTGGGCGTACAATGGTTTTATATAGAGGCAGTAAGATATTCTCTGTCTTATTGTCTATCCTTTTTTTAATGAGTCCTAATGACAACCCATGCACAAGCTTAATAAGAGTGTAGTCACAAAGTTACAACTGGGCAAAACATTGGCTGCATATTTGGAAGAGGTGGTTGGGTTCCTGGCATCATTTTGTCTCTTTCACAGTGAGTGGGTGAACATCAGAGATGGTATGAGCTGTAGGCCCTTTTTATCTCGTGTTAAGTGCCAATGGGCTAAAATTAGCTAATGGGTGTGTCAATGCCAGGCCAGAAGTTCCACAAATACTTGTTTCAGGAAACAAACCGTTTGTGGAGCGTCTAGACAGGTGTTTACAAATGTGTCTGCTAACAGGCAGGAACTGGTAATCAAGTCACTCAAATTCAAGCTGGAACACAAAACCACTCAGTAAAACAGAGGGAACAAGCTTCTGCTTGTGACACACAGCCTGCTCCCCTTAGATGCTCATCCCCCACTGAAAAGTGCTGAATTTATCCTAACTCCCTTGGACTTCGATGGGAATTGGGCACAACTGTCACCTCCAGGCATTATAGAACAGGGTCCACGGTCACGCTGTTTGGAATGGCTCATGGCTGTGAGTGCCTACCTCAGGGCAAACAGTCAGAATACAGTCAGACAATGCAAACTAGGGCTGTACCTTATAATTAAATTACACTGTGATGAATAGGAGCTGCTAAGGAGAGTCTGACTTACCTGGAGAGTGAGGACAGGGTTAAGCAACTCGGAGATGCACCCGAGGGAGGGGGCTTCAGGCATTCAGCCAATGAAATGCAGATAGGAATTTCAAACCGAGAGGGGTTTTTTCTCTCTTCCTTTGTTTTTAGATCAGAGCAGTTTTTCCCCAGGTAGCGGGAGAGATGGGCTCTCCCAGGAACGGACTCCTTGAATTGTGTAAGTAGGGAAAAATTTAGACAGTCCATTAGGTTTTATTGTTTTCCTTGTCTGGGCATTTGGAAATCATGTCTGAGCTGGTTAATTGTTTTTCTCTTTTGTAACTAAGCATTCCAGCTCAGGGATTCTCCCTGAGTCTATTTCACTCCATGGCTTTTAACACCCAGTCATTTACTATGCTAGCAAGAATAGTCTTGTTTTGATAATAAAAGTGTTTTCTTTTTGTTTTGATTAACCAGTATTCATTGTTTTTTGTGTCCTTAAACCTATGTGCCTACGTTTCCCGGGAGAAGCAGAGCCCCATTGTTTTCTGCGGATACCTCTGTTTTCCCAACTCCAAGCAAAATGGAGGTTGAAGCAGGGGGGGAGAGATTTGCCTCAGGGAGGGGGGTTCAAGCGACCTCTTCCCTGGAAAAGGGCTTATTTTATATTTTTTATTTACACTTGATGGTGGCAGAAACCGATCGTTTTTCTTTTGGGTCTCAGGGAAACTGAGACCGGACAAATTTGTCTCCAGGAGTTGCAGAGACAGGTTCTTATAGAGTTTATTCTGCTAGCCGGCCCCCATATCTACACTCCAAGTGCTAGGTTGGGGAATTGAGCCATGACATGCACCACGCCTGGGACAAAAAGCAACTGCTAGGTCACTCTACCAGTCACAGTCCCTTTAGAGTCTCCAGACAGCCAGACAAACTAGACTTAGGGACAAATGGCCACTGATACCAAAAATCACATCACCTTTAGGTGGCTTCCTGTTCCAAGAAACCAGTCACTTACCACCAGCTCATGTGGTGTGATGGATCTTACACCAGAGACAATGCTGGTGGCCAATTCTATAGTAAATGAACTGCAGGTTTATTAGCTAAGCAAAGGAAGTCAAGCTGATGAGAGGTAAAAGCACATAAGGTATGCCCAGGGGAGTCACAATTGGGAATTCCATATGCTGGAAGTGATGTAATCAGTGATGTAATCAGAGGCCATCTGGGACCCTGGAAAAACTTTTGGAAATCACTGCTTTGCATCTGGCTCCCTTCCCCCTAAGACAAACGAGTAGTCCCGTGGCACCTCAGAAACTAAATATATGTAGTATCATGAGCTTTCGTGGGCAAAACCAAGCTCATCTCATCTGAAGAAATGGGTTTTGCCCACAAAAACTCATAATACTATATATGTCATGACAGAAGACTGAAAGAATTGGGCTTTTTAATTTAGAAAAGAGAGGACTGAAAGGAGATACGCTAGCAGCTTTCAAGTACCTAAAAAGGTGTTACAAAGAGGAGGGAGAAAAATTGTTCTCCTTGGCCTCTGATGACAGGACAAGAAGCAATGGGCTTAAATGGCAGCAAGGGAGGTTTACGTTGGACATTAGGAAAAACTTTCTCACTGTCAGGGCAGTTAAACACTGGGGGTATGTCTACACTGCCACCCTAGTTCGAACTAGGGTGGCTAATGTAGGCATTCGAACTTGCAAATGAGCCGATTTAAATATCCCGGGCTTCATTTGCATGTTCAAGCGCCGCCATTTTTAAATGCCCGTAGTTCAAACTACCTGCCTGCGGCTACACGCGGCACAGACTAGGTAGTTTGAATTAAGGCTCCTAATTCGAACTACTGTTATTCCTCCTGCAAGGAGGTTTAATGGTAGTTCGAATTAGGAGCTTTAATTCGAACTACCTAGTCCGTGCGCGCGTAGCCACGGCAGGTAGTTTGAACTACGGGCATTTAAAAATGGCGGCGCTGAACATGCAAATGAAGCCCGGGATATTTAAATCCCGGCTTCATTTGCAAGTTCGAATGCCTACATTAGCCACCCTAGTTCGAACTAGGGTGGCAGTGTAGACATACCCTGGGATAAATTGCGTAGGGGGGTTGAAGAATCTCCATCACTGGAAATATTTAAGAGACGGTTAGACAGATACTTGTCAGGGATGGTCTAGATGGTGCTTGGTCCTGCCATGAGGGTAGGGGACTGGACTCGATGACCTCTCAAGGTGCTTTCCAGTTCTAGTGTTCTATGATTCTATATATTTTTGTTAGTTTCTAAGGTGCCACAGGACTACTCCTTGTTTTTAAAGATCTAGACCAGGGGTGGCCAACCCATAGCTTGCGAGCCACATGCAGCTCTTCACCACAGACAGTGTGGCTTACGAAGCGTTCCCCCTGGCTCACGAAGCCTCCCCTGCGCCCCCGGCCCTCAGTTTCCTGTGATCACCAGGTGCTCCCTGTGCTGAGCCGTCCAGTGTGGCAAAGCTAAATTGTGCTGGCAAGATGGCTGATGGCTGAAGGGAGCCTGAAGTGGCCAAAAAGCCAAACCAGAGTTTTCATTTAAAGGGGCAGTATCTTTTTTTTTTTTTTGCTTGACAACTTTTTCCCCTTGGCTCTTCGCACTATGTCCACCACTATTTTGGTTCTTTGCCTGTAATGGGTTGGTCACCCCTGATATAGACTGACACGACTACCCCTCTGAGACTTCCCTCTAAGAGTCCAAACAGTCCAGAGATGTAGGATCTCTCCTCGAATCCACTTCTGCCAGTGCTATTATCATGATGGAGAGTGAGGGATGCATTTGGAGTCTTTGACCTCCAGGCATCACACAGGATGACACTTGCCTGGAAATTAGCCCTTTTCCCCATTAGAGTTCTTCATTTGCATTCCACCAGGCTTCTTTCTCGTGTGATGGGTTATTCAGTCACAGGGCTATACACACTGTAAATAAATTATCAGGGGAAAGAGATAAGGGAAAACAATGCCAGTAACACCACACGGGTACTGCATGAAGTTTAAACACTGGATACATGCTTATACAGTTAACAATCACTTTTGTCTGTACAGGTTGAATCTCTCTAGTCCAGCTCTCTCTGGTCTGGCAACCTCCATGGTCCGGAATGATTTTTGTTAGCCAGATGTCCGTTTCTCATGAGTGTGGCCAAGTTTCCCAGGGTCCCATAAAGTTTGTTTAAAGCCACCAGTCCTGGCTCTCAGTGTTCTGGTCTGTTATTTAGCTTTAATTTAGCATTAAATGTCCTCTAACAGACCAGTAAGCAGTGGAATTGTTGGTAATGCTGCTAGACAATATTGACCTCCTGTGGTCTGGAAAATTCTCTCATTTGGAAGTGGATGGGTCCCGAGGGTGCCGGACTAAAGAGGTTCCACCTGTACTAACACACAAGCGAATTGGCTTGGGGCTCTGGCAGGAACTAGCACCTGATCTACCAGCGTCACACCGGCAATGAGTGTGACGTGAAGAACTGAAGACAGTGTCACCAGCATCTCAAGGAGGCCTGTTCCTTTAGTCTATATTTGGCATCCAGCTTCCTTTATATGACACCTTTTGTAAACTCACAAAGGATCAGGGGCTTGGAAAGTGCATGTCCAGAAAGTGCTTCTCCAAGAACCCTAGGAACACCAAACGGTTATAAAGAAATTCACGGGGAAGAAGAGCCTTCTCCCAAGACATCTCCAATAGAGCCATGGGCTAGAGAGCATCTTCTGGGTGGTGTCCTCCAGCAGCTATTCGGTGCCCTCTCTGGAATGCCACACATCTTCGAAGACTAGCGGAAGGCTTAGCGATTGCTCGTCAAACATTGATCTCAGGTAGAACGGGCATCTCTCCAGGGTACCTTGGAGAGGTTCTATAGCACATATCTGAGCTAGCTTTGGTCCTAGCTTTGGTGTCTAGTTTGGGCACCAAAAGCAGTGATGCCACAGCAGTTTGGGCAGCCGTTCCGGTTGTATGGATGCTGTTTCTGCCTGTGCCACTTTAGTTTCCCTGCTTTTGGGTCTCGAGCAGGCTAAATCAAAGCTAACTTTGGTACAACTCTACGTGCGGCTGTCACACCTCTGGTTGCCATGTAGACACACTCCTCATGTCTACATGCTCTGTGTTCCATGAGTCCCTCTGTGCTCCTGTTTCTCGCTCAAGCCTGCCTTCTGGCACCGGTTCCTGATCACACGGTCCTCCCGGTTCACGGGTAACTATCTGGCCCCCCAAGGCAGGTTTTCCTTCGGCCGCAACATCACCTCTGTAGAAACGGTGATTTCCCTTTTACGGAAATAAATCAAGGGGCTCCAAGTGGCCTCAAACTTTGGAGGGACATCATCTCCTCCCTGTTCCCACCACGCTCCCCATGCCAGCTTCATGGTATCCGGGCATGGTTTGCTAGGTCAGGTCTTCAGCGTTGCATGTGGGCAAGGGAACGGGGCAGTGCTACTGTTGACCGGATCACTTCTTCTGCTGGGCTTTCCTGGCTGTGGACTTGGCGTTCCCCCCAGCTTTGCCACCAGCCTTTGCGCTGCCTCCTGCCTTAGCTCTCTCCGGCTCTTTCTGGTCCTTCCTCCCACCTCCTTGCTTCTTTTCACCTGCCCCTTTTCCTCCTTCCTTCTTTCTGGTCCCATCTTTTCCCTCTTTCTTGGACCCTTCTTTCTGCTCCTTTTTGACTTCTTTCTTCTTGGATCCCTTGGAACTGTCCTTCTTGCCCTGGGCTTTGTTTACTTTCCCTGAGACAGTGGGCACCTCCTCTTTCTTCTCTTCTGCCACATGAGCTGTAGGGATGAAAGTGGGGGAGAAAACAGAAAGTTACCTGGGGGTAAGAACATAAAAACAGCCACACTGGCTCAGATGGAAGGTCCATCTAGCCCAGTGTCCTATCTTCCAACAGTGGCCAATGCCAGGTGCCCCAGAAGGAGGGAACAGAGCAGGAAATCACCAAATGATCCCTCTCCTGTCAGCCATTTCCAGCCTCTGACAAACAGAGGTGAGGGACACCATTCCTACCCATCCTGGCTAATAGCCATTGCTTTACCTATCGTCCATGAATTTATCTAGCTCTTTCTTGAACCCTGTTAAAGTCTTGGTCTTCACAATCTCCTCTGGCAAGGAGTTCCACAGGTTGACTGTGCACTGCATGAAGAAAAACTTCCTTTTTTTTTTTTTTTTGCTTTAAAGCTGCTACCTCCTAATTCCATCTGGTGACCCCTAGTTCTTATGTTATGAAAATAACTTTTCCTTATTCACTTTCTCCACAACCCTCATGATTTTATAACTTATTACACCATATGGGATAGGAGTTCTGCAGCCCACATGAAATCTAGGAGATCAGATCACTTGGGTCTAGCATTCCAACATCTTGCATATTTCCCTTTTGGCTGCCTAATTTAATGCATTTAAACATCTGTTTATTAACCTAAAGGTGTATTTGGAGTAATGGAAGAAAGCTAATCATAATCTTGGCTTTACTGAAATCAGTGGCCAACAACAACAACAAAAAAAGAGTCCTATTTGTTTGAATGGGACCAAGGTTGGACCCAAGATGACAAACAAGGAGCATTCCTTAAGATTTTTGTCTAGTATGGGAGGGTATGTCTACACTAGCTCGTTAGTTTGAACTAGGTAGGCAAATGAGGGCAACCGGAGTTGCAAATGAAGCCCGGGATTTAAATATCCCGGGCTTCATTTGCAACTCGTTGCTCCTCATTTGCCTACCTACTAACGAGCTAACGAGCAGAGTAGAGAAGCAGCAGAATCTTCAGTGTTTGATTTGTTTTAAAACTGGACGGGGCTGTTTTCGTGGGGAGTCACGTCCCTTCCGGAGGAGAAGAGAGTATCCTTAGTTGTTGTGAATGCCAGAAGAACCTACACTATGCTGAGGAGATAGACTGACAGTCTCAAAAAATATCTCAGCCTCCATCTGGCCATGCCAGACCAAGGAACCAGACTGGCACAGCATGGGCAAGAGCCCATTTTGAGTTCTTCATAAAACTCATTTAAATCAGGACATTTCTTTTCGCCCCAAACGAAGGGTTTCCAGAGTGTCGACAATTTTGGAACAGATTCTTTTGCTTTTTTTTGTTTGTTTCAGAACAATTTTTTAAATGAAACTCCCTATTTTTTTTATGTGAAACTTTTTTTAAGTTAAAAAAATCAAAATCAGAACCCAATGTTTCCAGTTGATGAAAACAAAACATTTCAAGTGACATGCAATGACCGTTTCAGAATCTTGTTTCACAGGAAAGGTCACGTTTGATTGGTTACCTCTTGGGATACAATCATTATTTCATAGTACAGGCTGAACCTCTCTAATACAGAATGCTCTCGTCCAGAAACATCCGTGGTCCGGAATGATTTTTGTTAGCCGGATGTCCATTTCTCATGGGTGTGGCCAAGTTTCCCGCAGTCCCATAAAGTTTGTTTCCAGCCCCCAGTCCTGGCTCAGTGTTCTGTGCTGTTGTTTAGCTCCAATTTACCCCTAAATGTCTTCTCACAGCCCAATAAGCAGTGGAAGTGTTGGTGATGCTGCTAGACAATATTGACCGCCCGTGGTCTGGCAAATTCTCTGGTTCGGCACCGGTCAGGTCCCGAGGGTGCCGGACTGAAGAGGTTCAACCTGTAGTAATAGTAAGATTTAAATCACAGAATTTCCCATGTCATGAATAATCTGGTTCCTGCCCAGCTACATTGCTGACTCATTGAATCATAGAATCCCAGGGCTGGAAGAGACCTCAGGAATCATCTAGTCCAGCCCTCTGTCCAAAGCAGGACCAATCCCAACTCAATCAACCCAGCCAGGGAGTTGTCAAGCCGGGTCTTCAAAACCTCTAAGGATGGAGATTCCACCCCCTCCCTAGGGAACCCATCCCAATGCTTCTCTGCCCTCCTCAGGAAATACTATCCAACCTAAACCTCCCCCACTGCAACTTGAGAGCGTTGCTCCTTGTTCTGCCATCCATCACCACTGAGAACAGCCTCTCTCCACCTCCTTGGGAACCCCCCTTCAGGAAGTCGAAGGCTGCTACCAAATCCCCCCTCGCTCTTCTCTTCTGCAGACTAAACAAGCCCAAATCCCTCAACCTCTCCTCATAGGTCATGTGCTCCAGTCCCCTCATCATTTTGGTTGCCATCTGCTGGACCCTCTCCAATGCATCCACATCCTTTCTGTAGTGGGGGGTCCAAAACTGGATGCAATACTCCAGGGTTGTGTCTACACTGGCACCCTTTTGAGGAAAAGGGATGCTAATGAGACACAGCGCAATTGCAAATCCGCGGGGGATTTAAATTTTCCCCGCGGCATTTGCATGAACATGGCTGCCGCTTTTTTCTGGCTCGGGGCTTTGCCGGAGAAAAGCGCCAGTCTAGACGCGATCTTGCGGAAAATAAACCCTTTTCCGGAAGATCTCTTGAAAGTAGGAATAAAGTAGGCAAAGCCCCGAGCCAGAAAAAAGCGGCAGCCATGTTCATGCAAATGCCGCGGGGAAAATTTAAATCCCCCGCGGATTTGCAATTCCGAAGTGTCTCATTAGCATCCCTTTTCCGCAAAAGGGTGCCAGTGTAGAGACAGCCCAGATGTGGCCTCCCCAGTGCCGAATAAAGGGGAATAATCACTTCTCTAGCAATGCTCCCCAGTATTCCTTCTGCCCTTCAAACTAACAGTAACACTGAAACGTTCTTATCATTTCCCTGTCTCCTTAGTCGTTCTAACCAGCAATCTAGACAGAGAGATGTGTTAACTACCATTGCACTGACACATGCTTAGTTTGTGCCAGGGTGACTCAGGCACCTCCCACCTTGGCTCTTCATAGCCCTGGCACCTCTGGGCTTGCTGCATCCAGGACAAATGTAAGACCACTGCTTCCCGGCATCTCTGTTGTTACAAATTCAGCACTCCCCAGATCTCCCTAAACAGCTACCTTGAGTCAGCACCTCGATGGGTATAAATCAGCATACATTGACTTCAATGGGGCTAATGAAATTGACAGGGGCTGAAGATTTGGTCGATTAGGATCCAGGGAGGTCTTTGGTTAACACTTTGTGGGTACTGCTGCGTCAGCGTGCCAACTACAGAACAGAGTAAGAGCAGGAATGGCAAACTTCTGTCTTACGCTTCTTACTTATTTACGCTCAAATGCTGAGACTTATTCATGTCAGGTAGGACCTCCGTATAAACAGGGAGGCAGTGTGGTTTATTGGAAAAGGCACTCAACTGGGATTAAAGAGACCTACCCACTCTGCCACTGATCTATTGTGTAACCTTGGGCAAGTCACTTTACATCTCTAGGTCTGTTTAGACTATAAGATCTTTGAGGTAGAGACTGTTTCTTGATATGTTATATGATGTTTTCTATGATTCTATGACTCTGTGTTTGTACAGCACCTCCCACAATGTGGTTCTGATCTTGCCTGAAGAACGGAAATGATACTAGAATATAGTAGGCTACTGTTCAACAGGAATAAGACTACCACAGTCTCGCCTTTAAGTATTAGATGTGCCAACCCTTTATTAATTCTGGTTCCAGGTTTAATAATACACAATTTTCTTTCAAAGAAAATGGGGGGTTTTTTTTCCCCCTCCCCTGGATTTTTGAGTAAAAAGTTTGACATTTGGATTTTCTATTTTAAATTATGAAACAAAGTTCCATCAAGAAGCAGATTCCTAGGAGGGAAAGAAATACAGGACTTTGCCAAACAGCATCATTGTGCAAAATGGTGACCAAGATCTGCCAGAAATTATTGCCATGACCCATCACCGCATCGGGTGTAGTGCACCTCATTCTGTGAGGAATAAGGGAAGCTGATGGGACCATGTGCTTCCATTGGCCTCCTGCTGTGTAGACGCGGATCGGCAAAATGCATAGCTGGATTCAGCTTACCTTAAGCCGATCCGCTGTGGCGTCTACACAGCAGGAGGCCAATGGAAGCATTGCTGGATGGTGTACCTTAAGCCAGCGTTTCTCAGCCAGTGGTACGAGTACCCTTAGGGGTATTCGAGAGAAGTCTGGGGGGTATGTCAATAGAATCGAAATTTGGAGAAAACTGAATTTTTGTGTTAAGTTTTACAGCGTTTTATTATTTTTGTACTTTTTACACCCAAAAATTTCATCACCCGCCCAGCTACAATTAAGTTGTTTAAACAAATGTGTTGCAATGGTAGAAAAAAAAATTGTGTATCTGAAAACTGTAGGTACTGGGGGTACTTGTAATTTTTTGTTTGCTAAAGGGGTACTTTACAAAAAAAGGTTGAGAAAGACTGCCCTAAGCCAACCAGTGCAGGCTAATTATGTATGGAGCTACACCAATTTGTCCCAGCTCAGTATGGGTACTTCTAGACCGCAAGGCTATTTCAGGATACTGGAGGTATGCTGAAATAGCTACCCTGCATCCAAGGAACGTGTCCGCTATTTTGAAATAATTTTCGAAATAACGGACGCACTAGTTCAGCTATTTTGACATCCCTGTAAACCTCGTTCCACGAGGAATAAGGGGTGTCTTGAAATAGTGCTTTATGTCAAAATTTGGCACCTATTTCGAAATAAAATCGAAATAAGATACGCACTTTGCATAGCGCAAATTGCTTATCTTATTTCGATTTGAGTGTACAGGCTAGACATACCCTTTGTGGTCTGTCTTTATTACATTGTCTCCCCAAAGTAGCCACCCCACACGCACCCTGTGCATTACAGAAACATAACATCCTCTGGCCAGTAAGAAGATTGTGATGAATACATTGCAGTGTTAATGTATCTATGAATGATTCGAAGGGATCTGCAGAGGAAAGTGAAAATAATGCAGCCTCTTTCTGTTCACTGGAGGGAAATTCTGACGCCTTGCAGGAAAGCTTGGGAAAGGCAAATCACCTCCTTGTTTATGTTTTCCATGCAGGCCCGCTGATGGAGAGGGAAAGGGGTAACTGCCCCAAAGCCTAGCAATACAGATGGGCCTGGAGCTCCTGGGTGGAGCTTTTTAAATTGCTGCTGAAGCACCAAGCCGTATGTTCTGGACAGCACTGAGGGTGGAGCATGGTTCTCTCTGAGCGGCGTTGACAGCAGCCAAGCGCCAGCCCCGCCCCATTCCACTTGAGGCCCCACCCCTTCCACTAGAGGCCCCACCCCTTCTGCCTGAGGCCCCACCCCTTCTGCTTGAGGCCACACTCCTTCCACTTCAGGCCCCATCTCTTCTGCCTGAGGCCACATCCCTTCCACCTGAGGCCCCACCCCTTCTGCCAGAGGCCCCGCCCCTTCCACCTGAGTCCCTGCCTGTTACAGAGCCCAGTCCAGTTCCCAACCAAGCCACTGGAGACTGGCTGAGGCCCTTAGAACATCCCTGAGCAAGGGCCGAACCCTGCTTGCATTGTTCACATGACTCAAGGAAGATGACACATATCAAGGAGGCAAGGAGATTTGTAGGCACAATCCAATGCCACCCCTTGTGCACAGCCAGAAGAAACATCGTTCCATGCTGGGCAATGCAAAAGTCATCAGAAGCCATTAGAGGGGTCTTTCCATGACAGTAGTAACAGTGGGATGGAGAGGCTCAAATAACAACAATCAATAACCGCTAATAGTATTTAATGATCAATATATGATTGGCACTTAGCACCTAAGTAGCGATTTCCCGCTTCAAAACACTTTGTGGACCATTAATTAATTTAAAATTCTATTTTTTCTCTTATGTATCCACAGGACTAAATGCACCATCAAACCATATGGCAGAAGCTCATTTGGGATAAACTGGCCTGGCTCTTTTGACGTCAGTGGGGCTCTGTTAATACACACCAGTGGAGGATTTGTTCCTATATACTTCCGGGCTAACATTTGCTCTTAAATCAGTTTGAATCCTGATTAACCCCATAAGGTTTGACTGGCTCATAAACCTTGTTCAGGACCTCTGCACACAGGACAAATGTGCAGGAAACCCTGTGAGGACCAGGTCCCCAGGCGGCGTATGTAATCAGCTTTGATCCCTGGCAGTGAGTGGTACAAATCTCCTATCCTCCAATTTGGTAGCTGAAAGGGCCCTCTCTTTGAGGTCAATGGAGCTGCACCAGTTTACACAGAGAAGGCGCTGGACCAGAAACTGAAATGGACCAGACCGGTTCCTCTGGTAATTTGTGTGAAATGCAAAGACCATATGCACGGCATAAAAAAGTGGAAAACCAACAGGAGGGTCTGATTGCTCCCTGCCCTGACGCTTGTGACACCGACTGCACAAAGCAGGGACTTTTGTTTTGGCTGTGTGTTTGCATAGTTCCTACCGTTGATCTATGTTTGGGGGCTACAGCAATGCAAATCAATGAGACATTATACGTAATGAACGAAGAAATCATGTCTACACAGGCAGATGAGGTGTAAAACACTGCAGAAGGAGCCTGGGAGAATTTTACACTCTCAGAGCATAGCTCTATTGACTTCAGTGGATTTGAGATCAGGCTTCGTGCTTAAAGTTAAACGTGATCTTAGTATTATAATGGTTTGGAGCTGGAATTCCTTCACTTTCTCTACGCCCCTCCATATCCCGGACTGTAATATGATGAGGCCGAGAGTCTGAGACATATTCAGGCACCTAGGGTGCATCTAGACTGGCAAAATTTTGTGCAAAAGTGGCCGCTTTTGCGCAAAAACTTGCCGCCTGTCTACACTGGCCGCGAGAATTTGCGCAAGAGCACTGATGTTCTAATGTAAGAATTCAGTACTTCTTGAGCAAATACTTTGACACTCCCACTCAGGGATAAGCCCTCTTGCGCAAGAATAGTTGCGCAAGAGGGCCAGTGTAGACAGGCACCTTAATTTCTTGCGCAAGAAAGCCCGATGGCTAAAATGGCCATCGGAGCTTTCTTGCGCAAAAGCGCGTCTATACTGGGCACGGATGCTTTTGTGCAAAAGCAAATCTTTTGCACAATGGCACTTGCCAATATAGACGCTCTCTTGTGCAAATACTTTTAACGGAAAAACTTTTCTGTTAAAAGTATTTGCGCTAAATCATGCCAGTCTAGACGCAGTCCTAATGTCCAGTCTAATGTCCAGTGAAGTCAATAGAAGTGAGGCAGTTTTAATACCATTGTAGGTCTGGGGTTTGAGGGCAAGGAAGCTCCCAGAGTTCATGTAATATAATGGTTCTCCACGTGTGCTCTGTGGACCACTAGTGATCTGCAATAGTCTTGCAGGTGGGGCAGTGGGCTCAGTGCTCACCACTGCAGGGGGTGGAGAGAGGTGAGCCTTGCAGGCTGGATCCAGCTCATAGATGGGGAAATGGTTCCATGCACTATCATGCCTCCTCCCCCTGCTGGGGGAACAGCAGCACAGGAAGCCACTCACCTGAGGCTTTCCCTGCAGCTCCCATGGGCCAGAATTGCAGCCAATGGGAGCAGCAAGCAGGGGCAGTGCCTGGCAGCACTGACCCAGCTAAGCACTCATCATGCCCAGGTCCCCACACTCTCATCCCCCTCCTCCCAAGACTAGGTGTAACCACTACCGGGTGGATTTGAACCTGGGACCTCTGAAGCTTAGTATAAGAGCCTCTACCCTTTGAGCTAAAAGCCCTCTGGTGCGCAACCCATGCTGTAGAGCAGGAGTGGCCAACCCGTGGCTCGCGAGCTGCAGGCGGCTCTTCACCCCTGAAAGTGCGGCTCACAAAGCCTCCCTCACGCTCACGAAGCTGTCCCATGCACCCCTACAAACGGTCCCCGGTTCTCTGTGCTCGTCTGGTGTGGCAAAATGGTGGCAGCTGGCAGGAGCCTGATGTGGCCAAAAAGCCTAACCCACTGTTTTTAAAGGGGCAGCGTCCTTTTTTTTTTTTTTTTTTTTTTTTTGCTCAAGAAGTCTGGTGCGGATCTTTGCATTTTTTCCACCGCTGTTTCAGCTCTCTTCATTTAATGGGTTGGCCACGCCTGCTGTAGAGGTCTCATGGCCTTATCTGTTGCTGTGGTCTAGGTGCCACGGCATGGGACAGTGTGTGGATTACACCTGCACCCCCACCCCACTCCTGCCCCCAACCTTCCACCCAGACCCCTCGCCCTCATCCTGATCCTGCACCCTACCTCCCAGCCAGACTCCCCCCTCCCCTCCCTGACACACACCCTCTACTGCATCCATTTTGTCATCACGGTTGGCTGGTGGTCCAGGGGAAGTCTGCATGGAGCAGGGTGGGCCATGGGCCACAAAGTGTGTGAACCACCATTCTACAGCCGAGCGACCATCTGCCAGGCGTTCAGAGCAACGTTGACAAGGAAACCCATGAGAAGAAGATCGAGCGCAGGTGAAAGACAGGGAAGGAAAGGAGAACAATGAGCTCCAAGTGTGCATCCCCTCTGCCAAGCCACGGGAAGGAGACGCCAGAGAGACAGACAGACAGACAGACCGGCAGACGGACAGACATTCCCTCTAGTTTCCTTGCAGGGCCATTTCGTCTTCTTCCTTCACCACGGGCAGAGAGTGGAGAGGTCTGGGCTGGAGGTGAGCAGAGAGAGTCGAGAGGCTTTCAGTGGAGCCTAGCGGATAGAAGTAGGAGCGGTGAGTGGCAGGAAAAGAAGCCAGGACAAGATTCCAGAGGCAGAGAAGCCCTTGGCCATCTGGGCTGGCAGACCGTGTAAGGGACACCGGGAGTGTGAATCGCACGGCGCGAATAATTGGTTTTCCAGTTCAGAGGCCGAACCCTGTCCCTCCCCCTCCCTATTCATGTGGGATCCAAAGAAACTGGGGGTTTCATTGACCCTCAAAGAAACTTTGGTCCAGTTTTGCTTTCTGTTTTGTGTCTTTTTTCTGTGCTCTTTCCCCCTCCCCATTGTCATAAATTAAAAAGCGACATTTCTAGACAAAGCGAGCAAGGAAATGTTGAAATCGTTTGTTTTGAAGGGGCAGGAAAAAAACCTTTTTGACCTTTTTTCAAAAACCGTCTTTGGCTTTTTTTTTTGGAGGCGGTGTGGAAGGGGGGACATTTGCCAAATTGGACCTGACTTCACAAATTGTTTCCAGGCAATATGGCCCCCAGCTAATTTGCTATTCGCCGAGACGAGTTTGGCCCCCCTTGAGTTAGCGACACATTTGCTCCCCTCTGGGTACCCCCTGGAACCTGGCCTTTCGAACGTACACACAGCGAGGCAGGAGGCTCAGCGGGTCAGGAAGTTTCCTTTCAGCACTGCCCTGCTCATGGACACCAGCGGAGGGAGAGCCAACCGCCGTCAATGGAGCTATGTGGACTGACACCAGCTCCAGCTACGGATCTGGCCCTTGAATCTTAATGCTGGGGCTTTCTGCCACAAAGAGCGTGTGCAAAGCCGGGGGGGCTTTGTCCAGTAAACTAAGGGGCCAGGTCTTTTGTTGGTGCAAATGGCCATTAAACGCCCTGGAGGACCATAGAATCATAGAGATGGAAGAGACCTCAGGAGGTCATCAAGTCCAGCCCCCTGCCCAAGGCAGGACCAACCCCAACTCAATCATCCCAGCCAGGGCTTTGTCAAGCCGAGACTTAAAAACCTCTAGGGATGGAGATTCCACCACCTCCCTAGGTAACCCATTCCAGTGCTTCCCCACCCTCCTAAGGAAATAGTTTTTTCCTAATATCCAACCTAGACCTCTCCCACTGTAACTTGAGACCATTGCTCCTTGTTCTGCCATCCGTCACTACTGAGAACAGCCTCTCTCCATCCTCTTTGGAACCTCCCTTCAGGAAGTTGAAGGCTGCTCTCAAATCCCCCCTCACTCTTCTCTTCTGCAGACTAAACAAGCCCAAATCTCTCAGCCTCTCCTCATATGTCATGTGCTCCAGCCCCCTCATCATTTTCATTGCCCTCTGCTGGACCCTCTCCAATGTGTCGACATCCTTTCTATAGTGGGGAGCCCAGAATTGGATGCAATCCTCCAGGTGTGGCCTCACCAGTGCTGAATAAAGGGGAATAATCACTTCCCTAGATCTGCTGGCAATGCTCCTCCTAATGCACACTAATACGCCATTAGTCTTCTTGGCTACAAGTTGACTCGTATTCAGCTTCTCATACACTGCAATCCCCAGGTCCTTTTCTGCAGAACTGCTGCTTAGCCAGTTGGTCCACAGCCTGTAACACTGCTTGGGATTCTTCCATCCCAAGTACAGGATTCAGCATTTGTCCTTGTTGAACCTCATCATGTTTCTTTTGGTGCAATCCTATAATCTGTCTAGGTCACTCTGGACCCTATCCCTGCCCTCCAGCATATATACCTCTTCCCCTACCTTACTGTCATCTGCAAACCTGCTGAGGGTGAAACCCATCCCCTCATTCAGGTCATTAATAAAGATATTGAACAAAACCAGTCCAAGAACCGATCCTTGGGGCACTCTGCTAGAAACCAACTGCCAACCTGACATTGAGCCATCAGGATGGAGAGATGCTGTTCTCATTGGGGGCCGAATGAGGAGCAATGGTCTCAAGTTGTGGTGGGGGAGATCTAGGTTGGATGTCAGGAAAAAGTATGTCCCTAGTAGGGTGGGGAAGCCCTGGGATGGGTTCCCTAGGGAGGAGGTGGAATCTGCATCCCTAGAGGTTTTGAAGTCCCGGCTTGATCAATCCCTGGCTGGGATGATTGAGTTGGGGTTGGTCCTGCTTTGGGCAGAGGTTGGACTTGATGCCTCCTGAGGTCTATGCCAGCCGTAGGATTCTGTGATTCCATAAACACAGCTTTCTGCCCGTGGACAACCCAACGCTTCATGTCTGCCCCAAGAAACCCCAGGAGAGGAAACAGGGAGGTGTGGACGTACCTCCAGGGATCTCCGTCAGCTCGTTGAGCGGCGGCACAGTCTCCAGTTTGTCGGCATACGTCTTGGCTGCCTGCCGCTGTGCATACCGGGCCTCAATCTCTTTCTTTGTCCGGGGAATCCGGCACTTGAAGATACAGCACAGGGTTATAACTGAGAGAGGGGAGAGAGTCAGCGTGAGTTAAAGTTTGCTAGAACAAGTCAAGGGTTCGCCAGATCATAGCCAGCAGAGACGGGTGGGGGAAGACGGATTTCAAGGGGAACCTGGCCCTATTGACTTCATTAGAAAGGTCCCTCTAGGTTCCTTATCTCCTCTTCATCATCCCAGAATCCAAGCTGATCACAATGCTCCGCTCATCTTACCCTCCCAAGCTCCTGTGAACTAGCCCAGGAGCATTTCCATTCCACCATCAGGGACCACGGTAGATTAAGAGACTTGCCCAAAAACCAACAGAAGAGCATAAGAACGGCCAGACTGGGTCAGACCAAAGCCCCATCTAGCCCAGTGTCCTGTCTGCCAACAGTGGCCAGTGCCCGGTGCCCCAGAGGGAGTGAACTTGTAACCACCACCAGGTAAATTTGAAGCTCCTCTGAGCTAAAAGCCAGCTGGCTCTCAGCCCATGCTGTAGAGGTCTCTTGGTCTTATCTGTTGCTGTGGTCTGGGTGCCACTGTATGGGACAGTGAACCACGCTTGGGGTGTGTCTAGACTACAGGGTTTTTTTGGAAAAAATGGCCTTTTTTTGAAAAAACTTCCCCTGCGTCTAGACTGCTGCCGTGTTCTTTCGAAAGTAAATTGAAAAAACGCGGCAGTTTTTTCGACCATGGAAAACCTCATTTTACGAGGAATAATGCCTTTTTTCAAAAGTGCTCTTTCAAAAAAAGGTGCTATGTAATGCAAACTGTGCTTTTTCGAAAGAGAGCATCCAGGCTGCCTGGGTGCTCTCTTTCGAAAATGCGGCTTGCTTTTTCGAAAGTACTGGTTGTAGTCTAGTCGCTCTTTTTCGTTCATAACTCGGGGACCGCCTTTTACGACTGCTTAATGGGAGGTTTGGTCGTAAATGCGAACAGTTGTAAATCGACCGTTTGCAACTCGGGGACCGGCTATACCTAAAATGGTGTTACAAGGAGGAGGGAGAAAAATGATTCTCCTTGGCCTCTGAGGACAGGACAAGAAGCAATGGTCTTAAACTGCAGCAAGGGAGGTTTAGGTTGGACATTAGGAAAAACTTCCTGCCTGTCAGGGTGGTTAAACACTGGAATAAATTGCCTAGGGAGGTTGTGGAATCTCCATCTCTGGAGATATTGAAGAGCAGGTTGGACAGACACCTGTCAGGGATGATCTAGATGGTGCTTGGTCCTGCCATGAGGGCAGGGGACTGGACTCGATGACCTCTCGAGGTCCCTTCCCGTTCTAGGATTCTATGAGTCTAAGAGGATTCTATATTTCTTCCTCGTTAATGGGAAGTAATTACATCTCCTGCGCTCCTCCTTTCACTTGAGACTCTTGTAATCAGTTTTCTGTTCTTAATACGAGTGGGAGACGAGGCTGCTTCTTCGGAGGAGGATGGGGGCATTTCAGGACAATTCCCGCTCTCGCTGGCATTTCTTTTATGGCTTCCCCACCTCAAGTACGTCTGAGGTAACTGCATTTCCTGCGTATGTGGCTGTTTCACACTCATACAGGGAATCCAAGCAAAGCCTCCTGGAACCCTCTAAATGCCAAAGTTCATGTCAGCTCGGAACTGAAAGTTTCCAGGCTTTTGCATTGAGATGATTACCTGGAAATGTCAGTGTTCGTTAATGGGCCGCACAGTCTTCTGTCTGGCTAGGAGACTGTATCATTTACCTCAGGGGTGGGGAACTTAAGGCCTGGGGGATGTATTCAGCCGCCAAGGCTAGTGGCTCCCACTCCCCGCACCAGCATCTTCCAGACCCCAACCCTCAGTCTGCTCCTGCACCCCTCTCCCACCCAGACCCCCACCCCGCACTTCGCTCCTACATCCTACCTCCTACCCTGACTGTGCACCCCCACGTTGCCCCTGCACTCCTGATGGCTCATACCCCTCACCTCCAGCCCACATCCCAGCAGACCTCGCCCACACACTGGACCCCTCATTTTTGGCCCCACACCAGAACCGGGGGAGGGGCTCACACAATTAACTATCCCGCTCCCCCCAGGTTCTGGTGTGTAGCCTCCAATTGATTTTCTGTGGGCGCGTGGCCCCCCGAGCCAAAAAAGGTTCCCCACCCAGTAGACCTGATAAGCCTCTTTCTGTGCAAGGTTTTAGGCCCATTCCTCTTCTCATGTTTTGTGACTTTTGTTGTGTCTGTTCCCCACACTGGGTAGGACTGACATGGGGCCACAACACAGGGCCTTAGGGGCAGTGTTCCCCTGTAAGCTTTTATAGCATGAAAAAGGTTGCGAATCCTTGGTTTGCCAGGTGTCACAATCAGTGTCTGGCCAGCCGGGATCTGCTCAAAGCGCTTGTCTCGGGCTCCGTGCAAACGTCGGCAGGCAAATGTTCACGGTTTGAAGATTTTCCTTCCCGTTCATAGGGGGGTATGGACTAACTTAAAGAAAAGACAGCTGAAATTCTGGGGAATCAGCTGGGCGTGTGTGTGAGGAAACCGTACAGCCTGCTGCTCTGTCAGTCAGTAAAGAATCTTCCTCTAAGTTGGTATGCCTATGTGCAGAATGAATGTTATGTGTACTGCTATGGAGCTGGCGTGTGACGTGGCATGGCACAGCACGGCAGAGCACAGCACAGCCCAGCCAGGATGTGGGTGAGGGATAGCTCAGTGGTTTGTGCATTGGCCTGTTAAACCCAGAGTTGTGAGTTCAATCCCTGAGGAGGCCATTTAGGCATCAGGGACAAATCTGTCATGGACAGTACTTGGTCCTGCTGTGAATACTGTGTACAGATGTGGTCTCCTCACCTCAAAAAAGACATTTTGGCCTTGGAAAGGGCAACTAAAATGATTAGGGGTTTGGAACGGGTCCCATATGAAGAGAGGCTAAAGCGACTGGGACTTTTCAGTTTAGAAAAGAGGAGACTGAGGGGGGATATGATAGAGGTCTATAAAATCATGAGTGGTGTGGAGAGGGTGAATAAAGAAAAGTTATTTATTGGTTCCCATAACAGAAGAACTAGAGGACACCAAATGAAGTTAATGGGTAGCAGGTTTAAAACTAATAAAAGAAAGTTCTTCTTCACACAGCGCATAGTCAACCTGTGGAACTCCTTGCCAGAGGAGGCTGTGAAGGCTAGAACTATAACAGAGTTTAAAGAGAAGCTAGATAAATTCATGGAGGTTAGGTCCAGAAAAGGCTATTAGCCAGGGGGTAGGAATGATGTCCCTGGCCTCTGTTTGTCAGAGGCTGGAGATGGATGGCAGGAGACAAATCGCTTGATCATTGTCTTCGGTCCACCCCCTCTGGGGCACCTGGCGCTGGCCACTGTCGGCAGACAGGCTACTGGGCTAAGAACATAACATAAGAACGGCCGTACTGGGTCAGACCAAAGGTCCATCTAGCCCAGTAGATGGACCTTTGGTCTGACCTAGTACTGCCATTCTTATGTTCTTATGACTCACTGACCTTTCAAGGTCCCTTCCAGTTCCAGGAGATAGGTATATCTCCATTATTTTTTCTTTTCTTTTTTTTCTTATCACCTCCATAGTGGTGCACGTAATAACATTAATACGGCACCTGGACAATCTGGGGCAGGGGTGGAGCCGAGGGGTTCGGAGGGTGGGAGGGTGCTCAGGGTGGGAGGGATGAAGGCTGGGGGTGCAGGCTCAGGGGTGGGGCTGGGGATGAGGCATTTGGGGTGCAGGAGGGGGCTCCAGGTTGAGGCCAAGGAGTCTGGAGGGTGGGAGTGGGCTTAGGGCAGGAGGTTGGGGTGGGTGGGGTCTGAGCAGGTGTTAGGGTGCTTAGAGATGGGGGGTGGGGTCTAGGAGGGAGCAGGGTGGTGGACTGGAGCTCTGGTTGAGAAGCACGGTTGTAAATTACACGCCTTCTCCTCTCTTTGTGCAGGATACATCTCAGCCTTGTCTCTGCCACGCCACGCGGCAGTCTGTGCGCTCTTTGGCTTCAGAAAGCCGCCCTTGCCAGTCTCTTTTAAACTGGACATCAGCGCCGATGCCTCTTCTGATGTTTCTCTCTCTTCGTTCAGCTCTCAAACCTTCCAAGTGTTCAATCACTTCTCACAGCTGGAAGCCGGGGGGATGCGGAGTTGAATTTGTATGAGAAGGAAGCCAGCTACTTTTTGGTCCTTTATTAGAGATCGATTTCAACGTAGGCCCCCAAACGCACACATTACAACAAAGGCGCTGACATGGCTGGCGTTGCTTTCCTTTCCTTATCGCATCCTCGGCGCCTGGGGCGTGGGAATTGATGGGATGCGCACATACCTTTGTGCCTTCCTGAATCTTCACTTCCTGTGTTATTTCTAAAGGGGCAAAGACTTCAAAAGGGGAAGAATTGCTCGAAGCATGGGACAACTACTCATGGTAAGACCTGAGACCTGGCTCCACACAAAATGAAATAGTGCAACCTGATTTTTAAATGAAGGTTGGATTTTTTCCCCAAAAAAGCTGTGCTCTATTTCAAACAGGACTTTTTTCAGGGATGAGATGGTCACAGTGGCCATAAGAACATAAGAATGGCCAGACTGGGTCAGACCAAAGATCCATCTACCCCAGGGTATGTCTATACTAGAGAGTTTTGTCAGAAAAATGGCTGTTTTTCCAACAAAACTTGAGGAATGTCCACACTGCAATAGCGTTCTTCTGCAAGTAAATTGAAAGAACAGAGTGTTTTTTCCGGCATTGGTAATCCTCTTTCTACCAGGAAGATGCCTTTTTGTGGAAGAGCTCTTTCGCAAAAAGGTGTGTGTGGACGGGGAAGAGGGAGTTGTTTCGGAAGAAGAGGAAAGAGGAAAAAGCATGGGTGCCCTGGTGGCCACTCCATCCATAGTAATTACAGCTGAAATGCGAGAGAGCGTCCAGTCAGTGTGGACACTCTCTTTCCAAAAAGCAGATCACTTTTTCAATATGCTTTTGCTGTGCGGACGCTCTCTTTCGGAAGAAGTTTTTTCGGAAGATCTCTTCCGAAAAAAGCTTCTTCCGAAAAAAACCTGCAGTCTAGAGGTAGCCCCAGTGTCCTGTCTTCCAACAGCAGCCAATGCCAGGTGCCCCAGAGGGAGTGAACAGAACAGGAAATCCTCAAATGATCCATCCCCTGTCGCCCATTCCCAACTTCTGGCAAACAGAGGCTCTGGACAAAAGTTCCAGAGGGGGAGCCAGGTTAGTCTGTACCCGGAAAAACGTCAAAAACAACAAATAGTCCTGCAGCACCTTAGAGACTAACCAAACATGTAGATGGCATCATGAGCTTTCGTGGGCGCAACCCACTTCTTCAGATGAATGGTGTTTAGGGGTCCAGTTTTCAAATAGCACAGAGATGAGGTGGGGGGAGGGAAGACAAGGAAAAAGGTTCATTGTGGGATTTTTTTTTCAGCCTTGTTGTGGGTCGGAAAAACTAAAGTGGGGGGAGGGCAGATTCTGCTTGGTGGTGATGCTTCTGGGGTGCCCAGGGGTGGGTGGGGCTGGGTCGCAGGGCTAGAGGGGCATAAATACTGAAGTGGGGAGGGGCCAATGGATGAGCCGGAAGGGAAGAGGCGGGGCCTAAGGCCTTGCTCTTCTGGTTCCAGTCCCCCTGCCTGCCCCCAGCGAACGTGCTATGGGAGAGCACAGAGGGGCCCATGTTTAGAGGCAACAACAAGTCATATGGGGGGGTCACATGGGGAAGTCACTTGGTGGTTTTCATCCCCCCCCTTCCCGCTTTTGCCCCCTTTGTGCCCCTCCCACTAGTTGCCCCCTGCTCCTGCCTGGGGAGCAAATGGGGCAGGGAAGCTTGGTGGGATAAGGGGCCAGGTGCTAGTAGGCATGGTGTCTCCCTCCCTTCTCTTTGGCCCCCTGGCTGCACACAGTCGAGCTCGGTGGGTTGGAAAGTGCTGCGGGGCAGGCGGGGGCAGGTGTGAGCTGCGGTGGGGCAGGCCAGGGTGGGGGCAGTAGCAGGGAAGGAGCAAACAGGCCCTGCCTGATTCTGTAGCTCTCAGCAAGTAAACACCATCGACCCAGCATCTATCGGTCCAGCCTGCTGGTGGAGAACTGGTTTCTAGCGCCCCCTGCTGGAGTGAGAGAAATCTCGTAGGCCCACCACTTGCTGTCCCAGGAATGGGATCCTGCAGTAACCAGTGAAGCCAGGGGGCTTACCACCAGTGATGAATTTGGCCCACACCATGTCTGTCCCGGTCTGACGGGGAAGGGGAAGGAGGCTTTGCGTGCTGCCCCGCTCCATTTCTCAACTCCGATTGGCTGGAAAGCGGCCGCTAGGAGCTGAGAAATTGTGCTGGGGGCAGTGCCCAAAGTCTGTCCCCTCCTGCACCCGGAGCAGAGAGCCACAGGGAGCAACCAGCCATTTTGTGCGGTCTGGGACTGCAGCGGGCAAGGAGCCTGCCTCAGGGTCCTGTAGGGCTGCTGGCCAGAAGCCACCTAGGTAAGCACCTCCCGGCCTCTGGCACCCAACCTCCTTCCTGAACCCCAATTCCCTGCCACAGGTCATGACCCAAACCCTCTGCACCCCCCAGACCCCAGCTCTCTCTCAGACCCTGCAACCCCTCCAATACCTCTTCCCCCTGACTAAATTACTCTCCTGCGCCCATATCCCCTCGAGGATCCTGCACCCCAAACTCCTGGCCCAAATCACAATCCCTTCCTTCACTCAAATTCCTCTCAGATCCCACCTCCTCTCCTGTACCCCAGTCCCCTTCCCCGAGCTCCCTTCTACACCCAACCTCCGTTCCCGCCCCTCCATAGAAAAGTGCATCTCTTGACCACTTACCAAAACCTTGGAGTGCCCTGCCCCCCTCAAAAATGATGGCCCACCCCTGTATGACAGGGTGAAACCCTAGCAGAGACATGTCTGCCTGCCTGCCTTCACACTGGAGCTACGACTCACAGGGGCCTCCCCCCGCTTTCGGAATACCCAGGCTGAGATTTTCAGAACCACGTCGTGATTTTCGTCGTCGCCGTTTGAGGCGCCCGGCTTCAGACACACGAAAGTGTCTCACGTCCGAGAGCCAGGCACTAGCCACTTCTGAAAATAGTGTCCCGCAGGTCTGTGCTAGCTGAGAGATTACTTTTGGGGGTCAGTCCGTAGCTGCTACTGAAGTGAATGGGAGTTCTGCCACAGTGGGACCGGGATGTCCCAAAGGGCGTAAACCAATCAACTTGTAATTTTCTCAGGGGTTGACAGGGTGGGGGCTTGAGCCAGATCTGTGCTACAATGATAAATCCAACCCTGGTTGCTGTCGGCTCCCCCTGGCAGAAAGGTAACATTGGAAAGCTGGTCTCTCTCATAAGAACATAAGAACAGCCAGACTGGGTCAAACCAACGGTCCATCCAGCCCAGTGTCCTGTCTGCCAACAGTGGCCAATGCCAGATGCCCCAGAGGGAGGGCTCACAACAGGTAATCCTCATGTGATCCCTCCCCTGTCACCCACCTCCAGAGAAACAGAGGCTAGGGACACCATTCCCACCCATCCTGGGTAATAGCTACTGATGGACCTAACCTCCATGAATCTATCTAGCTCTTTTTTGAACCCTCTTAAAGCCCTGGCCTTCACCACATCCTCTGGCAAGGAGTTCCACAGGTTGACTGTGCGCTGAATGAAGAAAATCTTCCTTTTGTTTGTTTTAAACCTGCTGCCAATTCATTTCATTTGGTGACCCCCTAGATTTCATTTGGCTCTCCCCAAGATATTGCCTCACCCTCTTGTGTTTCTAATATCCTGGGACCTGCATAGTTACATCAACACTGCATCTCGCATTAGCACTCAGCCTGCTGTGGAGTAGTTAGAACTTGGCTGAAACGTTTAGGAGTCCTCCCAACATTTTATTATGAAGGAGCCTGTCTCTCGATAGCCTGATGTCCATAGAAATCTATGGCTCGGGTGGGCCTGAGAGACAAGGAAGTGAAATGTTCTTCATTACCCCTGGGAATTTAACCCAGCTGTTAATCCCTCTCCTCACTCTCCGCCTCTGAAATACATTTGTAATACACGTCTGCCACCTCCTGGTTACTGTGAAGAACACAGGCTAGAAACCAGCACAGAGAATCCTAGAATCCCAGGGCTGGCAGAGACCTCGGGAGTCATCGAGTCCAGCCCCCTGTCCAAAGCAGGACCAACCCCAACTCAATCATCCCAGCCAGGGCTTTGTCAAGTCGGGACTTCAAAACCTCTAGGGATGGAGATTCCACCCCCTCCCTAGGGAACCCATCCCAGTACTTCCCCACCCTCCTACTGAAAGAGTATTTCCCAATAGCCAACCTAGACCTCCCCAACTGCAACTTGAGCCCATTGCTCCTCGTTCTGCCATCCGTCCCCACTGAGAACAGCCACTCTCCATCCTCTTTGGAACCCTCCTTCAGGGAGTTGCAGGCTGCTATCAAATCCCCCCTCACTCTTCTCTTCTGCAGACTAAACAAGCCCAAATCCCTCAGCCTCTCCTCGTAGGTCATGTGCTCCAGCCCCCTCATCATTTTCATTGCCCTCTGCTGGACTCTCTCCAATGTGTCCACATCCTTTCTATAGTGGGGGGCCCAGATCTGGACGCAGTACTCTAGATGTGGCCTCCCCAGTGCCGAATAAAGAGGAATAACCACTTCTCTAGATCTGCTGGCAATGCTCTTCCTAATGCAAATTGGTCTAGTAGACAAAAGGCAGAGCAAGAGCAACTAATGCTCCCCAATGTGCCATTAGCCTTCCTGGCTCCAAGGTCACCCTGTTGGCTCATATCCAGCTTCTCGTCCATGCAATCCCCAGGTGCTTTTCTGCACATTTCCAGAAAGGGCTAGCCTGGAACACAGTGGCTTAGGGGTTGCAGGCCTGTTGCCCCTTTGTGAATCAGACCCTGTCCATGGGACAGATCAAAGCAAGCCAGGGGCTGGATCGCGGCCGGCCCATGAACCATAGTTCCTCACCCCTGAGCTAAGGAATCACAAACGTTCCCCTGAATTGTCTTCTTGGATGAAAACAGTGAGCCCTCTGGAGCAAAACCAAGACCCAAAGAGCATGGGATGGCCCTCAGACCCTACCAAAGCTATCACACTAGATGGGACAGCACACCACCTCCAGTAGGTGCATAGGTTACACTAACAGCATGGGTGCAAGAGAGAATGGGACCCATGTACCTTTATGCCAGGGTCCAAACACAAGGAGAAGATAAAATAGACACTGTCTGCCCTGCTGTAAATGAACCAGGCCCAATCCCTTTGCACCCATGACTCCCTTGTCCCTCAAAACCCTGGATTTAGTAAAAGACCCAATTAAACACAATGATAAATCACTTCTAGGCTACATCTACACTACGAGTTTTCTTGGCAAAAAATATGCTAATGAGGGACTCATTTGCATGAGTCGTGATCTCATTTGCATATTTTCTGCCCATCTGTTTTTGCGCTGGGGTTTTTGAGCAAAAACAAGCAGTGCGGATGCTTCCTTTTTGTGCAAAAATCCCTTTTTCCGCAAGATCGGTATACCTCCTTTTTTGAGGCACAAGGATCTTGAAGAAAAAGGGTTTTTTGCACAAAAAGAAAATGTCCACGCTGCTTGTTTTTTCACAAAAAACCCCAGCGCAAAAACCCCAGCACCAATAATCGATTTTTATTTTAAAGAGGGCAATGCTTTTTCCTCTGAAGAACTGGAAGCCTCCTTAGATGGGTTAACAAATGCTGGTAAGATGTTGAATATTTTTTGAGCACAAACCCCAGCGCAAAAACGGATCTGCAGAAAATATGCAAATGAGATGGCAACTCATGCAAATGAGTCCCTCATTAGCATATTTTTTGCCGAGAAAACTCGTAGTGTAGCCATAGCCCTAGTGTTATTCACTACACTTCTTCCCCAAAATAGAAGGGGGTTCTTAAAGAGATACCAAGATATGGCTTTAAAACAAATAATTGTCCTGCATACCCCTGTTCATCCTCCCCCTGCATCTTCTCTTTTCTTTTTGACAGGGTTAGTCCTGTAGAAAACTGGACCAAGTGGTCAAAGGAATATTGCAGTCTGCCTCCATAGAGAGCAACAAAATGAGTATTTCGTGTGCGTCACTATGTTTTTATGCCTGTGGGGTGTGGAGAAGATAAAATATCCGATTTTTATTTTAAAGAGGGCAAAGCCTTTTCCTCTGAAGAACCAGAAACCTCCGTAGATGGGTTAACAAATGCCGGTAAGAGGCTGAATATTTTATAGCAGTCATTCCCAACTACTGGTCTGTGGACCAGCGCCGGGCCGCAAACTGCTGACTGCCAGGCCGCAGTGGCTGCCAGCGCTGAAGCTGGCTGCTGTGTGGTGGTTGAGGGGCTGGGTACATATTTTGGTGGACAGGTAACATTTTGGCGGACAGGTCCACTAAAAGTTTGCGACTGGGTTTGCCGGGCCGCAGTATAGAAAAGTTGGGAACCGCTGTTTTATAGTGTTACTAGAAGATGAACCTGAAGTTGCTCGGGTCCGTAATTCAATTCATTTTGGGTTTATGAAAAAAATAAAATGAAAATGCACCGGCTTCATTTGAATCATTGCTGCAGGGTGGGGCTGGGGAGCAGGGATTCAGGGTGCAGGCTGCCCTGGGAAGAGAGGACAACCCCAGCCCTCTCTGCAGGAGCTTGGGGCCAGGTGAGAAGCGCCCCTCCATGGCTGCGGCAGCTCCAACAGGCACAGTGGGGGAGGGGTGCATGTCCCCAGGCTGGGGCAGGTCCAGGCTCTTCTGCCCCCTGTGCTCCCCAGCCAGAGTGAGGAATGCAGAAAACTGGGCACTTTCCCATTGCTCCCTGAGGCTACGTCTCAATTGCAGGCTTCTTTTGGAAGAAGCTTTTCTGGAAGAGATCTTCTGAAAAACCTTCTTCCAAAAGAGAGCGTCCACACTGCCAAAGCGCATGGAAAAAGTGATCTGCTTTTTCGACAGGTAGTGTCTACACTGAATGGACGCTCTCTCGCAAGTCAGCATGTTACTATGGGCAGAGTGGCCACCAGGGCACCTGTGCTTTTTCCTCTTTCCTCTTTCTTCGAAACAACTCCCTCTTCCCCATCCACACACGCCTTTTTCCAAAAGAGCTCTTTTGGAAAAAGGCTTCTTCCTCGTAGAAGGAGGTATACCAATGTTGGGAAAACCCTTCTGTTCTTTCGATTTGCTTTCAAAAGAACATGATTGCAGTGTGGGCGTAAGTGAAGTTTTTTTTTTTAAATCCGTTTTTCCGAAAAAAACTCTACAGTCTAGATGCACTCTGACAGAGGGGAACAGCCAGCAATGTTCCCATACAAATGGGGGGAATGTTCACCCCATCCTTCTTCTTCACACAGTGTGTAGTCAGCCTGTGGAACTCCTTGCCAGAGGAGGCTGTGAAGGCTAGGACTATAACAGAGTTTAAAGAGAAGCTAGATAATTTCATGGAGGTTAGGTCCATAAAAGGCTATTAGCCAGGGGATAAAATGGTGTCCTTGGCCTCTGTTTGTCAGAGGCTGGAGAGGGATGGCAGGAGACAAATCGCTTGATCATTGTCTTCGGTCCACCCCCTCTGGGGCACCTGGTGCTGGCCACTGTCGGCAGACAGGATACTGGGCTAGATGGACCTTTGGTCTGACCCGGTATGGCCGTTCTTATGTCCTCCCCAATGGGTGCTTGGGAGTAGGAGGCTTGGGACTAGGGCGATAGATAGATAGATAGATAGATAGATAGATAGATAGGGTGTATGGGGATAGATAGATAGGTAGATAGATAGATGTGGTGTGTGGGGATAGATAGATAGATGTGGTGTATGGGGATAGAGAGATTCCCCTCTCAGACTGGATGTATAGTACTGTAGTAAGTGAAACAATGAATTCACACTCCTGTGGCTCTTTTGGGAAACCCTGATCTCTAATCTGCCTCCTGAACCACTGACATCTGCCTGTCGCTGATCTGTATCAGCAGCTTAGCTCCCAGTTCACTGTTCCTCACAGGAGACAAGTTACGCTGCGCGTGGAGAACCAGGCACTCAGAAGTGACATTCCCAAAGCTGTCTGAAGAAGGGTAGTGCCCAAATCCCACTGAAATTCGTACGTTCCACCTCCCAATGACTAAAAGGCCAAACACCAGGCACGCACGAGCACTTTGAACCCTCTCTGCCAGCTGAAGAAGTGGGTGGTGCCCACGCAAGAGCATGACCCCATCAACATGTTTGGTTAGTATCTATGGTGCTGCAGGACTATTCGTTGTTTTTTAAAGTTTTTTTCCAAGGTACAGTACAGTCACCCGGCTACCCCTCTGAAATTCATAGATCCGTAAGGCCAGAGGGACCGTAGTGCTCCGGCCGGCTGACAACTGGCATGGCACACAGCGGACGCCTAATGCCTTGTGAAATGGCGCCTATGAAATAAACACCCCGAGCGCCTGTTGCGAGCTGACGCTGCAAAGTCCCAAGAAGAAGGGGACCCCCTGCAGCGCTGCTCTTGACTCTGCAGAGAGCGGGGGGTGTCCCAGGTGCAGGTGGAGGGCAGAGAACGGTGACTTACTGACTCCCAGGACAAAGATGGCAAAGATTCCAATCACCTGCCAGAGGCGTAGCCCCCAGAACACCACGGTCTCTGACGTGACAGGGTCTGGTTTCTTTTTCGGGGGTTCGGTGGTGGCCTGGAGGAGGGAGGAGAGCAGTTAATGCCGGGCAAATGTAACCCACACACCTAGTGTGGTTCACTGTCCCATGCAGTGGCACTTAGAGCACAGCAACAGATAACAAGAGTCCTCTACAGCTTGCAGCTCAGAGGGTAGAGGCTCTTATACTAAGCTTCAGAGATCTCAGGTTTAAATACACCCAGTGGCGGTTACAAGTGGGGGGGATCTTACTTGGGTCTCTGAAGCTCAGGGCGTGCACCCTCACTTAGGGGAAGCATGTAACCCACACACCTAGGCTACGTGTAGACTGCAGGCTTTTTTCGGAAGAGATCTTCTGAAAAAACTTCCACATTGCAAAAGTGCATCAAAAAAGCGATCTGCTTTTTCGAGAGAGCATCCAGACTGAATGGATGCTCTCTCGCATGTCAGCTGTGATTGCTATGGACGGAGTGGCCACCAGGGCACCTGTGCTTTTTCCTCTTCCCTCTTCTTCCGAAAGAACTCCCTCTTCCCTGTCCACACACACCTTTTTGTGAAAGAGCTGTTTTGCAAAAAGGCTTCTTCCTCGAAGAATGAGGATTACCAATGTCGGAAAACCCCCTCTGTTCTTTTGATTCTCTTGTGGAAGAATGCAATTGCAGTGTGGACGTTCCTCAAGTTTTGTCGGAAAAACGGCCATTTTTCCGACAAAACTCTGTAGTGTAGACATACCCCAGTGGGGTTCACTGTCCCATGCAGTGGCACTTAGACCACAGCAAGAGATAAGACCAAGAGACCTCTACAGCAGGGGCTGAGAATTAGCTGGCTTTTAGCTCAGAGGGTAAAGGCTCCTGTACTTAGCTCCCAAGGTCCCAGGTTCAAATCTACCTGGTGGTGGTTACGCAAACATCACCCTCACACAGCATAAAGGTTTCTGGGTTGGTCTCCCTCATGGAGCTGTGCAGCCCAGTGACGGAGATGACCTTACAGCAGTGCACTGAAGCTGGCTTGTCAGGCCGTGGTGCTACGGGCTTCATTGAGCACGCTGCTGCCCGCTTGAACTGTTTTACAGCCAGTCTCGGCATGGCGTGTGGAGGGGGCGTGTCTGAAAGGCCCGGCTCCTGACGGCGTGTGGTGATAAGCACCCCTCAGTGCCACTTTAAAACGCCAATGAGAACTTCTTGGGGAAAAGCCCATGACTCTGATAAGGGCATGTGCAGGGGGCAAAGAGAGGTGCAGCCCCGCCCCCCCCATCAGTAGGGACGTAGAACTCCTCTGGGGCTGTTGAGGGGAGGCCAAGTTTCTTGGCCTCGTGCTGAGGGGAGAGACCACAGCTCCTCCAGCTGCTGGGGGCGGGCGAGCGGCTGCCATCTTTGTGGCCACAGGGGGAGAAAGGGACAGCCAGCTCCACCCACCTCGGGGCCGTGGGGAGAAAGGCATCTCCTCCCACCACAGAGGGGAGGGGAGAGGCACTTGCATTGGTTGCAGAGGAGTGGGGAGAGACTGCTCGTCCTACAGGAGCGGCAGGTCTCATAGGCAGGGGAAGGCATTGCCTCTCCAAACCGCCAGGGGTGGCCTCGCCCCCAGAGCACCTACTGTAGCACCCAAACCCCAGCGCCCGCCCTCCTCATACTCCAGGGCCAGGAGACTGGGGCTGCATGCCGCCCTCCCTCCCCTTGGTGCTGGAGGGGCGGGGCCTGTTCAGAAGGGGCGGGGTTGGAGGCGGGGCTGAGGGCTTGCTTCCCTTCACCCCTCACCCACGTCATCCAGCCATGGTGGGCACAGATAGCCCGTTTCCAAAAGCTGCTGATTTTTTATTCCTGGCCATGCCCCTGTCATGCGTGTCGGGTACTTGACTATCCAGACCACCGAGCAAGTCGGCATGGGATGGGCTTAGCACATGCTGAATTCCCAACGTGCCTTCGGAGAGGGGACCGCCCTCGGCGTAAAACAAGGGGCGAGGTCTCTGACAGTGGAGGGAAGTCTCTCAGCTGGTTATTCCATAGTCTTGATCTGGAATCCAGTGGGGACTGCCCCATGACATGACACCCACCTGCCCCAAACTCCCATGGAAACTCTGCACCAGGACTGCAAGATCATGCAAACCGGATTAAGATGGGCATGCACCAAATAAGAATCGAGGCAGCCCCCTCACATTAGACAGAACATTTTAATCAATGGCATGAAGTGCTGCCTCTAAGTTTCTTCCACATTTCTTCCATCAGGGATTTAGATAACGGCATAGCCAGAACCCTGATGCAGTTTGCTCATGATGCCAAGCTGGGAGGGGTTGCAAGTGCCTTGAAGGAGAGGATGCAATTCAAACCGATCTGGGCAAACTGGAGCAACGGTCTGAAACAAATAGGATGAAATTCAATAAGGACAAATGCAAAGAACTCCATTTAGCAGCTATCAGTTGCACGCGTACCAAATGGGAAGAGGCCGTCTAGGAAGGAGAACTGCAGAAAGGGATCTAGGGGTCATAGTGGACCACAAGCTAAATATGTGTCAACAGTGTGACACTGCTTCAAAAAAAGCAAACATCATTTTGGGTTGTATTAATAGGAGTGTTGTGAGCAGGACACGAGAAGTCATTCTTCCGCTCTACTCTGCGCTGATTAGGCCTCAGTTGGAGTGTTGTGTCCAGTTCTGGGCACCGCATTTCAAGAAAGATGTGGAGAAACTGGGGAAGGTCCAGAGAAGAGCAACAAAGATGATTCAAGGCCTAGAAAACATGAGCTATGAGGACAGGCTGAAAGAATTGGGCTTGTTTAGTCTGCAAAAGAGAAGACCAAGAAGGGACATGATAATCGTTTAAAGGAGGAAGGAGAAAACTTGTTCTTCTTAATCTCTGAGGATAGGTCAAGAAGCAATGGGCTTAAATTGCAGCAAGGGAGGTTTAGATTGGATGTTAGGAAAAACTTCCTACCTGTCAGGGTGGTTAAACACTGGAATAAGTTGCCTAGGGAGGTTGTGGAGTCTCCATCCCTGGAGATATTTAAGAGCAGGTTAGACAGACACCTGTCAGGGATGATCTAGAAGGTGCTCAGTTCTGTCTCGTGAGGGCGCTGCCCAGACCTTGCCTAGCGTGGCTTACCGGTGGAATCTTAGCCCTGTAATTCACAACCTCCCTGGCACGGGGAGGCTAAATGTAATTCGGCCTCTAGCTGCAGGTTATGCTTAGAGGGTCACATGGCTCCGTTACAGATCACACTGCTACAGCCAGGGTGGTAACAGAAGGGAGCCTTACTGTGGGCAGCAGATCATCAATAATTTGTGCTCGGAGATAACTGTGAGGATGCTTTTCAGCAGGAAGTTTCAAGGTCTGACAGTGACTTACCCACGGAGCATGGGGGCTGGGTGGTGTAACTGCCTACTCGCCCCTGTCACCAGAGCGGGCCGGCGCCACGCTGCAATATGGTAGCTCCAGCCCTCTAGGGCTACATCTAGACTGCAGGCTTCTTTCGGAAGAAGCTTTTCTGGAAGAGATCTTTAGGAAAACCTTTTTCAAAAAGGGCATCCACGTAGCCAAAGTGCAACGAAAAAGCGATCTGCTTTTTTGAAAGGTAGTGTCCACATTGGACACTATCTCGCATTTCACTTGCGATTACTGTGGACGGAGTGGCCACCAGGGCACCTGAGCTTTTTTCTGGAGGCCTCTTCTTTTGAAAAAGCACCCTCTCTCACGTCCACACACGCCTTTTTCCAAAAAAGCTTTTTCAGAAAAAGGCTTCTTCCTCGTAGAAAGAGGTTTACCGCTGTCAGAAAAACCCCTCTGTTCTTTCGACTTTCTGCTGAAAGAGCGCAATAGCAGTGTGGATGTAAGTGTCATTTTTCTGGAAAAACGGCCGTTTTTCTGGAAAAACTGCAGTGTAGACATACCCTGGGTGGCCAGGAAGGATTGGGCTGGGGTGGGCGGGGCTTGATTCCAGGGGTGGGGCTTTGGTCAGAAGGGGCGAGGCTGGGGCTTGCCTTCCCCAGCTTGGCCTTCACCCGCCACCCATGCCAGGGAGTCAAAAAGTCGATCAATTCTCTCCTCGGGGGCTCCTTAATGGAAACTGTGGGGAAGACTATACTATATTATACTACAGTGTGCCGTAGCCAGACACCTCACAGTGCTTACCCGGTGGGATATCGTTACCCCCTTTCCACAGGCATGTGGGCAGGCTGACAAATCAGTGGAGCCACGCTGATTTACACCAGCTGCGGATCTGGGCCCATGAGCCAGGATCAGGGCAGGAAATAGGAGCCAGGTCTCTTAGTTCTTGCTCCAGCAAGATACGTCACTTGTGTCTACTGCTATTGACATGGGCCTGTTGCGTTTAAAGGTTGTTCACATGCCTGAGATTAGGCCTGTGCTGAAGAAAGGCAGGGACCTAGACACTGGATGGCACTGTCTGTGCCCCTTAACGTAGACTGTGCGTGTTCATAATCCTGCAAAGCTTCACTTAGAAAGATACAAGGGCTCCTAGAAGGTGCCGTTAAACCACTGACCAACAAAGGGCAAAACCAACTCCCTCCGGATACTCTTCACCATTAACAACCTCCTTCTAAACACCATCCTTGCCCCCACAGATGTCACCTCCTTATACACCAGCGTCCCCCCCTCCTTCCCCACCCCAGCGATGTCATATCTGCAACTAGAAGATTTGCCCAGATCTCTTCTGTTGGTGCAGTTAATCCACCTGCCTGACAGACAGCAACTATGCTGAAATATCTGCAACTAGAAGGTTTGCCTAGATCTCTTCTGTTGGTGCAGTTAATCCACCTGCCTGAGAGACAGCAGCTAAGTCTGTGGGAGAAACTCTCCTGATAACGTAGTGCTTTTTACATGGTGGGATTGGTTGGCACAACCATGTCACTGAGGGGTGTGGAGTTGTCAACCCCTGAACTATTTATTTATACTGATGCAGGTCTGTAGTGTAGACAAGACCTGAGAGAATCATAGAACACTAGAACTGGAAGGGACCTCGAGAGTCATCAAGTCCAGTCCCCTGCCCTCACGGCAGGACCAAGCACCATCTAGATCATCCTTGTTAGATGTCTGTCCAGGCTGCTCTTAAATATCTCCAGTGATGGCGATCCCACAACCTCCCTAGGCAATTTATTCCAGTGTTTAACCTCCCTGACAGGTAGGAAGTTTTTCCTAATGTCCAACCTCAACCTCCCTTGCTGCAATGAAAGCCCATTGCTTCTTGTCCTGTCCTCAGAGGTCAAGGAAAACAATGTTTCTCCTTCCTCCTTGTAACGCCCTTTTTAGATACTTGAAAACTGCTATCACGGCCCCTCTCAGTCTTCTCTTCTCTAAACTAAATGACCTAGATGGCAGCTAGGCCAACGGAAGAATTTTTCTATTGACCTGATGCTGTCAACACAAGAGGGTTAGTTCGGCCTAGCTATATTTCACAGGGGGTGTGCCTTTTTAACACTCCCCAGTGATGTACCTAAGCTGAGGTAAATTTTCACTATAGCTCAGCCCTCAGCTCCATTAACCCTGCTCTGTCACGGGACAAATCATAGGTTCAAAACTGGCTGGGAACTTGGGGTGGCTGTAAAAGAAACACTTGTGTTGCTGGACATTTCAAGTTGGGGTCAGTTTTGAATTGGCTGCGTTCTTTAAATGCACGCTGGGAACTCATAAGTGCGCAGTGTTTGATGCTGCAGAGGGCTTCTTCCTTCTCCGCGCATGAAGCTACAGTTCTGCACAGCTGCAACGGACACGGAAGGGGAGCGTTTAGGTTGGAGCCACTCTCACATTATGCCTCTCCTTGGGCAACAGAAACCGTATCTCAGCCCTTTCCTAATGAAGATGGCCAATTCAGAGCAATTCCCATCACACTAGGGCTGCTACCTCTCAGGACAGTTAGTATTTCTTTTGGCTTCCATCTCCTCAGAGCCAGTTCAGCCCAGAATCTGAATGGAGCCAGCTCTCAAACCACCCACATTGAACTTGCAAGAGTTCACACCAAGAATGCCAGGGCACATCTCAAAACCACCCCACATAGACACTTTAGGGGGGTTGAAGGGACTGACACAAACACTGAATACCAAACACTTGGTGAACTGTCTAGCTCTTTGCTGAGATGCAACACCTCCACCCAACCCAGGGCCTTTCAGGAGGCCTTTCTTGATGCTTCTCTCCATTAGGGTTGAGTTAAACCCACTGTCCAACACTTCAAGCCAGCAATTGGTTTGATGACTCCAAATGTAACACCGACAGGCAGAACCAAACCTGGGACCTCTGGAGCTTAGTGCATGAGCCTCTACAGGTTGAGCTAAAAGCCAGCTGCTTCTCAGTTAAGGCTGCAGAGGAAACTCATTCTATCTTTCTGTAAGTGGTCTAAGAACATAAGAACAGTCATATTGGATCAGACCAAAGGTCCATCTAGCCCAGTATCCTGTCTGCGAATAGTGGTCAATACCAGATGTCCCAGAGGGAGTGAACAGAACAGGGAATCATTGTGTGATCCCTCTCCTGTCACCCATTCCCAGCCTCTGACAAACAGAGGCTAGGGACACCATTCCTACCCATCCTGGCTAATAGCCATTTCTGGACCTATCCTCCATGAATTTATCTCGTTCTTTTTTTAACCCTGTTAAAGTCCTGGTCTTCACAACTTCCTCTGGCAGGGAGTTCCACAGGTTGACTGTGCACTGCATGAAGAAAACATGCCACTACGTGGGACAGCGCACCACACCCAGCAGGTGCGTGAGTTACATACTTTCCCTAGTTGAGAAAACACATTCAGAGCTTCAGAGACACCCCCATTTGGAACCCCAGAAGAAAAAGGTCCAGGTCAGAAGCACAAAGGGATGGACAAAGCCCTGGGCTGGGAGTGGGAAGGTGAATGTGCAAATCAGTGATGCGCCAGCAGGCAAAACGGGCACAATCAGGGAGACACAGGTGGACACAATTGGCTTTTGAGTAGGCTCAGTTGGTCCCAATAAGAGGGTCAGGTAGGCCAAAGCCTTCTCCAGGCTTATCTGAAGCAAAGCTGTATGAGTTTTCTGTCCCCGTAATAGCTAGAATCTTTTCAAAGTTTACCTGTGGGCGGTCCTGAACCCCCCTGGGCATGGCCACCATCCTGGTATAAATGTGGGCTGACTCCACTGATGTCTGAGAGGTGCCTCTGAAACTCTCAGGTGGTTATATGATACCGACAGTCATTGCGGCTGGTGTAAATGAAGCTAATCAAGTCAGGGGGGATGTGTTTCATTCACAGTGGTTAATGTGGAGATGTGAATATCCAGAAAGGGAAATTGCCTTTGTAGTGCGTTAACTGGTCACACCTCCTCACGAAATGCTGTGACTCGATTAGCTTCATTTACACAAGCAAGGTCTTCCTTATATACACCCCTGCTTCTGTAACTTCCCCTCCGATACATCTGATGAAGTGGGTCTTACCCCCGAAAGCGTATGCCCTAATGAAGCTGTTCATCTCTAAGGGTGCCTCTACATAGCTGCGTTATTTCGCAATAACATCCCTTATTCCAAAATAACTATGTGAGCATTTACACAGCTAGCCCGTTATTTCGAAATAATTTCAAAATAGCAGGCAGCTTATTTTGGTGTTCGTTTGTAAACCTCATTCCACTAGGAATAACAACTCTTCCAAAATTGCTATTTCAGATTAGCAGTAGTGTGGACGCTCCACTGCTGCTATTTCGAAATCGCTCCTCCCCCAGGCCATTCAAAGTAATTACTCCTCTGTGTTTCCTGGGGCTCTAAATCGAGGTAGTGCATCCACATTAGGGGAGCCAGCCTCGGACTCATTTCCAGACTTTCCTGTAGTGTAGCTGTGCTACTTTGAAATAAGATGTTTTGAAGCATTTCCAAAGTAATCATGCCGTGTAGATGTAGCCTAGACTCTTCGTTGTTTTTCCAGACACAGACTAACACGGCCTCCCCTCTGAGGTTTTCCACTGATCAATGTGTCTCTCTGCCCTGGTCTACACTAGGGATGTTAAAGGACTAGTTGACTATCAGATAAGCAAATGCTTATCAGATAGTTAGTCAACTAGTCGATTCCTCCTCCCTCCCCCACTTGCTGCCTCTATCAGATAGAGGCAGCAAAGGAGGGGGGAAGAGGGGGTACTTCAAAGTGGCAATGCCGCACAGCGGAGCCCAGGATCAGCTGTGTGGTGCTACCTGTGTGGTGCTACCTGCCACACAGAACCCACGGTCAGCTGGGGCATCCCCAGCTGATCCTCGGTTCCACTGAAATGCCGCACGGAGCCCGGGATCAGCTGGGGAATCCCCAGCTGACCCCGGCTCCATATGGCATTCCAAAGCGGCAGTGCAGCATGGAGCCTGGGGTCAGCGGGGGACTCAGACCCTGGGCTCCATGCTGCACTGCCGCTTTGAAATGCACAAGAGCCCTCGCTGGGGACTCTTGTACATTTCAAAGCTGGCACCCGCGTGCAGGACTTCCCCCTGGCCCCGGGCTGCACGCAGAGTTCCTACTGGGGCTCTTGTACATTTCAAAGGAGGAATGCAGAAGTGCCTCTCAACTAGTCGAGTAGTTGATGGAAATTCCATTGACTACTCGACTAGTCAATTAACCGTTACTTAATATCCTTAGTCTACACTAGGGCTTTATTTCGAAATAACCTCCCATCGGTCGAATTTCTAAGTGGAGTGTCCACTACCCAGCCTGGTTATTTTGAAATCTGTACTCCTGCTTTCCTCGGGGAATCACACTAATAGTTATTTCGAAATAGCGTTAGCGCGGACGCTTAGATGCCAATGCTTCTAAGTTTGAGGTAGCGCGTTCACATGAACAGAGCCGGCCTCGGACTCATTTTGAGGCTCCCCCGTAGTGGGGACACACTAGTTCCATTTTGTTATTTCAGGAGTTATTATTTCAAATGTAGTTATTTCGAAATAGTTTCCTAGTGTGGACACACTCTCTGTGACCACACCACAGAGCCAGCATTACAGCCTCCCCAATGTGGACCTTGGCTCTTGTAGGTCAAGCCTTATGGTCTCAGAGGTCCCTCGTTCAGTCTCTGGAGGAGCTGGTGACATCTCTACCGGAGAAACAGGCTTGCTTTACCCGCCAGGGACTCTTGAGATTGGGAGGCCGTTGGCACAGACTGGCCAGCGGTGACTGAGAACGGCTGCGGTTGTGCCGGCAGTTATTTTAAGGTTGTCCATTAGGGCAGGACACGCTGTTCCCAACCGACGGTCAGTGATCTCCATGGCTTCCCTGTTTGTAGGCATGAGCCATGACTTTTCCTCGGCGTGTTCTCCTCCCCCCTCCGGCTGTGTTCGGGGTGGCCTAGAGCAGTGTTTCTCAACCAGTGGTACAAGTACCCTGAGGGGAACTCGAGAGAAGTCTGGGGGGTGCGTCAACACAACTGAAATTTGGAGAAAATGGAATTTTTGTTTTAAGTTTTACAGCGTTTTATTATGTTTGTACCTTTTACACCCAAAAATGTCATCGCCTGCCCGGTTACGATTAAGTTGTTTAAACAAATGTGTTGCAATGGTAGAAAACAATTCTGTGTGTGTGAAAACTGTAGGTACTGGGGGTACTTATAATATTTTTTAAAGGGAGTAGTTCAAATATGTTTTTAAAGAGGATACTTTATAAAAAAAAAAGGTTGAGAAACACTGGCCTAGAGGATGAGGAGTTGCCCACAGGGAGCTCTCAGGGCTGTTTGCCCAGGGGAACACCTGGCCAGCAGGAGGCGCTGTGAGCAACCTGAGCTGGATGCAAGGGGAGGCCAGGCTGCAGGGCCTATCAGAGAGCCATGGGGCGGTTGCCAGAGCCTCAGAGGCTCTAGGGTGGGGGATTACCCCCCTCCCCCAGGGGTGGAGAGAGGCAAATAATCTGGGGGGAGAATAGTGAAGGGCTCAGAGGGGGGCGACTCGGCTGGCTCCAGAGAAAAGCGAGTGACCATTCTGAGGGAAAGGGGGAGAGGAAGGCTTGTCTGGGGCCAGGCGGGAGAGCTGCAGAGAGGGTGAAATTGTGCGGGGCGCTGAAGGAAAAAACCAGAGGATGCCGTGGAGGGAGAGAGAAGGATGGATATGGAAAGATGCTCTTAGCTGCATCCCTTTGGATGCCCGAGAGGGACTCAGGCAAATCAGGGGTGACCAAGACAGTCAGTCATAACCTTTCACCACTGGCAAGAGGCTGGTAACTCTTCGTTGACTGTTGGCCACCTTAAATGTACAGCCGTGCCTCTAGCACAGGCCTGCGCCACAGCCGAGCCAGCCTCGAACTCCTCAGCGCTACCTTAAATCCTCCAGGCTGGTCCTCCCTGGGTAACACGTAAGGAGAACCAGAAACCTGCCACCTGCCGCCTGCACCATCGGACACCCCCCACCCTGTCCCCAATTCCCACGGAAGGGTCTCCTCTCTTACCTCGATTAACTGGCTCATGGCAGCTCGGGAGTAAGACAGCAGGAAGGCAGAGCCCCTGCGCCAGCAGAGGGGATGCAGCGCCCACGCCATCTTATTTCCTCCGCCTGTCTCTCCCCGGCCTGCTCTGCGAACTGAAGGGGTGATTGATAGTCAGCAGCGCCTCTGGCAGAAGTGGCTGCGCGCAGTTCTATTCCGCCCGGGGCCGCCTTGCTTTCCAGGCCGGCAGACGCAGAGCCGGCCCGGGGGAGTCATGAATTAATTAGATCGGTGTCACTTACAGGATGCTTTGGGCGGCGGTGCTTGGAGCTCCAAATTGGCCAGCAAGGTGGCGACCGGCGGCCAGGCCCCACTGCCCGGGGAGGATAGCTATTTGCGGATTTGGCCCCTGCTTCCAAACAGCTGACTGCTGATTCCAGCTCCCCTGTCTTGTTTTCTCCCGCCTGCTTGTTAGAAATGTCTTTTTGCCGAAGCAGAAGGGCAGCATGCCAAGCTGTGTGTAAGCCGGACTGTCGCTAGCTAATTCAGGCAGCATCTTTCATCCCCAAAGACGTTGCTGCTGTATGTTGGCAGGTCACATCTGATCTTAAGCCCACGCTGGGCTGAAAGTGGTTTGAATTAAGCTGGGAAAAGATCCGTATTCTGGACTCAGGCTGTGTCTACACTGCAGAGCGAAAAGCTATGCTGGGTCTATGGAACGCGTCCGCTTTTTCGGAACCGTTTCCAAAAAAAACGGACGTGTTATTTCGGCATCCCTGTATTCTTCTTTGTGGCTTCATCTACGCTGCAGGGTTTTTGTACAAAAAGCCTTTTGCGGAAGAGATCTTCTGCAAAAACGTCTTGCGCAAAAGCGTATCCAGACCTGAAAGCACATGGCAAAAGCGATGTGCTTTTGCGCAAGAGAGCGTCCACACTGCATGGATGCTGTTGCGCAAGAAAGCTCTGATTTCCTGTGCTTTTGCTGATAGGGTTTTCTTGCACAAAACCCCTCCGGAGTGTCCACCCCCCCGCCTTTTTGCGCAAGAGCTGTAGCACAAAAAAGAAGTTATTCCTTGTGGGGAGAGGAATAACTCTACTGGCAAAAGGCCTCTGTTCTGCCGATTTACTTGCACAAAACACGAGGTGTGGACGCTCCATGGGCAGCCCTTATCCAGCCTGGTTCTGACGTCCATCTGATGGGGTTGTTTGTGTTTTTCACGTTCACGTTTCCTTCATGGTTTGAAGTGTCTTTCGGGGCAGGGCAGGATCTCTCTTTCATGCTTTATTTTGGGGGAGACATTCCAGTTGGGGGGGGGTACGATTTTCCCCCTGTGGATTTTCTTAAATCTTTTCTTCTCTCCACATCCTCCTTTTTTCTTTCCCCACCTCTCCTTCCTGGCCAATCAGCTTCAAAGAGGGGGGCAGTGGAAAGACGGACGGGGGTGGGGGGAGAAATTGTGATTCAAAGAAAACATGGGGAAGGGAATCAGTAATCGAGGAAAGAGCCGTTTCCAACACGATCTCAGTAAAGTTTTCTCTCCCGGGCCAAGGCAAAACAAAGGTGTTTTTTCTGCTACCAGATGGGTCGTTTGGAGAATCATTTCCTGCCCATGTCAGACCACTCAGGAGAGTTGGAGGGACCGGGCCCCATTGGGGATGAAGAGGAGTAGGGGGCATGGCCTCATGGTGAGGGGCAGGGCTAAGGCCCAGCTCACAGAGATCTGAGCCTGGGTGGAAAAGGCACAGAGCGGTGCCAGAAGGAGGCCAGGGCGTGAACTCCTCCAGGCTGGTTCTTGCCACCTTGCAGCACTTGGTGTGACTCAGTTTCCCCCATTGTGCAATAGGGTTAACAGCCCTGCCCTGCCTCACAGAGGAGGAGGGAGGCTAAGTCCAGTCAGAGCCCCTCACAATCTGTGTACTGCAGCAGTGGGGGATGAATAACTTATATAGAAGTGACCACGGGCTGGCTTTGTAAAGGACCCAAGGGATTTAGACACCAACCCCCCACTGACTTTTGCTCTTAGCCTCTATTTTAGACCCAGTTGCTTTGGGGCTGCTCTAAAGCCCATGTATAGCATAGGTGATGGGGCTGGACAGGCTTTGAACATGGCCATGGGTCTCTACAGGGCTCTGCTGGTCCTCCCACCTAACAACTCCCCGTCACACTGACCGGTCCCCTTACTCCCACCCCCACGCTGCTTTGCACTTTCCCACTTGGCATCGGAGAAGGGTCAGACCCTGGCAGCCCCTGGGAGTGGCAGAGCCGGGAACAGAGATACAGCGACACCCACTGGGCACGGGGACTCCAGGATCACAAAATTCAGAACCTGCCTTGTGCATTTCATATCCCAATGGTACGACCCAGCCTAGCCCGGCCCAGCAGGTAACCCCAGCTCGGGTTTGTCTGCTCTGCCCCCCTTCTCTCCCCCATGCACTAGGAGGGACCCAGCTGCTGGGCCAAGCCGAGGGGATGCTGCAGGGCAGGGACACGCTGCCCCCTACTGGCTGCCCCCATCTAGTCCCACTCAATGGCAGGCGATTGACCCTAGCGTGCAGATGAATTTTAAAAGACTCTAAAACGGGGTTGGCCACAAGCTGGCAGAGCTGGGAAAGATCCCGGCAGAGAGAGACCCCGCCCCGGTTCTCCATCACCTTCCCCATCCCCTCTCCCGCACTCTGTCCATTTACACTAGATCCCTCGCCACCGCCTTGGCAGCAGAGAGGGGCTCTAAAGTAGATGGCCAGGCCACCACCCCCCAATTCCCTCTGAGCTCAGATACTCCTGGCCAGTGTGGATCTGGGGGTGGGGCGGCATCAGCCCTGCTCCCCCAGCCCCTGAATAATGGGATGTATCTAGAGGGCAGTGCACCGTGGTCTTCTCTGCTGCCCGGGGCCAATATGAGAACCTGGCATAAGGCAGAGTAGCCCTGAGGCTGCTCTACTGGCAGCAGGAGCCAGGCAAGACCCAGCCCAGCCCCAGATTTCAGGGAGCACTACGGGGACTCAGATCCACTTTATGCCCAGCCTAGCACCTGTCACAGGAAGGGGGGTGCCAGGAATTAGGACCAGAGGGGCAGAGCCTTAATGGCACCCGTCTCTCTGCAGAGGGCTCCGGGTGCACACTCTGCCCCACGGACGGGCGGCTGCGCAGGGACAAGTGCTACTGGGTCCCCAAGAACAGTAAAACCGGGGACGAGAGCTGCAGTGACCGCACCGCGAGGGACTCCCAGCTGCTGGTGATCTGGGACCGGGAGGAGCTGGTAAAGGGGCCAGTAACACCCTGCTGGGGCTGGGGAAATAGTCTGGGAGGCGCTTGTTAGATACACTTTGTGGCTTGGAATTTGAGAGATGCCTAGGGGATTTGGACACCCTGTTCCTGGTACTCATTAATCACAGGGTGTCCAAATCCCCGCGGTGGCTTTGACAAATCCTACCCTCACGCACTGAGCCCAGGATGAGGGGCACACCAAAGGCACCTTAAAGGCAATGTGACACTCCCCCTTCTGGGGTGTGCCCAACACAGCTGAGCTGGGGCAGAGGGGCTGGGTGTGAGGCAGAGAGAGAAAGGGGTATGGCAGGGACAGAGAGACAGACAGATAGCTACCCATGCATGTGGCTGGCTGGAGACAGGGGATGGGGATGGATGGACGGAGGGACGTATATGTGGATAGGCGGCTATATAGACAGATGGAGGGTTTGCCAGCCAGGTAGACGGGTGTGTCTGTGGCTAGAAGGTTGAGTTGTAGTTCTGGGGCTGAAGTTGTTCACCACTTGTACGTGCGAGACGAGAGCCGGGTCCAGTCCCCAGCTGCCTGGCACTGACTCCCTGCAGGAGGCCCTCCAGAACCTGACCCACGGCCCCGCTCAATCTAGGAAGTGTCTCTCGTCTGAGAGGACACGGATGCCGAGACCCCCCCGAGCGAGCGCGTGGGGCTGCACCGCATGGGGTGGGGATGCAGGGAGCATGCCAGGGCTGGGCGGGAGGGCATGCGGGGCAGTTCAGAGCCGGGGGCGGGATGGTGAGGCAGGGGCGGCTGCCGAGGTGGGTCCAGGTGATGGGAGCGCGGGGGGGCCTTCCCCACAGCCAGGCCCTCTGGCTGGCGGGTGAAGAGCGGCTGGAGCGGGCGCCTCAGCCAGGAGCTGGGGGGAGCTGGGACCGAGCGGTGGCTGGGAGATCTTGCAGCCACCGCTCGGGGAGGGGCTCAGGGCTCCCCCTGCCCCCAGGGCTGAGACACCAGCAGCAGCAAGGTGGGCTCAGCCCATGGCTTCCACTGCACGGGGGAGGGAGGGCAACGGGGGTTAATGGCTGTGGGGCGGTTAGTGGCTCGGGGGTTAATGGCTGAGGTGGGGTTAGCAGCAGGGGGTTAATGGCTGAGGTGGGGGTTAACGGCCGGGAGGTTAATGGCTGAGGTGGGGTTAGCGGCCGGGGTGGGGGTTAATGGCTGAGGTGGGGTTAGCACGGCAGGAGGTTTAATGGCTGAGGTGGGGGTTGCAGCAGGGGGTTAATGGCTGAGGTGGGGGTTAGCAGCAGGGGTTAATGGCTGAGGTGGGGGTTAACGGCCGGGGTGGGGTTAATGGCTGAGGTGGGGTTAGCAGCAGGGGTTAATGGCTGAGGTGGGGGTTAACGGCCGAGGTTTAATGGCTGAGGTGGGGTTAGCAGCAGGGGTTAATGGCTGAGGTGGGGGTTAATGGCCAGGAGGGTTAATGGCTGAGGTGGGGGGTTAAGCAGGGGTTAATGGCTGAGGTGGGGGTTAGCGGCCAGGGGTTAATGGCTGAGGTGGGGTTAGCGGCCGGGGTGGGGTTAATGGCTAAGGTGGGGGTTAGCAGCAGGGGTTAATGGCTGAGGTGGGGTTAGCAGCAGGGGTTAATGGCTGAGGTGGGGTTAGCAGCAGGGGTTAATGGCTGAGGTGGGGTTAGCAGCAGGGGTTAATGGCTGAGGTGGGGGTTAGCAGCAGGGGTTAATGGCTGAGGTGGGGGTTAGCAGCAGGGGTTAATGGCTGAGGTGGGGGTTAGCAGCAGGGGTTAATGGCTGAGGTGGGGGTTAGCAGCAGGGGTTAATGGCTGAGGTGGGGATTAGAAGCAGGGGTTAATGGCTGAGGTGGGGTTAGCAGCAGGGGTTAATGGCTGAGGTGGGGGTTAGCAGCCGGGGTGGGGTTAATGGCTGAGGTGGGGTTAGCAGCAGGGGTTAATGGCTGAGGTGGGGTTAGCAGCAGGAGAGTTAATGGCTGAGGTGGGGGTTAGCAGCAGGGGTTAATGGCTGAGGTGGGGGTTAGCAGAGGGGGTTAATGGCTGAGGTGGGGGTTAGCAGCGGGGGGAGGCTGAGGTGGGGGGTTAGCAGCAGGGGTTAATGGCTGAGGTGGGAGGTTAGAGGCCGGGAGGGTTAATGGCCGAGGGGGGGGAGGTTAGCACCGAAGGGGGGGTGCTAAGATGGTGGTGCAGGATCCAGGCTCTGGGGACGAGGAGCGTCTGGATTCCCAGAAGGGGCGGCACTTGCATTTCTTCCAGCGCTGCCGGCAGACCCCGGCCAGAGATACTCGTCCCTGGAGACCCCCAGGTACCGGCCCCGCAGGGGAGGCAACAGGAGTGGGATGTCACTGCTGGTGCTGGGCTGCCGCCGGGCAGCATATGCGAGGCTCGGGGGGTGCTGGAGCTGTGTCAGGGCCTGCGAGCGTTTGTGCTGCCCAGCCCCGATCGATGGCCCTTGAACTGACGTGAGTGCGAGGAATGTCACCACCTGTCCGGCTCTCAGCAGAGGGAAACGTGCTCTCCCCAGGGCTGAGCTGCTCCAGACAATTCTTCCCCCAGCGTTCGGCTGGGGGCTCTGGCCAAAACGCTCCTGCTCTGACTGACCCCGCGTCTGGGGGTGGGAAGGGATTTCCAAGGGGTCAGATGTGCAGAGCCCTTGGGGGTTGGGTGGACAAGGCTGCCTCTCTCTGCAGCATGGGGCAGGGTCCCGTGCTGGGTTCAAGCCGTGTCAGTGGCGGATTCTCTATCCCTTGACATCGCTCAGCCATGATGTGAGGGTGTCAGTAACTCAGCCAGGGCGAGCGGGGCGGGGACCGGAGGGAATGGGTGAGGTTCTGGGGCCTGCAAGTTACAGGAGGTCAGACCAGATGGTCATAACGGTTCCTTCCACCCTTAAAGTCTGAGCCCATGAGACCTGCCTTTTGGCTGCTCTGGGACGGCTGGCCCCAGCTTCGACCCACAGCTCTGACAGCCACTGCTCCGACTGCTAGGCATGACTGCTCCAGCGAGGTGTCTGAGAAGGCTCGGTTTGGGGAGGAGCTGTGGTCATGCCAACAGAAAAACCCCCTCAGCTATCATGGGAAAAGTGTTTCAAGTCGTCCAGTTTGCGGAGAAAAGGCTGAAACCCGCCCCGAGCGTGTGCATAAGGCCCAGGAAGCAAAGGCTCATGAGCAGACCCCACATGGACTATTGGTTTATTTCTCTTTAACCTCATTATTTGAAGCCAGTCCCATGCTGGTTTGATTTGGCGCCTGCTGCTGCTACACCTGAGGTGGGTGAAGATTTTGGCCTGGAGGGAGCATCTCTCGGAGGCCACGTTTCATTCTTGCTCTTCCGGGCCGTGCAGGAGGAGGCAGCAGGGACTCCAGAGCCAGCGGGAGGCTGGATAACTATTGGCTGGTCCCAGTGCCCGGCAGACACAGCGTTTTGTGCCTGGGTGAGCAGCAGGTTTCTTTATACTCCAGTCTGTACCCACGAGTCTCTGGCCACTCCCTGCCAGGGGTGCGGCCGTGTGAGACCTGCCCTGCACCTGGGCGTTCCTGTCCAGGCCCTCCCTTTACTCCTCCACTCTCCATCCAGGCAGATCTCTGAGTTGGGGAAACCTTCCCTGAGAACCTACAGCCCCTTCCATGGAAGTGTGGGGAAAGGGGCTGCCAGGAACGCCTGGCCGTGGTGGCCCTCAGGGTCGTAGAGGAATCCCCTAGTGCAGCGTTTCTCCCACCGGGGGTCCCCGCCCAGAAGGGGGGCAAGGTGAGGGGAGGAGAGTCACTCGCAGGGGCACTGGACGTTTGGGCTTTCCCGTCCGTGGCCTTGTCTTCAGTCCTCAGGTCCCCATCCAGGCGGCTTTTGGAAATAAGAAGAAAAGTCCCTGATCTCTCCTGGCCTCCTGAGCTGGGGGCTGGAGGGGCAGCTGCTCTCTGCCGCCCAACCTGGCAAGCAGTGTCCCAGCCAGCAGTGGCGCAGACGGAAGGGCAGCAACGCCATCGCTGGCTCCATTTCCTCCTGCGCTGCTGCTGCTGCTGGCACTGATTTCTCAGCTGGGCTCCCGCTCGCTCTGACCACCCAGCTTGGAAGGTAGAGGTGCCACCAGCAGCGGTGCAGAGGGAAGGGTGGCAATGCCAGGACACACCCCCTTCCTTCTGTGCTGCTGCTGGCAGCGGCGCTGCCCTCCGAGCTGGGCGCCTTACCTTTGGCCGCTGCTCTGGGGTCCCCCAGCGGAGAAGGCAGCCCTGCCAGCAGCAGCGCAGAAGAAAAGGTGGCAACAACTTACCCAGCCACCCTGCCTTCTGCGCTGCTGCTGGGGGCGGTGTTGACTTCTGAGCTGGGGGACCAGTCAGTGACCACCCCTCCCTAGCTGCTCAGTGGAGCTGCCCCCCGAGCTGGGTACCTCACCAGTGGCCACTGCTCTGCTGCCACCCAGGTCCAAAGGCAGTGCCACCACCTGCAGCGGTGCAGAAGGAAGGGTGGCAATACCATACCAGGCCTCCCTTCCTTCTGTGCTGCTGCTGGCGGTGGCGCTGACTTTAGAGCTGGGTGTCCTGCCAGCACCTGCCACTCTCCAGCCCCTCGGGGTGGCAGACCGGGCTGCCCCCAGCCGTGGCACAGAAGGGAGGGTAGCAATCATGGACCTTCTGTGCCACTGCCGGAGGCAGGTGGCCTTGTGCATATGGTGCCTGCCCTTTCTTGTCGCCCAGCTTAGACGTGAGAGGCACTGCCAGCAGCGGCACAGAAGGGAGGGTGGCAATACCAGACCACGCGTCCCTTCCCCCTGTGCTGCTGCTGGCAGTGGGGTTGCCATCAGGTTGGACACCTGACCCGTTACCACTGCCCCCAGCCACCCTGTTAATAGGCAGCCGCCCCCACCAGCCGTGGTGCACAAGGAAGGGAGGCAATGCCACCCCAGGACCTCCTCCCTTCTGCACCGCTGCTGGGGGTGGCGCTGCCTTTCCAGCTGCCCACATGGGGAGGCAGAGCTGCCACCAGCAGAGGCACAGCAGGCAGGGCTACAATGCCATCCAATGCCACCCTGCCTTCTGCGCTGCTGCCGGTGGCCCTGCTGCCTTCCGAGCCAGGGGCCTGGCCGGGGGCTGACGCCCTGCAGCCTCCCAGCGTGGAATCCAGTGCTGCCAGCAGTAAGGATGTTAAGGACGAGTCGACTAGTCGATTCCCCCCTTGCTGCCTCTATCACATAGAGGCAGCAAAGTGGGGGAAGGGGGAGAGGAGGTACTTCAAAGCGGCAGCACTGCATGGAGCCCGGGGTCAACTGGGGACTCCCTAGCTGATCCTAGGCTCCGTGTGGCACTGCTGCTTTGAAATGCCAAGTGGAGCCCGGATCAGCAGTCCCCAGCTGACCCTGGGCTCCGCGCAGCATTACCCTGAAGCCGGGATCAGCTGGGGACTCCCCAGCTGATCCCGGGCCCCAGCCTGGCATTTCAAAGCACACAGAGCCCGGGGTCAGCTGGGGAGTGCCCCGCTGATCCCAGGTTCCGGGGAAATGCCGCGGAGCCCGCCAATCCCGGGCTCCGCATGGCATTTCAAAGCAGCAGAACTGCATGGAGCCTAGGATCAGCTAGGGAGTCCCCAGTTGACCCCGGGGGGGGGACTCTAAGTCACCGCATCAAACCGTAGCAATTCCGCGATTATTCGATAGTCCCCGGGGCGGGGCCAGCAGCCAGTGCGCTCCTGCCCCATTCCTGGGGCCCCCTGCCGCCCCGCGCTGCTGCCTCTGATAATGAGGGAGCAGTGTGGGGCGGTGGCAGCCCCTGTTCACAGGGGGCCTGAGCTCCCCACGGACTAAGCCTGCATCAGCATCCCACGCAGCAGCCTCTGTGCGCAGCGAGCCTGGGCCAGCCATGGACACAGGTTGCACCACAGTAGCCTCCCCTCAGTGCAGGGGGTGGGAGCAGGCGGCTCTGGTGCTCACGGGAAACCAGCTTTAAAACTGGCTGCCCCCAAATAGCAGCTCCTGCCTGCTCCCCCCTGCTGCCTCTGTGGGAGGCAGGAAGGGGGAAAAGGGGGCTCTGCGGAGCTGGCACACGTGGAGAGCCGGCTTAAAAGGTGGCTCCCCGCACATACCAGCTCCTGTCTGCCCCCTTCCCCATGCTGCTACCTCTCATAGAGCAGCAATGCAAGGTTAGGGGGGAGGCGGGAAGCAGCTCCATGGGAGCTGATACATGTGAGGAGCTGGCAGGGCCAGATTAAGGCATGGGCCAGCCGGGGAGGTCAGGCAACTCCATGGGATCTGGCGCTCATGGGGAGCCGGCTTAAAAGTCGGCTCCCTCCATGCACCAGCTCCCACCTACCCCCCCTCCTTGCTGCCTCTGATACTGAGGCAGCCAGGGGGAGGGATGTGTGGAGTCGACAGGATTAACCAATAAGCCCAGGGGTATTGGTTAATCGTGTAGTCCACCACACATTGACATCCCTGGGGTTTGTGCTGCTGCTGGCATTGGTGCCGCCCTCTGTAGCAGGCCCCTGGCCAGTGGCACCCGCTCTCTGGCCACCCCGTTTGGGAGGCAGGGCTGCCACCAGTCTTGGTGCTGAAGGAAGTGCTGCAATCCTGCCCCTTACTGCATGTCCTGCTGCACCACTGTACCTCACCAGTGGCCACTGCTCTGCTGCCACCCAGGTCCAAAGGCAGTGCCTGCCGAGTATGGTGGTCAGAGAGTCGTGGCTGCTCACATGGCACCCAGCTCGGAAGACAGGGCCACCGCCAGCAGTGGCATAGAAGAAGGAGTGATAATACCACACGATGCCACCCCTCCTTCTGTGCTGCTGCTGGTAGGGACGCTATCATCTGAGCTGGGCCCCTGGCCAGCAGCCACTGCTCTCCGGCCACCCAGCTCAGAAGGCAGTCCCACTGCCAGCAGCAGTGCAGAAGGAAAAGTGGCAAGACCATATCATGCCCCCTTCCCCCTGAGCTGCTGCTGGCAGTGACATTGCTGTCCGCACTGGGTGCCCAGACAGTGACCGCTGTTCTCCAGCCACTCAGCTGGGAAAGCCCAGAGAAATCCGACGTTTTTTAATATTTCCGAACACCTGCCCAGAGGAAGATGTGAGGACCAAAGACGAGGTCATGGCTGGGAAAACCCGGACGGCCAGTGACCCTGCTCATGAGCCCCATACCCTGGCCCTGTGACCCCCTTTTGGGTTGGGAGCCCCAGGTGGAGAAAGGCTACACTAGAGGATTCCCCAATGACCCTGAGGTCCAACACGGCCAAGAGTTTCTGGCAGACCATTTCCCACAACTTCCACGGAATACGCCGGACTAGGGCCCCCTCGCGATCCCCCTGCACCCTCGCCCATTTCACAGCCAGGGAGTTTCCACCCTGCTCCGTGTCACACTCTCTGCTGTTTCCGTGGGAAATTTCACGGCGCTGTAACCAGGCGGGTTGTGACCCGAAATAGGATTGTGTGCGGTGGGGGTTGGGGACGTCCCAAGAGTGACAATTTCACTTCCCAGCAGCCTGCCGGGCAGGGTTAGAGCAGTTCCACCCTCATTTCTGCCCTGCCTCTCAGGGTGGCTCTGATCTCCCCGCCAAGAGTGGCCGTGTCGGGGAAGGACAATTCCTGTCCCTGCCCAGCCTAGCCAGGTGAGCAGCTGGGCGGACCAGGTTCCTCGCCACGCGGGGAGGTCAGACTCCACCCCCCCGTCGCACATCTCCTGGCTGTGAAATGGGTGGGGCCCTAGTCAGGTTCTCGGGGATCTTTCTCCCCCGCAGAGCAGCGGTGGGGAACCTTTGTTGGGCGGGGCCACTGATCCACAGAAAAAGCAATAGGGGGGCTGCGCACAAACGAGAAACCCCGCACCCCTCCCCAGCACGGGCTCCCCAATGCAGGGGGGAGCCCTGAGCTTCAGGGGCCGGATCCTGGTCAGTCCGGGCTGCATCCGGCCCCCGCACCTGAGGTTCCCCACCCCCGCCATACCGATCTGCACTGGATGGGAGTCTCCGTGAGAACGGCCTGGCCAGGCCATGAACGCCCAGGGCAGGGCTGCGCCGTGCCGTATTTGCTGTGACTTCTCCACCCAGCACCCTGGCTGAAGGGCGCCAGCAGCCCAAGCTCGGGTCTGGGGGAAGCGGTGCAATGGGGAGGCTGCTTGGTCTGTTCCAGGCTTCAGCAGGTCCCCGAGGTGCAGCCCTCATCTGGCTTCTCTGCCCTGGCTGGCCGGTTTCCTCCTCCGCTGCCTTGGTCCCATGTGTGACTTCGCCTGGCCCTGGCCGATGGGCCGGCTGTTCAGCCTCCAATCTGCACCACAACATGCCCTGTGCCTGGGCTGGAATTGTCGCTGTCAGGCCAATGGGTCCAGCCTGGTTCTGAGGGGACGGCAGCTTCTCCCGCAACAAGGCCTGTGGACTCTGAACTTCCCTGTGGCAGAGCACGCCTGGGGCCTGGTCGGGCTTCTTTCTTCCCACGCCTGGCGGAGAAGATCTTGGGCCCTGCGGGACTGCCCCCGTGTGGGTACGAGGAGGAAGGCTCAGCCCGGCACAGTGACGGGATCTGAGGCCTTGGCCTGCATCCTGCTCCCCAGGTGAGTTCCAGATTTCCAGAACACAGCATCAGTATCTTGCCCCAATGTGCAGGGCAGTGTGGCCCAATGGCCAGAGTCAGAACCTTGCCCCTTTTCACAGGGCAGTGCGGCCCAATGGCCAGAGTCAGTACCTTGCCCCTTTTCACAGGGCAACGCTGCCCAATGGCCAAAGTCCATAACTCACTCCTAGTCACACGGCAGTGCAGCCAAATGGCCAGAGTCAATAACTTGCCCCCTAGTCGCAGGGCAGTGCGGCCCAATGGCCAAAGTCCATAACCCACACTGTGTGCAAGGCAGTACAGCCCAATGGCTACAGTCAATAAGCTGTCCCCGACTCATGGGGCTGTTGCAGGCCCCTCTTCAGGGACAGGAGACGGGGGGAAGGGGGCCCTCCTTCTCCTCTGGCACCCGGCCCAAGGCCCTGGTCATGTCTGTCTCTCCAGTCCCGGCATGAGCAGGAAAAGCTCCAACCAACGCGCTGACTCCCGCCGGCGGCTCCCTCCCCCGAAGCCATCACCTGCCCGGGCGCAGCCCCTGCCGAGCCGTGGGCACCTGGCTCCAGGCTCAGACGGAGGAGCTGGCGCATCCCTGGCCGGGACTCCTCCTGTCCCAAGAGAGCAAGGGCCTGTCAGTCGCGGTGCCCCAAGAACCAGGGGTCAATGGGAGCTGGATGGACGCAGCCCCCTCTCTAGTGACCCCCAGGGCCAGACCCCTCCCGGCCTATGGGAGCAGGAGTTCTGCCGCCCTCCCCCCACCCTCCCACGCCAGCTGTTCCCCCGCAGCGTCCAGCTGCCCCATGGCCCTGGCTGGGGCTGGGTTCCCTGCCGGCTGCATCCCTGGCCCCACAGAAGAGCCGGCGCCTTGGTGCCTGGGGAAGGGCTGGTCCTACATGGAGCGGGGGTGGGGGGGAGAGACAGACTCACCGTCCTGCGGGGCTGGTCCCAGAGGCTTTGGCGCATTTCGACAGGGCTCCCATTCCTGGGGGGAACAAGCTGGGGGGGCCCCTGGCCTGGCCTCTATCGGTGTCACTGCTCTAGGGGACCATTGCCGAGTGGGGCTCTCTTACCTCTGGTGCAGCAGCAGTAGGTAGAGAGGTCGGTCCCCTCTCTGGCCAGCCAGCCGGTATCCTCAGCTGGGCCCCTAAGGGACAGTCCCAGCTGGGCCCCCAATCTCCCTCGTGGGGGGGGACTGTGCTGAGCTGGGATGGAAGGGAGGAGAGGGGGCCCCATCAGCATCCTGCTGCCAGCTCCCAACCCCCCTGGGCCGGGGGCCTCCCTCCCCACGTCCCTCTGCTGGAGCCACTGGGGAGAGGAGCTAGACGAGACCCCAAGCTCCTGGGGCAAAGGGTGGTGGGCAGGGCCCTCCATGGGGACTTGCACCCCCAGCTGCTCCAGGGGGACAAGGAGGGACCCAGAGCCGGGCAGGAACCTGGCTGGAGCCGGGGCTGGAACATGGGCCCCTGAAACATCGTCTCCCCTGAGCCAGGAAAAGATGAACTGGGCCCAAGTCTGGCTCAGGCCCTGCTCTGACTCTGCCCTCCCCAGGGGTCACTCCCAGCCCGCAGCCCTGCAGCTGCCGCCCTGTGTCCTGTCAGAGCCGCTCACCCACACGAGGGCCCGGGAGCCGGCTCAGAGGTCACTCACCTCCAATGCGGGGGGGGGAGGGGGGGGAGTTACAACTGGCTTTGCTGCTCCCTATGGCCTTGGCTCTCCCCTGGGACGCTCTGGACGTGATGCAGGAGTTGACATGCTGTGGGGGAGAGAGGTAGGGCAGGCTGAATAGACCGGTGCCCAGGCTGTGCCAACAAGTCCACCCCCACCCCTGGGGCTAGGCCCTGGTGCTCAGGGGGGCGTCTCTGGTCCATTGGTCATGGCTCTTGGGAAGGGGATGGGCACAATGTGTCCTTGTCTCTCTAGACTAGGGTAATGTGGATCTCATGGTGGGGCGGGGAGGTTGCATGGGGGTGTGATGGGGCGGGGAGGCTGCATGGGGGTGTGAAGGGGGCAGGGAGATTGCATGGGGGGTGATGGGGCAGGGAGGTTGCATGGGGGTGATGGGGCGGGGAGGTTGCATGCGGGGTGATGGGGCGGGGAGGTTGCATTTGGGGGCATGATGGGGTGGGGAGGTTGCATGGGGGTGATGGGGCGGAGGTTGCATGGGGGCTGATGGGGGTGGGGAGATGGCATGGGGGTGATGGGGCGGGGAGTTGCATGGGGCTGATGGGGTGGGGGAGATAGCATGGGGTGATGGGGGTGGGGGGAGGTTGCATGGGGGCTGATGGGGGGGGAGATGGCATGGGGGGGGGCTGGGGGGGGGTGAGATGGGGGGCTGATGGGGGTGATGGGGCGGGGAGGTTGCATGGGGGTGATGGGGTGGGGAGATGGCATGGGGTGATGGGGGTGGGGAGGTGGCATGGGGGGTGATGGGGGTGGGAGATGGCATGGGGGTGATGGGGCGGGGAGATGGCATGGGGGTGATGGGGCGGGGTGGTGGCATGGGGGTGATGGGGGTGGGGAGATGGCATGGGGGTGATGGGGCGGGGAGGTGGCATGGGGCTGATGGGGGTGGGGAGGTGGCATGAAGAGGTGATGGGGGAGGGAGAGGTTGCCTGGGCGGGGGTTATTTGAGGCTCTCGTTCTCAAAGCCAGCCAGGCCCTGACTTCAATTTCCATCTCCTGCCCCTGAAGGAGGAAGGGTCCAACACTGCCCTGCCAGTCCTGCCCAAGGCTGGCCCCTGGGGGGCAGGTGAGGAGCACAGACTGGAAAATGGGTTTCCCACCCCCCTCAGCGCTGAGGGAACACCCCCACCACCACCATGCTCACCTCCCCGTTGTCCGGGTGCCCGTCTGGGGCTCTGCCTGCAGGTTCCCCCGCAGGGCCAGCCCAAGGCCACCCCAGGCCGTAGGGAGCCTGCAAAGGAAGGGCAGCTGGGGTCACAGCTGGGAAACTCCCCCCTTCCACAGCCCCCTGCTCGGCCAATCAGCAGAGAGACTCGGGGAGGCGGGTGGCCGAGAGGTCTCAGGGGATGTCCCAAAGGCTGGCCCAGGTCACTCCCGAGGGGTCGGTCTCAGAGCGATTCCAGCCCCGCCTCTTTGGGGGCCTCCCACCCAGACTGAAAAGGCTGGGGAGGGGGCGTGTCTGAGGTTGCCCTGCCTTGCAACTGATGTCAGGGGATCTCCGTGAGCTCAGACCCTTTCCCCCACAGGACTTTGTGGTGTCACTGACACTCCCCCCCCCCTCGCACAGCTGATGTCCTGCCCCCAGCCAGCCCCTCTGATGGACAGTCAGACCCTAGGGCTTTCTAACCAGCCACAGCCCAACCACCGCGCCTGGACCCGTCAGTAAGTGTGTGAGCAGCCCTGGCCCATTGGAGAGACTCAGGAACTGCGCAGAGACAGGAACTGCAGAGAAGCAGCTCGATCCGCCCAACCCTGCTGGCCTGGGACTGATTGGTCTGGTCTCTGAATCACAGAGTCACAGAACACCCATGACCCAGCACTGTCTAGATCGGTGTTTCTCAATCTCTTTTTTATGAAGTACCCTTTTAAAAAAATTATAATTACCCCAATACCTACAGTTTTCAGACACACACTTTTTTTTTCTACCATTGTAACATATTTGTTTAAACAACTTATCGTAGCCGGGTGGGCAATGAAATTTTTGGGTGTAAAAAGTACAAAAATAATAAAGCGCTGTAAAACTTAAAACAAAAATTAATTTTTCTCCAAATGTCAGTTGGGTTGACGTACCTTCCAGACTTCTTTCGAGTACCTTCCAGACTTCTTTCGAGTGCTTGTACTACTGGCTGAGAAACACTGATCTAGATCATCCCTGACAGGTATCTGTCCAACCTGCTCTTAAATATCTCCAGGGATGGAAATTCCACAACCCCCCTAGGCAATTTATTCTGGGACTTAACCACCCTGACAGGTAGGAAGTTTTTCCTAATGTCCAACTTAAAGCTCCCTTGCTGCAGTTTAAGCCCATTGCTTCTTGTCCTATAATCAGAGGCCAAGGAGAACAATTTTTCTCCCTCCTCCTTCTCACACGCTTTTAGATAACTGAAAACGGCTCTCATGTGCCCTCTCAGTCTTCTCCTTTCCAAACTAAACAAGCTCAGTTCTTTCAGTCTTCCCTCACAGCTCATGTTCTCTAGACCTTTCATCATTTTTGTTGCTCTTCTCTGGACCTTCTCCAATTTCTCCACATCTTTCCTGAAATGTAACACCCAGAACTAGACACAATACTCCAACTGAGGCCTAATCAGCGCAGAGTAGAGTGGAAGAATGACTTCTCGTGTCTTGCTCACAACAGTCCTGTTAGTGCATCCCAGAATCACATTTGCTTTTTTTGCCACAGCGTCACCCTGTTGACTCATATTTAGCTTGTGGTCCACTCTGACCCCTAGATCCCTTTCTGCCGTACTCCTTCCTAGACAGTCGCTTCCCATTCTGTGTGTGTGAAATGGATTGTTCCTTCCTAAGCGGAGCACTTTGCATTTGTCCTTATTGAACTTCATCCTGTTTACCTCAGGTCATTTCTCCAGTTTGTCCAGAGCATTTTGAATTATGACCCTCTCCTCCAAAGCAGTTGCAACCCCTCCCAGCTTGGCATCATCTGCAGACTTAATATGCCATCATCTAAATCGTAGATGAAGGTATTGAACAGAACCGGTCCCAAAACAGACCCCAGCAGAACCCCACTTATTAGGCCCTTCCAGCATGACTGAACCGTTAATAGCTACTCCCTGAGAACGGTTTTAAAGAAAACAAAATGCTCCCATGTCAGTAACCACCCGCTGGGCCTGTCAGCAGCGAGACTCTAGGAGCTGGATGCCGGAGGGGTCTCAGCAGAAGTCCAAAAGGACAGGCCAGGTCACCTCCGGCTCCCAGTGCTTTGCCAGCCCCAGCTCTGTGTGAGGCCTCCCACCGCCCCAACCGCCCCACAGCCACCCGCTCTGCTTGGTGGGGCGGGGGGCAAGGAAAAGGAGGAAAGACGCAGGAGAAGGCGAGACAGAGGGAGGAAAGGGGCAAAGGGGAACCAGACTGAGCAGGCTCCAAACTTCTCTGAGGCTCCGACCTTCTCACCGGGCCCGAACCAACCGGCAGCAGGGAAGGAGAAAAGGCCGATGATGCTCCTCCCGCCCCCGCCTGTCGGTCCCAATTCTCCGTCAGTCCCCCCGAGAGACCCTGGGAAGGAGCCGCGCTGCTGCCAAACCGCGGGAATCTCTGGGCTTGCCCTGGCCTTGCGCCTCTGTCCTGATTGGCTGTTGTCAGGGTCTCTCTGTGAGGTCATCATTGTCCCCCAATAGGCTGAGGCCCTGCCATAGGCCTTTGTGATGTCACTGCTACCTCCACCCGTCCCTTATAAGGCTGGAGTCCTGCTCCTGGCCAGCCCCTCTGGATATTTGCGGGGTTCCCCCGGAGTGCCCCACTGAATGGCAGCTGAGTCTGGGGCCAAGCTAGCTGGGCCGTGAGGCCCCAGGGGCTGCTCCCTTTGCAAGGGGCCCTGTGCCCAGGGGAGCAAAGGCCTGAGCAGCTTCCTTCCTGGGCCCCGCAGACGCGCCTCGTCCCATCCTCTCCTGCGCCTCCAGTCCCACCCCGTCTGCAGAGGGCGCTCTGGCTCAGATTCTCACCCGTCGCAGCAGCAATGGCACATTTGCAGCAGCAACGGCACCAGCACGGCCTCTGAATCGTAGTGCCCTGGGGAGCCCCGTGTTGTAGCTGCTCCCAGTCATTGGTTTGGTGCAGAGTGTTTGACCCTTTATTATTCCAATGCAATGGACCCCAATGTTGTATCCACGAGCTGAGGGCGCTTATAAAACTCTGGAGATTGCCGATTTCATTCTGAAATGGTCCGGTCACTAACTCTCCTACACACTGAAACACAATGGGTGCTCATTTTTTTCTGGAAGAACGGCTCTTGCTCAAGAGGGAGGTTTTGCGCAAAAAGACGCCGTCTACTCAGCTCCTTTTGGCACAAAAGCCTCTTGCGCAAAAACAGCCCCTAATTAATTACGCAAATGAAGTGCGGCAATATGCTAATCCGCCCTTAATTTGCATAGGCTTTTGCACAAGAGAGGTACAGTGTAGACGTAGCTGAGATGACAACACACTTTCTATGCTCTAAATAAAAGCTGAACACCCATGACTGCAAACCGCCCAAACATTAGCGTCAAAGGAATCTGTAACACCCATATGTGAGGATGTGGGGAGTTTTGGGAGTTCAAAGGAGGTTGCATGCAGGGGTGCACTCAGTGCCCGGATGTTACTGGTTTAATGTGACAATGGTGGGGAGTCTGTTGTTTCAGAGAACAACCCAGAACTGGAGCCACGGCATCTGGTGCTCTAGTGACCCCGGCCTTGCTCAGAGGACACAGCCGGTTCTGGCCAGACGACAGGCAATGGGCTGCAGAGGGAGACCCCGGTGACTGGCCCAGCTGATCCCAGCAAGGGAAGAACATTGGACGGAGTAGAGGAGGCAGAGAAGAGAGGGGCCCAGGCTACCCTGTTACCGGGAGAGAAGACAATGGACTGGGGAGGGGCTCTTGCTGGGGATATTGGAGGCGCTGCTGGGACACGGGGCTGTTTTTTGGGGGCCTGAGAGCAGAGCAGGCAGGACTCAGCTAGCTGCAGGAGAGACTGACGTGCAGGGCTGAGGGCCCAGGCCTACTGGACCGAGAGATCCTTTGCTGTGTTCAAAACTCAATACACCCTTCTGTTTTGTGCTGGCTGCGAGTCGCTCTGGTCTAGAGAACAGGGGGGCACTATTCCTTCTGGGAGGGGAGGCCTGGGAGGTCCAGAGGGAGTGGATCCCCCGAGGGGGCTCACGGCGGAGGCAGGAGGCTGAAGGCCCAGAGAGGCGCCGTCCCGGAGGTGGGGAGGCAGACCCCCGAGGTGAGAGTGGGCCCCCCAAGAGAGGGTCGCTGCACTGGAGCGGACTCCCTGAGAAGGGGCTGTCTCACTGCCGCTGGAGTAAAGGGGGCTCCCCGAGAAGGGGCTGCCGCACTGGAGAGGGGGGTCCTGCCTGGGGACGGACGACCTGTGAGCCCTGATCCTGGCCCATGTGGCTTTGTTCTGAGGCGGAACAAATAAAACCTTCCACAACTTTTATCAGGCGAGGAGGGAGGGGCAGGCTGCTCCTGACAATGGTTAATTGCTCTGTGATCAGGGCTTTGTCCTGGGATGGGGGAACCCTTCTCCCTCCCCATCCAAGGCGAGAAATTCTTCTGGGAGCAGGAACTGACTTGGGATGGGGGAGCCCTCCATATTCATAAGTGCTCTCCCCCATTGGCCATTCCGCCTCATTTTTCATGAGAAATTCCTTCCTGAACCCATGACTGTCCTAGTGAGGGTGTTTTCCCATTGAGACCAATGGAGTCAGCATTTTCCATTCAAAGGAAACAAAGTTCCCAAGGGAAATTCCCAAGCAGCAGGATTCAAAAGGCCGATGCGTTAGACCAGGGGTGGGGAACCTAAGGCTGGATGCAGCCCCTGGCTTGCCTGGATCCAGCCCCTGAGGCTTGGGGCACTCCCCTCTCCAGCATTGGGGATCCTGCACTGGTGCTTCCATCCCCCTACACCCCCCGGATACCCCCCTGCAGGCTGGAGCACACAAAATCTACCAGCCTGGGCCCGCCCCAGGCACTGGTGTGGGAGGGTGTCCTTCTGCTTCTTGGTCGGGGGCCACCTCAGTGAAGGTTTAGTTTTGTTTCAGTTTTTTGCTTTCTCACTGGTGTGTGGCTTCCACCTGAGTTTTCTGTGGGTCAGCCCCTTCCCCGCTGACCCAAAAAAGGTTCCCCACCCCTGCTTTGGATGCACGCTATCCAGGGTAATTCAGGGTGGCCAACTCAGGGTCTGTCTACACTGCCACCCTAGTTCGAACTAGGGAGGCTAATGTAGGCATTCGAACTTGCAAATGAAGCCCGGGATTTAAATATCCCAGGCTTTATTTGCATGTTCCTGGGCGCCGCCATTTTTAAATGCCCGGTAGTTGAACTGCCTGCGGCTACACACGGCACAGGCTAGTAGTTCGAATTAAAGCTCCTAATTGAACTACCGTTACTCCTCATTGCAGGAGGAGTAACGCAGTTCGAATTAGAGCTTTAATTCGAACTACCTAGCCTGTGCCGCGTGCAGCCGGGCAGGGGTTCAACTACCGGGCATTTAAAATGGCGGCGCTGGGAACATGCAAATAAAGCCCGGATATTTAAATCCCGGGCTTCATTTGCAAGTTCGAATGACTACATTAGCCGTACTAAGTTCGAACTAGGGTGGCAGTGTAGACATACCCTCAGTGATTTTTATCCTGAATCTTGTGCTATGTCTTCTTGGAGCGCAGCTCCTGGAGGTGTATTGCAGAGGACATCCTCAGCTTTCCCCTTCCAATCAACATCTCGTGCATGATCTATGAGGAAAAAAGCTTACAATGGTGCCCCTCCCCCCCAAGACTCAAAACCAGGAAATCAAGTCCCCAAACTTGCTTTACTTTTTGAAGTCACACAGGATGTTCTGGGGCCTAGCCCGACTTTTGAGCGCTTGTCCTAGTTCCTACATCCGGCCCGCCGGTCCCTCTTTTTCTCTGAGGACATCGGCTTGCTCTTAGAGCTAAGTGGGATCACAATGTCATAAAGAACCGGGAAGAAGGTGTCGATTCTCAAAGCTGCCGCGCTCACGTCGCTGTGGGTTCTAGCCACGTGGATGACGGCACAGTTCCCTGATTCTAGATCAAGCACAACAGGAAATATTTCCATATATCCGGGTGTGTTTAAAAAAAAAATCTAGACAAAGCTGGTCTGCCCATGTCTGCGCTAGTGATTGATCAATGGTGCTGGGAGCAGTGGAGGAAGGAAATCGTTAAGTTGGGGGGGGCAGCAGCTTCCGTGGGCCCCCAGGCAAGGGGTGTTTGGGGGGGTGGCTCTGTGTCTGGGGAGGTGCCTCAGGTGGAAGGGGTTCGGCCGTCCAGAGCAAGGGGCTGCCCCCAAACCTCCCCTCAGCCCTCAGAGCCATGAGGAGCAAGAAGAGCGGCACTCCGGCAGCCACTTAAAGGGCCCGGGGCTTCGGCGGGCACCACAGTAGCAACAGCAGGGAGCCTTCTGAATCATTGGACTCTGAGGCAACTACCCTCTTTGAGCCTCTTCCTCCCCCGTCCGCGGGCCTGCACTGAGTGTAATATTAGAGAAAGCCACCCATGAAAGCCAAAATACCCACTCCCGTGCCACCAGCCACATCGGTGCTCGGGATGTGCCCAGTGCAGCAGCCAGCAGTGTGGTTAGCACCCAAGGAAGTGCATGCTGGGAGTGTCGGAGGGCAAGCCCTGGGCTGGAAGGGGGGTGGGAAATTCTCTGGAGCGGCGTTTCCTGCCTTACCAGGAGAAGACAAGAGGTGGCAGTGACAAGTCAGGAAATAAAACAGCAAAAGTGCAGTCGCTGCCCAAGGTGGCTCACTTCCCCCGCTCCCCCATGGGGTTTAGGAACCCATAGGGTAGAAGAACTTTATTATTCCTAACGGTCTACAACTCTCCGCTAGACTCCAATCTGTTGGAATAAAACGGACCTGCTGTATCTTTGTCAAATGTAACATGCTCTACTGCACCCAAGTGTAGTCGGCATAGAACACTAGAACTGGAAGGGACCTCGAGAGGTCATCGAGTCCAGCCCCCTGCCCTCATGGCAGGACCAAGCATCATCTAGATCATCCCTGACAGGTGTCTGTCCAACCTGCTCTTAAATATCTCCAGTGACGGAGATTCCACAACCTCCCTGGGCAATTTATTCCAGGGTTTGACCACCCTGACTGGTAGGAAGTTTTTCCTAATATCCAACCATAATCCTCCCTTGCTGCAGTTTAGCCCATTGCTTCTTGTCCTAAGCCAGTGACTGAGCCTAGAACACAACCCAGGTTTTTCACATCCCAGGGCTGTGCTTTAGCCACTAGGCCTCAGTGCTAGTGTCTTGGTTACTACACAGAAGAGCAGCTATTTTCACTCATTTCTTTCCCCCCTCCCTCCCAGCAATGGACTCGTGAGACTGTTGTTCACCAAAGTAATTTCCAAATGTAACAAAATCGGGGGTTCATTTGCAGCGGTCTCATGGGCTCCACTCTTCCTCGGTACAGCTCAATTAGCCCTGCTGGAGAACATATCCTTAAGAGTCTTAAAAATATCTCTGGGAAAGTGACGGTGGGCATGCCAGGTACTGTACAAACTTTGTATGAGAGGGACTACTCCTGCAAAGCTTGATTAATGGCAGCGCTCTTCAAACGTCTGGAGTAGCACACGCCTTATTCAAGAGCTAACCCACAGGTGCAGCTTTGCTATCAGGGTCGTTTTCAGAACCCAAATGACCGACTTTTGCTATGCTGGCAGGGGCTGTAAGTGCAAACCCTTTAAATAGGCCAAGGCATCTGTTAGGCAACGCGGTAGCGATGGGGCCAGTAGCTGCCAGCCCTTTGTTGTGTTTTTAATTCAAAGTCTCTGGCCCCAGACCACTCTGGGGGGAGGCTAGTCCCCAGCCCCGCCCCTTCTGCCCTCAGGCTCCGCCCCTTCTGGGACATGGAGCCAGCCCATGACAACATGCCAAAATTCATAAAGTGGTCCCCCTGCAGAAACTATTACCCACCCCTGCATTAGAGGGTTTGTGAATCTCAGGCTTAGTTTCTCTTCGCCATGGGGGCTAGAAATTTCTTGCTTCATTGAGAGCTGGTTCTCAGGTTATCGCCCGACTCCAGGAATTGAGGCTTTGAGGGCTAGTGCAATTCTCGTGCATTTGGCGTTGGTGAGAAAGTGGCTTTGTGTAAATCAGGAAAGCACAGGTGCAGATTTCCCACTGGTTCAGTCCTCTTAGACGGGGCGTCTCAGGCTATGTCTAGACTATGGGGTTTTTTTCGAAAGGAGCTATGCAAATTCGGCGCTAATTTGCATCTCTTCTTCCGATCGCTTTTTCAAAAGTGGGGTTTTCAAAAGTGAAAGTAGTCAGAATGCGGTTTTTTCCAGACAAAAAAACCCTTTTTCGAAAAACCGTCTAAACCTCCTTTTTTAAGGAAGAACTCTTTTTTTTCCAAAAAGGGTTTTTTTTCCGCGAAAAAACCACATCCGGACTACTTTCACTTTCGAAAAACCCGCTTTCGAAAAAGCGATCGGAAGATGATATGCAAATTAGCGCTGAATTTGCATATCTCCTTTCGAAAACCCCCCCCTGTAGTCTAGACGTGCCCTCAGAGACCCATGGGGCCGCTATGAGGAGCACCTATTAGCATGGGCAGCATGTTCTGAGTGAAACCACAGAAGGTACTCAAACTTGCTGTCATCTCTTGAATCTGTTGTAACCGCTTGGTGAAAAGCCAAAGGGAATGCCCTTCATCTCGCCGGGCAGGGAAACGGAATTCTCTTTTCACAGAGCGCCGAAAATCCTGCCTCCATGGGGGCTGAGAGCTTGGCAGTCCATGAGGTGAGCAACATGGGGCCCCTGTCTTCTTCATAGCCCATGAGCTAGGATAACACTGACAGGAGAACCAAACCTGGGACCTCTGGAGCTTAGTGCATGCACCTCTATAGCTTGAGCCAAAAGCCAGCAGGTGCTCAGCTAAGGCTGTGGAGCAGACTCATTCTCTTGCTCTGTGAGTGGTCTTGGTGTCACTCCATGGGACAGTGCACCCCCCCCCAGTAGAGTAGGTGTGTGGGTTACACTAACAGAGCTTTACATGGGGTTCCACTGCAACAGAATAGCCTGTGCTAGCAAGGGACAACCTAAGCTAATGCATGGGCTGTACAAGCAGCCCTCCTGCATCTCAGTGGGCTGCAAGAGGACCCTAACAAAGATAATCTTCCAGGATAGGGTAGCACTGTTCACTACACTTGCATACCTAGAATTTGCAGATGGAATCATAGCAGCACTTTGATTGGACACAGCCATCAATTCTGTGTGCAATCTGCACATGTAGCTGCTACCAGGCAGATTTGGACCTGGACCCTTAGAAGCTTAGTGTAGGAGCTTCCACTGCCTGAGCTATAAAGCCAGCTGGCTCTCAGCATATGCTGCAGAGCTCCCTTGCTCTCACCTCTCGCTGTATGTGGTCTAAGTGCCACTGCATGGGACAGTGAACCACAGTAGGCGTGTGGGTTACACACACGCCTCACGTCATGTGCCCTTGCTTTACATACGTGTCACTTTAGTAATATCAATGGGAAAAAACCGACACGGACAGAAACTAGCGGAATCTGTCAGCGCTGTGCATGGGCAGTAGTAAACAAAATATCTGGAGGACCACACATGGAACCCCGGTGGGATGCAGGTGTCCCTCGGGCCACAGTTTGCTCACCTCTGTTCTATGCACAACGTTTTGGTTTTTGACACTTTTGTTCTCTGCTGTTTGTTCCGTTGGCGATCTTCCAACCAGCTCCGCCAGGTACCAGATAATATCTCACAGCTGATCACATAAGGATTAAGCAACGATTTAAATGCCATCGGGGAAAATGAGGAAGTTGGGACCAGAGCCAAGTCCCTCCTTTGCTGCAGATAGCCTTGGAACGATCTGATTGTTACCGGCAAATGTCGGTTTCACCGTACCCACCTTGAGAAAACATCGCCATTGAGGAGGGCAATTTAATGACAGACAAAGTAATAGAAATGCTGCTGGGAACTGATTATTTTGGCTATTCAATTTGTGTGTTTTGACATGCAATGTTGACATTGGCCAGGTCTACACTAAAAGGGAAGGTCGAATCAAGATACCCAACGCTAGCTACATTAATTATGTAGCTGGAGTCAACGTACCTTGTTTCTAGTCTCCCCGCCGTCCCCACAACAGGGAAGCTGATGGGAGCAAATGCTCTCTTCAGCTTCTCTTATTCCTCACAGGAGCAGGAGTACCAAATGCCATTGAGGACGCCCTCTGAGTTTGATTTAGCGAGTCTTAACTAGACTCGCTAAATCAAACTCCGGAATATCGATCGTGACAGCATCATTCTTCTGTTTAGTGAAGAGATGGACATTATGTTTTAATGGGTATAAAGCTTTAACTTTGTGAACATCACAATCTTCTGTCAGGAGTTATTGTCTGACTCCCTTAAAACACAGGAAAATCTCACATTGTTTGCATGTTGGTCGGGATATAAATAGCAGAGTTGGCAGCTGTGTCCATACAGTTGCATGTTACATGCCTCCCTTTCTTCTGCCTGCTGCTAGCAGCAGTATTACCTTCAAAGCTGGGTGCCAGCTGCTGCCTCATTCTTGCCCCACCCAGCGCTAAAGACTGTAGAGGAGTCAGGGTGGCAATACTGTGACCCCTCACCCTCAATAGGCCCTTATGGGTCAGGACCATCAGTCTGAGAAATGCTATGTGCTGATGGGGTAAAAGTACACAGAAAGATCAGATGACATAGTCTACTACTCTTTTTTTCAAGGCTGCAAATCTGGTGGTCCCCTACTTATCCTATCTTGCAACCGTGAAGTGTGAAATTGGTAGACTTTTTTCAAACGTCGATATTCATTGAAATAATAAACAAATTCTGCCCATCCTGGCTGCATGTGTGAAGTCAAGTCATTTATCCCAATGTTTCTCAACCTTTTTTTATAAAGTACCCCCTTTAAAAAAAATTGTAAGTACCCCCCATTCCTACAGTTTTCAGACACACAAAATGTGTTTCTACCATTGCAACACATTTGTTTAAACAACTTAATCATAGCCAGGTGGGTGATGACATTTTTGGGTGTAAAAAGTACAAAAATAATAAAGTGCTGTAAAACGTACAACCAAAATTCAGTTTTCTCCAAATTTCGGTTGTGTCGATGTACCCCCCCGTCTTCTCTCGAGTACTTTTAAGGGTACTCGTACCACTGGTTGAGAAATACTGATTTTGCCTGTTTGTGCCTCGGTGGTGGTGGGGATAAGTGCTTTGCTTTCTCTCCCGGATGCTGTGAGAAGGAAGGCGGAAGAAGTCATGTCCTGGAAGCAGAGGGAGATAAAGATGCTACCTGGACCAGCGTTGGCCCACTTTGAGAAGGCTGCTAACAGGCCGCTCTCACTTGTTTATCTAAAGCAGGGATGGGAAAGATGCAGCCCTGGGGCCGGATCCAGCCACCTAACACTTTGATCCGGCCCGCGGACGGCATCTGGCTGCTTTCGATTTATATCCTGCTGCCCATGCTACTGAATTTCCAGACCGTGGCTCAGGCACCAAGATTCTTTTAAAATGTCTCACGGTCGTGGTGCGACCCTGGCTGGGGCCAGAACCACAAGCCCTTGAAATATCCACAGCCACCCTGAGCAGCTGCCAGGAAAGATGGTAGCAGTGGGGCCAGGAGCCGGGAGCCCTTGGCTGTGTTTTTAATTCAAAGCCTCCAGCCCAGCGGTTCCCAACCTTTTCCAGATGGGGACCCATTTTGACAATTGAGGAAGCCTTGATGACCCAAGGCAATTCAAAAACGGGGGGAAGAAGGGGTGCAGAGTCACCTGGGGACACACTTGGTGACCTTTTTGAAATGTAATGGCGACCCATATTTGGGTCCCGACCCATAGGTTGGGAAACCCTGCTCCAGCCCCAGACAACTCTGGGGGGAGGCTAGTCCCCAGCTCCACCCCTTCGGCCCCTTCTAGGGGTGGAGCCGGCCTGTGACCATGTACCAAAATCCATTAAGTGCCCCCCTCCCGCAAAAATTATTTCCCACCCCCTGACTTACAGGCTCCGGAGCCATGGAGCCACACTGCTTCCCACGGCTCCCATTGGCTGCAAACGGCAAACCGCAGCCAATAGGAGCCGCGAGGCCCACTTAGAGGCACACTGACCGAGGCAGGCAGAAATAAATGGCAATCCCCAAATTAAAATGCAAGAGAGGCGCATTGACAAACAAAGGCAGGATGTGCCCCAGCGTCGGAATCACCCTAGAATGCGCCCACGGGAGGAGAAGAGCAAGATCGCTGCTTGTCTTCGTCAGGCAAATTATGACCCAGCCAGGCTGTCGATATACCGCAGAGACCGTTTCCTTCCCTAACGATCCCCAGAAGCATGATACGATCTCTGCCGGAACCGTGTGGGTTCAGAATCACTTCCCTGTCTAATGATACAGAGCCCCTGAACGCCGCGTCCTGTAGCGATGCTTCCCTTTGAAATCCCCTCGAAGCAGCTCTCGCCTCAGAGTTGCTTGGCTAAGCAGTGAGGTGGCGCCCAGCCGAGCTCTGGCGGCCTGCCAGCGGTTTCCATGTTAGCCAGGAATGTTGTGCAGTGCTCTCTGGGAGAGGCCGGGGACGGCCGGGGGACGCCAATAAAGCAGATGAAACAGCCAGCGCTGCGCAGGGCGGCTTCTGTCAACAACTTCTCTCTCCACCCACGTGGAGCCCCGGCTGACAGCCCGTGGCCGGGTGAGGGACGCGTCTCGCTCCGTTGCAGCCAGCAGGAGTTGCACGGAGGAGAAAACCGAGCTGGGCCGCCGTGGGAGGCAGATTTTGGGAAGAGGCGTGGATTGTCCCGGGAGGGAGCTACCGTTCTGGGTCGCTTCCGTGGCTCACGGTTTCCTCCCAGCATTGTGAGTGAGTAGATAGTCACTCTAAGTCGGCGTGGGGAACCTAAGACCTCAGGGCTGCCCCTCAGGATCCAGCCCCCCAGGCGTGGGGCTCCCCCTCAGCATCGAGGAGCCTGGGCCGGTGCTCCAGCCCCTCCCTGGCACCCCCACCCCCCACCTCAGGGTGGGAGGACACGAAATCGACTCACCCCAGGCTCTGGTGCGTGAGGGGGATGTGGGGAGGGTCTTTCTCCTTCTCTGTCGGGGGCCTCCTCTGTGAGGGTCGGTTTGGTTTGGTTTTGTGGGTTTTTTTTTCCTTTTCACTTGTGTGCGACCCCCAACTGATTTTTCTGTGGGTCAGCGGCCCACGACCCAAAAATGGTTCCCCAACCCTGCTCTAAGAAGCAGCCTCCATGAGGCGCAAGATGGGGCATCGGGCACAGACCCTGCTCTGTCAGCCTGGCTGAAGCCTTGAGGAAATTCATCTCTGTTAGAGGCTTTATTTGCCCAGATACAAAACGGGGGCACTGCTGAGTGGAGGTGAAACCCAGCCATGTTGCAAACACCCTTCAATATCCTCGGAGGGTGGCAGTAGTGTAGTACTTCATAACAATCTTGTCAAGTGCCACCTTCTTGGCCTTGCAGGGCCTATCTGGTGACGTCTATGACCCCGCCATAAATAATGCAGCTCCTCACAGTCCCTCATGGCTTCTGTCTTCCAGACTCCCTGGACAGTAAGGAGCTGCTAGGCCCATTTTGCAGAAAGGGGAGTAGGAGGGGAAACTGAGGCATGATGGCCAACATCACACAGGAAGTTGGTGGCATTGCCAAGAACACACCACTTGTCTTCTGAGTCCCAGGTTAGTGTCTTATCCACTAGTCCATCTATCACACCTTCAGTCACAAAATCCTAGGAACTGGAAGAGACCTCAGGAGGTCATCAATGTGGACGCATTGGAGAGGGTCCGGCAGAGGGCAACCAAAATGATGAGGGGGCTGGAGCACATGACCTACTAGGAGAGGCTGAGGGATTTGGGCTTGTTTAGTCTGCAGAAGAGAAGAGTGAGGGGGGATTTGATAGCAGCCTGCAACTCCCTGAAGGAGGGTTCCAAAGAGGATGGAGAGTGGCTGTTCTCAGTGGGGACGGATGGCAGAACGAGGAGCAATGGACTCATGTTGCAGTTGGGAAGGTCTAGGTTGAATATTAGGAAAAACTATTTCCCTAGGCAGGCGGGGAAGCACTGGGATGGGTTCCCTAGGGAAGGGGTGGAATCTGCATCCCTAGAGGTTTTGAAGTCCCAGTTTGACAAAGCCCTGGCTGGGATGATGTAGTTGGGATTGGTCCTGCTTTGGGCAGGGGGCTGGACTTGATGATTCCTGAGGTCTCTTCCAGCTCTGGGATTCTAGGATTCTATGACAGTTCCAAAAGCCTGATCTCCAGAGCTGGGAGGGGAAACTGTTTTCCTTACATGAGAACTCTTGAGCTGACAAACAAATCAATAAATCTCGACCCAAACGGGGATGGACGGTCAGTCTGAAACTCCCCATGAGCTGAAAAAAACCCAAACTTTTGGCTCAAGGCAACTGAAACTTCTGTTCAGATGCTGACCTTTTCAACTTTTGTTACTAGAAACGGCTTTAAATATCAGGGTGGAAGTGGGTCGTATCCAGGATATGGAACTTCTAGTTTTGAAATTGTCGGTGGGAAGTGTGGACGATTAATCAGAACCAGCCCTTTCTCGAAACAGCCTTGTCTTTGATCAACTGACATCTTTGGATGGAAAATTTGTCAAAAAAACCTCTTGGTGAGCTCCCCTGAATCTCTACCCCTGTTATTCAGTCTGGCCAAAGGTCACAAGAAAAGTCTCTTGACAGCAATATAAGGATCATTACGTAGAGCTGATCCTCAGAGAATTTCAGGCAACTGTCCAGAACTCAAAGGCCCGTCTTCACTTGCTGCACCAGAAATTGATCTTCCGGTGTTTGATTTAGCGGGTCTAGTTAAGACCCGCTAAATCAAACACAGAGGGTGGTGCTGGTTGGTGTCAGTACTCCTAACAGTTGCGAGGAGTATGGGAAGCCAACAGGAGCGTTTGCTCCCCTTGGCTTCTCTCTGTGAAGACGGCACCAAGCTCGACATAAGGGAAGACGACTCCAGCCATGTATTTTTCCCACCTTCACATCTGAAGTCTTCATGCAATCACCCTGAACCGGCAGCAGTGAACTCACACCCCTGGGCTCAATCTCCTCCTGTCCCTGCTTGATTTCTGACACAGGTTGAACCTCTCTAGTCCAGAACTCTCTCGTCCAGAAACATCCATGGTCCAGCATGATGTGAGTTAGCCGGGTGTCCACTTTCCATGGGTGTGACCAAATTTCCCGCGGTCCCATAAAGTTTGTTTACAGCCACCAGTCCTGGCTCTCAGTGTTCTGGGCTGTTATTTAGCACTAATTTACCCCTAAATGTCCTCTCACAGCCCAGTAAGCAGTGGAAGGGTCAGTCACGCTGCTAGACAATATTGACCTCCCGTGGTCTGGAAAATTCTCTCGTTCATAACCGGTCAGGTCCCAAGGGTGCCGCACTAGAGAGGTTCCACCTAGAGCACCTTTCAAGCTCTTTCTTCCAAAGGGGCTTTCAGAACAACCACAGCCAGGCCTTTCTATATAGCCAGCCCTCAGCTTTGGGTTCCTTCACTTGAATCCCGCTGGTCAAGAGAGGGTCTGTCTAAAAGAGGCAAAATGGTACTCAGCCAGGCACGATGGCCTTGGATGAAGCAAGAATTATGAGGTGAGGCTCTCGGGTCTCTGTTCTGATCAGACTCGGTGATTCTAATGGTTCCATCTGGCCTTCGGTAAGCGCAAGACCATGCAAATTTTAGCCTTGTGTACATAGAATCATGGCGCTGGAAGAGACCTCGGGAGGTCATCAAGTCCAGCCCCCTACCTAAGACAGGACCAGTCCCAACTCAATCAACCCAGCCATGGCTTTGTCAAGGAGGGACTTCAAAACCTCTAGGGATGGAGATTCCACCTCCTCCTAGGTAACCCATCCCAGAGCTTCACCACCCGCCTAGGGAAATAGTTTTTCCTAATATCCAACCTAGACCTCCCCCACTGTAACTTGAGACCATTGCTCCTTCTTCTGCCATCTCCCACCACTGAGAACAGCCACTTTCCAGCCTCTTTGGAACCTCCCTTCAGGAAGTTGAAGGCTGCTCTCAAATCCCCTCACTCTTCTCTTCTGCAGACTAAACAAGCCCAAATCCCTCAGCCTCTCCTAGTAGGTCATGTGCTCCAGCTCCCTAATCATTTTGGTTGCCCTCCGCTGGACCCTCTCCAATGCATCCACATCCTTTCTGTAGGTCCACGGCAACGGCTCGCAATCTTTTTCTTTGAGCCACACCTAACAATGTTACAAAATGCATCAACTTGCAGGACACAGGGCTTCCACGCCCAGCTAGCTCCCAGCTGTAGCTCCACCGTGTCCCTGGGTCTTTGAGCCCTGGTGGGTATGGGTTACATGGACCAGGCAGGGTTCATAATCTGACACAGCAATGACCTCTCTCCTTCCTCCTCCCCAAACACATGGATGTCAGTGACTCACACCATCCCCACCCCTTGCTTCGAAGCATTCTGGCAGGAAGAGGCTGATGCAGTGCTACCGGTATTGAGGCGGGAGAAGGGTTTGGAGGAAGCTGGGGGAGAAGGCGTCTCAGTTTCGTGACCTGAGCGGCCACTTTGTCAATGGGCCAAATTAATCCTGTGAGCTGTGGAGGGGGGGCTGGTTCTGCACAGCTCCAGACCTCGGCGGTGCCTTCCCCTGAAGCACCGATTTACGGCTTAAGGCAGCGATTCTCCAACTGTGGTCCCTGGACCACCAGTGGTCCACAAGAATTCAGGCTGTCTGCAGATAGTTCCCTCTAAGGCGTGTACCTGGGTGGTGGCACGTGAGAAAACGAAGGGCTGCCCACCTAATTAGTGGCTGGCAGATGTGGCTCCACTAGTCAGGTACCTGGACCCTGGACCCTCATATGCCAAGTGAGATGATGGCCTTAGGGGGAATAAGTGGGAGGGGGAAGTGGGGTGAGAAGGTGGAAATAGGAGGCAGGTGGGGAGGCATTAGGGTGAGACCATTGTTCCCATAGCACAAGGACAGGGGCCACCAAATGAAATGAATAGGTAGCAGGTTTCAAACAAACAAAAGGAAGGTTTTCTTCACACAGGGCACAGTCAACCTGTGGAACTCCTTGCCAGAGGAAGTTGTGAAAACCAGGACTTTAACAGGGTTAAAAAAGAACTAGATAATTTCATGGGGGTTAGGCCTATCAATTCTTATTAGCCAGGATGGGTAGGAATGGCGTCCCTAGCCTCTGTTTGTCAGAGGCTGGAAATGGGTGACAAGAAAGGGATCACTTGATGATTCCCTGTTCTGTTTATTCCCTCTGGGGCACCTGGCATTGGCCACTGTTGGCAGAGAGGACACTGAACTAGACGGACCTTGGGTCTGACCCAGTCTGGCCGTTCGTAGGTTCTTATGAGAAGAGACGGGTGGAGGAATTTGAAAGTGCAGGGCTGCGGTGGCCAGAGAAAGAGGTGACTTTCCCCAGCTCGGTGGCTGCTGTGGTGGGGGGCAGACCCTACTGATATTAAAATATGAGTTGCAGAACAAAAAAAGCGTGAAGTCCGATCACGGTTTTTCCACATAGTGCTTCCGTACAAGCACTTTCCAATCATTAGCTAATGAGCAAACAGCATTTGGAAAGCTCATTAGGTGTTCCTCAGCATTTTTCCAGTGATCTGTTAAAAAAAAAAAAGTTTGAGAACCACTGCCTTCAGGCCAGGTCCTTCCTGTAAATCAATACATCACCCGTCAACCCAAACTCAAACAACACATTATTCCTGTAAAGGGAGGCGGTCTGCCGCTGTCCCTGGATTGTCTGCAAACCGCTCTGTCCGGTGTTGACTCAGTGCAGCCCCTGCCATTCACCCTGACCCCTCTCCCAGGGCAGGAAAGAACGGGTCCCTACCGAAGAGAGGAACTTCAATTGTAAACAACTTCCTTAACAAAACCCCAACTAGGTGGAAGGGGGGGGATTAACTCCATCATTTCCAAAAACTTTCTTCGGGGACGTAGGGCCATATCCGGAGCTGCTGGGGTAACGTCGAGAGGCGGAATCGAACCGGCAACCTCCGGAGCTTAGTGCATGAGGTAAAAACCAGCTGTAAGGCAGACTCATTATTTGCTCTGTAAGGGGTCTCAGTGTCACTAGACGAGACAGGGACCCACACCCTGCAGGTGTGTGGGTTACAGGCTTGGGCTATGGGGCTGTTTAATTGTGGCGTGGACACTTGGGCTCCAGCTGGAATTTGGGCGCTAGTGTCATAGAATTGGCAGAGACCTCAGAAGTCATCGAGTCCAGCCCCCTGCCCAAAGCAGGACCAACCCCAACTCAATCATCCCAGCCAGGGGTTTGTCAAGCCGGGACTTCAACACCTCTAGGGATGGAGATTCCACCCCCTCCCTGGGGAACCCATCCCAGATCCTGCCAGGTGAGAAGGTCATAGAGCTCCTGCTGCAGCCCCATCCTCGTGTCTTTTGCCTACACTGCAAGGAACTGGCCCTTAGCCTGGCCCTCCCTAGCCGCTGGGCTCTAAGTGCAGCCCAGACAAACCCAGAGCATCACAGCCAAATGCAAAGTGGGACAGGTGCTTTAGCATAAGTGGTTAACACATTTCAAGAGGCCATTCAGGGTGAAGTGGCCCATCTCACCATCCAAGGGAGAAGGGTAGGGAGCAAAAGGCATGGGGGGAGGGGCTCTTCATGGGTTATCCCGGGTTGTACTAAGCCATACATCAGCGTGTCTGTTCAATCCATGCTTTAGTGTCTAGCACAGTTAGGAATTTAAGCTCCCCGTCTTTGGAAGGGCTTGTGCCGTGTTCCTTGGAAAATGAGAACGGAGAAGTCCTTGCTTCCTTGCTAGACCGTGTTTGGTCCTGCCATGAGGGCAGGGAACTGGCTTTGATGACCTCAAAAGGTCCCTTCGAGTTCTAGTGTTCTATGATTCTAAGGCGCAATTGCTTTGCGAAGTCTGGTCGGGTGTTTGGTCTTCTTTGTCTCTGAGTTCCAACAATAGCAGATAGTGTTTGGTTGCACCCAGGAGTTTGTTTGGGGTACCTAGAGCACTGGATGGATCCAAACTGGCATTGGAAAAGGTTCAGAAAAGGGCAACAAAAATGATAAGGGGTTTGGAATGGGTCCCATATGAAGGGAGATTAAAAAGACTGGGACTTTTCAGCGTAGAAAAGAGGAGACTAAGGGGGGATATGAGAGAGGTCTATAAAATCATGACTGGTGTGAAAAAAGTGAATAAGGAAAAGTTATTTGCTTATTCCCACAAGATAAGAACTAGGGTCACCAAATGAAATTAATAGGCAGCAGGTTTAAAACAAACAAAAGGAAGTTGTTCTTCGCTCAGCGCACTGTCAACCTGTGGAACTCTTTGCCAGAGGATGTGGTGAAGGCTAGAACTTTAACAGGGCTAAAAACAGCTAGATAGATTCATGGAGGTTAGGTCCATCAATGGCTATTAGCCAGGATGGGTAGGAATGGTGTCCCTAGCCTCTGTTTCTCTGGACGTGGATGACAGGGGAGGGATCACGTGAGGATTACCTGTTGTGTTCCCTCCCTCTGGGGCATCTGGCATTGGTCCCTCCCGGAAGACAGGACACTGGGCTAGATGGACTGTTGGTCTGACCCAGTCTGGCTGTTCTTATGTTCAAATTTCACTGAGCTCTAGGGACATCCTAACTTCTGCTTTTAAAGTAGTGAAGAATGGGTTTGCTATCGCACAAGAGTGCGGCAGGACATGCTAATATTATGAGCTTTGAGCTTCTCTGATTAAAAGGTGGCCCTGCTATTGGAAACTCAGACTTGCCTGAGAAAGGCACGTTTACATGGAGCATGCATACAATACACCAAAACGTGGCACGCAAATACAGCAGTAAACAAGGCAATCCCTTGCACCAGAAAGAAGTCTTCTGCTTGGTGGTGTACCACAGGGAAAGTGACTTCTCATTAAGCCAAACCGAGAACGTCAATTGGACGATGTTTCCAAAGCAGCTCTGAAGAGTTGGACCAAGGCAAACTTTGCTCCTTAAGCTCCATCCTCGAACTTCCTGAGCAGGCAAAAAGAGGAAGCACATTCGCCTCTAAAAAGAAGGGGGGGTCTAGGTTGGATAGTTGAAAAAATGATTTCCCTAGGAGGGTGGGGAAGCACTGGGATGGGTTCCCTAGGGAGGGGGTGGAATCTCCATCCCTAGAGGTGTTGAAGTCCCAGCTTGACCAAGCCCTGGCTGGGATGATTGAGTTGGGCTTGGCCCTGCTTTGGGCAGGGGGCTAGACTTGATGACTCCTGAGGTCTCCAACCAACCCTAGGATTCTAGGATCCTAAGAACCAGGCTACTTAAGATGCCTTTCTGTCCCATTGCCCCTTGGAGTCAAATCTTTCTGCACACCTTTTAGTTAGGACCATTCTCCCCATTTTATAGATGGGGAAACTGAGGCACAGCCGTAACTATGGTCAAGTCACTTAGCAGGAAATGCAAGGCAGAATCAAGAATAAGACCTAGCTTTCTTGGCTCAGAGCCCTGCATTTCACTGCAAACCCTTGCCATGCTCTTATGGATCGTGTCAGAGGCTGTCATCAAGACCCTAGTAGGATGGGAAGGAAAAGGGGCCTATTTTGCCCTGTACGACTGTTCCCTGCTGTGTGTATACACACCCATGCCTTATATGGACGGGCTTTCTGCAGAAGTGGACAGTGAATGATGGTGCATGTGCTGAAAAGAGCCAGGGAATTCCCGGGGAGAAGGGAGGAAGCCAAGCCGATAAAAAAATCATTCTCCACAAAGGCTCCCCCAGCCTGGATCCTTCTCCGCTCTCTCCTTTATGCAGTAGCATCCTCGGAGTGATGGATCGATCAGCCCTGAATCTCCTGCACTAGTAAGTACCAGCAGCCTGTAAAGCTCCTTGAAATTGTCCAGCCGGGGAAGAAAGCCAGTGAATCGGAGTGGCCGGGCGATCAGAAACTGGAGTTTTCGTTCCTCCTCTCCAGCGTGCCTTGAAGCAGGCTGGGACAGTACGGGCTTTGTTCAGCAGCTCATGTGGCCGGCTGGCTGGCTGGTAAAGGATTTGCTAATTGGGGATTGATTAGAAAGGCGGAAGGGCTTTTGGGCAGGGGGCTTTGGTCCGTTGATTTCCAGCTGGAGGTGGGTGGGTCGGGGGCGAGGCGGTGTGGTTAAAAAAACACATCTCCGATTGCTGGTGACCATGACAGGCAGCGTGACAATGCTCATGGGCTGCCGGGTGGAATATACAGTGCCCGTGTATCACGGCTCATTGCACACTGAGCACACTCTGTGCGTTGCGTAGCAAAGGCCTTGCACCCTGTGCTTTGATCTGGCGTGCGTGCTGTTCTTACGAAGCCAGGCCAGGGCGGAAATGGCTGAGGAACCCACATGAGGCCCGGAGTCAAGCCAGCAAAAGAGTGGGGCCACGGCTATACCTGGGGGACATTAGAGGTGGCGAGCCAGGGGGGTGTAGCTGTGTGGAACTCGCTCTGTGACTTTCACGTCTATTTGACACGCCTCGAACAGACCTCTAACAGGAAGGGACACATTGTGCTCGGGAGACGGGGCGTTGGTTTCCAAGCGCCTGGAAAACGAAGGGAAAGAGCCGCCAAGGCCACGCTCCCCTTTATTAGGGCTTTGTAAGTCTCTCTCGGGGCCCTGTGCCTCTCGCCCCGTGCACAGGCCTGGCACTGTGCAACTCGCACGGGGAGGGAGGGAGCGAGCCGTGGGTGTGGTGAGCAGTGACTCTGTGTAGTTAGTAGTTCAGCGCGCCAGCCCAGGGGAAACTGAAGCGGCAGCAGCCGGAGGAAAACATGACTGTTCGTCTGATCTGCAGTAAGTCCTTTCCCCCGTCGGTGTGTGATTAAAGCTGGTGTAAACGGGGCTTCGGAGGACCCAATTGCTCGAGGGGACCCTGCGTGGGAGACACAGGCAAGGTAAAAGGCAGGCGAAATCCTTTTTGGACATGGAAAGAGCCCTTGAACTGTGCCGGTGGTGGCGGAATACAGGGCATTTCCTGGCAGTGTCTGCCACAGGCAGGGTGTGTTGGCATTTTGATCTAGGGCAGCGATTTTCAAACGTTTCTCCTCATGACCCGGTTGAAGAGAATTGTTGGTGCCCACGACCCAACATCATTTGACTGGGGTGGGGCTGAGGAGGGGAGCTTTGGGGTGCAGGAGGGGGCTCCGGCTTTGGGGGGGCAGGAGGGGCTTACCTCAAGCAGCCCCGGGCAGAAGTGCAGTGAGGGGGGCTAAGGCAGCTTCCTGCCTCTCCTGGCCCTGCAGAAACAGCCGGCAGCAGGTTCCCAGCCAGTGGGAGAGCGGAGCTAGTGCTCAGTATCAGGGTCCCGCCTTTGGGTGGGATAGTGGAAGGAGAGGGCACCAGCCTCTCCCCCTCCAGCCAGGCCTGCTCCCCACGCCAGAGGTGGGGAACCTTTTGGGGGTCAGCGGCCATTGACCCACACACAAATCAGTTGGGGGCTGCACACAAGTGAGAAGCACAAGCCCTGGGATGCTCTCCCCCGCACCTACGAGCCGGGCCTGTTGCCAGCTGCTTCTTGGCGCAGCGCAGTCTCGGTGCCTGGACAGGCAGGGAGCTGCCTTAGCCCCCGCTGCTCACCTGCTCCCCCTGCAGCAACGACATCCCACCCCCCAGTGCTGGGTCGTGCCCCGTTGCTGCGCTAGGGGACGGAGGGGGAAGGGGTCTGAGTCGGAGGGGTTGGGGGCTAGTGGTACAGAAGCACTTGGAGAGACTTGAGAGCGAGCCCTCAGCTGTGTCACGAGGTGAAAATGCCAGCCTGGAGATCTCTTGCGAGCAAGACGACAGGGGTTGAAGGAGGGGGGCAGAATCCCGTCGCAGCCCCCTTTCCTAGGCAGGCAGGTGGGAGTCGCTTTGGGCAGGTCCTTGCGCCTGTGTCCAATGAGGCAGACCCGGAGGAAGCAGGAGCCTCCCACTTTACTTAGGCTTGTGAGCGTGGGGAAGCCAGATTCCCAACGCTGCCTGCAGCGCAGGCCCGGAGCCTCCCTGGCCGAGCAAAAACAAATACCAGGCGAATTAGTCACGGGAAAGCGGCTGCTGGGAGGGAGCCGGCTCTCCTTCTCCAACATGGTTCGCCGTCGGGCCTGCTGGGACTGGAAGCCTGCTGGAGAATTTCAGAAGGCTCCTGTTAGGGACCGACAGAAGCTGAAAAGCTGCTTGAAACATTGAGTGCATGTAAACGCTGGTCGATCGTGAGAGGTGGCGCTGGTTTAATTGTAGCTCGGTAGCTCCCTGAGCTCTCTTCAAAACCCACAACCTGTTGTGCAAGGTGCTGTACATACACTAGGGATGTAAATGGTTAACCAGCTAACTGGTGCAAGGTGCTGTACATACACTAGGGATGTAAATGGTTAACCAGCTAACCGGTGCAAGGTGCTGTACGGACACTAGGGATGTAAATGGTTAACCAGCTAACCGGTGCAAGGTGCTGTACGGACACTAGGGATGTAAATGGTTAACCAGCTAACAGGTGCAAGGTGCTATACGTACACTAGGGATGTAAATGGTTAACCATCTAACCGGTGCAAGGTGCTGTACGGACACTAGGGATGTAAATGGTTAACCAGCTAACAGGTGCAAGGTGCTGTACGTACACTAGGGATGTAAATGGTTAACCGGCTAACTGGTGCAAGGTGCTGTACAGACACTAGGGATGTAAATGGTTAACCGGCTAACTGGTGCAAGGTGCTGTATGAACACTAGGGATGTAAATGGTTAACCATCTAACCGGTGCAAGGTGCTGTACGGACACTAGGGATGTAAATGGTTAACCGGCTAACTGGTGCAAGGTGCTGTATGGACACTAGAGATGTAAATGGCTAACCAGCTAACTGGTGCAAGGTGCTGTACGGACTCTAGGGATGTAAATGGTTAACCAGCTAACCGGTGCAAGGTGCTGTACGGACACTAGGGATGTAAATGGTTAACCAGTGCAAGGTGCTGTACGGACACTAGGGATGTAAATGGTTAACCAGCTAACTGGTGCAAGGTGCTGTACGGACACTAGGGATGTAAATGGTTAACCATCTAACCGGTGCAAGGTGCTGTACGGACACTAGGGATGTAAATGGTTAACCAGCTAACAGGTGCAAGGTGCTGTACGTACACTAGGGATGTAAATGGTTAACCAGCTAACCGGTGCAAGGTGCTGTACGGACACTAGGGATGTAAATGGTTAACCGGCTAACTGGTGCAAGGTGCTGTATGGACACTAGAGATGTAAATGGCTAACCAGCTAACTGGTGCAAGGTGCTGTACGGACTCTAGGGATGTAAATGGTTAACCAGCTAACTGGTGCAAGGTGCTGTACGGACTCTAGGGATGTAAATGGTTAACCAGCTAACCAGTGGCTCGGCCGGGCTGGTGTGTCCTCCCCGCCTGTCCGTGTTTAAGCCGTGAACTGGTTAAACATAACGTTTAAGCAGTTAACTGATTGAACAGGATCCCTAAGGCAGACGCCTGGGGAGGTCTCGTCTGAATGGGGGGTCACGAAGTCCTCCTCTGGACGAGAAGGGGGTGAGCGCTGATAGTCCTGTACTGAGCCCCCGGTTTCAATGTGGAGTGGAGTGCGCCGAGCCGCCGCAGAGGACAGATCGCCCCGTGCTTGCGACGCTAGCTTGGGACTTGTGGCTGCAAACGAACCCACTCTCTCTTGAGGCAACCGGGCGGGTCTCACAGAATTCAATTCTCCAAAGGGTGTCCTGTTATAATAATATGTCTCACGGCTCCGACCCGGGCGCCCTACCCTGGAGGTCGTGGTCCCTGATTCTCACTAATGCACAGGTGTTGTCCTCTGGAGAAAAGTCATTTTGGGCCTGATCCATGTAAGAACACGGACCAATGAAGGATGTAAAGAGTTAACCGGTTACCCAGTAAGCATCACCTTTACCGGCTGGGCTGGAGCAGCCCCTCTGCCCACAGAGGGCCTGGCCGGAGGGCCCACTGTGGGTTATCCAGACCCTGGTTAACTGGTCAAAGGATTAACATTACATCATTTAACCGGTTAACATTTTTAAGGGGTATTTCCAACCCTGGGACCATCCTCTAGCTCAGGCCCAGTCACTCGGCCTCTCTCACCTTTCAGAGCAGGCGTTGCTTTCAAAGCTGCCCCGAGACCCTAGTTCCCTCCGCAAGAGCAGTGCAGGCCAGCGTCGTGTAGGGGAAGCTGAGTCCTGAGGGCCGAAGGTGGCCCCCAGTTTGCCTGGATCCAGCCCCTGAGGCTGAGGGCTCCCCCCCAGCATTGGGGAGCCCGTGCTGGGTGCTCCAGGAACCCCCACTGCCCTTCCATGGGGCCGGAGCACAGAAAATCTACCTCCCCCCCACTCAGGTCCTGGTGTGTGAGGGGATGTGGGAAGCATCTTTCTCCTTCTCAGTCGGGGGTCACAGCCGGGAGGGGTTTTGTTTCTCACTGGTGTGCGGCCCCCAGCTGATTTGTGTGCGGGTCAGCGGCCCCTCACCCCAAAAGGTCCCCCCCCTCTGGGGAGCAGGCCTGGCTGGAGGGGGAGAGGCTGGTGCCCTGTCTTTCCATTATCCCACCCAAAGGTGGGACCCCCATACCCGGACAGTGAGCTGCCAACAGTCCCATGTTGCAATGGGTGTCCCTCATGTCAGTGGCAGATTGCCTGAGCCCCGACTAAATCAGTGCAGGTGGCCTTTTATCCCGAGTTTCAACGTTGTCCTCAGGCAAAGCCAGTTGATCACCCGGCCTTCCCTGGCTGGCAGGGGGAAGTCAGACGAGGTGGTGACGCAGAATCGGTCTCACAAATGGAACCAATGTCCCTGCAGGGCGGAGGCTCCCAAATTATGGGGCCTGGGAAGGGGGGCAGGCAGGTTATCAGGGGGAAGGGGCAGGGGCTCAAAGGGCTGAAGGGTCAGGCAGCAAGGCTGGAGTTGGGGTGGGGGCTCTGTCCAGGACCAGGCTCTCTGCCTTCCTCCTCCCCCACCCCACTGCTGCAACAGCCCCCACCCAGCAGTCCTGCTGCGGGTGCTGATGTGGAGTCGGCAAAGGGGTGGGGGAGAAAATGTCACCCCAGGCGCACTGCCCCCCTGCTGGAAAGAGCCCCCGACTGAGCGGCCCTGCGGCGCAGCTCTAGGGCAGCAGCTGTCAGACTTTTTTTCTCGTGACCCAGTTGGAGAAAGTTGCTGGTGCCGCAACCCGATGTCATTTGACTGGAGTGGGGGCTCCGGAGTGGGGCTGAGGAGGGGAGCTTTGGGGTGTAGAGGGGGCTCTGGTTTTGTGGGGGGGCAGAGCTGAGGCAGGAGGGACTTACCTTGAGTGGTTCCCAGTCAGCAGTGCAGCGGTGGGGCTAAGGCAGCTTCCTGCCTCTCCTGGTCCCACAGATCATGCTGCACCCCAGAAGCAGCCGTCAGCAGGTTCCCAGCCAATGGGAGGGCGGCGTTAGTGCCTGGGACAGGGGCAGTGCATGGAGCCCTGTGTGCTATCCCCACCAGGAGCCGGGCTGGTGCCTGCCACTTCTGGGGTGCAGCACAGTCTGTGGTGCCAGGCCACACTGAACCCCCCCAACCCGCCCCTTTCCCCCTCCTCTCAGCAGGCCTGCTTCTCAGCTCCTGGAGAGCGTCAGGGTTTCATGGCCCCTGCAGTGAACCCACACAAGATGTGTCCTGGGGTTAGAGGCAGCCTGGAAGGATTTCACCCGGGAACTCCATAGCTAGACCCTTCGGGCTTCCTTCACTATCCAAAGCGAGAGGCCGTTGTGCTCCCTCCACGCCCTCGGCACGCCGTCAGCCACTGACTAAGAGCCAGAGAGACCTGCTGGCCTATTGCTCTGGGCCGTCGTCCCCTTGCTCCGAGAGCTGTAACTTCCTCATTAAACCCGGCGGCCCTGGATTCCACCCTTTTGAAGAGCACCGGAGTTTTGTCAATGGGCCCAGGGTTTCATTCATGTATGAAGGGGGATCTCAATCGCCGGTTAGTGATCAACATTTTGCCTCCCAAGGCTACTTTTAAGGAATAGGGTTGCCAGGTGTCCAGTTTTCGCCCGGACAGTTCGGTATTTTGGGCTTCCATCCAGTAAAAAAAACCCAGAGAATATCAGACATGTAAAATGTCCGGTATATTCTGTTTTCCTCAGACAGAAGGCCAGCGGCATTTGCGAGGGTAGGGGGAGCAAGGAGCGCAGTAATTTAAAGCCGCAGCGACCTTTTTTTTTTTTTTTTTTTAACAACTTTGGTCTCCCCCCTATTTTCCTCCATAGAATTTTTTCCCGGTGTTGTTGGGTTTTTTTTGGGGAGGGGGTGTTCAGTATTTTTTGTTAAACCATCTGGCAACCCTATTAAGGAAGCCCGTTCCATTCATACAAACGCTGTCGCGGAAAACGTCTGGGTTTTTCAAAACATCTGGGTCAGATTTAAAAAAATCAAAAACCAAAAACAAACCAACCACAACGTCCTTTGGCTTGCCCCGTGTCCCCCCCGGCTGACGGTGTGGGGGTGGGGAGACATTTGAAAACCCACCATCTCTCCTGGATGTGACGCATCCAAGGTCAAATGAAACTGCTTTGGTCACAGCAGAAAGTAGGGCCCACTCGTGGGACCACCACTAGACAGCCCTACCCACACTGGCCTCCGGAACTTAGATTTACCCAACTAGATAGGTCAAGATCGTGAAAACTGTTGGCAAGGAGGAATGCAAATGGTTAACCAGTAAGCGCTAACCTTCCCGGGTGATGCTTACTGGTTACGGTTAATCAGTGGGGTCATGGGCAGGGAGCTGCTGTGGACGGGGGGAAGGGGAGGAGGGGTGCTCCAGCCCAGTTGGAGCTGCTCCTGTTAGTGGCAGGCCCAGCCTGGGCCCACTGGGAACAGCCTGGGCCAGGCCTGCCGTGGACAGGAGCTGCTCTGGCCGGGCTGTGGTGGCCATTACAGCCCAGCCACAGCATGGATGGAATAAGGGAGTGCTCCAACCTGGTCGTGGTAGTGGGCAGGGGTCCACGTCAGTCCAGCTGTGGCGTCCCCACCTGTCTCCATTTCATTGGTTAATCAGTTAACTGTCATATTTAACCAGTTAACTAATTAAATGGGGTTTTACATCCCTAGTGGCAACCTGCTTTTTAACTCTCCTTAACTAACATTAGGCCTGTAACAGAACTTATCTGCTCCTCCCTGAGTTCATATGAGTTCAGCACTTTCCCACCTCTCTTTATATGGATCGCCCTCAGGGCCTTATTCCCTGGAGGAGCAGCCCCCGGTGCTAGGTGCTGTACAAGCACAGATCCATAAGACAGTCCCTTTCCCAAAGAGTTTCTAATCCAAGAGAAGACACGACAGGTGGATATGGACACATGGGAGAGCACCAGGAACAATGAGGCCAGATGGGCGGACGGTCCTCTCGCCACTGTCAAGGGTGTTTGTTTTCGGCAGGCCTTTTTATCCCTGCAACTTCCCCTCCAATATTGGAACAAACTCCAAGACCAGACGCTTCCATTCCTTCCACTGGCTCTCAATCTCCTATTGGAAACTCCTTTTCTAACTCCAGTAAAAACCTTTGGGGTGGGCGGGGGAGACTTCAGGGCAGGAATTTGGGGGAGGGTTGTGATAGGACAGTACCTGTAAGAAATGTAAGCAGGGGATGGAGTACGGGGCGGGCAGAGGTGGCTCAGGGCAGGGGCTGGGGTGTGTGGGGTTGCAGGAGTCAGGGTTGGGAGTGAGGAAGGGCTCAGGGCAGTGGGCCGGAGGTAGTACAGGAATCAGGGCTGAGGGCGTGGGGGCTCAGGGCAGGCCGTGGGGATGTGGGGCTGCGGGAGTCAGCGATGGGGGTGAGGAAGGGCTCAAGGCAGTAGTGGGTGCAGCGTGGGGGGGGAGAGGGTAAGAGGGGGAGGGGGAGAAAGAGTTCAGGACAGTGGGTGGGGATGTGAAGGGGGCAGGTGTCAGGGCAGCAGGCTGGGGGCTCAGGGCAGGGTGTTGGGGTGTATGTCGGGGAGTGTGCAGGGAGGGCAGGTGGGTTGAAGCTCCTCACGCCCCCAATTTGTACCAGGAGATGGCTTGCTTTTCCTCTTCAGCACTGTCAGGGAGCGAGAGAAAAGGGCCCAGCTCATCCACCCCTCGCCCTGCCCAGCCTTAAGGGAGAGAAACACCTCAAACTCTTCACTTTCCCCTCACTCCCTGACGAAAGGGGGAACAGCCCCAGTGTGCGAGAGGCGTGAGGGATGGGAGGGGCAGAGCAGGGATGCACGGGCTGCAGGTGGAACCCCAGCGGGCCGCCGGTTGCCCACCACTGGATTATGCGGCCCTCTGAGACAAAGGAAGGCCATGCAGCCCACTCACTAGTCTTGGCGGCCCATCCTTGTTCTAGACCCACAGGGCTATTATGGAAAGGCCCTGAGGTGATTTAGCCTCCTGAATCCTCTCTGCAAAGTGGGGGAGTTGTGAACCTGAGTGAAAGAAAAGCCTCAGCCGCAACCCAGCCTCTCCTGCTGGGAATGAATAGTCACGTTAAAGGCTCTTCTCTGCAATCTATTTCATAAACACGCTGCGATCCGGCTCCCCTCTTCCAGCGGAGGCGTCCAGTCACGCCCCACATCGAAGGGATTTTTCCGCCAATGATGAAAGAAATGAATGTGGGGCGCAAACCTGTTCGTTAGAATGAGGTTCTACTCCGACTCAGGTGGGCATAAGGCCCAACCAAAAGCAGGCGGTTGCATATTTTTAAAGCACTGACTTATTAGAAGAGGAATACAGATAAGTCAATGTGTGTGTAACTCCAAAACCAAGTTATTTTCATGAGCTATTTTAACTCGGGGGGGATGAAACAATGAAGTTCTAATCTAGAAAATGAAGGAATGGCCTGGTGAGACCATCAATAAGGCAGGCTGCCTCCTACATCAGGCCCTTCTTGCTGGAATATTTGACTGTGGTCATCCTGACGTTTGATTTGACCCGCCAACTGGCTAGTTTGACAAACCTAATTCCCACCTCTGACTCTGCCCCTGGACAGGTCACCTAACTTCCCTCTCTCCAAGGGTGTGTCTAGACTACAGGGTTTTGTCCACAAAAGTGGACTTTTGTCGACAAAACTATACCTGCGTCTACACTGCTGCTGAGTTCTGTCGACATAACGTCCACAGAACTCAGCAGTTTTGTCGACGGTGGTAAACCTCAGTCTACGAGGAATGACGCCTTTTGTCAACAGAAGGCGTTATTGCATCTACACTGTCCTTTGCGTCTACACTCTCATGTTGACAAAGCGGCTTGCTTTGTCGACAGAACTGGATGTAGTCTAGACGCTCTTTGTCGACAGAAGCTTTGTCGACAATATCTGTTGACAAAACTTCTGTTGACAAAAGCCTGTAGTCTAGACGTACCCTTGTGTGTGTTCCCTTCTCCAAAGGGTATGATACTGCCTCATCCCTTAAAGTGAGGCCAACGGTCGTACTGCTGGTGAGGTAATTATTTGGCAGCTCTGTTATGCCTTACACAGGCCTTGTTACCTCAGATTATCCATCCCCTTACCTGGGATTAAAGGTAGCTCCCAGCTAATGGACGTTTGGTGTTTGTGAGATGAGTTCCAGGGGAGGACTTGGGTCTGGCGTCTATGTCCCACCTATCACTGAGTTTTGGGCTACTTGGTGGAGGTTCATGGAGACCGAAATTCTCTGTTACACTAGAGCAGCGTTCCTCAGCCTTTTCGATACCAGGGACCTGCTTGCCGCCTTCCTAAGCTCTGTCAGGGAGAGCTCAGGGACTGGCACTGATCCCTAGGCTAGTTGTTGAGAAACGCTGCCCTAGAGGATGTTCTCCCAGGCCCGGACTCTGAAACTGGCCTTGACGCATGCGGACAGGAGTGTGTGTGGGACGCTTGTCCTGTTGCTGTCCTCCAGATCAGCAGAAGGCCCTATTTCCTAAGATGGCCAGTTTGACTCCTTGTGCCACAGGGCCGGCCCACAACATTTTGGCACCTGAGGCGTGGAGCTCAAATGACGCCCCCATGCCCCCTCGCTTGGGCCAAAACGTTGAAAGGTCTCAATTCTGCCTTCTTCCTGTTCTCCTCCTCTCATGGCACTCCACCATCTCTGTGCATCTAGAGCAGAGAGGATATGTCTGCACCGGCAGCAGACACAATTTTCTACACTCTGGGTCCCAGTGGGGCCCCCCCACAGTCTGGCACCTGAGGCGGCTGCCTCAGTTCGCCTCATGATCAGGCCAGCCCTGTTGTGCCAGTGCTAAATCCACATGGCTACTAATGGCAGAGCTTAGGGTGTATGTAAATGAGCATGTTAACATGCCCAGGAGGGATATAAAAGTCTAACAGGTAAATAATGAACCCATAAGCATGAACTTACTGTTTCCATAACTGCTCCATGCCAATTCCTAGCCCTGCTCCTGGGGAGCCGGCAGCCACCCCGTGCTGTTGGTTCTGTATCAGAGCCCGCAGCCTGGGGAGCAGGCCGGGAGGCATTACATGCCAGGAGCCAGTGTGCTGCTGCTTTCGTATGAGAATGGGGCTGCAAGCCAGGCCTGGAGCCAGTACCTGCCGGGAGCCAGTGTGCTGCCTCTGTATCAGAGGCAGCAGCGCAGGGCAGCTGCCGGCTCCCCAGGAGCAGGGCGATAGGCAGAAGCCAGTGTGTGCACCAGGAGCCATTTTATAAGCCAGCTGCCAGTGCACACAGGCGCCTGAGGAGCTGACTGCTGCCCCGCACTGCTAGCGCTGTATCAGAGTCTATGGTACAGGGCCACAGCCGGCTCCCCAGGAACGGGGTCCGCAGGTAGGAAGCTGGCTCCCGGTGTGCACTGTAAGCTAGTAAGCTGGCTCCCGGCACACACTGGCCCCCGCTGCCGGCCTGGCTCCCGGGGAGCCGGCTGCGCTGGGTACTCTGGAGTATAAGCTTCACACTCGGGGAGCCCACAGTGTGTAACTGCTAAGAATTACATAGCACACAGTCAACCTGTGGAACACCTTGCCTGAGGAGGCTGTGAAGGCTAGTGTCATGATTATGAGGGTTAGCCAGCAGCCTGGGAATTAAGGGGTTAACTACACCTAGCCAGGTGGAGTGGCCAATAGGAATGTAGGTAGGACTTTCAAACTGGGACAAAGGAATTTGGGCTTTTGCCTTCCTTTGTCTCTCTGGGTGAGTCCTCTGCAGCTACAGGGAGGGACAAGCATGTCTCTCTCTCTCCAAGAAACAATTCTTCACTTTCTGTAAGTAGGGTAAAGTTTAGGTAGTTTCGTTAGGCTTTATTGTTTTAAGGGTTGGGTATGGGATCTGATATCTGGCACTGCTTAAGAGATGTTTGGCTTTTCTTTTTAGCTAAGTTCTAGCCCATGGTGTAATTCCTCCATGAGTATATTTTGTTACCTTTCCATCTGATCCTTATGTTTGCAACAGGAATATTGTTGCAATAATAAAAGTTTTCTCTTTTCTTTTTATTAACCTGGCATTGGTTACTTGTGTGTCCTGATTTTTATAATAGGGGTGAGATTTCCCAAATGATCTTTCCCTAATCTCGTTATTAATATTTGGGTGGTGGCGGAAGTTTTATTCCCAAAATCTAGGTTTTTAAGATTTTGGGGGAAGTTTTATACCAAAGCCTGGTAGATAAGGCTTTGGGGTACACTTGCTGGCCCCCACTTCTGCATTTATCATGCCAGAGTGGGGAAGGAGCCATGACAGCTAGGACTATAACAGAGTTTTAAAAAGAGCTAGATAAATTCATGGAAGTTAGGTCCATAAAAGGCTATGAGCCAGGGGGTGTCCCTGGCCTCTGTCTGTCAGAGGCTGGAGATGGATGGCAGGAGACAAACCGCTTGATCATTCATTGTCTTCGGTCCACCCCCTCTGGGGCACCTGGCACTGGCCACAGTTGGCAGACAGGCTGCTAGGCTAGATGGACCTTTGGTCTGACCCAGTACGGCCATTCTTATGTTCTTATGTAATTGTAACAGTTCCACAGTTACATTACGAACCCCTTTTTAACAACCCTAGTGCACAGAAAGTCAGACGCATGGATTTTAAAGTGCCTTGATCCGCGGGTGACCCGGCTCCGTGCGCACTTAGTGGGAGCAGATTTCTACAGCGTGGGCACATTGTGCCCGTGGTATCTCCATGGATGCAGCAAATGGACAAGGGAAAAACAAGGGAGTCTTGTGACTATGCTAACCAGCGGGACCCCTGGAGCTCTCTGGGAAAGTTCAGTCCTTCTCCGTTACTGCTGTGCTGCAGTTTTCATTTGGCTTTCACATGAGCGCACCCACACAGGGACCTGTGTTTGCCCTCACCCATATGGATGGTTATCTCCTATCTCCCACTCTGACTCAGCGTCAGCCTTGTTCAACAGGCAACAGATTTTGACCTCTCTTCAGCATCACCAGTCTCTAGTCAAACAACCGAGGCAGCAACATTTGCGGATGATGCTAAACTGCTCCAGAGAGTTAAGACCAAAGCAGCCTGTGAAGAGTTTAAAAGGATCTCAGAAAACTAGGAGACTGGGCAACAAAATGGCAAACGAATTTGAATGTTGATAAGTGCACAGTAAGGCACGTTGGAAAACAGAATCCCAGCTAGCCATACAAAATAATGGGGTCTAAATCAGCTGTTACCACGCCAGAGAGGGATCTTGGAGTCACTGTGGATAGTTGTCTGAAAACATTCATTCCATGTGCAGCAGCAGGAAAAAAAGCAAACAAAGTTAGGCATCATTAAAAAAGGGATAGAGAATAAGACAGAGGATATCTTAATGCCTCTGTATAAAACCATGGGAAGCCCACATCTTGAATGCTGCTTACAAATGTGGTCGCCTCATTGCTAAAAAGATATCACGGCATTGGAAAAGGTTCAGAAAAGGGCAACAAAAATGATTAGGAGTTTGGAACAGCTGCAATATGAAGAAAGATTAAAAACTGGGGCTTTTCAGCTTAGCAAAGAGGAGACTAAGGGAGGATACGATAGAGGTCTATAAAATCATGACAAGTGTGGAGAAAGTGAATAAGGAAAAGTTATTTACTTATTTCTATAATGTAAGAACTAGGGGTCACCAAATGAAATGAACAGGTAGAAGGTTTAAAACAAACAAAAGGAAGTTTTTCTTCACTCAGCACACAGTCAACCTGTGGAACTCCTTGCTAGGAGATATTGTGAAGGCCACGATTATAAGAGGGTTCAAAAAAGAGCCAGCTAAATCATGAAGGCTAGGTCCATCAATGGCTATTAGCCAGGATGGGTAAGAATGGCGTCCCTAGCCTCTGTTTGTCAGAGGCTGGGAATGGGTGACAGGGGAGGGATCATGTGATAATTCCCTGTTCTGTTCACTCCCTCTGGGGCATTTGGCATTGGCCACTGTTGGAAGACAGGACACTGAGCTAGATGGACCTTTGGTCTGACCCAGGCTATGTCTAGACTGCACGCCTTTTTCGACAGAGGCTCTGTGGACAGATACTAAAACCTCTGTCGAAAAAGAGCGTCTAGACTACGATCAGTATTGTCGAAAAAGCAAGCTGCTTTTTTGAAAGAGAGTCTAGACGCTCTCTTTTGAAAAAGCACAGTTTGCATGCAATAGCGCCTTTTTTTGAAAGAGTACTTTCGAAAAAAGGCGTTATTCCTCGTAAAACAAGGTTTACCGCTATCGACAAAACTGCTGTGTTCTGTTGACTTACTGTCGACAGAACATGGCGGTAGTGTAGACACAGGTATAGTTTTGTCGACAAAAGGCCACTTTTGTCGACAAAACCCTGTAGTCCAGACACACCGCCAGTCTGGCCATTCTCATGTTCTTATGTTTGGAATGGGTCCCATATGAAGAGAGATTAAAAAGCCTGGGGCTTTTCAGCTTAGAAAAGAGGAGACTAAGGGGCGATATGATAGAGGTCTATAAAATCATGTCTGGTGTGGAAAAAGTGAATGAGGAAAAGTTATTTACTTATTCCCACAATATAAGAACTAGGGGTCACCAAATGAAATTAATAAGCAGCAGGTTTAAGACAAATAAAAGGACGTTTTTCTTCACTCAGCACACAGTCAACCTGTGGAACTCCTTGCCTGAGGATATGGTGAAGGCTAGGTCTTTAACAAGGTTCAAAAAGAGCTAGATAGATTCATGGAGGTTAGGTCCATCCATGGCTACTAGCCAGAATGGGTAGGAATGGTGTCCCTAGACTCTGTTTCTCTGGAGGTGGGTGACAGGGGAGGGATCATGTGAGGATTCCCTGTTGTGTTCCCTTTCTCTGGGGCATCTGTCATTGGCCACTGTTGTAAGAGAGGATGATGGGCTAAATGGACCTTTGGTCTGACCCAGTCTGGCCGTTCTTATCTTCTTATGTCTGGGCTTGAGCCAACAGAGCAGGGAAATCAAGTGGAAATTCTGCCTTTACTTCATTATGCATCAGTAGATCATGTGGCAAAGCAAGCTCACATATCCTGTATGTTGCATCAAATGCTGCTTGAAATGTCTACTGAATGCTTGATTACTTAATAAGTGACGTCAACCCATGGCTGTGATTCTGAGAACTGGAGTTAGTAGGTAGCCTTCCAATGAAACACTTGGACTTTCTTGTTTGATGACTAAGGGGGGATATGAGAGAGGTCTGTACAATCATGACTGGTGTGGAGAAAATGAATAAAGAGGAGCTATTTATTCCTTTCCTATAACACTAGAACTAGGCGTCACCAAATGAAATTACTAGGTAGCAAACAAGTGGGCTGTGCCCACGAACACTCATGATACCATTGACATGTGTTGTTAGTCTTTAAAGTGCTACCAGACTATTTGTTGTTTTTTAAAGTTTATCCTGTACAGACTAACTCGGCTACCCCCTGAAGAAACAAAAGGAAGTTCTTCTTCATGCAGAGCACAGTCAACCTGTGGAACTCCTTGCCAGAGGATGTTGTGAAGGCCAAGACTATAACAGGGTTCAAAAAAGAGCTAAATAAATTCATGGAGGACAGGTCCATCAATGTCTATTAGCTAGGATGGGCAGGAATGTTGTCCCTAGGCCTCTCTTTTTGGTCAGAAGCTGAGAATGGGCTAAAAGGGATGGATCACTTGATGGTAACCTGTTCTGTTCATTCCCTCTGGGGTACCTGGCACTGGGCACTGTTGGGAAGACAAGATACTGGGCTGGATGGACCTTTGGTCTGATCCATTGTGGCTTTTCTTATGCTCTTTTGAAACAAAAACCGATTGCAGCCGTGTAGTTGTGGGATAACTGGATTAAAGAAGTTCTTCATTCTGTTCTCTAGCAGCCTGTCCCTGATGGTTCAGAAGCAGGCATTCCTAATGCAAGCGGTGTGGATCAGAAATGCGTCTGGGATTAGGAATGTGGGAGGGAGTCCGGGGTGAGAGATGGTGGAGAACAAAGCATGTAGAGCAGAGCTGGTTTGAAAAGTGCCATTTCCTCAAAAATCGGAAATTTCTGTCCATTTCAAAAGGTCAGATTTCAGCCTTTGTGTTCTCTGTGGATCTAGCAGACTGCTTGCATCAGCCATACCAAATTACAAGGAAAAGTAAACAGGCATACACCGGCTATTTTGCAAGCTAATCCGGATTAAGTAAAGCACTTCTTCCTAAAGTTACAAAGTACTCAAGAGCTTTGATGCAGTGGTTAGCTTGGGATTTTGGAGCTCTGGGTTCAATTCCATGCTCTACCAAAGCTGACTGTGATCTTAGCCGAGCAGTTGAGACGAGATTTTCACAAGATCTAAAGAAAATGATGGCTGTCTAATTGATGTTCAGTGGCACTTAGCTGGGAATGAACCTGTTTGAGCACTTAGGGAAATTTTCAACTGCACCTAAACACCTTTAGATGGCTGGCTCTTAGTTTCTTTGCCAATCTGTAAAATGGGAATGATAATATTTTCCAAGTTCATGGAGATACTAGGAGGATGGTGAAGCACTGGGATGGGTTCCCTCGGGAGGGGGTGGAAACTCCATCCCTAGAGGTTTTGAAGTCCCGGCTTGACAAAGCCCTAGCTGGGATGACTGAGTTGGGGTTGGTCCTGCTTTGGGCAGGGGGCTGGACTCAATGACTCCTGAGGTCTCTTCCAACCCTGTGTGTCTAAGATGTTGACTTTATCATCACATGGTGGTCATATCCTGATAATAGGGGCCATGTAGGAGATCTACATGAGTAGGATGTTCATCTTCACAGATAGAGGCAGTGGAATAAATGTACCTAAAACCAAAAGTGTTTAGACTACAGTCTCCTTGCTGTCCTTGTGACATTTTTCACGTCCAAATTGGGGTTCATTAGTCCCCAACGCATGTGCAGTCTGGAATAGGGATGTTAAAAAGTGGTTAATTGACTAGTTGAATAGTCGATGGAATTTCCATCAACTACTCAACAAGTTGATAGGCACTTTTGCATTCCTCCTTTGAAACGTACAAGAGCCCCAAAGGGGCTCTTGTACATTTCAAAGGAGGAATGCGGAACTCCGCATACCGCCCCGGGCCAGTAAGAAATCCAGCTGACTTTGTGCTTCACGCAGTTGCCTGCCTTGAAATGTACAAGAGTCTGCAGCGGGGGCCTTTGTGAATTTCAAAACCATAGAGCCTAGGGTCCTGACCCCAGGTTTTGGGGAAATGCCGCGCGGCGCCCGGAAGCAGATGCGGAGTCCCCAGCTGACCCCAGGCTCCATGGCTGTCCCTTTGAAATGCGCGGAGGCGGCGTTTCAAAGGGGCAGCTGCCACAAAGCTGATCCCTGGCTCAGCTGTGCGGTGCTGCTGCTTTGACGTACCCCTTCCCCCGCCCCCCCTTGCTGCCTCTATCTCATAGAGGCAGAAAGGGGAGGATTGACTAGTCGGATAGTCAACTAGTCAACTAGTCTTTAACATCCCTAGTCTGGAAGTTGGAAGGAAGTAAAGATGAGTCAGGTGAAGAGGTCTGTCTAGTCTTGATTTTGTTGTGATGCCCAGGCATTTTCTGGCCCAGTCGATCCCCCCACATGCTTGTGTGAGCCAGCTTTTTAAGGCATTCACACTGGGTGCATGACCTCCAATGCTACCCAGTTGCCTAACCCCGTAATTTAGGGAAGTGAAGTGACCTCAGCTGTCACAGAGAACCTCAGAAAACGATCTTGGTTTGTAATCTTGCTTACAGTGGCATGTTGATATGAGCAGTAGCTCCAAACCACATTCACCATGCTTTTCACTTTCTTCACTGCTTGGGTTCTTTGCACCGTGGTTCTTTCTGACAGCAGCTAGCAGTACATGGGTTCGTATATTTTTCCCCCTCTTTGTTTAAAGAGGAAGCAATTGGGATTCACAGGGCTGGCCTGTTCACGTGAACACCAGCACGATGACACAAGCATTTCCGTGATGCTTTGCATTTGTACAGCAGCGGGGACGGATGGAACCACACTGTCCAAACACTGCTAGGGCAATCAGATTGCTCCCTTGGACGTGGTCTGAACAGCTCATGTGGTGGCCGCGTATAAGGTATTTTACTGCCAGAGGCGGTGAATTGAAGCTCAGTGGCCTGAAGCTATTGGTGGCAGAAGTTTAAACCAACTGTTTCTTTGCTGCATTTTCTTTGGGCATAAATGGACTTCCTTCTGGAAAGCTAATCTGCACTTGGAGAATGAATTCAGTGTTAGAAAAGCTCAAGGCCTTCTGAAAGCTCCAGTGCTGGTTGAGGTCCTGGAAAGAGGCAGCATGGTCCGTTGACAAAGGCAGTGGTCTGAGGATCCGTGTTTGGAGGTGGGAAACTGGGCAGTGCATCAAGCTCTGCCACTGACCTTGCTGTGTGGCCTTGGTCAAGTCACCTCACCTCCTTTGCCTCCAGTTCCTCCCCTACCTTTACCTATTTACATTGCTTGTTTGGGCAGGGAGCATCTCTTGCGGCGTGCAGCGCCAAGCACAAGTATCATTCTCGACCGTGCAACTTTGTTTGCCCCTAGGACATGTGGGCCACCGGAGCGGCGGAGTCGCTCCTACGGACAGAAGAAACCTTCTTAGCGTGTCTGGCCCGTATCGACACCATCGTTCTCAAGCCCCTGCTCCAGGCGGGTAAGCCCACAGAATCTCTACTTCCTGGCATCTGATGGGTGGGGCCCTTAGACCTCCGCGGTTACAGGTGTCTACGGCACAGAACGGACTGAGGCAGGCATATTGGAGTGCATTCTTGACTGGGAAAATGAGGGGAAGAGGGCACCAGCTGAGGAGGAAGGGCACGAGCCACTGCGGGATGGTAGAACATGACTAAAATAGCCGTGTAGATGGGAATGCAATGGGTGGTGAGGAGAGAGTCGTGTGTAGGGTATCTACTCAGGGTAATACTCACACCCTTCAGCTGTGTCCACGCCCTACTTGCCTTGCTCTCTCCACTGCTATTTAATCCCATGCAAGAGGTGCTCTCCTAGGCCATGCTGCTGAGGGTTGAGTGTGGTAATAGAATCATAGAGCTGGAAGAGACCTTAGAAGGCCATCAAGTCCAGCCCCCTGCCCTAGGCAGGACCAATCCCAACTAAATCAACCCAGCCAGGGCTTTGTCAAGCCGGGACTTATGTCTCTCCTCTAGACTTAAGATCGGACCCCCGAGGACGGTTTCCTTGCTTGTACCGCAGATAATCCAGGTTCTAACCGGCGTGAGACTCGAGGCAGGCCCAGAGTAGATCGTAAGCGGGGAGCCTTTCCTGTTGGATCCCCAGTGTTGAAAACCAAACCCTCCCATCTTGCGAGTTTTTTTTTTTTTTTTCTGGCCTAGACGAGTGGCGTTCTAACCATTCTCCCCCCCCCCCTTGTTTAACTCATTCAATTGCTGTGCTCCCTCTGCATTAGGCCCTTGATAAGGATGGCTGTGAGAAGGGGTAGCGCCTGATCCTCGGGGCGGGGGAAGGGGTGTGTCAGTGCTGCTCCATGGAAGTCAGTGAAGCTGAGGAGATAACAAAGAGGGCTTAGACAAGCTAGCCACCCACCCTGCTCTCTGTGGGATAGGACCTCCACATTTGGTAGGCAGCTTCCTCTTCTCATAACTTACAGCAGGGCTACTCAACACACAGCCTGCGGGTCGCATGAGGCCTTCTGCGGCCCGTTTGTTTGTGGCCCACGGTGAGGTTTGGGTTTACGCTGGGTTCAACATGCAACCCGCGGGTGGGAGCCAAAACAAAAAAGTAGTTAATATAATGGTCTTCTGTTGCTATGCGTTTTAGTAGTTAAATTCCTGGACTGTCATTGCTCATTAAAAGTGCTGTCATATGGGTGGAAATCGGGTCAATATTGCGTTTTATTAATATCAGCCGAAATGACTTAAACGAGGCCTGCGTGTTGTGTAGTCTTGCCTTAATTGTCGTATTCATGCTCGACGTTATTTGCATATATTTGCATACATATTTGCATGTCTATGCAACCGCACTTAAGCTGCGGCCCTCAGCATGTGCTGTGAGTATCCTTGTAGCCCCGGGGCTTCCAAAGTTGAGTAGCCCTGATGTAAAGCAAGGTTGGTTGTGCCAGGACAATGGGCTGTGCCTGGAATGAGATGGTTTTCTGGGAAACAATACCTCAAAGAGACAGAATCACCAGGCAGGTGAAAGGGGCAAGTGAAAGGAGCTGGTGGAGGGCACTCCTCACCCTAGTCTGGGATTGCCCCAGCCCTGAGGCCCCCACCACCCAGGGGGTGTTTAGAGAGGGCAGCGGGAGCTGACACTCCCCATGCCGGATTGCTGGCTGTTCCCCTCAGTCAGGGAGCGAGGGGAAAGTGCCCAGTTTGCTGCATTCCTCACTCTGGCTGAGGACAGCAGGGGGCAGATGAACCAGTACCAGCCTCCCCAAGGGGGCATACACCCCTTCCCCAGCTGTGCCCGCTGGAGCCGCAGTGGCCATGAAGAGGTGTTTCTCACCAGGCCCCAAGCTGTTGCAGTGAGAGAGGGCTGAGGTTGTCCTCTCTCCCTGGGACAGCCTCCATATTGAACCCCTCCTCCCTGGCCCTGCCTTAGAGCAAGGATTCAAATGCAGCCGGTCGATTTTTATTGCGTTTTCAAAAAAAAACCCTCCAAAAATTAATTGGGTTAAGGACCCGAGCCACGCCGGGTACCCCTTCTAGTACCAAGCCATGCCCTGCAACATGTGTCTCCCAGAGACTCCTTGGGCCTCATCACCAGATCCTGCCTCAGGGCAGGGGACTGGGCTGGAAGGCCTCCCAAGGCCTGCATGTCTGTCCTACTCTGACCCCAGGCTGTCATCTCTTCTTGGCCTCTTTCACAGAGCGCAGTGAGCAGAAAGGAAAGGGTCACTCGAAATTGTTGCTGCTATTGAACGACCACTTCCACACACTCTGGGACCTGACAGAAGAAAACCACCGGGCCCTGAAACAGAAGGTCAGCATCTCCGAGTCCCTCTGCCTCCAAGACCTCTACATCCTGTGGAAGGAAGACCTCTTCCTCAGCAGCTACATCCAGTAAGTACAAAAACTCTGCGACGCGGACAACTGGCATAGACCTAGGATCGCGAGTTGTTGTTCTTTCTCTTGCTGTGCCCTGTGATTTCTTCTGAGAGGTTTAAGAGTGACACTTGTCTTCTGGTGCACACCGATATTTGGATTTTGAAAGGGATGGAGGGTTGGGGATCAATGGTCCCTCTCATTTTTCCGTCCACGAACAGATTTTTTCCATCCATGTGTGGAATAATTTTTAATGCGCCCCCGAGGCATGTGTGAATGTGCACCACCGGGAGAAACACTTCAGTTGGGCAGCATCTGCATTTCTCCCAAACAGCCGCACAAGCACACAACTTCCAGGGAACACTGATGGGGGTATGAAACAGGACTGAGTTATATGCAAACAGAGGTTGTTTAGGGTCAGGATGGGTGGACTTATGTACAGATTCCGGGTTGGCAGGGGAGGGGGAGGACAGCGGAGAGGTGAAGCAAGCAGACCTCACTGGGGCACTGAGTAGAAAAAGTTACATGTCACAGCCATTTGAATGCAACAACAGTCAAGGCGATTACTCCTATGCAGGAGTGTTTCCAGGATTGGGCTCTGGTGTGTGATAAACATTGTTAAAATCTGGGAACCATTCCTCTGGCAAGGAGTTCCACAGGTTCACTGTGCGCTGTGTGAAGAAAAACTTCCTTTTGGTTGTTTTAAACCTGCTGCCTATTCGTTTCATTTGGTAACCCCTAGTTTTTGTTATGGGAACAAGCAAATAACCTTTCCTCATTCACTTTCTCCATGCCTATCTTGATTGTATAGACCCCCACTTAGTCCTCCCTTTTCTTAGCTGAAAACTCCCAGTCTTTTTAATCTCTCTTCATATGGTAGCCGTTCCAAACCCCTCATCATTTGTGTTGCCCTTTTCTGAACCATACCAAAGCAGAGACCCGTAGGTTTAGATCACAGATCTTGGGTTCAGTCCCAGCAGACAAACCTTCCAGGGCTGTCATTGCCTGAGTAAAGTGGGTCTGAAAGTACCTTCTTGGTAAACAGCCAGGTGGGGGATGTTTTCCACTAATAATCTCCCAAAGGAATTCAGACAAGGCATAATATAGGGCAGTGTTTCTCACCCAGTGGTACGAGTAACTTTAGGGGTACTCAAGAGAAGTCTGGGGAGGGTACCTCAACACAACTGAAATTTGGAGAAAACTGAATTTTTGTTGTAAGTTTTACTGTGCTTTATTATTTTTGTGCTTTTCATACCCAAATATTTCATCACCTGCCCGGCTACGATTAAGTTGTTTAAACAAATGTGTTGCAATGGTAGAAAAAAAATTGTTTGTGTCTGAAAACTGTAGATACTAGGGGTACTTCTAATTTTTAAAAGGGGGGTACTTTATAAAAAAAAAGGTTGAGAAACACTGATGTAGGGAACATGGGGTGGGGGGATAGTCTCAGGGCTTAGTTTCCATCTCTGACGCCCCGAGAAAGAAGGTAACAGACACGAGAGGCTTTTCAAATGAGCTGCAAGATTCTTCCAGGGCCTTTTGAACCGGCGAGCTACACATTGACCCAAACGCGGCCTCTCTTTCTCTTGACCGACAGGTACTTTGACACCTTTGCAAACTGCGTTGCAGCCCAGGGCTTTGACCAGGCGGCCAAGCACAAAAGGTGAGTGGCTTCGGGCCCTCCAGTCTGCTGAACGGCTGAGGAGATAACCCTGTTTGCAGGAGGGAAAGGGGAGAGGCGTAGGGCCGGGAGCGCACTGGCCGAGGGGAGCGGGCAGCGCTAGCTAGGAAGACGGGGCCTCGTCGCCCTAGTTGCCCAGCCAGAGTGCGAACAGGCCAGCGCTGTGGTGGGCTGCAGTAATCTCTGTCGCATGGCTCTGTGGCGACCCGACAATCATGGCTACTCCTGGTGTCAGTTAAGGCCCCAATGCCGGGTTATACCTTATGCTGGGGCGGGGATCCTTTTTCCAGTCACTGACTCACAGAAAAATCAGTCGGGAAGGGGGCAACACAGAGGCAAAACCAAAAAAACCCCTAACGTGACCCCCCCCCACACTCATGCTTACCTCGGCGTGCAGGCCAGGAGGGCAGCACTGAGGCTAAGCGCTTCCTGCCTCCCCAATATGGGCGCGTCAGCCCTCACACTCCAACCCCATGGGGGGAGGCACTGAGGTTCAGGGCTTCCCTCCGCAGCAGGGCAAGCTGGCCCTTGCATTCCAGCCCCATGAGGGGGGCCGGGGTAGCACTGAGGCTCAGGGCTTCTGGCCCCTGGTGTGGAGACTTGCCGCAGGGGGCCGGATCCGGCCTGTAGGCCGTTGGCTTGCCACCCCTGCCCTACCCACCAAGCTAAAAGTTATACCAAGAGGTACCACAGCCTCCTTCCCTGGCTTGGAGTCTGGCCCTTTAAAAATGCCTGGAAACAAACTCTTTGCACCAAACCACTTCATCGGACCCAACACAGCCTCTTGATTTGCTGAAATGTGTAGACATACGTACAGACCAGGCCTCAGGTGGAGAGGCAAGCAATGAAAAGGCCAAAGACCTAGGTATCGGCCAGACGCTCCATTTCAGCTGAAGTGAATCGCATCTTGTGCAATTTTTTGGATGCATACGAGAGACAGAACATGCAAACGGCCGCTTAAATAGACCCTTGATAAGCCTGCTCGTAACTGAGCATGAGTAACTGCTGCAGAACAGCAACATAGCTCAGGTAGAGAGCTGATCAAATCAGAACAGAGGGAGACTTTGCTGGTTAGACTTGTCCAAAGAAGTATTTAACTCCCAGGCAACAGTGGCAGGCCTGGAAATTTGCACAAGGATTTCTCTATTGGAAAGTTTTCTGTAGACTTGCCAAGGACAACGGCAGAGCTGTGAGCGGGGCTGGCTGCTTGCTCTTTCTAGATCGCCCACTAGGCTACGTTGGTTATGGTTATGACACCCCTACTTAGACATTACGCGGGCTCTGTTAGCAGAGTTGGTGCATAGCATGGGCATGATGGGGTTAGACACTTGCTGGGCCCTTGGGCCAGGTGGGAGGGGCCTGGCTTCATGCTCCCGGAAGGGGTGGGGCCTCAGGTGGAAGGGGCGGGGCTGGGGACAGCTAGCTCTCAGCACTGCCTGGAGCATGCCATGCTTCACTTCCCCACCCCCACAGGCAGCCCTCATTGCTGCCCAGAGCACGCTGTAGGGCAATTTTTAAAAGCCCTGGGCTCCTGCGGTAGCGGTGGCATCCAGAACCACCGGGCCTCAGGGTGACCACCCCCTTTGTCCTAGTGGTGGGCCCGGGTGTGACTGCACATTCAGCTGAGCAGGCGGGCGGGCGTGTACAGCTGCCTCGTTCAGGGCAGCAGGTGAGAGACTCCAGAGCATGGGGACACAGGACAGGGAACGAACCGGTGTCTTGTGCCTTGCAGTGAATTCTGGAAGACTCACAAGACGGCGCTGAAGCAATTCCTCGCTGACTTCACCTCGGAGACGTCCATCCCCGTGGCCCTGCACACAGTCCTCCATAAAGCTCTCCGGGATCATGTGCGGCAGTATTCCCACATCCTTGTCAGGCTCAGGGAGGCCATTGGCGAGGTACTAGACCAGTGTTTCTTAAACGTTTTAAGGCCCAGGAACACCAAACAATAATTTTTTTAATGGGGAACACCAAGGATTTTTTTGTTGAGGAAAAAAAAAAGGCCCCAGGCAAAAGTAGTTGAGCAAAAAAAAAAAAAAGGAAGCTTGTCCCTTTAAGGGTGGCCATTTTGAATTCTGTTCGCTCCGAGGTACACCTCCGACTGTTGCGGAACACACTTTAAGAAACTCTGTACTAGACGATCTCTACTGCATTTGGCAGCCAGTCTCGGGATCCCATACACAGAGCTCTGGCGGATTGTGATAACATTCACCACCACATGCTCTCAGGAAAATGAATGCAAGAGGCAGACACAGTGGACAGGGGCTGTGCTTGTGCAGAGTCCTTAATCGATTGGTCCTAAAACTCTTTACTCTCCAATCTTAGGCGCTGCCAAAAGTTTCTCTCAGCTCTAGGAGCAAAGAGTCTAGTAGCAAAGGTCCCCTGAAAGTGTTGAGTTTGTCAAACAGTTTCAATTGAAGCAGGAAAGACCCCCAAAGCCTGTTGGGAATCTCTGAATGAAACATGGCTCTTTTGACCTGACTCAAAGTGATGTTGGCGTTCCGATGCCCCCAAACGTCTCCATTTCATTGTTGGTTTGCCCTGACGTCAAACTGGGTTTTGGTTTGGAATTGCCAATGACTAGAAAAACCCACCCTTTGCCCACCTGAACTGGTAACCATAACGCAGACCACCCGGAATACATGCAGGTGTAGAGAAGGGAAGTGACTGGCCCAGGTTCACCCAGGAAGCAGAGAAGGCAGAAGAGGGGGCTAGGTTTGAGGCATGTGGCTGTCATTTGCTCTAACCATTTGACCATACTGCCTCCCCATAGAATGGCACCTTCCCAGGTTAGGAGGTATGGCCATGATCATCTAGGCTGGCCGCCTGTGTAACTCCCCCAGAATGACTCTAGAGCATTCATTAAATGAATAATAATCATTAATAAATCAGAACTTCACAAGCTAGTGCAGTGGTAGGCAATTTGTGGCCCGTGGGCTGCAGGTGGCTGTTTGGGGTTCTATGTGTGCCCCCCCCATGCTCCCTTCCCCCACGCCTATCACTCTCATGTGCCAGAGCCCCGCACTTACCTAGTCCCCCCTCTCTCTCCCTGCATTTCCGGAGCCGCCTCCTCACCCCCCGCCCGCCCAGAGCCAGAAGGCTGCGAATCAGCTGCTTCATGGTGCTCCAGGAGCACTGGGGGGCGAAGGGGGGGACGGGGGAGGAGCAGGGAAGGAACGTGCCTGGGAGAGGAGGCGGAGAAGAGGCCAGGCACGGGTTTGCTCTTGCAAAGGAAGTGCAAACGTGTCTTTTGAAGCTGTGGGCAGTTCTATCACGGTATGACTGATTCGCGCATTGCCCTGGGTGTGGAATGTTCCACGTGCCCTGCCTGCATGCCGGTGTATAATCTTCCCCGTGGGGGCTGCGGTTCGGGCCCATGACTGATTTCAATCGCGTGGCCCACCGAGCCGAAGGAGGGCCGCTCTCTAGCCTTGGCTGCCCATCGCTGAGCTCGGGAGATGGGTCAGCCCAATGACCTCGGGGTTGCTTGGTCTGTCCTAGAGCTGTGGTGTAGGAAGAGATGGAGCGATCTGGAACAAATCACGTTGCAGTGGGGGAGGTCGAGGTTGGATCTTAGGAAAAACTACTTCCCTGGGCAGGTGGGGAAGCACTGGGATGGGTTCCCTAGGGAGGGGGTGGAATCTCCATCTCTAGAGGTTCTGAAGTCCTGTCTTGACCAAGCCCCGGCTGGGATGATTGAGTTGGGGTTGGTCCTGCTTTGGGCAGGGGGCTGGACTCGGTGACTCCTGAGGTCTCTGCCAGCCCTGGGATTCTAGCTGAAACGTTCCTAAAGGCGCATTCCCCTGTTGCCAGAGCCCGGAGACGGAACTCGTCACCAATGCTGCCAAGCAATACTCCAAGCTGCAGTCTTTCCTCAGCCAAGTCCTGGATGAAGCCTGCCTGACCAAAGCCCTGTGGAAGTCCTTGGGACACAAACTCACGGTGAGTCAGACACAGGCTCTCGGTGGCCCGCCCATCGGTGGTCCCGCCTGGTCACGCTGACGGCCCAGGCAAGAGTTTCTGGAGCATGCCTGGCACTGGGAACGAGACAGGTCCCCATGAAGTGAGTCCTGTACTGCACCCCCTTTTCCTAAGGGATGGCCTTCCTCGTGTCCCCCCCCATGCGGGGAGCTCTGCTGTGGGCCCCAGGTCTTGTGTTCTCAGGTTCGCTTCCATAACGGGTTCATTCACGGAGGCTGCCCAATGGCTCCTTCACCGAAGAACGGTGACCCTCAGAACGGGCAGGGGTCAGGTTGGCTTAATTGATTGGCCAGCTCTCGAAATCCCCCTCAAATGGTACAACACCCCCAGTCCTACCTTAGCCCCTCCTCAGTTGCCCCGCTCAGACCCCAAAATGCCCCTTTCCCAGTCTATACACATCCCTTCAGCCTTGCCATCCTAGGAGGCCTTTGTTCTGCCTGTCTGGGGGCAGCCCTCTGACCTCTGAGACAGGGCCTGCCAACTTCTATTCCATCAGCCTCCTCTCTCCTTAAAAGGTGCAAGTAAGATGGCCAAGCTCCTGCTGGCGGCTTGAGATCTACAAAATACACATGGCTTCCCTAATGCTCTCCCTGGGGGTGATGAACTGTCCTGCTCCCCCTGACTCTGGGACTTGTAGGGGGCTGTCTCGTGGGCTCCTTGGCCCCATGTTCCTCTCCCTGGGAACAGCAGTAAGCTCTGGCTGCAACTCGTCTTCCATGGCCCCTCCAGTAAGTGGAAGTGAGAGAACATTGATCCAAACACCTCAACTGCAGCGTCTTCCGTTTTTTTTCCAAAACAAGGTGGGAGTTTGGGAGGCTTCCTATGTCATCTGCTTCCTTCCAACCTTCTGCTCCTGGAGAGGCAAAGTTTGTATTTCTCTCACATTAAACATAAGAACGTAAGAACGGCCATACTGGGTCAGACCAAAGGTCCATCTAGCCCAATGTCCTGTCTTCCCACAGTGGCCAATGCCAGATGCCCCAGACGGAGGGAACACAACAGGTAACCCTCACGTGATCCCTCCCCTGCCACCCATTTCCAGACAAAACAGAGGCTAGGGACACCATTCCTACCCATCCTGGCTAGTAGCCATGGATGGACCTCACCTCCATGAATCTATCCAGCTCTTTTGTGAACCCTGTTCAAGTCCTAGTCTTCACCACATCCTCTGGCAAGGAGTTCCACAGGTTGACTGTGTGCTGAGTGAAAAAAATTCCTTTTGGTTGTTTTAAACCTGCTGCCTATTCATTTCATTTGGTAACTCCTAGGGTGTGTCTAGACTACAGGGTTTTGTCGACAAAAGTAGACTTTTGTAGACAAAACTATACCTGCGCCTACACTCCCGCTGAGTTCTGTCGACATAATGTCGACAGAAGTCAGCAGTTTTGTCGATGGCTGTAAACCTCATTCTACGAGGAATAACGCCTTTTGTCAACAGAGTTCTGTCGACAGAAGGCATTATTGCATCTACACTGTCCTTTGCGTTTACACTGTCATGTTGACAAAACGGCTTGCTTTGTCGACAGAACTGGATGTAGTCTAGATGCTCTTTGTTGACAGAAGCTTTGTCGACAGTATCTGTCGACAAAACTTCTGTCGACAAAAGCCTGTAGTCTAGACGTACCCCTAGTTCTTATATTGTGGGAATAAGTAAATAGCTTTTCCTTATTCACTTTTTCCACACCACACATGATTTTATAGACCTCTACCGTATCCCCCCCTTAGTCTCCTCTTTTCTAAGCTGAAAAATCCCAGTCTTTTTAATCTGTCTTCATAGGGGACCCGTTCCAAACCCCTCATCTTTTTTGTTGCCCTTTTCTGAACCACCCTGTAGTCTTCTCCCAGGCTTTATGACGGGTTCCAACATGATTAAAGCTTACCTGAACCAGGCTCCATCCAAGGGTATGGAACCCAAATGCACCTGGAGACAAAGCCCAATGTAGACTCAGAGTGAAGACTTGTCTAGGTCTCCTACTTCTAGGGTATGGCCTTGCAGGTGTCCAAGGGGTCTCCGTCTCTGGAAACCTCACATGGCTGAAACATTAGTTTAGGGAAACTCTTCTGTTTGGCTGCTTCTGAGCCCCATAGCTGTCTAACACTGGCAGTCAGCTCATCTCTCTGAGGGTCAACGATTAGACTGCGGCGCCCTGTATCTAATCCTACTGATGCTTCTTTGTGGGAGTCCATGAGCTCTTTATTACATATTTCCTCGGTTCCCTCGGCAGGACTCGCTCTGTATCCCTGAGCGCAGGGTGCTAGAAGACAGCAAAAACCTTCCAGTCTTGGCCAGCGTGGGTCGAACCGACCGGGTTCTGCTCTTTGACGACATCCTAGTGCTGATTCAGGTGAGTTGGTGCTGGGGGAAGAATCAATAGCTAGCGGAGTCACCATGCAAGGCTCAATGGTGCTAAAAGTAACAAAGGTGTGTTGTGAGCAAGACACGAGAAGTCATTCTTCCGCTCTACTCTGCGCTGATTAGGCCTCAGTTGGAGTGTTGTGTCCAGTTCTGGGCACCACATTTCAAGAAAGATGTGGAGAAATTGGAAAGGGTCCAGAGAAGAGCAACAAGAATGATGAAAGGTCTAGAGAACATGACCTATGAAGAAAGGCTGAAAGAATTGGGTTTGTTTAGTTTAGAAAAGAGACGACTGAGGGGGGACATGATAGCAGTTTTCAGGTATCTAAAAGGGTGTCATAAGGAGGAGGAAGAAAACTTGTTCATCTTGGCCTCTGAGGATAGGACAAGAAGCAATGGGCTTAAACTGCAGCAAGGAAGGTTTAGGTTAGACATTAGGACAAAGTTCCTAACTCTCAGGGTAGTCAAACACTGGAATAAATTGCCCAGGGAGGTTGTGGAATCTCCATCTCTGGAAATATTTAAGAGTAGGTTAGATAAATGTCTATCAGGGATGGTCTAGCTAGACAGTACTTGGTCCTGCCATGAGGGCAGGGGACTGGACTCGATGACCTCTCGAGGTCCCTTCCAGTCCTAGTATTCTATGATTCTATGATCATCCAGACACCATAGCTTCATGTATGCTTTGGTTCCCAATGTAGATCAAGAGAAGAATGCTGGATGGGAAAAGAAGAAGAACTCTAGCATAATATTTTTTCTCCTAGTTCATATGTGCCATCATACCAAGCCTATGCTACTTAATGTCCATGGTTAGAAATAGACTTGGCTTTCTTTTTTGCCTGAAGGAGAGAGGGCCTTGAACCGAAGAGATTAGTCTAAAGCAGTGATTCTCAAGTGTGGTCCAAGGACCACTAGTGGTCTATGACCATCTTGCAGGTGGGCCGCGGGCTTGCTCCCGCGCTCCCTCCCCGGTGCTCCAGCCCCGCCCCCTCCATGAGGTTGGAGCACAGGTACCAGTTTCCTGCAGTGAGGAGCATGGGGGGGAAGGCGAGCCTCATGGTCCAGACCCAGCTCATGAAGGCAGGAAGTGATATTAATGGAGGAGGTGCAGGGGGCTGGGATGGAAGTTGGGTGCAGAAGTTCTCCCAGTGTTGGCGTCACCAGATCTGCTGTGATTTTTGGGGTGGGGGTTGGGGTGGGAGGGGGAGAGAATCAGCCAAAATATTTCATCCAGCTCTAGTCATGAAACTCTGTTCCCTGGATCACCAGACCAGGCATAATATCTGGGGATGTAATAGCAGCTCATCTCAAACTAATCATCTCTTGGTTTGCTTCTGTAGGGGAACAACTTCCAAAGTTTTAATCTGAAGCTTGTGTGGGTAGATGGAACCTGCAGTGACAAGCCAGCTCCAGAGAAGTACGTCAATACTTACGTATTTCCTGTCATTTGCTTTGGGAGCCGTCTCCTGGCCCTTATCAGTGGCTGCATGAGTGGGAACCGGCTGTGGGCTATGCATGAGCCCAGTCATCTCTCAGACCTGCTTGCAAGCAACTGAGCTGTGGCATGCTGGGTTGAGTGATATTTTCAGAATAATCAACGATAAAATGTGTTGCAGTGAGAGACTGGAGGAGCTCACTGGTGTTAGCTGCTCAAAAGCATGCAGGGGTTTAAGAACCTGAGGAGAAAATACAAGGCCTGAAAGGGCTTTTCAGTGCAATAGCGAGGTGGAGTAGGAAGTTTTGAATGGAAGCTGAAGCCAGAGAAATTGACATTAAGAGTAAGGAGCAAACTTCTAACCATTAGGACATGCTCCCAAGGGAAGTGATGGGTTCTCCTCTCTTGGAGTCTTTGGACCAAGATTGGAGGCTTTTTTGGAAGATCTGCTTGAACCAAACCTGAGGCTATGTGTAGATTACAGGATTCTTTTGGAAGAAGCGATCTCCTGAAAAAACTTCTTCCGAAAGAGCATCCACACGGCAAAAGTGCATCAAAAAAGAACGTAAGAATGGCCAAACTGGGTCAGACCAAGGATCCATCCAGCCCAGTACCCTGTCTGCTGACAGTGGCCAATGCCAGGTGCCCTAGAGGGAGTGAACTGAACGGGTAATGATCAAGCAATCTCTCCTGCCATCCATCTCCACCCTCTGACAAACAGAGGCTAGGGACACCATTCCTGGCTAATAGCCATTAGTGGACTTAACCTCCATGAATTTATCTAGCTCTTTTTTAAACCCTGTTATAGTCCTAGCCTTCACAACCTCCTCAGGGAAGGAGTTCCACAGGTTGACTGGGCATGGTGTGAAGAAGAACTTCCTTTTATTTGTTTTAAACCTGCTGTCCATTAATTTCATTTGGTGGCCCCCAGTTCTTATATTATGGGAACAAGTAAATAACTTTTCCTTATTCACTTTCTCCACACCAGTCATGATTTTATAGACCTCTATCATATCCCCCCTTAGTCTCCTTTTTTCTAAGCTGAAAAGTCCCTGTCTTTTTAATCTCTCTTTATATGGGACCTGTTCCAAACCCCTCATCATTTTTGTTGCCCTTTTCTGAACTTTTTCACAAAAAGGCTTCTTCCTCGTAGAATGAGGTTGCCGGAAAACCCGCCCTGTTCTTTGATTTTCTTGTGGAAGAACACAATTGCAGTGTGGACGTTCCTCAAGTTTTGTCGGAAAAATGGCCGTTTTTCTGACAAAACTCTGTAGTGTAGACGTATCCTGAGTGATTAGGCTTAATCCAAGGGTAACTGGCTGGTATTCTCTGGTCTGTTGGTGAGGAGCTCAGGCTAGGTCAAGGAAAGACAAGGTCTGGCCCGTGGACCAAATCTGGTCCACAGGCCAAATCGAGCCCACTGCTGCCCCAGAGCCCATTGGGAGCCTCGGGTAGGTTCCCGGACTGCTGTACTTCCATGCGCCGCTCAAAGCAGCCAGCAGCAGGAACCATGTGCGTCTTTGTGCACTGGGTGCCACTCATCTCTGGGGGGACTTTGTGCTCTGCCCCCAACCTACGGCACAAGCAGTATGTGGAGGCCACCCCCCAAGGAGCACCTGACGTGCAGAGACGCACGTGGTCCCCACGGCCAGCTGCTTGGAGCAGCGTGCGGGGGTGTGGTAGGCAGGGAGCTGCCTATGGTAAGCGCCTCCTGGCCAGAGCTTGCATCCCCAAGTCACAAACCAAAGCCTCTGCACCCCCGCTCCTGTACCCATAGCCCCTGCCAGACCCTGCACCTCAATCCCTTGTCCCAGCTCACAACCCCCCTTGGATCCTGCACCCACTCCTGCACCCTAATCCCCTACCCCAAGCTCCTTTCTGCACCCAACCTCCCTCTCAGACCCTGCACCTCCTCCTCTGTTAGTATCATGGAAGAGTGCGGCCCCCGACCACTTTCCAAATTCTTGGAGTGGCCCCTCCATCCAAAATTATTGCCCACCCCTGGACTAGGTGGTCAGAATGGTCCTTTCTGGTCATTGAATCTAAGCAGCAATTCCTTGGCTGCAGGGTCAGATTCTTGAATATGCTCAGAGTTGCCAGCTACACCCAGCAAGCGACCTCCACCCTCACCACTGTACAGAGAGGCAACCCTCAAAGGCCTGCCAATCTGACCGGGTCATTCCTGCCCAGCCCTACATGTAGGGGGCACCTACACTGCACCCGGAGGTCGACATAAGATACGCAATTTGAGCTATGCAAATTGCAGTTCTAATTTCTAAATAGCTTATTCCGTCATTTCAAAATAACCGCTATTCCGAAACGTCCCTTAACCCTCATGGAACGAGCATTACAGGGACATCGGAACAGCGAGCCTGTTATTGCAATGCAATAACGGGCTGGTTGAAAAGACATGGAATAGCTATTTTGGGACATCCTGAAATAGCGCCACAGTCTAGACGTACCCATAGCAACCGCTAACTCCCTGAGGAGAACCAGCCAGCCAAATGCCAGAGAAAGAATGCTTGGGGTCATGCCAAAGCCCCGGCCCACCCTATCCCACGTCCAGCTGTGGCTCTCTGGTACCTCAGAGACAGGAGATAAACCTCCCAGAATACACCGGGGTGGGCAGAGTGGGAAATCCCTTCCTGACCCCTGCACCTGGCCAGGGAGACCCTGAAGCATGAGGGTTTTTAGGCACATAAAACAAACCAGAAGTGGAGTGGGAAGTTGGCACAAGAGTCCAGTACATCTTTCGGTGGACAGCCCATAGAGAGAGCACTCGCCATTCCTCCCCTCCCTAACATTCCCTTTTTGCTCCACAGGCAAACCCTCCGTATCGTCACGCCAGAAGAAGAATTCGTCCTCTCTGCCAAAGAGCCTCAGATCAGGGTGAGGAGCCGTGTTTGGTAGAATCATTGTGTGTAACTGCAGGGCCGTCCTATCACTGGGAATAAGGAGAAGAAACTGAAGGAATAAATGCCCCAAAGGGCATCCAAACACAAGAGCAAAACACTCCGATGTTTTGCTCATAGGCGGATTCTCGGGACAGCTGGTCCTTGTAGAAGCACAAGGCATCTATGTGTCTGCCTCAGTGCAGGTTGGGATGCTCCTGTGGTTATTGGACGTTCTTCTCAGAGGCCTTCCACTTGAAAACTCAGCTCCCGGATGAGTAACGGGCAGGAATTTTATCCTGTTGGAGCAGCGACCCAAGATGATTGCATGGGGGTGGGCGGTCAAGGGGATACGGACCTGACCTGCCAGTCTCCATGGGCTTGTTCTGTTCTTCTCCCATTCCTGCCTCCAGCCTCAACCCCCTGGTCCCTTTGTGCCCCCAGGCCGTCTGGCAGTGGAAGCTGAACCAGGCCGTGCGCCAGGCGCTGAACGGGAAGAGATTTCCCCTTGTGGGGCAAGGCCAGGGAGGGAAGCGAGCCTTCCGTCCATCGCTTCTTCAAGTACACCTTCGAGCAGAGGGCAGGCTCAAGAACGCAGTGTATGAAGGTGAATGGTCCTGGGGCAAACCGCATGGCAAGTAAGGACGTCAGCTTGTTCTGTACATGTGTGTGACTACCCCCGGGGGGACTTGAACCTGGGACCTCAGTAGAGGAGCCTCTACCGCATGAGTGATAAAGCCAGCTGGCTCTCAGCTTAGGCTGTAGAGCGCCCATGTTCTTATCTCTCGCTGTAAGTGGTCTAAGTGCCACTGCATGGGACAGCGAACCGCATGAGGGGTGTGGGTTACATAAGCTTTGAAGCCACCTCATCGGAGTGAGACTAGCTGGCACCAGGCAGGTCACATGTCTGCTTCCCTCCGGCTGGCTTTGCCAGAGTCAGTCACAGAATCACAGGGCTGGAAGAGACCTCAGGAGTCACCGAGTCCAACCCAAAGTAGCAACAAAACTCAATCATCCCAGCCAGGGCTTTGTCAAGCTGGGACTTCAAACCTCTAGGGATGGAAATTCCACCCCCTCCCTAGGGAACCCATCCCAGTGCTTCCCCGCCCGCTTAGTGAAATAGTTTTTCCTAATATCCAACCTAGACCTCCCCCACTGCAACTTGAGACCATTGCTCCTCGTTCTGCCAGGCTTTGTCTACACTACGTGCTTTGCGGGAAGAGGTAATGCAAATGAAGCGTGGATTAGCATTTTCTCACACTTCATTTGCATAATCTCTTCCGGTCTGTTTTTGCGCAAGGGGTTTTTGCGTAAAAACAAGCAGTGTGGACGTTTCCTTTTTGCGCAAGATCCTTATGTTTCCCGGGGCTAAGTGAGGCGCTGGGAAATTCTTTGTTAAAACTGCCCCCTGGATATTAAGTATCAGAGAGGGAGCCGTGTTAGTCTGAATCTGCAGAAGTGACGAGGAGTCCTGTGGCACCTTATAGACTAACAGATTTGTTGGCGCATAAGCTTTCCTGGGCAAAGACCCACGTCGTCAGATGCATGTAGTGGAAATTCCAGAGGCAGGTATAAATATACAGGCATAAGAAAAGAGTTCCAATCAAGAGGAAGGCTAGAGATAACAAGGTCAATTCAGTCAGGGAGGATGAGGCCCACTTCTAGCAGCTGGTGTGGAGGTGTGAACACCAAGAGCAGAGAAACTGCTTTTGTAGTTGGCTAGCTATTCACAGTCTTTGTTTAATCCTAAACTGACGGTATCAAATTTGCAGATGATATTACTGACTCATCCCTGAGGGAGGACTTCTCCCTGGGGTCATGAGCCCCTTGGAAGAGCAAATGGTTTTCCCTTGGATTGCCCCAAATGGGAGGTTGGATAGTAGCCCCTAACTGAGATCAGGGCTGCTGGTGGTACTTACACAGGGTAAGACACGGCACCTGCCATCCCACCAGACGAGACACCGGGCAGGAGGAAGGGAAGTATTATCCCCATGGTACTGAGGAATCCCTTCGGCACAGATACTGAGGGTATGTTTATATTTGCAGCTGGCCCATGCCAGCTGATTCAGGCAAAGGAGCGATTTAATTGCCGTTTAAGCATTTGACTCAGAATGGATCCTGTCAGTAGGACCCTCCCACCTTCCAGGGAAAACCCAGAATTCCTGTCTGCCTTCATCAGTTGTGTCTCGTTTTTATACTTGTACTGTCTGCTCTTTGAATTGGGGACTCTTTGTTCCATGTTTGTACAGCACCTAGGATGATGAGGTCCTGGGACCCTAGGAGCTATACAGCCTCAAAGCATTTTACAAAGTTGGTCTCTTGACCTCCATTTTACAGATTGGGAAACTGAGTCATGGGGCAGTGAAGTGACTTGCCCAAGGTCACTCTACAGGCCAGTAGCAGAGCCAGGAATAGACTGCAGCTCTCCTGAGTCCCAGTCCAGTGCTCAGCAGTTTTCTACTGTGGGCAGTTAATTTATAGGGCAGAAAAGTCCCAAAGGGTTTTGTGGGTTTGTTAAGGAACAGGTTGTTAGCCAGACACCTAAGTCTTGGAAACCGCTTATAAGGGAAAGGCGCCTGCATGAGAGCCATGAAAAAATCTGGCTCCATGCCCAGTGCTTACAGCTGGTTGAAATGCTTTTGACTTGTCCAAACTACGATGCAAAAGATTTTGCTTTTTCACTGTTTTGCAGAGTTGGGTGGTTTTTTGATCAAATGAGAATTACTTTTCAGACACGTGCCCAGTTTAGAAACAGGTTGCCAAAAACTTTCTTTTCTGCCCAGTGCTAGCAATCGCTTGGGAACAAAGGTTGAAATCTCAGCTTTGCCACAACTGCTCAGGGTCGGCTTTGCAGCAGCCTGAAGACACAATCCCTGAATTGTATTTGACCATCTTTGTTGACTGGGTATCTCGGCTTGGAATAAAACTGTAAGAATGGGCAAAGCAGAAAGAACCAAGGGCTGTGCAAAATGCCTCAGTTAGAATCCTAGAACTGGAAGGGACCTGAGAGGTCATCGAGTCCAGTCCCCTGGCCTCAGAGCAGGACCAAGCACTGTCTAGAATCTAGATCATCCCTGACAGGTGTTTGTCTAACTCCCTCTTAAATATCTCCAGTGATGGAGATTCCACAACCTCCCTAGGCAATTTATTCCCATGTTTAACCACCCTGACAATTAGTAAGTTTTTCCTAATGTCCAACCTAAACCTCCCTTGCTACAATTTAAGCCCATTGCTTCTTGTCCTATCCTCAGCGGTTAAGGAGAACAATTTTTCTCCTTCCTCCTTGTAACACCCTTTTAGGTACAGGTCGAACCTCTCTAATCTGGCACCCTCGGGACCTGACCAGTTCTGAACGAGAGAATTTTCCAGACCATGGGAGGCCAATATTGTCTAGCAGCATTACCGACACTTCCACTGCTTACTGGGCTATTAGGGGCAAAGTCGAGCTAAATAACAGCCCAGAACACTTAGAGCCAGGACTTGTGACTATAAACAAACTTTACGGGATGGCGGGAAACTTGGCCTCACCCATGAAAAGTGGACCTCTGGCTAACTCAAATAATTCTAAATGACGGATGTTTCCAGACCAGAGAGCTCTGGACTAAAGAGGATCAACCTGTACTTGAAAACTGCTATCATGTCCTCTCTCAGTGTTTTCTTTTCCAAGCTAAACACGCCCTATTCTTTCAATCATTCCTCATTAATTCCCTATCTCTGCTCCAGAGCGCGCAAACTTGGTGTGTGCTTCACCGCCTCCCACTGCCACCGTGTGCTCTTAATGTGGGTTAAAATAGCAGTGAAAACACGGCAACTTTGCTTGTAACTGGGGTTAGCAGCAGCTCAAGTTAATCAATGGTGCATCTGGGGGTTGACAGTGCAGCTAACCAGAGTTAACAGGCCTCTTTTGTGCCGTGAAGACCTGCTGTGTGTCCGTATCTATGCTCCTGAGCACAGGCACTCACCTCTCGAGTCTAGGACTATTCCACTGTACTGTTATACTGTGGGGAAGGGGGCAAGGGGCTTCCTGATCTTAGCTGAGGTGTGGACTCGGCCGAGAAGCATGGGTATTGAAAGTGCTTAATGTTCCAGCATAGTTAGAGAAACAGCAGCTGTTCTGGAGCCGTTCCTTATGGCAATGCTCACTCTGAATTGCAGGGGCACACTGAAGTGGCCTGATGGCCGGAACCACGTTGGGGATTTCCAAGAGGGCCTGGAACATGGGTAAGTCATAGAATGCTGGGCCCCCCTAGCTTAGAAACACGAGTCTGGGGAGCTGGCGGTTGAAGGGGCAGCAATACAGGAACCCTAAAGCAGGAGGTGGGTTTTGCCCAGCGTCGCGTGGAAAGCACACCTCATCCCGAGGCAGTGTTGCCCAATGGCCAGAGTTTATAACACAGCCCTAGGATTCAGGGCAGCACAGCCTAATGGCTAGAGTCAATTGTTTGTTTGGGGCAACTGCCCAAGTAGGGGGCCCAGGCCCATCCTACTCTACCAGGCCCTGACACAGGGCCCTGTAAGTGGCAGAGGGCTCCACCACTCACTCAGTGGGGAATCCAGCTGCAACACACTGAGCTCACTCAGGTGGGAGATACCACTCGTGCACAGGGTCACTTCCTACCCGATCTGGCACAGGGACATTCCACATGTTCTCTGGGTCCTCTGGTTCCACAGCAACAGCCTCTCCCTGGGGCTGGCAGTTCGAGGCAGTCTCCTGCATTTCTGGCTCCCAACATCTGGTTCTCTGGCTGGGGTATTGCTGGAGCTCCCACATAAGGTCCTTCTCCTCCAGTGTCCAGCCCAGACTGAGCTGAGCAGCTCCCTTTTATACTGCTCCGGCCGTTGGAGCATGCCCAGTGAGGCTGGGGGCAGGACTTCCTCCATCCACAGGGTATTAAGCCCTCCTGGCCCAGTGTGAGTTATGCACACCCTGTCACACGCAGGCCTAGGTAGAGAAACATGGAGTCGTGGCCACAGTCCACAGGGCAAGTGGAACAATGTTCACGCCTTGAATGTTCCAACTCCATGCGCTGATGTTTGAATCCCTAGTTCTAGCCCGTCATGGCTGAACTGCAGGATACGAGAAGAGCCCTTCCCTCCAGTCCCTTTGGGCTCCTGAGCGCTGCCACATTTCAGCTGCTCAGTGCTGTCCAGGTACCGCAAAGGCTGCGATGGTAGCCCAGAACCGCACGTGAGGTGGCTGGTGGCAAGAGAATAAGAGTTAGGGTGGCCATCGAGGTACCTCAGGAATAGAGGACAGGTGCATTTAGGGCATGGGGGGTCCAGAGCAAGGCAATGTGGGGGGATCAGGAGTCAGGGCTGGAGTGGAGGGGGACCAAGGCAGGAGGATGGAGGGGTCAGGAGTCAGGTCTGGGGTGGAGGGTCCAGGGCAGGGGATAGGGGTTCAGGAGTCAGGGTGAAGGGGCCCAGGGCAGAGGATAAGTGGGTCAGGAGTCAGGGGTGGAGGGGCCCAGGGCAGGGGATGTGGGGTTCAGGATTCAGGGTGGAGGGGCCCAGGGCAGTGGGGTAGGGGTTCAGGAGTCAGGGTGAAGGGGGCCCAGGGCAGGGGATAAGTGAGTCAGGGGTGGAGGGCCCAGGGCAGGGGATGTGGGGTTCAGGATTCAGGTGGAGGGACCCAGGGCAGGGGTATAGGGGGTTCAGGATTCAGGGTGGAGGGCCCAGGGCAGTGGGGTGTGGGGGTTCAGGAGTCAAGGGTGGAGGGCCCATGGCAGAGGGATAGGGGTCAGGAGTCAGGGGTGGAGGTCCAGGGCAGGGGATAGGGGTTCAGGAGTCAGGGTGAAGGGGCCCAGGCAGAGGGATAAGTGGGTCAGGAGTCAGGGGTGGAGGGGCCGAGGCAGGGGAAGTGGGGTTCAGGATTCAGGGTGGAGGGGCCCAAGGCAGTGGGGTGTGGGGGGTTCAGGAGTCAAGGGTGGAGGGACCCATGGCAGGGGGATAGGGGGGTCAGGAGTCAGGGCTGGGGTGGAGGAGTCCAGGGCTGGGGGGCAGTAGAGTGAGTGCAGGGGGGAAGGGCAAAGGGTCCATTTCAGGACTGGGAGCGGCAGCCGCACATACCAGCTCTCTGCTGCTCTTCTTCCTCCTCCTCTGACTCTCAGGAGCGAGGGGACCGTTCACAGATGGCTGAGTCCTCCTCTGCCCTCCCCTCGGCAGCCAGGAGCCAGGGCAAGGCACAAGCAGAGCACTGTGCCCTCGCTTCCCAAGAGTCAGGGGAAGAAGACGACCCAGTACACGTGGCTGCAGCTCCCAAGCCTCCGCCCTCCCAAATGGGCACTGGAGGGGGATAGAGGCTGGGGCAGGCTGGGGGGACACTCTCCCCAGCCAGGCCCTTTCACCTGCCTGACAGCCTGCTGCCTAGCAAGGCAGGAGAGCCCTGGGGGAGCAGCTGCAGCCGAGCGCCCCAGCCTGCCGACTTCTTCTTGCCAGAGCACCGCACCATTGCTCACTGGCTTCCTCGCTCCTCTGGCCTCGAGACGAAAACAGAGACCTTACAAAGGCGTCTCGCTCCGTATCAGCAGTGGGCAGAGTCGCAAAAACCAGGCCCGTCCTCTGCGAAAGAGGACGGACCCCCCCCCCCGCCACGGCAACTGGCTGGCGGGAGCTAGCCCTTTGGCTCAGGCAGCAGTGAGTCCTGTGGCGCGCAGAGCACCCCAGCTTAGAGCACCCTCCTGGGGTAGGCTGAGGCGGTCACTGGGCAATGTCATCCCTGAGCTGGCCGGGACAAGCATACTCCCCTAGAGACAGCCCTGCGGTTATGGTGTGTGGCTGAGCCAGCGGATTCTGTTGCTGGGAATGTGTTGCCTCATGGACCGGATAATACCACGGACTACAGCTTCGTGTCTGCGTGTGGAGGGGCGGTGGGGAGGGGCATTCGCCTTCCCCTCGCACACCTGAGGTGGAGCGAGGGGGAGATGCCTGGTGCCGCAGCAGCCGACCGGAAGCCGGCTCGTCCCTGGTGTCAATCCATTGGCGCGGCCACTGCGTGCGTGTAGATTAGGAGTGACGAATGGGGCCGGTGGTTTAAAAGTCTTCTGAGGCCTTTGTTCCCGCTCGCGCGTTGACGTCTCCCTGTCTGCCCCCCAGCTTTGGCATCTGCCTCATCCCGCTCGCCTCCGAGGACAAGTATGACTGCTACAAATGCCACTGGTGGGAAGGCCGGAGGCGAGGCTACGGCATCTGTGAGTAAGTAACGCTCCGAGCCCGGCCTCTGGGGAGCGCCAACTCCCGGCTGAGTGGCGGGTGGCGGCTCCTTTCTTGGTCACGGAAGAGCCAACCACCGCGGACCCATTGGGCAGGGCAGGCCTCAGAACAGAAGAGGCACCAAGTGGCCTGCGGGCGGGATGCAGTTGGCTGGGGTTGGGCTGGAGGGGCCGCTGGGTGCTTTATTTACCACAGACACGGGCTGCTTGCCGCTCTGTAGCCCGCAGTTCACCGTTGACAGCCAGTGAAAGCTGAGGGAAATGGTGGCCCAGCCCGCAACGCTTCCCGCGGCAAGTGGCGTGGATCTGTGGGTAAATAAAGCGTCCGGCAGCCTGCCAGGGGCTAACCCTGGTGAACCATGTCTGGCCTAGAGCCCACTCCTTAGAAGGAATTTATTGTTCCTGTAGCCCTGAAACGCAGATCCATGCTCCTAACAATCGTGGCGTCTTGCCCTCCATTTCTCCTACGCCACGTCGCCTCACCGAAGCGGTGTGCGGGCCTCATTCCTCCATGATAATGATGCCCCAGGAGTCTTCTGTCCTTGTTTGGTCTGGTGTGCTCTGGGGGCTCAAGGTGTACCTGCACCTTGGGAAAGAAGGGCTAGTTTGTTCTGCTAAAGGCAATTCCAGTCCTTCCCTCCCAAGGGCAAAGGAACATTTACTCTGCCCACAACACCAGGCCCCAGAATGTAAAGAGCGAAAGTCAACAGAGCTGTTGTCAGAGAAGCCTGCTCTTGGATCTGGTTTCCAGTCTGCCTGAGACCTGTCATGTGACCGTGCGGCGTGTCCTGTAAAGACTTCTAACACTTCACACAGACAGAATGGGAAGCGACTGTCTAGGAAGGAGTACGGCAGAAAGGGATCTAGGGGTCAAAGTGGACCACAAGCTAAATATGAGTCAGCAGCGTGAGGCCGTTGCAAAAAAAGCCAACATGATTCTGGGATGCATTCACAGGAGTGTTGTGAACAAGATACGAGAAGTCATTCTTCCGCTTTACTCTGCACTGATTAGGCCTCAGTTGGAGTATTGTGTCCAGTTCTGGGCACCACATTTCAAGAAAGATGTGGAGAAATTGGAGAAGGTCCAGAGAAGAGCAACAAAAATGATTCAAGGTCTAGAAAACATGAGCTATGAGGGAAGACTGAAGGAATTGGGCTTGTTTCTTTTAGAAAAGAGAAGACTGAGAGGGGACATGAGAGCGGTTTTCAAGTATCTAAAAGGGTGTTACAGGGAGAGGAGAGAAAAATGGTTCTCCTTGACCTCTGAGGATAGGACAAGAAGCAATGCGCTTAAATTGCAGCAAGGGAGGTTGAGGCTGGACATTAGGAAAAAGTTCCTAACTGTCAGGGTGGTGAAACACTAGAATAAGTTGCCTAGGGAGGTTATGGAATCTCCATCGCTGGAGATATTTAAGAGCAGGTGAGATAAATGTCTATCAGGGATGGTCTAGACAGTACTGGGTCCTGCCATGAGGACAGGGGACTGGACTCGATGACCTCTCGAGGTTCCTTCCAGTTTTAGGATTTTATGATTCTATCATTCTGTGATTCTACTCCTGTTATGGAGGCTAAACGGGGCAATCAAATCAGGCGTTAGTGTGCCAGAGGTTTCCAGGAGTCAGCAAGGAGCTTCTCCACGTAGCACACTGCTCAGCTGGCTGAGTACATCAGAAGCAACAAGTACTTGCTCCTTCTGGAGAAAGGGTAGTTGATAATCTGATGGAGTGAGCCAGGCTGGCCCATACTCAAGATCTTAGGATGCTCTTTGAATGCTGGCTGTTATTACCATCTGCCTAGTTGGTGAGAGCCGGTGTGACACAAGGTGGGTTTCAATCCCCGTTCCAGGTCAGTATAACAAAAGCGGGTACCCTTGTTGGCCGTCTCCAGGAGAGGTCAAGGACTGCTTAGAAGAGTTTATCCAGCCTGCAGAAGCCCTGCCGCTCCCCTTCCCCCAGGCTAATTAGAGCCTGGGGGCAGGGGGGAAGCACATGAAATTTCCTCTGCCCTGCCAGGAGCACAGGGCACTTAGAAGCACCACGTGCTCCTGGTAGGGTGGGAGGAGACTTTGCGCCCCCCCAAACCCTGATTGTCCTGGGGGCAGGAGGAGGAGTGCACAAAGTCTCCTCCCACCTCCAGGGGCATGGGCGCCTAGGGGAAACCTCTGGAGGGGGGGCAGAGTCTTCATGCACTTCCCCACCCCCAGACCAATCATGGTCTATGGGTGGGGAAGCAGGGAAGTATCCTCATCCCACCCCTTCTGCTTGAGGCCCCACCCCTTCCGGAGCAGCCCGGGGCCACTTCAAAAATTTCTGCAGTGGCCACTGGCAAAAAAAGATTGCCCACCCCAGCTTAGAGGAAGGTCCAAGTTTAAGGCTTAGATCTGGGGTGATGGTTGTCTAGACCCATGTACTCTTGCCCTTATAAGTGGTGTCTCATAGGACAGGGTAGAAGCATGATATGGGGGGACGCTTGCACCAAAGTTGCCCTCACTTAGTATCAGAAGACTGCAGTGTCCTGGCAGCTGAGCAACAGCAAGAGAAATGGGCGGTAGTTCCCGTTGGACTGTCTTAAAAATGGCGCTATCCAATCTCTCTCTAGGTATGGCAATGAGATGGTTTACAAAGGATACTTCAGTGATAATCTGCGTCAGGGGTTTGGCATCCTGGAAAACCCTTCCTCGGAGCAGCCGTTTAAGTACACCGGGCAGTGGGACGGTGACAAGAAGAACGAGTACGGCGTCTGGGACGACAAGGACAGGTAACGTTACGGGAGGGTGCTCAGCCAACGTTCACACCAAGTGGGTTCTCAGCTGTCCTCGCTCGGACGCATTTTTGACTTGACTTTGAGAGGGGCTGTCAAGGCTAATCCCCACTCTGGCACAATGAATGCAGAAGTCGGGGGACGGACGCAAAAGCAACCCAAAACCTGATCTCTATAGGCTTTAGTACAAAAACTCCCCCCAGAATCCTAATACCCATATTTTGGGGAATCCGCTGCCACCATCAAGTGCTTTTGAACCCACAAACAGGGGTGGACACTTGAAACCAACCCCAGGATACCCCAAGGTCTTTTCTCCAAAGAGCTTGAAAAGAAAAGAGAAAATACAAGTTGCAGTCTGTGATTGCTGTCCCCTCATCAGAGGCATGCAGATCCCACAGACAGAGTTTCCAGGACACAGAAATGAACCAATACCAGGTTAATTAAAAAAATAACTTTTATTATTAAAACAATATCTCACTTACAAGCGTAGTTGGAACGGCTAGATGGTAAGAGCCACCAATTAATATACTCATGGAGGATTCCCCCATAGGCCAAAACTTAGTTGCAAAAGAGAGGAATACCCATTTCTAACAGCACAGACATCAGATCCAAAATCCCAAACCAGAAAACAATAAAACCTGATGGATTTATCTAGACTTTACCCTACTTACACATTATGAAGAGTCTTTTTCTTGGAGAGAGACATTTCTTCTGTCTCCCTCAGTATCTAGAGAGCAAACTGGCCCAGAGACAAAGGAGGGAAAAACTCAAAAATTCCTTTGTCTCCGTTTGAAATCCCTATCTGCATTTCTAATGGCTGAGCAGATACCTGGCTAGGTACGGGGACATAGTTAACCCCTTAATCCCCAGGCTGTTGGCCATCCCTCATGGTTATGACAGGGGCCAACGTCGATGAAAAGTTTGTGACCATCTTGAGCGAAGCAGAGGATTGGAAATAGTTTCCCAAAGGATTTTAAAACTGGGTGCATTACAATTTGGAACAATCCCCCTGCACTTTGGAATCCTCCAGGCTGGAAAAAAATAAACCCGTCATTTTGGATCGATCGTCATGCTCCATTTTTAGTTGGACCTTATTTTTATTGGAAAACTAGTTTTCCAAACACATTTTTTCAAAGCCAAAAATTGGCAACACTTCCTTTGAAAATGCTGAAGTGGAACCTAGCATGCCAGCTGTCTCCTTGTGGTTTTTTTTTCCAAAATGAAAATTGACATAAGCTAGCAGCAAGGGGATTCGATTTTAATGGAACTGTGCTCGCAGTTCAATGATTCCATCAAAGTGCAGCCTTGAACTGTAACACTTGAGGTGGCCTGATATTGATGTAGGTCTGGTGACCACACAATTGTCTTGGAACAATGTAATGAGGCTGGAATATCATATAAGGGGAATTCTGATGAGTCGCCCATGTAGCAAAATCTCTTGCAGAGCATGGCAATAGCAGCATCTAAGTTGCAATGACTTCGGGGCCAGCAAACGTTCTGCCGGGTGTGCACATAGGATGGGTGTAGAAAGAGTTGGATGGATGGGTTCTCCTTGCATTGATGACTTCTCCAGCAAAAAGAAATGTATCTCTCTATATACATAGCGATTGTATGTATATCTCTATATAAAAGCTAGCTGACTGTTAAGTATGTTGGCTCTGGTCTATCCTAGGGAGTTATTTCTAATCCTAGGGAGTTATTTCGAACAAAGAAGCGGAGTATCCACACCTCCAAGCCCGATATTTTGAAATAAGGGGCTGGTTATTTCGAAATCTGTACTCCTGCTTTCCTCCGGGAATAACGCTTCTTTCAAAATGGTTATTTCGAAATAGCAGTCGTGTGGACGCTCCGCTGCTGCTATTTCAAAATAATGACTTCCCAGAGTCATTCAAAATAATTAGTCCCCAGTGCTTCTGGGGCTCTAAGTTGAAGTAGCGCATTTACAATAACAGAGCCTGCCTCAGACTCATTTCAAGTTCCCCGTAGCGGGGACACGCTATTTCAATGTTGTTATTTTGGGAGTTATTATTTCAAATTTAGCTATTTCAAAATAATTTCCTAGTGTAGACATGCCTTTACTGATGTAGTGTCAAAGAGCATTGAAAAGCCACATTGGTAAATCAACAGTAAATAGACTGAACTTCAAACTTGGATCACTGAAAAATATCTCTGGCTTTGCAAATGCTTCCTGTAAAAGTGACACGCGTTGGAGTAGGAAATCTTCAGCATGTCGCCAAAACAGGAGGACTTGCCGTGAGTGGACAGCTCGAGCTTGCTGGACTACGTCCTGTCCCTCAGTCAACCACGGACTTGCAAGCAGGCATCCTCTGGTTCCGCTTACAAATGGGACTCTTGGGCCTAGTCTCTGGGAGAGTAGTTCAAAGGGCTTTGTCTAGGCCGCGATCACTATCCAATCAACACTTCCTCCAAGTTAAGGATGGTCCCTGCTGCCTTCCTACCAAAACACAAATCTTAGAGCCGCCTCATTCAGAGCAGATCATCCTTTTTGGGTTGCAGAGCTTGCTAGAAGATCCTACATTGTCTCCAGGCTGGGTGTGGTTAACCTGGTGGGGATATCAAAATAATGACCTTGACCCATAAATAACCCTTCCTTTTGCCTTGCTCTCCACTGAACCATGGGACAGCTGGGGAGAAGCCTGGAAGACAGACAACCCCATTGGCTGCATCGCCTTAGCTGTGCTAGAATTTTAACCTTCCTTTTCTGCTGGAGAGGCTTGATAGAGGCGAAAGCACCACCACTGTAAATAATGGCTTCCGTGGTGTAGACTGCAGGTTGGAGGCTTTCACCTGTGGAGTTAGCCCAGACGTCAGCCATCAGTGTAACAGCAAATGTAGAAAGAACAAGGAGGCCGGTGGCCTCTTAACAGACTAGGGGACCACTCGGAAACCTGTTGTCAAATGTAGAAAAGGTGTGATCTCCTTGGCCGTGTGAGTTGCGGAGACCTGGCCGGTGGGTGACCTGAACTACCCAGCTTGCCTTTCCCATCTGGCTCCATTTATCTCTCATTCAGACACTTCCACAGGGCTGTGTGCACACCTGTCCAGCGTCTTTCAGAAGCTGCCAACAGTAGAAGAAGCAAACTCTCACATGGGGCATAAGCAAGTGTAACGCCGAGGGGCGGAACCGAACCTAGGACCTCTGTGCATGAGCCTCTCCAGCTGGAGCTAAAAGCTATCTGGCTCCCCGTTAAGGCATAGAACAGACTCATGCTCTCTCTTTGTGAGTGGTCTCAGGGCCACTCCATAGGACAGTGCACCCCACCCAGCAGGTGTGTGGGTTACACAAGCACCTTCTATCACCTGCTGCGAAGTTGCTCATTAGTTCTCAATGGTCGTGCGCCAAGTTCTCCAGGAGTAGTGTATGAGCGCCTCCTATCTTCTGTTCCAGAGGGGAGAGGTACATTGGGATGTGGCAAGATGACCACAGACATGGACAAGGCATTGTGGTCACCCAGTCTGGCATGTGCTACCAAAGAACATTTCATGCAGATAAAATGGTGGTGAGTAAATAACTCTCTGTGGATACTTTCTTAGCCAGTAGAACATGGAATCCCTTGTCTAGGGGATGAGGGAACAGTGAGAACACGCTGATTAAAGTAAGAGTCGTCCAGGTGCATAGCAGGGTCACTTAAGCACTAGTTTCTTACCATAAGATCATCACTTAAGTTGAGGGGAAGCCCAGAGCACGTCACATGATGTGACTACCCCATAACCTCCTGCAGCCCCAAGCTCTGCATTTTCCACCTCCTCCCCAAGGTCCTGTGAACTGTGCATATGAGGCATCGCTATTTGCTCATGATTTAGAACAAGAGGACATGACATGAAACCTAGAATCCTAGACCTGGAAGAGACCTTGAGAGGTCATCGAGTCCAGTCCCCTGCCCTCATGGCAGGACCAAGCACCATAAATCATCCCTGGCAGGTGTCTGTCCAACCTGCTCTTGAATATCTCCAGTGATGGAGATTCCACAAGCTCCCTAGGCAATTTATTCCAGTGTTTAACCACCCTGACAGTTAGGAAGTTTTTTTGTAATGTCCAACCTAAACCTCCCTTGCTGCAGTTTAAGCCCATTGCTTCTTGTCTTCTCTTCAGAGGCCAAGGAGAACAATTTTTCTCCTTCCTACTTGTACAGGCCGTCCTCACTATACGTCCAAGATACGTTCCAAAAAACGTGCACTTACAGTGAAACAATTTAAAGCGGGGATTTTTTTCCCGTGGCTCACTTCCATTTGGGCAAGCACAATTCTTTCGATCTTCCTTCATAGGAAATATACATACTTATGACGTGGCAGTGCCTAGAGGACCCAACCATGAATCTAGGCCATGCTATTCTAAGTGCCATGCCGACTTGTAACAAACTGCAATCAAAGTAACAGTTAACGTGTGGAAGTTGTTATGATAAGGTTGTTCATTGAGCCCAAACATTGAGTTACATTAGTAAAAGGGTTATCCACTTGTATGGACAATGAGAGCTAAATTTTTCACTAGACAAATGCCTAGAAATAGATAGAAAATCTTGTAATGCAGCAATACAACCCTGAAACAGCACAAAGTCAATAACATGGCCCCTATTCTGGAGACCCAAAAGGGGATTTGTCCCTGACTGCTGACCTAGAAGGTTCTAGAAAGTGAAATTGACAAGAGACTATTAGACGGGCAACCAAGGAGCCAGCACATCACTTTTCCCACAGAAATCTTTAACGCAAACTCAGCATTTTCCACGGGGGAAAATCATTCTGCTGGTAGATTCCCAACCAGCTGTCCAAATGCTTTTGGGCCTAAACAAACAGTGACAGAAGTCATCAAGCAACTTGTCCTGGGCACACTCGTCCATGTTGGGCCTCTCCAGAGTTTCGGGTTGCTTCCTCTGGAGCCTGCAGTCCTGTCACCACTGGTGTTTGTACATGCGGACACCTGGCTTTAATGGTTATTGGGGTATGTAGCAGTATCATATTTGCTACTTTATTAGCTCTGGGTGGCAGTGAGGACTGCCGAGGGGAGGCGCAGCAAACTCTGGCAGTGCTGGGGTTTCCTGGGGAAGGCTCGCCTCAGCCCTGTCCCTTCTGCCCAAGGCTCTGCCTCTTCTGGGGGCATGAAGCCACCCCCCCGTGCCCAGGGGCCTGAGAGTCTGACAGCCTCACTGACTAGAAGGATTACTGGCTTGGTCTATATGGCAATTCTTTGGTTCCTATTGTACCACTGCCAATTAACTCAGATGCTTGGGACAGGAAATTAGTCTCTAACCAGTGCTTCTGTACAAAACACCTTTATTATACCCACTTCCTTAGGCCATGCCTTCATTAGACAGAAGATCGACGCTGCCGTGATCTATCTTCCGGAGTTCGATTTAGCAAGTCTAGTTAAGACCCGCTAAATCAAACTCAGAGAGTGCTCCCATCAGCGTCGGTACTCCTGCTTCGGCAAGGAGTAAGGGAAGTCAGTGAGAGTGTTTGCTCCTGTTGGCTTCTCCCGTGGGGACGATGGGGAAACTCGAAACAAGGGAAGTCGAGTTCAGCTATGTAACATGAGTTGCGTGTCTTGATTCCACGTTCCCTTTTAGCGTAGACCTGGCTTTACAAAAAGCCTCCTTTCCCACACAAGGCCTGCCTGATAGGATTTGTTAATACAGTGTCTCCCCACTATAGCTTGCCATCCAGGTGGGATTTTAAGCCAGTCTCCGCAGCTACCCCCCACAAATGGGATGTGTCAGTGTACCCATGTGTTGGATAAAATGCAATCCTTCATAGGAGCCAATGTGTCTCATTCTCCACTCTCTGTTCTTAAATCACTAGGGTTCTGGGATTCTCCTCTTAGAAGATGACTCAGTTTACGAAGGCAGCTTCACGAGGAATCTAACATTTGTCGGCAAGGTGAGGCGCTTGCCTATGCTCAACACCGCTGTGGCCCTTCTAACTTTTTCAAGAAGGCAGTCCCTCAAAGTTCAGGCCGTTGTCCTATTAAATAGTTACAGTTCCTTTGGGATTTTTTTTTAAACACAAATCACACTGGAAATGCTGTAACTGTAGTGCCGACAGGTAGAACTGAACCTGGGATCTCTGGAGCTTTGTGCAGGAGCCTCTACCACTTGGGCTAAAAGCCAGCTGGCTCCCACCTAAAGCTGTAGAGCGGGGCTACTCAACTTTGGAAGCCCCGGGGGCCACAATGATGCTCACAGCACATGCCGAGGGCCGCAATTTAAGTGTGGTTGCATATACATGCAAATATATATGCAAATATGATGGACATAGCAAGTGGGGGGGAAATGACTAGTCAACTAGAGTGTTGACCATCCAAGAAGCATTTACTTATCGGATAGTCAACTACTTGACAAGTCGTTCACATCCCTAGTTCCTAGTTGGCCTCGGTTTGACTCAAGCACTGAGACACCTCTACCTCCAGCGCTGAGAAGAGACTTTGCCATGCTCTGGGAGAGCCAGCTCCAAGCACCTCAGAAGGGGCGGGGCCTCGGGTGGAAGAGGTGTGGCCTCAAGTGGAAGGGCGGGGCCTCAGGTGGAAGAGGTGTGGCCTCAGGTGGAAGGGGCGGGGCTGGTAGTTAGCCTCCCCCTCTCTTCAGCACCACTGGGGCTGCAGGGCTCATGGCATTGGGGGGGTCCAGCGAGGATTTAAAGGGCCCAGCGCTTCAGCTGCTGAGGTGGCGGCAGAGGTGATGGGGGTCCTGGACCCTTTTAAATCATCGGGCTCCAGAGCAGCTACCTCCTCCCTCCATCCGCAGCCTTATCTACCACTCACTTTAATGCTGGGTTTGAAAAGGTCGGTGCTGGGTTTCCATCTGGGCTTAGGCCTAAGCAGGGCTGGCGACATTGAATGACTTAGCTTCTGAGCTCGTTCAACCTCCCAGCTCAAATCCTGCCACCCTCCGATGCGGCAGGATCCCGGGGCCTTGTATCACAGAACAGGGCTTGCCTGGGGAGTCAGATGCACTCAAACAGGCTCCTTTCCTGAAAGCTTTCCAGAGGCCCGTCAAGTAGGCATCTCCTTCCACTCACCTCACTGCATCGATGATGCCAAGCCTGCTAGTGCGACATGGGGGACGGTAGACAGGGATTAGACGTCCAGACTGTGCATTCACCCCAGCTTGGGGACGGAGTCTTCTCCTGAGGCTGAGGACTTCATGGCACAGAAACAAGGACTAACCCTGGCCCTCCTTGCCGTATTAGACCCTTACTGTGCATTTGTGGCTGGAGTCCCACATCTCAAACCCTATCCGTATGGGCAGTGTCACGGGACTCAAGTGGACTTCTGCCTCTTGGGTCCCGAGATCTCCCGTCCTCGAAGTTCTCCCGCATTGAGACTGCTTCTCACATATGGCCCGTGTGGTGGAAAGAACCTTCTTAGGCAGGCTTCCCGCTTGTGGGTTTCTTGAAAGTGGGATTGGACCCTTCTCCGACCTCCCGCCAACCAAGAACTTGGTAGATGAAGCCCTTCTTCTGTGTTTCAGGGAAAGCTGACCTTTTCCAATGGCTTCATCCTGGAGGGCACCTTTAGTAACAAATCCGGCCAAGGGCTTCAGACCCAAGGAACCCTGAACACGTCCAGTGACAAGCAGGAGGACTCGATAACCAAAGTGTGAGTGGCAGTAAATCACTCAGAGGGCCATGGTTTGTAGTCCATTAGCACAGGGGTGGGCCATAATTTTTGCAGGGTGGGCCACTTCATGAATTGTGAGCAACTGTCATAGGCTGGCTCCGCCCCAGAAAGGGTGGGGTCTCAGGTGGAAGGGGCGGGGTCTCAGGCCAGTTGAGACTCGGGAGCGGGGGAAGGGGTGTGCACAAAGTCATTTGCCGTTCAAAATGGCCGGTGGTTCCTTCTAGGCGCCACGTGTTCCTGGCAGGGGGAGGGAGCCAGCAGCCACTTTCAACAGCAAATGATGTGGTGCATTCCCCCAGGGGCATGGCAGAGCGGCCGCGGGCAAAATCAAATGACTTGGCAGGCCGGCTCCTGCTCATGGGCCGTATCTTGCCCACTCCTGCACTAGCGCCTAGTGAGTTCCCACAGTGCGAGGCGAAGTAACAAGACAGCTCCTGCCCCATAGAGAGGGGTCTAAATAAGCATGGGCGGCCCAGGGAGAAAGCCAGCTCTCCCCCGTTTTTACAGATGAGGCTCTGATGGGCAGATTCATTGAGCCGCTATGGAGTCTGAGGAAGAGCCAGGAGTTCTGAGTCCAGTTCAGAGCCATATGCGCAAGAGCATCCTTTCCACGAGGTTTTTTCAGAGGCGCAGATTCTCGCCGTACCTCCCCTTAGGAAAAGGGTGCCACCTAGAAGAATTCATAGAATCATAGAACACTAGAATGGGAAGGGACTTCAAGAGGTTATTGAGTCCAGTCCCCTGCCCTCATGGCAGGACCCAGTACTGTCTAGACCAGTGTTTCTCAACCTTTTTTTTTTGCTCATGGCCCCCTTCTGAGCCTTGTTTACCTCCGTGGCCCCCCTCAAAGCCGCTGTTAGTTGGGAAAAAAGATACATAATTTACCTAATGTTCTGTTTTTTCCATGTGGCCCCCTAGAGGTAGGGCGTGGCCCCTGGGGAGCCATATGGCCCACGGTTGAGAACCACTGGTCTAGACCATCCCTAATAGACATTTAGCTAACCTACTCTTGAATATCTCCAGAGATGGAGATTCCACAACCTCCCTGGGCAACTTATTCCAGTGTTTGACTACCCTGACAGGTAGAAACTTTTTCCTAATGTCCAACCTCAACCTCCTTTGCTGCAGTTTAAGCCCATTGCTTCTTGTCCTGTCCTCAGAAGCCAGGAAGAACAATTTTTCTCCCTCCTCCTTGTGACACCCTTTTAGATGCCTGAAAACCATTAAGCACGCTCACCAAAGGCCTCTAAGAACATGTGAAATACCTGGCAGAGATGGCCTAGATATATTTAGTCTTGCTGCCGTGTGGGGAGATGGGGTAGCTGAGGTCTCGAGGTCCCTCCCACCCCTACATCTCTATGATTTACAAAAAAGAGAGAAGGGGGTTAAATATTTGACCCATCACCTGCCTCATTCTTGATTCTCATGCTTGCAGTGTACCGACAGATGTGGTAGGGGTCGGGAGTTAGAAATGACAGTGATCTAAGCATAGAATAAGAGCATGTGAATTGTTTAGGAGAGCATGGATAGCTTGAATTAGGAAGCACGGTGAGTAGGTGGCATCTCATTGGGTGGTACAAACTCTATTTTCCTATGCAGGAAGCAGGCAACATCGGGGGAGGTCTAGGTGGGAAATTAGGACAATTTATTTCCCTAGGAGGGGGGTGAAGCACTGGGCTAGGTTCCCTAGAGAGGTGGTGGAATCTCCATCCCTAGAGGTTTTGAAGTCCCGGCTTGACCAAGCCCTGGCTGGGATGATTGAGTTGTGGTTGGTCTTGCTTTGGGGAGGTGGCTGGACTCTATGACTCCTGAGGTCTCTTCCAGCCCTAGGATTCTAGGATTCTATGAATAATAATTCTGACATGAACCCAATGGTTAGATGTCTCCAGCACCAAATCTGTTGCAAGGTCACCAGGCGCCGAGCTCTCTGAGGAGGGGTGTGAAATGTCCACAACCTTCCCTCTCCTCTGGGGATGCCCATCTGTAGCCATTGTAACCCAGTGGAGAGGAGCCAAGGTAGCTGGGTGGGGCACATTGCAGCAGAGAAGTCCTGGGTCCGTCTCAGCCCTGTGGCTCCCAAGCTGACCTCTCTTGAAACACCCCATGAATTAAGGCAGAAGTTCCATGCTGCCAAATTTCCCCTGAGATGAATTCCTGGCTCTGTAGCCTGGCTACATCACTTCCTTCTCCCCGGGATGCTTTCTTTCCCCTTGTGGCTGGTGCCTTCACTCCATGAGAGTTGTTCCTCTTTCCTCCGCTACTGCAGTAGCTGCTACCAGCAGAGCTAGCTGGCTTGGTTCTGGTACCGGAGCTTCCTGACTCTTAAGTAAAGAGCTTCTTTATAGGCAGAAGCAGCACGTTGCAGGAAGGAGAGCCCACCACTCATGACTAGTCCACCCTGAGCTGCAAATAATCCACATGTTGCTCTTTGGGGCTCCTTGGTCAAATCTCATTTCCAGCAGAATAAATCCAAGTTGACCACTGCTGAACTTCATCCTGGTGCTCCTTGTTACATCCCCTCGGACGTGCCTAACTTGCCCAGCTCCCGTGCTCGTGGCTGGGGAAAATGTGCTCATGAGAGGGCTCGAAGGGGCTGTTGGTGGAATGGGAGAAAAGTGTAGGAGCCAGACCTAACTTCATCTTTTTGGTGTAGTCAGTTGGGTCTTGATGACTTCCCGGTGGAGAAGAGATGGCTGGGGATCTACGACCAGTTCCTGGAATTCATCCATTTGGGTTGCAAAGAAGAAACGGAGGAGTCCTTCACGGGGTTCCACATACAGACCAGCAAGGAGCTGCGGAAGTCGCAGGAGTACCTCTTCTGCGAAAGGTGAAAATGGGCGTGTTCCACAGCAGCAGGGAGCAGCTGTGGCAAGGGCTAGTGCACTCAGTTTTTATGGGCAGGTCTTGGTCTCGGGTTGTCCGATCACTCCTGGACTCTGTCCAGGAGCGGCATTGCCTGGCTGAGGCAAGTGTGTTCCAGGAAACTAGAACCTGAGAATTCCTCCAGATTACCAGGCAGCTGATATAGTGCAATGCCAGTGCCTTCCTCTCCAAACAATGGGTACTTAAGAACAATTTGCAACTTCTCTATCACCTTCATGTAGCATGGAGACTCAAAATGCCTATTTCTTTCCCTTCTCTTCCCGCCCCATCCCCTATTTATTTCAAAACCATACCTTTAATAACACCAGTCATCTGAAGAAGTGGGTTGTGCCCACGAAAGCTCATGACACCCTCTACATGTTTGATTAATCTCTAAGAGTATGTCTAGACTGCATCCCTCTGTCAGCAGACGGATGCAGATTAGGCAGGTCGACATTGCAAATGAGGCAGGGATTTAAATATCCTGCACCTAATTTGCATAAAAATGACCGCCACATTTTGCTGACTCAGCACTTTGTCGGCAAAAAGCAGCAGTCTAGAGAGGGATCTGTCGTGAAAGAAAGCTTTTTTCGACAGATCCCCTATGCCTCCTGCAAGGAGGTTTACAGGATCTGTCGAAAAGGCTTTCTTTCTCGACAGATCCCCTAGACTGCCGCTTTTTGCTGACAAAGTGCTGAGTCGGCAAAACGATGGCCATTTTATGCAAATTAGTGCGATATTTAAATCCCTGCCTCATTTGCAATGTCGACCTGCCTAATCTGCATCCCTCTGCCGAGAGAGAGATGCAGTCTGGACATACCCTAAGGTGCTGCAAGACTATTGGTTGTTTTTTAAGTTTTTTCAATGCCAGTGTTCACCGGACGCAATGGTGATTATGGGGGGAAGATAACTTGAGGGATTCAGCTAGTCAAGTATCTCATAGCTTGCTTGATATGCAATTGGGAGGGATCCCACTTCCTCATTGGCTGGTTTAAGCCCCTCCCTAAGAACGGCTTAGCCAATAAACTATACTTCAGGCTTCAGGAAAGGGGGAAAACAACTTCATGTAAATGAAGGAATCTGGGGAGAGAGTCATTGAGATAGGACAACAAGGGAGAGGTTGGCTCTTCTCTGCCTTAGGAACCTGGTCATACTCTGGAAAGAGTTCCTGGCTCAGAAGGGTAACAAACGATTACACAGTGTGGAAGGGACGGCCGTTAGGCCCAAGGGGTGGAAAAAACAACTCCTTCTTCACCTTTGCATTTGTTTTCCTTCCTCGCAGGGGGCCCGAGGACATCTCTGGGAAGATAGGCGATGTCCTCAAGGAACTAGTTCAGCACCAGGACCTGGAGTCGCTCCAGCATTATTTACAAAAGGTACCACTCCCAACGCCAGGGCCTGGAACACCCAGACATGTGCCGGGCGCCTCCCCAAACAAAAACATGGCTTCCGCCCTGGGGAACACCCAAATCAGGGCTCCAGCCCAGCAAACGGCTCCACGATGTGGGCCTCAGCTAGCGCCACGTAAGTCAGGGACCAAAGCAGAATGGATGCGGATGGGACAGGAAGGACAAAGTGACAGTTGGGTCCTGTGGTGGCCGCTCTGTCAGGTCCAGACACATTCAAGTGGCTTACGATTACTCGGCGGCTTTTCCTCCCCTTCGGGTGGCATTCAGCCGGCTGGCGGCTCAGTCCCTGCAAACTGAGAGCTGAGGGGGAGGCCGTAAACACAGCCCTGCCTGAAGTAGTATCTAGAGACTCCTGCCCAGGAAGTCCCTTTCACTACGTAGTTCCGCCTGCAACCACTACTCTTCTCTGGTAATGGGGGAGGACCAGCAATTGTAACCAATCGACAGCCAGGAACATCCAGGCTACGTCTACACTGCAGGCTTCTTGCACAAGAACTATTTTACACAAGAGTTCTTGTGCAAAAGGTCTTGCACAAGAGCGCGTCCACGCTGCCATGTGCTTTTGCGCAAGAGATGTGCTTTTGCGCAAGAGCATCCATGGCAGTGTGGACGCTCTCTTGCACAAGAAAGCTCTGATGGCCATTTTAGCCATAGGGCTTTCTTGCGCAAGAACCCCCTATTGCCTGTCTACACTGCCTTCTTGTGGAAGAGCTCTTGCGCAAGAGGGCTTATTCCTCATGGGGAGAGGAATAACTCTTGCGCAAGAAGCCCTGTTTTCCGACGCTTTACTGTAAATTTACTTGCGCAAGAACGCGTGTGCAGTGTAGATGCTCCACAAGTTTTTGCGCAAGAACAGCTGTTATGCAGTGTAGACATAGCCCCAGATTTTTCTCTTCCGCGCACCATGCGAGCTTTGGTGGTGATGGAGAAAAAGGTTGGTTGGGCCGCTGGGGAACAGGGATGTAAAATCCCAGTCAGTTAACCAATTAAACGTTAGGTTGACCGAATGTTTAACCGACTAAGTGGGACCTCATTGCTCCTGGCTCATGGGGCTCCCGCGTCCAGCTCCCGTGCTGGGGTTGGGGCTGGTTCTGCCAGCTCCTGGCTCCTGCAGCAGCTTGCGATAAGCCTGTGCTGCCACAGACAGGGGCTGGAGCAGTCCCCTATCCACAGCAGGCAGGAAGCTGCTCCAGCCCTCTTTGGTTAACTGGAACCGGTAAGCATCCCCTAATACAGCTCATGCTTCCTGGTTAATATTTCACGTCCCTACTCTGGAGACGGAACCTTCATGTCTTGCCTCCCAGCACAGGTAGTGGCAGTACAAGTCAACTGTTGCATAAACCACGGCCTGGAAGGACCAGCCTCAGGGGCGGTTGTCTCCTCCCAGACTTTCAACCCCGACCTCTGCTGAGAGCGCCTGACCTTGCTTCCCGCTGGAGGCCAATGACAAAATGCTGTGTAGCCGCTGTGCCTACAGGCACCCACGGCTGTCCTTCCACGTGAGCCGGCCTAGGTCAAGACAATAGCAGCATTTTCCAGGAGGACCTAATCCCCATCCAGTGTGGCCATTAAGCTAGAGACTGGGGCTACGACTAGACTGCAGAGTTTTTGCGCAAAAACGGCCATTTTTGCGCAAAAACTCACGGAGCATTCACACTGCAAGCGTGTTTTTGCGCAAGGACATTTACAGTAAATCAGAAGAAGAGAGGGGTTTTTGTGGTATAGGTATTCCTCTTTCTACAAGGAATAAGCTTTTTTGCGCAAGAGCTCTTGCACAAAAAGGTGCATGTGGATGGGAAGCAGGGTTTTTTTTGCGCAAAACCAGCCTATCGGAAGACGCACAGGTGCCCTGGTGGCCATTCTGCGAATGGCAATCGGAGCTTTCTTGCGAGAATGTCCATGCAGTCTGGTTGCTCTCTTGTGCAAAAACAATTCGCTTTTCCGGAGCGCTTTTGCAGTGTGGACACGCTCTGGAGCACGAGCCTGCAGTCTAGACTTAGTCTGAGCTGGGTGGTTCTTCATCCGCAAGGAGGCCACGTCCGTTTGGGATTCCCCTGGCTCTGGACCACGTGCCACCGGCTCATTGTCTGCAAGCTGGACTGTCACTGGCTAATCTGTGGCTTGGTTTTGCAGGTCCTCTCCTGCCCATCCGGCGGGAGGACTCCCCCTTGCCATCCAGCCCTTACCTCATGCGGAACTTTCCTCGCTGTCTTGCAGGCTTTTAAGTCTTCCCTGCACCCGCTAGGGAAGCTGCTGAAGGCCCTGACGTTAGCTTTTCAGGCGACCTACTCTGGGATTGGGGCAAACAAGCACCTGCTGAACATGGCCCAAGAGGAGGTCAAGTACTACGCCAAGAAAATATGGGAGTTTTACCAGTAAGTCCAGCATGCACTTGGCTTCCATGCAACCGCCTGCTACAGAGCAATTCATTCCTTGCGGGGCTGGGCCCCGGATTATTGCTTCTAGCCTCTTTCCCCTGAAGTTAACTTCATATGAATCACTCTTTAGGCGGTCAGGTGTACGACCTAGGTAAGCCCGTATCCAGCCCTAGGAAGATAGCATGTGCCAGCCTGGATTGGATGCATGGTCCAGCTAGACAATTTCTTACCTCTGGCAGTGGCCAGCCACAGTCACTTCAGAGGAAAGGGTGAGAAATGCTTTAGCAGGCAGATGGGGGTGGGAGGGGGGGGGGGGGTAATTTGCCCCCAAGAAATCTCATGAACTATAGTTGAAGGAAGAGCTACAAGTTAAATCTGCCTGGTCCTGGAGTGGTCCTGAATAAGGGAATTTGCCAGACTGGGGAGGTCAGACATCAGGGCTCTCCCCGGGGTTCCAGGAGAATCCAGAGGCCTGACCTCCTCTGGCCCACCTGCCTGGCTCTGCTGCCTCCAGACACTCCCAGGTCTCTGCTCCCTGACTCTGACCCCTTGCAGGACGGCAGCTGAACCTGGGGTTCCATGCCCCAAGGTTACTGCCCCTGAAAGCTGCCACCTATCAGCTCTGCTCCCAGGCACTCTCAAACTTTGCAGCTGGGCTCTCTGGTCTAGCAACATCTGTGGTCCTGCCGAACTGCGGATGTTGCTGGATCAGAGAGTCCTGGACGAGAGAGGTTCAACCTGTACTTTGGAAAGTGGCGATGGAAAAAAATCTGTCTTAGTCAACAGACGTGTTTCCTGTATTCAAGGGTGCATCTATACACACTCAGGACTTCAAAAAGGCATTACTTTTACTCCTGTGCAATGGGTAAGAGCCAACACAATTTGCAGAACAGGCGGGATTCTATTCCTTCTTGGGCATCATCAGACTGGCTTGCTAATATCCAGTTGGTTAGTCCTGGTCTACACTACAGTGAAAAGTCGAATTAAGATGCCAACTCCAGCTATGTTAATGACGTAGCTGGAGCTGACATATCTTAAATTGCATCCACACAGCTGGAGGCTCTTTTCATCTTCCCTTACTCCTCACAAAAAGAGGAGTACTGGATGCCTACGGGGGCTGCCCTCAGCGTTCGATTTAGCGGGTCTATACTAGATCCGCTAAATCGAACGCCAGAATCTCGATCTCAGCAGCGTCGATCTTCCATGTAGTGTAGACACTGAACCCACTGAACAGAAAATGGTGGCGTGGCCTATGTTTCTCTTCAGAACCTTTCTTACTGGTGGTGTGAGAGAGGAAGAACTCAGCTTGACTGGCTCCAGCTTAACTGGCAGCCAACCAACTAACTAACCCCTCTAACAGGAACTGGAATGGGGGTCACCAAATGAAATGAATTGGTAGCAGGTTTAAAACAAACAAAAGGAAGTTTTTCTTCACGCAGCACACAGTCAACCTGTGGAACTCCTTGCCAGAGGATGTTGTGAAGACCAGGACTTTAACAGGGTTCAAAAAAGAACTAGATAGATTCATGGAGGTTAGGTCCATCAATGACTATTAGCCTGGATGGGTAGGGATGGTGTCCCTTGCTTCTGTTTGTCAGAGGCTGGGAATGGCTGACAGGGGAGGGATCATGCGATGATTCCCTGTTCTGTTCACTCCCTCTGGGGCACCTGGCACTGGCCACTGTTAGCAGACAGGACACTGGGCTAGATGGACCTTTGGTCTGTCTCAGTCTGGCCGTTCTTATGGGCTAGGAAATATTGAGGATTCCTTATGGATGCTTGCAATGCAAGTCATCTGTTGTGAGCTGACACTAGGCCTACAAAGTGTCTTCAAGTATTAAACCCCTTCCCACCAGAGGTTTCTAGGCAAAGCATGGGAGCCCCCCATCCAGAGCTCTAAATTAATCCTCCAGAACAAGTCATTCCACCTTCAACAAAGTATCCACTGATTCTAGTGCACTAAGTAAGCCATTTGCATCCCCGGTACTGTCACTGTTATACCTGCCCATTTGGGGGAAAGGAAAGAGGAGAGGATGTGGCTAATGCTAATTAATAAACGACTGAGTGACCTTTGAAAAGGAGTCGCTAAATCTTCATTCCTACTTGCTTTGCAGAGGTTTACTTCATCTGGCATTGGAGCAGAAAGGCCAACCACCCGCGGAGACAGAAGACAGAGAGAAAAGGTGGCTGAGATGAATGGTCATTTGGTTTTAAATCGATCAAAGTTGTTTCACCTCTTCCACAGAAACATCAGGCCTGGAGACCATCCTGTTTCCTAGCTTTCGGTTGCTACGATACAGCCAAATCGCTGGTGCAGATGAGCTGAGGAGGGAAACTGTTCTAACAAATTTTCACCTCAGGTCCCACTGTAGGGTACATCTACACTGCATGGGTATTTCAGGATCCCAAAATAGCTACCCCACGTCTACACAAGCCACCCATTATTTCAAAATATTTTTGGAAATAACGGGCATGCTGTTTCACCATCCCAGTAAACCTTGTTGCACAAGGATTAAGGCACGGCTCGAAATGGCGCCTTATTTCGAAATTTGGCACTGTGTAGACGCGCCATATTTCAAAATAAACTCTTTAGGAATAAATGCAAAATAAGATACGCAATATGCACAGCACAAATTGCGCATCCTATTTCGAGTTTAGGGTGCTGTGTAGACGCACCCTCGGGGACTAGACACCCTGTTAGTGCTGACGTGGGATGTGAGTTCAGGAGACACAACTGTGACACATGAAGGAAAGAAAGCCTCTCCCAGGATCACAATGAGTCACCAGGTTGAGTGTTGCTGTATGTGGGGGCTAAAGCGATGAACGATTCTTTCCTGAGTAGTCCATGTTCTGCAGACATGTCATGACTCTGATCTTAAATACCATGAATGTTTTATTGTTTATTGGCCACAAACTTATCCTGTCACAGAACTGGACTCCAGGAAGGTGGGAGTGGGTGGGAGAGATGTACACGTCCTTAAGATTCCATACGTAGACCCTTACCCTTGTGTCCTGTGTGGACATGGCCTTTAACAGACAGATGCCGACCATCAGTGGGGCTCATCTTTGCTTTCCTGTGTACTGAGTACAGATGTGGTCTCCTCACCTCAAAAAAGATATTTTGGCCTTGGAAAGGGTTCAGAAAAGGGCAACTAAAATGATCAGGGGTTTGGAACAGGTCCCATATGAAGAGAGGCTAAAGCGACTGGGACTTTTCAGTTTGGAAAAGAGGAGACTGAGGGGGGATATGATAGAGGTATATAAAATCATTAGTAGTGTGGAGAGGGTGAATAAAGAAGTTATTCATTAGTTCCCATAATATAAGAACTAGAGGATACCAAATGAAATTAATGGGTAGCAGGTTTAAAAGTAATAAGCGAAAGTTCTTCTTCACACAGTGCATAGTCAACCTGTGGAACTCCTTGCCAGAGGAGGCTGTGAAGGCTAGAACTATAACAGAGTTTAAAGAGAAGCTAGATAAATTCATGGAGGTTAGGTCCATAAAAGGCTATTAGCCAGGGGGTAGGAATGGTGTCCCTGGCCTCTGTTTGTCAGAGGCTGGAGATGGATGGCATGAGACAAATCGCTTGATCATTGTCTTCAGTCCACCCCCTCTGGGGCACCTGGCACTGACCACTGTCGGCAGACAGGATACTGGGCTAGATGGGCCTTTGGTCTGACCCAGTACGGCCGTTCTTATGTGCTTATGTTTCTCTCCACCTCAGTGACCTGAATGCATACAGAGTGATTCTGCCTCTCATCCTGCCCTGTTTCTACCCGGAGCTCTTCATGCTGTACATGCTCTACCATGAGAAGGAAGATGACCTCTACTGCCAGGGGATTGTGGACCTGAGTTTATTTCCTGATGTCAAGCTGCTGGAGTTTCTGGACGTACAGAAGTGAGTAACGTAGCACTGAACGAATCCCCTGAAACAGGTGGGAGAACACTCAGCAGGAGAAAGTTCTGATGGGTGTGGGAAGCAAGAACTCGCCACTGGACCCATGATTAGTGCTAATACAGGTTGAACCTCTCTAGTCCGGCACCCTTGGGACCTGGCCGGTGCCAAACCAGAGAATTTGCCGAACCATGGGAGGTTGATATTGTCTAGCAGCATTACCAACACTGCCACTGATTACTGGGATTTTAGAAAACATTTTGGAGTGTAAGTGAGAGCTAAAAAACACACCGAACACTGAGAGCCAGGACTGGTGGCTGTAAACAAACTGTATTGGAGTGTGGAAAACTTGGACACATCCATGATAAGTGGACATCTTGCTAACTAAAATCATGCCGGACTACAGAGGTTTCTGGTCCAGAGAGTGCCGGACTAAAGAGGTCCAACCTTCTTTCTGGATGTGTCTCTTTTTAGCAACAGTCTTCCAGTTGCTTTCCCAAGTGAATGGTTGATTTCAAGTCAGAAGGATCCGACAAGGACATATGGAGAGTGGTGACTTAGAATTGACAGGACCAACACACTTTGACATAAGCCTGATTCTCCACTCTCTTACCACGAGTTATTAAGCTGGGGTCATGCCTTTTGGTTCATTTAACCCAGCCATTTCTGGTTCTAAATCAGTGCTAGAGTAGAGAATGAGAACTCACGAGTTGATGCCCGTGGTTCCACAAGCTCTTGCTCTTGCTCAGGGCGAGTGGGTGAGAGAGAATCTAGGATCTAACATGAGGATGAAGTAGAAAATCTGCCATCACAACTGCTCTGTCTTTGATCTCATTTCAGGCACCTATGGCCCCTCAAAGATCTCATCCTAACGACCAACCAGGTAAGTAGCAATACTGGGATAGAACCACAGGCCAGGTCTACACTAGTCCTGGCAGTTTGGCTTAAGGTACACAACGCCAGCTATGTAGAATATGTAACTGGAGTTGGCTTACTTTAAGCCGAGCTTGGACGCATCCGCACAGTGGAAGGCCGACTAGAGCAAATGCTCTCATTAGCTTCACTTACTCCTTGCCCTCTGAGTTTGATTTAGCAAGTCTTCACTAGATTCGCTAAATCAAACTCCAGAAGATAGATCACAGCAGCGGTGATATTCCATTTAGTGTGGACAAGGCCTCCGAGCAAACTGGGATAGCTCAGCTAACGGTAGTGAAACCACTTAAATTAACGAGGCCATGCAGAATTACAGCAGCCGAAGATCTGGGCCTTTGTATTTAGGTTTGTTTCAGACAACTCTCATATCAAGAGCAGATCGTGGACACCAGACACAAGAGATGCTGGATACAGAAAGGCTATGAACAATGGATTTCCCGTATTCTCAGTAAAAGCTCTAGCTTAAAAGTACAAGTCACTTCCATGCTATTGCAGGGATTCACTAGCTGGTGTTATGGTGGCTCCTGGAGCCCCCATTTTCTTCCTGTCCTAAATAGGTGCATGGGGTTACTGCATGATATAAAACATCTGTATTCCAATCTAGAGGCCAAATTTGAAAATTTGGCTTGAGCGCAAGCCTGAGCCAAGCACAGCCGCCCTGAGAGTTGTCTTTGGGACTTGCCTGACCCAGCCTTGTCAATGCCACCATCTCCTCTTTGGGACTCGGCCTGGTGGGAGCTCCCGGGCCCATGGTCATTCTCCAGCTGCCTCCTTGCCGTGGGCATCAGGCTGGCGACTGAGCGCCCGGCTCCTGCCATTTGTGGCCATCTTGCACCGAGTGCCACAGAGACAAGACGCAGGGTTTCTCACCACTTCCTCGGTGAACACATCGCAGCAGAGGGCAGTGCCTGTTGGGAGTGGGGATCTCCGCCGTCACCAGCCCCAGAGGCAGGAGGGGGTGATCAGCTGCCCCTAGCCTGAGAAGGTCGGGCAGGGCTGGGCTCAGGTTAGGTTGCAATGCTCTGCTCCATGGGCGGCTGCATTTCATCAGTGAACAAACTGGTGCTGATAATGTCCTCGGGGAGGAAAGACAATCCATAGAAATGGCTGAATAAAGGGGTTTCAAAGACACCCTAAACTGCCCAAATGACAGCACCAGCACAGAGCAAGTGGGTAAGCGAATATCTTTGGCCAACATCCTAAACCGGGGTTGGGAATAAACCAGCGGTGGTTAGCCCCTGGTGGGCCGCCCCTATATTTACCTGCACTTGTGCAGGTATGGGTGATTGCCACTCCCATTGGCTGTGGATCGCCGTGCCTACCCAATAGGAGCCGTGGGAAGAGGCTATATAAAGCCGAGTATCTCTTGCATGCGCTCCATTAGAATTAGGACTAGCCAAAAGTGTTTTAACAGAAATTTGGGAGTTTGATTAAATATTTTGTGAAGTATCTTTTCTTCACTGGGGAGGAGGGGAATGGAGGGAAATCAACATTGTCCATGGAAAAAGAAGTATTATGGCCAAACACCACTTTCCGCGGCTCCCATTGGCTGGGAATGGCAATCCATAGCCTACGGGAGCTGCAATTGCCTATCCCTGCAGCGGTACAGGGAAATATAGCAGCAGTGGCCCGTCAGGGGCTAACCCTGGGAAACTGGATCTGGTATTTGCTCACCTCTGGGCTGGTATTTGCCCACCTCTGTCCTAAATGATGGTAGCGACAAAAAGAGGGTGAGCTAATATCTGTTTGGCGCCTAATATCTGTGGCTCGATAGCTTGTCTTTCTCACCAGCAAACGTTGAAGCGAGCAGTAATAGTTGGCCGCAATGTTTCAATATGGCCGCCAACATGGCACTGAACCAGAAACGGGGGGGGAAGGGTGGCACACCTGTCAAAAGAACACGGTGATGAAAGCTATCGAGCCATTTACTACTAAAGCGATGACTCCCCCACCTTCTGTGTCTCATTCTCTGGGATCCACACCACGAGAGCAACCTGCGCACTAACGCAAACGTTCGTCTTCCTTTCAGAGACGTTCTCTTGTCAAAGACAAATGCTTCCTGTCGGCTACGGAATGTCTGCAAAAGTTGATGTAAGTGACCCTCTGTGATTTCCTATTTATGACTAAGGAGGGCTGGCTGACGTGGTGGTTTGGATATCTGAGGTCAATCTGTGCTAGCCCTGGGGAGAGCTTTCCAAAAAAACCCATTGCTTTGGACTCTAGGTGAGGGATTAATGCTGCGAGCTAGAAAGGAAAGATCTATTTGTGTGCAGCCACAATGGGGAGGGATCTCCTTTCCCTCATCTTGAAGCTTGGAAGCCCTCCTAAGTCTTGTCTGAGGTAACGCAACTGGTCTTCTGCCTTCCAAGACGGAGACGCTCTCACTCTGCTTTTGAGGACTGACATTTCTCGCCTCTTAGATGGGCAGCACTGGAGCGTGTCTCTTTATCTTGGCAGCACGACTGTGGACCCCCGGGAGAAGCTGGAGATCCTACAGAAGACGTATGAGGAGATAGAGGGCACCGTGTCACGCGTCACGGAGAGGGACTACAAACTCCCCATGGATGACCTGTTGCCGCTGTTGATGTATGTTGTATCGCGGGCGAGGTAAGAGAGCTTCACGTTGACTGCTTCTAATATAAAGCCGAGTATCTCTTGTGCGTGCTCCATTAGAACGAGGATTGGCCAAAAGTGTTTTAATGGAAATTTGAGAGTTTGATTAAATACTTTGTGAAGTCTCTTTTTTTCACTGGAGAGGAGGGGGAGTGGAGGGAAATCAACATTGTCTGTGGAAAATGAAGTATTATGGCCAAACCCTTGAAACTTAGATTTGGAGGTGCAGTGCCTGATGGGAGTTGTAGTTCAGTTGCCTCATGTCCTTACCCTCCATTGTCAAGGCTCCCTGGCCGGAATACATTTTTTATGGGGAACAGCCAAGAGGTAATGCCATGGTGCATCATGGGAGATGTAGTCTGCCAGGGAGCCTGACATATAGAAGAGAACGGAGGCAGGAAGCAGCTGAACTACAACTCCCATGAGGCACTGGCAGTCTTCTCAAACTTTTCCGTTGTGGGTGGAAACCTGTGACAAAGGAAAGGCTTTGGCCAGCTGGAATTATGAAGTCTCTGTTGGCCCCTGAAAATCCCCACACTGCATCGCAAATGGAAAAGGCCCGCTGTTCAACCTCGCGGCCTATGCCCTCAGTAGCGGCAGTGATACGAAAGCTGCTGTAGTTAATAGAGATGTGAACGGTTACCCGATAAGCATCACCCTGGACAGGTGACGCTTACTGGGAAACGTTTGACCATTACCTGGGAACAGCTCCTTGCCTGCAGTCTGCCGTGGGCAGAGAACTGCTCCGGTTCCGTGGGACCGGAAGCAGCCGGGTGGGAGTAGCCCCTGCCTGTAGTGTGAGGGTTGCTCCAGCCCATCCCCCACATTCAATCAGTTAACTGGTTAAACTTAACATATAACCAGTTAACTAATTAAACAGGATTTTCATTCCTAGTAATTAAGGCTCCTGACTAGGGAGGGGGAGAACTGAGCTGTGTTCCTGTGTGACTTTGGCCACTCAGACACTCTCTGGGCCTCTGTTCTAGTCTGTAAAATGGACCCAGCTTCCTACCTTGCTGGGGTGTTGGGTCTCATTCATGGCCATAAGGAATTCGGAGTGTGGGTGTCACTCAGATGCCTAGAAATGAAGCTTTCCTGGTACAGAAGTCAGTCGTAAATGCCCAATTTTACAGGAGACACCATCAGCCTGTGCTGTCCTCATCAGCACTGAAAGAGCCTGCTCAGATTCACTAAGAAGGGTGCTGCCCTTTTCGGTGAGGTTTTCCAGGTGCGCTCTCTCCATGCCTCTGCGCTTCCTGGTTCCGCTGCGGGCCCCTATTGTGCTTCCCAAGAAAAAGCAAGACACTTTGGGAGTCTCAGATTCTGGTCCTTTGGCCTAGGATGGGAAACAAGGGGTCGTACATTTCACAAGCCTGCCCCCCAACCGAAATGGAAACAAAGAGCATTGTCCGTCAAACGCAGATGGGGAAGTGGAGGCGTTCAGTGTTCGAAGGTGCTGAACATCCAAAAGATTAGGTATTTTGCAGATCCAAAAATCTCACCCCACTAGCTCAAGGTCACAGAGGGAGTTGGCTCTAAGAATTAGACATGGGTTCTTGTCCCAGTTCTTGCACCTAGCCCTGTTTATTGGATCATCACTAGGCTGTAGGGAAGGTACATACTCATTCCAAGGTATTGGTGCCTGAGGAGTCATTGGAAGGATGGCCACTACTTTTGTTTTCTAGAATACAGCACCTAGGAGCTGAGATACATCTGATCAGAGATCTGATGGATCCTACCAATGAAGGAGGGATGTACGACTTTCTGCTAACAGCACTGGAGGTAAGATGGAACGTAAGAACGGCCAGACTGGGGCAGACCAAAGGTCCATCTAGCCCAGTGTCCTGTCTTCTGACACTAGCCAAACCAGGTGCCCCAGAGGGGATGAACAGAACAGGTAACTAACTATCAAGTGATCCATCCCCTGTTACCCATTCCCAACTTCTGGCAAACAGAAGCTAGGGAAATCACCCCTGCCCATCCTGGCTAACATCTATTGAAGGACCTATCCTCCATGAATCAATCTAGTTCTTTTTTGAAGCCTGTTATATTCTTGGCCTTCACAACATCCTCTGGCAAGGAGTTCCACAGGATGACTGTGAGTTGTGGGAAGAAAAACTTCCTTTTGTTTATTTTAAACCTGCTGCTTGTGAATTTAATTCTTGTTATGAGGAGTAAACAGTACTTCCTTATTCAATTTCTCCACATCAGTCATGATTGTATAGACCTCGATCATATTCCCCCTTAGTCATCTCTTTTGTTCTGAGCTGTTTCAAGAATTTGTAACAAAGTTAGATTGTAACGGGCAAGTCTCGCTTAAAGAGGAAGAAACTTTAAGGGCGCTGTTGATGGAAGGAGATGCGGGACAGCTGACTAGCAACTATTTTATCAGATTCTAAAGTGGTTCCTGTTCGCATGAATGACTTTTTTTTTCTTCAAAACTGGGGTCTGAAAGAACTTCCTTCCTTCTTGCCAGGAATCCGGGGGTGATGGTGGAGAAGTGCTGCTCCTAGATCAGGGCTACTCAACTTTGGAAGCCCCAGGGGCCACAGTGATACACAGTTGAGGGCTGCAACTTAAGTGTGGTTGCATAGACATGCAAATAGATATGCAAATAGATGCAAATAGCTGCTGTCACACTGACGGGCATGAATACAAAGATTAAGGCAAGATGACACCACACGCAGGCCCCATTTAAGTCAGTTCTGCTGATATTAACAAAATGCAATAGTCACCCAATTTCCACCCATAGGACAGCACTTTTAATGAGCAACGACAGGCCAGGAATTTAACTACTAAAATGCATATCGACAGAAGACCATTACATTGACTCACCATTGTGGAGTGTGTTCCCAGTGGAGGCCACGTTCAAAGGATCCCACCTGCGGGCCGCATGTTGAGCCCTGTATAAACCCAAACCGCCCCGCAGGCCGCCAGTAAACGGGCCGCATGTTGAGTAGCCCTGTCCTACAGCATTGACTGATCAGCCTGTAGGGTGAGTTGAGTAGAACAGAGGAGTCACTGGCTGTAGTTGCAGCCAGGGAGATATTGGTGGATCACAGTCTGCTCATGAATGTGGTGTGTAGCTCTTGATCGTTAAACAATTCTCTCTCCTTACCCTGTTGACCAGCTCCAGAGCGGACATGTTTAATGTGCCGCTTTATAGCACCCAGCTCTCCTCTGTTTGCCGTCGAGAGGTGCTCTGGCCTCAGTGGGCACATGGGAGACCAGAATTTTGTACAAATGGGGCCAGACTTCTCCTGACGGGTTCTACCCTTTCTTCCCCAGTCATGTTACGAGCACATTCAGAAAGATATGAGGCTGCATCCAAGGGAGAACTGGCATGTGGCACGTGATCTTTGACTTTCCCAATCCAGAGGAGATCTTCACGCACTTTGACGACCGAACACTGTTAGGAGATGAAGAGGCCAACGGAGAGACCGCCTTCGAGTTCACTTTCCAATGGGAAGAATGTTGCTTGATTCTCAACGCAGTGTTTCTTTCTTTCTTTGACGTACACAACAGCTAGCACCTGGACTTGCAGGGTGCGTCTACACAGCAGGGCTTCACTCGAAATAAGAAATGCTAATTGAGCCACATCAATTGCGTAGCTTATTTCAAAAGAGCTTACTTCAAAATTGGGAGCATCTACATAGCACTTATTTCGAAACAGAGCTCTCTTCCTCCGACTTCCCTTACTCCTCGTACAACAAGGGTTACAGGAGTTGGAGTAAGAAGTCCTCCAGCTTGACAGTATTTTGACACTATTTCGAAATACAGGAGGCCCCCGAGATGCGACCGCTCGAGTTCTGACCCCCCACACTTACAACCATTTTTGTAAGTGTGGAAGGGGCCAAAAACCCCCAGCTTATGTCCTCGGCCCGCATTTACGACAGCGCATGGCGCCTATTGTAAATGCAGGTTTGAGTTACGATGCCCCTGACTTGTGATGCTTCCCCGGGAATGGATCGCATCACAAGTCAGGAGCCTCCTGTAACTACCTGCTGCGTAAACGCGGGCTAAGTTATTTCAAAACAACACTAATTATTTCAAAATAATGTTGCTGTGTAGATATACCTGTAGGCTGCAAGCATCGTCACAAGGAGCAATATTTGTCGTTAGCCTCCGTCTTCTGCCTTTGATGAACCTTGGACCAGCGCTTCTCTGACACACAGTTAAAGCAAAATTTGGTTTTCATTCTACCACCCACACCATTACAACCCACCTATAATCCACACTGTTGGATAGCGGCCTTAAATCTTCCATTTTCAGCTTGCGTTCTGGGCAAAACCCTGGCTGTCCATCTTTCAGAATCAACCATTTTGAGGCCTTTGCCAAAAAACTTCGCACCTTGCAGATCAATCCTGGTTTTCTTCATTTTACAAGCCTGCCTCTGCCCTGGGACCTCATTCCTCTTGCTCCTGTTTTGTTGCTTGCATTTATTTTGCAAGGCCAAAAATTTCTGGGGGAGGAAATTGTACAAAAAACCCTCAATCCAAAAGGTAACAGATCTGCTTTGCATGCACGGTCCTGTCTGATGGACTCAGCTGCAGACAGGAGATCCTTTTTCATTTTCCCCCAGGACCTCTTCCCACAGAAGTGAAAGCAATGTGCTTATATAGCAGAGCAGAAGGATCTTGCCACGGCAAATCCCCTCCGTGCTCTTACTGTTGCATTTTAAAGCTGCTATTAACTAACTTTGATGTTTATAGTATTTCAGCTGTAAATGATACATATTGGAACACCCTCCTGAATCATTGAACCTCAGGGATGATCTTACTCCAACTTCCCTGCCTTGTGCAGATCGGTGCCTGACTCAGTTTACCTGGCATACATGGCACAAGGGGAAACAGACCTCTGTCATGCTGCAGGACAATTCATTAAAACTAACGGGGGGTCTTGCACGAAAGGTCCCGAGGAAAAACAGTGATCTACTTTTAAAGACAGCAGTTCATGCTGACATGGCACCTTACTAACTCATAGGGGTACACATCTGACCTATTATTTCTGTGGTGATTTTTTTTAATTATAAAGGCAAACTGTATATACAGACACACACTGAAATACACTAAATATGAATTTCTGAGCTGCACTTGAGAATGAAAACTATATGTTTTAGAATAATTAAACGGTGGATTTTAACCTGAATATTTCCAAGATGGTCAACTGTCTGATATTGCAATGACATAAAAGTATTGACTGTATCTACAGACTGCTTCTAATTATCATTATTATTGTGTTTTGAACTGTACAGGGGATGCAATTGTTAATATATTGATTTGGGGCTGTGTTTTTCTTACAGGAACTTTGTATTTAAATAAACCTGTGAATTTTTTAAAAAGGAAAGTCTCCAGCAATGATTTCAAGGATTTTGTGGCCCTTTTGTGTTCTGTTTCCTTACTGCTCAGGGGGTGTTTCCGCTCAGAATCCGGCTTTTATTTTGAAAAACCAATAGATCCTTTGACTTCATTCTCAGGCTGGAGCAAAAATATGGAGGTTTGCAGATTAAAGGTTTCCAGAGTGTAACTTAAAACCGGTCTTCCTGGCAGCCCATCAACACCTCTGCATTACTGAGAGAGGAGGAGAAAATTATATTGGCACTAAGGGTACGTCTACACAGCAACGTTTTGACATAACTAGCGTTAGGTCAAAATAACTTAGTCCATAGCTACACCGTTGGCAGTTATTTCGAAATAATGTCGAAATACTGTCGAGCTGGAGGACTTCTTACTCCGACTCCTGTAACCCTCATTGTGCGAGGAGTAAGGGAAGTCGGGGGCAGAGTGCTCTAGTTCGAAATCAGTGCTGTGTACATGATCCCAATTTAGAAAAAAGCTATTTCAAAATAAGCTACGCAGCTCCAATTGTGTCACTTATTTCAAGTTAAGCCCTGAAGTGCAGACGCTCCCTGAGTTGGCTCAATCAGCCGAAGGCAGTAGAAATGCTAATTCAATCACCCCACGACATCACTGTGCTACATAAAGCCATAAGTATTAGCCACGTGTTTAAAGCGGGCAGCGGAGGGATAGCCAATACACAGGCACCCCGGCAGAAGGCAGGATAAAGGGCGCTCTGATGGCAAGGTGGTGGGGCATGGCCTACAGGATAGAGCAGTTACCTGCGGAGAGCAAAGTGGTAGGTTCTAGCTCTGTCCTTCCTCCAACTCTGGTAGTGGAGGGATAGCTAATACACAGGCTGCCCTGGCAGAATAAAGGGCAGTCTGGTGGTGGGGTGTGGCCTAGGGGATAGGGCATTTGCCTGGGAAGGGCAGGGTGCCAGGTTCTAGTCTCCCCCCAACTCTGACAGCAGAGGGATAGCCAATACACTAGCTGCCCTGGCAGAAGACAGGATAAAGGGAGCTCTGAAGGTGAGGTGGTAGGGCAGGTTCCAGTGTGGGATAGGGCACTTGCCTGGGGAGGGCAGGGTGGCAAGTTCAAGACAGTGTGGCTGGTCACAGTGAGCCAGTACTCCATTTCTCCCCCCCCCCCGAGTTCAATGCTCTAACCACTAGATAACACAGCCTTCATTTTCCTCTGTATCCCTCCAAGAAAAGACAGGTACAGGCGAATTAGAGTGGTCCCCATTTAGTTCACAGCCCACAAATGGGGTATGTTCCAGGGGGAAAAACTTACTTTTCATAATGGGTGGGCACCCCGTTTGCCTCAAATGGGGAAAGCCTCCACTTTGTCTAGTAGTGGACCCTATGCACCACTGGCCAGTTGGCCAGGTCAATCAGGGGATGTCTATACTGCAGAGTTTTTTCGGAAAAACGGGATGGCAAGGGGGGCACAGGGAAGGGGCAGGGGCATCGCTTGGGGGGCAGGCGGAGGGGGAATGGGCATAGCAGGGGGAGCAGGAGAGTGGTAGGCAGGAGGATCAGCAGCAGGCGGGTGTGCCAGCCTTTCTCGCATGACGGCACACGTTATTGCACCACTGCATGAGCTGGTCCCACGCGCGGTCCGCCACTCTGCATCCTCGCAGATCTTCTGCGCCAGGGTCTGCTGCACGTCAGGCAGGATGCTGATATGCTGCTGCATCAGGTCTTCATGGACCCTGGCACGCTTGAGAGTCCCCCGGGCTCTGGTGGCGTGGCTCGCCCCTCAGTCCCGATTGTGGAGGACACAAAGAGGGGGAGGTGGTCAGTCATCCCTGCGGACACTGTCCCTGAGGCCGTGCCCACCTCTGTGATCAGCGACCAACAGTCCTCGGGGAAGAGGAGGGGGATGTCCTGGGAGCAAGGCCATGTGTGGGCAGCACAGCAGGCCCTGCCTCACAGGGGCCCTGAGGTGCCATGGGGACCTGCCCCCCATCCCCCGGCCCATGGACAAGCAGGCAAGGGAAGCATCCAGCCACAGTGGAATCCCCCATGGGCGGCAGAGGAGCCAGGAGCAGCCTGGCCCTCCCTGGGGTCGCTCGCACACACACCTGGGCACACGGCCTGGTCCTCCATGGAGTCCGCACACACACCTGCAGGCACACAGCCTGATTCTCCCTGGGGTCCGCACACACACACCTGGGCACACGGCCTGGCCCTCTGGGGCCCGCACACACACCTGCGCACATGGCCTGGTCCTCCCTAGGGTCCGCACACACACCTGGGCACATGGCCTGGCCCTCCCTGGAGTCTGCACACACACCTGGGCACACAGCCTGGCCCTCCCTGGGGTCCGCACACACACCTGGGCACACGGCCTGGTCCCGTGGGACCAGTAGTCCCCCTGAGCAGCATTGGTTGGGGTGGAGCAGGAGAGAGAAAGGCGGGGGATGGGGCAGAGGGAGGTTGTCCTGGTCCCTTCCCAGGCTGGGGTAGGGGGCCAGGAATGCGGCATGCAGCAGCTGGGCTGCCCAGTCGGACCAGGAGCCCAGCACATCCTAGTGCGGCTGCCTGGCTTAGCAGGGAAGAGGGGAGGGGAGGGGGAGACGGTGGCCAGTCCAGGGGTGGAGGGGGCAGTAGCAGGGGGGCCAGATATGACCTCCCCTGATCCAGCAAAATCCCTCATCTGGGACCGGTCAGGCCCTAAGGATGCCAGACCAAGGAGATCCAACCTGTAGATCAGGGGTGGGCAATAATTTTTAATGAAAGGGCCACTCCAAGATTTTGGCAAGTGGTCAAGGGCTGCACTTCTGTGGAGTGGGTGTGGGGTCTGGGACAATAAGTGGGGTGTAGAAGGGAGCTTGCAATAGAGGACTGGGGTTCAGGAGGGAGTGGGGGGTCTGAGAGAGAGTTTGGGTGAAGGAGGGGGTTATGATCTGGGGTAGGGGTTTGGGGTGCGTGGTTCAGGAGGGGTTATGGGTGCAGGAGAGGATTCTGGTCTGGGGTGTAGGAAGGGCTCGAGGGTCTGGGACGTAGTTGTGACCTGGAGAAGGTGGGGAGAGGGGATACAGAGGGTTTGGGTGGTGGCCTGGGGCAGGTAGTTCAGGGGAGATAGTGCGGTGCCAGAGGCAGGCTGTGGCTGGGAGGCACTTACCTAGGTGGCTCCCAGCCAGCAGCCCTGCAGGAACCTGAGACAGGCCCCCTGCCTGTGTGCTGGGTGTGCTGCTCCATGTGGCTCTGCTCCAGCACAGGAAGGGGGAAAGAAGTGAGGTGCGGGGGAAGCTGGAGTGAGGAGGTTTCATTCGCTGCCCCTGCCTTCAGCAAAATTTCTCAGCACCTGGAACCTGGCCAATGGGAGCCGAGGGATTTTGTTAGGGGGCGGGGACAGCACGCAAAGCTTTCTCCTCCCTGCTCAGACTGCATAGACATTAGCAGCCTGCTGTTTAAAGCGGCTGCAGCTGCTCTGTAGCGAGGGTGGCGGTGAGGCAGCCGCGTGCTGGATCTGGCAGCTTGGTGGGCCACCTCTGGCCAGCCCCTGCTGTAGATTATTTTTGCCAGATGGTTAACCTGCAGGGTTTCTAGAAAGCATGTATTGATTTAGTTTAGTAACCTAAGTCCAGTATCTTTACAATCCGCTCTTAGCCTTTGATAAATCTGTGTTCACTGCAAATATCTCAGTGCGGTGGTATTTACACAGCAGCTGCCCCTCAGTAGCCTCCAACAATCTCGTGCACATGCAGTCTCCTTGGGCACAGCCGATCCGGTATTTCTGTGAGTAGCTGGTGACAGGGCAGGTTTCAGTGGGGCTTGGGGTACATCTGTGACGTGGCAAAGCAAAGAGAGGGCTGGCACAGTCCTCGAGGGAATGTTTGGGTGGCTCATGGCGCTAAAAGCCCACTCAATACCACCAAAGCTCACTTCCTGTCTGGCAAGCCCAGGGTAGCGCTCAGCCTGGACACGCTCAGGAAGTGCCACTGTGGCAACAGCCAGTAGAGATCTGAGGGAAAATTTGTGATTAGATTAACAAAGGTCCAGGGTGCTCATTTGACAAGTCAAATAATGAGCAGTTGCGCCGATTCTGTTGTGAATACAGCCTCTTCCCGACTTACGAACCGGTTATGGACCAAGCAATTGGTCGTAACTCGGTTTGTTCGTATGTTGGACCCCATAGAGTTACACATGACCGCGCTGTTCGAAAGCGTGGATCACGGTCGTAACTCGGGGTCCGCCATTTACGACAGCTTCAGTCGTAAATGCGAACGGTCGTAAGTTGACTGTTCGCCACTCGGGGACCGGCTGTAATCTTTCCCGGACTGCTTCATCCTAAACATGAGAGGAAATCCACGTTGTAGTTTGAGTTACACACACTCAATGGGAGCTGGAAATGCTCAGTAGCAATTGGAACGTTTCAGGACTGGGTGCTTACTGGACTCAAATTTGCTTTCACACTAGTGAAAAAACAGGCACAACTTCACTGAAGTCAATGGGATTCCAGCCCTGTGACTGAGATCCTATTCAAGCCTCATGAATCCGCTGCCCATTCAAGGAGATAATGAAGGACACAAACAGTTGCCTTTGGCCGTATGACAAAGCAAAGCTTGTTCAGTGCCAGGTGTGAACTGTTCCTAGCTTGATCATTGTTCAAACATGGCAACTTTCCAGTCTTAAGAGAGGCTTTCAGAACCTCTTCTTGAGCTTGTGCAATTTCCAGACAAAAGTCAGCTGAAATAAAAGACAGGACTATGCAGCACTTTAAAGACTAACAAGATGGTTTATTAGGTGACGAGCGAAAGCTCATCACCTAATAAATCATCTTGTTAGTCTTTAAAGTGCTGCATAGTCCTGTCTTTTGTTTCAGCTAGACCAAACTAACACGGCTGCATCTCTATCACTATTCAGACAAAAGTCAGATTCTCCTACAAATGTTAGAGCTTCACATGGAAGATGGTGTGAGGATGGTTCCCCATGGATTGTCCAAAATATCTATTACTAAATAGCATATAGCAAGTTAAATAGCAAGTTTAATATACTAATTCGGAAGGGTCTTAACCTTTGAAAGAATGAGATGCCAGCTGTTACTTTTAAATATTTTAATGTGCAATATTAAAACCAGCAACATTTCAGGTCAGTGCTTAAAAACCTATCGCTTCAAAGTTACAACTGTAATCTCCATGGGAGCCCGACTGGCTAGAATTAAACGTTTAACGCCCAGGCCTGGTCTATACTACATCGGAAGGTCAAAGTAAGATACGCAACTCCAGCTCTGTAAATTACGGAGCTGGAGTCGACGTATCTTACGTTGCGTTTCTGTGCCATCCACACAGTGGCAAATGCTTCCGTCGGCTTCCCTTACTCTTTGGGAGGAACAGGAGTACCAACGTGGATGGGGTTGCCTTCTGAGTTTGATTTAGCGGGTCTATACTAGACCCGCTAAATCGAACCCCAGAATATCGATTGTGGCAGTGGCGATCTTCTATGTAGTGTAGACGAGCCTCCACTGTTGAGAAGGAGATTTAGTGCAACCCCCTAGCGGCAATGGAAGTGCTTTTTATAGTTTTACTAAAAATACTGGTGAGGCCACTCTTCTGGCAATCATTTTCAATGTGTATTATCCTTAAGCTTGCAGGTTGTGTTCTATTACTACACACAGCACTGATCTTAGTGTGTTAATACTCTGCCTTTCATTAGCACACCATCCCTGGCTACGTACAGACTTCAATATTTTTGCCCTTCTTAAACTACGCGCTCCAGGTGAGCTCAGCACCAAGAGGTGAACTTGTTGTAATAAACATGCTTTGGTGTGCAGGACCGAGAGGCTACATCTCAAAAGTTCATCCTTTTGGTTTTAGACAACTCAAATGGCTAAATTTCCTACGTGGCTGATTCTCAGGACCATCTCTTCTTCTTGCTGTGGTCAGTTTAGCTGCTTGCGTTCTACTACACGGAATGAATGTAATCTCGGATTCCGTGGAAGCCTTCTTCCCTTTTTTAGAGTGGTTTCGGTATAACAGGAAATGTAATGTTGTGCATTTAGTTTCCTAATATGCTTTCTCTCTTGATTCTGTGTCCCCTCCCTTCCTCATCCACATTAAGGCTCATTGTGCTTAAACTCTAAACTGGGGGGGGGGGGGGGGAGGGGAAATGTGGTGACTTTATGGGATCTGTCAACATGCAGCCAGGTTGCAATAAGTACATTTCACAAATACTTGCATAAATACGGGATTATAACAGTGCCGTGTCTATTGCTGCTTTCAAGCGGTGCAACAATGCCTCTGGGGGTGGGGACAGCGATTTAGGGTTCAGTTTCTTGAAATCCTCGTTAGCATTTAAGGATGTTAACACCTGCACAGCCCTCTTTAAATCAAACACAGCGTGCAGCATGCCCAGAGCGGAGGCAGCAGCCCGGTGAGTGTTCTTGGCTGAAGCTTCTTCATCTAAAACGTGGTGTAAGACCGAAATCCTGTTTTCTGCGATCACCTTAAGGAAGTTGTAGAACTCCTTATAGTCTATGCCGGTGCAAGATTTCATGATTACCTAAAGGGAGAAAAAAACCCTGCATTGATCTTTGACTCCTTATTAATTGCATGAGTAAGAGAGCTAAAAGAAAGGCACCTGACCAAGCCAATAAGCCGCTGAAAACTCTTCTCAGTGTGTGAATCCTGTTTGTTATTTCCTGATGCCTAATTACAGTAAAATACATTCACATGAAATCTCAATAGTCCCAATAAAACATTTCCAAGTATCCCCAGAGTTTCCAGTAAACTCTTATCTGATCAGTTCTATTGGCTGTGGTTTCCCTAGCTCAATGAGACAGATTTTATGATTTCCAATAGAGAGCGATATCGTGCAAGGATATACAATACCCAGCGTCTCCTATGAAACAAATAGCAAAGCTATGTGGTATCGAAAGGTCTAGAAATGGAATTAGTGGGTGCAGATTAACACATCAACTTTCTTGAGTCATAGATTCTACACCTGCCTGGGGCAGCAAATACACTAGGGATGTGAATGGGTAACTGGTTAGTGGGTGGTACTTACTGGGTAATGGTTACAGGTGCCCAGGAGCAACAGGCGGGGCTGGGAGCTTCTCCAGCAGGCTGGAGCGGACCCCAGCCCGAAATCCTGCTTAATTGGTTAATCAGTTAAACCTAACGTTTAACCGGTTAACTGATTAAATGGGATTGTACATCCCTAACATACAATGAATGTTGCAGTGAGATAGATTACCCCTTAAATCTCTCTCCCCTAAACTGGACTGGTCATTTTCCAGCTCATAATAAAGCCTGACTTCTTAATACGGAAGCTTCAGGGGGTAGCCAAGTTAGTCTGTACAGGACAAACTTAAAAAACAACAAATGGTCTGGTAGCACTTTATAGACTAAGGAAGCATGTGGATGATACGGATCAGTTTGGAGTCTAGTATTACTGAAATACACTGCATACAGGAGTTATCATATAGCTCCAAGGAAATCTATAATATGGGTGCAAGGAAGGGGGGGCTCACCCCACTTAACTGATGGGGTGCTATACCTGGCATTGAAGGTGCCAGTCCTCCATAGTGTCTCTCCATTCACTGATTTCCCGTTGCACGGCTGCTAATTCATCCTGCAGGAAGCTCCACATGATAGCGACGTTGCAGCCATTCACCCAGTTGTGGTTGATGGAAATGGTATCCTCCTGGAAGAACCCCCAGAGTCTAGGTGGTTATTCATCTTAGCCTAGGAGCGGGCGGAGTGTGATGTCTCTGACCCCCCTCACTGATTTCCACAAAGCTGGTGCCAACCAGAGGAAATCCCGCACCTTTGAAAGGCGTCTCTGGGCCTCAATTATCTTCGCTGTCTACCTCTTCTAGCGCCCTTGCTGATCAAACTCTGCTTTCCCTATGCTCAGTCCTTCTCTCTGACACTTGGCAGTTACATCCACACCACTACCGGGCCCTACTGTAACCACATTTTTAATGTCCAGGCCTTTGACACTGAAGGACACACTGTCTTTGGCAGCGTACGTTGGATGCTTGAGATCCCCCTGTGCCATCCACTCCGTTCCCTCCCAATGCAGGATACAGATGAGAATTCTGTATTTGACTTTATGTTCTAAATGATCAAGTGGCCAGGAGCGCCCTTTGCTATGTATAAAAATGGGACTGGGTTAGCCCCTGCTGTAACTTCCATATCGTTACTGCAGGGACTGATCCTTTGGGACAGGGTTGTATTGTGCTCATTGCAAACATGAAAACAATGCCTAAAGCACAGAAATGATTCAACAGACTCTAGTCCCTATCACATGCTTATAGGAGAGCTTGAATCGCTAGTGACTCCAGAGACCGGGATGTGCACCAACGTCCAGCTAAACCCCAAAGTCACACAGATCTCTGTTACTTCCCCTGCTCTAAACAGAAACTCCCAGTTTATTTTAAAAACTCCCATTCAAAACGCTTTTCCTGGGTCTCTCTCATGCACTGGATCTCTATTGACACAAAGGTACTGAGTGTAGGATTGAGGTCCCGGCTTCATAAAGCCCAATATAAACTTGTTCTTATGAACTTTGAACCAGATCCTCAAAGGTATTTTGGCTCCTAACTTTCATTGAAACCAATACCTAAGTACCTTTGAATATCCGAGCCTGTCTCTTTCCACTGCCTGCCTTTCCCTCATCACACCTTATATTTTGCAGGTTTTGCTGCAGCTGTGATTTCTAAATATGGGCCAAAACCAGAATTACATTTTTAGCAGAACTGCTGACATTTTGGTGGATTAAACAGAAGAGGGATTGAATAGACTTCCTACATCTTGATTTTGCAAAATCCAGAGGCCAATGCTTTGTGAAACCTAAACTAAGCCTCCTGGGTCCAGCTTTAGAGTTTCTTCCCGGCAGTGACCAGGCTGAGAAATGCAACCTGTAACAGGACAGATTGGGAAACCAGTGAGAAATTGTAAATTGGTTTCCTTCCTGTTTTAGAATTCGCTAATGACTCAGCAGAACTTTAGTGCTTATTCAAAACCTTTTGATGTGCTAATAAATTATAGAAATGTGTCAGTCGAACACGTTTAATCCTTTTGGTGAAAACTGAAACCAAAGTGGCATTTAACACTTCGGCCGAGGCTGCATTTTCTATTGCCTTTCCTCTTGCTTCTAATGTGTAAATATACTGATGATTCTGTGGCTGCATCTAGAAACTGAATCCTTTGCCGTTGGTGTTACACGAGTCACTATTCAGTGCTTCAGGTACAACACTGACCTTGTAACACTTGGGTTCACACAGGCTATGTCTACACTGGTGCGATCTTGCGCCAGAGCTATGCAAATGAGGCTAAGCATGGAATATCGCCAAGCCTCATTTGCATATCTAATGAGCCGCCATTTTTGCAGAAGAGGCTCTTGCGCAAGAAGGAGCTGTCTACACTGCCCCTTCTTGCGCAAGAAAACCTCTTGCGCAATGCAGTTATTCCTGAAAATAATCAGCGTAGTGGCATTGCGCAAGAGGGTTTTTCTTGCGCAAGAAGGGGCAGTGTAGACAGCTCCTTCCTGTGCAAGAGCCTCTTCCGCAAAAATGGTGGCTCATTAGCTATGCAAATGAGGCTCGGCGATATTCCACGCTTAGCCTCATTTGCATAGCTCTGGCGCAAGATCGCGCCAGTGTAGACATAGCCACATTGTTCTGAGAGCGTATTTCCCATGGATTTTGACTGTCCCTTTCCTAAAAGAAGCTATGGCTAGTTAGGGTAATTCTTTGGATGGTTTTCAGGAAGCTAACTGACATAAACCTGAGCTGTCAATTATCTTACCAGGTTGTACACCTGATGGTGCCATCCACTAGGGATGAAGACTATCTCCCCTGCTTCCTGGATGATTTCAATAGGGGGGCAGCTTTGGGCATAGCGTGGGTAAACACGGCTGTCCTGAAGGGCAGGCGTAGTGACGTCGAAGGGCAAGCGACCGTGCCGATCTCTAAGATTCTCTTCCTGCCTCGGGGGGAAAAGCAGCCATTTCTTTTTCCCGCAGATATTGGCAGACCAGCTGTAGGAGCGGAAGACGTCGGCGTGAAAAGGAGTCCTGTGGGCCAAGTCAAAAACTGAAGCATGTTTGGCACAAAAGGTGAACACAATGCAAACCAGGATAAAACAAGTAAGACTGTGGGTATTTTTGGCTTCAGATGAGGGATGTAAGCGACTAGTTGACTCCCTGATGAGCATATGCTTATCCGATAGCCAACTAGTGACTTGACTAGTCGCTTCTAGGGATGTTAAATTTCGATGAATTAATTGAATAGTCGATGGGATTCCCATTGACTATTCGATTAGTCGATGAGGACTAGCGTGGCGTTCCGCCTCTGAAATGTACAAGAGCCCCAGTGGGGACTCTTGTGCATTTCAAAGATTAAAACGCTGCATGAAGCCCGGGGCCAACGGGGGACTCCCTGCTGGGCCCAGGCTCCACTTCCTCTTTGAAACGGACAAGCGCTCCTTTCCATGGAGCTGGAGGGAACTGGCTTTTAAGCTCGGTCCCCCCAGCACCCTCTCCTCTTCCCCCGTCTTGCTGCCTGTTTCTGATAGAGGCAGCAAGGGAGGAAAGGAGCAACTAGTTGACTAGCATGTTGACTATCCGATAAGCTTGATTATCGGATAGTCGACTAGTCGATTAGTCACTTACATCCTTAGTCGCTTCCCCCCCCCACCTTGCTGCTTCTATCAGGGGAAGCAGGAGCTGATGCTGGGGGAGCCGGCTTAAAAGTAGGTTCCCCCGAGCACCGTCTCTGTTGGGGGTTGGGGGCAGGGGCACAGCAGGGAAACGGCGGTGCTTCCACCTTTGAAATGTAGCAAGAGTGGGGCTCTCGCTACATTTCAAAAGCGGAACCACTATGGGGAGCATGGGGCAAGCAGAAGACTCAAGCAGTCCCCCGCTCACCCCGTGCTCTCCGCAGTGCTTCCGCCTTTGAAATGTAGCAAGAGCCAGCGGGTGGAGGTGCCCTTATCAACTAATCGAGTAGTCGGTGGAAATTCCATCGACTATTCAATTAGCTGATTCTTCTAAATGTAACATCCCTACTTCCGATATATTGACACAAATCAATCTGAACCGAAGCAAGACTGTTGCTCTGTTTGCAATTGTCTTGCATAAAGGGCTAAGAAAGCACCGTGTAAATAGACTGGCGTGTGGTGAGGGCGGGGGAAATCAGTAACACCTCCTTGTCCAACACCCCATTTGTCTCTTTCAGTCTGAACCTCACACTTCAAAGACAGCTGATTCTGCAGTTTGGCTGACGCTCAGACTGCAAGGGATGGTTTGTCACCAACAAACAGAAACATTTTAGATTCAGGCCCAGGCCCAGAGAGGTATTTAGACTCCCTCTGCCATCAATGGAAGGTCTGAACTGAAACACTTTTGAGGCTCTGGGCCTTAGTGATTTCCATCTGAGAAGTGCTTACTTAACTCATCAGCCCCCGGTGAGGAAGCAGCTGGCACTGCAGGTTTGAAGAATTCCATCAGTGCTTTAGATACAGGCGCTTCAGGGAGGCATAGACATTGTGCTTTCACTGGAGTGACTGGGAGTTCAATTACTGTGCTACCTAGACTCCCAGTCATGCAACAGCACCCCGCTGTGCTAGGTACAATACAAACACACTTACAATCTCCGTAACACACCCAAGTTCTCTCTGGTTTTCTGCCCTCTGGACACACTGAGCTGGAGAACCGAATATGAATGACTAGTTCTAAGTAGGGATGTGAACGACTAGTCGACTATCTGATAAGCATAAGCAACCTTTAAAAAGCCAGCTCTTAATACATTTAAAAGGCAGAGCCGCAGTGGGATTTGCTTCCAGGGCCGGGAGCTAACCCCACTGCAGCTCTCCTGCTTATCGACTAGGGATGTTAAAAACAGATTAATCAACTAATTGAATAGTCGATGGAATTTCCATCAACGATTCGATCAGTCGATAAGGGCACTTCTGCTTTGAAATGTAGCAAGAGCCCGCCTGGCTGTTGCTACATTTCAAAGGCAAGAGAGCGGGGCAGCGTTCTGCCTTTGAAATGTATAAGAGCCTCTGCTGGGCTCTTTCTGATAGAGGCAGCAAGAGGGGGGAAGCAACTAGTCAACTAGTGTGTCAACTGTCCGATAAACTTCTGCTTATCAGACAGTCAACTAATTGCTTACATCCCTATTATCTACTAGTCGACTAGCTGATTAAACTAAACTAAATGTAACATCCCTAGTTCTAACCTCTGTGCCCCCCCTTACCAGCTTTGGTTGCAACCTTTAGTTCAGAGTTTGCTGCCCACACTCAGGCAAACCTACCCACTCCTTCTTCCTATTGAGGACACAGGGTGGGGTCCTGCCGTAGCCAGGCTGCTCCCTTTTCCCAGCTCGCTGTGTGTGTTTCACGACTAGAACCGTGGAAAGAGATGTGGGACACACCAGGGCCATCAGGCAGTATCCCACGGCCACATTTACTAGACATTTAACTTTGGCGTGGGAACCTTTTCAGGGTCGGGGGCCACTGACCCAAAGAAAAATCAGTTGAGGGCCGCACAAATGTGAATAGCGAAAAGAAAAAAAAACAAAAACAAAAACCCACCTCACTGATGTGGTCCCCGACTGAGAAGCAAAAAGACACACCCCAGAGCCTAGGGGGGCCCGGGCGAGTAGATTTTGTGGGCCCCCTAGGTGCTGGGGCCAAAAGTGAGGAGTTCAGTGTGTGGGAGGGAGGCTGCCGGGAAGCGGGCTTAAAGTCTGGGGAGGAGGGAGGGTGCAAAAGTGGGCTGGGGTGGGAGGTGCAGGAGTGGGCTGGGGGTGGGAGGACTGGGTGGGAGGTAAGGTGCAGATGTGGGCTGGGGCTGAGTCAGAGACAGGGTGCAGGAGTGAAGTTGAAGTGTGGGATCTGGGTGGGAGGGGGGTGCAGGAGCAGGCTACGGGTGGGGCTCTGGGCGGGAGGGGGGTGAAGGAGCCGCTTCCTCCCCCCACCCACAAGTTGGATCCAGATCCGACTTAACTGGCTCTGGCCCGTGAGGCTTGGGGCTTCCTTCCTGCATCTGGAAGCCAGTGCTGGTGCTCCAGCCCCACGGTGGGGACTGGGGCCGCAGCGCTGGAGCACCAGCACCAGCTGCGGGGGAAGGGTGCTTCCCGAGTCTCAGGGGGCTGGATCCAGGCAAGCCGGGGCTGCATTCGATCCCCAGGCCTTAGGTTCCCCACCCGACTTAACTCATTTGTGCAGCCTTAGCATCCCCATTCCCGTCTTCTCCTTCCCATCCCCTGCTGTGTTCAATTCCTCTCGGTCACATCATGTCCCTCTTTAGGGCCACGTTCCCTGAGGGGAACAGGGCTGCCTTCTGTTTTACTGGTGTGGTCCTCAGCCCAACAGGGGCCCGACCCTGTAGCTTGGGTACTACAGTAATAATCACTTACACCAGTGCATCAGAATGAAGAGAAAAAAAAAAAGTAACTTTACCATGAACCCTTAGGTCCCATGTAGACAAATCGATAATCATCCACGCCTCTGGCGTCCCAGTATTCATTGAGCCAGTCCGACGTGAAATAGACGGGGGTTGTATAAACATCTTCCGCCGGGAAAGCCCTTTGAAAGACAAAGCGTCGTGTTTAGGGTTCAGGGGAAAGAAACAAACGATTCATCCCAAACTCTGGCCAGGCGACTGCAGCGCTGTCTCATCCAGGCCATTGCCGCCTTGCTACGTCCCCTGCTACAAGTCACGTGACCCTCTTGGGGCGAGACTGAGAAGGCTTTGCAACACCTAACTTCTAGGGGGGCTGCTGCCTGACGGAATTCACAGCCCGATACAGGTGTCTAGGTGCTCTGTGCAATGCCTGGGAGGTCGGGCACCCCAAACAAGGGATCGGCAGATGCCAGCTGCTGAGCAGGGAGCCACTTAAGCGAGCCAGGAGGAAATACTGAGTAGAGCGGGACCTACAGGAACCTACGTGCCTAGGGACTTTAGGCACCCACAGGGTCAGGTTTTACTGACCAGCAGGGATTTTGCGAGTGCCAATAACATCTCAATGTTAGATTGAGACATCTAAAAGGGCAGTGATACTTAAACCCCCCTTGTCAAGATTGCCTTCAGCGCTGCACATGGGCGCAAGCGTTTTTCTATTTCACAGGAGAGCTGTGAGGGGCAACTAAATTCCTCTCAGGAAACAAGGGTATGTCTAGACTACATGCCTCTGTCACCAAAGGCATGTAAATTAGACTCCCACACATAGTCAATGAAGCGGGGATTTAAATATCCCCGGCTTCATTAAAATAAAAATGGCCAGCGCTGTGCCGGCTCAGCTGATCGTCGGCACAGCGCGGCAGTCAAGACGCAGATCGGTCGACAGGGAACACCTTTGTTGACCGCTCCCGTATGCCTCGTGAAACGAGGTTTACAGGAGCGGTCGACAAAGGCTTCCCCTGTCGACTGATCCGCATCTTGACTGCCATGCTGTGCCGGCGATCAGCTGAGCCGGCACAGCGCGGCAGCCATTTTTATTTTAATGAAGCCGGGGATATTTAAATCCCAGCTTCATTGACTATGTCGGGGAGTCTAATTTACATGCCTCTGGCGACAGAGGCATGTAGTCTAGACATACCCCAAATGTCCTCTCCGGTAAGAAATCTGCCCGATTAATCAGTCATCCCACTTGGTTCACAGATTTGCCAAAGCCAAAGCTGGATTCATCGGAGGCTATTCAATGGTGTTTGGCAGTGCTTCTTCAACTGTGGCCCACGGCACTTTGGCCAATATTAAGGTGCCGCCTCATTTCTAGCTGCTGCCACAAGCATCCAGGCTCTTCCTGGAAAAGTAACATCTAGACAGATGTAAAAAACAGACAGGGCCCTGCCTAAATGCCTCTTGTGAGAAGTCACTGCCACATGGCTGGAGAATGAGTCCCGAAATTGCTCACAGAAAACTTGAATCACCAACAGAGCTCCTAGCCATGAGCAGCAGCCATTGAAGGCAGATGGAACGCAAGAGCAGAGGGAGAGATGCATGATGGCTGGGTTGGGAAAGGAGAGGAGGGTGCATTCAGGCAGCATAGATGGGTCAGAGGAGGAACAGGGAAGCTTGTGCATGGGGAGATAAGAACAGAGCAGATCGGAAGGGAAATTTAAATGAAGAGCAAAAAATCCTCTTTTTTTTTTAATTTTAAAAAGGAAAGAGTGCTTATTGCTTTAAGACCCCATTAAAAAAGGTAAGGGTTTTACCTGACTAACCAAAGGCCAAAGTAAAAGCCAACAGAAGATCACAAGAAGTATCGCAATGGGAAAGGAGGTGTCCAGGAGAAAGTCTCCCTATTAAGATGCAGTGCACACGACAAACATGTGTAAGAACTCTTTGGTGTGTGGCAAAGTTAGATCAGGACAGTACAAGAAAAGTATTTCAGTGGACAGCTGCCTTCAATCACACAACCGGGTGGCGAAAGATCAGTGTCACGGCAGTTTGCCGCTGTCTTATTGCATGCTGAGGATTCCAAAGGGCTCTCTTACCTGTACAAGTGCCAATCTTTGAGGTAAAGACACCCCCGGGGTGACTGGTAGTTTTTTTTAATGTATTCTTTCCAATAACTTATGTACTCCTTGAGAGGGATCTGTTCCTTTGGATTAGAATTGTATTCCTTGACATCACAGTTGGCAACCGGTACTACAGCCTTCCCTGAAATATAAACCTTTTGAGCCCGTTGGGGAGCAGAATAATTGGTGCCAAAACTGTAATCTTACATATTTATCTTATGTCAGCATCTAGTATACGGGCCCTATCGTGCTAGGTGCTGTACAAACACATAAAGGCAAGTCTCACTCTCCTGACACCTCCACTAAATCTTAGGTGAGCGTTATTCATGACATGATTTATGGAAGTGTTCACTGAATGAGGCATGTAGCAATGACATCGCCACAAACGGCAGCAAAGCGAACTGCATTGGGAATGGGATATGGGCGACAGCCAAAACTCTGCGCTCTCACAGCATACAGAGAGATTTAGATATTCCAGAATAGTCAAAACGTGTTCCTTGCCTATCCACCCAACTTGGAGCACACGCCTGGGATTACTCACCTGTGTAAAGTTAAGGAGTGTAAGTTTACGTGATAGGACTCTAAATGATTTCAGGTTTATTTTTAGACTAAATTAAAGCTTGGACTAGGATGAAGGGGAAAAGAACAAACAAGTGTAGAAAATTGTGAATAGGGAATTATTATTTATTCCTTCACATAACAAAAGAACCAGGGGTCAGCCAATGAAATCAACAGGTAGCAAGTTTGAAGGATACGTAAGGAAGTATTTCCTCACATAACGCAACCAACCTGTGGAACTCACTGCCAGGGGATGTTGTTAAAGCCAACAGTATAACTAGGTTAGGAAAATAAAAATAGATACGTTCATAGAGGAAAGGTCCATCAGTGTATGTTAGCCAAGATGGTCAGGGATGAAGGTCTATACTCTGAGTGTTCCTAGACCTTTGACATCCAGAAGCTAGGGTGACAGAAGATGGATCATCAATAACTGTCTTGTTCTGTTCATTCTCTCTGAAGCATCTGGCCCTGGCCACTCTCAGACAATGGGATACTGGGTAGGGATGTAAAGGACTAGTTGACTATTTGATAAGAAAATGCTTATCGGACAGTCGACAGGATAGTCAACCAGTCGCTCCACCCCCTTGCTGCCTCTATTATATAGAGGAAGCAAAGGGGGGAGGGAGAGTACTTAAAAGCGGCAGCGCCACATCCAAGCGGAGCCCGGGGTCCCCAGCTGACCCCTGGCTCAGTGCGGTGCTGCTGCTTTGCCAGGTGAAGCCCGGGATCAGCAGCTGACCCCGGGCTCCACACGGCATTTCAAAGCGGCAGCGCCGCTTGGAGCCCAGGATCAGCTGGGGATTCCCAGCTGACCCCGGGCTCAGTGTGGCACTGCTGCTTTTAAGTCCCCAGCTGACCCCAGGCTCCAACAGACATTTCAAAGCCGCAGTGCCACACTGAGCCCAGCTAATCCTGGGCTCCAAGTGGCGCTGCCACTTTTAAATGCCGCACGGAGCCCAGAGTCCCCAGCTGATCCCGGGCTCCATCCGGCATTTCAAAGTGGCAGCGCTGCACTGAGCCCGGGGTCGCTGGGGACCCCGGGCTCTGCATGGCATTTCAAAGTGGCAGCTGGGCTCTGTGCAGCCTGCCAGCTTTGAAATGTACAAGAGTCCCCAGCGGGGGCTCTAGTGCATTTCGAAGAGGAAGCACAGCAGGGAGCCTCGGGCCAGCGCGGGACTCTGAGTCTCCCACTGGCCCCAGGCTCCATGCAGGCGCTTCCGCTTTGACATGCACAAGAGGGGGCTCTTGTGCATTTCAAAGAGAAAGAGCAGCAGAGAGCCCGGGGGCTCTTGTACATGTCAAAGCAGAAATGCCTGCATGGAGCCCAGGGTCAGCGGGACTCCCCGCTGGCCCGGGCTCAGCGTCATTCCAACTTCAAAATGCACAAGAGTCCCAGCTGGGGTTCTTGTCCATTTCAAAGGCAGAATGCGGAAGTGCTTACTGACTAGTCGAACAGTCGATGGAAATTCCATCGACTACTCGACTAGCAAATTAAATTAATTGTTACTTAACACCCCTAAAACTGGGTGTCTGGACCATTTTTATATCTTCTTATAACTGAGTGTATCAACTGAAAGGCTCATCCTTTTAAGGCTCAGACCATATTTGTCATTGACCAGAGGCCATGTTGTTAGAAATTCTTTGACTTTTATCATTCATAGAATCATAGAACATTAGCACTGGAAGGGACCTTGAGACGTCATCGAGTCCAGTCCCTTGCCCTCCCGGCAGGACCAAGCACCATCTAAATCAGGGATGGGCAAAAGCCTCTCAGTGGGCCGGAGGCAGCCCACCTAGGGCTCTGATCTGGCCAGTGAGGCAGTTTCAGGCCCCGGCCCCTAGCTCGTTGCCTCTGAGCAGGAGAGGGGCACAAGCCCTTTAAATAGAAACAGCTGAAAGGGCTCGCCTCTCTGGCTCCCTAGCAACTCGCTAGAGGCATGGGGATCTGTGAGCCCTTTCAGCTGTTTCTATTTAAAGGGCTGGTACCTTCCCTGTACCTTTCAGGCAACACTTTGCCTAGCAGCTGCTGGGAACAGGAGAGCCCTTTAAACAGAAACAGCTGAGAGGGAAACATTGCCGGAGATGCAAGCTGTTTCTATTTAAAGGACTCTCCTGTTCCCGGGGCTGCTAGGCAAGCATTGCCTGATAGGTGCAGGGAAGGCATGAGCCCTTTAAATAGAAGCACTTAAAAGGGCTCACAGCTCCCCCAGCCTCTAACATGCTGCTAGGGAGCCAGAGACGTGAGCCCTTTCAACTGCTTCTATTTAAAGGGCTCATTTGCTGCATTGCCTTGCAGCCACCCGACAGGCGCAAGCCCTTTAAACAGAAGCAACTGAAAAGAGCTCACAGCTCTGCCCCACTGGCCGAGCTGCCCAAAGGCACGAGCCCTTTCAACTGCTTCTATTCAAAGGGCTTGTGCGTGCCGGGCAGCTGCCAGGCAACAGGTTAGAAGTGGGGGCAGGAGCTGCGAGAAATCTAAGCCTCCACCCCAGATAACTCTGGGAGGAGGCTAACCCCCGGCACCCTCCCCTCTGCTCCAGGTCCCTTCCATTGGCCAGAAGTTAGGGGGGTAGGGACCCCAGGGCAAGCAAAGTTCCCAGTAGGGTAGCTCTCAATACCACCTCTTTCGCCCCAGGTCCCACAGCATCATCTTGCCCAGGAGCACAGCAGACAAAAATCTGGTTTGGGCTGGCTAAGGGTTTTAGTTGATGAGTGTCTTTTAATGAATTAATAAAGCACATGCACATACCATTCATTTCACTAAATAAATATTCTAATTGAAAAAAAAAAGATCATTTGTGTCCTGAAGTGCTCCTATGTTTCAAGGAGTTTCAAAAATATAGTTAATCATTGGAAATTGTAGCAGCTTCCTTCAAGAAGTAGCTTTAAATGCCCAAAACCTCTCTTTACAACTGGTTTTGATAAAAATATCTAGATGCCATTTTTATAGTCAAGTGTGAGAATCTTTTGTAACTCATGAAACTGAATATACTTAATGGCAGTGTCTGCATTGGCATGATTTTGCGCAAAAGCACCCGCTTTTGCGCAAAAACATGCTGCCTGTCTACACTGGCCGCGAGTTCTTGCGCAAGAACACTGACGTTCCAATGTGTGAAATCAGTGCTTCTTGAGCAAGAACTATGATGCTCCCGCTTAGGAAAAAGCCCTCATGCGCAACTGTTCTTGCGCAAGAGGCCAGTGTAGACAGGCAACATTAATTTCTTGCGCAAGAAAGCCCGAAGGTTAAAATGGCCATCAGAGCTTTCTTGCGCAAGAGAGCGTCTACACTGGCATGGATGCTCTTGCGCAAAAGCACATGCCAGTGTAGACGCTCTCTTGCACAAATACTTTAACACAAAAACTCTTGCGTTAAAAGTATTTGCGCAAAATCTTGCCAATGTAGACATAGCCAATGTGGGTGGGTGGGAGGAAAAACAGGGACACTGATACTATTTCATGGAATCATAGGTCTGGAAAGGGCCTCAAAGTAATTTAGTTTAGTTCCCTGCATTCATGACAGGACTAAGTATTAATTTTCAGTGCCCTATGTTTAGTATTAGTGTTGTTATTATAAATGTTACAAGTTTTCTCAAAATGTTAGTGTTATCATTACAAATTTTACAAGTGTTGCCTTCTATGATAATCTTTGGATAATGTTGTATGCAGTTAATTATTATTAAAATTTAATTACTTTGTTGTGTAAAAACCATATTGGCATCTTTTTACAGCACATGGCCCGCCCCTTCTGCCCAAGGCCCTGCCCCTTCCTTCCGCCCAAGGCCCCACCCCTTCCAGGTTGGCTCATGGGCACTTCTGAAATTTGTGAAGTGGCCCCCCTTCAAAAATTATTGCCCACCCATGATCTAGATCATCGCTGATAGATATCTATCTAGCCTGCTTTTAAAAATCTCCAATGATAGAGATTCGACAACCTCCATAGGCAATTTATTCCAGTGTTTCACCACCCTGACAATTAGGCAGATTTTCATATTAAATGGCATATTAAAAACTTAATTCACTTACCAAAATGCTGCAGTAGATAATCAAAGTTAGGTTTCCCATCCTGAGTCACCCAATTCCTCCTGCTGCCCCAGCCCTCAGTGAATTTAGCTGAGAAAACACAGGGGTGGTTGGGAATCAGATAGTCCCTGAAAAAATCGGAGTAACTGAACGATTCTACCTTTTCAATATAGTCAACATGTCCTTGGGGCAGGCTGACTGCTACATGAGATGCACTGCTGTAGTCATGAAAGAACGCAGTGGAACAGGCAAATGCTGCTCTGTCCATTCAGATTATATAACTTTCCTGGTACTTGGTCGAGAAGATGTGATCAGACAATATATTAAGTTAGGTTAAAATAAATAGCTGTACATTAATCTGAGTGGATCTTTCAAATGTATGAAAATTAACTCACAGTTAAAAAAAATCCAATTCCAAAATACAGATAAAATCTTGCAGGAAAAGCTTTGTTCTTCCCATTTGTGTTTCACCATGCAGGGTTAGAAATGTCCTTTAATGTTCTTCAATTGTTTATGGCCACCTTGATCGAATGGCTACATTACAAACAAATCACAGTAACCAAAGCCTATACTCCCTGTAGATCTCTTTCATGTCAGTGGCAGATAGTCTAGTTACATGTACATATTACATTATTTCCATGCTTTCGCTTAGCATTCTCCGTGGGTCGCAGAAGAGAACAGCCACTTGCCTGTTTCTAGAAATAAACAGCAGACATGTTCATTTCAGTGGGGTCTCTCTCCAGCTCGGGGAACAAAAAGAAAAGCTTCTATTGCAAGCAAAAAATAAAATGTGTCCTGTTCTAAGATTGCCAGATGCGACAGAAAACATTAAGCAGGATAGTTTTAGAAGGTCAGGTCCTTCAGGGATCGAGCTGGGCTCCTGCATTCATGTCATACTCCCTGCACTGCTCTGGATGCTGCATACAGACAGGCAGCTCCCAATCATTAAAAAATAATGAGGTGGTTGAGTGGTAACAAGGACTGATAGCAGCAATGCCTGGGGGGGGAGGGGAACTGAAGGAAGAGAAGTTCCTGGAACCCCAAACTCCTCTTAACCCCAGCAGAGGGAAACCCGAGAGCCTGAAACGTATCCCTGGAGTCCACAACGAGACTCTAGCTGACAAGAAGGGAGGGTCCCCAGGAGAGGAGGGGGGAGGAGGAGTCCCACTCCCAGGAGCGTGGGAGGGGTCCGGGCTCCCCACTGTGGGTGTGCCTGTGTGAGAGCATGGGGGTTCCCGCCATGGGGGAATGAGGGGACCTGAGAAGGAGGGTCTGGGATCCCGGTGAGGCAGAGCAGAGGCCCCATGGGGAGGGGGCAGGGTTCCCGCTGGGGTGAAGGTTCTGGGGTGGGGTTGGGCTCCCTGCTACTGGGGGTGAAGAGCCCAGGGTGGGGGCCGGTCTCCCCGCTAAGGGAGGGGAAGGGGCCGGGCTCCCCGCTACGGGGGGTGGGGTCCGGGGATGTGACGTTCCAGCTCGGGGGGAGGGAAAGGGGCCCCAGGACGGGACGGGGTCGCCACGCCAACCGGTCACGCACCCTGGGCTCGCCGCCACCCGGACGCATTATGGCGCCGCACCCGGCGCGTGACCCTGGCTCGCGGACAGGCGCGGGGAAAGCGACAGGAAGGGGGGTAGGCTCCGAAGCGGGCGCGGGGAACCTCTTCTGCGCCTGCGCCTGCGCCGGGCGAGCTGTCTCGGGGAAGCCGGAACCCTGAGCGCGGCGTCGCATGTTCCCGGGGGGAGAGACGTTGGGGAGAACAAAGGGGAGGGGGCGGCTCCGCCAATGGGAGAGCGCGGCGGGCGCAGGCGCGGAAGTCCCAAGCGGGGTAGCTGGCGCCGAGCGTCCCAGCCCCTTCCCCTTGGGGAGGTGAGTCATTCCCGGCCGGTGTGGGGGAAGGGCGAGCGCCCGGGTCCCCGCTGGGGCCACGGGGGGAGTGGCAAATTGGGAGGGGCCCTTCCTGTGTGGGGACCCCTAGGCGGGGAAGCGGCGAGTTGTGGGGGCACAGTGTGGGGCCCGAATTAGGAGAGGGGTGGCGGAGTGTGGGGTTCTCTAGGCGGGGGGTGGCAAGTGTGGGGCACCCTAGGCGGGGAGGGTGGCGGAGTGTGGGGTTCTCTGGGCGGGGCAAGGTGTGGGGCACCCCTAGGCGGGGAGGGTGGCGGAGTGTGGGGTTCTCTGGGCGGGGGGCAAGGTGTGGGGCACCCCTAGGTGGGGAGGGTGGCGGAGTGTGGGGTTCTCTAGGCGGGGGCAAGGTGTGGGGCACCCCTAGGCGGGAGGGTGGCGGAGTGTGGGGTACCTCTGGGCGGGGGCAAGGTGTGGGGCACCCCTAGGTGGGGAGGGGTGGAGTGTGGGGGTTCTCTGGGCGGGGCAAGGTGTGGGGCACCCCTAGGCGGGGAGGGGTGGCAGAGTGTGGGGTTCTCTAGGCGGGGGGGCAAGGTGTGGGGCACCCCTAGGCGGGGGAGGGGTGGCGGAGTGTGGGGTTCTCTAGGCGGCGGGGCAAGGTGTGGGGCACCCCTAGGTGGGGAGGGGTGGCGGAGTGTGGGGGTTCTCTAGGCGGGGGCAAGGTGTGGCGCACCCTAGGCGGGGAGGGTGGCGGAGTGTGGGGTTCTCTAGGCGGGAGGGCAGGTGTGGCGCACCCCTCGGCGAGGAGGTGGCGGAGTGTGGGGTTCTCTAGGCGGGGGCAAGGTGTGGCGCACCCCTAGGCGGGGAGGGTGGCGGAGTGTGGGGGTTCTCTAGGCGGGGGGGCCAGGTGTGGCGCACCCCTAGGCGAGGGAGGCGTGGTCGAGTGTGGGGGAGCCCCCTGGGTGGGGGGCCGGGGCTGCTGCAGAGGCAGGACGCTGCAGTGAAGGCCCTCAGGGGCACTGCTGACCTGAGGTGTCAGTGTCAAGCATTTCAGACTAGCCCGTCCATCGGTGATACGAACTTGGGCAGAAATGTCAAACCTCAGTGAAGCCAGAAATAAAATCGCGGTTCCAAGAATGGGCTAAAATAGGAGCCAGTGACTAAAGATCAGTCATCTTTGGAAATGCTGCTAAGTTTGTTTCCGGGGGTGAGGGGGATAATTCCCCAGAAAGGAGAAGAGTGGGATGCTGTAGTGGTGGAGATGGGGTGGGGAAGGCACACTGAAAGAGGATGAAGAGTGGGATGCTGTAGTGGTGGAGATGGGGTGGGGAAGGCACACTGAAAGAGGATGATAAACTATGCAGGCGTTAACAGTGTGATGTAACCGCATGTGTAGAAGCATGATGTCACAGATGGAAAAATTAGTCACACTTGTTACTTACATAATGCTTTTCAGGCAGTGATCTCAATGCATTTTACAAAAGAGGGCAAAAGCCCCGTCACCTCAGCAGAAACTGAATCAGAGAAAGATTAAGGCAGTGGTCACCAACCAGTAGATCGGTATCTCCTGGTAGATCTTGGAGCCTCTGACAGGTGATCCTGACTGGTCTGGCCAAGATGCTATCAAGTGCTGGTACTTCAGTTGCCTCTCCCCCTATTGCTGCACACCTCCTGCCCTTTGCCTTGGACCTCCCCCCCGCCTTCCCCCCTCCCCCCGAGCCTCCTGCTTGCAGTACAGAGCAGGGGAGGGAGGGGAGAGGATGCTGATGTCAGGGTGCCCCCCTCCCACCCTGTATTCTATCTCCACAGAATGGAGGTGGGGGGGGCGGGGGATGGACAACAGGGCTTAGGATGGAGGGAGTTTGCTGGCTGCCTTTGGGAGTGATGCAAGGTCAGGGCAGGGGTGAGCCTGCCTTAGCCCCATTGCACCACCACCCAGGAACCACCTGAGGTAAGCAGTGTCCAGCTGGAGCTGGCTCTGAATCCCTGCCCCAGTCATGAACTCCCCCTGCCCTAGCCCTGACCCCCCCCATCCAAACTCCCTCCCAAAACCTGCACCCTGAACCCCCTCCTGCACCCCAACTCCCTGCCCCAGGCTCAGTTCAGAGCCCCTCTCACACTCCAAATCCATTAGCTGAAGACCAGAACCTGTGCCCCAACCTTCTGCCCCTGCTTGGTGAAAGGGAGGGAAGATGGGGAATGGAGGGAGGACAGAGTGAGCAGTGGTGGGGCCTCAGAGAAGGGACACGAAGGAGGTGGGGCACGGGTATTTGGGTCTGAGGTAGATCTTATATTGCACTTAAATTCAAAAGGTAATCTTGTGCTTAAAAAGATTGGAGACCACTGGGTTAAGGCATATGCCTAATAAGGATATTAAGTATTGGGCAATTGACTAATCGAATAGTTGATGTGTTTTTGCTTATCGGATAGTGGACTAGTCCTTCACATCCCTAATACCTAAGTCTATATAGTGATGCTGGTGGCAAAGCTAGAAATATCATCCAGGTATCTTGACTCCCAGATCCTATCCCTTGGATCACACAGGCTCCTTTGCAACTGGATATTGTGGAATATCACTTTCAGTTCTGGATGTTATGCTACTAGAAAAATATAAATAAATTGGTAGGAGTACAGAGAAGAACAATAAAACTAATTGGGAGGCCAGGAAAGATTGAAAGGGGGAAATGTGACTTGGTTAAGTGGTGATTAAAAGATTGGGGAGAGACCTGATGATGCACAGATATTTAAAGGATTAAACAGGAGAATGGAGTGGAATTTAGTGAGATACGCAGTGATATAACTAGGAGTAATAGAATGAAGTAAAAAAAGGGGGGAAACTTACTCTGAATCGAAGCAACAATGGGATGTGTTAGACTGTGGAATATTGTCCTTGAGTAAAAGTTAGATGTGCCATTGCTTGGGATATTTAAAACTAGACTTACAAGACACTAGCAAATACAGCATGAGACACAATCACAGTTGAATGCTGGAAGACAGAATGGATGAAATAATAGATCTCTTTCTTGTTTCCTTTATATGGTGAATTCATGTGTCCCAGCTGTTGTTTGCATTTATATAGCAATAGTGCCTAGAGGCCAAACAGCTCAGAGCTTTGTTGCACCAGCTGATGTACGAACACATAGTAAATGACAATGTCTGCCTCAAGTAACAGAGGGGTAGCCGTGTTAGTCTGAATCTGCAAAAGCGGCGAGGAGTCCTGTGGCACCTTATAGACTAACTGAAGTGTTGGAGCATAAGCTTTGTGGGCAAAGACCCACTTCGTCAGATGCATGTCTGCCTCAGATTGCTTACAGTCTAAAAGAGAAGACATAACTGGTGAAGGAGACAAAAGCGGTCAGTGGTTGAAGTAAGGGAGATGGGAACAAAATAATTGTGCACAATTTTTATTCTCGTTTATTTACATGATAGCAACTGTGAGAACATAAATAACATAAACTTAACATAAAGAACATAAGAATGGCCACACTGGGTCAGACCAAAGGTCCATCAGCCCAGTATCCTGTCTGCCGATAGTGGCCAATGCCAGATGCCCCAAAGGGAGTGAACACAGCAGGTAATCCTCACATGATCCTTCCCCTGTCATCCACCTCCAGACAAACAGAGGCCAGGGACACCATTCCTACCTATCCTGGCTAATATACATTGATTGACCTAACATCCATGAATTTATGTAGCTCTTTTTGGGACCCTGTTAAAGTCCTAGTCTTCACAACATCCTCTGGCAAGGAATTCCACAGGTAGACTGTGTGCTGTGTGAAGAAAAACTTCCTTTTGTTTGTTTTAAACCTGCTACCTATTAATCCCCATTCTTGAACTGGAACTCCACTTTGCAGGGTGCTGTACAAACAGAGCAAAAAGGAGGTCTTTGCTCCAAGAGCTTACAATTCAAGTATTAGACAAAAGACAACAGATTGATATAGGTAGATGGAGTAGTACAAGGAAACAGTGAGACAATAGTGTCTAGATGGACCACAGAGAGAGAATGAGGAAAGGGGGTCTAACACATCATGTATGTTCCATGTTTTTGGGAGGTGGAGTGGGTTTAATTAGGAGGGGATGGGTTATATGGAAAGAAAAGGGAAAGGCACAAGGGAGAAGAGGGTAGGAAAGGCAGGAATAGAATGAAGCTGAGTGAAGAGATGGGGTATATCTACACTAGAAATGCCGCATCAGCACAGTACAGCGATGGAAGAACTGTAGTGAATCCACCTCTCAGAAAGATGGTAGCTAAGTTAATGGAAGAATTCTTCTGTTGTCCTAACAGTGGCTACACAGGGCCTTAGGTTGGCTTAACTACATTGCACAGGGTGTGACATTTTTCACAGGCCTGAATGATGTCGTTAAGCTGACTCAACTGTAGTGTAGACCAGGCCTCTGAGGGAAGAGGGTGAAGCAAACAGCCCCTCTGCACAGGTCAGTGGTTTTGACAGGAATGCTTTGACTGCCTCTTCTTGCACTATGTGAAATCTCTGGCTAGCTTGGGAATCTTCTCTGCAAATCACATTTTTGGGGGAGGGCAAGCACTGCTTAGGGGTTATGTGTGAGGAGGGGGTGGTGTTTGTCTCTGCTGCGGAGTTCTGGGCCAGGGGAGTCAGGAGCGAAAGGGTGTCCAAAGTCTCTGTAATCACAACTCACCACTGGCATAGCCACTGCAAACAATAGTTTATATATGTAAACATTCTGTTCCATCTATGTTTAATTCCTTCCCTTCAGCATCCCATCCTCTGCTTATTTTGGGGGGGGGAGGGCTATAAGGGCGGGGGAGGCAGGATTGGGAAGAGAGGACAGGTCTCACCCCCTGTGCTAATCAAGCTTCTTGAAGTCTTGATTTCAACTATTGTGTGATATTAAATAGTTGCCACATGTTGTGCCTTTGATGGTTTTGTTGTTGAATAAAGTGGTTCCTGACTGACTAGTTTATATACCATTTACATTTCTAAAGCACTTTGGGATCCCCTGAAACACAAAAGCTAAGATGATTATGAAGCATGTGCAGTAGCTTTGGAAAATTAGTTTCTGAAGTCACAGTTAGTAATAGATTCTTGCTTGTGTACTCTGTCCTCAAACAAAGCGAACTGATGAGCAAGGTGAAGAATGTTTAGCCTTCAGGTGAGTCAAAAGTCATGTGACCCACAAAAGTCATGTGACCCAAGCGTGTGTGGTGTTTGTAAATCCTCAGTAGTTGTTGGTTTTCTTCTGCTGGCGAGAGAGGAGTTTCATCAGGTGTCTGCTTTATATCAGAAGTTGTTTGTTTTTTTTTTTATTAGTGTCTTTATTCCTAATCTTTAGGCTTTTTCTTTTTTGGTGTCAGGTGTAGTAGGCTTTTGCCCTTTTCTGCAGTTCATTTATATTTTGCTTGGACATTAAGAAAGAACAAACAAAAAACCAAACTGCTATCTCTAATGCAAAGGACAGACTTACAAGGATGGCAACCCTGAGGCTACCTGAGAATCCTGAACCTGTGGACAGAGGTAGAGAACTTGATATATTCTATTTATTATTCCAATTATGGTGACATGGTTGCAACACTATAGTTTAAGTTGCATCCAAGATTTCAGTTTAATCATGTATAGGGGTGTAACATCCTGGTTAAGAAGTTAACTGTTTAAACGGATTGTTCACCGGTTAACCATGATCCCCATAGCACGGGCTGCTCCAGTCCAGCTGGGCCTGCTGCACCGTGGACTGCTCCAGCCAGGTCGGGCCAAGCCTGCCGCACCATCAGTGGCAGGAAGCTTCCAGCCCTGGGGCCCTGCTGCTGGATCTCAGCCCCGCTGGGGCAGCCTTCCACTTGCAGCTGCTCCCGGGCACCAGTTAACTGGTACCCAGTAAGCATCACCTGGGTTCACAACCGTAGTCAATGCAAGGGGTGTGTATGAATGCATGTGCTTAGATATACAAGGTCTGGTGACAAGATGTAACGTGGAAAGGAGAAAGACAGAGACCATAAAGTAAGAAGATGGTTAATTTTTTGTCTTATGGGAATTTTCAGGAATTCTAATACAAGAGGAAGCAGATCACAGTTGAATTCAAACTAGTCATTAGTATCACAGCATAAATTGCTGTCTATATTAATCTCCTTTTGGAGGCTACACAGTGTAAATAATCTAATCTTCCATTACTTACAGCAGATAAAGCACCAGAGCACCTTACGACTGTGTTGCAACACTGAGGATCTGTGATTTTTATGATGATTCATCAAAGACTTCAATAAGATAATTAATGCAGGAGCATTTGAATCATTATTATTCAGTGCCTGCTCACAAGTAGTAATACAGTAAGGAAACACGATGTGGCTGTTATGTAACTTGGGGAATGTACAAACTCTTACCATGTGAGCATTGACATTCTGGGGGAGTAAAAACAAATTAGAGGAACAATATGGGTTACAGGGCAAAAGAAAGAAGCAGAGGACTAAAGGAGGAGGAGATGGTCCAAGTGGTTTTGGAAACTGTTTGTCTCCCGCTCTCTTTTTCCACCAGACACACATGCACTAAAGTTATGATTCCATCTTTGAGTTTTAGACATAAACAAGCCACCCTTCCAGGATACGATTGAATTGGAGTCCCTTGCTAGACTTACAGATAGCCCTATAGCATTGTTGATTATTCATACTATGGAATCAAGTGACATCATAAATTGCCGGTGGAGTTTGGGCAGTCGCTGGATCCAGAGGAGGTGTGACATTTCCAACATTCAGCAGCTAAAATGTTTTTTTGCCACTCCACACAGATTGGAACATTGTTGGGTCTCTGTGTCTCCTCCACATAGCTTCTTCCACGCTTCTGCCCCTTATTGCCTGGCTTGAGGCCATATGTGTGTTCAGAAAGCTACAGCAACAAACAGGCCGGGTGGGTGGCGGAGTGGCACTGTATGTGAAAGATAATGTAGAATCAAATGAAATAAAAATATTAAATGAATCAACATGTTCAATAGAATCGCTATGGATAGTAATTCCATGCTCCAAAAATAAGAAATTAGCAGTAGGGATATATTAACCACCTGACCAGGACAGGGATACTGACATTGAAATGCTGAGGAGATTAGAGAGGCTACCAAAACAAAGAACTCTATAATAATGGGGATTTTAATTACCCCCATATTGACTGGATACATGTCACCTCAGGAAGAGAAGCGGAGATAAAATTTCTCAATGGCTTAAATGACTGCTTCTTGGAGCAGCTGGTGCAGGAACCCACAAGGAGAGGCAATTCTCGATTTAGTCCTGAGTGGAGCGCAGGATCAGGTCAGGAAATAACGTTACAGGACCGCTTGGGAATAGTGACCATAATATAATAACATTCAACATTCCTGTGGTGGGAAGAACACCTCAGCAGACCAGCACCCTGGCATTTAATTTCAAAAGAATTACACAAAAATGAGGAGGTTAGTTAAACAGAAATTAAAGGCACAGTGACTAGAGCCAAATCCTGCAAGCTGCATGGAAACTTTTAAAGACACCATAATAGAGGCCCAACTTAAATGTATACCCCAAATTAAAAAACATAGCAAGAGACCTAAAAAGAGTCACGTGGCTTAACCACCATGTAAAAGAAGCAGTGAGGACAAAAAGGCATCTTTTAAGAAGTGGAAGTCAATCCTAGTGAGATAAATAGAAAGGAACATAAACACTGTCAAATCAAGTGTAAAAATGTAATAAGAAAAGCAAAGAAGATTTTGAGGAACAGCTAGCCAAAAACTCAAAAGAAATAACAAAATGTTTTTAAGTACATTAGAAGCAGGAAGCCTGCTAAAAACCTGTGGGTCCCCTAGGCATCGAACTATAAAAGCGCAATCAAGGACGATAAAGCCATTGCGGAGAAACTAAATGATTTCTTTGCTTCAGTCTTCATGGCTGAGGACGTTGGGAGATTCCCAAATCTGCACTGTCCTTTGTGGGTAATGAATCTGAGGAACTGTCCGGATTGAAGTGTCATTAGAGGAGGTTTTGGAACAAATAGAAAAACTTAATGTTAACAAATCTCCGGGACCGGATGGCATTCATCAAGGGTTCTAAAAAGAACTCAAATGGGAAATTGCTGAACTATTATCTGTGGTTTGTAACCTATCCCTTAAATCGGCTTCCGTACCTAATGACTGGAAGGTAGCGTGACACCAATATTTAAAAAGGGCTCTAGAGGCGATCCGGGCAATTACAGACCGGTAAGTCTAACTTCAGTACCTGGCAAATTAGTCGAAACAATAGTAAAGAATAAAATTGTGAAGCATGTAGAAGAACATAATTTGTTGGACAAAAGTCAACATGGTTTCTGTAAGGAAATCCTGTCTTACTAATCTATTAGAGTTCTTTGAAGGGTTAACAAACATGCGGACAAAGGGGATCCAGTAGATATAGTATACTTAGATTTCCAGAAAGCCTTTGACAAGGTCCCTCACCAAAGGCTCTTGTGTAAATTACATGGCCATGGGATAAGAGGAAGGTCCTTTCTTGGATTGAGAACTGGTTAAAGACAGGAAACAAAGGGTAGGAATAAATGGTAAATTTTCAGAATGGAGAGGGTAACTAGTGGTGTCCCCAAGGGTCAGTCCTAGGACCAATCCTGTTCAACTTATTCATAAATGATCTGGAGAAAGGGGTAAGCAGTGAGGTGGTAAAGTTTGCGGATGATACCAAACTGTTTAGGATAGTCAAGACAGAAGCAGACTGTAAGGGACTCCAAGAAGATCTCACCAAACTGAGTGATTGGGCAACAAAATGGCAAATGAAATTTAATGTGGATAAGTGTAAAGTAATGCACATCGGGAAAAATAACCCCAACTATCATTACAGTATGATGGGGGCTAATTTGGCTACGACAAATCAGGAAAGAGATCTTGGAGTTATATGGACAGTTCTCTGAAAACTTCCACACAGTGTGCAGCGGTCAAAAAGGCAAATAGGATGCTAGGTATTATTAAGAAAGGGATAGAAAATAAGACCCAGAATATCTTACTGCCCCTGTATAAAACTATGTGCGCCCACATCTTGAATACTGTGTACAGATGTGGTCTCCTCACCTCAAAAAGATATTTTGGCCTTGGAAAGGGTTCAGAAAGGGCAACTAAAATGATTAGGGGTTTGGAGCGGGTCCCATATGAGGAGAGGTTAAGCGACTGGGACTTTTCAGTTTAGAAAAGAGGAGACTGAGGGGATATGATAGAGGTGTATAAAATCATGAGTGGTGTGGAGAGGGCGATAAAGAAAAGTTATTTATTAGTTCCTAAATAGAAGAACTAGAGGACACCAAATGAAATTAATGGGTAGCAAGTTTAAAACTAATAAAAGAAAGTTCTTCTTCACACAGCGTGTAGTCAGCATGTGGAACTCCTTGCCAGAGGAGGCTGTGAAGGCTAGGACTATAACAGAGTTTAAAGAGAAGCTAGATAATTTCATGGAGGTTAGGTCCATAAAGGCTATTAGCCAGGGGATAAAATGGTGTCCTTGGCCTCTGTTTGACAGAGGCTGGAGAGGGATGGCAGGAGACAAATCGCTTGATCATTGTCTTCGGTCCACCCCCTCTGGGGCACCTGGTGCTGGCCACTGTCGGCAGACAGGATACTGGGCTAGATGGACCTTTGGTCTGACCCGGTACGGCCGTTCTTATGTTCTTATGTTATGTTCTTATGTAAAATGCAACAAAATGTAAACAGCTTCCCCCGTCCCTAGTCTAGAGCTCTGTGAAGGCCTGAGTAACATCCATCCAATTTTGCTGTGTGTGAGTGTGTGTTATACTCCAGCAGGACACATTTGTGATTTATTTTTATTTTTTTGCGTAGAATTAATTGTAAGCATCGTAATTAAAGCTGTATTAAGCTCATGGTCACCTCTGGTTCTATGGAAAACACAAAATCGCTGAAAATTCAGTGTCTGCCAGTTGTTTACTGACCAGACTGGGAGGAAAAACCGGGCAGATGTGATCAAGCACAAGTAAATCCTTTTGTAGTCATGACAAGCATGTGTGTTGTGTAGTGGGTGTCAGGCTCTAGGATCTTGTATAAAGATGCTGAGCTGCTTAGGTGACTCATCCTGACAGTCAGACCAGGTGGATTCTGTTCACCCTAACTCAGATTATAAAGGGTTTAGATTAAATGTCCTTCCAAGGCCAACTAGGAGCTAGGGATGTGAATGACTTGTCAAGTAGTTGACTATCCAATAAGTAAATGCTTCTTGGATGGTCAACACACTAGTTGACTAATCGTCCCTCCCTCCCCCCACTTGCTGTCTCTATCAGAAAGAGACTCCCGCGCTGACCCCAGGCTCCATGTGGCGCTGCTGCTTTGAAACAACTATCCCGCTGGCCCTGTGCTCTTTGCAGTGCTTTCGCCTTTGAAGTGTTGCAACAGCCCTGGGACTGTTTCTACACTTCAGAGGCGAAGGTGCCCTTATCGACTAATCGAAATTTAACATCCCTACTAGGAACCAGAGACAGAGACATTGAGCTTGGGTTGTTTAAGTCACCTGATAAAGGACACTCCAGGCATGGCGGGAGTTTGGACCCTAGCTAGCACACGTGTATTCTGGTAGGAGCAGGCTGATAGGGCCACTTGCTTATGCTTGCCCAGGGAGTTTTTTAAAGAGCTATACAATGTTCATGCTAAACAGTGAAGAGTTCTATCATACTTATGGGGCTGCATTGGAATCTTTTGGTAAATCAAACAAGCTGCGTCTTGTGCTTAGAGTATTAGAAATCTTTTCTGCTTCTCTTAACTTTGGAAAGCCTCAGGGCAGCAGTTTGAGAGGTGGCGAATGGGTAGCTAATGTGGTATTTACAACCATGTATTCGCTGATGTGTATAGAAAGGGACATACACGAAAGTCTGGACTGTTTTTTACAAAGGTGGCATTTTTCACTAACTATACTCTATTTAGGTTTTTTTTAAAATCTGTGTTGAATAAGGCTTCATATAAAAGTATTTTATTTAAAAAACCTCCATCAGCACCCCAACCAAGGTGCCCAGAGTACTAGATCAGTGGTTCCCAATCTGTGGTACTGGGGACCCCTGGTGGTCTGCATCGGTACGGTACGGGGGCTGCAGAAACTTAAGGAAAAGAAAAGAAATGTAAGGCTCGGACGCACCGCGGGACTGGGACTTTCCATCAGGCGATTCTCGCCTGGGGCTGGCCTCACGCACGCTGCCTCCCTTCCCCAGGATGGGATCTTGATACCCCAGGAGGCACCATCCGTCCTCCTGCCACTGCCTGCGCTGCCGTTTATGCTCCAGCTCTCTCCCCCTCCCAGTCCTGCGGTGGGCCTGATCCTTACATTGCTTTTTTTTTGTCCCCCGGGGCTCTGTGCCTGGCCCAGGGCGGAGTGCTGGGGCAGGAGCTGCCTTCGGCCACAAGAGCCCCCTCGCCATATCCTCCGTGGATGGGCAGGGGACGGGGGCGCGGGAGCTAAGGAAGTAGCACAGGCCAAGGGACGTGCTGGGTGCTGCTTCCAGCCACTCCCCTTGGGGGGGTCTGTAAAATTTTAACAGATTGATAAGGGGTCCGCATGCTCGAAAAAGTTGGGAACCACTGCACTAGATTGTCAAAGTATAATCATACACTGAGTCAAATGTCATAAACACCCAATATAACATTACTTCAGTGCAGCAGGTGATCTAGTGCATGGGAACAGGAAGGAGAGGCCGGGGGAGGCTGGACTTGCTTTCAGAGAAAATAATACAGTATTTTTAAAGGTGTCTTTTTTAAGGTAAAATTGGAGGTGGATGAGAAGAAGTGGCAGATTCCACCCCCCAAGACCACAGCAGCCCAACCTTCGTACCGTGCATACTGGAGATGATCTAGTGGCAATATTAAAAACTGGCTGGTGCTTGAGACCAGTTACCCACCCGAAAGGTGCCCATGGGGATGTCTGTGCACCCTGGCTTACAAAACTCTGACTTGTTTACTTCTTCCCACTTTGAAGGTAACCGCTCTGGTGTCACTGTAGAAGAGGACCCTGACAGCAAGCTGATGAATGAGGACATATGTATCCATTCGTGGCCCTGTTCCTATTACTTAGACCCTGAGAAACGATGGGTCTACGGCAGACTCTCACTGACCCCTCTAGCGGTCCGATTTACAGCTGACAAGACTGGCGAGCTGCTGGTCCACTTCCATCTCTCCAGCATCTGTGAGATCAAGAAGGAGTCCTCCAGTTTCATCTTCAGCTCCCTCACAATTCTGGAGAAGGAGAACACCAAGCACTGGTTCAGCTCCCTCCAGCCCAATAGAAATGTGGTCTTCAACATCCTGGAGCACTTCTGGAGGGAGCAGCTGCTGGCGCGCCCAGGGGCTGGAGCTCCGCAGACGACAAAAGGGAAAGAACTGACTGGCTTACTCTCTGCATCTCAGAAACGTCTGGAGGATACGGCAAAAGTGCTCCACTATCAGGGTGAACAGTTTGAGAACATCATGACAGGGCTGACCAAGATTGACTCTGACCTGGATGTAGCAGACAGGTACAGTAGCGTAACTGGAGCTCAACAGTAATTGATGCTTCATATTGAATACGTCTGAAGCCTCACTGTTAGATTTTCACATTCAGTACTTGTGAGACTCCCTTCCATCCACCTTTTATTAAGTTGCAGTGCTTTATGCCTCCAGTTTTGGGTTAATTAGGCAGTGATGCATGTGTCAGATGGCATGGTGAGTTTGTGATGTGGAAAATCATCGCCTAGGGCAGCAGTGGGCAATAAACAGCCTGGACACTGTTCAGCAGGGCTAACCTCTGGTGGGCCACCAGCACTTGATTTATCTGCGCCTCCGCAGGTATGGCCTCTTGCAGCTCCCTTTGGCTGCAGATAGCTGCTGTGGGAAGCAGCGTAGACCAGGGCAACGCTTCCCGCAGCTCCCATTGGCCGGGAACAGCAATCTGCCATCAACAGGCATTTCAAGCAGCCATACCTGCGGAGGTGCAGGTCAATAAAGCACTGGTTGTTAGCCATGGCAATCCACGTCTGCCCACCCCTCGGCTAGGAAGAGGACCAACCAATCTAACTTTCGCTGTGGCAAATGTGACCTCCTCCTCCATGTATGCTAAGACCTTGCTGTGGTCCCCCTCTATAAGGGTGCATCTGCACAGCACCTGTAGCTCGAAATAAGCTATGCAAATTGCGTAGCTTATTTCGAGTTCATTTTGAAATCGCTTATTTCCAAAATTTAACACTGCCTACACAGCACTTGTTTCGAAATAAATCGCTGTTCCAAAACCTCCCTTACTCCTCGTGGAACGAGGTTTGCAGGGACGTCGGAATAGCGAGCCCGTTGTATTTCGAAATAACGGGCGCGCTCAAAAGAGGTGGAATAGCGCTGCAGTGTAGATGTAGCCGAAGAGAGTAGCTTAGCTGTTCCGGAGCTCATCTCTCCTCCCTGTGCTCTACTGTGCAAAGGGCAGAGCTAGAAAATCCGCTCCTAGATGGGGCATGAGACCTCTGCGACTAAAGGAGAGAGGTGTCCTTTCCGCTCCCTGCACAGGTATTGAGTAGGGAAGTAACATTTTGATTATTTGGCTAATCAAAAAGTCGATAAGAGTGCCCCGGCTTTGAAGTGTAGCAACAGCCCGAGGGCTGTTGCTACACTTCAAAGGCAAAAGTGCTGCAGGGAGTACAGGGCCAGTGGGGGACTGCTTCCCTCAAGCAGTGCCCTGCTGGCCCCGTGCTGCCTGCGGCATTTCAAAGTGGCAGTGCTGTATGGAGCCTGGGGCCAGCGGGGGAGTCCCCCACTCACCCCAGGCTCCATGTGGTGCTGCTGCTTTGAAATGCCGCATGCAACCCTGGCTAGCTGGGGACTCCCCAGCTGGCCCCAGGCTGCACGCAGCGTTTCAAAACGGCAGCGCCATGTGGAGCCCAGGGTCTGGCCTGGGGTCTACCCTTGTCGACTATCCAATAAGCAATTGCTTAATGGATAGTCGACTAGTCGTTCACAACCCTGGGATTTTGGATGGAGGGATTTTGGCTTTAGTGCGGCAATACTTGGGGAAATGGCTGTAGAAATAGCATCTCCATGTTTTACATGTGTTTTCAAACAGCCACTTGTTTTTCCTCACAAATGCTCATATCTGTTAGATGCTAGCAGAATCAATATAGCTGTGGAAGAAAGCTGCTGGCTTCTGTTTTTGTCTTATGCCACATCGATCAAAGTATCTGCAGAAAGTGCTTTACTTACAAGGAACAGAAAGCCTGGCCTATAGGGTTTTTATTCCAAATGGCCCATTGCCCTGAATAGAATAGGGATGTTCAAATGCATGTAATTAAGTAACTGTGGAACCGCTGATATTTTCAGTGGTTACATGTGGGGCGGCAATTGACTCCCTGGAAGCACACAGGGAGATGGCTTTTAAACTGGCTGCTTCCCCATGCTGCTGCCTCTGTATCAGAGGCAGGAGCAGGAGAACAGTCAGCTCCCTGGGAGCCAGTGCTAACTACCCCCTTTTCCCTCACAGTGCAGGGCTGTGGGCGTTTCCCGGGAGGCTTCACTGCGGGTTCTGCAGTATAAAGATTATTTCTGCTTTATACTGCGGAGCCTGCAGCACGTAACTGTTGAGGCTTTCAGCGATTACACAGATACCTATTTAACCGACTTAACATTCCTACTATGCAGAGAGGGGAATTTCATCTCGGTGAGTTCATTGCATTAAAAGAGAGAGAGAGAGAGAGAGAGAGAGAGAGCGCAGCTGACTCTCCATTAAATGCTACAGTAATAGATGCTTGATTAAAACCTGAAATTGATAGAATGTCAACAGAATAAATTACTCACATGTAGAAAACAATTCCTTTTGACTGTGCATATGAAACATTTGGCTTCCAGCAATATAATACTATCTCCGGTATATTTTTATACTGGATGTTTTTTGGAGCCCTTGCATTGCATAGCTGGTTCATATTTGTATAGTGTGATTTCGTCTCTCTAAAGGCTTTGGAAGCATGGCTTTGTAAAACCTTGTTAATTACATGTCAAAAGCTATTTTGTATATTTTTGTCGTGATCCTACAATTATCTATCTCAGAGCACCACACGGCATTATAAGCTTTTACTTGGAGTCTGGTGTGAATGAGTCTTTAAAGATAGGCGTATCCAGTTTTAAAAATTAGTTGTTGTCATCTCATTGGTGTAAAAGACGCTTTAGATACCCATGACACAAGTTCCCTGCCCTTGGGACTTTACAACCAAAGACCTGGTCCTGCAGCCTGTAAGCTCTGTGGAAGCCTAGGATAGTTGGCAGATTCACTCGGGTGGGGGTCTCTGCAATTTCAAAATCTTGTCATCCATCCGACGGATAACACAACCAAAATGTCAGTGTCTCATGGTGGGTAAAGAAGAGGATGAGAGA